>AP026164.1:0-1269056 GCA_030295235.1 Fistulifera solaris | reverse complement strand
TGTTCCCACTGGGAGCCCAGAACTCCGCCTTGCGTCTTTTGAACTTTGTGTTGTTGTTGGTTGATCATCTGTCCGGGGTTTATCGTCACCATCAGCAGTAGACCTATCCCCTTGACCATCTGGGTCATCAATCTCTATGCTGACCTTCTTCACGTCTGTAACGAGAGAGTCCTTGGCATCACAATGCATCTTCTCTTTTTCATTCTTATCTTTCCCATCTTCATTCTTGTCACGTGCCCCAGAACCGTCTTTCTCCCAGTCAGGACCACGGAGGACTGTGCAACCTACACACAAGAAAGGAGGTCCGTCACCGGAGTCCATGAGCGTAGAAACACTAGATCTTGTGGGTGCTTTCCACTTCACTTCCTCGTAGGAAATTTGACCAAGGCATGTCAGCCAGTTGGAGTCGCTACTTACCCAGCCTTCCGTGGACAGCCATGGCTGATCAGGTATATCATGCGAATCAAAAGTATTGTCTAAGGGGATAGGCGTTGCAGCGTCTACCTCATATGATCCCCATTGTTTGGTAAAATTATCCTGGAGATGTGTATTTGCCTTGACGGCGCGTCTTACAGCAGAGAGTAACTCAATCAAAGACTGGGCGTATCTTGAACAAACAGGGATCGCAGCTCGCTCTGCCCACACACGCCTGAGTACCGTACTTGGAAGTCGTCCGAAATAACGTGCAAGCGTAGAGGAATTTCCAACGATTTCATTCAATACAGAAGGATTGGAATTAATGACTCCCGCAACGGTGAATGCACAAATCATCCTCCAAGGCAGGGATGCAGAAAGGAGGCCGATGCTCCAAGCTTCGGCGATCTGACATTGTATTTGTGAAAATTCGGCAGGAATGTTCGATTCGGCCACCTTGCTTATTAACAGCCCACTGACAAAGGCTACAAGGCGAGGATCAGGTTGTTCATGGTCGTTGGGCTTCTTGTAATCTTGTTTACTGTGGTCTTGTTCGTCCTTGGTTACGAAAAAATTGTGATGTGAGTCGTGACCATAAATCTTAGTTAGCCACGTGAGTCGCTTACCTCTAGTTTTCCATCGTTTTGGAAACAATCGTCGCCATCGTATTGAACAACAGAAAGAAGACGTATTGCTCTTCTAATAGATGCAATCAAAATGTTTCGGAAACCCGACGAGTGACAGACGGCGCTTTGCAAGCTCTCTAGCATGAATGAAGTCACTCCACCACCTCCGGCACTACAAAGGGGGAGCTCAGCTCTCGCCAAAAAATCAAACAATTTGTCTTCTTTCTGTAACAATCTGCGACCCGTGCTGGAAAGAAGAAGCGGAATACCTGATACAGGTAAAACGAGATTAATATCCAAATCAGAACATGGAACAAGCCCCGCTCGATCGCCGAGTGACCGATTATGCACCACCTCGTTGCTTGAAATACCAAGTCCAAGGGCTTCTGCAGCCATCGCCATTGCTCCAGCCTCTCCTGCCCATCCAGAACTTTTGAGACTAGCACATGCTTCTATCACACTCCAAATCTGACCAAATATCTCTACGGATCGATCATCATCGTCCACAAAGCATGTTGGATCAAAGCACGTCCCCATTCCAGCCGCCAAATGCAGTGTCAGTTTACGCGAGAGTAAAATAGCAACTGTGACACATTCATGAAACAGCTCACACGCAACCGTTTCACTGGCATCTTGATATCCCTGCAAAATTCTGGCCCTAAGACTCGCTGTACAGAAATTTACGTTGAGAGATGCTGGTTTGTTGGACCAAGCGCTTTCAATACGACGAGAAACGCTGGCATTCGCCGAACTGACTCGATGTGGCTGCGAATTCATTTTTATTGATGTTTGCTTCGAGCTTGCTGCGCCTAGATGGACCGATGCATCTGCACCATAGTATCTGTGGCCCCATGCCATGAGTTCATGACCATGTTCACTGTCCGAAAAATCACAAAGGAAGGCCTTCTGAGTGTAGTTCTTAGCGTATCCTAGTATCCGTTCCTTCTCCAAAATTGAATCAAGCTCGCGCACAGCATCAAAAACAGCCTCGCCAACTCCACGATATCCCTGTGGGGGCGGATACTTAAATGGTGCACAACCTCTCCCTCCCAAGACAAGTCGAAGTTTCTCTTTACGGTTGAATGAAACACATGCGTAAACTCCTCCGCACGGTCGGAAACCGTCCCCTGAAAACGCTAATCCCATTCCGACGCTGCTTCCCTCACCATTCAATGTAAAAGAGATTTCTTTTGCGTCCATGTCTACCATGCATCCAACAACATCTCCTTCCTTCCATCGACAACCCCATTCTACGGCCGTGGAATGCCAGCGGTACCTCCTCCAACCATCATATGCCCAAGAACTGGGTCCATCGCCGCAACCATCACCTCTTTCAGCATGACAGTGACCCGCAAAACTTCCGTCTGCCCAGCCAATTTGAAGGCAGCCAGCGGTCAAAAGCGTAGCCTCGTAATACCATTTACCGGTTAAAAGAAGGATCCCTTTAGTTCCGACGGAGGAAAAACCGCCATTGGGTAAACCGGAAATCTCTAGAGTAACCGGGTCAATTATAGACCGTCCTGAAATAAAACGAAGCGGCGTGATAGAGCCATTCCATCCTATCTTTTGTTCAACAGAAGACACGTGACTCTGCAAGCCTTGTGAGTCGTCTGCTTGCCCTTCCTCTTCGTCGTCTTCGTCCTCTTCGTCACCGTCGCAATCTTCGGCAGCTTCAATTGCTTCGTCTTCTTCACTGAGTCGCTCACCGTTGTTGAGAATCCATGTTAACGCTTCATCAAGGTTGTTCCCTGTTACCGCAAGAGCCTCGATACACCATCTTCGTGGAAATCCCATTTCCATTAGCTGCCTAATAGAATGACTAGCGGGGCTAATTTCTCTTCCCTCTCTTCGAATCCCTAGATTCTCAGAGGAATCGCGATGAGACGCCCTTTCCGTCTCTTCGGCCAACAGTCTCTCCATTTCTCCACCATACTCTAGACAGAAAGTTACCGCTGCTTCGATGTCAACCCCTCCGACACGACGCAGCGCGAACTCCGACCAGGATCTAGGCAAACCTAACTCAGCCATCTGTGCTATAGCAGCTTCCCTGAGATGCTCCACAGCGGTGTTACCGGCGTCACTGTCGTCTTCGTCGTCACTTATATTACCCCTTGAACTTGAATTTTGCAGCAGACTTGAATGACGTGCTGCCTCCCGCCCATGTTCTTCAGCACCCCGACGAATTGCTTTTGAAAGAATCTCTGTATCATCTTGAGATGGACGGTTTGATGGTCTAGATCTTGGAGATATCGACTCAGCCTTACAAGACTGAAACCGATCAAGTGTGTTCCTTAAATTCTCCTCGGGTAAGTCGTGAACAATTTGATACCGAAAAGAAATTTCATGGAGCAATTCCGCTAGATATCCTAGTCTTGTTTCGTGAAGGGAAAGAAAAGAAAGCGATTTTGATCGCACCTCTGAAATCAAGTCAGCATTGCTCGCTGCTTCCGAAACCACTGGCCAAGCTAGGTCTAGGATTCGGCTAAGAGTTTGTTTGTTGGAATCTTCAGTCATAAACGACTTTAGTACATCCTCCTGAGAAAGGACAGCTATGCAAGCGCGAACTAAAAGTACGTCACAGCACAACGCTACGATTGCAGATTTCACATCTGTGCTCTTCTTCTCCCTCCAATCACTTGACTCTTGATGAAGAGGCCTAACAAGGTCCGATGAACTTATCAGGTCTGTATTCGTGGGACCCTGCTGCACTTCTTGAACCTCTAAGCCAGGTCCGGCAACATCTTGTGGCTTTTTCATGGAAATAGCGGAGAGTAAAGTTGACAATGAGGTCGTTAACAAATCGCCTAGTATCTGTCCAGCCGGATATGACGCGTCCAGATAAAGAGGTACTTCTTGCGCAAGAAACACATCGCCCAGGAACATGCGTAAAGCTCGAATTGGTAGAGAACGACGATCCTTCCTTTTTGCAGAAAACATCGGTTGTCAAAACCAGCGTCAGTATCTCGGGGGAACAAGATAACTTCGCACATTCCGCTTTTCATGTCGATTCTACTAATGATTCCCGCAGCAGCCTCATCTGAACAAAGTCCAGCAACAATGTTCTCGGTGCCGTTGCCAACTAAATGGTGCGGTGATCCAGATATTCCACAAGACGATGGAGGGCTAGAAGATGGCTGGGACTTGTTACTAGTAATCCCGTAATGTTCGGCTGAAAGAGCAGTAGCATTGGGTGATTTCAAAACGACGTTTGAACCAATGTGTATACCTCTCAAAGCGCCGGCCAAAAATGACAGCACACCCACTTTCTTTCGAAAATTGATCGCAGCATCGTATGATGGATTCGTAATGGTTGAGATGACGACATTGATACATCCTCTCCAGCTAACATGCTTATGCGCGTACAATCTTCGTAATAAGGACACAGACTCAGCCGAGACACTACCATCATCTCCTTCTGGGCTGTATGAAATGATTTGCGATGTCACACCAGCAAGCTGGAATAGACCCTCTACGACCATGATGTCGCCTTCCATTGCAGTCAACAGGTGAAATAACATTCGTAGAATCCTGGCCCTAAACCGCGCTGGCAGAACGCCCTCTGCTTGTGGCCTCAAGAAAACACCGGATCTATTCATAGGGGACAAATGAGTATCCTGGACAACGATTCCAGCTGCTCTCAAAAGAATTGAAGCCCACTTCGTAGTGTTCGCTATTTCGTTCAAAATCAAAGGGGAAAGAAACACTGCCCTTTGTGCATGTAGCCATTGCGACAAGATCTCGTGAAACGACGAAGCAACAAAGCATTTGCCAGGCCAGACCCTTAATTCCGTAAGCCTAGCTCCGGTGACTGACTGAATACCAAACCGACGAAGGACTTCTATGCATGAAACCGACTCTTCTACCTTTTTCTCTGAGATTGCTGAAGGAGCTTCAGAACTTTTTGCCATTAACTTAATCCAGCGCTCAAAGTCTTCATCGACTTGCTGAGCTGCTGCGACGCTAAGAGAAACTTGCCAGTTGGCTTCCACAATAGGGAAAGTTGCTGCCAGCTCATTGAGAAGCAACGAAATGATGTCTGATGTAACCTTCATATCGTTCGTTTTATTGGCAAAACTAGCTGCCTGGAATATGAGGATATAACTAACTGCACTTGAACAGCGCAGCACTGCGATACACAAGTCTCTTTTGCAAATTCCAACAAGCCCTTCCGAAACCGATTGCTCTGCTACGAATGCGAGAAGAGTTTTCCGATACGCGTGCAGAATTCTTGGAAGCAATTGCATGATTTTGCTGACAGACAAAAAATCATCTATTTCGTCGACCTCAAATTGACAGCCAAAGACAGGAAGAATGGATAGCAAAGTAGAGGCTACATCTCTATCGGACGCTGGCACCACCCCCGATGCAAGCCGATCTACAAGATCTTCCATGATCGTACCGAGTTCCTTATACATGCACAGTGCAACTGCCTTTAATCGTGTCTTTCCTTGTAAACTCGCACCAGAAAGTCCCGATGAAAAGAATCCATCCAATTTTGAGGCACATTCGAAAGGTTCCTTTGTAAGACTCAACAGGTCGAAAGCAATAGATCGACCTCTTCCCAAAAAAGCTGGGGAATGCAAGGAATATTACTTCTCGCAAAATAGTTTTGTCCCTTGGGGATTTATCAAGGAGATTAGAAATTTCTTGCATGGCGAGTAGCCTCAGAATTGCTCGCCCAGTTGCAAGACTCATACTCTCCCTTACGAAGTCAAGATCGTCATCAGCCATTATCACCTCAAAAACGGCAGAAACTGACAAAGAAATAGCCTCAATTGTTTGCGGCTTGCGCACATGAAGAAGAAGGAGAAAGTCTATTATTTTCAAATAACGCTCACAGGTTGTTTCTGCGACCCTTTGGCGAGAAATGTGGCAGTCACCTTGCGAAAGAGCTCTTCGCAACCCATCCTCGATAATCCTTAGAGTGGCTCGCCAAATAGACTGCAACTCAAGCTCTCCTTCTAGATCATGTTCACCATATGAGGTGTGATGTTGAACGAGTTGACCACTGTGATGAAGAAAAACACTCAAAAGCCTTCTTCTGACCTTCAAATAAAGCTCAGGACAAAGAAATCGCAGAGACCCCTGACCCCCACAAAGATGGACGAGTTTTGTATCTGATTCGGCAATCATTTTATCAAAGTCTACCGTTGAGGCTGATTTCTGATCATCATCAACATGAAACATTGCAGGTAATGGATCGATTAAGGTTCCTGTTTTTATGCCACAAAGATCATTATCCGGCAGCTCCGTTAGAAAGGCGAACCGAAGAAATTCGATAACCTTGCCATGAGAAGAGTGACCACTTTTAAGCGCACAGGACGAAAATAGTGGCAAATCCATAACTCGACTCAGAGAGGCTATTCGACTTTCCGGAACCACGTGGCACAACTGGGGACGCCACATCTCCACACGTTGTAGATCAAAAGACTCACAAAGAAACCCTAACAGATGACACTGCGCCATTGCAAGCATTACTTGGCTTGCGTAGAAGCGTCTTCGAAGCCTTTCACCGTCGCTATGAATTTTTGGTAGAGGTTCGACCAGTATCCCAGCAACACGACCATATCTTCCATTTTTTATATCGTTATATGCACCCTCGAACTTGTCACCACTCAGGCCCATCCTTGCGTGCACAATGGACGATGACGTGCTGGCGACGGAGATATCTTCGCTATCATTGAAACACTCTTCGACAAACCAAAGAGCGGCTCCGTTTACAGTTCCAGTTATGACAATTCTTCCGTTCTTCCTCTCCCCGGCAGTGCCTCGTCCACTTCCGGTAAATTCGACTGTCTCAAGACCCGACGACTCATGAACAATATCAACACAGTATTCTTCGACGATATCATGTTTTCCCGGGACACCATAAGTGTTCCTTATTAGCCATTTCCCCTCGGAAACAGGGTCGACAATATCCTTAATATCACCATAGTTTTCTGGATGCGTCAATGAGTACATGTCCAGACATCGCCGAATGTGAGGAATGAGTAAGATTGCCGATCTTGCGGAAAGGATGGGAATCAAAGGGGGGATAAGACAAAGCGAAGAAGCAAGGCTAGGAAGAACGCTAGCAAAAAGGACATGATCACGCCGCTTGTTCAATCTCTCTGAAGTAAAGTGCAATGTTTCGGTTGCATATCGGACTCCGTCAAAGCATAGTTGCTCATTGAACTTTCTCACTCGGATTGCTAGATCACTGTCTGGTGAAGACAAAACTGTAATTGGGTACAATTGCTCGCCCACTGTGTTTTGGGAAAGATTGCCAAATCCAGATGCGCTATCTGAGGATTCCATAACACTAAGAAGTGAGACCCGATCATCACGCTGGTACAAGCCGATGGCAGGGAAAAGCCGAGAATCGAGGGTAACCCCTCAAATGCAATTCCCCAATCCTCCAAATGTCCAGCAAAACTCAATTCACTTTTCCCAGACCAAGCAGTCTGGGATGAGTCCCCTTGATGGGAAGAAACAGAGCTACCGTCTTTCCACAAACCGAAGCTAAGTGTCCCGGCGTCTGTATCGAGGGTGACGATGATGATAGCACCTGATCGTAGCGTCGAACCGTAATCACCGCGTACCTGATCGAAAACAGGTGAGAATAGAGAATAGAGTGTGTTTACTACTAGATTATGTCACAGGCTTTACTTACTTTTCGTCGGTCATGCCAAAGAGCCTGAGTCCCGATCATGCCCCAACCGTGTTTGTCGCCACCAACGTATGTTTTCGTAGTACATTGGGACGTCGCCACACCCAGAAAAACATGACCTCGTTCACATTTGTCGAGTCGAACTGCCCATCGATGAATTCCAGTCTTTGGACCAAAGTGACGAGTCGAAATCACTGTTCCCCATACTTTCGACGCTCTTTGAAGTACAGATGACCTGTTACCTCCGGACACGGAATTAGGAAGGATTGCAATGGAATCAGCGCATTTGGTGGGGTCAAATTCGAGAAGTGATGAAGGATTGCTGCTGACACGCAAGTGATCGCCGTTAAAAGAGGTTTTGTATTTATTCAATTGCGTGCTTGCATCATCTGCGTCTATCTTGGTTGATATATGGAGGCCGTCCATAAGCAGTATCCCGGCGTGAAAACGGTGGCACAGAGCAAGGTAGAGCTCTTGGACCTCGCTTGCGGCTCCCAGTAGATTTTCTAAAGATGACCTCAACAAAGCTACGATGGAACTGCCAGGAGGTGGATCGAAGGATACTTTACGGGAGAGCCGTTCAATCATAGACTCTTCCGCCTGGTTGACAAAAGGAACTGGTCGAAGTACAAGCAGATCCAACATGTCCTGAACTCTCAGCCTCCGCGACAGAATTTCAAGCCGATGAACATCCACTTCAGCTTTATGAGATGGAACCCCTTGAATAGAACAAAAACTCACGGGATTTAAACACAAGTTGTCAAAACTTTCAGATGCACTGTCCTTTCGAACAGAGTGAATTAGATTCTTCAATAAGTCATAAACAGCAGAAAAAGACGGATAAAGAAGAGGGATACAATCACCCCATGTGCTAACTGACTCAGTATACAGAGAAAAAAGAGTGGCCTCGGTACCTTTTCCAAGTGCCGAACGAAAAGCAACGTGACTTTGACACGACATGATACCCGTCAGGGTCGAACAAAGTTTCGAAGCAAGGGATTTCGGAAGTCGTGACTTCAGGTCGACACTGCTCAAGTTTCTAGCTTGTAAATCCTCAGAATTGTCGTTATCTTCACCTGAATACACTCGGAGTGCTGATTGAAGGAAAAGACGTAGAAGACGAAGGGAATAGACTAGACACCGAGAATACAGGTAAGCATGCTCTTTCCATTCTCTTGTCTCTTTTTTTCGTGAAATCAAAAGTGCGGCCGAATCATACGCAGCAGCAGCAGCTTTTCGTCGTAATCCCTTATTTTCCAGAGATTCAGACGATAATGGGACATCATCCTCGACATAATTCATGGCCAGAGCCACTGCGGGATCATCTTCTTCCCCCGAGGAAAGCGGGGCAGCATCTTCATGTAAAGTGCTATTTAATTCCGACGTCATGGAAGAAGATTCCACAAGACTGTTTTCTCTCTCGATCGATTTCTGAAGGTATTTTATAGATTCATTGCGTTTCCTATCAATGTACAAAACTGACGTGACAAGGATATGAAGGATGAAATCGTCCTTACTTTTTGAAAAGGTTCGTTCAGTCGACAGAGACGGAGGGAACAATTGTGACCCAACACCATCTGGAACCGTCAAACAGCCCCACGAATCCTTCTCTTCTCGATAATCGGCGCGTCGGCGTGTCATTAACAGCGTGGTGTGCCGAAGTACGTGAATAAGGACTTGAGTGTCGGGAATCGTCCCAAACGTAGATGCAGAGGGGTCAAAAGCGTTTTCTGAATCATTGCCGTCGAAGAGCCATGAAGGCATCTGAGAAGGAAGCGTTGGCAACGGTGGGAGATCCGTTTCATCTTCTTCAGAAGCGTTCTTCATAGTCGACGAATCATGTGAAAAGACTTCGCGCTCCTCACCGACATTTGAAGCAGATGTCTCTACTACACGTACATTTAATACGGTTCCATCGGTTTCCTCCACATCCAAAACGATTTCTGGCGATTCCATGTCAATCAATGTGCGTTGCGACGTGTTCCTACTGATTCCGAATCCATGGCTTAGTATCAAAGATGAAGCCTGTTCGTCATGTTCACTAGCACCGCCAGCAGCGATTTCATTTTCCAAGTCTTCTTCACCATCTGTCGAGACTTCGGAAGAATCCTCATCAGAATCTGAAGAGTTAGAAGATGACGAGGAATATTGTTCGGTCCGCTCATGTAAGCCCGGATAATCCACAGGATTTTCAACAAAAAGACTGTCAGTCCCTTGATTCCCTGCAGAGATTTCTGCCTTCTCCGATCGCACGACAGAAGCTACAAGATGTTCTAAACTTTCCAGAGGGTAATCAATTGAACCAGTGGTATCGTGCGCTATGGTAGACACAAATTGCTCGAAGGCTTCCTGTAACGCCTCATTCGAACCACTACTTCGTGAATTATCATTTTCCTCGACGTCGACTTCGGTGTCGGCCACCACTTCCTGTTCATCATCTTCTAATTCATCTACGGAGTCAGAATGGCTACTCTGCAGGCGTTGCAGAATTCGGGCGTTCTTAATTTCAAGCCGCTCTACTGCCACAGCGGCAGCCTTGCCAAAATACTCGAGAACTTCCGGTTCCATCCCGTATTGGTCCTCATCTTTTGGAAACAGGTAAAAGAGGGAGTAAAGAAGCAACCTGTAACATTGTTTTCTGTTCCGAAGGTGTGCGCGTTTTTGTACTAGCTTGTTCTTCTTGTGGTGAAATCAGCAGCGACAGAATTGCTAACAGCAAACCTTGTAAATATTCGTCTTCTACGGGTTCTTTGTCGTCGTAGGAATAGAAAGGGGTCTTCTTACAAAGAAGCGCAATCATATGTTCCATCTGTTGCTTATGAGTGGAGGCACTTGACGCAATCATGACAGGGTGACTCGTGACATCTTTCAACAAACGGCGCAGTTCAAACGTTCGTTCTTCCGTTGCCAAAACGCCACTGTTTACTTCCTCTTTCGGATCATCATAAATCTTTCGCAGCGCGGCAACAAGCGCAGCGGTGGAAGGCGACAAGGAAGTTGTCGATGAGCTTTTCTCCGTGTCACCCATGTCAGGCGGCGTGGGCACGGTCCGATGGAAGTGACTGAGAATCCGTTCACGAGAAAGTGCATCGACGGAGTTCAGAGGAGTTAGTTCCGGAGCAGGGTACGCCTCGTCGTACTTTTGCAACGTATCAATCGCATATTTGGACAACGAGAACGCCTCGTCCACGAGGGCCGCCTTGGTGATCAAGTTAGGTCGACACGCACGAGCGTTCGGAATCGTCTCCTCCTGTATTTCCAGATTTAAAGCTTAGAAAGAGGTCGAATTCGATAAAAAAATTACAAGGAACTTACCATAGCAGTAACGGCTCTGTAGTAACTACCCAATGGGTCTTCATCCAACAGAATTTCTATCGCGCGGTCACGTCCGGAAGAAGAGGTCGCCGGCGAGGTAGCGCTTGTCGTCGTTTCTGCTTTCATTTTGATTTCGGGTAATTAAGAAAATGTTGTTATCTCTGATCTTCGATACCTGAAGGAAATTGAAGATCAAGAGATGTTTTCCAGTAGAATGGACTTGAGCGTTATCGCGGCAATACCCCTGCATATAGAGCAAATGCACGCAGCTGTGATTGGGGTGAGGGTGCGGGGAAATTTTCGTCTACTGTTGCTGTTACTGTAAGTTTTGTACTGCGTGAAGATTCGTACCGGCATCCAGGACATTATTTAGCACGGCCCGCCAAGACCTCGACGGGCAAATAAATCCCCAACGAGCTAGGCACTGAGCAATAAACGTAGGAGCTAGGTATATCGAAGTCGGAAAGGGCGAAGCTCCATCACAATTGTACCTCAAAAGACATGAATGCTTAGAAAGACGTACTAGAAATACCATAAAAGTACGATACTACATCAATATTTTCTCCCCCATTTGGTCGTTTTGTAGGGCGTGTGTATTATCGACCACGGAATTTGACGGGGGCTTCACAACCATCCAATTGTACGATTTTCCACAACCTGGAACCATTGCCTCCATGCAACGACTCCTCGAGAAGCTCATCGGTATTCCATTCCAGGAAAGAGCAGGCCGTCTGCGATTCCCTTGATCCAGCAAGTTCACAGTCAATGAGCTCAGGATGTGTGCTATGATGAATGATCCAAGTGCCACTTTCCTCATGAATGCTACCAGCGACACAAACGTAACTGCCTATGATTGCTGCTTTTTCAGTGATACTTATGGCGCTCGTTTCCGATAAGTCCTTCAAAGCCGATACATTGTATTCAGCGAGTCGATTGTTTTTGGGCCGTCCTACAGCATAAGCAAAGTGATTTCCCGCCCGCACCCAGTATCCTTTTCGTTCTTCGGAAATCAATTCCAGAGCCATGAAAGGACCGTTGGAGGTTCCGGGTAAACGATGCCATCCTTCCGCATAACTAGCATCGTACCCGGTTTCTCGGATATCAATGGAACCATCCGCTCCCATCGGCCCGCTCGCACAACACACCCCAATGTCAGGATTACCCGTGGGAGGCTGATAGTCAATCATTCGATGCCATGCACATGTACTGAGAGGAATGGGACCATCGTGATTGAGATTGGCCAGAACGTTATCGGATTGGATCGTCGCACATGAATCAGGATTCGTATGTTCGTAATTCAGAATGCCCGCAAACGACTTTTGACAAGAAAGAACCTCCATTAAATCTTCATTCGAGCATGACACACCTTTTCCGACAATTGCCGAGGGGTCCACTGCCATCTTGGGCAGATCCAAGGAACGCTGGGGCAATCGAAGATCGACGTAAATTCCAGATGGAGTTTGGATCCATAGAACGAGGGTCGTTCGATCAGCATTCTCCGCATCTCCGAGAGGATCTTCCTCCCATTGACGTTGCCAAACTCCGGATATTTCACTCAAAGTCATGGTTTGTATTCAGTTGGTCAATACGATAGAATGGTCTCTAGCTTTTTTTGGCACCGGCTGGCATCACAAAAAAAAAATAATGGACACAACAATCCGAATGATAACGCCGATGTGATGATATATTATGGTGTATTCACGTAATCAGAAAATCCGCGTGTTTGGGGTTTTCAGCAGCCCAGAAAATCTGGGCCCCTTCTCGGGCTGATCGAAACCCTCGATCCGCCTCTCTGCTCTTGTTGTTTGTAATGTAGATTACAACAAAATCAAACTTCTTTGTTGTCATTTATCCAAGCAAGTAGTCTATTTTAGTCTGGGAAATGTTGTCTGCGTATTTACTATAGACAATAGTGTTGTCTGGTTTTCGCCACGACTGCACTTCAGTCATGACTACATATGCTTTGGAGCGACCATGCTGCCTACAATACCAGGTACAAGTACGTTTGTTTAGCAGATTTTTTTTGTTTTGAAACCATTTGTCGTTATTGCAGTGAAATAGACTTTAGCAGCGTTTGTACTACCCGCCTTAATATTTGTAGGTCGAAAAGCCTTGCGAAACGTTGTCTGCGTATTTTCTATGGTGTTTTTTCCGCCACGACTGCATGTTGTTTTTAGCACCACGACTACAAGTACAAATTTCAGTCATGATCAAAATACGGAAAAACGAAACGCGGCCACACTAACACCAACGCAAACGAAACGATTCTTCTTCTGGCAACTGTCGTTCCAAGGAAGCATTATTGTTGTTCCAGTCCATGTCATGAAGTCCTTTCCTTTATTTTTCATTTCCGCTGTTCTGATTCACGCTATTAATGGATTTTCACCTGGTTTGATGAGACGCCGCATTTCCTCACAGCTTCATTCTGTCCCTTTTGTTCGCTCGTTCCTGGGAAAAGGATCCGAGGCGATTGTGCGCAATGGTGTTGTCTTGATTTCACCCGCTGAAGAGTTTCATCACTTTTACCGACAAGCTGCTATCTATATCTATACCATGGGAGAAGCCGAAGACGGGAGCGATTATTTAATCCGTGGTCTCATCCTCGACCACCCTACGGCTTTTTCCGTGGGAGAATCCATGCCCAACGCCCCACCCGCTCTATGCGAGAACCGAATTTTTCGAGGAGGTGATCGCGGGGGTGAAGGAATCATTCTATTACACGACCATGCCGATTGGGAAGTGGAGGAAATAGGCAATTCGGGTGTATACCAAGGAGGTTGGGACGCTGCTCGAACAACAGAAAAGGTCAAAGAAAACAGCTGCAAAGTATTTTTTAACTACTGCGAATTTACGGAAGTGGAATTAGAAGGTTTGTTGGGGATGAAACGGGAAGATGGTGACGCTTGGATGTCTTTGGAAGTGGATCCAAAGTTTGTGCTCGATGGGAGCTACGATAGAGGCGATGCCTGGAAACGACTTCGGAACGCCGTGATGCAGTTGTCCGCTGACTGATTGATTGATTGTCAACATCAACCAAAACATTCAGATTGTTAGTTCATAGAAAGAATTCCGACAAGTAGAAATTACAATTACATGATTCGATTCGGTTCGGTTTGCACGTTCCCTTGACAAATTACGATTCAACCTTTCTCCATGTTATTCTCAATGGGGTCATCGCTATCTCCCTCATCTCCGTTCTCTCCCCCATTATCCAAAGAAGTCTTTGCTTTCTTGCTATCTCTTGCATTACCAGGATGAGGGAAGACCGCGTTTTCGAACTGTTTGTACATACGACTTGTAGTAGCAGCGAATTCGGTCACGAATGGAGACAAAATTGAACTCATCCTGGTCGAAGGCATAGCCAGCTTTTTCGGCAACTTCCAACAGTCGCTCTGTCAACATGTTGTTGTATTGTTTTTGAGCCACGGTGTAGTTACGGGACGAGTGTTCTAAATATTCTTCTCTGTTTTCAATCAAGAAGCGTTCCAGCTGTAGAGGAAACAACGATGACTTTTGAGTTACATTGACAGAATTCACAAAATTTGACGAAACGTTGACGTACCTCTGGATAATTTTTCCAGGAAAACTTCTTGCGAAGAAGAGTCTTCGATTCCAGACGGGGTTGTTGGACGTAAGTGTACGGAGCGAAACTTAGAGACACAGTAGCACGGTCGGCCTCCAGGGTATGCTCTCCCAAGTGCGGGTGTGCAGGGCCGAGAGGACCATGATACCCCCATGGAGCCGGTCCTTCGTGAGACCAACGAGGCGGAAGGTAAGGTCCAGTACCATCGAAACGACCATGATACGGACTCACTGCGGGAAATGGAGGTTGCCAGTATCCTTCACCCTCTTGAGTCGGAGCGCTAGTAACCGGATTTTCTGCGCTATCGAATGAATTGCGTTCAACCACAACTGGATTCTGGGGATAGTAACCCCTGTCATTCTTTGGACTGACCCACTGTTCCCCAGCTGAGTAATTTGAAAGCTGCGATGTAGGCGGTCCGTGCGAGCCAGGATGGTAGAAAGGATGCATAGCGGGAGGGCCATTCGAGTAAACTCCACGTGGCTGTGGTGGCGGCGGCCCGTAATAGCGAGGACCGCGCTCTTCCATGTAAAGCGTTCCTTGGTAGTGTTGAGGTGGTCTAGCGTGAAAGCGAGGATAGTTGGCCGGATGGCCCGTTGGTGTGATTGGCTTTGGCATGATATTCACAGAAACAGGAGCTGCCTGTGTCATAGTGTACGGAGTGATAACATGACCTCCATATAATCCATTCCCAGGCTGAATGGGAGAAACGTTACCGGGTCGAGATATTCGTGGCGTTGCGTTTGTCGGAGAATTTGTCCTCTCATCTTTCGTCTCCGGATCTTCACCCTCACTTTCCTCATTACGCTGCTGCTTCTCCTGTTGTGTTGATTTGCGCTTGTGGGGAGGAGCCATAGACGAGCTAACCTTCGCTAGCAAAGATAAAGAGTCTCCCTCCTTTTTTGCTTTCTCGTCAGATGCTTCGTCGGACGACGTCCTCTTCCCGCTACCAAGATTGTGTTACTTTTTCTCGCACTGCTTTTGGGCTTTGGAACTGTCCACGGCTCTTGATTGGCATCTCTCTCCGTTACAGGCTGCATCTGTCGACGTCTTAACGGATGGTGATAGGCAGCTTCTGCTTCATTGAAGCGGTGCGCTATCCGACCGCGGATACTGGATGCAGGAGGCTGCCACTGCTGCTCACGAGGACGCTGATGATCATACCATCGAGGAGGTGCGTACTCTGGAGGCGGTCCAGCGCGCGGTGATTGAGGAGAAGGCTCATGTTGAAAGGAAGGAGGTCGTGCAAAATAAGGCCCTCGAGATCGAGGATACCCTTCCGGGAAGATGCGCGCATGGGCTGGATGCGATGGCATGGTATGGTCGCTGGCTTAAATTAATTAAGATAATTGTCGTCCGATTTATGAGACCCCAACACGATGGGTTGATCGTAGAGCCAGAATCTATTTCGTTCGTGGATGTAGAATGCAACCCACCGAAGGCTTTTAACGCTCCAAGGGTGTTATTTCTTTTCGTTTTGAATACGACCGGTCCCTCTTTTCAAATGTAAATAGAAGCTCTCCAACGCACGTCCATTCAATAGAATCGCTTTGTACGATCAGCGTTATATTGTTTAGGCTTTCGGTGATGTCAATTATTCGGAGTAAGAATGGTGACGGTCCAAAGAGACTGTTAGGAGTCTTGTGCTGGCAGCAGAAAACGCAGGAGAGGATGCGCACCTTTTCTTACTTATACGTATCTTAAGAATATATAAAAGTGGCGTGCCCGATAGTGGGTTATCCGTCCCGGAGGTCGTAGCTTCACTATAGCATACATTGTAGCCTTGCTTTCGAAAATCGTCCGGAATTGGTCACTTGCGAATATAATAACCGTCGTTTCTTTATTTAAAGAGAAGTCCTTCTCATTTATTTACAAAGTTTCAACGAATACTTAGAATGACCTATCCTAAGTAAATAGTCCTCCAAATCCAAATCGCGAACTTGGTGGAGAAAGGTGGGAGATTTTTGGATTTCTGCAAGACGGTGGTGAACACATCATATCATCATTATTTTTCGTCGGTCCGTTACGTATTATATTTCAAAACACCATTTCATAGACGCGCAAAACAGGATCTTTAAGTAAAAATCGTTCGAAACTTCAACAAACAGCAATCGCGCAATCAGTTTAGAGCAGCGCGCCTCGTCCATCTTGGTTTCACTTTACACACATGCGACGACGCAAAGTTCTAAATGGGGCTCGATGGTAGTTTCAATGTATTCGCATTTAGAAAGAACTACATCGCCTCTCACCATGAAAAAAGAAAAAAACGACTGTGAACACTGGGTTTCACCCGCGTTGACCAATACGACTAACGCGATCGAAGGCACAGCGGTAGAATCAAGAGAGTATCACATCATTTACAAATCCTAAACTCAATGCACTACCTGGTACCTCGAATAAGACGTTCATGAACTGATAGCTATAATTCTGCGATACCTCTTTCATATTGTATGTCAATTAGTACTTTTTTAAAAAGCGCTGTCACATACTATGCTCTGACACGCTCCAAGAATTCACCCTTCTCCGTGTCGACTTTGATCTTTTCACCTGTTTCAAGATACCCTGGAACATTGATTGTGGCTCCACAGTCTAGAACGGCTGGTTTGGTGTAGCCCTGGGCGGTGTTTCCTTTCATGTTGGGATCGGTTTGAACAATTTCAAAGATTTGCGGAGAGGGAACGACGACTTCGATCACCTTGTCCTTGAATGTAACCAAAGTAACTTCACCGCCTTCACTTATCCATTTAGCCCGATCATCAACAACTTTTTCGTTGACAGGGATTTCTTCAAATGTCTCCGTGTTCATGAAAAGAAAGTATTCTGTGGACATGGAGGGCAAATAGATTATGGCAATTAGTAGGATGAAAATAAGAAAGATTTCAGTTCCTCAAGCTAAGATCCAGCGTCTGTGTCACTATACGTACTCCTTCTTGAAACGTAAATTGCGCGTCCACTCGTTCAATCATTGCCGTTTCAAATTTCTCCCCCGAGCGGTAGGTGTTTTCGATAGTGTTTCCACGTTCCAAGTTCTTAAACTTGATGGTTGTCTTGGCCGCACCACGAGCTTGCTTCATGATCGAAAAACTCAGCACTTTGTGCGGCTCGCCGTCGATCTCGATGGTCATACCATTCTTAATGTCGGAAGTATCCACGGCGACGGCCAACGCCGTGCTTAGTCGGGTCGATGGAGCCATTACGAAAGCAGAACTTCCAGCGAAGAATGTCAATAACAAAACCAGGTTTCGGAACATGATAAGAAATATTGCAGGCTTTGAATATACCATTATTCGACAAAGTAAAGTAGCGACCATGGAGCGACGAACGCATCACCGAAATCATCATCCTGTTCAAATTTTTTCTTGGGGCGATGACGATGATGGGTGCTTGATATCGTACCGGTACTTAATATATCACGCGTTGTGTTGTCTTGACGCATTTCAGTACCGGATAGAAACGAAAAAATGTCGGTTGGTTTGGATGGTGGTGAAACGCAGCCGTCTGACGTTTGTGTTGAACTCCGTGCCAGATCCACGTGGAATGGAAGAAGGGAACCATGGTACTGTTTCAACAGAGTGTAGAAGTCGCGGACGACGTTTTCGCTAAAAACGGCTCAAACGTCAACCGTCGCGACCACGAAAGACGAAAAATAATAATGTTGGAGGCAAAATGAAAAAAAATTCTTCCATCATCCGACCCAGCAGAATAAGAATAATTATCATCTACAATTTTAACAAGCATTCAATATGGTAGACACAAGGACTATCCTGTTTATGCTTTCCCTGGCATGCTTGTCCAGCGTGCAATCATTCGTTCCGACATCCTCTCGTCGACCATCCGTTTGGGGCGGGTCGTCACCAGCGACGGCTCTTTTCGCAAAAAAGAAAAAGGTTGCTTCTTCTTTCAATCTTGACGTCCTGGATGAACTGGAAGAAGATGAGCCATTATCCAAAAAGGAAAGAATGGAACTGGAAAAGCAGAAGCAAAAGAAAGTAAACAAGCCAGTCCGAAAAGTCCAAAACTCAGCAAGAAAGAAGAGATGTTGCAAAATGCGCTGGCAATGGAATCTCTAAATGGAAGTAGCGACGAAGATCACACAAAATTAGAAAAGGAAAGGAAACCGGAAGAGCAACCTAAATTAAGCAAGAAGGATCTAATGCTGCAAAAAGCCCTAGAGTTGGAAGCACTCGAGTCTGCCCGGGAGAATGTCAGCGACAGCGATGGACCACCGCTTTCGAAAAAAGAATTGAAAGCTTTGAAAAGAAGGAAGAAAAAGAGGCTGCCAAGCTGGCTGAAAAGCAAGAGAAGAAGAAGCAAAAACAATTAGAAATAATGGAGACTTCGGAGTCACCTGTGATAGCAGTTCAGGTTGAAGTGCCGCAAGACGAAAACTCGGAGGAAGATGAAGAAGAAAAGGTTACATTGGAAGATAAAATTCGAAAAGAACGCCCTCCTCCAAGAATTCGTGTTATGGAAAGTTCCCAGCCAGATTATACATCGCTTCGACTCGAGAACGTCGGAATTACCTTTCGAAACCAGGAAGTGCTCAAGGACGTAACATGGGGTGTCCAAACGGGCGACCGCATTGGCTTGGTAGGTAGAACGGCTCTCTATCAATTCAATCGTTATGTTTGTTCTCACTGGAGTCTATCATTCGTTATTCCTTGCTTCGAAAATCAATTGCTGAACAACATTTCTGCTGCTCCTTCGCGTTCAATATAATAAATGTCCAAACAATCAAAAAACCAAAAAAAAGGTTGGAGCTAACGGAGCAGGAAAGACAACTCAAATTCGTATTTTGGCGGGAGAATTGGAGCCAACGTACGGTGATGTAGTAAAATCGTCCAAAGACTTGCGCGTTGCGGTACTTCGCCAGGAGTTTGTGGATGAACTTATCCCAGAACGAACGTTGAAAGAGGAACTACTATCAGTCTTTGCAGCCGAAAACGCAATTCTTGAAGAAATTAAGGAAACAGAAGCGGCCTTGGAGCAGTTATCCGCCGACGACGTAGACAAAATGCAGCAAATTTTGGACCGAATGCAAGAGTTACAAAACGAAGCAGAGAACAAAGAAGTTTACATACTGGAGAGTCGAGTCCAAAAAGTCATGGATCTGATGGGCTTCAATGAGGAAGAAGCGGACTATCTTGTCGCGAGCTTTTCTGGGGGATGGAAAATGAGAATTGGTCTAGGAAAAGTTCTGCTCCAGGATCCCAACGTGCTTCTCTTGGATGAACCTACAAATCACTTGGACCTCGAAAGCGTGGAATGGATGGAAGAGTTTCTTCGAAAACAAAATATTCCAATGGTGATTGTCAGTCACGATCGCGAGTTTTTGGATCAGGTGTGCACCAAGATTGTGGACGCGGAAGGCGGCACTTGTACGACATACGATGGTAACTACTCTCGATTTCTTCAGCTAAAGAAAGCTCGACTGGACGCCTGGCACGCAGCTTACAATGCACAAGAGAAAAAGATCAAAGAAGAGAAGCAGTGGATAAATAAATTCAAAGTAAAGCAACCACAAGCTGTCAAACAGCGCGAGGCGAAACTCGAGAAATTTATGAAGAGTGAAGAGTACGTGCAAAAGCCCCCTTTTCTGGGAAAGCCATTCAAGTTTCGCTTTCCAGAGGGACCTCGGTTGAGTCCCGAAGTCGCTGAAATTAAAGATTTGTCACATGGCTACGTAAATCAACAAACACAAACACAGAATCGTCTATTCGACCATGTTAATCTGTTTATCGAACAGGGTGACCGAATTGCCGTGGTCGGTCCGAATGGCTGTGGCAAGAGCACCCTTCTTCGTCTTTTAGTTGGAAAAGAAACGCCGGATGAGGGCACTGCTGGTATAGTTGGCCAGAATGTGGTTATGAATTACTTCGAACAAAACCAGGCTGACGTTCTGGATCTGGATAAAACTGTTTTGGAGACGATTCAAGGAGCAAGTAATGGACAGTCATACAATGAGTTACGAGCGTTTCTGGGTCAATTTCTTTTCAAAGGCGACGCCGTTGACAAGAAGGTTCGCAATTTGTCCGGTGGAGAGAAGGCTCGCTTATCATTATGCACAATGATGTTGCGACCGGCGAACTTTCTCATTTTGGATGAACCCACAAATCACTTGGATATTCCAGCCAAGGAGATGCTGGAGGAAGCCCTTCAACACTACGCTGGATCCGTCATGATTATTTCTCATGATCGATACTTCATTTCTAGGGTAGCTACTTCCATCGTAGCAGTAGAAGATCGAGCACTTGTCAAATATCAAGGAGATTACAAATTTTACATGGAAAAGAGTAAAGAATTCAAGGAGAAAGTCGAAGCTAGATACGTTGCAGGAGTAGAGAGAATCGAATCGGCGCCTGTAATTGACTTGTCAGCAATCGAGGAGGCTGCTAAGAAAAAGAACTTTGGTGGGGCTAAGACCGCTAGTTTGGTTACACGGAAGAACAAAGGTGTCAAAAATGCAAAGCGAATGCAGCCTCAGTAAGACTACTACAAAGCTGGCGCTACCAATTGCAAGTCTTGGAAGACACTAGCACCATCCACAAGAGTCCCACAAAGAAGTCTACGACCTTTTTCTTTATTAAATCTCATATCTAACAGTGATATTAAGTTGGACTACTTGCGCGAAATCATTTACTTTGCAACTGCGACGTCACCCATCCATGCTGTTTTACGGAATCCTGTTCCAGCGTATGTTACCTTGGCACCCTTTTTCTTTAGCTCTTCTTCGATACGCAACAGTCGGTTGTATTTAGCCAAACGCTCCGATCGGCAAGGAGCTCCAGTCTTAATTTGACCAGTGCAGAGACCTACCGCCAAGTCGGCAATGTACGTATCCTCCGTTTCACCCGAACGATGAGATGTCATAACGCCCCACCCGGCCTGCTTTGCCATCTTGACAGCAGCGATACTTTCCGTGATGCTGCCGATCTGGTTGACTTTCAACAGCAAGCAAGTGCAAGCCTTTTCATCGATAGCACGAGAAATCTTTTCAATGTTGGTAACAGTCAAGTCATCGCCGACCACTTGAAATTGCTCGCCATTCTTTCCAGTGAATTTGGACCAGTTCTCCCAGTCATCTTCATCGAAAGGGTCTTCAACAGTTACAATGGGGAAGTCAGCAGCCTGCGGTTCAGAGAAAAAAGCGAACGACCTGTGTTAGAAAAAGTCAATTCTTTCAACTGCGAATCGCTCACGTAACGAACGAACGAACGAACTCACCAATGATTGATACAAGTTGCCCAACTCCTCACCCGTAATAACATTTCCATCGTATTTGAAATCCAAGTCATATCCGTCCTTGCCCTTGACTTTGAACTCACTGGCGGCAACATCCAAGCCAATGGTGCATTTTCCTTCGTAACCAGCTTTCTTGATGGCTTCCATGATGAGCTCACAGCCTTCACGATTGTCACAGGGCGGAGCAAAACCACCCTCATCACCGATCAAGGTGGCATCACCGCCAAACTTGGCTTTAATGATCTTTCCCAGGTTGTGGTAGACCTCACATCCGATTTGCATGGCCTCGGTAAAGTCCTTGGCGCCCGTGGGGATGACAAAGTATTCCTGGAACGCTAGTTTGTTACCGGCGTGACTACCACCGTTAATTACATTGAAGCAAGGAACCGGCATGGTGAATTCGTCCAAGTTGTTACCCGCCAAATCCGCGTAATGCTGGTACAAGGGCACGTTCTTGGTCGCGGCCCCCGCCTTGCTAACGGCCAAACTGATGCCCAAGATAGCGTTCGCTCCCATATTGGCCTTGTTGGGTGTCCCATCCATCTCGAGCATCTTGTTGTCGATCGCTTGTTGCTCGGTGGGATCCATTCCGAGAATGGCCGGACCCAAAACGCTGTTGACATTCTCGACGGCCTTCAAGACACCCTTCCCCATGTACCGCGAACCACCGTCGCGGAGTTCGACGGCTTCGTAGGCGCCTGTACTGGCCCCCGACGGAACGGATGCTGTCACAAAAACACCACTATCGAGAGTGACATCGACTTCGACGGTGGGGTTGCCCCGCGAATCCAAGATTTCGCGGGCCTGAATGGCCGTAATCTTGGCCATGTGCAACGATGATGTGGAGCTGCTGGATTGACTGGAGGGAGCTACAAAGGCGGCACAACAAGTCGTGACGGTGCCTGTTGATGCGGAGGTGAGTGCAAGTGTGTATTGAGCGTTGGAAACCAGATATGCAAACGACTCTTTCGATGACGTTCGGAACGAGAAGTACACTCTCTCGCAGCTTTCCTGTTGTATATTGTATTGGCATGACAATGCTACTTACCGAGTGCAAACAGAAAGGAAAGATTGGAGAACTTCATTATTTTTTATTCCTTTGGATGATTTGGAGTATTCCAAAAAAGTGGAGTAGACGATGATGGCGATTCAACCATCGACGACGAGGGTGTTGCGTGTTGCAAGGATACGAAAACACGTGCAAGACAAAAAAAAAAGTCGGATCTTGAAAATGAAATCGCAGACATCATTCGACTTCGACACTACGTAGCGATGTGAATGTCACACAAATAATAGAATGTCTATCAAGGGAACGAGTTCGATTCTTTGGAAACAAGGACGTCACAACCTCTGGGGATGGGTGGAGATTTGTCTTTTAAAGATTCTTCGTTTGCGCATGCGAACGCGAACTGCGTACAAGTACGTGTTCATGTTCATGTTCATTCGACGCTTGAGTACTGGTGCGATTTTTAATTCACTGGTCTTGTTTCGACCGTGACGACTTGTCGTGGACTGACATTCGGTGGAGAAAAAACGCGTGGTTCTCATCACGGCCAAAGGATCTTCCACCTGGAGATACAAGTTACTGTACTTTGTACGTAGGTCAGTCAAACGACAAGTTGAACCTTTTGACAATCAATCAACAACCAAAACGTTCTAGAAAGAAAGGCTACAACTACAAGACACAAGACACTTGTGGGCTAAATAGCACCACTCGAAATAACGAGCACAACGTTGACTCTTTGAAGAAGAAACAAGAAGGGTATAACATGAAGTTTACAGGCGTGTCCGCCTTTTTGCTGTTGGCAACCAACAGCGAAGCCTACACGGCTTTTGTACCGAAGAAAGCCATCGGCACGTCGTCCTTCGTGTCCCGCACATCCGCACCTTCGTTTTCCATTTCTTCGAAAGCACGCACGGCGGCTTCGCTCTCCATGTTAGTTGAAACATCCGGAGGAATGGAAGAATTACAGGAACTCACGGAAAAAGCCGATCAAACCAACTTTCTCGGAAAACAAATACGCCAATCACCGAATCTATTCAAGTTGGCCTCATATGCCAGCATCCCCGTTTCGGCATTGTTGGGATTTGGTTTAGTACCGAGCCGTCGCATTGCGGCGCATGCTGCCGGGGCCTTGGTCACCGGCATCGCGGGCGCCGTGGGCAAATCGCGACTCGATGTTCTCACGCAATCGGGCGCCAAGCCGGCCCTCGCACAGGCCATTGTCGATGCCGGACTAGAGGATGTGACCAAGACGCAAGCCGCAGTGCGGGATGTGCAAGATTCGTTTGGATTGTCCGACGAGGACTTGGAAGTGCTGTGCACCGAAATCTATGCCAGTTACCTTCACGGCATGGTCAAATTTCAACCGACGGCGAAAACATCGGAAATCAAGGAACTGCAAAAGTTGAAGCAGGCTCTTTCGTTGCAAAACATGGCGGTGGGCGAAGCGCACGCGACGGCGGCAGCGGAATGGTACCGACAGACGTGTCTCTTCACTCCCACGGAAGAATTGGAAGATCCCAAACACCCCGACCGCCTGGCGATGGACAAACTGCTGTTTCTCTCGGAACGGGCGCTGTCCGAAGACTCGCCGCAGGCGTTTAATTTCGAAATGACGCGAGTGGCCAAGGCGGTGGGTCTCACTCTGCCGGTTGCCATGGAGCGAGTGGCGAGTGTCGTTGAACCTTTCTACCACCGAGCCCTTCAATCGACGCGAAGTAAGCTAGGAACGAATGCCGTTTCTTCGGATATGCTCAAGCGAGCACGTGAGACACTGGGAATTAAAGAAGAAGTAGCTGCAGATATGCACGTCTTTACATTCAATCAAGAGGTGCGAGTCTGTTTGGGTCTGCCGGAACGCAAAATGAACGATGACGACGAGGAAGAGGAAGAGGAGGCAATGCCGCTGGATCTTTCATCTTTAAAATTTTCCGACGAGGCGTTGAATCGAGTAAGTTATGACTTGTTATTATTGTGTTCGTGATCGTGTTGCGAAAGAGGCTCATCTTTCCACTTGTTTTAGTTGGATTCATTACGTGACATTTTGGGTCTTTCGGAAATGGATATGGATTACGAAATTATAAGCGAAGCTTCGCCACTCTACCAAACTACCGCCTTGGCCGCTATGAAGGATGTTCTGACCAAAAACAAGACGCCTGAAGAAGCCTGGAATATTATGGAGAAGCGTCGTGAGGAACTGTTGATGCATGAAGACTCGACTAAAGCCCTCATCTCGTCGATGGTGATGCAGGCTCTCGGCGGTCCACTAGAGGAGACGAACCGATTCGCCAAAGTAAATAACGAGGCAGCGACATACGACCACCTTTTGGAAGCTCTTGAATCGAAAAGTGCCTTGGTCGCCATTTTAAAGAAGTCTGGATGGGGAGAAGAGTTCAATACCAACTTCGACGAAACGTTTTGCAACCCTTGGAATAAGCAGTCAGCCAATGGTTTCCTATCAACAGAAGAAAGAATAAAGCTCTACCGTATTTTTTTTAGGGCGCTCTGTACGAAAAGCACCAGAAGGTCGGCTCACTGACGAAATATTCGAACAGATTGGTGAGGTCAAAGGGCTTCTTGGAATCACTGATCAGCAGGCTGAGATCGAGGCCAGAGCTGCCTTCGGACCGCAACTACAAAAGACTTTGAATCGCGCGATGTTGGAAATCACGGCTGATTACACGGAAGAGTTGGTTGAGAACATGAAGAAAGAAATCGACGATTTGATGGCAAACTACCGTCTTTCTCAAGACTACCTACGGGAATCTGGAGCCTCGTTCTACAGTAAAGCAGTTGAAATCATCAGCAGCAAATCTCCTGGCGGTGTTCCCACGAAAGCATTGTTTAAGGCCCTCGAGTCTCTCCGTGAAATGTTTCATCTGGAGGTAGAGGAAACGTACCCTGCTCATATGGAGCACTTTGGGTATGTTTATAAAAAGGCTGTATTGGAAGCAATGGGGACAACTGGGGTCATTCGCCCTGAGGTTCGCGAATCGCTGGACGAACTTAAGGAGCGTTTGAGTGTATCAGAGCAAAATACAAGAACGTTGTTTTTGGAAGCCATCAAAGAAAAAATGAAGCCTAAAGTTGAGTGGATCGGTAGTGAGATGGAACGAACTCTCCTGTCACAACAACAGCTTTCTGAACGTCGTGGGAAAGACATGGGCGAAGACGTCTTTCAGTCTGGCAAAGGTGCAGATGGTGTGTTGGGATTGGGAGCGGAAGTTAATATTATGAGCGACATAATGGAACTGATCGACTTCTACAAAGAGAATGACATTGCTACTATGGAAGAGGTCGGTATGAAGACGGTAGAAAAGAAGGGAGAAGACGGCGAGCTTTTCGCCGAAGAAGTTCCGGATGTTAAGATGGTTTACCCTATTACTGCTCTCGGACTCGGTGCAATTGACCAACAAATGGCTGAGTTGCTTTACCGTCAGTTTGTTGTAAGTAGCTTCACCACACAGGGCCCTAATGCTAAGCGATACGAAGAAAACCGGGAGTTCTTCGCTGGTATTCTCGGGCTGACAAAAGACAAGATTGATGAGATTAACAATACCATCGGAAGTACAGTTTATGACAATCTTGTGTCAAACGCCATGAAGACCAAAGGATCCATGGATCAACAGGACATGATGGTTCTCGCCAATATTCAAATGAAGCTTGGCTTGACGTCCGAGCAGAGCGAAAAAATGCTCGCGCAAACGCAGAAAAAACTTCTTTCTGAAGAAATCAACATTCTTATGGATAATCCTTCGCCAGCTGGTATTAAAGCGTTCCGCGAGAAGTGTAACTCAATGGGCATGGATATCCAGTCTGACGTAGGCGTTTCGAAAAGCCGCCTTGCACGGATGTTCGATTCTGAAATTACCCCTGGTTTAAAGAGTGGAGATATAAGAGCCGAAAACGCGGATAATCTCCTTGAGATTCAAGAGTCTTTGGGGATCGACGCTGAGGAATGCGAATCGATGTTTGAGGCTCTTCTTGTGCGTCTATCAAAAAATGCATTAGGATTGATCAGCGGCGAACTTTTGCGCGGAAGAGAAGAGAATGCAGTTGACCTGATCAAAGAATTAGTACGATATGGTGCTTTCACTGGAGGCGACTTGGGTCTCGAGGTTGACGAAGCCACGGCTTATAAGATTGTGAATATCTACGATGCTTTGGATTTTGAAGGCGAGGACGAAGCGGTGGTCTCCAGCAATAAGGAAATACTGGAAGCCGTTGTTGGGCTTTCATAATTAAAATAATAATGTCAATATCTGTCATGAATTACAATGAGTACTATGAGTGTTACCCACAATGGACCTTTGAGAGCTTCGCTGTCCGCAAGGAAAACATTTTTGAGATTGGCGCCCGACAAGAAATCGCCCAAATCACTTCTTCAGCTTGGTCCAAATGCAAAGGATGAACTGGAACGGGTTAAGTGAAACACAGCGTGACGCCCCACTGGGAATTCCTGGAGTTGGTTTCATCGACGGAGGCAGCGTTTGGCTCTCCAAAGGTGAGGACCCTCCGCTCAAGACATCCGGTGCATACTGGGCCAATGGCGGAATTGCCGATGACTTATATGTTGGATGCACGCTTGGAAGGTGATGATCTGTTTTCGCGGGCTCCTTCGTTGGGGAATCAGAAGTGATAGTAACAGTCGGAAAGATCGACGGGACGTCTGATAGCCGAAAGACGGGGGTTATAGATAAGAGAGTTGGCAAGGTTGAAGGAATGTCTGATGATTCAGAAGAAATATACATCATTGATGGCTGCATAGAGGCAGTACGTGGCGGCATCTTCGTTGGTGATACAACCGGAAGCAAGGATTTGGATGTCGTCGGAAGATATGTCGAAGCGCTCGTTGGAAAATTGTCGATAGGAGACGACGTCGGAGATATCGATGAGCTAATCGGGTTGGACGTGGAAGGACTGTGCGGGCATTCATGGCAATACGGCCCCGAACCAATTCCGAGGGGTGAGGACTTGTTAGGACAGCCCGAATAGGAAAACATATCATCCACACGACGCGTCTTGTTAAACAGAAAGCGACTGCGCCAATCGCATAGATTCTGATTGAATCTAGTAGCACCATAAAACATCCGATCAGCGTAATGAATACTAGACAGATTCCACATCGAAATATCTTGATTGAACCACTCTGCATTCTTGAACATGTCCGATGTGTATATTACGCGAGAGACATCCCATCCTGAAATGTCACCACGAAACCAAGTCGCCCCATTAAACATTGACACCATAGATATGGCGTTAGAAGTGTCCCATTCGCTGATATCATCAGTGAAACTGTAGTCGTTGAAGAACGCATAACGAAAATCATGTAGTTGCGATGTGTTCCATTTTCCGATCGGATGCCCATAAGTAGAGGCAACAGCGGTGTATCTGCTAGAATCAAGTCGATATGCAGCGATTGCACGCCGAAATTCATTTCCAAGTACGAATGGAAGGCATGTCACATCATTATTATCATTGCACGGAAGCTCTGAGCAATAGTGACAAAGTGGTCCAACGTCTCTCACTGTGACGAATGGGTCCGCTGATGAAGGGCAACTAGACTCGATGAACATGTCCTTTACTTCTACTGTTTCGTTCAACAACAGGTGCTTGGTCCACGTGCAAAGATTCTGACGAAAGGAAGTAGCACTTGCAAACATACGACGAAGCGATTTGGCATTTGCTAACTTCCAACTGCTCAAATCTCCATTGAAGGATGACGCTCCGGCAAACATCTCATCTACATTGACCATACGCGTAACGTCCCATAAAGATATGGAACCCCCAGTAAAGGACGTTGCTGCCGCAAATAATCTCTTAGCATCTATGATGTTCGACGCATCCCATGATCCGATGTCCCGGTTGAAAGCAGCTGCTCCTTCAAACATGCTGGCGATAGATTCGACGTTGGACAAATTCCATTTCAAGTCCATGTTAAAAGATACCGCACCACGAAACACACCCACCTGGAAAAGAGCAGTGATAGATGAGTACTTACAAAAACGGCAACCGTTTAAGTAGATAAAGAGAAAGAATGCTTACCATGCTCGTCACCTTGCCCGTCGTCCACTTCGATAAATCCTCATTGAAAGTCACCGCACGATCGAAGAGGTAATCAAAGGAAGTCACATTATGCGTACACCAATTCCCAATGACGGACCCATACGTGTGCGCGACAGCAGACAACTGGCTGCTGTCGCGAATATAGTCTGCCACCGCGCGTTGCAGAGAACCATCGGGCTCAAAACACTGACATTCCGAATCAGAACGATCATCATCACATGCCATGTCACTACAGTAATAGCAAAGAGGTCCCACAGCTGTAGTCGTAGACATGGGATGGGTCTGACTGGGGCAACCACTGGCCGTAAACATGTCTTCGAACCTCACACTCCGTCCCAGCAATTTTGGCGCCCATGCACAGAGATCCACCTGGAATGACGATGCCTTTTCAAACATACCGCGCATTTCGATCGCTTTACTGACATCCCAGGAGCTGATATCGACGTTAAAGGCTACGTTGTCTTCAAACATGTAGCTGAAGTACAAACCGTTGCTAACGTTCCAACCGGAGATATCAGAGTTGAAGAGGCGAGCACCATGGAACATCGCTTTAAAATCTGTACCAGAAGAGACATCCCACGCCGACAAATCTTGTTGAAAGGATGACGCGCGAATAAACATGTGATTGAAATATGTGCTGCGGGAAACATCCCACGAGCTGATATTACTATTGAAAGAAGTGGCACTATGAAAACAAGATCCAAAGCTGGTCACGCGCCCAACATCCCAACCCGACAATCCGTTTCCAAGGAACTTCGTTGCGCCACGGAAGGCCGTACCCAAACTCGTCACTCGAGATGTTGTCCATGTCGAAAGATCCTGATTGAATCCTTTTGCTCCATCGAAAAGCCCAACCATGTTCTTCACATTTGAGACGTCTTATTTTTGCAAAACCGAGAGAAAATATTAGAGAAACCTGTCTGACATAACAAAAGTTAGAGTTCCTGGTATCATAGACTTACCCCAACTTGATAGATCCTGGTTGAAGCGCTCGGCGCGATCGAACATGCGATAGAGCGAAGTTGCCGCCGACATGTTCCAACGCGAGATATCGTCATTGAAGGTACGCATGGTTGTGAAAACATTCGAAAAGTCTTGAATCGCATCGACACACCAGACACCAATCGGCCAGCCATACTTCTTCGCGACAATATTCTCGGGCGAAGGATCTCCCATGTACGAACGGACCGCTTGGCGGAGTTCAGTGTTGCTCGTGAAGCACAACTTTTTGTCAGCAGCCGCTGCCGAGACAAAGAAAAGAAACGAAAAGAGGAGAAGAATCATGCTAAGTATGATATTGAAGTTTTGAACTGCAGCAGTGAATTATGAGGGAAGCGTCGCTTGAGAATCAGCGGGCGGGTTTCTCGGGGATCCTGCGCTCGGAAACGGCAGGATGCCCACAGGCGCCCGTGACTCCATTTTTCATCAGCGAGTTCACAAAGAGACAAGTGCTTCATGAGCGTTCCGAGAGACATTAGCAATTATTTAAATAGAAGTGATGAATTATTGTGATGTCCTTTATATTTTCAATTCGATCTCCTTCGTCATGGTTCATGGTTACTCCGTAGAAGTTTTCCGTGTCGCAAAAAAAAACAAGCCCATTTTCTTGGAGTCACGGTCCACTCGCGACTAACGACCAAACGAAAAGAACCTTTAATCATTTTGGCGCTTAGCTTAGACCCCACTTTGCCAAAAACTACCACTTATTCCTTTGATGAGCAACAGTGCAGCATATACACCTTGTAATGTTACTTGTTATATTACAAAGCATCCATACCATTCTTCTCTAATCTACTCGCGTTCTCCAAAAGGGAGACTTTTCGGCGTCGCCTTTCCTTTGGAGCTTTTCGACGACTCAGATAAGACTTGACTCGCTTTGAAATCAAAGGTGGCATTATTCTTGCGTGGATCGACTGGTGGTGACACTTTCCGTTTCTTGTTCGAAATACGCGAGGGGGGCTCTTTCAATCCAAATGACCGCGCCACATGACCAAGATGCAATGACTTTGCAGCAAAGATTTGTCGTACGACCTTTTCACGCGTCGGATAAGCACGCAAGTGGGAGATAAATGCATTTTGAGCAATGTCCAGAAGTGTCTCAAGTGTTTTCTCATCTTCCTGCGCCTTCATTCGTTTCTTCGTAACTGAATACGAGGACTTTTTTGGTAGATTCTGATCTTCATTCACGCATTCCTCGAGACGATGCTGCATTTCCCAACAGAACGCTTCTCCCAACCGACTACTAGAACTTCCTTTACCCGTATTTCCCAGACCGCCACTTGATCTGCGCATTCCACTGGATGTTAACTCAGGGCAGCATTTCGCAGCAACGTTGAGAGTTTCTGTGAGAGACAAAGCATTCATATTCTTAATCCCTTGTCGTTTCAACACTTCAAGGAACAGTTTTTCAGAAGGTAATAAGAAGATTAGGGAGTTACCTGCCTTACCGGCACGGGCAACACGCCCAGCTCGATGAACATAATCAGATACTTCGCTCGGTGGATCATATTGCACTGTCCAATCAACATTTGGAAGGTTCAAGCCACGGGCGGCTACATCTGTCGCAAGGAGTATCGCTCCTTGGTTCTCCTTCAAGAACCGCTTAAGGACGTGCTGACGTTCACTGTGTGGGACGTTTCCATGTAATTTTAGAATATTGCAATCAGAACCAAAAATTCCTGAAGATTCGTCTCCAAAAAGTGATTTCATTTTTGTGAGCAGAGCATGGTGAAAATCCACAGAGGCACATGTGCTCATAAACACAACCGTCCTCTCTTTTCGTCGTGGTACAAGGAATGCCATTAACGCCGCAAGTCGTAGTTTCGCCGTAACTGTAACATGATGATGTGCTAATTGTCTCGGTGTAGAACTCACTAAGGCCTCCTCGCCAGCGCTTTCATCCTTTCCCGTCGATATAAGAGTCGCTTTGTCGACTTCATTCGCACGAATTCGAACCCAATTCTCACTTTTCCCCGACAGAGTTTTCAGCGCCAATTCCTCTACGCTGGCTGTTACCGTTGCCGACACTAATACACAGCGCCATGTTTTTGATTTAGCTTCCTGTTGAATACGATCAAAAATACTTTTCACTTGTTCACCAAGACCCATGTCTAGAAGGCGATCTGCTTCGTCGAGTACTAACCATTCCAGAGGACCTTTTGAAGTAAGAGCAGGCAGCAAACATTCTGTACGCGACAAATGGTCAAGAAAACGACCAGGCGTCGCTACAATCACACTAAGACCTTTCCGAATTCGTGCCTTTTCAGACTTGCGCTTTTCCTCACCAAGCAGTTGACCGCACACAATCCAATTGAATGTCTTGCTCGAAAGAGTCTCCACAAGATCAAACGTCTGAACAGCCAGCTCGCGTGTCGGACAAAGAATAACACATCGAGTCCCTTCGCAGCGCACTTTTTGATCTTTCGCAGCCAAATGGCTCAATATTGGGATAAAAAATGCCAACGTTTTCCCAGACCCCGTCTCAGAATGTATCATTACATTGTCGTCGTTACTAAAAATGAAGGCATGGCCCTCGCCTGTATCGTAGTCGGACGAGTCCAACCCGATGTCTTCAAGGTATTGAGAAGACGCGGATGCAATAAATTTGCGGGCCATTCAGCAGACGTAGCGAAGAGATGAGACGAGTCTTTCGATGTTATAGCTGGTTTCGTGGTCGCTCCAAACCTACGGTCAAGTTCCAAAGGCCGAGCGTGAAATTCGGCCATATATTTTGCTCGTTCCTCGGGGTCTTGAAGACTATCGCGCTTCTGAACAGCTTTCTCTTGCGGAACACTAGCATGATCTCGTTGCAAGTCCACCGCACTTTCGTCGTCATCGGGCTCAGATTCGATTAACTCAGGTTCCTTATCGTTCTCCTCATACTCAACTGCTTTCTTTTGCTTTCCTGTAGCCGGTGTCTCAATTGTCGTGCCGCGAGACTCCCTGTTTGTTTCACCACGTGCACGAGCAGCCCGAGCTCGTCTACGCTCGTACTTGTTATTCTTTGGTTTCTTCTTCGCAACCGATTGTTTCGGCGCAGCCGGTGTAGCGACTATATTAAGAGAAAATACATCGCCTTCCTGCAGTAAATCTTCCATTCTTTTGTTTTCTTTTTGACAGAAAAGGCTTGGAGTGCGAGATCAAATGTTTTTGTTCTTCCACTCATTTTGATTTTTCTCGCTGCTGGTTGTCGGTTGGCTCTTGACCTTGAACCTTGACTGTGGTGAAGACGGAAGGAAAACAGACGTTGACGATCGACGCACGTCGTACGTACGTTTGCGCGAGAAGGATTTGACTTGAAGTCAATGTGTACTTGGAATGGCTTGCATGTGCGTAGTGCGTGGGTCGTGGGTCGTGGCGTGGCGTCAAAACCGTCAGTAGAGGTACAGTATAAAATATAAAATAATTCAGTCTAAAGTCTAAAGTGTCATTAATCATTAATCATTAATCATTTTGTCGGAGTTTCAAATTAAACACACTAAAGTACACGTCTCAAATTGTCGAATGTCAACTGTCATTTCAACAAACGACATTTATTATTATTATTCCGTATGGCTTACTATTAATTCCTTTTCAAGGTTACGGGCTTTATGATCGAATGTACAGTCTGTATCAAACAGTCTGTATGAGATCTGTTAAGCGTGCACTGTGCACTTTGAAGACTTCAATACATTAGTGGTTCTCAAAGTTTTTTTTGTGTACGACACCGATCGGTGTTTTTCGTTTTTGCTTACGTCACTGCAATCTGATTGGCTCATTTCGCCAAAAACGAAGTGCGAGCTTCGAAACGCGGGCGGCGTACAACACGGACACCGCTCGCCTTTTTGCCAAAATCTTTCAGAAAAATTCCTCCACCTACGACGCTGCATTTTTTCAATTCGTCGCTCTTGTTGTTTCATTTTGTTGTCTAATTGTAATAATGCCCCGCAGAAACAAACGGCTGAAGCTTATCTCAATGGTTGAGAGTCTGCTGTCTCAGCAGCTTGATGCCATGATGACAAGCCTCTCGACTGGCTTGATTTGTGGAGACGACGACGACGACGACGACGACGATGAAGACGCAATACTCTGGATGTTCATGTTCTATTTTGCCTTTTTACAGACAAGATATCTTGAACGTGGTCGATACAGATCATCGCCGCTGCCTCGGCAAATCCTCAATATCGACTTGAGCGTTACAAATACGAGGAATTGGCTGTCAGACAGTGAATTTCTTCGCAAATACAGAGTCACTCGGGAAGGATTTACGGCGATTTTGAATCGCATCAAAGATCATCCTGTTTTTCAAAGAGGAAGACGAGGACCGGAACAAGCCCCAGTAGAGTTTCAGCTTATGGTGTTCCTGAATTACATTGGTACAGAAGGTTCGGGGGCCTCCAACGCGGCAGGTAGATTTGTGTTTCACGTAAGCCAAGGCACAGCGGAACTTTTCCGTAAGCGCGTCGTTAAAGCTATTTGCTCCTTGCGAGGTGAATTCACGGAAAGCAGTTTGGTTACCACTTTCCATCAATCCAGCGCCTGTTTGGCTAGCCCATTCTGCCGCCTTGCGCATTTGCTTTTCAAGTGTCTCAATTTTTTTCTTGACGCCGTCGGCACTGCGATTCTTCACAACTCCCGCCGCATTGATAATATTTGCTATGTCTTGGCAAAACTCAATCTTTGTTTTGCCCTCATTGCCTTTACCACGGTATCTATTGTAATTATCAGCTTCCGTGAGCCAATTCAACAAAATGGCCTCCGACGAGTTGGGATCGTTTTCGCCGTTCTTTCCATCTCTCCCCCCACAACAAGCGCAAACCTTTTGTCATCGATTTCTCCAAAGCTTTCCAGCAAGTCTTGGTGCAAACAGCAACAAGATTACCATCAGGATCCCTCGGAGTGTCGAGATTGTTTTTGCAATCACCTTTTGGTCGCAGCACTCCTGATGCAACTTTTTGTCGCGACATGTAGCATTTCACCAAGCAGTATGCCTGGCCAACCTTGCAGCCTCGAATGCAGCAAGCGTCTGTTGTAGCTGCAATTGCAGTTGCAGGTTGCGGTTCGGTCATATCTTCTTTGAAATAAAATGAAGTTCACCATTTATTCTGCCACCGCATCTCTTCCCGACGACGCTGAGTTGCAACCAAAACTATCCCCATTGGAATCTGGAATATTTTACATGAAAAAGTTCTACAGGTGAATTTAAAGTTTTTGCAGGTGCGTGGGGGACTCAAAGTTTTCAAAAATAAATAATTGTGATTGGCAAATTATGACGTAGCGAAACTTGGGGAGCGGTGTTGTGAGGACGGAAAAAAAAACTTTGAGAACCACTATTGTGCGAAAGGTTGTGGTGAAAATGAAAATGGAAAAATGAAAACCAACAACCAATACCAAAAAAACCCCAGAGCTCCAACCGCTGACAAAATTATTTCGTCCATGATCACCGCTCGAACTCAGCATCTACCGCCGTTCTTAGCTTACCATACTCATCACACTGTTCTTTTTCCATCTTAGGCTGTCATGCAGTCCGCATCATCCTGTCCTAACCCCGCTTTCTTTGACGCAGCTTCTGAGCCACGGGCGGAGCCAGCACTACCAATGACATCTCTCTGCGGCACACAATGATCCCGACCCAGATTCTGGACTCCTCTCAGGTGCAATTCTCGCGAGAGAAATTTCGCCGTTGGAAAGAAAGCACCTCTACTTCACCATCTGGCCGCCATCTTGGTTTGTACAAAGCGATCCTTAAGGGCGACAATCCAACATTTCAAGCAAACCCTTCACGCCAACACCTTACGATCAGCTTCTCCACCCCAACCTCACTCTACTATCAGAACCTGATCATGGAGCCATTTTCTCACGATTGCTTAGCACATATTTTGAACATATGTGTGCTCACCGGATATTCCTTAGCACGCTACGCAAGATTACCAACGTCATGCTGGAAAAAATTCCTGGACTCCCTCTACTTGACAAACTACGAGTGATCCATATATTTGAGGCGGACTTCAATGCTTGGGCAGGGATTGTGTTCGGCCGACGCATGATGCTGAAAGCGGAACTCTCTCACTTTTTGGGCTGAAGAACAAGGCGGATCTCGGAAAGGGCGACCTGTACAGATGTTTACGCCATGAAGTTCTTCTCCTTTCAAATTTCCGAGGTAACAAGGACCCCACTGGCTGTTATGGATAACGATGCAAAGGCATGCTATGACCGTATAGTCATGGCATTGGCCTTATTACGATGCCAGCAGCTTGGCATTCCGTACGACGCTTGCCGACTGCTTGACACATTTCTGAATCATGCGGAATATTTTATTCGGACACAACTTGGCTTGGCAGAACGATCCTATGGATCCACACCTGACCATAAATTACACGGGCCCGGCCAAGGGGAGCCAATGCTCGCCAGCAATATGGACGGCACTGAGCACTCTTCTTCTCACCGCTGTAAGTAAATCCCCAGGTACATATTTTTGCAGCCCGGATCACACCCTGGAGGTCTCTCATTACATGCAGTCCTTCGTTGATGACAGCTCCATCTGGGTAAATGATTTTCTTCAGAGCCTCTCTACCGAAGTCCAGGGACACGACATCGCACAGACACTCCAAACGGCTACTCAGTGGTGGGAACAATTACTCGTGGCTACAGGTGGAAAACTCGAACTACAAAAGTGTTTCTTTTATATGATCGAATGGAACTTTACAACCACGGGCACCAGGCCATTTACAACCTCGAACGGTCCTACAATATTACAGTGACGCAAAGTACCGATGGCATGGAGCAGATCATGCTACAAAAATCGGCAGATGAAGCCCACCGCACCCTGGGATTTCAGGCCAAACCCAGCAATGATTTCCGTGAACAGTTTGCAGTCCTACGAACCGGAAGTAACAACTTAGCACGGGCCATCCGAGCCCACCACATGGATCCCACCACGGCACATCGCACCTATTTGGCAGTCTACCTTCCCGTACTCTCTATCCGGCTCCAGATGTGCGGCTTGTCCGAGAAACAGCTACACCTGATCCAGTCTAATCCACTCAATGCAACAATACAAGCAATGGGATATCCTATTTCATTTCCAAAAGCAATGATTTTTGGAAACCGAGACGGCGGCCTTGGTTTCACTCCATTATACGTCGAACAAGGTATTCTCAACACTACGTTCCTACTCCGACAGCTACGCGAACGGCCGGCAACTGGGTACCATTATCCAAATTTACCTCCAGTGGCTCCAACGTTTTCCCGGCGTGTCCTTTCCACTTCTTTCCTGCCCTGCTCGCCAGGTCGTGTCACTTCCCAGCTTGTGGTTTACGGAATATCGCCGGTTCCTTGCCAGTATCCACGGATCCTTGTATATGGACACTGACCGGACCCTTCCCACCTATCGGGTCGGGCGACGACTTTATCATGGAAGCAGCAGTAAAATTCGGTATGCAGGCCAATGATCTACTACACTTAAACAAAGTTCGATTACACTTGCAGGTCACACGACTGTCCGACATATGCACGGTGGATGGTCAGAAAATCATTCAGCGCAAAGGCACATTCCCGCTAACACCAAAATCGTTTCCATCCGTTTCTACCCGAACTGTGGCCAGTCCAACCCAACCCCCACCATATCAGTTGGCACTCATGGTGGCGATTTATCGATTTCCTCACCCGTGATGGTACATATCTCCGCAACCCATTAGGACCTTGGATACCCCAACCCTACGACCGCCAATGGCAGGTGATGTTCGATCTGAACACAGCCCACATTCTCGTCCGCCCACGAGCAGGAGTGGAAAGTGTTCCCCATACTTGAGGCACGTTATAGACGCACGGTGACAGCCAAGCAACCTATCGAAACCGACCGAGTTTTGCCAGCTGTATGTATCCCAGCTGCACACATACACAACCAAACCTACCACATACCTGATCACCACTTCCTGGACATACCCAAGGTAACACCAATACTATCATTCCAATCTTACATCATGACACTCCCTGGTTGGGAACGGGACCTGTTACACCATCAGTCCCCATGCTGTTCAACAACATCCCTCTTAGACACACTCCTACAGAAGGACCAGCATTTATTCCTCGTCTCTGATGGCGGTCACAAATCAAAACATGGAAGTTATGGGTGGGTCATTGCCAACAAAAACGAAATTCTCTGGGAAGGATGGGGAACCGCTCATGGCACACCTATGTCTTCTTACCGCGCCCGAAGCTTACGGCCGGCTTGCAGCATGTCGGTTTTTAATAAGGTACATGACATATTTGGACATAACATTTGCCCCCGGATCCACCCTCCAGACAGCGACTGATAATCAAGAACTGTTGCGAAATGAAACAGGTTGGAAAAGAACTCTGATCCCAAACCCGTACCGTCATCTGAATGCTGACGCCGGACTTAATCGTATTATTGGATGCAAGCTGGCCACATCTTCAAATAGCCAAGCAACATTCTCACGTCAAAGGCCACCAAGATGAGACAAAACCCTTCCACCAGCTCACGGTTGGAACAATTGAACGTCAAAGCTGATGCTCTTGCTACGTATGCCCTCGAGACTATCACAGGATCCCTGATGGATCCGATTACACCGAAGTCCGGTCCACCTGCTCCTTCGGTGGACGCCTGATTACCAGCAAGTACTCTCGACAACTGCGCCCAAAGCGCAGGACACGGGATAGCCCGCGAATATCTGAGTCGTGAAGATCAAGGACGGCCGACATTGATGACATTGACTGGCAAGCATGGAACAGAGCTCGATCACGACTATCCGTTCGCCAACAAACGTCGCCACAAAACTGATTTGCAATTGGATCAATACAAATCAACGATCCGCTTCGATGGAATGAGTCCCAAAAAGCAGGATGCCCTCACTGTCCACACCCGATTGAAACGTTCGACCATGTACTCAGATGCCCACTACAAGAACAGTGGCGGGAAAAGTTCATTCAAGACCTACATAACTGGCACCTTCAACACGATTCCCCAAAACAACTTGCCCAGTGCACCCTAAATTCTGTTCGCCGCATGGTTTCAATCAGCCCCATTGCCCTTCTGTGCCACAAGCACGTTCTCGGTTGCTCTGTTCCTTCGCTGGATGCCTCCCCACCTCATGGTCCCGCCAAATTGACTTATCTTACCACACACGGCAGATTCACAACTATCACCAACCTGGAAGCAGGTGGGTCACCGACTTATGCCACTTCATCATTCTTCAAACGATCGGGCGATGGGCCCACCGGTCCACCAAGATGACCATCAATGCAATGTCAAATCACGACCAACAACAAAGGTTAGCACACCAACAACACATCACAGGCTTATACGAACTTCAAACACAGTGCATTATACAATACCCATTTGACATGGATTTGGATCAGCGCCTCCAACAACCCACGGACCAATTGGACGCATGGTTGATAAATCACAAACAAAATATTGAAGACAGCCATATTCAGTGGTTAACCAGAAATCCACTGCGCCAGCGGGACATCAGATCCTTTTTCAGACGACAACGCCCCAGTTACTTGACATTAGTTTCTTCTAATTAAAATCTCTCGGGAAACCGGGACATCCGATTCATTGCAGGCTGCCGCGTCTTACTAAAGTGCGGACCCCTAAGAAACGATAGGATGTAAATATAAAATTACATGTTAATGTTAATGTTAATGTTAACTACCAATGACAGCCTTTATGCTTTGATGCAGCGTGTGAAAGAGCTGCTGCTTCCGATGCACGACAACGTGCTAATCTTCAACTAACACCGGAAAGCACCGGTAGAGTTCGTACTTCATCGGCTAGGCAACAGGAATTGCTAAACGTTTTGGATTCAGCACTGAACATCATGTCGGTAGCAGCGGATCACGATGAGCCGCACGATGACACTCATCTAACTCTACCACAATAAAATCACAAATTACCTCAAGAGACGCGAAGATTTTTTCAAGTCTTTCTTGATATTTTTCTACATAAATCGCCAGTTTTCTCAGTAATGCAATTCTTTTTACATTTTAGGGCCGCCGCTAGGCTTACTCATGATAATCTGATCGACTTTTAGAATTGTCACCGTCGCATCGACTGCCTGACGAAGCGCACTCATCTTGGTATTTAGCAGGTCGTAAATCGCTTTCTCCTTCATACTAGTGGTTCCGCTACCTTGGTCATCTCCTAACCGATCAATGTCTACACCGACATCACAAATGGTGCCTTCTGTGACCGAAGCGTGAGAACTCTGGAGATCCGCCAAGACGCGAGTGGAGTCCCACCCAGCATTCTCTGCCAGCGTGCGAGGAATGACTTCGAGGGCTTTACCGAAAGCTGCCAGCGCATACTGTTCCAATCCTGGTACTTTCTCGGCTTCTTGTTGCAAGGCAACCGATAGCGCCATCTCGACAGCGCCACCGCCGTACACAAAACGTCCATCCTTTGCCGCTTGAGCTACAGCTTGTACTCCGTCATCAACCGCTCGCTCGAGATCGTTCAATACCGAAGTAGTACTCGCTCGGAGGACGATCGTAGCCAACTTGCTTTCAGCATTTGTGAAGATCGTGACGGGCTTTCCTCCCATTTCTTGAACCCTTGCCGAATCACAGTAACCCATTTCATCTGGTGTTGGAGGTCCCAAACGAACCAACGCAGTGGCACCAACCGCTTGACAGAGTCGTCGCAATTCCCACTTGCTACCGATGCGGAGACACATGACTTGGTGACGATCGAGGAAGTGCAAGGCCATGTCCGAAAGATTTCCTCCAGTGACAACAATCTTGACGCCGGACTCCACAATAGAGCGCACAATTTCTTCCATTTTCGCTTCTTCAGATTTGTTGTAGTTTTTCAAGTCGTCCGCGGTCTTCATCAAGACCGTGCCCTTGGCTTCAGTCGAAGAAGCCTCAAAGCCCGATGCAAATACGGCAATCTTTGCCTTTTCAACCGACGTCACAACTGTTTCCACACCACTTTTTGCGGCATATCCGTCTAACAAGACGGACTGAGAGACGGATGCACCCGGAATCTTGACCGTACGGACGGATTCAACAGAGACACGACCATTTTTCATGACGCGCAAGCAGGCTTCTACGACAAGGGGCGCCAGTACACCCTCGCTTCCGTACTGCTTCGAAGCAAGCACAGGACGAAGAAGTTGCAGTAGTTGATCTTTCTGAGTGAAATTGTTGACACTGTCACAGACCAAAGTAGGAAAGAATTTGCTTTCGCACAAATCCAAAGCACGGCGGTACCCTGCCAAGATCTCGGGGGCAGGTTGCCAAGTCATCTTAGCGATGAGTTGAGCAGTTTGCCACAGAAGTTCACCAGCGAAAGCAAGAACAAAATTGGTATTGTCTCCACATTCCTCCTCTTGCTTTCTGCAAGCAGAAGCCAACAATTTCGCAGCAGGATGTTCGACCTCAACTTCTTTGAGAATTGCAGCACAATCGGATGTAACCATTATCTTTTCCAGGTGATTGACGACAAGCTTACAGCGACCTTGGGGACCAAGCGATGTGCTGAGCATTCGTGAGAGTTCAAGACAAGCTGAAATGTTGCGAAGGACAACAGACGAATTCGTAGGGTCGTCTTCTTGACTGAAATGGCGGGTTCCTTCCTTGAGCATTCCTGCAAGCCCAGCAGCGCTATTATAGGCCATAGAAGTCATTTTTTGATCATATGAATCAAAAGATAGGAAACTTTTTAAACTTTAAACGGATATGATTCTCTTTGAAATGCATAGAGCTAGACGGAATTTTATTTTTGTTTCACTTCCGCATGGCTTTCTTTTCACTAAGCTGCGCACCATCCACATAGACAATGGATCCGATCGAACCACCACAGACAGACGCAGGTGCCTTAACCCTAATCCGTTGTCGAAATTATCAGCCTTTCTAACTATGCAAAAGCCATCTTCGCTCACGATCCTTAACCGTTTTGGATGGTGTAGTAATTCATCGCAATAAATGCCGTCGACAACTTCCAGGACTGAAAATCTGAGGGAGTCAGGATTGCATCGTCTTTAGAGTCCATTCACGCCAATTCAGTCAGAGCGCAACTTAGGCAGTCTATTCCTTCCTGGGGAATAGCTAACCTTACCAGTATCGAAAACGAGATTACCATTTAGCGATCCAAGGTTATGATGATTCGCTCCATGTTCTAATAATGAGCGCCAAATGAAAATGGACTCCCACTCTGGAAATCCAGTCTTTACTAGGGATATCTTTTAGAGCTTAAGATGATGATGATGTAAAAATGAAAATGTCATTTTGTCACAGGAGTTACGAGTTTCACGTTTCACAATACCATCTGCCATTAACACATTATTGTGGACTGTTCTAGTAAAAATTCAGGTTCAAAGAACTCTACTTGTAGTCCTGGGTCCTGGGTCCTGTCTCCTGTCCCCTGGCCCCTGCCTGGCAGCCTGGCAGTTGGTAGTGGCAGGTCCTGGGTCCTGGTTCGTATTATTTTGTCTGTTGATTTGTAAATATCTAATTTTTACCCAACGGCCAGTTAGGCGTTAATCGTTAAAATCGTACAAATAAGAACTTACTACTGACTCCGCATGCTACCTTCTCCTTCTACTACTACTAAGATAACGGCTTATTTCCATGGGCCCTTTAAGTCTAAGCGCATGGAAAGCAAGAGACGACGAGTCGACCGACATTAGTACGAAAATCTCGGAGAATTACTATATAAGATATAAGCCAAAGGTAGATTTTTTCCTCAGAATTAGTACTTACGTAGTACTGCACTACTTTCTAGCTCAGAAAGACGCCAGAGCAAGTTCAAGGGCATTTCTTAAACTTGGGAAAACGTCTGCGTTTTCCCTAAACCGACATCTGCGGTCATCGACGTTCCCCGCCGTTCTTCTCTGAAATGGCCTGCCGCAACTTCTGAGTAAACCTGCAAAGTTAGCGTGTCATAAGCGGCGTGGCAATGGCTTTAACGCCTTGACATTCTTCCCTAACTTCATTTTGTTCATCTTGTCGGTGATTCTATCATCTACTCCAGTTTCTTCATTCCTAAATATAGCAAGCTTCACTAGAAATGAATGATCCGCAGAGTTACCTCTTGGAACAGCTCCACATGATTGAAGCTTGTCAGCTGCAACGAAGTGCTTTAAGGAGCGAGGAAGTGACGAGATCGAGAGAACTCGTTCAAGGCTCTTTGCTCGCTTTGCAAAACCGGCAACCGTTCTCAGACATCGGTACCACATCTCGTGCCACGGCCGAAAGATACCTATTGCTTCAACGCTTGATCGAGAAACAGCGATTGAAACAATCTGGCTATCTGCCACTGGTTTCTGTCGACGAATTGAAATACGAAACTCCCGCAAGCAACACTCAAATGCCTCGCTACGGCCCCATACTTCCTACGGGGGGTGATCTTGAGCACGTTCTACCAAGGACTTCACACTTTTCAGAGTTCCACAACATCACCCCAGCAACCCGAGCTCACCTAGGTCAGCAGTTATCATTTGCCAGTCCAAACATTTCAAATGCTTCAATTGCTTCGCGACTTGCATCGAACTTTACCGAGAAAACGTCCTTTCCACTTCCCAAAGTGAAGCATGTTCCGGTGAAAAAGCTTCAGCTACTGTCTTTTCGCAAGGCATGGTCCGAACTTGGTCACTGCCCACAAATTAGAAAAGAACTTTTTAGTCGTCGCCTTCACCAAAACCGACACGAAATTCAAGGAAAGACCCGATCTGTCATTCGGCAAAGCCTACAGACATCACAACTCTGATGGGCAATTCGTCTTTTTGTTTCCGGTAGCATATTTTCTTAGTCGCATAATTTACTGTTTTCACTTAATAGTAAAGAGTTTGAGACTTCGACCCGTTCTCGCGTGCGCCGAAGTACTTCAGAAACCCCGGATAACGATACGAGTAAAGGGGAAGTTTGCGATTTTATCACCAAATGCAAAATACTATGATTTCGTAGAGAATACATGTTGCACCTTTTCAGCAATTCGTTCCTTGATCATCAGCATCAGAGCCGCACTCAAGACGCCGCGAGTCAGTTCCGGCGACAGACCTTGATAGAGACCCGCGAGACCGGCGCGATTCCATTGTTCGTTTAGTACCATGGTGGTCGTTTTCGAAACCCCACCCTCTATTGTGTTGTTTTGCTGGCTGCCTTGTGTCTGCAGTAAGACTTTGGCCCTTAAAAATGGGAACACCAGTATTGTTGCTACTGTTCTGGCTACCATCCCTAAAGCAAAAGCTTCGACGGCTGTCAACGCCCTGCGTGACTTGGATCGGAGCCACACAGTTTTGACCTGTTCATAAATTGTGTACTGTAGAGCAGGTTTAAGGCACAGCAGATAGTAAGCCGATATTGCATTGTAGTATTTCTGGTTCTTCGAGGACAGCATGGTCATCAGGACTTGAAAGGCTCCATCTCCTTTCGACGATGTCTGGATTGCGGTCGTGATGGAATCAATAGGTAAGGTAATTGGTAAATGAGACCACTCCGCAGCATATCCGAGAATGAGATTGGTCAACGTGTTCATGGCAGCTCCGCCTGAAAATGTGCTGTGAACTTGTTTTAGACAGGTGTACGAAAAGAAGTAGAGAGCCTTCTCGATCGAACTCTGCACAGCAGAAAATTGCACCCCGCGAAAGAATCGAGCAACGCCTCCTTCCTTATACAAAGCCTGCGCCGTTGCAATCATCCCGTTACCAGTATTATCATCCCTCTCATCCTTGTCCTCCGCACACGTATCATCTTTGGCCACCAAATTGGTCTTGATGACTTCGAGAGGATGAAGAGCTGTGGCGGATAGAGCGCCCGCCAAAGCGGCTGCTACGACTTCCGAAGCAACAGATTCCTTTCGAGTAGGCATATTGTTGTTTTGACAAAGCGTATTGTGTGGACTCAGATCTTGCTCTGACGAATGTGGATAGGACTTTAAAAATATATTCTCAAATTGTTATTGTTATCTCAATCGCTCGGAATGTCATTTTTGTTGCAGACGACCTTTTGACTTGAACCGACGACGGAGGCACTGATGTTCCGGGACTGCAATTCCGTTGAGTCGGAGATCGTGTCACCGCATTATTATAACCGCGCTATAACAAAATAAATACTTTGTACTGGCACCGGTACCGGTACTGGCAAAAGTGTTGCCGGTAAAATAATGACCTCGTCATAAAAAAGAAAAAGTCACAACGACAACTAAAAACGTTCCCTCCACTGGAAGGAAGAGAGTTTCATGTAGTCGGAAGTCGGAGGAATGGAAAATCACCATTACAATTCTTTGCGCCACCGATGAGTAGCCGAGGAAATATAAGGAGATTGCCCAGCAGCGAAAGGTCCTGCCTTTCCCTCAAGAATGCGCTCATGCTCGCAACGACAATGGGCATCAGTCTCTCGACCTGGACGACTCTGCGGCTAGTCGGAGAGACCGACAGTGCATCCATCAATCGTGAGGCCATGATCGAAGACTTTAAACAGCGTCAACAACGCGTATCCTGTAAACGGTTGAAATCGTGGCACGATATTCAGGACTGTATGCCTCCTCAACTGCGACGGCCGATGAGTGCCGATTGTCGGAATTCAGGGATCAATACCTGGGACTCGGTACAAAAGTGTTTGACGGGTCGATTCTTTGCCGAAGACGACACCGGAAACGAAGAACCGTTTGAAATTCACATCATTGGAGAAAGACATTCGGGAACCAAGTGGATTACAAAAGAGCTGCAACATTGTTTTTCCAACGCGCCCGAATCGGCTCCTCATATCAAAAGGATTCATCGAGATTTCATTCGATCCAAACATTTCTTTCAACCTTTGCATTACGGGGGTAACTTTCTGCGCCATATTATTGTTGTCATTGTAAGAGATCCAGTGGATTGGGTGTCGGCTATGAACGAGATGCCGTATCACAGTCCGGGACATGTGGCTAGCATTCACAAAAACGAGGTAACTCCATTACCTTGGGCCGACTTTGTGTCACGACCTTGGACCATGCCACGCCCGAAAAGTGACAGAAAATTATTCAAACGCATGGCGACTAACCCAGCGTTGAGATCAGAGAGACTCTGTCAAAGTGTTTTCCGTTACGATGAGGTCGTTCCCTGTACATTGAATTCGACGTTGGAAGAGTTACCGGATGATATGCTACGTTCCATGTATCCGGTATATGAGCTAAAGAATGATGGCTCAGGGACTGCTTACCGAAATATCCTCGAATTGCGCGCCGACAAAATCGCCAACCATGTCCTCCATTTACCTTTCCTGTTCAGTATTGGTGGTTTTGTCCTGGTTCGTTACGAGGACCTGCTGGAAAAGGGAACACAGTTTTTAATGAGGAAACTCTCAGAGGTGGCAGGAATGCAGGGAACTTTACCCCAACAATGTAAGCCCACCGGTCCTCAGCCGGAGCGCTTGGGGCAACGGGTCGTTCCGAAAGGACTAAAAGAATGGATCGAATCAAATATGGATGTACACATGGAGAGATTGCTCGGCTACCGCTAAATCTGGTAGAAAAAGTCTTTAATATATATCTAACGAGATTGCATTACGACGTTAGCGCTACAGAACAGTTCTTTCAAAAACGAGTTCCACACAGATCAATAACCAATTAGCTTTTTCCCAGCACCTTTTGTAAAGTCCAAACCGGGCAAAGCGATAGAAGGCGGCTTATCTTCGCCCTTGACTACGGTTCCTGTACCGAAGGTCCCTCCCAATATGCCGACTTCTCCTCCACTAAATGACACAGAACCCGATAAACCATCGTTCCGATCCGTTTGATCACAATATTCTTTGCAGTTTTCCTGGCAATACGAGAGATCTTTGGGCGCAATCAGTCGGCAGTTTTTGAAACAATCCGTAAAACAATCGGCCTCTGCCAATGCGGGTTCATTGGCTGCTGAAAAAACGACGGCTGTTGTCGTCCACCCTAAAAACGATCGTCGTGACGTGTTCGACAAAGTGAGCGCGTAACTGTCGTTCACTAAGATCAACAGGATTAGCGACAACACCAGCGAAATGAACGCTTTCATGTTTGTAGTTGGTTGTTGGTTGTTTGATTCAGGTATTCTTTCTCGTTGGAGTCGAATGTCGGTGCTGGGAAGGGCATTAAAATTCTACCTCCAGTAAAAGATTCTACGTAGCGTTTACGAGGAGGCACAATTTTAACGCCGTAACAACCGGGTTCTCTCTGTCGATCATTTTGCCAGACTTTCCACTTCACACTTACGTCCCCAGATTTTCTGATTACTTGAAGCCACCACAGCCCCAGATTTTCTGGTAGAAACACTAGGTACCAGGTATCCAGATTTTCTGGAAACGTAAAAATAACCAACACAGATTTTATGGGAACATGGAACATGACTTGTACTTGTACATGCCCAGGCAATACCTGCGGCAATGCATTTGTTTTGAAACGCGGCCCGTAAGATTAAAAAACAACTCTGGAATTGTATTTCAGAAGACACCGTCCGGCGCATCAACAACCATTGAACCCACAACGACGAAAACGAATTAAAGTAAATCAAGTAAGAAAATGCAATGGCAAGTTTACTGAGTGAACCGTGGATGGAAGAGCGTGTCGTGTCAGCTTTGCTGTATCACAAGCAAAAGAAGCCACAAGACCGTTCATCGCAGGTAGTTCAAGTGATTTCGATTCGACCGAACAGCAACGTTGTCACTTTGTCGGATCAAAAGTTCTTTGTAGATGCTTTTTATGATGAATTGAATGGAACGCTACGAACAGGATCGTTAGTCAGTGTGAAGCAGTGGAATATCGTAGCCTCCGGCCAGTCGGGCGTAGCCCGGGAGAAAAAACGCCATATGCTTCCACGTCGGAACTTTGGACGTCATTGGTGGACACGGCATGGCGATCATAGGCAAACCATCTTCCATCAATGACTCTGTGGAGGTAAAACGCGTCTTGGACAGTTGGAAATTTGCGTCGACTTGGGAATTGTTGCGTCATCAAAAGCCACCCAGTGGAGATGTAGCAAAAGTGCTTCAAGATTCAACCCATCACCATCGCCTTTTAAAACAATATATTACTCAATCGAGACAAACAGATAAAATGATATCATCACAACCGACAGAAGCGTTTGCCGTGGATAGTGCTGTGATTGAACAAGATCAAGTCGAGCCACAACCCCGCTCACCTGTAACACGAAAAGACTCTTTTCAGAGCATCGAATACCAGGCAAAGAAAACTCAACTCAACATCCATCGCCGCACCTCAATTCGAAAACAAATTCTTTACGAGGAGACGAACTGGTGGAAGAGATGGACGATGATTCTGTTGAAAATGACAAAAAAATGTCGATTCGTAACATGCTGGTTATGGAGGAAGATCATATAAACGAGAAAAAAAAGAAGAACGATACAGTCCGATTATCAGCAAGGAAATATCGCAACAATATACTGCAGTCTACCGGGAATGAAGAAAACAATAGAAACGCCTCCAACCGTTTCTTGTCGTTATGGATGGAACTGACCCAAACGCCGGACGATGTTGTCTAGAGAAAGTTAGAAGGATTGATATTGAACACTATTATCGAACGAGAATCCTTGGCGATTGCTGATGAACGGACAAAAAAGATTGCGGAGATAGAAATTTGGGGTTTTTCTTCATGACAAAAAGACCTTGTCGTTGACTTTCCCTGTGTCAGATAGAACTATGAGTCGTCGACTACAAATGAATTTTTTGTTCTCCTGAAAGAGCTTTCATCAGTAAAAAACCTTAGCTGTCAACGCCATTGTTCCTTTTCGTAAAGCTTAGTTGCTCGTGGCTCGTGGCTCATCGCTTATTTATTTTTTAGTCCCTAACCTTTTCAATACCGTCACTGGTCACACCATCACATTTTGGCAGGCGAGAAACGTGAAAGCAATACCGCTTGGTGCCTTTTCCTTATGTTTTAGGACGGGGAACGCGGATCGATGACCGATGACACATTCCATCTTCCATCCACTCGTTTTTTTCGTTCCTGCAACTTCCCACAAAACGACGTCAACCTTCAATGGTTTTTGTTTTCTTTGACGTTCTTTATGGCATACAAGTTACATGCAAACATAATCTGATATAAGACCAGAAGAATGTCTTCCTCATCGCGCCTTGTTTCGATTGAAGAGGCGAGTCAACAGTCGTACGTTGGATTTGATGGTCTGAAATGGCAAGTTCACAAGTTCGGCGGAACTTCTGTCGCAAATGCTGAATGCTTCCTGCGAGCAGCTCGTATCGTCGAAGACCAACTGGGGATTGCCGATTCGACCGGCGACGTGTCACTTTCATCATCGCTTGGCAATACAAATTGTCATCTCGCAGTCGTCGTTTCGGCCATGGGTGGAAAGCCGAAAGTCACGGATCTTTTGCTCGATTCGGTCAAGTATGCCGCCAAACGTGATCTAGCTTCCCAAGAAGAATGTACCACCCTCGTTCTGCGCAAGCACGACGAGTGCTTGGGGATTTTGTTCCAGCATGAGCCCGAAACTCGCGAAAAACTGCTGGGTATTGTACAGCAAGATCTCGCCAACGTGAGTGATATTCTCAAGACAGTGTCGCTTATGAAGTGGGAGGCAGAACGCATTCGTGAATTAGTTTCAGGATTTGGAGAAGTATGGTCGGCTCAGATCTTGGCTGCATTATTACAGAAACGATCCAATCAACGAGCCAACAAAGTGAAAGTTGTGTCGTTGGATGCTTTGCAAGATCTTGTTAGCGATGTCCATCACGACTTTGTATTTTTAGATGCACGACGCGTCATCACCATCGACGAAGACGAAGCTGTCCAGGATGGAGCGGTTGTTTGGGACGAATCATTTAAAAAGCTTGAATCTGTGTTCCAGCAAGCCAAGGAGGAGCTTCAAGCAAAACATGGAAGCAGCGACGAAACGGAGAAAATGCTTCATTTCATTGTCACAGGCTACGTCGCTTCGAATACACATGGAGTTGCCTGCACTCTAAAACGAGATGGATCAGATTACTCGGCTGCTATCATGGGGCGACTACTACAGGCAAACAGTATACAGATTTGGACCGATGTGGACGGTGTTCTGTCGGCAGACCCTCGCCGAGTGCCTTTGGCACAAGTTCTCGATGAAGTTTCTTACAACGAAGCAATGGAGCTCGCTTTCTTTGGTGCCAAAGTGATTCATCCGAAAACAATGCAACCGGCTCTCATGTCCGAGCCCCAGATTCCAATCTATATTCGCAATACATTCAATGCCAGTTTTCGTGGCACACGGATCTTCACTCGTTCGACATCTTTGCAGAACAAGGAAAAGGCTGTTTGCGGATTCACAAGCATTGAAAACATGGCTCTTATTAATGTTGAAGGTTCTGGAATGATAGGCGTTCGTGGTATTCTACGACGAATCTTCAGTTCTCTAGAAGCCATAAATGTGAACGTCATTTTGATTTCGCAAGCGTCGTCGGAACACTCCGTTACTTTTGCACTTGTCGAGTCAGACGCCAAAGCGGCAAAGATCGCTATTGAAGAAGAGTTCTCCACGGAACTACGAAACAATCGAATCACCAATATTGATTTGAAAGCACCGTGCTCGGTCATTGCAGCTGTAGGTGATGGAATGTCGCAGCAAACAGGCGTTTCCGGGAGATTCTTCTCTGCCTTGGGTGATGCTAAAATAAATGTTTTGGCGATTGCGCAAGGCTCTTCTGAGCGAAACATATCCGCTGTTGTAAGTGCGGAAGATTCCGCGCGTGCTCTTAGAGCGGTACATGCTGCTTTCCGCCTTTCACACACCACAATACGTGTGGCTATCATTGGTATGAATGAACTCGGCGATTCCTTGCTCAAGCTTTTGCAAGAACGTCGCACGGCTTTACGATACACATACGAAGTCGATTTGCAAATAGTTGCTGTGCTGGACCAAGGCAGCAGCAGTGAAATAGTATGTTTGGAACAAGATGTCGATGGCGGCGCTGGATCGATTACATTAGAATCCTTCAATAACGTAACATGCGGCAGTGAGGTCACCCATAAAGGCGATAAAGCCATTCCGAAACCTGGAGGAATATCAACTTTGTTAGAACGCCTCTTTCGAAATGAATGCACGAATCACGTCGTGTTTGATTGCACTAACGACGAAGAAGTTGGAAAATATCATGCGACGTGGCTTCGCGCGGGTGTTGATGTTGTTACCGCCAACAATACTGGACTTTCTGGCCCAAAGGAGCAGCGCAACGAGATAAGTAAAGCTGAAAAAGCCTTTGGTAAGCAATCGGCAAATTATCTCCGTGAAGTGACTGTCGGAGGAGGATTGCCTATCATTAATACCACGCGCACACTGCTTCATACCGGCGACAAGATTCGTCGGGTTGATGGCATCTTTTCTGTCTCGCTTTCCTACATCATGTTTCGTGTCTCTCCTCCCGCAGATACAAGTCGATGTAGTGAGTTTGACCAGCAGACAATCAAAGGACATGCCGACGGAAATCATGGTATATCACCATCGACCGACTTTCAAAGTGAATGTTCCTTCAGCCAAGCCGTCAAAGAAGCCATTGACTTGGGGCTGATGGAAGAAGACCCAACAAAGGACTTGAATAACGAATATACTGCCCGTGTACTTATGATTCTTTCCAGAGAACTTGGAATTCATCACCTTGAGACTGACGACATTCTTGGGGCAAGCGAAAAGTTACTCGGTGATACCTCTGATTTCCTGAACTTAACACAGGAGATAGATGCCAATGTGAAGAAACGAGTAGACGAAGCTAGGGCAAAGGGTTGTGTTATCAGACAGATTTCTAGTGTGGATATAGCGACTAGTGAGGTCGAAATCAGATTTGTTGAAGTGCCGGATCATCACATATTTGCAGTGACACCGCCAAGCTGTGAATGCGTCCGTTTCTTTACTCATAGACACATGACCTACCCTCTGGTAGTCCAAGGACCGAGTGCTGGAGCTGATTCTACAGCAAGCGCGCTGTTAGCCGATCTCCTCCACCACTCTCGAGCAAAGACGAACGCCCGTGCCGTGAGTTTGTCAAAAAGCGGAACGAGTGCTGCACTGACCCACATGACACCGCTTTAGAACCAGATTTTTCACCTTTTAATTGTTGTAATCCCAGACGTTGTTCCAGTCCAAAAGTTTATTTAGTCGCCGGTTGTAAGGCCTGTATAGCTCTTCCAGCTGTTTGCGCAAGTCACTTGGAATCGGAGTAGAGCTCTTCTGAGTCTTATGTTTTGCTTCGGTATCGCTGAGAACATGTTGAGGAAGGTTAAGAAAGTCAATAACTCGATTGTAGACCAGTTGCGTTTCGTCCCGAAGTTCCTCTGACCGAAGGACCAATAAATCTGACCGAGGTTTCCCCGCTTTGTCCATAGCCGCAAGATAATGCTCAATTTGTAGGGAGTAAAGCCCGCGACCAACAATCATCTGAGTAGTAGGCGATCGAAGATATTTCTTCCATGCAATTAGTTCAGCTCCCGAGCCCGAAAACTCCTCAAAACTTACTTGATTCCAATCCTGAAGTACTCCCGCTCGTTTCAAACGCTCAATGTCATCCTGTATCCACGTCTCCCAATCTACCATAGGTATGTGTTTTCGAAATCGAGCTAGCAACAGTTGAGTTGATATGCGCTCCAGAACACTACAGGCGAAACATGAGAAAACAATGAAACCTACCTTGATCTTGAAAGCGATAGTGCGATATCACACGTTCAACTGGATCCCTTAAAACGGCGATAAGCTTCGACCAAGGGGTCACACACAGGATTGCTTCAGGAATTCGGTCACTCCACACCAGGTATCGTGGTGAATCATGAATCGTATACATACTTTCTTTTGTGTAAAAGAAATCCGGGTACATTCTATGCACTTTCATAGCGTAAGACAGTTGATTGGGTTTTCGCGGAATTCCTAATTCCCCCCTTTCAAAACTGCGGCTGTCGAAGAAATGGAGCTCATGGCCATTTTTCTCTACTTTCTTGGGTGCGGCTATCAGCGGATGCTGCCACAAGTATTCGGACAGAGCATGTGTCCCGCCTTTCATTGTGCCCAACAGTATTGCGTACGGAGAGGTCCTTTGCCATTCAAAAGCTTGATCTTCTTCGTCATCTTTAAATAGACATGTTCCATTATCTAGTTTATTCCATGCAGTTTCGTCGTACGTGTCAAACCCGTCCTCTGGAAGCTTCCCACCCGTTGGGGCATAGGTGACCTTATGAGATAGCAATGGCTCTTTAAATTTCCTCACAGATCCGGTACTAGAGCGAACGGCGTTTTCATGGACTCCTCTTTCCAAGCTTGTTGAGGAGTCGTCTATTGACGGCAAGGTTTGCTTTTCTGTCTTTTTGACAAGCGCTGATTCTGAAACATCACCACCGATTCCAAAGGAGGCTCTGATGTAGAAATAAGCGACTAAATCAACAATGACCACAAGAATGACAAGGAAAAGTCGATTCAATCTCATGGTCGTCAAGGCATTTTTTTTTGTTTGGAATGGATGCCCTAGTACTTGGTACTCCGGTATTAGGTTTTTCGACTTCGATCAAAAGAGAAGATCAAAGGCATCGCCTATCGCCAATCCGTGTATCACAGAAACTGGCATAAACATGTAGAAAAAGCAAAAAACATCCCTCTGCAATCGAACGCTCTACCACTGAGCTATTGACGCTTTAGTTAAGCGCCAAACGTGAGTCGAACACGTGACCATTCGAAACATGCGAGTTGAATAATTGGTGATCTTAATGTATATATATAGACTATTTAATTTTGCGGCACTCCGTTTTCGAATTAGTACATAGTCTAAGACCTAGACCCAAAGAAGGTGAAGTGGATCGAAACAGCAAATGACTCACTCTAAGAAATTATTTAACACAGGTGAAGCATTCGTATGTGGTGAAATTGAAGAGTGGATTCTCGTAATCTGCTCGGTAAAATGCTTCCACTTGACGTTCCACCTCGGGCGTGTACCATTTCCATACCTGCCACTGCGACCAAGTTGCGTGATCGCCGGCACTTTTAGCAGCGTTGCCAAATATGGGACTCTGATGATCTGACGACCATCCTGTTTGACCAAACTCATCCCATGCTCCGATTTTCTGTAAAAGTCTCTTTGCATCCTCCTCCGCCGTCTCCACATGCAACACCATGTCAATGTAAGGCCAATATTTATAGTCCACTCGATCGTACTGAGCTCTCCAATGATCATCCTCACATGCTTTGATCAACTCCAAAAATCCAGATGCTGTTTGCGCCGAGTCAACGCATTGCTGTGCATCTTCCATAAACTGACAGCATTTGTTCCTGATGTGAGCATGATCGTTGCTGACTGCTTTATCGAGAAAGGCACTCAGAAATCGCTGCTTCGGTTCGCGCACCATCATGGCCTTGGTCCACTTCGGACTGGTCATGATCTCGTTGGCTTTTTCAATGGAATAATCGTACAGATATTTCAAACCATTCTCGTTTGGGTTGTGCGGCAACAGGCGCTCGCCGTCTTGATCCTGCCAGTCGGAGTATCCTTCCATGCGACGAAATAATTGTTTCCAAACCGTGCAGCCGACCTTGGGAATGGTAAAGAAGACCAACTTGTGGGATTCGATTACAATGGGCGCCGAGTCCCATCGCTTGTCATCTCTGTAGTAAATGAAATCTCCGGGTTGAACCAGTTTGCCCCGTGTTTTTGGCCGCATTTGGATTGGCACATGATGAATGGTCCTATTCATTTCAATTTGTTGTGATAATGTTGTAACCCGAGATGAAGTATTCCATGTATTCAGTTGATATACGTTCAGAACGAAAAACGCTAGCGACGACATAGCTAAAACCAAGAGAGATAGGAAAGAAGAATTCATTTTCCTTTGTACGTCAAAGATTCCCTCGAATTTGTTGGTCCTTGGTAAATTCCTTAGAACCTTCATTTGAATGAGCGGATTGTTTTTGGGGATAAAAGCTGTAAGATATTATCATGAAAGCTTGACAACAATGCATACATGTCGATCAATACGCGACACGCATTATCTTCTGACCTTTCCGGTTAACAAGTTTCGTGCCTATCATTCGATAACCGGTTCTTCTTAATTTAGCTATATGTTTCGGAGTTTGTTCTCGCACCAGGGCTTCCGTTCAATGTTTATTGTTTGTGAGGGTCTATAAATATATTTTAAATTTAACCGTCAATTACTGGTCTTCATGGATTGCGTGACTGTAGTCATAAACAATACAATCTCAGTACCGGTACTCATATCTTCCTCCGGATGTCGAGGAGGAAGTTGTTCCGACTTCCGAAAAAATGAACCGAAACGATCGTCGCAACAAAAAGAACACACACGCAATCGACATTCTCATTGTCTGTTCTCACTTTTTACCACAAGTAACCCGAAAAACTTCTCTCCTTGTTGTGAACAAAAGTAACATGGTCAAGACGATCATTTCCGTGGACCCCAAAAAGCTTCCGTGGCAGCAGGAGACTCCTCTGCACAATCGCTGGCATCCGGATATCCCGCCGGTCGCTTCCGTGAAGGAGGGAGAAGTCTTTCGCGTCGAGTGTGTCGACTGGACGGGAGGACAAATTAAGAATGACGACAACTCCGACGACGTCAAGAATGTCGACTTGTCTCAGGTCCATTATCTCAGTGGACCCATCACGGTTGAAGGAGCCGAACCCGGCGATTTGTTGAAGGTCGAGTTTCTCAATCTGGGTACATTGGACGGCGATGAATGGGGCTTTACCGGATCCTTCGCAAAAGAAAACGGCGGAGGCTTTTTGACGGATCACTTTCCTTGCGCTAGCAAAGCCTGCTGGGACTTGGAAGGAATTTATTGTTCCTCTCGTCACATCCCCGGTGTTCGATTTGCAGGGTAAGTGACGGGCTGCTTGTTTAAAGGACTGACTGCGTGCGCTCATTGCGTGCTTTCTTCAGTTTGATTCATCCTGGTTTGATCGGAACGGCCCCTTCTGCCGAGCTGCTCAGAATGTGGAACGAGAGAGAAGCTACGCTTGTTGCCGAGGAAGGAACCGACAAGGAGAAAACGCTGTGTGGTTGCTTGCACACGCGTCCGTTGGCTTGTCTACCCGAAGCCAAGGGAGCTATGCTGGGAAAACTCGGCCACTTTAAGGATAAGCAGGAAGATAGTGAATGGCTGGCAATCGCCAACGAGGCGGCGCGGACGGTTCCTGGCCGAGAAAATGGTGGCAACTGTGACATTAAGAATCTGAGCAGGGGTTGCAAAGTTTATTTCCCAGTGTTCTGTCCCGGTGCCCTTCTGTCCATGGGTGATATGCACTTCTCTCAAGGAGACGGAGAAGTTAGTTTCTGTGGTGCTATAGAAATGTCTGGTTTCTTGGAGCTCAAATGCTCCATTATCAAGGGAGGAATGAAAATGCTTCCTGTCGTCGGGCCTTCGCCTTTGTCGGTCAATCCGATTTTCGAAATCGGACCACTCGAACCGCGTTATTCGGAGTGGTTGGTCTTCGAGGGAGTTTCTGTCGATGAAAAGGAGTTCAGCACTACTTGGATGCCACGATCGCTTACAAACGCGCCGTCCTCAATTGCATTAAGTACCTTTGTCAGTTTGGATATTCGGAAGAGCAGGTCTATCTCATGTTGAGCTGCATTCCGTGTGAAGGCAGAATTTCGGGAATCGTCGACGTCCCAAACGCCGTGGCCACTCTAGCTATTCCTCTGGCGATTTTTGATCAAGATGTGCGACCACCGAAGACGCTCGAGGCGCTTGCCGCTGGTGTGAAAATTGTTCAAAATGTGTGTATGTCGACAGAGGGAGGGGCTGTGCCATTGGACCCACGTCTTTAGGTGATTTTTAGGAAATATTTTAGGTTTACTCTATTTTAACCAGACAAACGATTCTTCTTCGTTACTCACGCTATTAACTCTTATATCAAGGTTTCCATGTCTCAGCAAATACATGACATAGTCGTGTTGCTAGGTTGCTAGAGAACTAGGTATAGCTCATAGCTCATGCAAGGTGCTTATGTCGTACCTGGTAACCTTACGACATAACCGCCCACTAACTGACCTAATGTAAAACAACTATCCTTTACAGTATGTTGGAAAGTTAAACGACGGAAGGTTTGATTGACACTTTTGACATCAACAAAAATATCTACTCCTCCTCTTCTTCATAATAACCGCACCTCATTATTGCGGAATACTTCACATTGCTTCTGTCTGATAGCTCTAGATCACCATGTCAAGGCCTTTCTCTGAACCCACGACGCCTGACTTTGTTCGACGGACAACTCCGCGCTCTCGGCGCAGAGAAAGCTCGTCGCTACAAGGGTTCTTCCCGGAAAATGCACCTATGATGCCAAGCTTGCAGGCCCAGTCTTTGTTAACAACAAAGCCTGAGTTGAAGCTTGACGAAAGTATTGGGCACCTGACGCGACGGCTGCATCGAGAGAAGCGTCGTCTCTTACTGCAGGCTGTTGAAAGGCCCGAAAACGAAATCGAGCGCCTTCGTGAGATGCTTCTTCGGCATTCCATCAACTCAAGCAACCCTTCAGGATTCTCCCCTAGTGGAAGTTCAATTGAGTCCTTCAATTGATGAAAGTATATGGAACCTACATCCCCCGAGGAAGATCTGGACGTTTCTAACTTCCGACTTTATCACCTCATTGTACGCTTGTATTTGAAATCGAGAATCTCATCGTCCTACCAAGGTTCGATGTGCAGTTTTAATATCTTATAAACCAATTTTATGAAAAATCTGTTGCAGGACGACGTTGTTTTTCTTGGGCAATATCTTGTTTTCCAAAGCCAGAACCAGGAAACGATAGCCTGAAAGTTTCAAGGTCAACTAAAAGCGTTTATTTGCTTCGTGCAAAACAAGCAAGCGCTCTCTCTGCCTTTGTGGACGGCATCAAAAATAGATGGCGACATGATACACAGCGTACAGAAGAAATAAATAAGCCGCATTACTTAGTTCAAAATAAAATCCTCCCTCGCAGTAAAGAGGACATAATGATGTAGAAACCTTCGCTCCCTTGGACCAACTGGTGAGAATAGCGGAGAGGCCCGGTGTATATCGAACAAATGCGCAGCAGCTGATTATCCATCCCAAGCAAACCCAGAAGGAAATGTTTCCGGAATCTGTGTGGAAGGATGACTGTCATTGAGAGCTTGACGTGGGGCCGGAGCGCCATTGCCTGCGCCACCCGTCGCAAACAGCCCAAACATCGAATTTGAAGCATCGTTTTGATTAATGGAAAGACCATCAAATCCGTGAAGTAAAGAAGATTCTGGTTCCCCAGAACTGGCGAAAAGGCTGTCGATAATTCTCGCATCATACTTAGCAGGCGAACCAAGAAGGATATGTCCAGGAGGTGGACCAACTGCTGCTTGACTGCCATATTGCATGTTTGAGTTTTGAAGGAAGTCGACCGCTGCATCAAGTTGGAAGCCTGCAACAGGATCCGAGGCTGTTTGAGGGACATGGTTTGGCGCTTCAACAGGATGTTCCCACAGACCCGCGTTCGGCAACTCACTTGATTCAAAACGCCCTAATTCTTGTTGGTGGCCATGAATGCCTGTTTGCTCAAAAAGACCCTGAGAACGTAGGCCGTTGTGATTGTGCGAAGGAAAGCTTTGAGCTTCTGAAGGATGTAGCCCAGAATGCAGATGATGGTTCAAGCCGTGTCGTGGTCCCAGTTGAAACAATGACAGAGGGTTGTTAGCCTCAGCTGCTGGACCCAATTGATGTCTCTGTTCAAATATAGCGCTTTGCTGTTCAACATTTTGATTGAAGTGAGCAACTCGAGGTGAAAGGGCTGACGGTTGGAAAGCGTGGTAAGGGTGCAAAGTATCAGGTTGTGCATGGCTGACACGGTTCACTTCACCAATCTTCAACTCGCTGCCACCTATACCAAGCTGGCCATTCATTGGCGGAAGCATATTCGACGGCAGCGGGAAACTTTGCGCATATGGACTTTTGACCGTTGACATTGTGGGCTCTGGAGTCGACGACAGCGATGACGAGACCGAGACAGTACTTTTGCATCAGTGTTCATTATCAAGGATGATGGAGGTGACGTCCGTGGATCGTTCTTTAAAATACCTAACGACGGCGTTACATCAATTTGAGAAAGAGAAACTGTCTTCTGATGGGTCGCATTAACATTGCTCGGCCATGACGGTTTCTCCTGACCCACTGGCATTTGTACATTTCGCTTGCCGTCTTCTACAGCTGCCACGCGCTCCGCGTACGATTGTTGAAGTGGCGGTGAAGCCACACTCTCAACTTGCTCAATTCGCACCATTTCGTTCGTGGGTCCTTGTAGTTGTGATGTAGGGTACCTTAAGACATCCTGCACCAGCTCAGCAGCTTTCGCAACACTTTCTTTTGTGCCTGATATCGTAATACGCCTTGGGGTAACAGTTTGGTCAATATCAACCTGCGCGTTGCTTCTATCTTGAATAGACTTAATCTCCCAGCCACGTCTTCCTATCAGTAAAGGAACATATCTCGGATCACATGTTAGAACGCGCCTTGTTGAAGAAACGTCGTCCGGTTGTTGCTTTGAAGGATCCGCGCCTATTTCTCTCAACGGCTCAAACTTGACTTCGCTCTCAGTAGACTTTAATGGTAGCCCTTTAGTAGGGCTCTCGTTGCTTCTTGGTATAGGAGCTGAGGGATCGACAGCCTGATTGTCACTCGAAGGTGCACTATGCCTGGTTTGAGCAGAGCTTACCGGAGCTTTACCGACTAAATCTTTGATTAGATGAACAGCATCGTCAACATTTTTCCGTTGCCCACTAACGTATACAACACGATTTTCTGATGGACCGACACTTTCTTGATCAATCCAGATTCGGGCACCACTCTCTTCCATCAGATCGCGAATACGCTGACCGCCTTTGCCAATTACCCAGCCAACAATCAGAGGAGACATACTAAGAACACATTCACATCTACCTGATGACTGTCCTGCCTGTATGGGCCGGCCGCGCGAAGCGCCTAAAGTAGTCGTGCTGGATTTTACTTGCGTCTCGGAAACTACGCTAAGAAGTTCCCTGGAAGGCTCTAGTGCACTGGCAACAAAATCTCCCACAGAAAGCGCACCGTCTTCAACAGCTCCAGTGTCACACTCTTCGTCAGCCCCATCATCTAATTCTGCCTCTTGATCCATACGAATACGCTTTAAGGCTTTTTTCGCATTCTTTCGAAGCAAAGCGCGTCCAGGAACCCCTCTAATCGACATCAGAAGTTGGTTGATGCCATCCACATCTGAGTTTTCGACTAGATTCCACAATTCGTTTTCCAGATTATCAGTCGTATCTTTCAAAGGAATATCATCCTGTCCTCGGGTCTTAGTTTCATGTACAGCCGACTCTTCGTTCAGTGAACCATCATCTGCAAACTTTACATCTGACTTCGTCGCGTCATGTGGTCGCTTTTCTAGGCCGCGAGTACTTAGCGTGCTAGCCTTTTTCAAACTCTGATTGTTCGAATCTTGTTGAAAATCGTCTCCTTCATGATCTTGACCTGTGACTTGACGTTGCTTTTTCTTATTCTTTTTTTTCTTTCTCGACTTTGCAGCTTCTTCTTCCTCCTCCAGTTCAGCCAACAAAGCAGCCGCTGCTGCATCAGCTTTCTCCTGCTCTTCCTTGTATCTATAGAGTCTATCAACGCTCTCCTCGGCATCTAAAAAAGGGTTGCGATCAGTCGCGGGCGGTATCACCGGGCAGTCATGCAGAAAATCCCCGTCATCATCATCCCATGGCGAATTCTGCAAATCATTGGATATGCCTCTCTCCCGCCAGCTTTTTGACTTTTGACCTCTCGCTCTCGAGATATGCTTTTCCACGGTGGATATCGTGGCTCCATGATGGCCAGTAACGCTTACAGCCGAGGTCAGCGTGGGACTCGTGCTGCTCTGCTTAAATGCTTTGTAAATACTTTTGAGACGAAGATGCACTAACTGCTCCATGCGTTTCGATGGTCTGTGCCCGCAACGCACGCAAGGATCCTTCCCTCCACTAGCCAAACAAACCAAGCAATAGGATAATCGACAAGTGTCACAGTCTACAGCAAATTTCGCATCGCGGTTGCACAACACAATCCCGCAGCTGAAACAATAGAATAAGTAAATTTCAATCAACGAATCGCAAACCGTACACGAGCTCTACACTTACCGACCGCAAGCAGTAGCACACTCTTCACAAAGCCCCCCACCGCAAAACTTGCAAGACAAAAGAGTACTGCAAGACGCGCAAACAACTTCCCCACAATCATCACACTGATCCATCTCATCGCAATGTCGACAATAAAATGCATCGCAGCGATCACAAACTCGAATTTCATGATTCGCTTGAAATTCATGACACCAGTGGCACTCGCTGCATATGTATTTGCAGCAATCATAGCATCTGACTTGCACATCGCCATCCTCCGCTACTTTTCGACAGTGCAAACAACCATCTGAGGACGAATCGCCGTCATCAATTTCGTTTTGGGCAATGTTTCTGGCACATGTATTGGAGCAATTCATATCAGAAGCGACAATTTGTGATTCTTGCTGGTCGCTGCCATCGGGTTCTTTTCTCTTCGCACTCACAGCCACAGCGCTCTTTAGCGCTTCCGCATTTTACAGCGCTTGGGAGCCATGCCTTTTCTCTGTTTCGTGTCCTATTCTGTTCCTCGAGCAAGTTGTAGACATGCATTCAATAGAAATACGGCTATCAGCCACGGATTATCGTTCTTTTGTCGTCAGGAACGGCTCTTCACATGTCACATGGTTGAAGGGTCGAAGGACTGGCTACGGCTGGGTCTGGGTGGTGCTGTGCGTGTGAACTGCGGTGGGGGAAGGTGGCAGATGACATCTCGGAAGTGCTTTCAGAGACTGACTTACTGGTACCCAATACTATATGTTATAGAGTTCAGAATCACCTTTTAGAAAAATCGTGCATTGGAATTTGGGAACGGAATTCGGAACAAAATTTTGGCTTTAAAGTACTAAGCATAGCTTTTTGAATAGGAAATCGTGCGCAATTATTGATACTGATAGGTACTACGCAAGAGTAGAAAGACGTTGAGATGTTTGAACGGAGATCGATTCGTAATCGCAGAAACTCCACCTATCGCCTGTCAATGAATGCTGCGAAGAGCACTTGCACCGTGCACGCCTCCCGCCATGATGTTGTAGGGCAGGCAAAAATGCCCATTGATGCACAACATGATCATTACTCTTGACAAGGAATGAATATCATTCCTCATTATTTCTTTGAATCAGAAAATAGCACTTGATTCAGTAAACAGCACGTCTTTCACGAACAGCTAAAACAATCTTTTCTTCTATTAAAATATGGCAACCAAGCCAACCGCTCGAAGTGGCCCCGATGATAAGGGCACCGGATCTTACGTACCTCCGGCTCTCGACAGTCGTGCTGTTGCCCGAGAATCTGTCGCTCCGACCGCAGACTTTGTCATGGAACCTCCCAAGCCAAAAGTAGGCTTAACAGGAAAAATTTCTACGTTATTTCGGCAAAGCAAGTCCCATTCCGAGAACGAAATGAGCCAGCATTTTAGTTCGGAGACCAGTCACTCAAGAACGGGCAACCGGGAAAGAGAACAATCCAATCACAGCGTATACAGCACGGACAAAGAAGAACAGTCCGACGAGTCGTATGTGTCCGACGACGACGAAGACGAGGATGATGATCACATCGAGTCATTCCGATCTCAGTCTACGACGGCGGACGTTACACCTGTACTGCGATATCGGGGCTTTTCGACCAGCATTCGATCTTTATTCTTGGATGAACCGCTTGTTTGCGCGAGTATAGGTTGTTTTGGTCTGCTTCTCTCGAATAGGACGGAGTACTTACTTGAGCTTCGTAACGAAAGAAGAGGTTGGGGCAAAGCCAATAAGAAGCGACAACCCAGTCGCTTAATGGCGTACGCCTTGCTAGTGACAATGCTCCTTATGTTTTCCACGTTCCTTGTCTTTGGATTCGGCACGGGGAATGGAATTGCTGGGAATTATATGTCCGGCTATGATTTTTACAATGATAAAGGCAATAGAAGTAACGGCAACAACAATGCCGTTAGTCAAGATGGCGGTGATGAGGGTGAAGACGTAGAGGAGCAATGGTGGGACGACTACCTTCAAAACAACAACAATAATCGCTACTACAACAATGCTCGAGACAACGATGATGATCAGCGCCGTTTAAGATCTTACAAGGCCACTCAGAACAGATCGACTCAAGAGAGGACGGCTTATCCCGTGAATGGGATATTCAAAATTCGCGATTGCCATGAAACTATTTGGCGACCCCTTCTTGATTTTGTACGCGACGAGTACGCCATTTACGATAAAGTGCAGGAGGAAAGTCGTCGAGATTGGCAACAGCGAAGACGTACTGAAGATTATGGCGTAGACGGCGACGATGCCGCCTATAATGATGATGCGAATGCGAACAACGATGATGCGGGTGTAAATAATGACGATACACGCGACGACACAAACGATGACGCAGGGCAGAACTACGCTAAACAGCCCAAGCCTAGTGCGTTAGGGGAACAAGAGACTGGTTCGCACGCTCGACTTGGAATATTCATATTTTTCCTGATTTTCTTAGGATTGTTGGGCCGACGCCGAAGAATGAGAACACGGTTTTATGTTGTGAGAGCAAGAGCCCAAGAAGATCACTTGTATTACGCCTCTTCCGACGAGGCTACGACACGACGCGTAGCGTTAGATGGCGCACTCGAAGACCAATACGAAGGAGCTTGCAGTCACACACTGTTCGGCTGCTATCCCATCGATGATACAATTGATGGTTCTTTTAACGAGCACATAGAGGTGGCAGACGAGGGTATTGTTCGTCGCAAGAAAAAAGCTCACCATGAAGACTGCGTTGCTAGAGGATTCAACTGTTTGATGTCGATATGTTGTGGAGCGTTGTGTAAATGCTGGTGCCAGTGCCTATCCATTTGCGCACTTGCTCAGGAAGCACGGGAAATGCGTCTCCTTTTACCTCCGCGTTACCAAAGGATAGACTTCATTACGCACCAGCCGTTTCATGAATATCAAAAACAAGTAAATGATCTTCGAAAAGGATGGAAAGGATATTCGAAAAGACTGCGCGGAATCAGTCCTCACTTTCAAGCGTTGTCGAAGCTAAGCCGCTATATCCTTGTCGGCTTTCTGCTGTCGTCCTCTGCTCTTGTTGCCGCGATTTTCTTCAATCCACTAGCTGCCTTTTCATGGCAAGACGCTGTGATACTTGGTGCAACGTTCGCCCAAAGTTTTCTAATTATATTCGTTGTTCATTGGCTCTTTCACAAAAGCGACCTCAGTCTGGACGCCGTCATCAAATTTTTCGCTGCGGGGTTTTTGGTTGCGCTGCCGGTAGCAGTTTTATTGGAGGGCTTGCTTGTCCACCTGGTGCTGTTTGGAGAATTGGTGCTTTACGTCACTAGTGATGTGTTCGCTAACTGGGTCGATGACCATCGGAGAATGATTTGGATATTGAGCGAGTTTTTCAATGCCTATGTAATTGCCGCATCAGTGGAGGAACTGTGCAAGTACTACACGTTTCGCGCTGTCGAACACCCGGACTTGGTGTTTCTCACCGGATTACAACGTCAGGAAGATGATGCTGGCGCAATCGACGGCGACCTTGTTAAGTACCCTTTGCTTCACATCAAGTTCAGGAGTTAATTCAAAGTAACGATGATAAAGCAAAGAAGGTCAAGGCCACCGAAGATAACCTCCTTCGTTCAACTGGTACCACCGAGACTGAGTTCGACGAAGACGAGAACGATATTCGAACTCACCGACAAAGGGCAATGGCAATTACCACCGCAATAATTAGCGTCGCTGTCGGGTTTGCATGCGCGGAAAGCTGTTTATATGTGTTCGTTTTTGGTGGTCCCGGTCAGTCGCACGGGAAGGAGGAGATCATGGAAGAATGGATTGTACTTTTCTTTCGATCTATTTTCCCAATCCATGCTCTTGCTGCAGCTATGCAAAGCATAAACATGATACGAAAATTCGTCGAACACGATAGAGATAATGGCCATCGTATCGGCGTTGGACGAATCGTTTTTCCTGCTCTCATTCTGCATGGTACGTTTGATGCCATTTTAATGTGCATCAATGTCTTTATCGAGACAGCTTGGAGCGCCAACGCCGATAACGAAGTAAACAATGTGCCGTACAACAAGTTCGTTCTCAATTTGGTCGCTTGGATTAGCATCTCTATTGTCATGGTGGTTGGCGTAATCTGGTACATTTACCAGAATAGGCAACAGCGATTAAGACTGATCCGCTTGGAAGAAAAGGAACGAGGGAACTCGCGACAAGGAAAGCGTGGCGCATGGAAGTACCCTGAAGGTACAAATGACGCCAAAGTTGACTATGTATACGCATAATTATTTTCCTCCCGGTTGCTGTTTAAATGCAATCCTACCATATGAAGTAACTCCGTTTTAATCTGAGATAGCCGCAACACGACTCACAAAAACTTCATTCCCGAGCCTGAATCATCCCATCGTCGTTTTATTGTGCAGCTTAATCGCGGTGCAGACGATGAGACGTCAGGGAACGAAATTGATCGTGTAAGTATTTCGTTGTATCGCAGGAATAGGGTGGTACCAGGTAGTATAATTGATCAGCGTCCCCGCTCATCAATTTTCTTGCCACTGAGAAGATAGACGTAGGAGGTAGCGGTGTTATAATAAAGCAAATGACTTGCGACGATGATGACCCCGAATGCTGGGAGGATTTGCCTGACGAAAAAAGTGACGCGACGATGGATGCGATCACACTAGTCAGTCATCGAGAGAGCCCGGCCAACGTTGCATCTTTTGATCCATGGGAGATACTTCAACAATCGAATCACGCCAATACACACAAAGATGGTCTCGCAAGTATTGAGGGAACGGTCGATCCATCAACCCGCCGCCACAATTGCCCTGAAGCCTCGTCGTCTTCCTTGTTAACAGAAATGAACAAAGAAAAAGACGAAATGGTGAACTGGAGAATCGTTTCTAAAGTAAATGGGCAATTAAGAAGGAAAGCAAAAACTTTTGTTCCAGGAGATCATATCTATATGCATTGCAAAGCCGGGGTCCTCGACTATCAGCACCATGGAATTCTACTCGATATTCGGAAGGCACCGCAGGACGGGATTATTCTCAAAATCGCCGACTTCACAAACAATTCCAATACGATCGCATTGCCAACATCTCTCACTAGCTCGTCACTGTCTCAGCTCTCACTACCGAAAGAACACGACGCAGTCGAAATCAGAGGCCTTCGAGTATCAGAATTCGACTCGGAAGAATGGCACGTCGTGGAGTATGGGGCTCCCACCGATCTTTGTCAAGCTTCACCCCCGGAACTCGTACCTCTGCATTTTGTGATTGCCGCCGTGTCGTTCTCGCGCGTGTTGATTTTCTCGTGAGGAATCCTCATGTTCTACCCGACTACGAGTTGTTGGAAGCCAACTGCGAGTGTGTAGCTGTATGGTGCAAAACAGGTGTTTGGGCTACCACACAAGTGGCGTCAGTCTTACTGGACGCTGCAGTGAAGAAAGCTGGCGTGGCTTTGGCCGCCACTGGTATAGCTGCAGCTTTGCCTCTTACAATCCCAGCCGAAGGTTTACTCGGCGTGGCAGGGTTAACTACTCAAGTGTCGCTTCTAGCCGCTGCTCCTTGGATTCCTGTTGTCGGTATTTTAGCGGTTGGGGCTACAGCGCTCTTACTGCAATCCTCGAACAACAAATGGCGTGATCGAACCGACTTTTTGAATCAGAGATTTCGAGAGTATACCGCGGCTATTATTTTGCAGCGATGGTGGCGCAGAAAAGGAGAGCTTCGATAAATTGCGTTGTTACTTAGTAGTAGGCGAATGCGAGATGAAGCGATCAAACTGAACCACATTCGCGCATTTAAATGGTTCATAAAAATTATTTCTAAGAGAGCAATACTTTCTTTTTATTGGAAAGAAAAGACCGGCCAGCTTACAATTGTTGCAGGAAGTGTTATTGTTAATGGCAAATTCCGCAGTAACTTTCAATGTTTCATCTAGAGCAACCGTGTTACTCCTATGAGATTATCTAGTAGAGACCATGACCATAGCTTCAATCTTCACTGATCTACTCATAAGGTGAAAACGGGTGTGACTACATAGTATGTACCGGTACCGTACCTGGTAATCTAGCTATGGCAGTCATGACTCAATAAATCCCGAATAGGAATCCCATGTTGTTGTGTCTTGTGTCATCTGTCATCTACCGTAGTATGGTTTTCGGTAGTGCAAGTCTAGAGTTAATTTGGGTACAGAAATTTTTAGTGTCAAACTGAAAACCCAACGTGTCGCAGTCGCTCTCTGATGTTTAAAGTGTTCATGTGTCCGTTTTAAGTGACCGGTAAAGATGGATTGCATTTACTGACATGGAAGCCCGAACTCGTAATAGATATTCGTACCGTTATCCGGAACAAGTTTTGTCACAGATTTGAAAAGAATGAGCATGAACAAACGTTTTTTACAAATGCGAGCGGCAAAATACAACATAAGATTTGTCATCAATTACTAATAAAGTACCCCGCTTTGAATGATATTGCGTTCGACACGTGCATCTTTCAAGTCCAAACATAATTCCCTTCATGTCGCTTTCACCACCAGCTTCGCCGCGAAGCTCTCGTTCATCTTTGTGGAAGTCTTTTCTTGTTGCAATCATCGTGCTTTTGACAATTGTCGTCGTGTCTGTTTACTCCAATTACCAAGGGCTTCTGCTATCAGTCGACTCACTGGAAACTGATGAGCGTCCGCAGGATTACATTGAGGTGATTCAAAATATTCATCTCGACGAAAACCTGCAAAGTACATCGGGCTCGAGCATACCTAATGATGAAATCGTAAACCCGCCGGAACCGCTCAAGAGCCTGGTAGAATATGGTGACTGGATTTACGAGAATGATGACTGGGACGCAGCACCCATTATCATCGAACGTTATAAGCTCGCCTTCTTCACTATACCAAAGGTCGGCTGCACAACCTGGAAACAGTTATTTCGTAGAATAATGGGCTACTCCAACTGGGCAACGGAAGAGTATGTTAACATGCTACCTTGGAACCCCCAGACAAATGGACTGAAATACCTATACGACTTTCCGCTTGAAAAGGCAAACGAGATCATGACTTCACCCGAGTGGACAAGGGCTATCTTTGTGCGCGATCCAAAAGAAAAGACTTGTGTCGGCGTATCTCGACAAGGGCGTGGGCAATCCCAACTACATGCGCGAAAAGTGTTGTGGTAAAGTGAAGACTGCATCCGAGATGCCAGTAGATCGCTGGAAAGCTTCTTACGTGTTGCCATGAAATGCGATAATTCGCATTGGAGGTTCGTTGACCATGTTGACATCTCGTCATTCGCACTATCTTTCGCCTAACATATTGTATACTTTCTCGCAAAGTCCCCAGGCGAAAAGGATAGACGATAAATATTGGTCTCACATCAATTTTGTTGGGCGTATGGAAAACCTAGCAGACGACGCAAAGCGTCTTTTACGACAAATTGGGGCTTGGCAAAGATATGGGGCATCCGGCTGGGGAAAAGGCGGCAACAACTCCATCTTCCAGACAAAAGCTGGAGGAGTTGGTCGCCACCATGCTACAAATGCTCATGATAAACTCAAAGAAAAGATCTCTTCAGCAGAGCTAGAAGAAGCTATTGAAATGTACTACGCAGAAGACTATTTGAATCCAGTGCTCAACTTCACCAATTACCACTTATACAATGGTAATAAAAATCAAGGTATTAGATAGTGACAATAGCGTTTGACTTTTGCTTCACTTGCCTCAGATTGTAACCATCCCTTAGTCTATTATGTACCTCGATTAAAACGATGGCTAGATTTTGTTAAGCTTACGTCCTACCCCGATGAATGAATCATCATTCATTACTCGAATCAGACAGTTACCGACATAACTAAGTAGTTTTTGTTGTTGCAATGAATTACCATCAGCATCATTTGTTTTGCAAATTATTGCGACTCATTTTATTTCCGTAAGGTTTATTGACTATTGATTTGATGTAGTATAGGCCCAGGTGTAGGCAACCTTTCGTCACGACTGAATTACTTAAGTTCAGTCATGAATCATGATTTTTCCCTTCTTAATATGTTTTACTGAAGAGCCGTTTAGATCTTGGCAATCCATAATCGATAATTTATCCTTGGCAGAATTTGCAATGCATCCCTCGATAGAGGCGATAAACCATGCACCCCTCGATTGATTACTGATAGCTTTACTTGTACTCACAATCGTCTCAAATCAAAGTTTTGTCCGTATTTTCCTACGACTGGTTTCAGTCATGAGTCATGACCCGCAGACGTCCGTTTTCTGTTTTGTATTTTCTGTTGTTTTCTTTTGGTTGACGATTGTTTTACAAAACCCTGTAGGAGTAACTACGAACAAAGGCATCATCCATTATTTTCATAATCGAAGAAGGGTGTCGACAATCTAGCCTCCGGGGATGAAAGCGATAAGAAATGTAACCCACAAACTCCGGACGAAAAATTGCCTGTTCCTTTTTCCACCTGTTTATCATGCCACAACAAATACATCGGAGTTCTCATTAGACTGGATCCAATCACAATTAACTTGTCAATTGCCATGAGACGTTTTGTCGTGGGTGCCTGGGTATAGCTTTCAATTTCGGTAATTACAACTGCTCGACTTGTCAAACACACTTGGGGAAAGATATCAAGAAGGCCGGAGCCCTTGACCATATCTTGAATGATTTGATAGATAAAATTTTTTCCCACAGCTCGCTCGCGAAGATCGGACACGCGAAAATGCTTACTATGAGCGTGAGGGGATTCAACGAAAATCTAGTTTCAGTCGGATCAATGGGGAATGTTACGGCTTTGCTTGTCAAGGGAATTCGTCTTTAGAGGAGACAATGAGAAACGTCAAGTAACAGCATCGAATAGAAATCCTCAAATCCCCGCCGAAGGATTCTTGCAACAGCTAGCTAGGTTCATCATAGTTCTTCGATATACCTCTTATAAGTCCCTTGTATGATTAGGCTTGAACAACGTTACGAGCTAGAGAGAAAGAGAAATGTCAGAAGTTTACTTGTCTATCCAGTATCGAAAAGCTATACGAAAAACAAAGCATGAATGGTACGACAAAATCTTTGACCACAACATGGTACCGGTACCGCCAGGTGGAACTACCAAAACCAGTACCAGGTACCTTGTACCATGTGTTTTGCCGTGACGCAGGCTGCGAGGAATTACCAAGTACCAAGTACTCCGTATTCAGAAAGGATCCGTTGTGGCTCGCAAGGGTTCTCTTTTGACGTCCATGCATTTAATTGCCATTTGATGCGAAAGCTTGTAAAGGAGTGGTAACCGAAGCGTTGGCTCTTGTCACAAACTTGATCTTATAGTTCGGTTATAAAAGCGATTTGTAAGTCACTCTTTACTACAAAGTATCCTTTACCCGATTTGTTACTATTTTTCGAAACGAAACAAAGGTGCGTAAAGGATCGTCACTCTGTCAACGATTTTCCAATGATTTTCGTAGGCAAATTGCTTTGTGGGTCGACTCGGAGGTTCATTTTTGTTATCATCAACAGATCTTTATCTTGCACTCACAATGTGCCGCTCTTTTTGATTAGAAATGAGATTTTTCTTTCTATCTTGTTGGTTTGCGACAGTTTTGGCTGCCGAAGAAACCAAAAGCAGCCCTCCTCCTTTCTTTCTACAAGATCCCAGCGATTCCTTATGTTTGGCTGGAGAGGAATTCAAGCGTTGCTCCATTGACACGCTATTTTATGTCGTTGGCTCGCCAGGTAAGACCAACGTTGCATGCACTCTTATCGACGTATTGGACTCTTCGCTTAATTTCTTTTTGTTTCGACGACAGGAAAGTATCAGATACACAAGCGCCCCTCCGACGGAACCATCAATGAAGAGGACGATGGAACGTGTCTATCCAAAAAAGATTGCAAAGCAGATTCTACTAAGATCGGGCCTGTCAAATTGACCAAGTGCTCTCACTGCGGGGCGAAAAGTTGGAACATTCTCGGCGACGCTGACACCGGTTATGTGTTGACCTTCGACGAGAAAACGTGTTTAGTACGCGAAAAGGGATCCACCAAGGTTATCACAGCACCTTGCGACTCGGAGGAAGTTCCCTACACACCACTTCAATTGCAATTTGCTTCGGCGGCAGATATCAAAACGATGAGCTCGCCGGGGGCACGATTGATTGGAGCAGCCGCTGACGGAGACAAAAAGACGATTCAGTCTATCTTAGCCGAAGGGGTTGATATTAATGTTCGCGACTGGGATGATTTAACCGCTTTGATTCCAGCAGCATCTGCCGGTCACGTTGATATTTGCGAGTTTCTTTTGAAAGAGGGTATCGATGTGAACGCTTCAGACAAGGATGGTATTACGGCTCTGATGGAAGCTAGCATTATGGGGCAAAAGAAAATTGTGGAGATGTTGCTCAAAAGGGCGCTGATGTGAACGCAGCCGCGAATTCAGAAGTTACTGCCTTGTGGCTTGCGGCCAGTGAAGGTCAAACCGAAGTCATGAAGATTCTTCTCGATAAAGGAGCAGATGCTAGTAATACTCGCGCGGATGGACTCACTGCGTTGATGAGCGCTAGTGTCGGCGGTCATGAAGGGGCAATCAACTTACTTCTTGAACACGGTGCTGACCCCACAACAGCCGACAAAGATGGTTTGACACCATTGATGAACGCAGCCGAGCATGGGTCTGTAGCGGTTATTAAAGCACTGACAGAGAACACAAAGGATCCATCCTATTTGAATGCTGTATCGGCCACTGGTTTCAACGCATTAATCATTGCTGCCGCCCATGGCCACACGGCGGCGATTGAGTATCTGTTGGAGGCAGGGGCCGAAGTTGATGGTGCTTCCGAGAATAAGGTAACCGCCTTGATGTACGCTGCCGCGTCCAATCATGTCGAGGCCATGAAAGTCTTGTTAGAGAAAGGGAACGCTGTCGTTGACGCCAAGCATACGAACGGTGGTACGGCCTTGCTAGAAGCGGCCACGGGAGGTGCTGTGGAAGCGATGAAATTGTTGATCGAGAAAGGAGCATCCGTAGACTTTAGCGACGACGATGGCGTGACACCTTTGATGGCAATCGCATCACAGGGAAGCATCGAGGGACAAAAATATGTAATTAAAACATTGCAGAAGACTATGACACCAGCTCAACTCACAGAACACATCAATAAATTTTCGTACTCTGGCGGGTCATCAGTAATGTTCGCAGCAGCTGGTGGGCATACAGAGTGCGCTAAGGAGCTTATTGCCCTTGGAGCTGACGTTAAAGCAATCGCCCGTGCTACTCCTGAATATTTAGTGAAATTATCGCAAATGATCGCCGAAGGAAAAATGACGAACGAGGATCCACATGTAGACGGAGTCACAGCCTTGCACGTTGGTACGTTCTAGAATCGGGAAAGCGTACTTTGAAAGCATGTTCTATTTTCTTACCCAATCTTACGTGACACAGCTGCGCAAGGCGGTCATCTCGCAACAGTCGAACTTCTTCTCGAACACAGTCCCGAAGTGGTTCTTGTAAAAGATGATCAATTGAGAACCCCGTTGTCACTTGCCATCAAAGGGAACTATGGTGAGGTGGCAACAGCTTTGGTCAAGGCGGGCGCAGATCCGAACATACCGTTTGTGGACGACAGTGGTGTGTCTCATGATCTTTTGTTTGATGCTATTATGGTTGAAAATGAGGAGTTCTCAAAGCTGCTCATTGAAAAAGGAGCCAATATCTACCATAAAGACGACAAGAAAGTGACCACATTATTACAGGCTAGTCACAGAGGCTTTACTGATGTGGTTAAGATGCTTCTCGAAAAGAATGGCGGAAAAGAGGGTTTCATTGACGAAGCAAGCGAAGAAGGTGTAACTCCTTTGTTAGCTGCCTCATCAGAGGGCCACGCTGAAGTTGTCGCTGCTCTTATTAGTGGCGGCGCGAATGTGAACATGAAAGACTCTGACGAAACGACGACACTTATGGCCGCTTCAGCAAGAGGGCATTTCAAAGTAGTTCAAGAACTGTTAAAGGCTGGCGCATCTATCAATGAGCAAAATAAAGATGGACACACCGCGCTTATGTTTGCCTATAATGGAAAAAACCAGGTCGAAACGTTATGGGAAAGATACAATCAATTCGTTCGAGATTCAGAAAACAAAGCCGAAGCCGATGATAGCGGTACTGGTCCTATCATCAAACAGGCACTAAATGATCACCTTGCGCTGGTAGACCTCTTACTTAAAAGCGGTGCTGATGCTAGTATCAAGGACAAAGAAGGCCACACTGCCAAAGACTTTGACTATCACCCCGATGCTGATTCTGAAGTCTTGGAAAAGCAAGCAAAGGCCGAGAAAATCCGCGATGAGAGTAAGAACGAGCTATGATGCATGTAAGAAATCATTCTAATTGTGCCTTTTTATTCATGAATGATACTGCATACCCGGTAGGGGCAAAAGGAGTTTGTTTCGTAGAAAACTAGATACTTCATTCTCATTATCATAATACCACGAATTACGCTTTCATTCGACCACACAAGCATTTCTAGCTGAAGATTAGGCATCTCTAGTTGGTCCAAGGGCTGCTTTTAGGAAAAGGTGCGACGCCCCGCACATGAAGAGAAATGACAGAGGAAGAGTGTAATGAGTAATGAATCGAAAACCAAGTTCCCTTGCGAAGGCTTCGTATAATTTTGTGACGAGAGAAGCTATTATGGTAGCGATTCGTTTTCGTTTCTTATCTTATTAGTCGATCAGAAGGTTTTACTAAAATATGGGGCCTATCATAGCCATCGTTGTCTCTAATGAACAATTACCATTAGACTAGAGAATGCAATGACAAATAAAAGTATCCGCGATCACTAAAGTGTATAGTATGAACGAGAAGAGGTCGAAGCAAATGCGCTCTAGGCCAAAACAATTTGTTTTGAAAAATACCGTACCTCGAGGATGCCGAGTTAGCGATTACTGGGGTTTCTACCCTGATGGTACTGTTTTCGAATTGGTTTGACGAGAACTTCCATCGGTTCAATTTCACGCTCTGGTAACAGCCCGAACTCTGTGCAAAAATACATAAAGTGCTTGAAGCACGAATTCAAATGCGGAGCCATATCAAGTGCTTCCAACGTCCCAAAGAATGACGAATATATGATCGCATAAACCCGAAATAATCGCCGAAAAATCTGCCCACACAGAGCAGCAAATTGCGGAGTTTGAAATACACGGAGTGCTCGTTCTTCGTCGTCATCATCGGGAAACTTGCGCTCGTCATTCATTTGATCAGCAATCCATCCGAGGACTTTGTCCACATATACAGGAGCCGAGACCGAAACTGCTTCCTTGTTATTGTCACTATCACTCCATCGATATTCGACTCCAGATGGAAATCCCTCCCCTGGACGAAAAGAAGATAGGTACGGATCCGTCGACATGACGGCCCAGATTGTGCTGACATCGTTGTAAAAGTCGATTGCATGAACGGCGACCCACGCGGCGCAGGATTCACCGGCTGGTAGAGCCACCTACGTGACGAAGGCAAGGTAAGCGATGGAGATTTGTTATGAAAGAGGATTGATCATTGAAAGGACTTACTGCTTCGTTGAGACTACCGCCTGCTCCCAAAGTCCTTTTCGTATACGAGTGCAAACGATCTCGAAGCGTTCCGCTGCGATGCTGCAAAGGTTGAAAAGTTCCTCCGTGCTGTGTTGAACTCATGTCTTTTGTTGATAATAGTGCTGAAGAGTAAATCCAAGAGAAAGACAATTTGAATACTTGTTTTTGTCGTCGTAATAAGATAACGCCCGGAGACTATGTGCCCATAAAAGCTGTCGCGTTTTTTGGCAAAGCATGCAGGACGCAGGACTGTTTTGAGTCGTATGTTTCTCGCTACAATTCCCAAGTCTTTTATCTCGACCATATCGAATCTGAAAGAATAGGTTTTTGTGTAGTAGACTCCTAAATTTATTACTGACAGTAGCGCGCCTGCCAGTCATTTGGTTCTTGGGTTACTGAGTCCCTTGCCTATTCCTGAACCTTACTGCATCGAAAGTTAAGTCTCCACCAACGGTCCTTGTGTCAACCCAATGTTATTTTGGCATTCGATTGGGTGTGCTGTGCTCTCAGTTTCTCCTATACCAATAAAGTTCTTGTAAAAAATCGATACTTGAGAATGCCAATCCTTTTGCCTTGCTTTTGCGATCGCTGATGTTAATCAAGCATCACACCTCCCCTATCGTCTTATCAACAAAACTTCATCTCTTTGCTTTTGAAGCGAGGTAACCACGGTGTCGCGCCTTGTCATTATCGCAGACACACATATTGACGCACAACGAAAACTTTTTCCTCAGACGCCGATCATGACATGCCGTGCCGCTTGCTTGGCCATCACCAGCCTCTTATTGTGCTTTTCTCACGCCTTTCAGCCAGCTGCTGTTATTCGACAGCCGACTTTTTCTGTGCGACCGAGCTTCCAGGCAACGGCGCTTTTTGAAACGAAAGAAGTCACGGGGGTGCTGTCATCAGGAGGTACAGCGACCGTATCACAACTGATCTTCAATCTTGTCAAGGGTATTGTCGGTGCCGGAGTTTTGAGTCTCCCGGCAGGGATTGCGAAGTACGGAAACGCCCCAGGAGCAGTTGCACCCGCAGTATTCTTGATCGCTGCCATCGGTTCTTTGTCAGCTTACGGCTTTGCTTTGATAGGCAGATCGTGCGCTTTGACAGGAACAAAGACTTTTCGACAAGCTTGGAGTGCCGCTGTGAGTGAGAAGTCATCATGGATTCCTGCATGGTCCGTCACATTGAAAACTATGTTTGCTGTGCTCGCGTACAGTATGATTCTTGGAGATACATTTGCGTCTCTGCTCGCCACAGCCGGTTTCGCCGTATCCAAATCGATGGCCTTGGTAGGAGTGACGAGCACTTTACTGCTGCCACTGTGCTTACTCAAGAATTTGAACGCATTGGCCCCTTTCTCACTGTTGGGAAGTCTCGGTATGGTGTATACAGCCATTGCCATGGCCATACGGTACTTTAGTAAGGCTTATGCCGTCGGTGGAAAGTTCGCCAAGGATCTGCCAGTTAACCTTCAGCCAGCATTCGGGACACAAAGTAGCGTTTTCAATCCGGCGTCAACCATTCTGCTAGGTATGCTCAGTACAGCTTACATGGCGCATTTCAATGCTCCCAAGTTTTATACTGAATTGAAAGACAACACGATTCCCCGTTATGTCAAAGTTGTGGCCACTAGCTTCGCCATTAGCATTGGCCTTTTTGCCAGTATGGCTGGAATCGGGTTCCTTACGTTTGGCGGGAACTCTGCAGGACTGATTCTGAACAATTATTCTAGTCGCGATGGACTCATGTCGATTTCGCGCTTCGCTGTCGCTCTTTCTTTGGTCTTTTCTTACCCACTGGCATTCACGGGTGCGCGTGATGGGGTACTTGATCTTTTGAAGGTCAACAACGCATCTAACAAGTTTCTGAATCTATTGACTGTGGGTCTATTGTCTGGTATCACTGGGCTGGCTATTATCATCCCAGATGTCAGTTTTGTCATGGCGTTTGCTGGGTAAGTTCCGTATTTGATCACCTGATATTGTTCGAATCGAGCTCCCTGACTTCGCGTGTTCGATGACATTAGTGCAACTCTGGGGAATGCTCTGATCTATATCTATCCCGCCATAATGTTCCGAGGAGCTGTAAACAAACTATCTAGCCCAACTAAGATGCAGAAACGCGAAACGAAATTTGCAATGGGATCTGCTCTTCTAGGTGTTGCTATGGGTACAGTGGGGGCCATCAAAGCAGTTCAGAACTACCTTTAGAGAGTCCAATGCTAGAGCTGTAAAGTCTAATTCGGGATTTCACTTTCAAGTCTGTGCCTTTTTTCTATCTAGCGTCTTTCAAATTTGTAATGTTTCCTTGTTCAGACAGACAACTTGGGAAAATCGGAATCTCCTCCGTCTGATGATCATTTTGCATTTAACCGAATGAATTACTTATCTAACGCCATTTTAGCGCCAATGGCACCCATAACAAGGCCAAGAACTGCCGACATATTGTTGAACAAAACATTCGCTGTTTCTCCTTTGCGATTTTGTTTGCGAACAACTGATGCATACATGATCGCAGGGTATACATAAGTCAAAGCATTTCCAAGCGTTGCTGCGGAAAGAGTGAAAAGGTTAAATGAATTTTTTTTGATTGAGAAAGCAGTATCAAAAGCACTGGCACATACCTCCTCCAAATGCAAGGACAAAGCTGACATCCTTCAAAGTTGCAGCCGCAGCCGTGATGGCTCCCAATAGGACGATGGTCACGGTGTTCAAAAGAGGATTCGAGCGCTTCTCAACAGGAACTTGCAACAAATCTAATGCTCCGTCACGGAATCCCTGGAACGCCAACGGAAACGAAAAGACCAAGGCGATAGCAACTGCCACTCGACTGGCCTGAATGAGCACATCCTTCGACGCGTAGTTGTTGAGGACAAGTCCTGAGCAAGCAGATCCAAATGTAAGGAACCCAACTGTAGTTATGGCACCCATAAGTAAGATACTGATACCAAAGCTAGTTCCTACCACTTGGTGATAACGTGCAAGCGTGTTGTTCTTGAGCTCGTTGTAAAACTGTTATTGACGTTCACCCCATGAGAAACAGAAGCAACATTACATATTTCGAGACAACAACATACCTTGGGAGCATTAAAGTGTGCCATGTACGCAGTACTCAACATACATACAAGGATCAAGCTGTTTGGTTGAAAAATACTCGTCCAGTCGCTACTACCAAACTTGGGTTTCAAATTGTCGGAAACGGCCGCGAGGAGAGAACTGCCCGGGTTGGAATAGGAGCCGTCAAGGTAGCGAATTGTCATGGCCAGACCTGTATAAGCCATACCGCACACCCCCAACTAGAAGAGAAAAGAAGCGGACGTGAGATACTTTTGAAAAATGGGCGTTCGCGCAGTGTTGTACATACCAAACTAAAGGGTGACAAAGAAGCCAAGTCTTTCAACCAACACAAGGGCAACAAAATGGCGACCGTCAGTCCCAACAAAACCGTCGTACGTTGTGTGCTCCCAAGCAGCGAGCAGAAGGTATCAGCCAAGACCATGGAGTAAGCGAGACACGCCATACTTGTCTTGAGAGTAGCACTCCAACTGGGAATCCAAGAGGTCCTTGGCCCAACCGATAGACTCCAAGCTTGGCGATAAGACGTGGCACCGGTGTAAGCACAGACGCGTCCAATAGTAGCAAAACCCACAGCTGACAGGATTCCCATCGCTGCAATCAGGAAGAGAGCAGGACCGAGGCCGGCTGGGCTATCGGCGAACACAGCGATACCGGCTGGGAGACTCAGCACTCCGACACCTACGATTCCTTTGACTAGATTAAACACTTCTTGGGGAATCGTGGCAGTTCCTGTACCAGCAACTACTTTCTCAACAGGCTTATTCGCCTTAGCAGGAGGACGAAAGGGTGCAGGCGGGCGCACGAATCTTTTTTTGGCCTTGGGCTGAGCTCCTCCACGGACGAGAAGAGCTTGAGGTGCAGATTGAAAGGACGATGCATTTGAAGTCGCGAAGATGAGCGACAAAGTAGCAGATAGAAAAAGCAACTTCATCGTGCAATCCTTTCGTAATGTTAAAGGGAAAATCACAGATTAAGAAGCACGTTACAAACTTTGTGAGGATAATGTGTAAAAGGTACAATGAGAAGGGCCGCAGCGTTGGCTGCTGTTAATAACGAAAACTCGGCATACCAGGTACCGGTACCGGTACTATACAAGTACTTGTACAATTTTCCGATCCGATGGCGGATCTTTCGTCTGTGGTTCGTCCAAAGCAGAGTTGACGAGATAGAGTGTCGCTTCGTTATTTCATACATTCAATAAAACATCAACAGCCCGTCCACCCTTCCGTTGGTGTAGTAACTGATCGGACAGCCACATTTTCTACGAAAGAAAATCCATGCCGACGAGACTTCAGATTAAAGAAGACAGCTATTCCTGGCATAAGTTCTTTTGAAAAAGTAAACAGTAACATCAACTCAAGATCCTAGAGTATCGTCACTCATTAAGTGTGACAGCAGGAAGCGATAATGAGCGAAAATCAGCGATGGGGCGATGATGATTCGTCGGATGAGGAAGATCATCATCCCAGTACGACCGAAACGGTGGCTAATGAAGCATTACAGGAACGTTCGTCAGTCAAAGAGAAGGAAAAACTCATCCCAGACTCAGACTCTGAAGTTGAAGAGGAAAATGGAAACGTCACTGTCGGAGAAGACGCGGAAGAACGCGAGCGACGACTGGAAATTGCCAAACAGAAAGCCCGTGAAAATGCTTCGAAGAAACAGCTGGCAAAAGTGTCCATCGACGACCAACTCAACAATCTCGATGATATTTTGAATGAACTTGGTATTGATCAAGTCACTGTTGAGAAGGAGGAGATCGTTGTAGTACATACTGAGCCCGTTACGAATCAAGAGGAAGGCCTGGCGACTACTCAAGCCAAGAGGCGGAGGCCCAAAAAGAAGAAAATGAACACTGCTACTCTTTCAACACAAGAGACTCCCATACATTCGGTCGGCCCGGCGGATGTGGCTGCCTTGTTGAAAGCTAAGACAAAACGAAAGTCAAATCCAACGACAAGTGTTGCTGCATCTGCTGCAGCAAAAGAATTAAAAGCACAAGCCGAATTGAAGAAAAAGAAGAAAAAGGACAAAATGCTTTACGATCGCTAATCTTGCGACTACGGATTGGATAATTGAAAAAACTCGGTGTTGTTATGTTGCGCAACTTACGTTATACTAAAAAACTGACCTTATTATACAATATAGCGAATGGCAAGGAAGCAAATTGGGTGTTTTAGCTACACTTAGAAAAATAATGCATCTCCAATTGCGAGGGAAGCCGACACGTCTCACGAATTCTGACCTTTGCAGTTTGACTCTCTCCCACAATGTAGGATGTAGGCGTACACAGCCAAGACTAAATCATTCAGCACGAGTCATGAGTCATGAGACATTCACAAAATGTTTTTACAACCTCAACCTTTTCGCATGGAGCACCCCAAGATCGACACGACGTTATTTTTTTTTGATGACGCGAAACGATTTTCCTAGATGGGTGATTAAAAAGTCTACAGAGACACCCTTTCTTCAGCTTCGCTACTCCTTAATGCCTATTTTGCAAGTGCGTTCTATTCTTGAAGAGTTCGAGCGAGACCGGTCTCGTGAACTTTGCTTTGTTTGATTTGCTGCAAGTTTTTTTGTCGATATGAGCCAACCTAAACGACCAAGCTCGAAGTCGAAGCCTTCTCCGAGCTCCTTGCTGGCTTTATTTTCACAACCATCACTAGAAACGGAAAAGGTCGGTCATAAAAGAAAACGAACGCTTGCGGAAGCTCACGATAGGTTTGATAGCTCCTCCTCGTCCTCTTTCACATTGTCAGATGAGGAAAGCAACTCTAAACCAGCCTTTGATCAAATACAATCCACAAAAAAGAACGTCGATCTTGGTAAAAGCCACAACAATGATTTCAATGAAAATGACTCTTCTGTGACAAGTCAGATGTCCGCAAAAGTTACTTTCATGACGATGACGAATCCCAGCGTAGGAATTTCGACAACAGTATTCTTTTTTACAGCACAGATGTGATGCGACGCTTGGCCATGGAGATAAGCCAAGAAATGACAGATTCGTCAGGAGCACAAGGGGAACGGACGCATAGCCGTCAAGTAGTCCTTGCATTTGATCGTCATACAAAGGCCATAATTGATTCCGTTCGCCGACGACTCCGAGAAAGCAGTCTACCGAATATCTATGCAAGTATTGCCGAAGGAGACACTTGCAAGGAAGGGATGGAAAGAATTAATAAGGAACGCGCATTAACTGTCGAGAAAACTGCCTTGCTGTCTAGTAAACTCGAGGAGCAGAAGGGACAAATTGAAAAGCGATTTGACACTGCGACTCGCAAACGAGACAAGCTCAAAGAAGAAGAAGAGCAAGTAAAGCAGTTGTCGAGGAAGAAAGTCCATCCTTTTCTTTTAAATCATGTAGAACGATTGGAGACAGAAGCGGAAGATGCCTGGAAAAGAATAAGCAGCTTAAGCCAACAGATCTAGAATACATACCCGCTCCACCTGGGACCATGGCAAAGCTTCTCGATAAAGTATCAAGCAAGCACCTTGATATACGGTAGTAATACTCTCGAATATGCGTAGTCAACTAAACGTACACGTGCCAAAGATTTCTATAGAACATTCTTGAGATAATCGTTGATGGCGTCGCCTCTGTCGCCATAATCTTTGCCGTCGTGCAATTTGAGTGTTCGCCGCTCAAATTCCGTTTTTGTATCCATCAGACAAAAAGGCCACAAAAATTGATTCACTACATCAAATGATCCTCCTACCGCGTAAATTTCATGGACCATGTCCTCAACGCAAATAATATTGTGCTCGCCAAGATGTTGTTCAACCACCGTGTTGTCCGAAAGAGGAATTCTTTCATTATCTACGCACCCATGACCCTGCCTTTCAATCAGATCTTTGATAATATCTTTCGATGGTTTGCCATAAACGACAAAATTCTCTACCAAATGTAACTTTTTGCGTGTTGCCTCATCGTATCGCAGAAACACTCCTTCATGCTCTTTCTTCAGTCGCATCTGGTCCAGAACTGTTTTAACAACACGTGGAGCTCCCAAATCGTCTCGAATTCTCACAACAAAAACAAATGGAGCGCCGACGGAGTTGGACTGGTATTTGACTGTCAGGGAATCACCATTGCCCTCAATTACCTTTTCGGCGACCTCCTTCTTGTTCGAAGCACGCTTTTGCATTCCTTTCTTGGCTACACGACGATACCGAGTCGAATTATTACGTCTTGCGCGACCTCTAGCCAAAAAAAGTTTCCGGTTTTCGAACATAAAACGACTTGCTGTCACCTGCCTTTTTCGGCGGTTGTTCGGAAGCGGCTCTTTTGCGAGCAAGATCGTCTAAATCATGACGCTTCTTTAGAATTGACTCGGGTATTAGCATAAGCCCAGATTTCTTCGAGTTAACATTGACCATGATGGGTTATTTTCGTCGAAAGAGGATGGTCGTGAATTCTTTTGTTTCTCAATGAAGTCGGTCTTCGTTTTCTTAGCAAAAGGTGGCTAACATTTTTGCTTTTTGGTTGGTCGTTGTCGTTGGCATAGATAGCGGGCCACATACAGACACAAAAACGAGCGACGCACGTACAAGCAACAAACGCACGTCAAATTTTATCGAGTACCTGTATCGCTAATTGTATTTTTCCATTACGGATGAGTGTCGACGGAATAGTTCTCTAATGTACAAAGCGAACAGCGAACGGCACAAAAAGGAACCTTGTGAAAAATCAATCTTGCCAAGACGCGACAACAGTTTCTCCCTCCACTTTTTTCACCACGACTCACACTTCTGTTGCATTTCACCTATCTTTCTATCATTTCCGTTACCCTCTAAAGAACCGTTTTCATATCATACTTCATTAACACAAAGAACAACGCACAACATCATGACTGGAAGTCGATTATTTTTGCGAGGAGCACCAACAATAAGCGAAGTCGAGGTTGGATCCTCATCGCCGTCGACATCCTTGTCGGGCGTCTTCTACGCACAATTTTCTACGAGAAATCGAACCATGACTGAAGATACCGTTCCTGTTCGAAATTATCGGGAAGATGTTGCTGAAATAAACGATGACGTTGCTGTAGACGAAAATGACGAAGAAGATTCCGTTAGCGAGGCGTCGACGATGTCTTCCGTCACCGACACTTCGTTCAAACATCATATTAAAAAGCGACTCGATGAAGACGAAGCTGACACCGCTAGTCCTCCAAAGGAAATCTTCGTTTCGGTTACTCAATCACCCGACAAAACTGAGGCAATTAGGTCCCAAATTCCTCTTCCTCGTCCCGCCTCATTGGGAACGTCAAGGCTTCGACAATTGTCTGCCCCACGAACCTTAACCAACAAAGACTCTCAGCTTCCTTTGATTCAAGAGACTCCATCGATACGATCCTTCGGATATTCGGAGGCCGGATCATCAATAGCAGCTTTGCAACTACTTGGCAACCGACCAAAGTACACGCCCCGACAAATGTCTCATGCTACTGTTTTATCCGTTGGAAGTTTTGTAGGACAATCGAGCTGCTACGATCCCTCCGTTATCACCGCACCTGAAACGACATGCGGATCTTCCGATTTGAGTATGCGTCGGTCACTTCCTTCACTGAACAGCGGCTCGCTGGCTGACAATTCACTTACGCCAACTACGAAACACCAGGGGAGAAGAATTAGTAGTATGGCTCGAAAAGTAATGCAAAAGGAGTTGAAACAAATGATCAATCGAGTCGCAACACCACTTCGAAGGTTTGCAAAATCTGAGGATTCAACAGAACTACAACGAGCAAATGGATTTTTAACCTAATACGCGACAAGGAACTGTATTTAATCCATAGTTTTCATGCTCACAATCAAAGTAATTACTTACCACCATATATTTTCCGAAGACCCAACAATTATTATAGACTAAAGAAGCAAAGTGAAAAGTGTCTTAAGGACCCACGACTGGCATTCAATCATGTGAGTTGCATTCAATCATGTGCAGACGGATGGGCGGTCGGTCAGACGCTTGCTCGCCCATCGTTTAAACTCCAACTTCCAGCCATCAGTCGCCTCTGTTCTATTGTTCTGTCTCGACTACATGGCGTGAATTCGACATTTCACTTTACAAGATAAGAACTACTCGTACGTCGGTTGTTTCTTTAGCATTCAGCATTTGAATTTGCTCATCGAAATTTTCTGTGGAAAAACAGCGCGCGGACCCGTCATCGATTTAAGAGTTGTTAAATCCGAAGCCTCGAAATCGATAATGCAGCTCCTCTCTTTCCCTGTGTTTATCGGTGTCGTTATTTCGATTGTGTCAAAGTCAACAATTTGCAATGCATTCTCGTTTTCGCCACTCATCTTACAAAAAGCAGTAACCCAAACGGGCCACCTCGCACGCACTCAAAAATTGTGTGCTAAACCTAAAAAGTCACCAAGTCAAGTCTCTTCATCAGTTGTGGATCAAGCTATTCCAGCCAATCTAAGAAGAAAGGTACAAGCCAAGAGAACACCCTTGGGCCACATCGTACCAGAAAGTACAAAGACTCCAGGAGCCGGAGGATCGTCAAACCCGCGCTTACGGCCTCAAGGAAAAGCTCGGGAAATGGGTATGAACAATCCTAGTATGCTCCGCATTGCTGGAGGCTCCGCACGAGGAAAACGGCTCGATTCACCGAACGTCTATCTCCGACCGATGATGGGTAAAGTGCGAGAAGCCGTATACAGCACGCTCATGTCATTTGGGCTGTACGATGTGGAGAACACACGCCACTTGGACATTTTCTCCGGGTCGGGGAGCGTTGGATTGGAGAGTCTTAGTCGAGGGGCGGCTCATTGCACGTTCGTCGACCTCTCTGATGATTGCTGTTCAGCTATTAAGCGAAATGTAGACTGGTGTCAATTTACTGGGCAAGAACAGATCATCAACGCCGATGCCTTTCAAGTATTACAGCAGCCGAAGTCAGTTGGAATCACGGAAGGGACGAAGTATCAGATTGTGACGCTCTGCCCGCCCTATGAAGAAATAGTGTACGAAGACCTTCTAGAGGCTGTCGCTACATCTGATCTCATAACGGATGACACCATCGTTTTGGTCGAATATCCAGTCGAGTTGGGTTGTCTTCCTCATGTAATTCCTGGAGTAGATGGCAGAGCAATGGTTGGAATCAGAAACCGCAAGTACGGGCGAACGGTAATCGCTATGTACATAAACAACCCAACGGGAAGATTGGATTTAGCTGGCAGTCGGCCGGAGGAGTTTGTTGCCTTACGATGAAACTTAGGAAACCACTCTAAGTAAGAAGAAGACATGTATGATTTTTTCTAATCCACTTACTAGCACAACGGTACTCCAACCCTTCTGATGCAATTATATAGACCATTCAGGTGACTTAGAAGCACTTTCGGTGCACAATGGAAGGACCAGACTCGTCGTACTCTTCCTTGCTGATCCACATGCTCTGGAAAGTAGAGAGAGACGCCAAAATGGAACCTCCGATCCACACGGAGTATTTGCGCTCAGGAGGAGCCACAATCTTGACCTTAATCGAAGCAGGAGCCAAAGCAGTGATCTCCTTCGACATACGCTCGCTGATACCAGGGAACATGGTGGTACCTCCGGAAAGAACAATGTTGGCGTACAAGTCCTTGCGGATATCGACATCGCACTTCATGATGGTCTGGAAGGTGGAGTCGGCAATACCGTCCATTTCAAGACCCGTCAAGTTGGGCTGGAACAACACCTCCGGACAACGGAAGCGCTCGTTACCGATCACGATGATGTTACCATCGGGAAGCTCGAAGGACTTCTCAAGAGCAGAAGACTCGGCAGCCTTCTTCATCTCTTCCTCAAAGTCAACAGCAACGAAGCACAAGGACTCCTTGATATCACGCACGATTTCTCGCTCGGCGGTGGTTGTGAGAGAGTAACCACGCTCGGTCAAGATCTTCATCAAGTAGTCAGTCAAGTCACGTCCGGCAAGATCCAAACGGATCACGGCGTGGGGAAGAGCGTAGCCCTCGTAGATGGGAACGGTGTGGGTGACACCATCACCAGAGTCCAAAACGCAACCGGTGGTACGTCCAGAGGCGTAGAGCGACAAGACGGCCTGAATGTTCACATACATAGCGGGGACGTTGAATGTCTCGAACATGATCTGGGTCATACGTTCGCGGTTGGCCTTGGGGTTCTGAGGAGCCTCGGTCAACAGAACAGGGTGGGCCTCGGGGGCGACACGGAGCTCATTGTAGAAGGTGTGGTGCCAGATCTTCTCCATGTCATCCCAGTTGGTAACAATACCGTGCTCGATGGGGTATTTGAGCGTGAGAACACCTCGCTTGGCCTGGGCTTCGTCACCGACATAGGCATCACGTTGTTCCATACCAACCTACAAGCAAAGGAAAAGAAGAGGGTAGTGTTAGACGTAATGCAGAGGCAATACAGCTCTCGACCAAGTCAAATAATAGTCACCGTCGACGACTCACCATGATTCCAGGCTGACGGGCGCGACCGATCAAAGAAGGGAAAACGGAGCGAGGGGCGTCATCTCCGGCGAAACCGGCTATTAGAGGCAAATAAGAAGGTTAAGACGAAGAGACGCAAGGTTAGAAAAAGGTTTGCAAGTTTGTACGACACTTTAGATAGTGAAATGACCGCGTCCTGCAAATGTCTTTTCCGCCGCTCGTCGACAGTCGACTTGTTCCGTCTTTCTCGATGGAAAAAGGTGACAAATGACAGCAGCAGATCATTCCTGTCAACACAAGTTGACAGATGAAGGCTTATCGAGCCAAGTCTTCACCCTTGATACATTGCGATGGCATAGACAAGCCACCAGTCACCCAAAGACGGCACAGACAAGCAACAGGTCGCAATTCGAAAAGCGACTTCGGCCGCTTTTGCCTTACCTTTGCACATTCCGGAACCGTTGTCAACGACAAGGGCGGCAATATCTTCGTCATCAGCCATGGTGAGATTTTAAAGTTTTGTTGATAATAGGGATCGTTAGATTGCAGATCACTTGGTCAAGCAAGTTATGAGGTATGAGAGGTGCTTGATCTTTTTCGAATCTTGGCTCGTCGGCAACGTTCATCGATGACCGGAGCAATGACCTTTCTCGTCAAGATATCAGGTACACAAGACTTGACAGTCGGGACTTCCGTTGAGAAATTTCCTGGACAAAAACGTTGCACAAGACCCTGTTTTGAACAAGATGTCACATTCCATTCAAACCACAATAGAGGCTTGCGATTCCGAGTGCCGGTTCAAAATATGGGACATTCGGTCATTATTTTTTTAGCCCACTACCCACTACTGGCACCGTCTGTCTTCCAACAAGTCTACCTGGTACTACTCCGTATGTACTTTGTAAACAAACAACGAGACACGAGACAAGAAACAACGACTTGAGACTAAGGTTAGGGCTATACTAAACCCGGACAAATGCAAAATGTAAACTAGGGTTGGGTTGCCAGTCGATAGCTTTTCTCATACAAATTGCTCTCACCTACATAGGAGTCACAGAACTGAACTTAAGATTAGCTACAAGAACGCTGGTAACAAAGTTATGAGACGGCGTGGCCTTTCAAGATGGATTAGACAACCCTAGAACATAGTAGTGAAAAAATTGATTTCGCGCATTAGATTCACAAGATTCTATTTTTTAGCTCATGCAACTAAAGCTGCAGCTAGTTTGGCTCAATCCTAATTGACCTGTCCCCTTATGCCCAGTCTCAAATTCTAGCAGCCGCTAGCAAGGTTATTTCTCCTTGACCGCTCTAGGAATCGAATGACTGCTGCCCATAAACTAAGCACAAATAGGTTGATATTTTTACCAGTACATGGTAGTTTCACAGCATCGAACTGTCATCTACTGGTGACAGCAACTGCCGCTTGTGTCGGTCGGTAGATATGCGAGCCCCAAAATTGCGGAGTTCCATCAGATTGATAAAGAGTGGGACGATAACCTGCCCCGGAATCTGCACTCGGTGACCGCGACAAGCCTTCCTCAACACGCACATAGTAATCGGATCTTCCTTCTGATATACCAGGCAATTGGCTACGACTGTTGGCCACAGCGAAGTCTCTGCATTTAATGTAGCCAATGACCCCACAATACGCAGCCGACAAACCGGTGATGAGCATGCTTAGCGCCCATATCAAATAGAGCGGACGGCTACCGCACCAGCGAACTTCAATGTCGTCATCAATATCCTCATTTTCGTATCGATCGACACCGGCTTGGTCCGAGCAGTGGCCGACAATGAAAACGGAGAGCCAGGTAAATAAGAGACAAACAACAATGCTCAATTTCCAGGGGCAGGATCTGGGTCGCATCGAAGTGTATCCATTCGGGTAAATGTATTTGAGGTGTCCACCGGTGTACGCTTCGCCATAGTGCTCTTCGTAAGTTGCATACGGCATATCATTCTCGAACGGTGAACGGATTGCTACTTTCGGTCGAAGTTCCGAACTTAGCAAAGAAGTAGCTTTGGTGCCTCGATTCGATTCGATCTCAGTTTCGGCATAGCTCTTTGTGGTACTACCAAAATCTGTTGTCTGCTGTAGATGAGATTCAGCGCGAGATGGCGGCACGTCGGGCATCGCTTCGTATTGGTTTTGCTTGTCATTGTTGTTGTACAGCCTTTCTTCGTTCGAACTAGCATCCATGACGGCGGGGCTATGCAATTTGCCATCATCGTTTCCCGTACCAGGAGCGATAGTTTGTGCATATTCATTCAAAGCGTATTGATACATGGGATATTTTTCACGGATTGCTTCCGGCGTTTGAGCAGCTGGTGACAGCCGCTTCCTCGCTTTCTTTTGCCAAGACCCAGAATTCGGACCATTGTAGACCTAAATCAGTTTCTATATCAAACTATCGTGCAAGTTGTTAAGGAGATGGAGATGAAACGCGTCGACCATAAAACAAATACAAGTACCTGCTAAATGCAACTAAATGAATGAAGGAACGAAGGGTGCGCAAACGTCGTCAAAAAAATAATATACACGCCCTACCAAATGGAACCTGTACGACACTGCATGATACACGAGTGACCTTTCGCGAGAAACGAATGACGAGATGAAATAATAATGGCTTGTTCCACACGAAGACGAAAAGCTGGACGAAGCTGCGAACCATGGATGAAATACGCGATTTTGAACTTTTGCAAACAATCTCCGTTTTTGTGTTATACACATTAAAGTTAAAAAAAAAGGCATTAGTTGATCATGGGTGTGGTATTCGGCAAATCTAACGTAGAGGAACCGGCGTTTAAAGTTCTTTTGGACCGAACAAGCGTGGCAGTCCCTTACCAAATCAGAGAATATGGAAAACGAATTGCCGTCGAGACGAAAATGGGAGAAAGCGATCGTAGTCCTTTTATGAAGTTAGCTGGATATATAGGAGTGGTAGGGAACCAACCGGCCAACGAAGGGGGGACGGCGATCGACATGACGGCCCCAGTAGTACGAACCGACGGAAAGGGCACTAAAATCGCCATGACGGCACCCGTTGTTCGCGAAGAAGGAATCATGCAATTTATTCTACCAGCCAAGTACGATTCATTAGAGAAAGCCCCGAAACCGACGGATGCAACAGTTTTCTTGAAAGAAATTCCGCCGTCGGTTGGTGCCGTGAAGCAATACACAGGATCGTACGACCAAGATCTGTGCAAAAAATGGGCCATTGAGTTGCGCCAACAGCTCCGCGAGGACGGTGTCGATCTTTCGGAAGAATATGTGCTTCAATCGTATCAGTTTTGGGGCTACAACCCGCCTTTCACTTTGCCCATGTTTCGTCGAAACGAAGTTTGGATTCCCTTGACAAAGCAGCAGGCTGCTAGCTTAATTGCATCTTGTGGGAGCGGAGAGAGCTCCATAAATTAGACATGAAATCAATAATATAGCACTGATTTGCATGTTCCAGTATAGAAAACACCACCCTCAATAAGATTTTCACTCCGACCGAGTTTCACTTAACCCGATCAACAAGTGTCATTACACCTCTCTTGTGCATAAGAAAGTGTTGATTGATTGTACAATATCGTTGCTGGTTGATTGCTGTCTTGACATTGTCTCGTCGAAAATTGCGTATGTCGACTATGTCGACCGGGTTATTTGCAACACTGACGACAGCGGGCGTATTCTTCAAAAATAAATTGAAACGAGACGCGAATTTAGTCCAGCGACTTTCTCAGCGCTTTGAAGACAAGCGGTAATTCAGTTATTAAAATTAACTTCCGCAGCGGAAGTAGATGTAAGGTTGCTGGCCAAGCAACTATCGTCCGTCGTCGTCGTCGTCGTCGTCGTCGTCGTTAGCGACCGCTCCGCCATACAATTTGAACGAGGCTTGTGATAGCTTCTTTTGCACTTCATCTCATCTCAAGAAGAAGAATGAGGACGCGACACAAAGCATCTTGTCAACTTTGTAGCAGTTTTTTCATTATCTTTCATTTACATTTATCGTGGAAGGTCTTTACGGTGTCTTTCGTTTCGTCCAAAAAATGAGGCCGAACATCGGTCATTTGCGTCCAAGACAGAAGCAAGACACGAGCCAAAAAACCCAAGTGACTCGTCTGTTCATCTGTCGTGCGTGCGCGGTCGCATTATTTGATTGGATCGCTGCGTGGAGTGCCTACGTGGAGGGACCGTCGAAATATAACGGTCATTGTAGAGGCCGCCAGCAGGGTCATTGCAATGATCAAAATCTTCGGAGTATGAATGAAAAAGTGGAAACGGGGCGAGCGTCTTGGATCTTCGGTCCGGTGACTTTGGCCGCGCATCGATCCTTCGACAAAAAGCATCGCCGCACTTCATGTCCATAAAAAGAAGCTCAACAGCACGACCTCCCCCTCTTTGCAAGCAAAACTTTAAAATCTCACCATGGCTGATGACGAAGATATTGCCGCCCTTGTCGTTGACAACGGTTCCGGAATGTGCAAAGGTAAGGCAAAAGCGGCCGAAGTCGCTTTTCGAATTGCGACCTGTTGCTTGTCTGTGCCGTCTTTGGGTGACTGGTGGCTTGTCTATGCCATCGCAATGTATCAAGGGTGAAGACTTGGCTCGATAAGCCTTCATCTGTCAACTTGTGTTGACAGGAATGATCTGCTGCTGTCATTTGTCACCTTTTTCCATCGAGAAAGACGGAACAAGTCGACTGTCGACGAGCGGCGGAAAAGACATTTGCAGGACGCGGTCATTTCACTATCTAAAGTGTCGTACAAACTTGCAAACCTTTTTCTAACCTTGCGTCTCTTCGTCTTAACCTTCTTATTTGCCTCTAATAGCCGGTTTCGCCGGAGATGACGCCCCTCGCTCCGTTTTCCCTTCTTTGATCGGTCGCGCCCGTCAGCCTGGAATCATGGTGAGTCGTCGACGGTGACTATTATTTGACTTGGTCGAGAGCTGTATTGCCTCTGCATTACGTCTAACACTACCCTCTTCTTTTCCTTTGCTTGTAGGTTGGTATGGAACAACGTGATGCCTATGTCGGTGACGAAGCCCAGGCCAAGCGAGGTGTTCTCACGCTCAAATACCCCATCGAGCACGGTATTGTTACCAACTGGGATGACATGGAGAAGATCTGGCACCACACCTTCTACAATGAGCTCCGTGTCGCCCCCGAGGCCCACCCTGTTCTGTTGACCGAGGCTCCTCAGAACCCCAAGGCCAACCGCGAACGTATGACCCAGATCATGTTCGAGACATTCAACGTCCCCGCTATGTATGTGAACATTCAGGCCGTCTTGTCGCTCTACGCCTCTGGACGTACCACCGGTTGCGTTTTGGACTCTGGTGATGGTGTCACCCACACCGTTCCCATCTACGAGGGCTACGCTCTTCCCCACGCCGTGATCCGTTTGGATCTTGCCGGACGTGACTTGACTGACTACTTGATGAAGATCTTGACCGAGCGTGGTTACTCTCTCACAACCACCGCCGAGCGAGAAATCGTGCGTGATATCAAGGAGTCCTTGTGCTTCGTTGCTGTTGACTTTGAGGAAGAGATGAAGAAGGCTGCCGAGTCTTCTGCTCTTGAGAAGTCCTTCGAGCTTCCCGATGGTAACATCATCGTGATCGGTAACGAGCGCTTCCGTTGTCCGGAGGTGTTGTTCCAGCCCAACTTGACGGGTCTTGAAATGGACGGTATTGCCGACTCCACCTTCCAGACCATCATGAAGTGCGATGTCGATATCCGTAAAGACTTGTACGCCAACATTGTTCTTTCCGGAGGTACCACCATGTTCCCTGGTATCAGCGAGCGTATGTCGAAGGAGATCACTGCTTTGGCTCCTGCTTCGATTAAGGTCAAGATTGTGGCTCCTCCTGAGCGCAAATACTCCGTGTGGATCGGAGGTTCCATTTTGGCGTCTCTCTCTACTTTCCAGAGCATGTGGATCAGCAAGGAAGAGTACGACGAGTCTGGTCCTTCCATTGTGCACCGAAAGTGCTTCTAAGCTTTGTTTTTATGATTCAACTGACACGACGGGTAGTTTATGCATTAATGCGATAGGTCCGCAAGTCAATTAAGTAGCTTCTTTCTTTCTTTTTCTGTTGTTTTCTCCAGAAGAAGTTATCAGGTTACTTCGAGTAAATTGTTACATTATTTCAAAGACTATTTTCGCCTCGTGACCCAAAGCGCGACTCCACTTCATTCATAAATCGTGATCTTTTCGGGCCAGATTGTGAATTGTGAATTATATGTTCCATTCGTCCTGCGACTACGTTTGTTAGAGCAGTCACTACATCCGGAAATGGCAACAACTGAATCTGTCTGCCAGTTGCCAATTTTTTGTACTCATAACCAGTCTTGCTACCAATGTAGTAGTGAATGCCGTGTGGCAGATAATTCCGATTCAGTCTTGTTCGATCGAGTCCCCTCGACATTTTCGTTTTTGCGTAATTTCTCGTTCAACTCAAATCACATTCCTGTTCATCATTTCATCCTTTATCATGGAGGCTTCAGCTGCCGAAGCTGAAATACTGCAGCGCATCACTCGCAGCAAGCAGCGGCAAAAGGCTGCTGCTGCTGCACTATTTTCTGGAAGCATCGTCAAAAATTTTATCCGATGAAATGGAGGACACTTTGCCCGAAACCGACCCTGTCGCCCGCAAGCATCGTCACAAGAAACACCCAAGGCCCAAGCGCCAACTCTTACAATCACGCTGCTGCTTTGCAGCGCATCCTTACTGATTACTTTGGTCCCCAGCCAAGGTTCAACGACAAACAGTTTTATAACATGTTCCGCATTTCTCCCGGCCCGATTCCAACGCATAATGGAAGACTTTATGAATTCTGGAGTCGTTTACGTGAAAGGCATAAAGGAACCGACAAACGATTTAGAAAAACGATACACCTCTTGACAGGAAGGCGTAAAGACATTGAGCGGCGTTCGGTGTTCTTCAGCGCAGCTTTCAATTCATTAAAAAACCAATTGAGCTTCATAACCTGGATGCAATTGGTGCAAGATGCGCAATTGAATGCAGCAGAAGATCCCGTCGTAGGTTTAGAATCTGAAGCTTCTCTACCAGCAATTAGTGGGAGATGGCATGAGTTGGTAAATCTTGAAGAGCATATGCGCCTATACAGAGCAATTATGTCAAAGTTCAAAAAGTAGATGATAACATGAAATATTAATAATTAAAACCTACTAAATTTATCCTAAAATCTAAGTGTATGCGACCTAATGCTGGAGCCTCTTCACTCATTACTCTTGTCGGTGTCGTTGTTGTCGTTTTTGTTGTTGTTGTCGTTGGTGCGTCCTACGACTTGAGAAGATCGAAGTCGGATTCATCGCAGGTAATGGATTTCTCGCAGGAGCGGCGAATCTCAATGTTCTGTGGGACTGCAAGTGAAGGATCATTCTCTTTTCCGTCACCGCCCGTGGTCTTTCTCGGTCGCATTAGGAGAATTCTCGTTGTCGGACGACACCAAGGGAACAGACATGTCGGTACCAGGAACTCCATTTGCAAGAGCGACAGCCTTCTTAAGAAAAGCCTGAGCCTGGCTTTTTCTCACCGCGTTGCTCGAAAACAGCAGCCAGGTTGGTAAATGTCTCGCTCTGAAATGCAAAGGCAAGAATACGACCAGAATCAGCAAGACTCTCAAGAACTTTGAGCTTCTTTGCTGCCATTGCCTCGGCTTTCATGCTTTCCTCCTTTTCTCGCTTAGCAACCTTTGATCCCATAGGGCGAAGAGTTTTAACCGACGAATAAGCCCTTCCATTTACCAACGAATGATCAATATCACTCTGTACTTTGGGGCGAACTGAGGCAACTGTTCGAGAATATCCAAACAATTCGAGAAGGCAACAGAAGTCACGAGAAATAAGAATAGTAAAACATCACAAACGAGAAAAGTATTTCAAACAGATGTGTTTAGGAAACTCGGAAGGAGGGAAGCACAATGTTTACGAGGTGAAATTCTTTCAACGGAGAGTTTTGATAGTTTTGATTTTCAAACGTTGGAGGGAAACTGAATCAGTACAAAAACGACGTAGAAATTGCGTAGAGCAAGTGAGTCGGGCGTTTGTTTCCTAAATCCGAAAGCGGGCAACAACTCTATTTTTTTGGGAGGTGGGCGCGAGTCTTGCTGCCAATTTCCAAAAAGCAAAAAGTTCTTACCACCCCTATCTGCCAAATCCGAATATAGTGACGGCATTTTGAGTACCGGTGGGGTAAGTACTTCATTCACGAGTTCTTCTTTCTACTTATAGTGAATGCTCTTAGGTGTTGAGACATAATTCAAACTCTTCGTCTTATGGTTAACACACATATATATTTTATTCCTAATTTTTTAATCGTCAGAATCTAATCTTGACATTCGACTGAATTTTCCACTTTTCATTCACATATATTTCAGTCTGACACTTCAATGAGTAAGCTTTGGTTCTAACTCCCTAGCCTTAGTGCGCTAGTAGAGGGCCAGTCCCGAGCCCGTTTCCCAATGAGGGGGATTCCGTTTTGGCATTCCTTCTCTTGGATTTCGCAGAAGCATACTAACTGACCTGACCAGGGAAAGACTCATGCGCGCCCGGATGAAGCCACAGATCTCGGAGTATGGCTTGTTCCACTTCCGCTGAAGTTTTCTTGCAAGCTGTCTCGATGCTGAAATAGCCTGTTGTCCCATCATTCCGTCAATGGAAAAGACCAGGGGAGTGAAGTCTCGTCTGCGTTCGTGGCAAGGGGGTCCGTACATGCTACGCTTTTCACGCTCTTGAGAAGCCAGAACCTTAATCGGGTCACGGTTTCTGTATGACGGTGCGTCGGTATCAGTAACTCGGACATCGAAAATGGTTTGCTTTATCCCAAAACGGTTAACTTCAGCATCATTTGCAATGCACGCCACTTTTTCAAGGTCGATGTTTTCCGTTTGCATTATAGACTATAGTGTAGTATCAACACTACAACGAACAACGACTGGACGGTGCGGGAAATTGTGTACTTTCGCGTAGGCCCCCGTAGAGAAATGTACCAAGAGGGGTGCGTTCCCCGTGTCTCCCTTGTGTATTTCAGTCATGAGTCTATTGCTGGTTTCTACTAGAGGATGTATTAGAAAAGAAAAGCGTGTGCTGCGTATCGCAGTAAGATAGCCTTACTTCCCTTGTTCATGGCATCTATCTTTCCTCTGATTAACAACAGCAATGCAGCTTTCACAGGCTCAGCAAGATCTTGTCGCCAATGTAAAGGCGGATGTTGAAAAAGGGCTTACGACGGACGAAGCCGCAGCCCGGCGTGAGAAACAGGGCTATTTCAACACGGTTGATCCGCCTATCAATTGCCCGTCATGGGTGTGCTGTTTATTACCGTGTATCAACCACGTTCCGAGTATGCAAGCCTTCGTGCGCATCAAACCGGACGACGCTGAACTCAAAAGGAACGGAAAATGGGTTCGATACGATGCTGCATCCTTGGTGATTGGTGATATCATTCGTTTGGAAGAAGGGGATGTAATTCCTGCAGATTGCGTTGTGCTGACTCTAGAAGAAGGAACATCGGAACTGTTAGTGGATCATCGGTCGGTTACAGGTGAAGAGAAACCTCGCAGCGCGAAACGCAGGGGTGATTTTGTGCAGCCGACGCAACTGTTCTGGGGAGGCCGAGTTGTTCTGGGTAGTGCTATAGCAGTCACGACAGCAGTAGGATCGGAAACGTTAGTGGCATCTTTGATACGAGACGGAAGATTTCCGCCGAATTGTGATATTGTTAGTGCTGTCGATGACGCCGACGAGGAGGCCGGAATATCTCTTATGGCAAGGGGCCCTACTTGAAAAGAAAGGCAACCTGTAAAAGTCGATAGTACACCAATAGATAGTGGCTTTGGGTTGTTAAAGTTGAGTATGTGGGCATTATCGCCGCATCGGTAATGCTGGAAAAAAGAATTTCAGCGTTGAATCACAAAGCAATCAAAGATATCCGAAGGTCTCTTTAAAAGCAATATTTATATAAATAAATGAACTTAATATTTATTTCGTAAAAGTGTCCAGCCTGACAGTCTCTTCCTGTCCTACATGATTGGTTTGTGCATCTCAGAACACTATCGTGTACGCGCTCTTTGACTCTTCAACCATTCATCATAGTCCCACACAAAGTTCAGCGAGCTCAGCCTGTTCAGTAGTTCGGCTTCTTCGGAATTAAGTTCTGCATACCCTGTCTTCGCCAAACGAAGGTATTGACGTCGAATCGTGCACCAATCAGCTAGATCGGGGTCGCGAGGCCATCCAGGTGGCACGGCGGCGTGACGAAACTCTTGAATAAAGATATCTAGTCGATTCAACATTTCCTTTGCAGTGAGTTTTTTCAAGCGATCCATTGGTGATTCCATCAGTGACAAAATCTCCTTGTGTAGTGGAATACACGGGTCTTTCTTCGTGTTTTGGTTGTTTTCTGAGACTTTTACTGTGGCGTCAGCTTTCTCGGGTAAAAATGATCGTACATGACTTATTCGACTCTGGTCCATGTCTTCCTTGCTATCTGGAGATTTTTTGCTGCCTTCAGATAAAACCGCAGAAGAAGTTTTACGAGCATACTTCCGCTTTGGTTTCTTAACGGGCAATTTTAGAGTCACTGGAGAAGTTTTCTTGGACTTTTTCACTCCGGCATTGACCGGGGAGGCTTTTATCTTCTTCGATGGATTATTTCCGCCTTTTCCTGAATTTTCTTGTTTCTTTGTTAACTTTGAAAGGGGGTATCCTTTCGGTGGATTCAATATCTGCTTTTCTCGTAGAGCCTGGCAGCATTTTTCTACAGCTCGCGCTTTAGAAATACTATAGTAATCGCCACTTCCCGGCTCAGTTTCTTGAAGAAATCGACCGCCGTCTTTGTGGATAAGTGCAATGACTCCTTTCGCAATGCTGACTTTCGAATCTCTGCTTGCTGTTACGTATTCGACTCTAAACTTGTTGACAACTTGTCGAAAATGAACATTGCCTGGCCATTCACTTATCTGTTTTCCTCTACCGAGAAGCACGTCATATTCTCCGGCTTTCACGATCTCCATGGTTTCATCGTTCATAATTAGGCAAGGCAATAACAGCAACAATCGCGATCAATTGCAATTGGTTTTATGTTGCGTAAAAAGCTAACGTCGAAAACGCTGCGCGGGATAAAACACGCGAAAACGTTTCATGATCTTCAGGCGTCGTACTGGTAATGGGCTGCGGAATGAGGAATGTCTTTTTGTTTGACATGATGCTGCCCCATGTCCATTTCATTTGCTCGTAGGACTGATTACCATGAAAAGTAATTGGGGAAGTTGCTATATGTTGTCCCATCCACGAAAGATAATGGATCTCAGAATGCGCGACGGAGAAAGCAGCTCCTGGTAAATTGGCTAATCGTTTCGGTGATAAATGACGACAAATATCAAAAACTCCGAGAAAATGTTCAGTTTTGTCGTGAACTGCGGCGTTGAATTTAGTTTTTGACACCGCTCATTCTCTGTGCGCGCGCGTAGCTGGTTGACGAATAACGAGTTTCGTTTAAAATCCTTAAGTTTGACTCGATAGATACACAGAATAAAATACAAGCTCTATGTCGACTCGGATTACCTACCTTTGCTGTTTAACACACCAGTAACTTCGAGCTTCTGATCAAGTCGCAGGTTAGAGTCCGCCCAACCTTATTAAGAGAGCGACTATTTGCTTTTGCTATAGAGATTGCATACTAGAAAAAATGCGGCTAACGTAATTTTCTAGTTGCATGTACGCCGCAAAAAATAATCCAGCACTTTTTGACAAAATTATATCTCCTAGGAAAAAAGCTTTGATGAATGTGTTTAAAAGGCTCCAATGAACGATGGAACGATGCATAACTTTTGTGAAACATGTCAGTCGTGTTAGGTGTTCCTCGTGCGTAGTGGTGGTGGGCGGAAATTTGCGGATTGGAAATCTCAACGGACATCTTATCCTCTAACTATTCTTGAAGAGCGTTCTTTCCCTTAATTGGAAACATACCTTTAAAACCAGTTCGAGTTTACACTTATGCAGTGTTTTCTCCGTGTCGTTGATAATCTCGATACTTAAATACGAAACGTCATTTGGCGATTGTGTAGACGTTTAATCGGAAGTTTTGTGTGGGCCGACTTTGAACCCCTTTAAGATCAAAATTTCCATCCTGCTATGTACCCATAAAATTCCCTCCGCGTGTGGGGATTGGCGAGCGTCTCGTGACTGTACTCTATTCGAGAGTGCGATGTTTGCGGGCCCGCGCCCCGCAGGTTTTGTTCTTGTCGTCTTCGCGTGTATCGTGTCAATCAATCGAGCCATCACAGTTCCTCGTCAATAATGCGTACCTTTTTTCCTTGAAATACATCCTTTCAAAAACCAACGTTAACTCAGGAAAGAGTCATTTTCGCGGAGAAAACTTGTATAACCGAGGCTTTGCTAGATTCTTTCTGTGGTTGCAATCTTGCGATAAAGCTGCGAGACGTGGGGACTAAAAACGCGTGGAATATCGTCGATATTGTGACGATCGGCAGTTTTGAGAGGATTATCATTTTTCGCTGCTGACAGTCTAAGCGAGGATACAATTGTCGACTTGGTTGAAATATTTTCAAGAATCAAACGATTTAATGCGAGAGAGGAGCGATAATTCAGTTTCTTTCTTCAATCTCTAGTCCCTGAAATCGCACAACAGAGAAGCAATCGGTGCCCCCTGTTGAAAATTTCTTCGTCATGGATCATTCCGAAGATAAGGACAAAAAATTACCCGCGGTTCCTCAGCAGCATCAACATCCATCTGCTCAGGCAAGAACATCACGTCAACAGCAATGGCCTCAGGCGGAATTTAATCAACAAGCAGCTTACATTCCACATCAAAATCCGTATCAGCAGGCGTTACCAAGTCAAAACAATGTCATGGCTCAAGACGTGATGAATATACCGCCCTATCCGCAGCAGAGTCAACCGCAATCTATTTATCAAACGGGAGTTTATCCCCACTTCAATGCACAGCAACCCTACCCTCCTCCACCAATGTACTATCAGCAACAACCGCCACCAGCTGGACCACCGTTGCAGCAAATTGCTTATCCGCCGCATCCATTCATACAGCCGAATATTGGACGATTACCCTCCGATCGGCCCCTTGTAAAACTTTCCGTGTCGCTTATTGATACCTATAAACGAATAAACACTGTATACTATGAAGAGCGTGATGCACGGCGAGCTGCCCGTTCGAAAGAGAAAGGAAAGTCTCAAGGAACTTATAACAATGGTTGGGATGATGAACATTACGACTACATTGTAACCCCAGGGGAGATGTTTCATGGGAGATACAAAATCAAAGAAAGGATAGGGAAGGGCTCTTTTGGTCAAGTCGTCCGCGCGGAGGACATTGAGACGAAACAGGAGGTCGCAATCAAGATCATCAAATCCAAAAAGCCGTTTCTTATGCAGGCCAAAACAGAGATAGAGCTTCTCACCCATCTTTCGGAAAAGATAGCGACGATGAACACAATATTGGTACGTAATATGACAGAAAACTGCTACCACGCCAACCATCTTGCTTACGTTCTTGCTCTTCTTTTCAGTGCGCTTGTTGACCCATTTTATGTACCGTAACCACCAGTGTCTTGTGTTTGAAATGTTATCGTTGAACTTGTATGAATTACTCAAAAACACCCAATTTGGAGGTGTTTCGCTAAATTTGATTCGGAAATTTGCCAAGCAAGTGCTTAAAGCCTTGTCTTTCTTGGCGAGAAAAGACGTCGACGTAATTCACTGCGACCTAAAGCCTGAAAACATTCTTCTGCGTCATCCAAAGAAAAGTGGCGTGAAGGTGATTGACTTTGGCTCCTCTTGCAGGTCCAACAAACGGATGTACTCGTACATCCAAAGCCGCTTCTATCGATCACCCGAAGTGATGCTCGGCTTGCCTTATAGTGTTGCTATTGATATGTGGAGTTTGGGGTGTATTCTTGTTGAGATGCACACCGGTGAGCCTTTGTTTTCTGGCTCCGATCAATTCGACCAGATGCAAAAGATTGTGAAGACTCTTGGAATGGTTCCTTCAGCTATGCTCAATCGAGCGAACGACCAAAACAGACAGCAATTTTTCGATTTGGAGAACTCACCTTCCGGAAAATCTATTTGGAAGCTGAGGCAAACGAAGCGGTCAACAACGAAGGAGTCGACGTCGGCTTCATCGCAACAAAAAGAAGATGATCCGCCAAAAGCCTTGATCGTGCCAAGTTTAGATCCAGTTGCCTCCCTCAGTGAAGTTGTGCAGTCGGGCCCCCGCCAAAAGAAGAAATTTCCTCCTGTCGAAACTTTGAATTCGCCACAAAACTATGCGCTTTTTGTTGATCTTGTTCACAAAATGCTAGCCTACGAGCCGAGCGAAAGAATAACGCCGCTTGAGGCTTTAAATCATCCTTTATAGCTGAGCAGGCAATGGTTCCGCTATCGGTGGCGCAAGTTCCCGCGGGGGATTGACATTGTAATTAGTTTTATAACGAAGAAGGTACCGTTTGAGTTCCTTGCCATTGACTTTTGGAAAGTCTATCGTAAGAAGTAAAACATTACTTTCGTTTATTGCTCGGCATGAGAAAGTGTCCGTAGTTTTATTATTTTCTATTGTTGAACATTGACTTTCCTAGATAGCACCATATGACCATAGCTTTTTCGTAGCGAACCTCAGATTTCTGATTCAGATTGCGTGATTTTAGCAAACCGCATAACTTCAGTTGAAAGAATCCGTAGGCGAACCATTCAAGTGCCTTTTGTTGAGAAGCATCAATTGCGACAGCATTACGAAACAGCACGAACCAGTCGTTTCGCGACATTGAGACACGATTATCAAATAACTCGAACATTTGTGCAGCGATAGTCACCAGGTTGGAGTCGCTTATGGTGTTCAAACTCTGCATAAATCCACGAAGAGACTGGCGTCGAGGCTGTGTACGTGTCGATGTCGACAACTGTTCAAACGAAACAAACGCAGATACATGATCACTCCATGCACGCTGGACCTCGGCTAAACTTCGTAACATGTCTGTTTGAGAGATGGAGGCTGCGCATAGAATGATGAGCTCGTTCAATGCATCGACTTCTTGCAACGAAGCAGTATCCTTAGTGGGACTATCGGTCGAGGGAGACCTTAAACGATTTCGTTGTTCGACGAGGAAGTGAAATGCTCGTCGCTTTTCTTCCTCGGAAAAGGCTGTTGCTGGTTCGTCACTATATTTTCGTCCTGGTATAAACAGCAGCGGCGTCGCCTGCTTATTCTCGTTCTGCCTTAAAACCGCATTCAACCGCATAGCAATGCAACCCACTCGTCGGTGTATGATGAGATCGTTCAGCCACTGATGAAGCAATACTCTATCACTCGATATTTCAGCAGGCGCCAGCGCTCTGCCTGCAGTACTATTCAGAAACCAGCGAACTCGGGCTCTTTCATCCGGAGCGCTGCCTAGAAGAAAAAGACCAACGCTGGCAGAATATATGCGCGAGTATACTCTTCAATTTTTGCATAATATCAATCGGTGACTTGTTGTTATGCTGAAATGATTCCTCCAGACTCTGTACCGTCTCTGCAGGAAACAGAATGGGAAAATCGTGGCGGAGGTAAAGTTTCGCACAAAATTTTTCCATCATGTCCTCTGAAGATGGTAGACGAATATGATTCATTCGAATACCATTGCCTTGGGACGTCGATTGGATATCGAGGCAGCGTCCAATGCCATGAGGAACAAGAAGAACGAGGTTCAACGGTAAACCTTCAATCGACCGTCGTTCGGTCATCCAAAGGATGAAGTCTTGCAATTCGGCATCTGAGAAGTTTAGATCCATGTCTAAAAAGACGACAATTTCATGGAAACGGCAAGTTTCTCGCGCCCACTCTACCAATGTCTCTGTGATTGGTTTTCGATCCACATTCTGTAACGACGCAGGCAAATCTGGTTCTTGATCGAAGCATTGACTCCGTAGTTCTTCTTGCAAGGAGGTGTTTACAGCAAAGCTCGATCGAAGCCAAACCGTACAACAAGTCGGGCGTCTGGTTTTGTTGGCTTGCACCAAATGATGCATCCAGTCTTTACGATCGAGAAGGTAAGGAGGACCATGGATTGCCAGAACGGGCAAAAGCTGCCTGGAGAGAGTATGATTCGAAGGCTCGAACATGAACGAATTGATGTTGATCTTTTTCTCCGATCCGCAATTGAAAGTATCCGATTCGCCTGTAGATTGTCTTGTCGTCGTCTCCGCCGGTGCAGTCTCTTTTGAAGTATACGATCAAGAGCTTCATGAAATGGTTCGGATGCTTCTTCCAACGTTTCCTGCCACACGAGATCAAGTTGTCGATTAAAAAAATGAAAGGAACGGGTCCTCAAGTATTGCTCGTGTTCTGGAAGGGACAGAGGGACCTGCAATCGATTGCGCCGTCGGGGTTTCACAAGTTTGGCGAACGAGGGAAGGTCGATCGTACTTTCTCTTCTAGCGCGCCTCATGGGTGACCGTACGCTATTTTCGAGAAAGAATCAACGTAACTATGCGTTTATTACGCAGAAGTTGTGGCGTACGAGGGAATATTGTGTCTACTACGTTATGGAAATACAACAATGCGATCGCCGTCATCACGTTTGTTGATGTTAACACTCATGAATGACTGGAAATCCAGTCAGAGAAATACGGACATCACTCTGGACTATAGTCGATTTTTGAATGTAAATGCAAACGATCCGGGCAAAAATCGACATTGTTTATTGAGTCTCGAAGAGCAAAAACAGATATGAATCAGCTCTGCTGGCTTGGTATGCAGCATTTGTCGCTCCATCGCAACGCACTTACCATCAGCACCATAATTTGCACTGTGCAAAGCACGCCTCGATCCTCGGATCTTTGTCGTCTGAATTTACTATGAGTCCTTAGTGTCGTCAGTTTTTCGCCACGACTGCATTTCAGTCATGATGCCCTATCTTACTGAGTAACAAAGTTTGATCGCCCATAACGTGGTTAGCAAGAATTGTGAGTGTTGCAATGTATTTACCACCAGCATCATTTCCATTGCACGCTTCTGCTCTCTATGTCGAAATTGTTTGCGGGTCGTTGATATGCGTTTGGACCCAAAGGGTTAAGGCGACATTTTATCACGACTGGATATTTTAGTCACGATAAGCATCGATGCAAAGTGATACGATGATGCGATGATGGTGTGTTCACCACCGTTACGCTGCTGTTGTATAATCACTTGAATAATCAAGTCCAAGTATATGATGCATAAATGATTGGCCGACGAGCCTATTGCATTTCCGCGGCAGAAATATGCAGCGATTAAGTTCACTCACAAAGCGAAGCATTGTCTCACTCCTTCGAGAGAGTCGAGCTGGCATTCCTCGATTGACTGGCATACTTGTCGCCAATACGCCCACATTTTCTACTTCATCGACTATGAAAGCGAAAAGTCGGAAGAAGTCGAGGTTAACGAAGCATTCCGATTCGAACAAAACAACAAGAGACCGCATGCGTGTGCTGATGGAAAGAAATCAGCTGCCGTCGGACGCGTTGTCACGGAAAAAAAGCAAATCAGTTGCTCGAATTAGCACAAAGTCGCTTGTCTTTTTTTCGAAACAAAATATATCAAAACTGGAATCCAGATTATTTATCATTGCAACACAAACGGCCCAATCGGTTAGATGTCGTGATGGATGCGCGATGGTGGGCTTGGAACATCACCTTTGCGTTACTTCCCGCGGTGTTGATTGCCGCATTCTGTGAATTGCGAGGAAAACCTCTTGTAGAAAAGTACCGGAAGCAACAAAGAGAACGACAGGAGAAGCAGTTGGTATCGAATGAGAATGTTAATAATGAGGAACGTCGAGCGAAGGATGATTCATCTTGGTCACCCTTGACCGTCGTTTGTAACCTGGTTTTAGGAAAAACATCTCCTGAAGATAAAGCGGAAACTAGTAATGAACAAGAGAACATTGCAGCTGACATAACTCCACCGCTAATCACGACTGCAAGAAAACAAGATTCAGATGAAGTTTCTATCGAGACTCTGCTTCGTCGCATTCAACAATTAGAACGCCGGCTTGGGATCGACACGGCAATACAGGACGGTGCAGATTCTAAACAAAGTGGTATCCGAAGTAGAGCTATGGCTGATGTCAGATCGAAATGGAAAGAAGAACGAAAGGAGTCTGAAGCGCTACAAACTGATAGAAGTGTACTCGATGCTTTACAGGTTTCGGAGTGGGTCCAGGCGATTAAAAGCACCGTCTCTTCTCTGCTTCGAGACGGGACGTCTTCAGCAATCGAGTCAAGAAATGATGAAGTGGATCCTCAGAAGCACGCGACAACACCAATTAGCGGGGAAATGGATGTTGAGAAGGTGCAGGAGGATGAGGTACTCAGCCCTTCTTCTCAAACAGAAGATTCTGGCAGCACAATGAAAGCCAGAAGGTCATGGTGGAAATTTTGGTGATGTTATTGTTCCTTACTTCTAACTTTATTCACTGCAAAAGAACAGATCGTCGCACAAATGAGACCCGCTAAAGCTGTTATGAAGATAACCGCCCACATTGGGAGTAGATCCGTTTCTTGTGGTATATCGAACGACCCTTCCGTACGGTTAAACGCCTGATTCACCATGGATCCTTCAGAAAGAACACCAAACAAACCCCAAGAAAAATTCCCTGATGGATTTGTTTGCGCGATGCGAAAATAGCCGTCTTCGCCCCAGTCCCTCGACCAACTATTTTTCAGCTTCCAATAAGGGGGGATTGTGCGAATCGTTGTAGCCTACCATTAGGATAGCGTGGTCGAGACAGTAACCGATATCAGGACTACATGCGCAATCACCATCAGAGGTTAGAATCCCGTTTCTGTAGGAGCTCATTTCTTTACAATTTGATTTGATTGCTACACTGACGGGACCTTTGGTGACTGCTTTCTTCATCTTGTCCATTCTCGAATTAAATGACTCTGCAATGCTTGATGAAACCACCAAGGAAGGTTCTTCAATAACGACCTTTAGTAGATCTTCAGTCATTTTGCACTCCGTTGTTGTTTCTCCTCGCTCATCGGAGAATCCATAATCATTGAGAATTGACATACCACCATACTGATTTGCTATAGAATACAACAGCGCTAGGCCAGGTAATCCGCCGTCACATCCTTGATTGTACACATCGCTGCACGAGATCATTTGCTGAAAACTGACACTTTGTAAATAAGAATAGTTGGAAGTTATTGCTGCAGCGCCTTCGATAACACCCGCTGCAGCAACCGCCCAGCAACATCCGCACCGGCCTTGATCTTTGACACTGGTGACAGCTCCTTGCGCCACCCAGTCAACCGCGTCCGGCAGCGTACCATCCTCATCACTAAACTGATAAAAGGGAAGATCTTTAAGGACAGCAGAGTCCTCGCTTTGTTTGTATCCTCGTATCTGTAGTGCCTCGTCCTCGCTGTCAGCTGAGTACTTATTCAATCCTAGAGTGAACGTGGGGGGAGGTTGCTGCGCATTGTGTTGAGATACATAGCTTGCTACGGCTAGCAGCAGTTGTAAACGCTCCTCGCTGGTTACTGAAGACTGCTCGGCACCGAATTGAACCTTGAAACGCTCGATGAACGAGTCAAGATCCAATTTTGAAAGATCGATACAGCCAGCCGAGTCCGTTGCCCTACCAAAGTCGATGTAGCCTTCACGGCACGCGTAGCAGATCTCGAGCTGCTCGCCACCGCTTGTTACTTCGATTTGACACAACTGGTTTGTCGAGTTGCAAAGCAATATGCCCGCCTCGGAGCATGCGCTTTGTGCATCCACTTCGTGAAGAGCACTGCAAGCGAGCAGAAGAAACGTCAAGAACAAGAGCATAGTTAATCGCCTTCAAAGAATGTAGAGTGTAAATGAATATGCAAGAGACGCCTTGGATTTTTTTACGAGAAGAGACCTTTCTACTAGGGAGAAACCAAACCGAATACAAGCTTCGCTTTGTGGATTGTCATGTCATCGGAACGATTGCAAATAATATCTTTTCGCCCTTTTGCATCACCTTGTAGTCCGGACCGAGTTTAGGGTTCGCATTTCCTACTTTGCTCTAGATAGTCGCGGTCATCAATCGCACTTGCCAAAAACGAAGAACAAATTCCAGCTACGACAAAATCTAGAAGGTTAGATACAGTTAGAGTGTCCTTGGCTTATAGATTTAAACTTAAGCGACACCAACTACAACCGGTGCGGTCGAAGGCTTGACTTTCAGTTCAAAACAAGTTTAATACCTAAGCTAAGTACAAAGTGTGAGTGTGTCCCTCTCATCTTAGCATGATAATCGCATCGCTAGCAAATGGCGATCTAAAGTCATGACACGTATACCTTGGCACTCCAGCAACGATCTGGTAACGAGGTGGTTTTAATGTAGTTCCATAGCCATAGCTAATCGGATATCAGTCGGCGCTAGTCTAAATATTATTAAATTCCTCAGTGAGTATCGTATGTTATAACAACTGCTACTAGAGAGTACTTATCTTGTAAGTTTATAATTTAAAGATTTAATCTGACTTGTTACCACGATAACGACTGCTTCGGGGACGAGAAAGAATCACCTTTTTCATTTTGAAACCATGCTCCGCAAACATGTCTTTGGGGTCAGGCTTATCGCTTCCCCAGAGTTTCTCTGGAGTTTCGTCAGCCCCCACTGTCGTAATCGCATCTTTTGCAAAAGGAAAGACTGTCAGTAAACACAACTCAACAGGTGTCGCAAGTAGCGTCAATCAATCTTACCATCAGCGAGCGAAAGTGAACCCAACAGCTTCGACACATCGCCTAATTTCCATGCGCCGCCTTCAAAAACCAAGGATTTCTCCCAGTTAAAAGAGATTTTGGCTGACTCATCGCACGTGTAAGAGCCCTCACCGACTACACCTTTAGCGTCAACAATGCTCGCATATCCACCCTGACCAAGCTTAATTCTCGATCCACCCAAAGCTACGTCGACTGTGTTTCTGACGAGTTTGACGCCTTTCTCGCTGATTTTTGCCTTCAAATCGTCAGGAATGACCGAGTGAAACGGAGCTTCACGGGTTGGAGCAGCCTTCTTTTCTCCCTTTCCTTTACCGTTCGGTTTGTCCGATTTCGCACTGGTCTTTTCATCTCCCGAGTTGCCACCTGCTTTCGGCTTGCGAATTCGCTTCTTATCGCGCGAAGGAGGCTCCAACAAAGCTCCATCCTTACCCGTCACGTTAATGGCTTTCAACTTTCCACTATCATCCTTTTCGACTTCAAACTCTACTTCGGATCCTTCAGCCTGATAAATAATTAATCGAAAAGCAAAAGAAAGATTGAAAATGTCAGTTCGACGCAATTCACCGATTGCAAAAACAAACGGAATTCTCATGGGTCTCGCGTTCTACCAAACAAGCGCGACTATCCTCACGACAGTGCGAAAAGGGCGAAAAAGCAAGGTTCCTATAATCAAGATTCCGTTTGGACTTACGAGAGTTCGGTAGGCCCCTTCGACCATCTGCAGGCTCGAGTGATGCACAAAGATCTCATCGCTGGTCGGGGCATTCTCTGAGGTGGGCGCAAGAAAGCCAAAACCTTTCTTGTTAGAAAACCACTTCACAGTTCCGCTGATTTTCGCCATGGTTCGCAAGGTTGAATTGTTGTTGTGCTACGCCAACCTCCAATTTTTGTGTGTATGACCCTCGCGTCGACGGTGCTCGTGGTGTATCCGGCATCTGCATGCTGCGCTCAAGGCACGCAGCTCGTGACTATTTTTGGCGCGAATGAAATAGTTGTCGCACTGGTGATTTTAGGTATGTGCTTAACGTGCGGGAATAAGGCAACGGGTACCGTACCACATCATCTTTACTAAAGCCCCACAGTTGTTCTTCGCAACACAAAAAAATGACAAAAAAAACGCCGTCTTCATCGTCCATGGTTACCGAAAGAAGTGCAATACGATAAACATGGAGCCGCTTGAACTGAAACTGAGTTTATTGGTTGAAGAACTTACCAGTCTCGATGGTCTACTGAGCGATGAGCAACCGCGGCCGAATTCCGGTGTTTTGTGCTCCGTTTTGGATATCGAGAATGCAGTCAACGAAGTTTTTCCGCATCACCAGTCGGAGCGGCATAGTTTGCGTCGATGCTTGCGACATTTCATAAGATGCTTGACACAAATTCAGCAAATACAGGGGAAATACTTTGCTGCAGAAAGTCACGCACAAAATGACACGTTTTCGATTTCGGACAAGCTGCAGAACAACTTGATTCAGTTGGTAACAAAGTTGAAGTTTCCATTCGACGACGACTACGCGCTTGAACTCGCAACTACAGTGCTGAATACAACTTCAGAAATTCTAGCCGGAAGCATCGTATCGTATCATCCGGAGCATCTCCATTTCATACTTTGTCGGATCCTGCAGTACGGAGAAGAGCATCAGATGCAGCGGAGAAAAACGAGTTCGTTTGAAAGTTCAATTTGCCTGCCTTGGTTGAAGATTCTTACGCATCATTGGGACATATACGAGGAGAACAGCCAAGGCGGAAAAGATTGCTTCTCTCCGGGCAACAATCCTCGTGAACACAATCCGCGGCAGTATTCCGCAGAAAGTCTTACGCAATACATTCGTGACCTGCGATCCGCAATAAAAACAGCTTCAATGTGGTTCAAGGAGGAAGAAGCATCTGCTTCGGAAACGGTCTTGCTTTGGCACAATCTGATTGTTCTGATGATCCGACAGCTTCTGTCGATGACTTATGGTAAGTCCACAAACGAAGATTCCGTCCATTCAAACGGAGAACGTTCTAGTGTATTCGGCTCGTTCATGGATCAAAACGAAAAGTCGGCCGATAAGAATGGAACAAGTACAGAGCTGTTTCACCTATGGAGTGATGTTGAAATGTATATTTACGATCTTGTCGAAATGACTCTCGACAAAATCGACAGCGCGATGTCTATTAGCACTCAACACCAAGTAGACATGCCACCCGATAAAGCGAGCACTAGTTTGGAGCCAAGTGTGCTGGGAGCCTCGGAAAACACAGATGCCTCGTCAATCGGTAGAATTGTGTATACTGCTGTGCGTTTGGCCGTGATCGCATCAGATGCCATCGAGCTGTTTGCCACATCATCACATTTCAACCAACAAAGCGCTCTCAAGCTATCTGCGAAACTTTGGAAAGGACTCGCAACCGCCTTTGTAAATGAGATTGATTTATCATTTGCAGATCAACTTGATGTGTCGTTTTGTGCTTCTGTTCTCTCTGTCGCAGACGTTTGTCTAGGCATCGATTTAGAGTCCGTGCCGAGTTCTACTCTCTTGGTCACCTTTCTTCGGTCTATCAAGTTTCCAGATCTCCTTCTGGATAGCGAAGCCCTATGGAGAGCAATGAAACATCACCTCGCGAAAACCGATCATAAAGACTTGAAGCATGGAGTGCAAGCTGCTGCTCTGAGAACCCAACAAATTGTCACATGTCATGCGAACAAGCTCAGTCAGAACAGGGATGATTCCGCGTCAATCGAGAAGTACGAGATGCTCAGAACTATCATCGAACGTATCACTGATATCTTACCCACTAGTTCATCAAGCTCAACTCCTGACCCTTGGGACGAATACTTTTGGGGATTCATGACCAAGCCATCCTCGTAACCGCCTCACAAGCAAGTGCTGTCATAACTATTGCTGCATAAAATTGCTGTATGCATATTATAACAGATTACATTAATACCGATCCGGCTGGAAAATATGTTTGTTCCCAAACATCTTCTTCCACCGTGTCGGATTCCGTGACACGGCTACTAACCGGACGCTTGCGATAGTTCAGAATTTCAGGGCGGGGAATAATCGCCCCGCTCTTTTCGCAACCCTTACCTTAGACCCATCTTCAAGATACTTCCGAATGATTCGAGTGGGTTTCAGCGTAACAGGGTCAATTAGATTCACATCGGAATACGGAATTGATCTTTCGCGCTGCACTTTTCTAGCTTTGATGCCACGCTCCGCATCGCCTTTAATGTGTTTGGTACCAAAATTAACGCCTTCCACAATGACCCTATCCAAATCTCGTAGAACCTGCAGTACCACGCCCTGCTTCCCCTTTTCCGAATGATTCCCAATCACTTCTACCTTATCGCCTCGAACAATATTCCACTTTGTGCGCTCTGCTGCCTGTTCGGCTGCCGGCTTCGGCTTGCTGCGCGAGCCTGCCTTCGCCATGATTTTAGTAAGTCTCATACGAGCTGACATCTTTGTTTTGCACAGTTTTGTACCGTATTAAATCGCTTTCAATCAAGGTTATTGTTCGAATAGAAGGTTGTTTTTGTTGCCGCGTTGCTCAAGGTTTTTGCTTTGCGCGATGGCGAAAGGGACCACGAGCCGCGACGGTAAGGTACTTGATGGCAAAGTGATTAGAGATAGGAGATAACGTACGCAGGGCAGATTGTGAATTAAGACATGGTAATCACGGGTTAAGTCAGTCACGGTCATGGACGTCCGTCCACCGTACGTGAATGAAACACGGTAACCAATGAACAATCAATGACAAGGTGAAGCAGCAGTGACGTCATGATTGTCCGTCTTTGGGATTCGTCAAGCGCGGTCGGACAAATCTCTGTCGCTCTCGTAGGATTTCAACGAGGCGAGTGCCGGACTGAAATCGCCACGTGAACATGTCCACGTTGAACCAATCTTTCACGAATGCAGTCTACACTATTTCATAGAGTAAATACAATTTTACTGCCGGTTGCACACTTCCTTTATGGCTCACCTCATGATTTTCAAATCTGACTCCTTTCCTCCACTTCATCTTCATTCCAGTGAATCGATGCAGGACAGGACAACCTCTTGATAGACAAAGCTCGCTCGCATCCCCACTCACAAATTAGCACTTGATCTGCCACGAGGAATTCTTTTACAACCATCGAACTCAGAGCAGGGTGAACATGAATCATTATGCTAATACAATCGGACTTCAACTTCCATCTTTGTCGGCTAGACATGCTGTTATGAAGTGCGTGGAAAGATGGAACAATTGTGAACAAAAACAAGTTCCTACAAAGAAAAGCATTTCTCTTTCGAATTTTCCAAGGAAACTTTGGGGCAGTCATCGACAGATGACGAGACCGCCTCCACTATTTCCACAGAATGCTCATTTTCAAATTCTGCTTCATATAATGTGTCGTTTTCTCCTTGTCTAGTGACGGCAGAATTCGAACGGCCTGCCACAATGCCACACGAAAAACAAGAGCTCTATTATTGTGAAAAGGACTATCGGAAATTTCGACGAGAATACTACGAGTTTAGAAAACGAGGCTCATCGCTGGTACATTTCTGCGAAGAACTTGTTACTCAAGTTCATGAGTATTCGTCCGAAGGATCTCCGTCGGATCTCTATTACAATGAAACGGATCTAAAAAGGTAAGGTTTATTTGTGCATTGTTAAAAGAAGCTTATCAAGATTTCAAAAGCTCATTTTATGTCATCATTTCTCAGATTTCTTGATGACTTTGTCAACTCATTGAATGGACGATTCAGATGAATGGTCACACCTTATTCTACAGTCGGGTCGTTAACCTCTGACAACGAACTGCACGCAGACAGTATGCGCACTCGTGTCTTTACATGAGCCGAAGCAGCGAGTAGATGTACTTCTAGATTCGTCACCGGGCCAGACTGAAGCATCGATGTCAAAAGCAATGCGATGAAATTCCAGCAAGAGCCGTGTATTATAATTTGTGCTATAACTAATAACTGCTACATGCTATTGTATCGTCCTTATGAATGCTTGAGCTTGGACTCCTTTCAGCTTGGCTGCTACGAACAGCAATGGTTTTCTTCGAAAATAGCATTCAAGTTGCTAATTATAGAAACATCGATCAATGATAATCGACTCTGAAACTGCGTTTGACTCAGGTAAGCCTTGCAACAAACAAAATAATTCGGTAGACTAGTTGGTACCGGTACTGTGAAATTTATGATGATAATGTTGTCAAGAAGGCAGAAATGGTTGACGATTAGGTTAAGGGTAATTGCTGGCGTGAATTTTTATGTGCCATTTCAATTATTTTCGCTGTCAAAAAGCCACGAAGAATGTCATCGAGAGTATTCATTTGTCATTCTGAGAAAGAAGAACGTAACAAAGCAGTTATTTCAACTCCTGTAAGTTCCTCATGAGAGGTAAGTTGCCTTTTGAAACAGCGAAAGGCATTACAAGTCGGAGAGTGTCAATGATACCTGACATCAAATACTTTACAAATCGATTTCTTCTTTGAAAAATCTTCGGAGAGAAGCATTTTGAGAGTGCGTGATGGCTCGAATCGATTAATGTCACGCAAATATATGGGGTGTTTCGAATTTAGGATCGACGGAAAAGTCATTCTGCTTTCTGTAATGGGTACTAAGCGCATGAATTCTATAGTATGTCGTTTATGGCGTTTGACTGATGTTGTTTTTCCATCCCCTTCAAGAGGCATTTCATGAGCACAGGATGTCACAAACAGTTTCATTAAACGACTTTGATGATAGAGAACGAAGCGATATAGGGATACCTTTGGTCGACATGGCAAGTGCCGAGCTCGAAGCAAAGCGGTGTCATTCCGAAAAAATAAGCAGCTATCCGAGTTTTCCCCCAGCCTGTTTGGCTTTGTTGAAAAGCATAGAAGGCAACGATCGATGCATTGACTGCGGCGGACGTGATCCCCAATGGGCTGCTGTTAGTTTCGGAGCATTGGTCTGCTTGCAATGTAGCGGGCATCACCGGTCACTCGGCGTACAAGTGTCGAGAGTACGGTCGATCGAAATGGATGAATGGAAACTGGATGAGGTCATAGCGATGCTAGAAGGAGGAAATGAGCAGCTCGGTACCTTTTTTCTTCGACACGCTTTGACTGTTGAAGCTTGCGTGGTGAAGAAGAACAAAGCAATCAACAAGGAAAACGTAATGCGTTTGAGATACAAGACGAAAGCGGCGCAATTTTACCGACAACAAATGCAACTACACGCAACAAGCGTCCTCGAGTCCGGTCCTTATAGAGGGAGAGAAATGGCAAGGAGAAAGAAGCGCCCCTCAGCTACTCGTCGAAATTCGGAATGATGCTATCCCAGTCTTCCTATTGAGTTGTTTCACTCCAGAAAGTAAAAGCTTGGTTTTACTACTTGACAAAAGGGGCCAGGCGTCTAGTTTGGCTAGACCAGCATGCATTCTGGTCTGCCAATTTAAAAGTGCGCGGTTTCCTTTCCGGACACCCGAAATTTCCCTCGTAGTAGTACATTCAAGTGAACGCGCGATTGGCCATAGAGCTGGCGAAGATGATTTTTTTGTGTTGGAGCTAGTATCGTAAGCTCATATACTAAAGCTTGCTTTTTAAGAATCAAATATCGCATTATATGTTCAGTATTCGCAAATTAGCTGAAAAATTTAGAGTTCACGCGTTCGCAAAGTTTAGCACTACATGAGCGGGCTCGATGCAGTTGACGCTGTGCTTTCCTCAAATCGTCTGCAGAGCAGTCCTCCGTGAGCAGTTGACAGCGTTCTTCAGGAGAAATTTTTAGATCCTCCTTGTGACGACGGGGCGATCGGACTTCTTCGTAGGTGTCGACCTCAATGTTGCTTACTTCCCGATATTCCCAATCGAGCGTGAGGGGAAATCCGGAAATGCAGCATGGATGATCGCCAACTATGACATTATACTCGCGGATCTCAACTGACGTGAACGAGACCGCCTTCTGAAGGGCGCTTTTTGGCAACATGTCCGACGATGACTCACACTCGCTTTCACTTGACGTTTGTTCCAGGCCTTCTATGTTCGGAGAGGAATAAACACGTTGAATCTTCATCGCCTTGGGCATCTCAGCGTTGTTCCCAAGGAAAGCACGAGTCATTTGACAGCGTAAATGTTTTCGGACACCCATAGTTGTTGCTTCTGGTGAGGGTCGGTGCGATAGCCGTAGAACGAAGTCGGTGGGCAATCGGCGATCAGATTCACCGCAACGAGCAATTGGCGCGTGGGGGATCAAGATGGTTTATAGAGAGAGTTTGATTGAGCTTTAAAGCTTCCACTGCCGCAAAGGGCGAAGTGAACGCAGCCAGCTGTTGAGAAGTACTAATAGTATTGTTGTATTGAGCAGCAAAATGCCTGTTAAAAGGGTTCGTGATTTTTTTATGGGGGCGTTTGGTCCTGGTCAGGAGATAGGTGAAAGAGCGCAAAAATCGCCACGAAAGGCGAAAATGCGCCACGCCGGCCTCTTCAAGGAAGAAAGGTTAACACTAAGTACCACAGTAAGAAATCAGCGGACGTACGTTGCTTTTTCAAAATCGGAGAAAAAGACGACCTCGTAATCGTAGTCGTAGTAATGCGGCAAGTGTGAGTCTTTGTAAAGTGTACGAACCTTTTGCGTGGCTGGGAAACGTTGGGCAGGGGTCGGTTTGAAGTTTCGGTTTTTGGTGTCGCTTGCTAATTCTAATCGCCGCCGCCCGCCGCCGCTCGACTAGGTGACGTGGCGAAATCAAAACCTCTACCTACAAAGTATACCTGGCAACGGCGTTAAAATTCTGCCTCGTCGTACACCCTACGTAGGTTTTGTACTGGGAGGCAGAATTTTAACGTCCTTCCCTGGTAACTGGTAACTGGTAAGCCCTTGGGTGAAGCATCAGATTCCGTCAAACTACCAGGTAACTTCGAGCGAATACTGAATACTTACTGTGTCAGAAGGAAATCTTCTCGAAGAAACGTCAGATATGTAAAACGAAAGCAGACAAAGGGGACGTCAGCCACGTTATCCCACGTCGGCAATCCACAGTACCCAGGGGGGTACTGCCTTAGAATTTAGACGGGAGGACATCACAAACTAAGTTTACATTATTTGGAGAAAGAGAAATTTTTGATGTAGCTTCTGCCAAATGAATAGTCTACATAGCTTCTGGCTCTATAGAAAGTTGGTGAATAGTTTACATTAACTGGGAGTTTATTTAAACATGTTGGACGACAACCTGCATCGATAATCAGTACATTATTTAATTTTGTCGTTGCTACGAATTCGAATGAACATCGTTTCAATCAACCGAACACACGTGGCTATTCGCTCTTTTATTATCCTCTCCACCCCAATACTCCTCTTGATACAATAGCTTGCACTGCGTGCCAGAAATCTTCGCCGCAAAATGGCGTAGTACCCGATGCCGTAGCTCAGGCATCGAGAATTGATAGCAAGAAAGAGGTCAAGAAAAGTGCCATAATACGCAGGAATATCACGGCCCTTCTGTCGGTCAATATGAGCGTTTTCCTCAAGCGCATTTCTTGCCACAATGTGCATTGTCCTCACAATATCTTCGGCTTCTTTCTCCACGTTGATTACCGCATTGTTCTCCTCCTGCAGCAAATCGTGCGCAATGTATCGTACCAAGTCATTCGAATCAGAAAAGAAATAAACCTTCTCTTCCTTTTTTCTTAGTCGCGCCTTTATACACTTGATCGCCTTCGTCGCCGTCTCTATCGCAAATTCCTTCGCTTTGCCTTCCCAAGGCAGACCGGATTTATCCGCAGGATAATCCTCGTTTTTACCTTTACCATCATAGATTGGGGCATGGCTTTCGGATGACGAACTCGGCAGTGAACCGCGCTATACTCCTTTGGTCGCAGTCCAAGTTCCCTGAAAATATATTCGAGCTTTTGTTGGATAGGATCACTGAGTTTGAAAAAGGCGAAGAATATATTACCAAAAGATGGTGTCCAGTGGATTGTGTCGGTCTCTCCGAGGGCCCTCAATCGAGCTTCAAGCTCCTCCTCATTGATGTGACCCAAAAGACGATGTCTTAAAACCTTTTCGCTCTTAAATCTTCCGCTAGTAGCCCTTTGCAAAGAAAGGTCCAAGTGTTCGCTCCAGAAATCCTTTTCCGGATTGGCGCTGGCAAATCCGTCAAACAAATCTGGTATTGCTCGAGCTTTGCGCATGCCTTCTCGAGATACTATCGTACCCTCTTTATTAAAGAATCCCTCCACATCTAGTGGAACCGTCCAGTCAACTTCATTGGGTGTAAGAAAGTGTTCGAGCGGTGCTGGTCGGTGCCAATGAATCAACAACACACGGCCCGTCTGGTTGGCGAGATAGATATCCCACGGAAGCTGACCAAGTCTATCGTTCAATCCTCCACATAATCCAAGGCATGTTCGAATGAGGATGGGAGGTGCATTTGGGTTCCGGAATAATTCCGATCCGGGAAACTGTCTGCGCACTTTTTGTGCCACTCAAAATAGTCCAGAATCCACTTTGGTAGTTGGTGTTCAGGTGCTGCGTGTTCGTCTGTCGACGGGACAAGATGATAATCCATGTTATCTGGTGTTAATTTGGTAAGCCTTAGTGACGAGGAATGTGATGCAGAATAATAGAACAGAAAGCATGTCATTAAACTCAAAACCACCACAAGTTGACGCGGCCGGATTCGGATCCGGCTGACTCTCCTTTGTTTACTCAGCGCTCCCATCGCCTGAAACTCAACCAAAAGTTACCCTTAAAACTCTGCTATGTCATCGTTTAATGCTTGATCAAAGAACTGATAATAATAGGAAAAGGATGGTGGTAAAAGTCTATAAATAATAAAGTCGACGCGAAGAACGAGGAGCAAAATAATTCAAGCCCCATAGGGCTCTGGGTCATCAGCAAGTGTGATGTTCCATAGTGTGCTTATTGGCGGCAGAAAAATGGCCTCTACTTTTCTGATTACAGTCAGAAGAGCGCGAATAATAAAGGCCTTGTTTCCGCTTTCCGCGACAGCGACGACGCAAAAAGTGCGAGGTGCGAGAATTTCGGTTCCGCAGGCTTTTCTCTTCATTCATAACGAAGTCGATCTTTGCCGTCACCTTGTAGCATCATCACATCGTTTGATCCTTACAAAACATTAGCTGATTTACTGAACCGTAGCCAACTATCCCGTCACCTGCCTTTTAACCATGGCTTCTGAATCGAAAGAGCAGCAGCTCATTGAGAACTCTGATTCGAGCATTTCAACTTCTTCGACAATCACGTCGTCTCATCCCTCCGCCCTCTCACTGCAAGCTTTGGGCGACAGTGATGCTACGCTGCAAAGTGCATTGAAACAATCTGCATCTATAGATGATGAACAGGCGACGAATAAGTCGAGGCACGTGTCTTTTGATAGCGTACATATTCATGAGCATCCGGTAATACTCGGTTGCAACCCCGGCGTTCGAGCTCTTCCTAACGGACCAGGTCCAGCTTTGACTCTCTCCTGGGACAGCTTACGATCCAGCGATTATAATATGGACGAATTTGAAGCGCAACGTCAATTAACGCGTCGTCCCAAACATTCTCTTCGTACAACAAAGTCGGAGCGTATCCAATTTTTAAAGGAGGAAGGCTTCACTAGTGAAGAATTAAAAATGGCGGAGGAAGCGATTCGTCATATTCACGAGTCAAGAGAAGCATCTGCACAAGAAAAATCGGACTTGAACGCTATGCTTCGTGAGTCCAAGAAACGACAAGAAGAGAAGCGCCAAAAGAAAGGGAACAGTTTTGTTCGCAAAATATTCCGAGTCTTGAAAGCAAAAACTTAAAACCTCATTCATTGAGTTCTATCTGTTACAGCATTGGTTGCTTCATCGAATAAGAAGGAGAATTGAACCAAGGAATGTGATCCGGTGGATTTGTCGTTTCCGGGTTGAACACCATCTCATATTGCAGTCTACGTTGGGGGAAAACGTGTCTTAAACATCGAAACTCTCGTGCATCAGCATCACGGTTTCAGTAGATGCTCTATGAACCAGGAACGCGGACGCTTCGAACGCATGCGTTATGTAGGCAAGTCCTATTTTTGCAAGTTCATCCTGTTTTTCTGTACGCACATCGACATAAGCCTTACATTCATAACTTTTCATGTATAACAGCGTGCGTTGTTCTTCTACTTAGAAACTTTAGAAGGATGTGTACTGCTGTTTGACGCAATCGCTCGCAAGGAGATGTTTCACTTCGAAAAAAGTGAGATGAGGTGAAAGTCGTCGCAACAAGCTTTTGGCGATGGAGTACTCAGTGCCGTATTGCCGGTTCAAAACCGCTCTACATAACAATATCTCTTTGAGTGTAGTAAATGGCGATTTCCAATACTGGACGACGACGATGTCAAACTTTTGCACCTCATCTCCAGCATTTTCATTCTTTTCCTTTCTGCTCATGTCAGAGGAGTTCTGCACACCTTCCGTTTCCTATGATTGATTTCGAAGGAAGAATTGTCTGACTATCCCTATCGTGTTGTCGGCTCAGATAAGAAACAAGGAACTTGTGCAACGTAAGAGTGGAAACAAAATCGACAAAACAATGTTTCGGTGTTGTTGCAACGAAGAACGCCTCTCGGGCAAGGTGTTTGAAACGCACACGACCCCTGTCCTCTTTGAAATTGTTGGAGCAATGGGTTTTCGGAGATTGATGGACCTGTATTGTGTCGTCAAAATCAATGATAAAGAGGTTCATCGCACGAAAGTCGTTCACGACGATGACAGCCCTGTATGGACGGTCTTGACCGGATCTCTGTGTCTTTTAAAGATACCCGTAGAGACATCTTTTAGGAGGCATACAACCAGTGAAGTGTCTATTTCCCTTCATTATCGATTCATCACTGTGGGTAAAGTGGAAATTCTATTTGAAGAACTTTTGAGTGGTCGGGGAGAGAGGCAAGAGAGAATGATTCTGTCACCAACCGAAAATCATGCGTACCTGGCGTTCCGCTCTCGACCTGCCACGGAAGACGATATATTATTCTTTGAGCAAACGAAATCTGTTGATATGGAGGGTCTGGCTTCCGACATTAATTTCCGCGTTGTCGGTTACAATGGACGCTTTCGCCGTCATCGCAAATTCATTGAGGATAAAGAGTACTTTCTGGTTAGGCCAGGTCCGGATCCGAGTCGACCACGACAGGAGACCCAATGGCTCATGAAAGAGCAAATAGAGACAGAAACGATGAAACCCAGCCACAATTGGATCAGCGTGGGTCATGGTACGCTTGGAACAATCTATTTAGAGGTGTTGAGCTGCCACGGCTTGCCCAATATGGACCTTGCTCAGTCGAATTTTGTCTCGGATCCTTTCGTCGGAATTGTCTTTGAGGATGCTATGATGCGGACAAACATAATCTGGAACTCGCTGAATCCTCACTGGCTTCCTTGGACGAATCGAGCATTTATGTTCAAAGTGCGACATCCCACATCGCTCCTTATGTTGGGTGTTTTTGACTACGATGATGTTCTGACGGATCACCATGATCCGATCGGCCGTGTTGTGATCAATACCTCCTTCTTTCGCAACAACACAGAGTATATCCTCTACTACAAGCTCCATCACGATCCGGATCAAATTGATGCGGAGCCTAGAGGTACCATACGCATTCGTCTACGAGTCGAATGGGAAGATGAAAGTGAGGCCATGCAACTGACGTTCGCTTCAGCTCCTCGTTGTGTCATTAATGTCGACAATGAGAAGTCGTATCGTGTTCTCAAATACATTACGAGGGGATCTATGGACATGGATGAAGTGACACTAGATACTCTCAAACTTTACTTGAGAGAGCTACTTTCCTACCAAAACAATCTCTGCTACGTTCTTGATATCTTTTTCGAGATCTTTTTTGTGGAGAGGTCGACTTAAATATGGTAGAGGGCGATCGGTATGGTTCCCGATTCACTCGATTGTATTGTTTGTTGGTTCTTTGCTTTTGATTGAGCGCCCAGATCTTGTGTTTCCGATCTTTCTGTACGGTATATCTTGGATATTGCTTTCGATAAACTACCATTTGAGTCGACATCCCTCTCCCTGGAAACAAGTCAAGAAAAGCGAAGAAGTCAATATGATGGCCCTTTCAGGTCGATCACATTTTCATCCAGTTACGATCGAGCCAAACCAAGGCGTTGAGGGAGGATGATAAGCTGGAGCAGCTCAATGCCATGAAGACAGAGCGGATGATGACGCTCATCACGGTTCTGTTCCGCTTTGCTCTCAAAGTCCACAGGATATACAGCAAAACAAATCTATCAAGCTTTGATATGACAAATGATACTACAAGCAAGATAGATTTCCGTATCATCAAAAGGTTTGTGGCGAACCGCTTGACCTATTTGCATACGGTGGTCAAATCTCTCTGCCAGACCAGCCGCTTGATTCGAAATTTCATCAACTGGGAAAGCTACGCCACCGATGTAGTGACCACAAACTGCTTCATGTTAGCTACCCTGTGGTTGATTTTCCCATTTAATACCCTTGTACTCTGGATCATCCGACTATTAGCGTTGGCGTTCCTTGGGCCTTGGATGAAACTCGTCGACGTTTTATGGGTTCATTCGTGGTATGAAACAAAAGACGAACTTCTTGATCGGATCGAAAGGAATGATCGCTGGAAGCCTTGTGTTCCGGACTTTGATTCTTTGTTAGAAAGTGATTTCTTTCGAAAAATGGTCTATTCTGGGAGAATTGTAGCGGAAACTGCATTAAAAGAAAAGGACATGCGGGAAAAGCTCTTCGGCCCTTACTGTGAGGCTGTTCCACATTATGATAACTCGCGTTTCCCTAGCGTCCCCTTGTCGCAGTCATCTGCTACTCCGCTGGAATGCTGTGTCAAGAGACGACACGACATGTTATATCACATCCCAGGACAAATGCTGGAAGGTTCCTTAATTCTGAAGAGGCCTCGGAACGATCAAGTAGCGTTGGATGCTGCACGAGAAGTAGCCAAAGCCAAAAAGTTAGATTGATCTTTTCAGAACAAGTATAAGAGTACGGAGTAACTGGTCTTTGTTCTGTGTTTGAATATCTATCATTAAATCAGTGTTTCTTGAGCGGCGCAGACCATATTTGACATTCGACCTGGCCATCGTTTTGCTTCTCTAGTATGCAGAAGACAACTGTGTCCCCGACGGAGATTTCTCTTTCCGAAACAGCTCGATAGCCTTCCAGTAATATAGAAATGGCATCTTCTTTCGTTGCATCTACCTGAAATGTCGGTATATTGCCCCACCTTTGTAATCGGTCCGCCTTATCGGCAACTATGGCCCGAAACCTTCGATCCAAGATGGGTTGAAGGAGTTCTCGACCTGATCCAGAGGCAGCTACTGCTACCTGCTCGTAAGATCCAATGGCATCGTACACGTAGACGTGCCCCTCATTGTTCTCATTCAATCCAGCGGCTACGCAAAAACTGTAAAAAGGAAAGCCCCGTCGTGAATAAAGCATTTGACTGAGTAGCAAGGCGACTTCGCCTACTTGAGCTGCACATTGCGTGAAGTGCTTCGCTGCCCTGAGATCGGATCGGATATTTCGTTTGAGCATTTCACAATCAGCGCTGCATCCTGAGGAGCCGATTAGTACGGGTGAGTTGGGAAGCGTTTGTTTGACTAATAAAGTATTGTGAGATTTCAGTTGCGAGAAATCGGCGTTTGAAAAATCCACGGCAATGGACCCATCCCTGGAAAACATCGCTTTAGAAACGTCGCTGTCGAACGAATTGGTGTCGACGGCGGTCCAGATTCGCGACGACACGTGATTACGAGTAAGGATATCGTATCCACTATCTCCTACCAGCCTCGTATCTGCAGCAATTACAACATAGTTATGTCCTGCCACGGCCGAAACCAAGCCACCATTGAGTTGGTAAGGGTCAAAGTCGGCGACGACAAAAGCCATCGAGCAAACCCATGCTATTATACAAGGGATAAAACCCCTATCAAAACGATTTTTCATGCGCGGTCTTCGTCAAAGGCTCTGTGTTACTACGTTCACTGTGAATTGCTTCGAAAATTAAGAAAGACTTCGTTATATCCTTCCAATGTCGCTGAAATGCACGAAAATGAAGGTGATAATCAATGAGCAAAAAATCCTGCGTTTTATGCACTTGTATTTTGGACCAAAATGAAAGCACGTTTTGGTACAAGTGGAGGAATAACTATCTCGTAACGGTATTCGAGTGTCGGAAAATGTCGCAGTGTACATTTGATATGTCGCTTAGGATCCACGGACAGACTGGACTCTCATTTAGACTCGTGACTCAGAGATGACAAAGCTTTACACTGATAAATACTGTACTACGGTATTATCAACTGAAACGAGACACGGTTTCTGAAAATGACACGCGCCGATTATTTTTTGCACGCCAAAAACGCATCATTCATCATTCGGGAACACACAAACGCTCGAAGCACACAGCAACAAAGTGCCGCTTCCTGAGTTGCTTTTTACAATATCGTACAGAACACTCTAAAGTGCTTACCATGTCATCACCAGCATTCGTCGGAGCTTTGTTTGCTAATTTTGAGCCTATACAAATCGGTGACCAAGAGCCCGGCTTACGAGGAAAACGATCCTCGTTTTCAAGATGAACCTTGGTGTGCTACTTGTCACAGTTAACCAGAAATGGGCCTGCGCTGTTGCTTGCGCTGTCATACGGCTTGGTCTTGCGACAGCAAGTGCCAGAAAAGCTCATTATGAAGCACATAACGAGATTTGTTTGTCGGTTGCGAAGAAGTTGAAACGCGATGAACAATTGGCCATTCCGCTACGCCAGGCGAGTTTTGCGAATTCAGAGAACTTTTTTGAGACAGAAGTGGGATGTTTCGGAGCATGGAAGGAAACAAGCGCGTCCATGGCAGCTCGTAGCAACCTAATGGATACCTACTGGCTTGCTTCGCGTGTCGTCGACATTAAAATGTCTGGGAGACGGCCCTGTATCACGCTTTCGAGCTCCAGAGGTTGAGCGTACATGGACCCTTGGAGACGCGATTTGTGGCTCTTTTCATCCTTTCTGAGCCTCCATCGCGACGATGACGCCTTTGATTATATCGGATTGAAATTGAATATAATTGATGCCGACGACGAAACACTTATGGAATGGATGAGTCGTCATTTTGCGTTTCAAGGGGGCGATCGGATCATCCGCGCGAGAAAGACTCTCGCTTTCTCTGCCTATTTGATGAATGCCCGACTTTGAACAGTCTATTTTGCCGTTGGCAATTCTTGTTGCCCTTCTCATCATTAAATGTGGCATAGTTGCTACGTACGATGCAACATGCAGATCGATCGACTTGCCTTTTAAAGCAACAGGCGGACAACGAATTCAAGAAGTCAAGGACGCAGTGAAAGAAATGCTGATTGACGATGATCTGTGAACATAGACACTCAACGAAAACAAGTTCAACGACTAGTAAGTGTTTCCATTGCAACAATCCATGCATGTTACCGGCAATTCTCAATCCGCTTCCGCTCGCATCAAACGAACGCACATAAGGGTACGATCGAGGTCAGCGGTCGGAAGGGAAACATATCATTCCTTATTGCGTCCGCTGCTTCCTTTGCGTGTCAAAAGCTGAAGAAATGCTCGAGCAGCGTATCAGAGTACAGCTGTTTTGGTGATCATCCAATGTTGCGTCTTTGGCAGTTCATAGTTCAATCTTTATACATAAAATCAAACAGGCAGCTAACGAAACCGTCATTGCAGCGTTCCGATCGATCCATCAACGGATTTGGTGGATGAAATAAGTTTATTCGTCTTCGTCATCATCGTCTTCGTTGACACCACGAAGTTGGACTCGATCTAGACCATGAATATACGAATTCAGTTCATGATGCTTCCATAGACTTTTTTGTGAGCAAGACATCGTGGAGTTGCCACAGAATAGCAGCTCGTAATGCTTCTCTACCTCCTTTGAGTTGCAAACCGATCTCGTGCATGCTACAAACGTTTCCTAACCTTCGCGGTCGAATCAAAAAGGCTCGACCAGGAAAAGCCAATCGCTCTTCTTCTCCTTCACTGCCATAGGCGTGACTCATTATGTTCGAAGTCGCCAAAGAAACCGTATCTCTCATCCAGTTCATTTGCTTTAACACCAGTCCTTTGGATTTCATTGCCCGTCGAGTTCTTTGAAGGAGTCGATCCAAGGATTTGTGTGACATCCGACCGAGAATATCATCGCCGTAAAGTAATGAAACCATAAACATGGAATCCACATTGGCCGAAAATGGTGGTGGAGCTCCGAGAAGAACGGCGGACGATCGACCGGCGCCTAAACCTTGCAGTGGCGTCGTGCTGTTCGTGCTATTGGTCTCCGTGATTGTAGAATTGTTCGTATCCACTCTTGTTTTATCGCGCTTCCCTTTCTTGTCCTTGGGCATGGGCAAACTACCGTGCAATATCGCCGCGGAGATGCCTGCAATACTTCCCGTCAAGGAATGGCCGACAAAATGAATGGCGGTTTGATTGTTGTGTGCACGGAGGTATGGCTCGATGGTGGTCAACACCTGAGCGGCACACTTGTACAAAATAGGTTGTACCGATGCCACTTCATTGGTCAAATCTTTCGTGGTCCGAACGTGAATGGGTTCTTTGTCTAAGATACGGATGCATTTATGCAGTGACATAGGTTTGGCTTCGACTATCACAATGGTGATTCGTCCTTTCGATCGTCGCTGAGGAGGAATCGTGTCTTCGTTGAGACCTCCATGATCCACTCCGGATCCTCCGTTGTAGTTCGGTTCGTATAAAACAAGAATACGCATCGGAATTCCTTGCGAATGAATTGTGGTATTACGTAAGAGCTGAAAACGCTCCGTGTCATAAAGGTGCAGGGCCCTATCACACAATTCACACGCCGCTAATCCATCCGCCGTCGCTCCCAATCGAGCTGCACTGCGACGAGCTCGTCCCGAAACGCTGTCAATCTTTTGCTGTTGTTGAGTGCGCTGATACGCTTCGTGTGCGGCTCCGTCGAGTCCTTTGAATGTCTTTTGTGCGGCAGCGAGTGATTGCAGTGCCGTGACAATATCATCAGTGTGGGGTACTTCGTCCTTCTCTGACTTTAAACGAGATTGTAGAGCATTGGCTAATAGTTGATACGCTTGAGTCGTCTCTGTTGTTTTGGCGACAGCACCGCCTCGGAGCATCCAGTCCACCGTCATCCGGCATTGCCAAGGAAGCGTTGGCCTTTCACTGGTTACCGCAAGTAAACAATACAAAGATATACAAAACAAATAACAGAAGTGCGAGTACTTTCGACTCATTTTACGAGCGGTAAAAGTGCAACAAAAGAAGATTGTTTGTATATTGATATTGATGCTACGTAGTACCTAACAACTTGAGATAATAACTACAACGACCAGTTACGCAAAAAAAAATCATTCATGACTGAAATGCAGTCGTGGTGCAGTAAAACCACCACTCAAGGCTACTACATACTGGCATAGTCACGGCTACCTGGTACCAGGTATGGTCGTAATAAAACGAACGATCCAACCGCTTTCCACCGCCATAGATCAAAGCGTGAAATGCAACTGCTCTGAAAAAATGATTACATGTCAAACGGCGAGTCGAGCTTTTTCAGCGAGTAAGGTGGGAAGCATTGAGACTTTTTCACCAGATACAGATCACGACTGGCGACTCGTGACCGAGAGATGGAGATACACTCCATACTTTGCAACACAGCCGTCGCTGCGACTTCGAGAAAATGCTATGTTGACAACGTCAAGATCTCCAGTTGGCAGAACGCCACAAAACGTCACGGTTTTCAATTTCGTCGACCGAGGAAAACAAAAATGCAACTTGAGACACCATTTGCATGAGCCCTACCGTATCAGATAAGAAGAGGAAAGACACGGAAAGAAGCTTTATAGAGTAAAGTAGAAGCATGCGATGGACCACTCCATCCATGGCAGGTTTCACCTATTCACTGGGCAATTCCTTGTACATTCCTTTGACCAGTCGTTGCCAAAGTTTGACGTTGCCGCAAACACGAGGACCCGGCTTTCGATTACCGCCTTCTGTCGTAGCTGCTTTGTGTCGTGTTCGAGATGCGGAAGCGGGGACGGTGCGGTGGGATCCGTGGTGTCGGTGGCTGGACATGCAAGATGCTCCACAGAGATTACCTGATCCTCTGGAACGAGTCTCATCTCTGCCCGATGATAATGATCGGCGACCGACTGCAGCGGAACTTCTGGAAGAAATCACACAATCGAATATAGAGCAATACACGCAAATCGTCTTGGCTGGAGAAGGAGAACCTACTTTGCGAATGTCGGTGTTGCAACAAATCACGAAGACCCTGGCGCAAACACACGCCCCGAAGATACGAGTTGTCACGAACGGATTATCGACAAGTTGCGATGCCCAACAACTCGTCGATTCCGGTGTCACGTCTCTTAGTGTCGCTCTGCTGTCCGGTGATCCATCGCAATACGAAGAATGGATGCAGCCTATGGAAAGTGGGGGCCACGAACGAGTCGTGTCGTTCGTTCGTTCCGCCATCCAGGTAGGGTTGGACGTCGAAATCACTGCTGTGGAACGTGACACCCTTCATCGCGATCGATTGCAGACTCTAGTGACTGACTTGGGAGTCCAGCGTCCCGTGCGTTGGCGTCCTTATTTTCCCTAGACACAATTTAGAACAATCACTTTCTTAAATATTGGTGAATGATTGATAACGAATAGAACAACCATTATAAAATTATTTGTTCACTTCCAAGTCGGGCGGCTATTGTTGTTGATACTAACTCGAAACAATATCTTGTCACATTCTTTTTTATTGTGATTAAGCCTGTTCCTTGTCAAGAGGAGCAATCACAGGAGCGTCAATGTCGGACATGATGGTTTCCATAATCTTTCCTGTCACAATATAAGGATCGGCGTTTGAACTAGGTCGACGATCTTCAAAATATCCCTTCCCTTCGGCTTCTGTGTCACGTCCGATACGCACCGAGGCACCACGATTGGCGACACCGTACGAAAATTTGTCAATACTGGCCGTCTCGTGCTTTCCCGTCAAACGCAATTCGTTGTCTTCTCCGTATACGGCAATGTGATCGGCGTGCTTGGCTCCCAATTTGTAAATGGCTTTTTGATTTCTTCCAAACCCCCTTCTTCTCGCATGCTCTTGGTACTGACGTTAGTGTGCATACCGGCGCCATTCCAGTCACCTTGTACAATGGGCTTGGGGTGGAGTGTACAGTAGACTTGGTAGTCTTCACATACGCGTTGCAGAATGTAACGACTCATCATGAGTTGATCACCGGCATCAATACCAACACAGGGTCCGACTTGATATTCTTGTTGACCCGGCATGACTTCACCATTGACGCCGGAAATGTTGATGCCGGCGTAGAGACAGGCCTTGTAGTGTGAGTCGGTAATGGACCGTCCAAAGTTGTTTTCGGGTCCCGCACTGCAGTAGTAAGGACCCTGGGGACGGAGGGCATACCACCCTCGGGCCATCCGAGGGCGTCTTTTCGTCCAAATTGAAGAGAGTGAATTCTTGTTCCAAACCGAACCAGATTTCTTGATCTTCATTGGGTCCGAAAAATTTCATAGCTTTGGCGCGGTGATTGCTGGGCAAGGGTTCCCCACCGGGTGTGTAGCAATCGCACATGACGAGGATGTTGTCGATGCCGTCGTGACGAAGACGAAAGGGGTCTTTGAAGATGCGTTGAGGCTTCAAGATGACTTCCGAGTCATCACCCGGAGCCTGACCTGTCGAACTACCATCAAAGTTCCATTTGGGGAGTAATTCTACGGCTTCACCCTATAGTGGTGGAAAAACAAGTGTGTGAGATAAGATTTGTTGATTGGCGTCGACGGTCATTCGTTGGGACGTACCTTTTTGGCAGGAAGAGTACGAGTTTTGGATCGGCACTTTCCGTCAGCGTCCACCCAGACGTATTCCGCCAAAATGAGGTCTTTAGGATAAGGGATGGCGTTGTAACGATCGACGACGACCGGATCTAATTGCGATCGGCCCGTCAAACGGTCGAGTGATCGGACCGCCCCGAACAAGGCCGACGATTGGGCCTTGCTCTGCATGTGAGCGGGAGCAAAGGCACTGGCAGTACCAATAGCCACGGCGAGTAAAGCAGTGGAGAATTTCATGTTATAAGAGTGTCTCAAAAGCCTAGGAAAGCGAGTTAATGAGAAAGGGTGTGATTGTGAGATGTGTTGGTGAACGAATGTGGGCGATCGGTGGACACACGATCCTCTCGTGTGTGAGAACGTCGAGCCACCCGAAGAAAACTTCTCAAAATTCTTCCGGAAGTTCGCAAACTCGAGGATGATGATTCTTCATTTGATGTCGTGTCGGAGCGGCTTATAGACTGTAAGGAAGAAGACATGCTGCGACAGGGACCACTATGGAATGGAGAGATTAACCGGCATTGAGGGCACTTGGCCACGTCATCCATGAACCGAGAAAAGCGAAGCGAAGAATTGTGGTTGTCGAGCCATCCACGGATGAAGCAAAGACGTTGCTGCCAAAACGAGTTCGCATTTTTGCAAGTAGTTCGAACCCTTTCGAACATGCAAGAAACGTCAAGGGTGATGGTCGGTCAGACGCAAGATCAAAATTTCCCCCCAAGCGTTACCAGGTATGTTGTCAATCACAAAAACGAAAAAATCACCCCCTTTGTTGTTGTTATTTATCCATACCAGTATTCTTTGTATCCTTTATCGCTTTTTTTATTTGATAACTTTACCAGGTATTGAAGTGAGAGACGAAGCTTATTTTTTTTGTAAGACGCGAGCAAACGAACTCATATCAAAACAAACATGTCACCTACCGCGACTCCCCCCGTCTTGACCAGTGTCCAAATTCCCTGCTGTCTCTGCGGAACGATGATTCTGCCGAATGCCGCCAATCAATGTTCGACGTGTTTGGCACAAGAATTCAACCTCACGGAACGATTGCAACGAGGACCGGCGGGGCATAAGCATATTACCATTCATCAATGTCGCAATTGTCGAAGATTTGCGCGAACCCCGACGCGATACGAGTACGCGGAACACGAGTCACCGGAACTCTTGTCGATTTGCTTAAAGCACATTCCGGCTTTGAATCATCATGATTTACATTTAGTGGATGCCTCGTGGATATGGACCGAACCGCATTGTATGCGTCTCAAACTCCGGTTGACCGTTCGTACCGAATTGTTGTCCGTCATCGTACAACAGCGTGTCATGGTAGAATTGCATGTGCAGTTTCAAATGTGTCCCGAGTGCAATCGCGATTTTACCAATCGGACGTGGCATGCTCTGGTGCAAGTTCGACAAGTGCGGAATGACAGCAAAAGGGATTGGCGGCGTTGGAAATGGCACTCGCCAAGAACAAAGCCATTCGACAACACGTACTTAAAGTCGATACCAAAAGAATGGTTTCGATTTCTACTTCCTATCCAATACGCATGCACAAACATTTACGAATTTCTTACAACGCGTGGCGGCAATGCGGATTCAACGAACGACCAAGATGGTGTCGGCGGACAACCACAGTAATACGGCCAACATGAAGACGACCTTCATGGCGCAAATGGTACCACTCTGTCGGGATGATTTGGTTTTGATTCATAGAAAAGCCGCGGGTTCTAAATTAGCCGGAAGTCTCGCCATTGTCACCAAAGTGTCTTCCACAATTCAATTTGTAGGTGCTTCACCGAAACGAACGCACGTTTCCGATAGCATGATGGAGTTATCGGCCGATCAGTACTACAAAACCGAAAAGCACTATCAAATGCTGCAAGCTGGACATCGTTTGGTCCGATTTGTGGTGCTAGATGTCGAATTGTGTGATGAACAGGCCTCGAGTGGACAGCTGTACGAAGGACCCAATAGTGGTGTCGAAAAGTATGCCTTGGCGGATGTGACGGTCGCGCGCGAATCGGATTTTGGAGTCAACGATGAGATGTTTGCCTGTGTGACGCATTTGGGACACTGGATTGCGGCTGGTGACGTTGTTTTGGGTTATGACCTCGTTAACTCCGTTGGAACGGATGATTGGGAAATGCAAGAGCAGCTTCACGGAGGATTCACTTTGCCGGATGTGGTGCTGGTCAAGAAAGCGCCTCGTAACAAGGAGACGGCCGCCGTCGGTGTTGACGAACAACAGGGTCAGAAACGCATGACCAAGAAGCGAGAACGCCGCAAAAGGTACAAGGAAGGAAGAAAACAGAAAGAGTTGGAGGAGACAGCTGGACGCATGGGATTCTTCGATGACATGAATGAAGAACAAGTAGATGAAGAAGGGGAGGATTTGGATGTTGATTTTGAAGCGGAGCTTGCCAACGACCCAGAACTTGCGGCGGAGCTTTTGAATCTAGAACGTGATTTGGCACAGCTTGGTGATGGCGACGTTGTTCCTGAAGGCGAAGACAATCAAGTTTTAGAAGAAGATAATTAAGATTTGTAAATATGCGTTTCACGAAGCGTTAAATATATTAACTACAGAGTTGGTGGGACAGAATGTCATTGTAAATTGTTTTCCACACACGCTGATTTGTCACAGAAGCCGGCTGAGACCATAGGAGCTCATTTGAAGTAGATTGAGCGTAAATCTTGTCATGTTTTGGAATTATAATAGACTCAACGGGGGTCACCAATTTGATCGCAGATGTCACAAAAACTTCGGTCCACAAGGCTGCATCCGCCAAACAGACTGGCTGCGAGGATTTAACGTTCATTCCTAAACGAAAAGCACTTTCTATCACCAATTGTCGTGCGAAACCTCCCAGCACAGAATGATTGGGGGCGGTGTAGAAAGTCCCGTCTTGGTGGACAACGAAAACGTTAGTGGTCAGACCTTCCAGAATTCCGACATTGGACAATACCAACGTTGTATTCAAATCGCACGATGCCGTAGCTCTACTTTTGTTGTCCAGTAGGAAGACTTCGTCCGCAGCATGAGGGACTTTGAAATGCACTTCAAGGGGCTTTCTTAAATGACACCAAGACGATAACTTCGCTTCTGGATTATATTCCTTTCGTGATGGAAGTGTGAATGTTGGGTCGTGGGCTAGAACTACCTTCCACGGCTGAGGACTATATTCTTTTGGATTCCAAGCAATTTGATAGGGTGTTATATGGCCTCTCACACCCAGTGCTGCATCGTCTTGAAGAGACCATAGTACAGTCAACATGTATGAATCGCATAGCAGGTGACTTGAATTTGCTATTGCACTCGGAAGTTGCATTTCATAGCAAGATACTAAAGCTTGTATCATGCGATCAGATTGCTTGATAGCTTTCAAAGTCATAGCATTCATATCTTCTGAACCTTTTTGCCGTGGATTGTTGTCAGGAGTGTTCGAAAGGATTGTTCTAACCTCTGCAGATGAAAGTCTTTTCCCCATACCTTGATAGTCGACGATCCGACAATGTTGATGACATCGCAGCGTAGTACAGTATAGGCTCCGGAAGGCAAGGATTCTAGCCATGCTCGTGGAGACGTAAGTGAGAGATTTGAAAAAATGGGCTGGGTCACGACCGTCGTGGACGTGTCCATCCATGCTTGGTGACTTGCTTTCATCTCAACAATCTTTCTCGAGTAACGATACAGAGAGGTCCAGGAATGGCAAAAGCGAAAGGATCGATAATTTGTCAAGAAGATACAAAGAATCCACGCAGCAATGGTGATGCGTATCGCAAACATGCTACCGCTGGGCAGTCCAAATCGACCAACTAGAAAACGTTGCTTGAAACGTCATATGAAACTAACAGTAGGCGTGTAAGGAATAACTTAGCTGTAACTGAACAATCTAATTTGAAAGACAGCTCAATTTCATTTACAACAATTTTCAAAAGACATGCAATTCGACGATGCTCATTCTTTCGGAAAAAAAGATCATTTTCTACAATAATGCAAACAGTAGCTTAAGGCTCCTTTTTCCCAAGCAAATTTTCAGTCCCGACTTTCGACCCGTGGGTGATAATTGCTCATTCTTGTCATGGTTTTAATTTAGATCTATGTGGTTGATGATCTTGACGATGTTATAGGAATGAATTGCGATGATTACTTTCCAGAGAAAATAAGAGAAAATACACTTCTTTTCCTCGACTAGACGGATTATCAGTCCCGTGTTCTTTGACGGGATTGCATTTCAATGAAAACACACAGTTGGAACTATTTTCGATCAATGAACTTTACTACTAGTCTGTTTTTGTTGGGAAGAGTAACAATGAACTGCTTCAATCAAATTGGCAACGGAAATCACTTGATTAGGTGTAGCATCATGCTATACTCCGTATTATAGAAGGCGACCTTTCCGTCGATCCTGCGTCCGTAGCCAAATCATGACGTCATCAGGACAAACAAACAGACAAAGATAAACGATGGCTTCAAGTTGAACTTTTCGATGCATGAAAAAGACACGCGCATCGGCGGATCTTTTGTTGCAAACTTTTCCTTGACTTGTCATCTTCTTTTTAAAAATATATAACAGTTGATCATGATGCATCTCTTTCGCTTCCTTTTGTTGGTATCGGTAGTTTCTGCCTTTACTCCCAGCACCGCTCGCTTTGGCGTTACCAAAATAGCGACTTCAACACAACAGTTCATGTTCTCCAAAGACGACGAGAAACCAGCGCCACTAGCCACCATGGATGAACCCGAAGTGAAAGCTCCATCTCCATCCGCTTCTCAAGGCTCTATTGTTAAGGATATGAATACGGGAGAAATTCGAGAAGTGAAATGGAAAGACCCGGCTATGTTAGCCAACACGAATTTGGTGATGGACTGGTGGGCTGCCTTGCTCATTGCGGTTCCTTCCACTCTCATCCTGGATGACTTCTTCCATTTTCTCCCCAAAGGAATGTTCCTTGTCAACTAATCGCCGTTCAAGATTATTCGGCGCGTTTGAAGCTGAATCTATAATCAGCAACAAAAACTCCTAGCACGCCGCATACTCCACGATATATCACTAAAGAATACTTAGTGAAAAATGTGTTCAACTAGTCTACCTTTTGGTTTCTTTTGAGCTACCAGGTAGAGACTTTCTATAGAACGTTCATTGCAATCACATAATTTGTTCGTGACTCGTGACTGCATTTCAGTCGGATTCTACTTGGAGTTTAGCGTTTAGCGTACTACGTATGTAATAATAAGGAAGCTGTGCCATTACCAGGTACCAGGTACTGGTACCTGGGTACCTGGTACTGACTGACTGACATTGGGCGAGTCACGAAAGCTTCTGCTGTTGTTTTACGAGTGCGGGACACACACCACGGATGCACGGATGACCGAAAACAAAAATCGAGCTCTCATCATATTCGCGCCTCTGTTTCTAGTCAGTCTATTCGATCTCTTTGTTGTTATTATTGTCATCATCTTCAAAGCATTTTAGTTTCAATAATGATTTCACTAGGAGAACGCAACAATGCGGCACAACCCATGGAAATGGAAAGCTTACGCCCCGCCGCACCGCGGAGCAAACCCTCTTTTCAATGCTCGTGCAGCAATTGTGGACACTTATTAAACTTTACATGGAGTATTATCCCAAAATCACAGCATTTCTTTTCTTTTGTGTCATTGGTGTCATCATGTCGTTTCTGGTACCCAATTTCCGACGACCCGTGATGAGAAATCGGCTGCAACACGATTATGCACACATTTCCAAGCATTACTCGTTTCAGGCATCGCAAATTGATCACTGGTGTTTGTGGGGCGGCGATGACCAGTGTACTTGTCTCGATTTCACTGAGCCGGAGAGCAACTCGCATCTCAATGGATGGTTGAAAGCGCATGAAGCCAACAAAAAGTATGTGGAAGATGCTGTTGCGAAACAGAGTTCGTACAAACCTTTTGATGTCGTTTTTGTCGGTGACGAAATGGTGGAGAAGATGGGCGGAAAACAACTAGGAATGACCAATGGCGAAAGTCAACAAGTAGGTAGTTTATTCAAGACGATGTTTGAAGCGGGGGATTTCGGCTGGGATGTATTGTATTTAGGGATTGCGGGGGACCAGGTGAGTCAATAAATGAGAGTCGGCTCTGCGTCATTCGTATCTAAATCGCGCAACATTTGCGGTGCTGTTAGTCGTCTCACATTCTTGGATTAGACTTCAAATATTCTATGGCGTCTTCAGCACGGCGAGCTTCCCAAATACCTTTCGGCGAGCATCTATTGGCTTTGGGCCGGTAGCAACGATCTGCGACAAGGATATTGCTCCGAGGAAGCCACAGTTCTTGGCATTTTGAATACCGCTGAATACCTTTCTTGGCATGATCCAGATGCAGTTGTGGTCATCATGGGCATGTTACCTTTCTCGACGCACGATGGTGTGCTCACTGAATCGTCGACTTCCCGATTCTTTGGCTCCAAAGCCAAATCCGTTGAAAAGGCCAAAAGCGCTATCACTTCTGGCCTTCGATCGAAGCTGTGAACAAGGAATTGGAAGATTTCTGTACGAATCATACTCAAATGATTTATTTCGATGCTTCACATCTTTTCATTGGCAATATGGGAAATCAGTATCACAAACAACAGTCATTGCATTTAATGCAAGAACTCATGACAGACTTTGTGCATCCCTCCGTGAAAGGTTACCAATTGTTGGCGGATCTTATACAAAATGAGGTAAAACGGATTATCCTTGATGATGACGAGGACAATGACGTAGAAGAGAAGCAATCAGATTAAAGCGAATACTGTATAAGCATATAATAAACGTTTTTTGTCAAATTGATTTGTCCTTGTGGCAGCAATGTAATTCTGACAAACTGTCCAAATTATGAAGAGCATGAGGCCCTTTAAAAATACGAGGTAAAAGCGTGAAAATAAAAGTTATGGCGATGAGACTTTAAAGGCCTTTGAATTCCGGGTACTTTTCTTTGAGGGCATCCACAGCCACCTGTTCCTGTTTTCGTATCGCGGCACTCTCAAATCCGGTCACCCTCTTGGGTGTAGTAGCAAAGCGACTACCATTAAAGTCGACCATACCCGTCAACATTCCGACTCCCAGGGCCGACGCCGCCATGACATCGACGCGACGCGACATGCTGCCGAGCACCATGCCCGCAACACCGCCCGCGACTGTGGAATTGACCCAAGTAGAAGCATGCGTTTCGTCACGCAACTGTTCCATGATACATTCCACGCCACTAAAGGTACCGCACACTAACGCACTCCACAAGATGGGGCCTCTCATGGTGCGTAGGGCGGTCTTTAATCCGATGTTTCGGGCCACCACCGTATTTTTAATGTCGTAGTGAACAGGGTCAGGATACCACGCCATCATCGCGGTTCCGACGCAAAATCCCAGGACTCCTCCTTCTATCTGCATTATCAAAAAAATCATGAGATAAACACTTGTCCTAGCTGCTGTGAAATTGATCAAGACGTTTAACAAAATTACCATGGAACTCCAAGCACGAGAGGCACAGCTTTTCATAAAGCGTTCATGATTGTGGGAGTCGCTCATTTTGTCCCTTAGCAGTCAGCTTTACTTTCGATCCTGGGTGTAATTGAAGGTATTCGACCTCTCTGTTTTACTTAACGTCTTTCCTTTCTCGAAGTTATTGCTTGTCAATAAAAAACGGGGTGCGGCGCAGCGTTATTTTCGACAGCAAAAACCACAAGTGACGTCCGCATATCTTACCGGTACCCGTGGCTGAAAGCAGCAAGCAGCTAATTTTTGGGCTTTGGGGTTTGTTTTGCCTAGAAATGGCGTCTAACGTTTCACCAACATAAGGTATAAGGGTACCGGTCAGTATTAATTCATGTGTACATATTATACAATGATCGAAATGAATTGGAATCTAAAACATGGAAAGCAGAAGATTTGCAACGCCTCGAACGTTTACGAGAATTTCGCGTACCAGGTACCGGTACCGTACCAGGTACCAGGTATACAAAGTAGGCGCCGTAGGAAATTTATCGACGTGGGGGCACCCGGATATTAGCTAAAGTCGATTTCATGCCACAGTGTAAAATACATTATTTTTAACTTGTATAAACATGACTGCTCCCTTTTTGTCTATTCGACATGTCAACATAACTCTTACCAACATCTCCTTGACCAATAGGTATTTTTCAAGGACAAACTTCACAGCAGTAAGTGGTACTTCACATGAAGATGCAAAAGAAAAGGATGCAAGTTTTTTTCGAATGTCAACTAATATCACGTAGTCCTCAACAGAGCAAGATCAAGGACGAAGTCGGAAATATGAGTGAAAAAACATTTTTACTTTAGACCACTTCCGAAACATCCGTCGAAAACTTAGTTGTATCGTGCTGAGGCTCATCCATATGGCCTTCGGGAATATCCTCGGGTAAATCGTCCAACAACGCAAATACTTTGATTTTGTCAGTGTCCCATTCGATCGAGCTTGACGTCACCACTGATACGATTATTTCCCACACGTAAGGTACAAAAAAGACTTCCGGATCGGATTCTTCTTCGTAGGTGAACAGATCTTCGGTACTCGAACGCCTTTTTGAATCAGTCGCCACTTGTTTTAGCGTTTCAGTATGATCTAATAGCACTTTTAATGCTTTGGCGGCTGTTCTGGCGTCGTCTCCTTCGTCAATGATTCTTTTAGCGGCGTCGATTACCTTTTGAATTGATGAATACTCTGATTTACGAAATGGGCAGCCTGACAGGGGTGTAATTTTGGCAAAAGTCAGAAACGAGCTCTCAATCGATCTGCCAGAACGCTATGAATTCTTACCATTCGATGTGAACACCTTTTTGAAATCAGTTTGATGGTAAACTAAAGCGTAAATGAGATGCAGGTTACGGTCAATATTTTTCGAACCGACGCAATGTCTGATTACTTGCAGCAGCGTCCGTGCGACTTCTCCATGCATTGCTCTTGGTGATGATAAGTCTTCTTCGTCATCGTTCGGATTTTCGACAACCAACTCTGCATATCGTTTGATGCAAGCTACGGCGACAGCGGACAATCTCATAGCTGCGTAGTCGTGCAATTCAACAACAGAAGGCGCCAGATTTAAGAGTACAGCGCAGCAGTTGCTCAAAAGAAATGGATCATGTAAGCGATTCAAATTGAATGTGAGCGATCTGAGCATAGACAAAACAATCATTGATCCCAGACTGATTGTTTTCAAATTTCGTTCTTTGTACCACGGAATAGATTGTATCGAGATTCGTCGAAAAGCGTCGGCCCCGAAAGAAGTATCTTGAGAAAAGATAAGGAGCAAGATGATCATGACATAGAGTTGTGACTGCGAACGAAAAGGACAGTTTCGTATGTTGAGCTTCTTAGCGGCTTCGCCATCCTTCCCTTTGCTGCTGGTGCTTGCTGTGTAAAAACGAGTTGAACTAGAAAAATACAGTGTCCTCAGCAAGGGTAAGACAATGGTGTCCAAATCCGATCGAACGGCGATCGCTTCAGAGAATTTGGGTGACGCCTGAAGTATTGTGTAAAGGAGCAAAGCACCTACTTCATTATGAACAGTTGTCCCAAAGGAGGTGAAAATTCGCTCAAAATCCATCGAAAAGGCATTTTCGTCATGCGTCAGGCGAGACGATAACGACGTTCCATCCTTCACAAGCGGTGCCATTTCATCTCCTAAATTCGGAAGATCCGGTAATCCTCCGTTCAGATCGGTTTCGCCTTCCCATCGGTTGTCGGACAAGGAAGCAAGTTCATTTCGGAATGCGTTACTTCCGGCACGTTCATTGTTGAGGATCAGAAGTAGAAAGCTACCGGCAAGATCAGCTACGGGAGCTTCGGTTAGCCACAGGACATCATTCGTCCGCCTGGATCGCGAAAAGGACGACTGCAGTTGCGTCTTGTGCAACTGATCGTAGCCTTATCCCCGCGTCGTAGAAGTCCCAACGCCAGTGTCACAAGACGAAATGGTAGTAAGATAATAGTGCTCGAGAGGACTAGAGCTCCTTTTGTGGCATCAATGAACATGTTGGCTGAGCTTCGGGACTGGTACCTGGCAAGAGCTCGTGATGTATTCGTCGACGAGGCGGAGTCAATCACTTTCGACGTCGATTTGGAGCTAGCAGTTACAATCAAATGAGTTTCATAGAGTCCGTCGGGGCCACATTTCTCTCCTTTGGTTGCGGCAACTTGTTTCGCGAGACTCGAATTGTGTTCTTGGATTGACCGGGCTGGCGCTGCCAACCGATCAAGTTGAAACTGCATCAAGCAACAAATAAGCTCTCTTGGCGTCCAGGATGCGTCGTTTTTAGGAAGTGTGGCATGTAAGTGAGCCTGTTGCATAAGCAATGTCCAAAACAGATCACCGCCTCCATTTTTTCGCTGAAAACTACTGACCATGGGTCTGTACAATTGTGTTGAAAAAGCGACAAGAAGCCAGTCGAGTACTAATGCCGTAGTATCATATATTTCCGGTATCTCTTTCATCGTGGCCGAGCATTGTGTGAGAAATCGTAAGAGTGCCGAGAGAAGATCCGGGGCTGTATTGTACTCGTGATTGTTGTCTCGGTTTCGATACGAAAAACAATGACTCAAATAATCATGCGAATGAACGGACGGCTGGTTCGCAATCACAGCGTGTGTTAAGATACGAAATAGATTTAAGGTCCCCGCCGTTGCTCGAGCGCGGCCAACCATAGCAATGCGATCAGAAAATGCTTTTTCCGCCTTCGGCAAGATAGCATCCACCATGCGCGTCACATGCAGCGCCAGTGCCGCCAAGTTCGACGACCGAGGGGCATGTTGTGCGAGTGCCTGACCGGCGCGTTCCAAGAGTCCTCCCTTGCGTTGCTCTACGTGCACCCAGACGTCATAGCCGTATAACAATTCTTGCCATCGTTGATCCTTCCACGGTATATGCGATGGACCGGATATTTGAAAGAGCAATACGGCTAAATGGTCCGAATCTTCCAAGCAGATAGCTCTCTGTTATGTGTTGATATACGTACACACGCGGCAGATGAAGAAAACGAACGCAAAGATCAACAATGAACTCGAGCGTGAGCGAATAATCATCGTTAAAAGCGACACAAAATGAGCGAGAAGCAGTTTTCCTTACGAACCTCTGGAGATCCCCACATGACTTCAGCCGAATATAGATGTAGATGGCGACGTCTAACGCAAGGTGAAGGATAGTTTGATGATTGCTTTGCAAGTTCGATCGATTCGTAAGTTCGTTCCGATTATCCGTTGTGTATTATTATGTTGTGTCTCGTGTCTCTCTCCTGTTGGCGGCAACAACAACTCATTTGGCTTTCATTAGGAATAGGTTTATGCGTTGAACTTGAACGAATTAAACGTCACACCCGGGACTTAATTCTAGTCGTAGGTCTTTGCCAACCAGACTACACTTTGTCGTATAGTCATGATTTGAAATGCTCGCTAACGCTGCGACAATCCCGCTGCACCTTTGCAACGCGCCCGCAATAAAAACGACCACGGTGCCTTAATGATATTCACGATCGTCAACAATTTTTCCATTAGGCAACATTTTAGCAACGTTTCTGATCTCACACTTGAAGCGAGACCCTTTTGCTACGCTAACGCTACCAAAGAAAACGCACAAGTAGCAGAAATCAATACACTAGTCTTCGAAGTGTCCTTCAATTCGACATAACAATCTGTAGGTCTTTTCGCACTTTGTGACACACCTGTCGGCACCTGCATCTCGTCTCTATAATTGATACAACAAAGCGATACTCCGATGAGTGCGGCAGACACGGCAACGCTCATGCCCGAGCAAAATCCCATTCTCACGACTCCGCCGTCGCAGTGGACGACCAACATCACTGCAAGCGGACTTACGACGGTGCAGGGAAATTCTTGTCTTGACGAACAGATTGAGCGACTGAAACGGTGCGAGTACTTGAGAGAGGGAGAAGTGAAAGCGCTCTGTCTGAGAGCCAGAGAAATTTTGGTCGATGAGAGCAATGTGCAACGAGTCGATGCCCCGGTCACGGTATGTCTACAACCATGATTCATGTTCTCTATCCGATATTCCATCGACTCACACTTACCCTTTACAGATCTGCGGTGATATTCACGGACAGTTCTATGACTTAGTAGAACTTTTCAAAGTCGGGGGCGAGTGTCCCGACAAGAATTATCTTTTTCTTGGAGACTTTGTCGATCGGGGTTACTACTCGGTGGAAACGTTTCTTTTACTTCTTGCTTTGAAAGTAAGGTATCCTGACCGCATCACGCTCATCCGAGGCAATCACGAATCGCGACAAATTACTCAAGTATACGGATTTTACGACGAGTGCCTAAGGAAATATGGTTCCGTCAACGTATGGCGATATTGCACGGAAATTTTCGATTACTTATCGCTCTCGGCCATTATCGAAGACAAAATATTTACCGTTCACGGAGGCCTCAGTCCAAGCATCAATACTCTGGATCAGATTCGTGTCATTGATCGAAAACAGGAAGTACCGCATGATGGCGCGATGTGTGATCTCATGTGGAGTGATCCGGAAGATTTGGAAGGCTGGGGTTTATCACCCAGAGGAGCTGGATATTTGTTTGGTGGAGATATTGTGGCCATGTTTAACGAACGAAATGACCTGGAATTGATTGCTCGCGCCCATCAGCTTGTAATGGAAGGACACAAGTCTATGTTCAATGATGCTCTTGTCACGGTATGGAGTGCACCGAATTACTGTTACCGCTGTGGAAATGTTGCGGCCATTCTAGAGTTGGATGAAAATTTGGAACGCAGCTTCAAAATATTCGATGCTGCTCCGCAGGAAGCCAGAGGCGTGCCTATCAAAAATCCTCCACCTGATTATTTTCTGTAACGATTAGTCCGAAGCAGTAGCATTTAGCATCTTGGTCGTATAATCCGTGTTATCAATTAAAATTCACTACTACGAAGTAAAACTGACTTACTGCAGTAGTTTCGCTGATACTTTGTCCCGCGCAAGTTTTGTGTCGGCTGGCATTTGTGGTAAAATTATCATCAGGCTGACTGGGGAAGGAAAGTTTGTCAATGCGAAAACCAAACCCCAGAAGAGAAAGAGAAATAAAACCGCTTTTGACAAAAGAATAGAGGAGTAGCCACCTCGCTTTTGTCTGACGCCGTCCATCAGGGCAACTCTGCCGAACAAGTACCCCCAAAAGGCAGTGGAGGATAAGCAAAAGAAGCAGCCCCATGACTCCATAGCGCCAGTCGATATAGTCCCTGCTCCTCCGAGAATCAAACTGATCGATGTGACAACAAACTCGGCAAGAAACAACGTTCCACCAGAACTTCCAACTAATTGTCCTAAAAGAAACGCCAAGATGACGACTGTTGGAAGATTGACGGACTTGAGAAGGGAGTCAGTATTATTCACATTGAGTCCCGGTCTTCCCTTCTCCATTGAGTGAAGAGAAATACTCATACCCAGACTGATGCTGCAAGAAAAAATTGTCACCAAGTTCAGCCAAAAATGAGGGGAACTCGAACAGAAACTTCCAATGGCCACTATCAGTCCGAGAGCGACTTTAACGCTGGAAGAATCATTCCAACTAATTTCACAGATTTCGTTTTCACCGACCTCGAATATGCCTCCGTTCCGTAAACTTGGCCGGGCATATTTCCGTTTCTCTTCTACTTGAAGACTTTTCCAAAAAGCGATGTGCTTCCAGAGATCGTCTCTGGATCGCCTGTTCCAGTGTGGAGCGAAGACTTGACGCTGTAGAAATAAAGGACAGCAGCAGTCCCAGCAACGTTGCAGCGAGTCAAGTACGCGGAATTGCCAGCGTTGTAACCGGGTGATGCGTTCATTTGTGGCATGTGGTGTCACGTGCTCAAGCATACTGCGAAAGAAATCTCGTCCAACATGACGTTCGGTCCATCTACCGAGGGCGAGCCAAACAAGTAAAAGTATCAGAGCAAAGCAACCGCATTCCTTCTCCGTGAGAAACCTCATCTTGTTTGGAAGCTGAAAGGGCAGATCTTCGAGTGAATAATTTATAGGTTGCGACGGTATTAATTGAAAAAACGAGCACATAGCGTCCAAAAGAGAGGAGCTGCCATCAGCGATATACTCACCCACTGGGATGCAATGAGTATATTACGGTCAACGAAAACAGAGGCGTCGTCAGGGCTATCTACAACCGCTAAGCCCAGCTGAGCACCAAGGACCCACAAAAGTCGAAAGATTTGCGGACCTCGGTCATTCACAAACACAACTGGTTCTCGCACTGGTGGTGGACGAGCGGCACCACGGGTGTTTCCGGGACCTTGTGAGCGTAAGTTGCCGACTTCTATGTCATCTTCAATATTCAAAGGAATCGGATCACTTAGTACTGTTGCTAAGTTAGGTGATTTCTGGCTGAGGGGAAATCGACCAACTCCTGGTGGCGGTATTCCATCCTCATAGATAACGAGAGATCTAACTCGATAACTTGGCTCGTCCTGTATGGAAATTGTAGTTTGGTCAAGATATTCCTGAAGGCAAAAGTAGTTCAGCTTCGTTTTTGCAAGAGGCTGCAATTGATCAAATGAAGTTGGTCGGATCACTCTCGGTTCTTCGTGTTCTATGTAAGACAATCTTGGGCGCCGCACCACAGTCCCCGGATATTTGATTCGATCGTAAATGCCGTGCACCAATAGCGACCTCGGATCTCTGATCATGCAAATTCCTACTTGAAAAGCAAAAACGGGGTCATCCATAAAAACATCTGTTGCGGGGCCTTTCTGTATCCTACTGTATTTCCTAGATGAAGCAACAATAGCTTCCGAGAGATGATTGGGGTCTTCCTGGGGACCTAAGCAAAAGTGACCCGGACTGTGAATACACGTGAGACGCATTCATGAGAGATAGAACCTGTCGTCAGAAAATTTAATGTCTGGAAACTCACCTGTGGGCCAAGTGCCGAAAAGCATCGAGATAGTCAGGCTCGTCTTTGAACTCTGTATCGATACTACGATGCTCGAGGTTCGGACCTTGAAACACGGCGTCTGTGCATAAAGCAAACCTATAAACTCCCGCGTGGCGCCAAGTAGACCAGTCATCAGTTGCACCAACCCGAATCTGTCTATACGTACTATCAACAATTGCTTCAATCTGCAGCACTCTTTGTTTTTGTTGTTTGGCAGACCACGGCGCGGCTTTAATACTGTGCAACACGTTGGTCACGGCAATGAGAAGCTGTGAATGACGCGCACCCTTCCCCAATACACCATCGCCCTCAGACATCCGAACAAGACACCGTAACGAATTACGCAAAACTAAACGTCGTTTCTCAATAAATTGCACTGCATCATTAAGATGGACGAAGTATGCATGTGCGAGCTCCTCTTCTCGAAGTCCCCATGTTCGTCCGCAATCTAAACAAGGTTCTTCGCTGCGAAATGGACCTAATCTATACTGCATAGAACTCTCGGCACACCAATTAAGTTTATCAGGAGGATTGTTGAGCTTCGAATAGGTTTCAGAGTAGTGCTCTTTCAACTGAGGTGAATTAAACAGAGGTCCAGAGTTGTAAGTTTCCCGACTCCAAGGCTGGCATGTAGCCCTCGTGAAGTCACTGTAGCTATAGTGAGAATGAACGTGGACTGAAAGACGGATGGTTCTGAAGTCATGAAGAGCTGTCACCTGTTTCCAGTAGTATTCGAGTTGTGAGCGCTTATTGCTGGTCATTTCTGTGCTTTCGACATTGTGTGACCCTTCATCGTAAGGCTGCCGGCGAAAAGGATCATAAAGAGGATCGGTCCTACAGGGATGGACAGCTGCATGTGCGTAACGAATCAGAATGGGTGCCATAGGCAAATGGGCTTCTTCTGTGTATAAGTCAGCCCATGCGGCGTTTAGGCCTTCGCGTTGAACATTCAGAGCGTCGAATGCATAGGCCAAGGCACTGCCCAACGGGCGTATGCTCACTGTCAGAAAAATAGACTCTCCGGGTTCAATGTAACCCTCCGAAGGGTACACCGCGAAACATTCTGGCCTTTGGATTCCAGTCTGAAAAACAAGGGGACGGTAAAAGTCGGGATTGGACAAGCGACATATGTACCACGAATGATGAGATGTCTCGTGCATGGCATCGCTTGTCGGTCTCCTATCGATACCATGATTCATCGTATCACTCAGAGCCTCTTGAAGCAATTGATTTAGTTCCCATTGTCCAGCTTCCGTGGCTGGATCAGTAATGTTAAAGAAAAGCAAATCCGTCAAGAAGCTCGTCGAGTCTGATCTGTACTGATCGGTTTTCAGTTTCCGGTGAAATGTTCCAGCACACGCAAAAGCCTGTGTAGCAGCATCGGGCGACATGCCTTCATCCAGCTGCGAAGGAGGTTGCCAGCATTTGTGACGTGTACAACCAGTTGCGATCGCCATTGCTTGTCGTGGTGTCTTTTCGGTGATTATAGAGTTGTTGTTAACAAGGTTATCAAGATCTCTCCAGTTTCGACAAAGGGGACACGATTTCAAGGGATCTTCGCAAGTTTCTTTTTTTCTTTCGTCGACGACGTATTGCGTTTCGTTCCTCGGGTATACAACATCGTCCGGGAGCGACACCATCGCAAGGAAAAGAAATATTCCAATGTGTGACCCACAGATCATGAGGATTCAAGTGTGCATGGCGGTATGCAGTGTAATAATCCGATATGCCTTGATCGCTTTGCTTCGATGTATTCCATCGATACGTCATGAGATGCTTCCAAAGTTCCTGAGATCGAGTAGCTTTGCGCAGGCATTTTGAAACGAGACTGAGCTGAACAATTTCCCCAAGCTTCAGATAAGAGAAAATTAAAGAGGTGACAGAGTCAGACAAGTGTTCTAAATGTGAAGCCGGAGTTCCCAGAGGGTCGAAAATGGACGAGGACGAGTCCTCTCGCTTCCATGGAGAGGAGCCCTTCATGATCCATTCGGGAGCATATAAATCGTCGGCGTGCTTTTCTGGGTTCATAATGCCCTTTTAGCAGGAGAAATAGCGATAATCAAGGATATCTTGTTTATTGTTTAGAAAGGCTGCTCAAAGTTTTCCAGACGTCAGATTGTATTCATTCGGTTTAGCAGTTGCAACAACTCTTGCACGTCGTAAAAACGACGTTCCTCGTACTACTATACTGTATCATCGCCTTTCGGCACTCAACACATACAAAAGTTCTTTTCTACTCAGTATAATTGTAGCCAACGTGATAGCCGTGAACGTGAACGTAAACGTGAAACCTCCCATGATCGAGTGAGTCACGAAACAGTTCGTGTCTCGTTGAAGGTGTTGGCTGTTGTATTGACAGGGGTGGGTTTTATTGACGACACCCTTCGACAAATAAATAATCAACATCTATAACCCTCTCACTGAGCCACACGTTGACTGTAGCTCTTCCTTATCACGATGAGAAAGCTTTTATCGTTGTTCGTGGCGGCTGCAGCGCTTCCGATTGCGTTCAGTCGGAACAGCCTTCCCCGATCGTCACAACAACATGCATTCTCTCCATCATCGCGCCGAAGAAATAATATAGATCAACTTCCATGGAATCCAAGTGCTGTCATTGATGAAAAAGGATTTTTAAAAGGACTTTTCCGCCGTAAGAAGGGCGATTGGGAAGAAGAACTTCGTTTGCGTACCGTCTATCACACCAACCATCCCTGCCAGATTCGGCAAGTGCCCGGTGATGGGAACTGCTTGTTTCATGCGCTCAGTCTGTGCCTACAATATGCGGTGAACGGGACTCATTGGGATATGCCCAATCGTTTGGATGAATTGTACGAGCATTCTCGAAGCCTGCGAGCCAAAGCGGTGGCCTGTTTGCGACAGAAAAATCGAAAATTGTTTTTGCAGGGACGAGAATCCTTGCGCGCAATCGAATTAGTCACTTCAGCTGCACAACAATATGATCTGACTCCGGAAGAATATTGTGCAACGATGGAAGAGGATTGTGTGTGGTAGGTACTGGAACGTGCAATAATTACGGTGTTATTGCAACTAATTGTTACTGACCTTTGCTTGAAGGGGCGGTGGGCCCGAAATTGTCGCTTTGAGTAATATCCTACAGCGACCTATTCATGTGTACGAACTTACGGTGGAGAGTCTGAGTGCAAGTGACATTGCAGGAAAAAGATCAAGTGACAAGGATCAGCCAAAGAAACTTACATTTGTTTTGAAACGGATGGCTTGCTTCGGCTCACCACGGTTTGATGGAAAAGAGCGCTGCACATATTGTCGGCCGATTCTCGTTTTCCTGACATTCAACCAGGTCAGCAAATGGCGGCAGGGAATCACTTTTTATCTGTCTTTCCCGATATAAAACGTAGGAAACGCTTACGAGGTGGGGCCGGTAATGCGGAAGAAGAAGAGTTTTCAATTTTCGAAGAGGAATTTGAAGGTCCAAACCTCACATCTCGTCTTTTGTGGTGGTGGCAAGATTTAATGCAGAGCATTGGCATATGATAGAGCAAAAGGCATGTTCCTTTCTTCACAAAGGGCTAATGGTGCGCGCTAAAGTTAAAGGCAAGCTTTTAAAACCGCTATGTACCCTTAACTAATGACACAACGACCAGCCTTCTCTTTTATCATTTTGTCGATTTCTTCCTCGCTGACACCAGCACCATCACGGACGTCCCAGAAATCGGAGAGTTTTGCATTTCGAACATCCCTTCGCATGTAAAACAAAATATACGCGCTCGAATCAACAACGTCTCTAGCGTGAATTTCATAAATTTGAGCATCGTTGTACAATCGCCACTGTCCGTCAATCTCTGATTTAAGTGACGCAACGTAATGACCACCAGATAGTGCACCTTGATGATGAACTACTCCGTATAAGTCATAAAGTTTCTCAGATCGACCATCGTCTTTGATAGACTGCTTTTCGCTTGGCTCGTCACCATCCTCGTCAACCTTCTCTTCAGCTAATTCTGATTCCAAGGCATCATTCGAAATTGCTGACGTATCTTTCTCGCTTTTAGTTGATCCCTTCGACTCCTCTGCCATAATGCGAGACAGATCAAGACCTTCGATTGGAAATACAACCAAGTCACGAAGCTTTCTCCGCATATGCTGTGTGAATTGAAAACGTTTCAGATGGATAATGACAACTGGAGGAAGGCGCCATAAGCTCATACGCTTCGTCTGTACCCGAAAATCTTTGCATCTTGAGCAGTACGCCTCAGGAATTTTCTCCTCTTTAGCGAATGCATCAAGGCAATCTTCAAGCGTGACAGAGCCTGCATGCATACTCTTTCTTTCGCCGGTTCCACAAGACCTGTGACATTTTAAATTAACCATGGCTTGCCTAGCACGTGCTTGTTGTGGCTGGCTCACGACAGGATCTCCTGCATAGGGCCTCATACCAAACCCTGATGTCGCTACATCTACGGCAAAATGCCAGTCAACCGCAATACTATCACCATCCATGACGTCAGTTGTCTTGTCGTTGTCATAAATCAAACAACCGATGCAACATTCATACCAAGGACAACTTGGGCAACGTTTGCCATCTCTGGTTGTTATTCGAAGACGAAATCCGTACCGAGGAACGGGTCCACCGGACACATCTTCCGTATCCGTGTACGTCCTTGTTTCTGCTGTTACCGACTCGTCCATATGCTGGGTCTCTGACTTCATGGCGCTTTCTGAAAGGAACCGAAGAGCGGACTTTGGAACGAAGTCCCTAATCTTGCGAGCTATTATGTCATAAAGAGCACATCCTGTACAAGAGCTAAAATTGTTCACGCGAATCAAAAGAGGGACTCCTATCAGGCGGTGACCAAGTGGGTGTAAGTAGTCATGTGTAATGAGCTCGGATCTTCGTTGAGATACGGCCAAGAATGCAACGTTCCTTTGTGCATGATTCGTTTCGCCGTTGTTCAATTGTTCGTTATCGTTCCCGTTACCCAACGTTTTATCCTCTGGTTCTCCTACAGCACCGGAGGCCGGAATCGGATCTAATTCAAAAATATGAAGCAACGGTAATTCACCAGAATCCTTGTTTTGAAGATCGCGAAGTACCCACGATTTCTTTAAGGTTGAAGTAAGACATGAGAATATAAAATTTCAGGGTTTTACGTCACGAGCCAAACTTACCGGGGCAATTTTCGATATGTAGCAATCCTTCATATCAACCACAGCGAGGTCACCTGCCCTGTCTTGGTAAACCTGCTCAATGTCATCAACAGATTTTTCCGGCTGTTCATTTGAATTTGCTGACTCTTCAATCTCTTCGTCAACAAGCACCTTTGCTAATGCTATCAAAACGTCTCCAAGGGTTCCATCTACATGAACCCTTACACAATACTTCATCGGCTCTCCCCACCTCGTCTCGCATAAAGAATCAGTGAGACAGCAAGATAATCATCTTCGGGTAGGGGCAGTTGTAAATATAGATATGGTTCAAATCTTGCGCTTTCGTACAGGCAAGTGCGACATGTAAGCAGACTTTTGAACTGGCCGGTAAAAAAGGCGACGACAATTGACATTTCCCTCTTCAAATGATTTGCCCACCATATGTCAGCCAGTTCGCTGTCTGGTCGTCCATCTGAATCGGGAGCTTCGATGTATGGCTTTTCCACAATGCGATTCAGATCCTCTGAAAGACCACCCAAAAGAAACGTCAAGAACTCTTGTGCATCGTGCTGTTCGTTACCTTGAAAGTGGTCGTTAAATTTTGCAAGCGAATCTTTAAAGGTCTTCGGTGTCAGAGCAGGCGAGTTCACTGGAGCGTACGACCCTGGTGTTGTAATACGTTTCATGTGGCCTGTTGTAGATGATTGGTTACCAAAGCGCTTCCACAGCGAGTTAATCAGGATGGCGGTAACTTGCGCCAGATGCCCTTCGTATCCGAGAGGGTTTGTTGTGTTAATGTCCTTAAGATATGCTCTTGATGTGAAATACTCCCGAAATATGGGCGTGTGGCTGATGCACTGTATTGGAGAGTTCAAATAGCACGTGTTCCTGCGTCCAGAAAGTAGCCGGATTAGAAGTGATTTTTCAAAGTGCATGTTATCGCATCCCCAGTCGCACTTACCCCATATTATATAATCCAACAACTCCATCCCCAATTTCGGGAAAAACGCGGTCCTCCTCCGACCTCTTCTTGAACGCCCATTCCTTCCCATCAATACCACGTGGCCAGAGCCCCGTCTTGTCGTCTTTTACTTCTAAAAGAAGAGACATCCTTGAACTATCGGTAGTGTTACGCTTCTTACGCTGGTCCGAAATACTGGAATCAAGATCAAGTATCCAATCGGGGCTACTGCTTCTCTCTTCGGCTGTGCCAGGCTCAGCACTTAGCATCCAAATTCTCGCAGAAGAAAGATTTATTTCAAGCTCGCGACAAAGCTGAACCAAGAGCACCCCCACTGGGCTAACCCTGCTGACCTGATAATTTTGCTGGAATGGTCGAGCGTCGCCTCTAGAAGCTGCATCGCACATGTATATGGAAATGAAAAGAGGATGCAGCTCAATTTCATTCTCCGTCATAATTCTCGGCGTTTTCGTATGCGGAGAAGCTGTCCCAGAGCTTGATACGTATTTGACCACCGTACGGTGTATTGGCGGACCACCATCGTACCATGCCTGGAGCGCAGACCAAGACATTGGCGGCAAAATGTCATAATCGTGCTTCCAACGAATATCCGAGCGCAGAGCCAGACTACCATTCTCTGATAACAAACCCGTATTACTTATTCGGCGTAGGCCTCTGACGAGAGCACCATCCTTGACACCCCTTCCATCGTTGCCATCAGAAGGCGTCCCAGATGCCTGTTTTACCAAATTGGTCCAATCTCCAAACCAAGCGGAATCTATAATATTCCAAACAGTCCCTCGGGGACCGCGACGTGATACTTCCGTCTGAGGATATCTGCTTCGATGCCGCCTTTCCAATTCTGCAACAAGGGCGATTTCCATTGATGCAAGAGTCGGAGGAATACCGAAAAGAACTCCAGCCACTATGCGCAGTTCTAGCATGAGTTGCCCTAAGCGAGAGGGCGGTCCTTTTTCCGAGAATCGCGTTTCGTTCCATTTGCAAAACTCATCGAAGTTCATTTGGTTCGGTACAGAAGTGTCTTCTAACACGAGATCAACTATTTCCCTCAATGTAACAGTGCTCGTCTCGCTTTCTGTAGGAGGCATCAGACCCTGAAATACGCACTCTTCAACGTCGATTATTGACTCCTCAAGCGGTTCTCTTAATGACTTGACTATTTGAATGTTGTCTTCCGGAGATAAGTCCATGTCCCTTGGACTATCACGTTCGAGCCGAAAGTCAGAAAAATCCATCAATTCCACAAGCATCCGGGCAACATGAAACCTGGTCATTACACCTTTCGAATCGGTCATGTTGCCCCTATCCGAAGAAAATTGTGTAGAATTGTTACCGCTATTTTCGTCGTGCTGAAAAACGCGGTATAGAAACCGCAAGAGTGGGAGGTCTGTGCTCTCATCCATGCTCTTATTCTGCCTAACAGCAGTGCAGCCAAACTTTAAAACATCAAAAAGCGTCAGGTAAGAAATTTTGCCTTCCGTATCTAGATCATATCCATTCTGCTCAGAACTGCTACTGGAGGCCACGCCTGCGAAAACTAGTTTTGCGAGAGATTCTTGCATGTAACCTCCATGTCCCAGCTCTTCGTTTTCCGAAGACAAGGCTCTACAAAAGGCTTTCATCGAAATGCCTTGCTTAGGCTGGTTTAAACTTTCCGACGGTTGTTCAAGTGACGTTGACGAAGGGCCATTTCCATTGCAATCAGCGGCTGATCCCATCGGATCACCATGAATGACTTCCGACTTGCTTTGTACCATTGAGTGAAATCTTCGTTTAATTTCAAAAATCCGGCTGTCTGCCAAAGAGTATATGTCACACAAGGACCGTGGCTTCTGTTCCATCGTCTCCAGAAAAGCGGCAATCGATAGCGGGATATCTTCTGTTGGAGGAATCATAGCACACGCCAAATTCGCCATCCAATCCAGTAGCAAATGAGGTCGCCCAATGTGCGTCGAAAGAATCCTGGCACAAAAAGTCGACTCCGAAATCGATTTTTGCAACCATCCCGCGGCGTGTATCGTATCATCGAAAATCTGATCCAGCAGCGCTTGCGCTTTCGGTTCCTTGTAAGAATTTTCGCCATGTACATCTGTCATATACCGATGAACGGTGTCTCGAGCGACATTCCCTTTCTTTTGATAGCTATCATACATCCTGTAGGCGAGTAACGCCATGGTGACGATAATTTTGTCATGGTCACTACTCGCCACTCTCTCTTCGTCTTTCACAGCCGTAGCCTGCGCTCGAATGCGGGCTTGTTCTTTTGAAAGTCTCTATACTGCTTGCAGACTGCCAAATAAATTAATACATCCGGAAGCAGAACCAGTTGACCCATCGCTCCTCCGTAATAGGAGGACGAAGATGACGACGAGTGTCCTTGTAACGTGTAAACAAAGCAGTCAAAGAGTCCCATATGACCCGAAGACCCCGAATGCGGATGTACATTCATCGGTACAAGGAACTGAATCAATGTTGCCTTATCGAGTGCTAATTGTCTTGTTTTCAACCACTTGTTCATGGCCCCCTCAATCCCCGGTGGAACGGGAGCCTCACCAGCCATCGGCGAAGAAACAATCTCATGCAAAGGTTTAAAGAACAATGCATCGACTAAGTTTTCTAATTCGCCGGTAAGATCCCCCGAACTGCTTGGATTCGAGTTGCGGCGGAGACTGAGTAAGGTGCGGACGATGCGGTGCACGATGGGACGCGTCAAGATCTCGCTGGCTCGCCAAACCGGCATGATATGCGACAGATGAGTCTTCATGATTCACTGTTTCACGCAGTAGCTTTTTATGAAATAGAAAGGAAGAATTGAAATTGATTTACAAGATACGAGATGTCCATGAACAACAAATGCAAGGGGTTTCGATTTGCTTGTCTTGTTCGCCTGCGTTTCAATCCGTTGAGGTTGATTGAGGGGAGGTGTGTCTATCTCAAAGAAAGTACAAGACGTGGAGGTCGTTTCTCCCCCCGCGATACTTGTAGATTCGGTGGAAAAAGATTCCAGATTCCGACATAATATTATACTCCGTATCTACGACTTACCTGGTACGACTTAGTACTGTACGACTTACGACTTACGACTTGGATCTCTAACCTAACCTCTAACCCCTAACGCCATTGGAGGTAGGCTGCGCAATGACGAAAAAGAAAACTTATTTCTTCCCGTCCCTTCTTATTCATTCGTCATTTACCAAGCATTATTTGATTTCTGGTTAGGTTCAACAATTTGCCCCAAAGATGCGAGCGAGTCAAGCGCTGTGTTGTAGCGTGAGCGCGACGGTGCTATCTTTAAAAGTTCCCTCGGTCGAAGCATCATTTCAATGGGGCCTCTCATTTGCGTCTTCGTCTTGGCAATCGCGAAGAAGACGACGATTTCTGTACTTCTCAAAATCTCCGTTCTCAGAAGAACGATCATCCCAATTGACTTTACAAACAGATCTGGAGACTTCCAAGTTCATTCAACGGTTCAAATTGATCGCGCCATTGTCATTATTTATACTCCAATCTACCTTAATGGCATTATTATTCATTTCCTGGGAGGATTTGCTATGCACGAATGTTTTGCCATCCAGACACAGAACATCGCAAAATTGGGAACACACATTCGGGGCGCATACCATTCACGGACTGGGTTTTGGACGCGAACAACGCGCGGGTCTCCGTCACCAAGATGAGCTCAATGATCGAATTCTTTCTTACAACGAAGTTATGTTGACGCATCGACAAGATAGAGTTCGTCGGTGGCGAGACAGTGTATCAACAACGATGGATCAACAGCAGGCAATCAGTACTGTGCTAAAATGTTTGAAATGTGTGACGAGATTAAAAGGATTGGCCGACGACTATCAATGGGAATTGATTCGCCTTGAACTTATCTCCGAGCCATTGACTCAGCTGGAACCAGCCGCTAGCTTCCTGCGACGGGCAATCGATGAGCCATTGATTCGAGAGTCGGGGGAAGGTATTGTTGGCTTTGATTGGGGATCCTGTGCGTGGAGACATTGTGGGGCTTTGGCGGATGCCCAAGAGGCACTGGACGAGCTGCAATTCATGCTGGGAGTACTGGAACCATATGAAGCAGTTTTTGTCTTGATATTGTTGAACGGAGTCTTCGAGACATTTTAGTATCTATACCATGGAATGAAGCGCGAGTCGAGGATGCAATAAGCTGGCGAGACTATCCAGAATATCAACCCAGAGTAACATACGATCCTGAAGACGGAGAGGACGGCGAAGGCAAGATTGACGAAGAATATTTCAAGGCACTTCAAGAATTCAGAGTTGATTGAATGTTTTACAAAGCATCCATTGGATAAGGACTGTCTCGCATGACAAAGACAGCGCTCGTCGACCATGAACGCTCATCGTCCATTTCCCTTTCCCACCACATTATCGTCTCTTATTGAGAGAAAACAGCCAAGATGTTCGTTCGAGCATTGATTTGATTCGATCTGCGGCGGAGCTAGAGATGTAACACATGCGTTATCAACGACCATAGAGATGTACGAAGATGAGCTACCTACGAGCACAAAGACGCAACGAGATAAGTGATTTTTTTCTCTTAAAAGATTGTTTAGTTTTAGGCTAAGTAGGCACCGAGAAAAGCACAGGACCTTGTAAGACAAAGTTTCTGAAAATTTCTCTCTGCAAAAACAATATTAACCCTAGTCTCCCGTCTCCCATTGTAGACCCAAATGGCCAGCCGCTTTTGGCCGCGACTGCCATTTGAGCCATGAAGCAGCTAGTTTCCGCAAGCCAGAATATGGGTTCGTGCTCACTACGTTTCATCATCAGGAGTTGATAGCTAATACAATACACTAATTTTCATTACTAAATTCGACGGTAAACCTTACGGTTCGTTAGTTACAAACTGTAAGCTCCGTTTCGCCACCACTGCTACTTTGTATTCAGTTAAGTGATTGGTAAGTTTGTACCTAAGACTTTGTGCTTGTGTATCTCAAGATAATGTGCGTCCCTGGATAAAATGGTGTTGGTTCGATGCGTTTTTTTCTTCCTATTTGTTTCGTTCAAGGAAAAGCGTCTAGAATTTTCTTCACTCACTGTAAAGCTTTCTCATCATTGAATCACGAGTGTCTCAACAAGAGTTCAATCTGTCAAGCAATGTGTCCGTGTATCCTATGCGACATTGGAAAACACACTGCGACAAAGAATTAGTTTGGAGTACCGTTCCGAAATACCCTTTAGTACTGGAAGCTCACACTTGTTTTGTTGCTACAACTAACCGTGTTTTTCGGCTAAAAATACTTGTGCCAATTAGTTGCCCATCGCTTTTCACGTTCATTTTCGTGCAACTAAGAAACCTTTTGATCGGAATTAACGATCTCTTACTCAATCTTTCTTGGAATTCAGAGCAAAGCGACTCCTTTGATATTTCGTAAACTTTTTGTTGTTGCGAAATTACAATACTGAGTGAATAAAAGCCGCTCAAGTGTAATAAAGAGACAAGTGAGCGACGACGCCATGATCAAGGGAATAATAATAGTCAACAATCATGGCAAGCCTCGCCTTGTAAAGTTTTACCAGTCAGTCGAGTCTGAATCTTTACAACAGAACGTCATTCGTAGAGTCTTTCAACAAGTCGCTGCAAGACCAGATTCATTTTGCAATTACTTGGAAGGAGCCATTCCTGAATGGGGAGACAATATCAAATTGATATACCGCCATTACGCAACACTCTTCTTTGTGTTTGCCGTTGATAGTCAAGAGTCCGACCTAGGAATTTTGGACCTTATTCAAGTCTTTGTGGAGTCCTTAGATCGGTGCTTCGAGTCAGTTTGCGAGCTTGATTTGATTTTTCATTCCGACAGAGTACGTGACAGGGATTTGTCCTTCGGCGTATTTATTGAAATCTCCTAACTTTTTATCTCCTTACAGGTTCACTATGTGTTAGATGAAATTGTGATGGGTGGTATGGTGCTAGAAACAAATATTCATTCGGTTCTACAAGCTGTCAAAGACCAGGATAGATTGCACAAGGATTCATTGACGCGAGTCGAAGCGACAGAATCTGCGTCACACATACAGCAACGTCTCGGCGGAGATACAAGTAAATGGCAATACAACTGGTAACGTTGTTGCTTTCTTGGAGCATAGACCATCCGTCTTTATGATACATGGGAACATAAAAGATACAAAGATATTGTTTCACAAAGCGATCGGACAAAAAGGACAGTACATAGCTCGCTTAGTTTTCATTTTAAATCCAAAACTCTTTATTCGGGGTGCGACTCATGAGCGGACTTATCGTCGTCCATCGCACCTAATGCATTTCCACTTTCCATGCTAAGCTGCGAAACCCCGCGTCCAGGCATTTTTGGCGCTTCGTCAGCCATTGAGTTACCAGTCGAAATGCAGTCTGCAATTGAGGGACAGTAAGAGCTGACCGATTTATTGTCATCATCCAAAGATTCGATAGTGATTGAACTCCTTTCATCGTTTTCTTCGTTCGAGAAAAACGATATGAAGAGCAATGGCGCATCCGACTTAGGTCCTGATTCGTCTACCCTCGGAAGCTCCAGCTCAGCAGCCTCAAGATCATCCTCGCAATCAACAGTTCTCTGCGGCAAGTTAGGTGCCCCGTCAAATAAGACCACGCATGAATCAGCAAGAAAAGTTGAAACCGATGGGCACGAAGGCAAATTTGCTTGAAAGCGAACATCGACTCCTTCATTGTTTCGTGCGAGACGTTGCTCACTCGAGTCCGAGCTTGTACTCTCCATTAACTTTGTCGCAAAAGGAGTTTTAGTTCCAGGCGATTTGTCGCTAGAAATTGGATCGAACAGAAACGCTGGTAATGCAACACGCTGTCGTCGATATCTTTTCTCCGGAGTCCGCAAAGCACTAGGAATAGTGTCAACTAGAGGCACATCGCGTTCTCCCCCCTGGTTCAAACCGATCGAAGCAACGTCTCCACCAATTAGCGAACCATTGGAAAACTCACCAGTGCTGGAACTGCGAAGCATTTTTGCGACTGAGTTACCTGTTGTACTTCGTGCTGGACTCGAAAAACTTGATCGACGGCCTTCCTCATCATTTGTTCTATCGGAACCACCAAAACGCTCTCGCTCCTTCACAAAATCATTAGAAGACACAAGATCTCGCCGAACCAAAGTTCGAAATGATCTTGACGGTATTCTTCTTTCTGGGCTCTCACCTTTCGATGACCGTCTCCCCCCAGTACTTCTCACGGGTCGTCGTGCGTTATCGACAACCTCGTCTTCACTTTTTGTCCTTCTTGCCATTGTAGACAGAATCTCATGACTGAAAATCTCGTCAATGGCTGTTCCATCCAGCGAGCGCGTTCGTCTTTGTGTGGCAGCAAATCGATAGTTAGTTATTTTCGTATCTTCGCTTGTTCGAGTGGACCGTGACACTGAAATTATATCATGGTCGGGCGAAAAGTCTTTTGATCTAGGACCAGCAAACCGTAAATCCTTTTCATCAAAAGTCGCAAAATTACGCGAAACATCAGACTTTGATCCAATGGAAGCTTTTCTTAACTGAGATGAAAAAAGGGGCTTCGTGTCGTTTTCAAGTACATCTTCTTTCGAGGAAGAAGAAGAGATAGCTTCATCGCTTCGAAACTTTGTGCCGATGGGCTCGCCCTCTTTTGTGATATCCTCTTCTGAAACGATTTAGAAGGACTGATTCTACTGTCTCTCGTGAATTTTGGCTTGATGGCTTTGTTGGGAGACGACTCCTCCGGGGAAGACTGTTCGCCAGATGATAGCCTCGGAATAGGACCTCTTCCTCCTTGCTCTCCCCTCCCTCCGCTCGAAAAATTCATCTGCAATTGTACTATTCGCGAGCAAAGACAATGAGGACGCAGTTACACCGTAAGATTGGTAAAACTGTTGCTTTTGTCATGGGAAATGTGGTGCCTTGACCATCTACTTGCTCCTTTTTCGTCTTGCTAATGCCGGTTTTTTCGACATCGAAGCTTTGCAAGGCGAGGTGCGGGGCCACCGGAGTTTTTGGATTTATTGCACCATTTCGCGTGGACAACGCTGAAAAAATGGACTGGGAATGAAGAAATTATGAAGATGCAAATTAGTAGAGACGATACAACGAAGACAATTTTCATTTAAACGAAATTTATAGCAAAGCGTTAAGCTCCACTTTCAACTTTATAGAACCTTATACAAGGACTCCGGGACGGAGTCATGAGACACTGAACGAGCTTTATCACACTGCGTAAAGCTGTACCTAGAGACGCAATCGCAAACGCCGCTCGCCGCACTACCTGGTATACTTTAGTTTGGACATCACACCTACAACACCAATACCGTATCGGGAGAGGACGTTAAAATTCTGCCTCATGTACAAGTACAAGATTCTACGTAGCATCAACGACGAGGCAGAATTTTAACGCCGTTTCCGTAATCGGAACCAAATCTTGCACTGCCTCGTACTCGTACTGTGCAAGCATCCGGTTAAAGTTACTCACAAAAAATAAGGAGTAAAAAAAAGATGAGCAGAAGCAGGACGAACCCCAATCCTAATAAATACTCCGTAACCTCCATACAGCTTCCTTACTTGAGCGTCAAATCGTATCAATGATGACATCTTCTTGGTCACTTTTTGTTGTCTTTATCCGCGAGAAGGTCCAGGAGTTGCAAGAATAAGGATACGATATCCATGTACAGAGTCACTGTCAAGACATAAATATTGTGAGTTGAGGAAGAAATACACAAATGATAAATAGTGCCATAAAACGTTTGGTCACTTACGAGCACCAAAAACATAGTCCTCTTTATTCATCCGATACTTGCTATGCTTTCCGGCAATGATTAGGCGGGTGTCATGTGCAAGGTAGAATGAAAACATGCACGCTCCTAAAAAAAGCAAACAGGGAATCATTAAACGGGATAATAGTAGGAATAGGGGCAAAACTCTGCAACAGTTGGACAAAAGAAAGAGTAACAAATACCAAACCGCAACTTTGAAGGATGTTTGAGTAAAAGAACAAGGCGCACTGCAGAACCGAACAGAGCCGTGATACTTACGATGACAAAGCCGCCCCCATTGTGTCAGATCATATTTTGGATTCTTTTGTCTAACAGTGTAGACAGAAATAGCAGTTGTCGCAAGCGCCGTTGCAAGCATTGCCGTTACAACCGAACGAAATCTATAAAAACTTGTCACAAAACCGACGCTTATTGCTTCTCCAAACGTGAAGAGAGCAAGAAGGTAATATTTCAGCGGCGAGGACCGTCTTGCATGGGTGCTGAAGGTCATGACCAGTACAGTGCAGAGAGAGATTAGTGCGCATACCAACGGGGCGTAGATGCCCATTCCGGAACCGAGAATCCATTGCTTTATCGCTGGATATATTCCGAAAACCGTAACCGACAAAGCCGTGAAAATGAGTTGAGCTGCCAATATCCCGTATACCTTAGCTTGACATGATACACACAATTGTGAGTTGGAAAAAGCATCACAGATTGGAGCACAAAACCTTACCAATAAACGAATTTCTCGATTCTCTAGCCAAAAAAGAGTTGATCATATCCCTCGTTTCTTGATCGCCAACTTGTTCCGTGGCGGCAGGTTTTCCGTACCTTGGATGTGATTGTTGCTGCGAGGGCTGGGGTTTGACTGCAAAGGAAGTTTTAGATCCAAAATAATTATTCGATGTTTTTCCAAGAGTGGGGGGATCGAAAAATTGCGATTTCACGCCCGAAAAGGTAAACAGAAGCAGTGCCCCTCGACAAAGAAATGCCTTGTACACCATGGTGAATCCGTCACTAAACGATTCTTTCCAAAACACACTTAATACGTAACAAAGCGATTCGTGAAGTCAACAAAGAGTAACATTACTTTATATTCAACATCTTTGATGATCTTTGCTTCGTCTCATTCATTTACGATGAAGCCATGTTAGTGTTCGTGACGTTTTCGTGAGGCGGAAATTTCACTGTGGCCATAAAATGTGGACATCTTCTTCACGACTGAATTTCTGTCACCCCTCTAACAATTTAGGTCTTTGTAAGCAATGCATGCTTTAGCCAGATGCGACTGAACCGTCAATATGCTATCGCTTGCACGGGTGAATATGAACCAATGTCCAGTTATTTCTCAAAAGGCCTTATTAGAGTTGTCATGAGCAATTGGGTTAAAATTTACAAAGTAATTCCCGAAATAAAACACCAGAACTTTCAAGTAACACCACGTCATAACCTTGTTCGTCCTTCAAGCTCTCGCCGCACCTGAAATGCTATCATCATTTTGCCGCTTTAAGAGGCTATTTGGTAAGTGCGCGTCGACACCAAACTTTGTGGCGGCGCCACCTTGTTCCAAGCTCTAAGTTTTTGTAACTCAGAGAGCCGGAACGGCGCGGTATGTTATCACAACATACTTCTGCCGCTGAAAAGCTGACCACCTAGTTCGTCGCAAGGGTCACTCCAAAGCAATCAATAAGTTCTCCTTTGAATTACAACTTGCGGCAAATGTACATATTGTATGTTGCATCACCCGTCCGAAAAGCTTCACGTCTCCGTGCCTTTTCTCTAACCACATCAACAAGATCCTTTGTCAACTCCACAACACGGCGACCTACTGAGCCCTTTGATGCCCACAAGAACGGAATCCGGTAGTGCCAATATACAGGAAACGGATCAAAACGCTCGTTCGACAATACTTCGTATTCTAAGCTAAGGTCGCGGGCGAGCTCGAGCCTACACCCCACATAGTTAATCGCTGTCATCCATTGAGTATGCGAGAAAGACGAGGCTTGAAACTGCGGATCAGCACCCGCTGATGACTGTTGTGGTTTTGCAGCAATAACCTTATCAACAATAATCACAAGTCCCCTAATTTGTACTGACTTAAGCAAATTTGACAGCGTTGCTTCGATATCCGGACTGTACGAGAGGGATTCAACAGCCAGAACTGCCGTGAAAGTAGCAAGGGGCAAAGGAGCGTCAAAGTTTTTTTGCTCAAAAACTGCCACATCGGCGGGAACGTCATGGTATGAGGCTAAGCGCCGTGCGAAATGGATTTCTGCCTCACTCAAAGATATTCCGTAATAGCGAAAGATTCTGTTCGTTTCAGCAGTTGATGCATAAGTGGAAAGGAGAGGATACAGAGTACCACCGACACCACAACCGACATCCAGAACAGAGAGATGTGTATTAGAAGGTAAATATTCTCGAAGTGCTTTAACCAGCGCTCTGTTTACGTTTGTGTCACCCAACCACGAAATGTCTAGTTTTTCTTTTGTCCTGGTCCTTTTACTTAAACCTGCAATAAATTCTGAAAAGAACTCGATTCGATCTCTTCCAACGTAATCAATTCCCGTGAAAGGGAGGCGTGCATCGAAAATGGAGCTTCTCTATAACGGTCGCGTAAAATGTTGTGATTGCATAGACCCTCCCCGATAGAACACGACCCGTCAAGTTTCAACGAGTATGCCTTGTACTGATCCCAAAGAAATGCGTCGGAGATGCGACAAATTTTATCATAGTATTCGTTCGTAGCATTATCAGCGTGAAGCCCGGCCTCCTTGCACGAATCAACAAAACCCAATTTTGATACGAGCTCTTTCAATTCTAGCAAACTTCCCACGTAAATAGTGATGAGAACAGTAACACAGAAAAAGGGGATAATCACTCGCTGCGTACGTCCTCTTTGTTTTTTTTGTACGCAGTCTTGATAGCGCTGCGTGCCGCATGGTTTGGCACGCCGTGACAAGCTCCGATGAAAGACTCATAGAATAAGGACACTTATCAGACAACTCGCGCTGACACTGAATAGTGGATAACACACCCGACAATATTATCGGCGCTACTGCAAGAAACTGATTCTTTTCGAGAAATGGTGATTGTTGTGTGCTTTTTTGAATGGGGCTTTGTTTGCTCTCGCAAGAACTCGAGAACTTCAACAAATTGCTGCGTATCGTAAAAGCTTCCTCTCTCCAGCGGCGTCCTTAAAAGAGACTCGTTTTCAGTGCTTTCATCAAAACGAACAGCAAGTGAAATAAGTTCAAATGGGTCTCGCAAGTCGATTGCTGAAGCTGCAAGGTGGCGACGCTTTTCTCTACCACGCAGCATTACCGTGCTCCCAAGCTCCCTTGCTTGTGGATGTGCGTGTACCGTTGATGCGGACTCCATTTTGAAAGTTCAATCGTAATCATTATAATAGGGCTTTACGAATGAAGCGATATAAACGCTTTCATCAATCCTGTTAGGCCGACCTTACCGTTACCTTGTCGATGAGCGCCCTATTCTGCTCTTTGTAATCTCGGTCGAACACGGTTTATAGTGTGAAGTGTAGATAACTTTTCTTGTGAATCAACAATATTCCAGTCCCGGAAAAGTGTGTAATGGTAATTTTTCTACCCCGTATGATTAAATACTCCCTACTTTCTAGAAAACAAGCAAAAGTAAAACTTTCAAGCTAAGTTTGCGGCTTCATCCATGTTGTTGTCGTGAATGATTGTGACAAAACAGAATGCTTTAGGTGCCCATTCTTGCTGCAGTTCGTAGTAAAAACTGGGAAGTGTGAAGATTACAAGTTGCGTGTTTCCCACACGGACAGACTAATTCTCTTTAATCAATTAGCTCCATAATTTAAGCGTCTTGTCAAAACCGCACGATATAATAGAGTGATCCTCTAGTATATCAGCACCACTGACTTTCCCATCATGGCCATGCAATCGGGTTAGCATTTTCCAATCCCTCGCCCCCAAAGACAAACTGTTCCATCGAAAGAGGAGGACACCATGTATTCTCCTGTTGAATTAAAACGAGTGTTGGTGATCAAATCGGAGTGTGCAGGTATGTTGGTAATCATCTTCCTTTGCGCAAATCCCAGATTTTGATAGTGCCATCGTCACCAGATGTGGCCAATTGGAACCCGTTTGGGTGAAACTCAGTATTGAGTACCCGTTTCGCATGTCCCATAAAGTGCTTGATTGACTTCCCTGTTCGAAGATCCCATACGTGAACGATCCCCGCAAAGTCCGAAGTCGAACAGAGACTACCGTCAGGATGGAATCCGACTCCGTAACATTCCTTCCAATGACCATCTTGAAGGAGGATATTCTTCCCAGTCTCTACATCCCACAACCTCCACGTATGATCAAAGCTTGTTGTGGCCACGTGCCGTTTCATTGGGTGGAATGCCGTTCTACACAGACGAGCGGCATGACCTGTGAGATGTGAAGCTTCGGTGATACTAAAGACACTGCGCTCCCCACTTTCCTCATTATCTTCGTTCATGACTACATCTGATTTTGTGATTCTCCACAATTTACCAGTCATATCAATTGAAGCTGTCGCTATCAGCGCTTCGTCGTGATCGAGGGGCATCATGCTGAGACCCATGATACGATCTTCGTGACACAAAGTCTTTTGACCCAAGGGTTCCATGGCAGAGGAACGCCCATCCCAGAGATGTATTGCTGCGGACCAACTCGCCGTCACCACCAGCGGTACACCCGCCACTAATTGCGTGCAAATCGACGAAAGTGCACGACTGTCTCCATATTGAGATCCAGACAAGCCGGCTTGTCGAAGTTGCTTGCATAATTTTATACACTTTGCATCCAGCTGGGATAGTACACTTTCGTCTTCCGCGTGCTGTTTTTGCTCTTCGTCGCTTACAAATTTGTTTCGCTTTCTTTGAATTAACGCCAAGGAACGGAGTTCACGCTCGGCATTCAGTCGTTTCGCGGCACGAACAACGGAAAACGCCGTCATCGCCTGTCTCGCTTCAATTAGCTCTGGCGTAGCTCGAGTGTATTTTGTAACTTCCTCCTCTCCTTCTAATTGATCCCTTTTGAGTTGTTCCTCTTGTTTCAAAATCTCTTCTGCGCCTACTTGTCTCCGCGCTAGTTCCATTCGCAGCCGGTCACGCACATTCGCCAAGTTTTCACCAAACAAACGAACCGGCAATCCCAACTGGCGTAAGGTAGCGCGAACTTGATCCGGAAGCGTAGGAACATCCACCGTCGCGGCAACCTTCTTGGCAGCCAATTCAAGTAACACAGCTTCATGCTTTTGCCTCTGCTGTTGACTCGAAGCGGTTAGTTCCATCACTTCCACCTGACCAGCGGCATGTTGTTGTCCCATAGACCCTTTGACAACTTGTGACATTTCTCGATTTTGGAAGCGTATAAACGTTCAATTGAATTCGATCGACTTTTTATCGCACCTTGGAGCATGATAAGAAGACGAGTGTGAAAAGTGTAACCTTACTGGTATGGTGATAAAATGATACGGAGTAAAACACACTGTGGGTGCATCGTGTCCCGTGTAAGTTAATACCACAGTAATCGATACTGTAAAGCCTTGTCAACTTTGAGTCATGAAATTAATATCAAAAGAGTCCCGTCTGTCCGGGCATCCTCAGCGACGTTTCAAATGCTCACTGCGACATACGCAGACTCTCGAGTACCGTTCCGATTACACTTTTTCTACTGTACTGCTTTTGAGCTACAGGGACAGTGTTTTCAAAACGTGCTTTTTTGGTCCAAAATACAGGATTTTTTGCTCATTATCACCTTCATTTTCGTGCATTTCAGCGACATTGGAAGGGAACTATTACGAAGTCTTTCTTTATTTTCGAAGCAAAAAAAAAATAGAACGTAGTAACGCAAAGCCTTTGACGAAGACCGCGCATGGAAATTTGTTCAGTACCAGGTACCAGGTAGAGGTTTTATCCCTTGTATACAAAGTAATAGGATTGGTTTGCTCGGTGGCTTTTGTCGCCGCCGACTTTGACCCTTACCAACTCAATAGTGCCTTGGTTTAGGCCGTAAAGTTGTTTTAGGCTACAGTTACGAGGCTGGTAGGAGATAGTGGATACGTTATTCTAACCTCATCGCGAATTTGGACCGCCGTAGACACCAATCCGCTCGACAGCTCTACAAGCAGCGTCGTATCTAAAGCGATGTTCTCCAGGGATGGGTCCATTGCCGTTATTTTGCAGACGCCGATTTCGCACAGCTGAACTCTCATACGACTATAGTATTCAAGCAAACGCTACCCAACTCACCCGTTCGGTTATGCTCGTCAGGATGGCGCGGCTTGTCAAATGCTCAAACAAACTACCCGAGCAGATCTCAGGGCACCGAAGCACTTCACCCAATCTACAGCACAAGTTGGAGAAGCCGCCTTGCTACTCAGTGAGATGCCTTATTCGCGACGGGGTTTTCCACTTTACAGTTTCTGCGTAGCCGCCGGATTGAATGACAAGGATGAGGGGCATATCTACGTGTAGTATGCCATAGGATCATACGAGCAAGTAGCAGTAGCCGCCACTGGCTCATCAACGCTACTTGATCGTTCCTAGGCCTCTTCGGAATCAAGGATCATTCTAGCATTTGTCAAGGGATGTGATTTACAGTAATGGTATGCGGCGTCTCATGAGCAGATGACTGAGGCAGGGGAAGGGTAGGGAATCGCGAGTTATCAAAATGTGGAAGAGCCTCACAGTAAGAGCCAAAAAGCTTTTCCAGCATGTCCTTTTCTTCTCATACCAAAATCATAGGTTGACTGGGTGGTGAGCAGCACTTGTTGCTCGTCCTTCCTATCTGCAATGATCTTTCTGATCTCGAAAACTTAACAGATCTCGGAAGCGACAAAGACAACGGTCATCAGCCAACACCCAACACTAATTGGTTATAAGCCAGAAAACAATAACGGAGTATTCATAAGCTTACAAGTATAAGGTCCCAATAAGCAAAGCTTTACCTGTCTACTATAAGATGGAAATGATCAGTGCTCCATTAAGAATGTGCGACGTATTCATCAATGGACTCTGAACTATATTCGTGTTCTAGTTTATATGGTCCCAAGACAGATAATTGGAAAAATCTCATTAGACACTTTAGATCACATTCTTGTATAGGTAGACTATGAACAGTAGTGAGCTGCACTCTGTCTCTGTGTGGCTGAAATAAACAGACAAAAGAACATGTTATTGCTGTGTTCAGCCCTGCCCAAAGTGCTTCGCAAATGCTTTCTCCGGTTCCAAATGATCGATTTCATCGTGAAAAGGACCACCACTGGATAAGCCTTCACACGACGAAGCACTGTTGGCCCATTGCCCGGTCAATGGATCTTGGTGCACGGTCCAACTCGGAAAGTGCTGTTGAATGGCGTTCACCAAGGCATCACCGACAAATTTGTGTCCGTCGGCCGAGAAATGCAAACCATCGTTAAAGAAGCGCTGCCATTCGTTTTCTAATTGCATTGTCGTGTACAAATCCAAGCATGGCAAGCCCACTTCGGCAGCTACCTTCTTGCAAGCCTCCGCGTATTTGCCCGCATTCTCCAATGTTCGTTCTAAGACACCTGTCGCCTTGTCGCCATACTTTTCCTTCTGCCACTGAAACCGTTGCTCATGAACGACAGGAGGAGGTGTTATAAACAAGATGTTGTTTCCACAATGCGGGTATGTTTGTCGTACGCGATCCAAGATCGTCTTGAGATTCTGCGCGTAATCTTCCAGCGAAACATAATGATGCGGATTCTCATCCTTCAGCGAGGCATCATTGGCTCCAAAGAAGATGGTAACGAGTGAAGTATCAGAAGGAAAATCTTCCATGGGCAAGCGGAGAAAGAAATTCGTGTTGTAACCGGAAAAGCCCCGGTTGATGACATCCGCTCGTCGTTGATAGACATTCGCCAAATGACCGCCCCATCCTTCGAAGGATGTTTGCGTCAGAGAATCTCCCAGCAGAATAATTTTAGCTCGTCTGTAGGTACTCATTTTGGAATGAAAGTAATATATTAGCTATCAAACTATAATGAGAGCAATAGAAACAAGGCGATGATCAGTTATAAGTTATAAGTTGTGTTGTGTCGTGCAACGCGCTTTATTTTCATCCTTTTTGGGGTGTGGGATTGAGATTTCGGCAGTTACCAGGTTCAGGTTAGAGCGATCCGAGAGCACGATAAGTACTAAATGACCATATAGCTCATCATGTCAGTTTGATTAGCTGTACGACATTCTCTTGTCCCAAAGTTTATTCGCGGTTTTGTGGACGCGGACGTCGTTTTTTCCCCGTGCGACGCCGTGCACATGCATGCAAAGCGGTATGTAGTTTTGTATTTTGCACCTCGAAATTCCATCGTCTCGCAAATCCTCGTCCGTTGCGAGATACCAAAGAACAAGACGGTTGCTACAGTTGCAAAACAAAAGTCAGATTCCTTCCATCCAAGGTCTCGAACCATTCCTACGACACCCTGTTCTTTCATTGTGGAGCTCATAACTCTCTATCTCTTTCCATTATTTGATTATGTCCAGTCAAAAACCTCCGCCGTCCGATTTTACACCCGAAGATCCCGTCGAATATGTCGATGGGGACGACGACGAGGATAGTAATGACGAAGAGTACCATGAAGACGATGGAGAGGAAGAAGATGAGTTTGTTCCGGACTACGACGATGCCGACGACGAGGAAGACGGAGCAATTGTTCCTCTACTGGATGGGATATTATCCGTCGACCGAGAAAACATTCTTCATTACCGAGGCGACGGATTTCACCTGGCGTCCATCAAACCCCTTGATTGCAATTTGCTAAGTAGCGCAGCAAACCCCGCAATTAGAGTTTACGCATTCGTCATGGAAGGGCCGTGTGATATTGAGTCAGTCAGCGGCACACCGACTCACCGAACGATGGAAATGACTTGGTCTGTGCAGGATTCTTGTGACGCCTTTCTGTCACCGTCACAAGGGAAACGTGCCGACGACGACGATAACGATGACGAAGAAGAAAATAAGAAAGCTCCAGCTCTTTACTACAGTGTATACGGCAAACAAGCCGACGCTGGCAAAGGCGAATCACTCGAACTGCAAGGGGGCTATTCACCAACAGTACAGGGAAACGAGATTAACCTGGTATGTCAAGTAAGAATCGTATCGACACACCCACAAGTACCGGCAGCAGCTGCGACACCGGTGGCGGCTACCCGCATGGAGAATGAAGTGGAGGACGATGATGATGAGGTGGACGACGGTGTCGATTATGATGAACTGATAGCCCTGCACGAGGACGCTGGATTGAGTGTCGAGGAGTTACGAAGGAAATATAGAACTGGTGAAAGTGCTGAACCTCCGTCGAAACGACCAAAGACACAAGAAAAGGATCAGGATGATGATGACGACGAAGACTACTGCTTTTAAACGACACCATTATAAAAGAAAAAGCATGAGATTGAGCCGTGAACAGATTCTGTTACATGCGAAGCTAGTCATAGTTTTTCGTTTGTTGAAGTCGATCGAAAATGCATTTACGGTTGCTTACATGTAGGCTTGCATCGCCAGCTGGCTGTGTCGACGGACGTCATCCACCTTTGCAGCGCACGCCTTTTTGATCTGATCTACCCTGGCTTTACCAGCAGTAGCTTTCGTCTTTGCAGCATCTAGTTGAGACTGTAGCTTTACAATTATTTTGTCTTTGGTGTTTGTGAAATTTTCTTTGCCGAACTCTGAATCTGTTTCGCTAACAATTTTTGCATGAAAGGTGTAAGTAGAAGAGGTCCCTGAAGAATAGAAGGCTCTGCTGCCTCAACGCTATCTATTTGGTCCAGCAATGCCTGTGCAATCAAGGCAATATCTTTTGATGTAACGCATCTCGGAGGAATGCAATCGAGAAGGAGGAGCTGATCGATGATCCATCAGCGGGGATTTGGGCGCTGTTCCTCGTGCACCTATGGTGACATCCTATGGCTTTGACATCTCGTCCCGCCTCGTGACATTATCTATTTTTCTTTTTCGAGATGTTGTTTTCGACAAAACTACTTCATTTTCTTTTGGGCTAGTTCTACAAAAGCCTTTGTCGTGATGTTCCCTGACATCGCCGTTCCTTTCCAGCAAGTTGTCGGCATTGTCCTCATCGTCGACGGTCCAATCAAAAATATCAGCGGGATGCGACGCGGTGACAGATCGTGCAAATGGCGGCTGAACGAACGACGCCGTCGGAATTTTAGGAACGATGGGCCGATTGCTCTCATAGTGTGAAAGTTGTTGCTGATGTCGCGCTTCATGAAGTCGAACAAGTTCATTGAGTCGAACGCCACTGATACGAGAAAGCGGAAACGATTCATTGACAATTTGCTGGTGTTGCAAGCTTCTTCGTGCCGCTAAGATCAGTCGATTTTTTTCAGGAATTCCTGCTCTGCTACGAGTTGTATGAGGGCTCTAGCTAGCGTTTGGGGATCGTGAAGTTAATTGCTTGACCGCGTAGCCAAATCTAAGAGTGCGCTCTAAGAAGATTCGTGTGGTCTCAAAGACATGCTAGACTTGCGGCAAGTTCAGTTGTGTTATTAGAAAGTTCGAATGTTGTGACAACTTACTTTCTTTCACTGGCCCCTTTCGTGATGAACAGGGAGAGAGAAAAATTTCACCGAAAAAACGTGAGGACTGTATCAGGGTACCAGGTACCGGTACCTGGTACGCGTCCGAAGTAAGGACAAAAAAGTCCGAAGAACAAGTCACTTTTGGTCGTGGTTGCGTCTCGTAGCAAACAGGAAGCGTTCGCGTTTTCGTGGTTGAAAAGCTAATGCGCCTTCATGACCTTTTGCAAGCTGGAAGTTGCGAAGCGACGACTCGCTGTTCGTCCAAAGCTTACCAAGGTTCATGCATCAATGCTATATTTCATTCACTGTTATGTAACTACCAGTTACCGGTACTTGCTTTGAATTCCGTCAGTAGGCTTCCTAACCTTTCTACTCTTGAAAAGGGGAAAATGAGCCAGAAACCAAATAGCCAGAGATCCTATGGAAGGAATCAAGTAAAAAAATATCAACTAATATGCTAGATTTTGAAAGTTATGAAGTCGTTAGCCCAATGACTTTTACTTTTAGCCCGCCTTGGAAGCTAAAATTCTGGGTTTTAATACAATCTTTTTCTTGGTATCCTTAGCGCGAAAAGGCGCCGCTGCTCCATCGATAACAGAGAGAAACTTGTCCCATTTTCCCTTCATGTTGGATCGTCGACTATCCCGAATTCGCCTCACTTCTTCAGCAGTTTTGAAAAGTTCGTCCAATCGGTAGCCTTCTCCGAGTAAACTGAGAGAGAAGAAAAGATCAGTTAAAAATCATCATGTGCTTTTACGGTCATACATAAGCAAGTACTTACAAAGTATCGCGTGCGCCTCCTGATAATACGAGATCCTTTCGCTTTCGACAAGGTTTGCTTTGTCGCATGAATTCGTGATGATCAACAGTTAATACACTTACATCGCTGTGCTTCCAAGCGATAGTCAAAGGAGCGCCCTCCTGAACAGCTGGATTATCGCCCAGTATATTCGGAAATTCATATATTGTCAAGTCACCCCAACATACAGCATTGAAGGAATGACCAGTCGCCACATCGAATGAATTGTTGGTGTCTTTCAATATGGATTGCGGCGGAGCCATGATCAATTGTCTGTTTGCAAGTCTCAACGTCAAAAATCTAATATAGCACACCTCCCTACTCCCTTTCGGTTGTTTGTTTACGAGTCTCAATGTCGATAGCTTTACTTTCCTTTGCGGTTTTTATCTTTATCTCTCCCTTGGCTAGCTTGGCTTTCGTTCGGACGATTGATTTCGGACATACCAGGTACCAGGCACAAGGCACAAGTAGCGGGGAAAGCGTGAAAGAAAACTGCTTGCGTCGCACGCATTATTATTCGATGGGCCTTTAAACAATTCTATTGGGTCTATAATTTAGGGATTAAAACCTACCAACCAGGAGCCAGGAGACGCCCTGATCCATGATCAATAAGCAAACAGCGAGCAAGAAATCGGAATTCTACACTTTGGTACCAGGTATCTGCGTATTTTTTTAAGCTTTTCACTTTTTTCACCACTTTTGGTTACAATTGGCTTTCTTTGTTCTTTGTTTTTCACATCGCTAAGTACTCTGTAAAGCTTAGCTGTATCTACTCCGCATTGATATACGAGCTTTAGAAGCTAGAAGCAGAGCTGAAGTGCCAGATTGGAATATATGTGACAAAATGAAGCGAAAAATGGAAAATTCAGTCGAATGTCAAAATTACATTCTGACTTTAGGAAATGAGAAATGAAGAATCAAGAATCAATAATATTATTAGGTACCAGGTAACTATGAATCAATAAAAAATCTACAACCAACGTTCATTCTTTCCGCGTACGTTCAAAGGAGACTATAAAAGGACAAGTTTCAAAGGAGACTTGAAACGAAAAATAAATAATGTGCAACACGTACCACGTCAAACGTCACTTCCTTTAACAGTTCTTAAGTTTTCACTTTTCACAGTGACCGTGACCCGGATCTCGTGATCGCGAGTCATGAGTCATGACCACGGAAGTAAGTTCTCGCCGCTCCACTATGGACTATTTACTTAGAGTATGGAAAGGGGAACGACCAAAATTAGTTTTAATTTGTTTACATTTGTTAACAAATAGCCTACATGGGCTGGTCACTAGTATGGCTCCCGGAATTTTCTACCCGGGATATTGCTAAGCACAAATCTATACTATTTTCATAGTCTCACTCCGTAATTTTCGTTGCCGTCAAAAGAGCTAATGAACCTAGCTTAATCTCTTCGAGCTAATGGTTGTACGAGTCAAGAAACTTCGGTCATGGTTTGTGGTACTGTTGACTTTATCCCCGACAAATTCATTAATCTTGACAAGCCTATGACATCACTCTAATTATGTTTTGTAACGTTGCAGCGTTGTGTGAGATTCAAAGAGCCTAGCCAAACGCGCCATTGCATTGATTATTAAATTACGAATGAGTAGAGTTCATCTTTTCAATTCTAAAAATATTTGCACTTGCGAAAACTGGCAACCAAAACGCACCTTTTTCAGGAAGTGAACAACCTTCCACATTGATTCATTCATTTCAGGGACTAGAGGACGAAGGCTCTAGCTTCTAGAAGGTTGGCCCAGACTGAAACCTTTTCCCTGTCTCTGAACCGGAACACCGTTCCCGTTCCTGTTGTGGTGATGCCGCAACCACAAATGTTAGGTCATGTTAAATGCAGAAGACGGTACTATAGGTGAGGAAAGAGGCTAATAGAACAAATAGACAATCCACATTCGCAGTTTCCGGAGAAAAGAAGCAGGCTGTGTTCTGTGTTTAACTGGCTGGTCCGGAATAATTGTCCTCACCTGGTAGCTGGGTAGCTGGGAATGGTAGTGGGTAGTGATGTTCTTGGAGGTTCTACTTCTACTTCTCCCCCCGCTGTATTTCCAACATTCTCAGAAAGGATGGTGTCGCTTTCTTAGCGTCGTGTATACACGTTGACATTCGACAAAGAAACAATACACCCGTTCACAAATAACACACAACGGATCTGCAATCTGCAGTCGGAAAATCAGACATCTGTTGTTCTGTCCCACGAATTCCCTAATTCCATAGATATCCAATATCCTTCTTTGTAACTTGTTTCTATGTCGTCATTCTTACGTTTTCAGAAACGTAAAGTCATTGCGCTCAGAAATCTTCGTCATATCTTGAGTCACGAGTGTGCGGGTATAGCCGTCGAGATTAAGTCTCAATTTAAAATGCAGTACAATTCGTACGTGGCAAAGTAATGCGTCGTAAAGCGTAACAGAAATCAATGTTTCTGATGAACAGAAGTTTCGGTTGCAGTTCATGCGTCAGCATCGTGCGTTTCAGAAAGCAACATCGGCGAACACAAGAAGAACAGAACACGACCTATCGACAGTTCGAAACGCGCATAATACGGTAACAACAGTTCACTGGAAAACTGATGAACTCCGACGCTGTTCGTAGAGTCGTCCAGTCCGACAAGGAGGATACATCATTGTGCTCACACAATTCCAATTTTAATGATAGAAAAATTAAAATGCGTCTCTGTAATGGACTCAAGCGCTCAATGCCCTGCTCGAATCTAGCCACCCTGAATTCTCTTGGTGACTGGGATTTCGATGACGCTGAATGGATGCCGGCATCTTCGGATCTCGACTCGGTCAAAAGAATTAAGCTTTCAACAGACAGTTCTTTGACCGAAGAGGAGGTTCCTTACGTTGCCAACGTGTCTATTTCGGAGCAACCGGCTACTGCAGCTCTCGAGGAGGCTCTTGCTTTCGCCAACGAAAGCCTTGAGCTTCAGATCGAGTTGCTTGGGTCCCATACTTCAGATTCCACCACCAGTCCGTCCAACATATTCATGAGCAAAAGCAAACACTTTCCGGGCTACACCGTAGATTACAGCTTGAAAGATGCGATGTACCAACACGTCTACAAGACACCTGAACCACTCATGTCGCGCTTTCATCATGGCCCACACGATATGCGAGATGTTTCCTACATCTTTGCTATGATGACCACTTCTGCTTGCACATAAGCCTGAACATACCTGATCACGGTCCTTTATTACTGCCTGATCAATGTAAATACTTTCCTCAACAAATTTTGGGGCGCAAGGGTGATTTACTGTACATACCACCCGACCTTGTAAATAATTCACATATGCACACGCGCCACTTAGCTTTAGTTAAAGTTTACAACATGTTTTATGAATTGAAAAAGTGCCTGGTATCTTGCCATTATATATCTTATCAAAGCAATTTTTATGATTGTTAGTATTGCAAGTAGACAGAATTACATTCGTTTGTTAGCGATTGCATTCGTTTCGGCTTCTGTCAAAAGGTTGGAAAGTCCACCAAGCTGTTTGACGGTCAATGGTCCTCCTAGCAGCCCTTTAATAAACCAGATTAATCGATTTCGGTTCAGCGATCCCGCTTGTGCACTAGAGAGGACACTTGATACAACAGAGGCGATCAGAAGCACGACAGCAGGTGCTTGAAGGATTTCCATGGACAACGACACGTCGTTATTGGCTAACAATGTCTGAGTCGATCGACCAAAAGCCATGGATATTAAAAAGGCCGTCAACAAGGAGTAGATTCGTTGGGAAAGCTCTAAATCGAGTGATTCAAATGGATCTTTCACAAATTGCCCTTCCCGTGCTTTTCTCGCCCAAGCCAGAGCTTTTCCTTGTTGTTTCCCCCATTCGTCTAATCTCTCGGGCGTCCAGTCTGGGGTGAGTTTAGGGCCAACATTGCGTCGATCAGTAAAGGGCGTTCAAAAGCTCTTCCTCGAGTTTAGAGCGAAGATCTTCTCCTGCCTCAATTTTCTTTTGCACTGCTTGTAATGCTTCGGCTTGAAGCGAATCATCAAGTACTTGACCTAGTTTCAGACCCGAATACCGAGCTTTATCAGTTTCACCCGTCCGATCGATGACAAGCGTTGGTGCGGCCTTTGGTTTGGGTCTGGTGGTTACTGGCGGCGCTTCCATTTCCAGAAGTTCGTACATCGCAAATCGCCCCCCTGCTTTCATGATTGGTGTTGCTAAGTGACCGTAGCCGTACTTTGTCAATTCATCGTAATCAAAAGGATTAGGTGGTGTCTCAATAACAAAACCTTTATTCGGAGCAGCGCTGACAAATTCTAAGATTGGATTCCCTTTCGTGCCTCCGATTGTCTTGCCGACATTTCTTAAGAAAAAGTTAGTACACGAGAAAGACGTATAATTCGAATTGCATCGAGACAAACTTACTCTTTGCAAGCTCGTCAGCTGATAATTCTTTTCTCTTCTCAAGGTATTCGGAGAGCTCTTTCTTGAGCACTTCAAGGTCGATGTTTTCTGATCTTGAACTTTGTAGACGAAAGGAGCGAGAAGTTGCTTGTCGGCGTATTGTCGCGTAGCTGAGAGAAGCCCAGCCCTTTGTAGAGTGGATCAGCGCAACGAATAATTGAATGTATAATATACCTTTCATCATGGAATGATTACAGTACTCCGTATGACGATGATCATCAACATTTGAGCGCGAGATAGCAACAGTGCGCCGGTGTGCATATGATGCCGACGAACTCTTCTAATCATGACTTAATTTCAGTCCCGTAAGTTAGCGATCATGGTTATGAAGCAATGGGCAATGAGCAATTAGCAATGAGTTATGATTTATAATCTATAGATATGAAGTACTGTAAGAAGTTCCAGGTATAAGGCTAAGACGGTCCTAATCCACGTTCCAAAGCAATGAACGCTAACAAATCTCGCAGACTAATGGATTGATTTTTCTATTATTGTTGCTTTCGCTAAATATGTGAGCCAGTAGCAATGAATTGGCGCCAGTTTCATTTCGTGAAATGCCTGGTATCGCATCAACATCAACGTCAATTCCTACGGAAGGCTTGACGAAATTCCGACTGACTCAACTCAACTTAAGTTCAGTCCCGGACCTATACGCGATACGTTATACCAAGAGGTAAGAGGAACAAGTATACAGTGATCATCTATGATGTTCAACTTTCCTCGCGCAACAACGAACCTCTCAGTCATGCATCTTTCAAGATATGAATTTCACTAAAGCAAAGGGCACTAAAGTGTTAACCTCGTTTTAGCACGTTTCTATGCACTGGGACAGTTCATTTCGAAGATTTTATACGAATTACTACGTCATGATTTTGAAGCTTATCGGTCCAGGCGCATGCGCTTAATTGCACCAAACAGCTTATTTTCGTTATCACGACGCTTGAAAAGCTTCGTGAGCTTTGTCGTTCTACCTGTGCCATCTGTCTGCAAAAGTTTGCCTTTGTAATCGAACTCTCCTGCTTTCGGACTTGAGGCATAGAGGGCATCTTCAGCTGTTCTGTTGCTGATCTATGTCGAAACGAACGTTTTTTGAGGATGACAGAGTATCAGTTTCTTCAGAAACTCGATCAACAGTACTATCTTTTTCTCGCCTCCTTGCGGGTTGGCTGCCAAAAACAATACCTGTCTTGGGCTTCTCGACAGTAATTTCGTCGTCTTCGTAGGCGCTGAGAAAATCAAACTGTAACTTATGAGGTGGTCGTTTTGGGTTGAATCGATGACTCGAATCAAACAGCTTGCATTCCAAAGGGTGCTGCCATAATCGAACAGCAGCCCGCGTCCGAAGCTTTTGCATTTTACCAAAGGGTTCGGCGATTTCTTCCTTCAAGCGCCCCAACAAAATCTGAACAATCGATGTTTGATGATGTGTACGTTGTTCGGAATCCTGCGGAGCAATTAATCCTCGTAGTGACTCAATCTCAGTAGCAGTTGTAGCGGTAAATGACATGATCGTAGATTGAATCAGCGAAGCCTCTGAATCGGACATGTGAACGCCACAGTATACGGGTCTCTTTTGACGAATCCATCGAGCCATTTCTTCCATATTGTTTTGAATTTGTAGTGCAGTATTCATCCATTTGTCAGGAGAAGTCTCTGTTTCCTTTTCATGATCACTGTGACAACGCATTAAATTGGTAATGCGGATCGACGAAGTGCTTTTCGGCTTTGACGCTCGTACATCAGATAGCCCCATGGCTCTCCGATAGGAAGACCTCCATAAATCAGCAAGGTCTACACTTGTATACTGTTGCACAATTAATGCTGTCATGGTTGAGAAGCGCTGCAATGCGCGCACAGATTTTTGTTATTTGTTAATCAATCATTGAACTAATTGCCTTTCAATTGCAATAAGGATGAAACCGCGCATGACCCGCCGAGCTCTGCGATGTCGATGGTTCACCTCCATAGAGCTAAGGTTAGCGTGGATATGCAAAAGCTTTTTCCGTTGAACAATTTGTATAAGACATTCAAGTAGTCTTGGCTTGTTCCGCATTTTAGGTTTCTTGTACCACTGAAAGTTTTAAGCGGAGGAAGAACAAATGCTCAACGGCCGTTAAAAACTCGTCCGTCGTTTTCGGAAAACACTCGTCGCAACGCAAACTCTTCCTTTTTCAACCTGGACTGTTTCATTGTCGTCGGTAAAAATGACATGCAGTTTTCCACGCTATCGACAAGCCAAAGTAATTTAAAGACAATAATTGAAAATGCAACCCGATCCCCCTGGTCGAATTCGTAGTGACTCGTACGACAAATCCTTTCGACCGCAGGATGCGAGCTTGGAAGTGCTCAATGTAAAAGCAGCCGACGCTCCACTGCCCTTGCAATACGACGGAGACGAGGGTCCTTTTGATGCACCACCGACGAAAGTTCTCACACCACAGAGCGATGACTCGAGTCCGATGTCTCACATGGCCCCCGGAGGACAGCAACAACAAACGTTACATCCACGAAAGCTAGAAGAGTTTGAGGAAGATGTCGGCGCTGAGAAACCGTCCGCTTTACCGATGAAAGAGAATCGTTTGATTCAAGCAGCTACTTTTACGGGAATTACAAGTCATGAATCTGGCGATGAAATCCCGTTTGATGAAGGAAACGTCACAGAAGCAAACACCACCAAAGTGCCCGTCGATCGATTTTATCTGCCTGGTCCTCGAATCGCAGCTCCGAGACGGATCGAATCGAATGATTTTTTGAAGGACTTAGATGAATCAAGTATAGATGGCGCCCCAGCACAAAATGAAGGGAATTTCGAAATAGCATCACAAAGAGGAGTTGACAAGAAGGGCGAAAAGGACGACGACAGCTTGTTTGACTTTGAAGAAAGACAAGAATCATCGACAACATCCAACACGATAGGATCAGTGAGTAACCGCAAACCTACCGCTCATACAAATAACAAGCAAAACGGCGGATTAGATACTTCAACGGCGCAAGAATATCAAGCCATTCATTCCTCGTACTCAAAATCGGCGGAGAGTGAAGTGGACGATTTAATTAATGATATACTTTTGCTCGGAAGTGACAACAGACCCGGGAAAAGGACGGGCGCAACGAACGATCGATCGGAGACCGGCACGCCTAACACCAGCGACAATCATCAGGGGGGTGACGATGTAGCGCTGACCAAGGAAGGAGATGGGCAGGATCCGATAACTAGCGTATGGAACTATCTGTTTGACGGTGGTAAAAGCAAAGACGAATCGGAGGAGGCAGAAAATAGTCTAGCCGCAACACTCGTCACGTGTCCGAGCGCAGCTGGAGAATTATTTGACTACGCATCAGAGTTATTTCTGGGGGGAGATTCGAAAGCTAGTAATGACAAGCTGAACAATGGCAACGTGACAAGCAGGACTGTAGACACGGCAACGGCATTAAAATCAAGCGAATTGGCTCCTTGTTTAGATGAAGACTTGAGGCTTGTTGAGCTCGCTATTGAAGCTGCCCGATCCTTGCATCGATTACGGGGCTGCATGTTCGATGATACACACGAGATTGATTTCTCCAGGGATATCAAGTTCACTGTTGTTGATCTGGAATTGCCGCTGGGGTTAATATTTCAGGAGCACCGCATAGGCTGCTGGGTTACAAAAGTTCTGCCTACAGGAAGCGCCGCTACGAATGGCAAAGTTCAAATAGGTGATCAGCTTGCTGCGATTGATGGGAAAAGTGCAATCAACATGACCGTCGGTGACGTTGCTGCGCTCGTTCGAGACAAGATTGCCTCTGTCGAATTAACCTTTATGCGTTATGTTGGTCCTCTTCGACCGACTCTTGGGGGAGTGTCAGAAGAAGGATATGAGATTAATGCAAAGAGTTTGGTTAACCGGAACGTGAACTCCCAGCCGAGCTCACCTGTTCGACAGAATAATTCAAGTCAACCAAAGTTTGACTCCCCAACTAGTATGCAAACAGTTGCAAGTCCTGAAGATACAAATTTTTCAGCAAAGTATATGTCGGGAGAGCAGGATAAGCGCCGATTTCGTCTTTTTGGGAAGCGTAAAAGTGATAGTTAATGCATGGCATGGTTATGAAGTCATTTTCTTAGTAAAGGTTATACATACGTTGAAAAGCTTCGATCTGTGTGACAATCGTCTCAAGATATGGTACAGGGATTCCTAAGGCTTTCGCCCGTTCTACCGGCTTTCGAAAGATGTATTTTACTTCCATCGATCTCCGATTGACAAAAATCCAACATCGTAGATGTTTTGTAAGGCCCCATACCGTCCGATAATGTCATCATCTGCGTCTTTTCCGATTGACCAAGAGGTTTAAAGGTTTCTCCATGAGACTCGAGATCAGCGTTTGCAATAGCGTTCGTCTCGTCCATAATTTTTTCTGCCAGCTGACGGAGACCAGGATCTTGTACTACTTTATCAATCGTTATGCCCCCCATTGCGACGCTGATACCGTTGAAGGGTAAGTTCCACACCATTTTCTTCCATCTGCCTCTAAGTAAGGAGTCCTCAAATGTCGTGTCAATAGCTGGTACATATTGAAATAGTTTCTCGAACGCTTTTCCTTCCTCGCTGTGGTTAGCTTTCGTATCGGCGATCCCCGCCGACAAAGCACCCGCGTACGAGTGATAAACTGTTGCGGGCTTGATTCGATTGGAACACACCAACGCCATCCCTCCGTACAGCGTCTTTATGCACTGCAGCGGGCCATTGTCTTGTTGTCCTGTTTCTCTTTTTAACAAGTCAATGAGATCGTCTTCGATCAGCCCATTCATAATCACCAACACGCGGGTTCTCGTCGGATTGAGCCAAGGTAAAAGTAGTGATGGGATGCTTTCGAGAGATGTGGATTTGAAAGCGACTACCACCCAATCAATATCCGAAGATTGTGACTGTTGTGTTTCGTGCAATCGAATCTCCGATGCTGGTACTTGGATATCCCCGTAGACGGAGCCCACCATTAAGGAGCCTTGTTGCTTCACAGCCTCATAATTGGGTCCTGGTCTGAATAGAAAGGTCACATTATGACCTGCTTCCCAAAGGCGGGCCCCGTAGTAACTTCCTACCGCCCCTGATCCGATGACAACGATGTTCTGGGGGTCGTCGGTCACCCTCAAAGCGGTTGGTCGATGATGAAACGTGTGGGAGTGTGTCGAGAAAGAAGAAACGTTCAACAAGTTGCACAAGGAAAGAATAATGAAGATGAAAGTCATCGTCAACAAGAATTGTAAATCGCTTGTCCATTCTCCACTTCGGAGGCCGCAGCGTAGAAAATAATCAATGAGGCAAAGAAAATCATCATCAAATATACCGTATCCAGAATTTCTGCAACTGAAACACAATTTATGATGAAATACAACGTCTCCAGAAAGAAAAGAACGTACCCACAATTTCTGTATGATGAAATACACTGTATCCCAAATTTCTGAAACACAGACGTTTTGTATGATCAACTACACCTTATCCAGATTTTCTGGAACTGGGTGTTTGAGTCGCGGGAAGGGTGAGTACAGATAAAGCTCCCCGCAGGCCGCATGAAGTGATGTTATAATAATTGGATCATGATCAACCCAAGTGAGGGTCAACAAGCTTGCAAAAGAACGAAAAGTAAGTGACAATCTGGCCCGGATATGTATCAAGTCATGACTGAATTTGAGTCAGTCATGATAACGTGAAGCCAACAGTTTAGGAGATAGTACTTCCGAGCAGCCTTTCACGTAACAAGATCACAAGACGCAACGACGCACTACAAGTAAAAGCTTTTCGCTTCCACTGCCTTTTCAAAAACAGAAGCTTGTGTTTGAAATCTTATCATTATTTTGAACACATATATTTGAAGGTTAGCTATGTCGATGCAACCTCAAGCCCGTCAGGTTTTGCTTGACCTGGTAAAAGAACATATTTCTACGACGGTCCGTGATGCTATTGTCGTTCAGCGCCACACGAAGCGCGCTCGCTTGCATAACGGAGCTGATGTGAGGTATCGCTTACACGCTAGCGATATCAATATGGCGTTGCAGCTACAAGGGCAGGAGCGGTTGTACGCAGTTACTCTTCCCGAGTTCGATGACCCGCAGCGCAGCGTTAATTTAACTTGACTTTTTGCGTCGACAAGATACCATGCCGGCACCGCCCAACGAAATCAGTGCACATGTGCAGTGGCTAGCTGTGGACGGAAATGTGACGAATGCTCCTAAATTGAATCATGCTGTAGCTTCGACAGCCATGTCGCTTCCGGAAACGACTGCGTCCGCGACCCACCTGTTGCAAGTTCATCAGTTGCAAAGCAGCCTCCTGTCCGAAGAGCTTCAGCTGTACTTCCATCGGGTTACTGCTGGCATGGAGCGTCCTGGGTCGAAGCAACAACAGGATGCTGTCTTACAGTCAGTCGCGACTGATACTGGCTTGCAAGAACTCGTCCCGTTCTTAGTTCGATATTGTCAACAGGAGCTATACCGCACCATGGCAGAGGCACCCATTCGGCTGGCTGCCGCTCTACTTTCTAATCCGCATTTGCACTTGGAATCGCATTTACACGAACTACTACCTGCCTTGGTCACGTGTATTGTGGCTAAGCAATTACCGAATCGTAAAATACGTCCCGAAGCAGCTCATGCATTGTTTCAAGCATGTCAACAGTTTGGGACAGAATACATCAACCTGAAGCCACGAGTTCTCAGAGCTTTGTGGCAGGCCGTGCAGCAGCCTTCCAGCGATCCGAAAGTCTGGGCCAGCCAATATGGCGGGATTGTCGCGATAACTATGTTTGGTGTACGAGTGATTGATGCACTCTTGCTGCCCACCATATTGGATTCATGGGATGATTGGGAGAAGTGCATGTTGGAGGGCGCATCAGAGGATTTAATCATGGTGCAACAGGCCAGTTTAGATGCACTTGGTACGTTTCTTCGCAAAGTTGCGCTAGAGGAAAAAGCGGCAAGACTTAGTCGACCCGAATTGGAAGAAATTCTGGGAGATCGATTGGTCGCTTTGGAAGGTGAAGAAAATGAATACACAATGTGCTTAGTATAAAAAAAAGAATAATGGTAGATAATTGTTTGATCGTAAGGCTCAATCGCCGTTCATGGTGAATGTACTCGAATCTACTACATCCGATGTTTTCAATTTTACGAACGGTTGGCTTCGTAATCCAAAAGCCTTTGCAACAACTCTTTCGCGTTCCCTTGGATATCCAAGCCCCGTTCCTTCATAGCTTCTTTCATTTGCGCTGGTTTCATCTTTTTGATAGCAATCTTATCCAGCTTGGGAATAGTTTTCTTGGACGATTTTGATTTTTTACCACCATCGTCGTCATCACCTTTTGTTGCAAGCTCAGCAAGTCTCTTTCGCTCTTCTTCGAGCTCCTTCTCTAGTTGCTCTTCTTGCTTTCTTTTCATTTCTGCTTCCTCTCGACGTCTGCGAACTTCCGCCAGTTTCGCCAGGTTCCTTTTGTGGTCCGCTTCTGTTGTCACTGGGGCCACAGGACCCGCAGGGGCACCGTCCTTTTTCTTTCTTTCGGTTTGCTGCGGAGCTTCGTCTTCTTCTTTCTTTTCCTTCTCTTTCTCGTCACCGCCTTCGTCCTCGTCTCCATCTTCTTCAGCACGTCGACTGGCTCTTTGCTCTTCGAGTTCCTCCATCTGCGCATTGCGAATTTCAATCTCCTCCGCGTTCACCGCGTCCAAACGCGGACCTCCGGCACGCTTGTTAAATTTTCCTCGGGCCATTGTCAAATTTTATATATTTGCTGTACCAGGTACAGCTATTGTTATTATCGCTCTAGCAAGGTCGATCAACAGAAACAAAAAATCAAAGGGGCTACCGTACCAGGTAACGCAGCAAAATCGTGGTTGGGAGCCAGTCTGTTTTGGTACGTCAGTGGATCTGCTAGTTATGTTTAGTTTATGATAAACTTTACTTGAGTGCTATCCCAATACATTATTTTATTTGTTGAAGGAGGCATGGACTACGCATCTTCTTCCTTTTATCATCGATGAAGTGGTTCGTATACTTTCCACAAATAAATTGAATAAACAAAAGGACCTTATCTATCTCATGACTAAAAATCCAGTCGTCTGGAAATGTCATTCACACTTTGAGACTATAGTGCGTTCTGAAGTGCAGCACTCGGGACAATTTTCCACAAAATTTCGAGCATCTCAGTCAACATTTAGACTAGACCTAACAATAGTCATCATTGAGTTTAGTGGTTATCTCGGAAGTAGCTGAACAAAACTTTTTGATAAAACATACTTTCGACGTATCAACGGATCGTCGACTTTTTGAATTTTCGCGAATGATAAAATTCTTTCAAACTCCACTGACAAGGAGAACCGAAAATGTCCTCAAAATCATCCGACCTAACAGCTTAGTAGGGGTACTAGAGTTACTCCAAACCATGATTCATTGGACGAAATTAGCCTGTCAGAACACATTTTGCGACTTCCTGCACCGCCTAGTTGTGAATACTTGAGTTCAGACCATGGAAGCGTCTCTGCCAAGGATCGCTGCCTTCGACTAAGCCAGCCTCGTATGCGGCTACCGCAGCTCCGGCACGAAGATCCATAAGCTCCGACTTCAATAGATTGGCATCTTCCTTCCATCGTTTGATGCGTTGACTTGTGTTGTTCCAGTGAGTTGCAGCTTCCCATTGCACCGCATCGCCGTACTCGAAAAGCGAGCCGTGTCTCAATTTTTTGACCGCAAGCTTATTTTTGAGCCCAAGCTGCTGGGAAAATGTATTAACGCAGTTGTCTCGTAAGCTCTTGTGATCTTTGCCTGCCGAAATTTTGCCCTGGTTATTGTCAAGCTTGATCATACTTTTAACAGCCCAAAGATCTGCCAACAAAGGAGGCTTCCCATCAGTTTGACTGGACACCAACAAAGACAAAGCAATGTCTTCGCAGTTGTTATAGTCCGCAACCATGTTTCGTATTGGTGCGAAGAAAGGATTTTCCATGTACCAATTGAGATAGTCAACATGAACGAAACAACACCTCGTGAGGGTCAAAGAATACTTATTCGTTTTTTCGGTTGTACTCATATATGCATATTTCCATCGACCGTCACTCGCGATCTCGTGAGATCGCGCGTCGAAGCCGACAATTCTCGACGGATGCTGAGTCCACTTTGCAAAAGCCCAGTCATACGCGATACAGGGACGCAAAATATCGTCATCTAAACTCAAAATTCCTTTCGTGGGAGCCGGTCGTAAGACGCGGAACCGCTCGTTGAGTGTGTTTTCTTCATGTAGTTCTACAACAACATCTTCCATGGACATTAACCATTCTGGTGGGGGCCCTTGAGCTGTGCACCAAATGATTTGTATTTGTGCTACATTTGGGCACGAAAGGTGATGATCCAGGGATATTGTTAATGTCTCGAGACGTTTCCAGGTATTTATCCGTATAGTGTACTTTTCCAAGTCTATCTGCAAGAGGGGCGCCAAGTGAATCTCTTCAAGCTGTTCAGTCGACCAAAGATTTCCAAAAATGCGGCTTTTTATAAGCCAACAAAGTGACACAAGGAACAGCACGAGCAAAAATAAAGATCCGTACAATATTATCTCGTTTTTGTCGCCAATGCCTAAAACATTTCGTGGACGTCGTCGACGCAATGGTCGAGGTGTGTTACCATCAGCAACAACGCTGCGGTGTTGATCCGAACTCCGAGACGCCAGCGCCCGGCGAAACATCCTTTTTCTTTTCAATTAGTCCTTCGTTTAAATATAAAGTAGCCGGAACGTTGTGAAATGTCGACAGCTCAGCAGTTTGGGGGAAATGAACGAAAGACCAAGGACGCAAAATACCAGCAAACAATAAATGACATTGATATATCGTTTGCGTTTCAGTCACGTATTATCCGAGTCATGATCATGTTCGTGTGCAGTGAGTCATGAGCTAAATTGTACGTTCAACGAACCAGGACTGAAATGTGAGTGATCTTTTGCAGTTGTAAAGAAAGGATGAGAAAACGCGTGTGCGGCGAATGCGAATAAATTCGTACCTTTCGTCCAATATTCTGAGGAGGTCATTTGACTTCTGATAGTCGAGTGTTGCGCATATTAAAGGCACTCGGTACATTACTGTGTAAGAAGGGGTACAGTAAGGGGTGGGGAGTGGGGAGTGGGGAGTGGGGAATCGCCGCGCCGAAATTTTCCCATGGCGCATTTTTCTTGTGACCATCGCGTCAACAGCGAAGTCACAAACAACGAAAAACATTTGTCGTCCTCTTACCAGTTAGCTTTCTGCTTTCGTTCTTCATAGAGAGCATCAGAAGCATTACCAAGAAGTGTCATTCCTTTTAAATTGCGCAAAGATGAATCCTAACGACGAGAAGTCAGATGAGAAGGAGAAGACGCAAGGTCGAGTGAACGCCAACGAAGCAAAATCCGACGAGAGCGCTCTGGCTGGACAGGGTTTGACCTCCCCGTCTCAAGGTCAGTCTGCCAACGAAGGAGAGACTACCACTGCGGGCACGCAACTTGAAAAGGTCCAGAAGTTGGAGCAAGATATAGTTTCGAAACAACAGAATCGACCGACGGCGGCGGCTACCATGCCCGGTGCTGTCAGTGTGGGCGGTTCCGACCGCACTTCAAATGCAAAGCTGCAGGTTTCCAGTCGTGCTACGTTACCGGGGGCCGTCTCGGTTAGCGCGTCGTCTTCTTTGGAACAGCTAGAGCGTGACATAAACGCCAAGCAGGCAGGCAGTGCTGGGCGAAACTCCTTGCAGGCGCTGGAGCAAGATCTTGCTACAAAGCGGCAAGCGGGGGCAAACTCTGCTACTACGCCCGGAGCCGTCGCAGTTAGTGCTTCTTCTTCGTTGGAACAGCTAGAACGTGATTTGAACGTAAAGCAAGCCGCGTCTGTTGGGCACAGCACCTTGCAAGCGTTAGAGCAAGACATTGCGACCAAGCGACAGGCGGGTGGAAATGTTGCAGCCAAACCCGGGGCCGTCGCGGTCAGCCCTTCAACCTCATTGGAGCAGCTAGAACGTGACTTACACGTAAAGCAAGCTGCGAGTGTCGGGCGAAACAACTTACAATCACTAGAACAAGATATTGCTACTAAGCGACAAGTGGGTGCAAGCGCTGCAGCAACGCCCGGAGCTGTCGCGATCGGTACCAATGCGCTGGAACAGCTAGAACGTGACATTCACGCGAAGCAGGCTGGAGCTGGTGGTCGAAACACTTTGCAAGCATTGGAGCAAGGCATCGCAACAAAGCGACAGGCGGGAGGAGCCGTTGCAGCAAAACCTGGTGCTGTCGCGGTCGGTATGTCGACCTCTTTGCAACAGCTCGAGCAAGATTTAGTTCGTAAACATGCACCACAACGTCAAGGTTTGCACTATGAACAAGGAAATGCTCAAGGCTTGGCGTCGAGTAAGGGTATGCAGTTTCAGGGTCCTTCGTCAACGATTACAGATCTCTTGAGCAAGACTCAGTCTGTTGAGATGGCAAGCACAGATCGAACAGTACCGTCTCTTGACTTTCAAGCCATAGATGCAGAAAACGACTGGAAACCCCAATTCAGTTACGGGGATTATGCTTCCGAGCCCGATCATCTGGGAGTTGACGTGCCACCTTCACCTATCTCGGAAGACATTTCGGGACCGAATTCTGCAAGAAATGACCCTGACCCAGAACAGCCGGCACTTGCCAACCCAGGTGTACCTTTTTTCGCTGAGACCGTCGTTGATGCAACTGGTGTAGCCGTTATTTCAGGAAAAGATGAAGTTAACGCAGAGTGGGAACGTCGAAGCATCAAAAGGCTCGTATGTTATGGCGCGGCCCTTTTAGTGTTAGTTGTGATAGCTGCTGTCGTTCCCGCGGTCCTCCTTTCAAACAACAGCGAGGAAGAGACCATTGCAACCGACCCTCCAACTCCTGCTCCTTCTGCTGCACCCACCAGCGCGTCTTTTCCTTTGCTGCTTGAGCGTTTATCTGCCATCACAGATATTTCAGTACTACGAAATCGTGAATCTGTGCAGAACAAAGCTGCGAAGTGGATAGCTTCAACGGATGACTACGATAATCTGCAGGATAATGAAGCCAAACTCCTTCAGCGGTACATTCTTGCTGTGTTTTACTTCGCTATGAATGGTGACTCTTGGAATCAGTGCAATCTCCAAAAAACTTGTTATGCTAGTGAACAATCATGGCTTTCGACAACAGACGAATGTGACTGGGCGGCCGTTGGATGCGATGACAACGGTATAATCGAGAAATTGAATTTCGGTATGTGGTGAAAATGAAGTTTTTTGTGTCTGATTTTAACTGTCAATCTCATTCTTTCGTGTTAAACAGAACAAGCTGAAAGAGAGTTTGAGCAGGGTTTTTCGGTCCTGATGAAGTTTTTGTGCTAAACTCTCGTTTGCCAGCCGAAATCGGGAAATTATCTAATCTCAAGTTGTTTCATTTACCAAGGAATCGTAAAACCAGCGGCATTTTGTCTGTGTTTTCAACTCTCGCGAAACTTGAAAGCTTGTATTTGGAAGGTAACTCTTTTACGGGTGACATCTCTGCACTCGCTGTCGATGCCCATCCGAATCTAGCATTATTTAACGTGGCTCGTAATGGCATCAAAGGCAGCTTACCTACTTCCTTGGCCAAACTCGACAACTTAACAACGCTTCTGCTTGAAGGAAACGGACTGTCTGGTCAAATTCCGTCTGAAATGGGGCTTGCTCCGAAATTAGGTAAGGTCACTGAGCTCTTGATAATCTCGCCCGTCGCCATTTGCTCTGACAGTTTGGTTTGTGGCAGAGATCCTGAATTTGCAGAATAACAAGTTTTCTGGCTCGATTCCCACGGAGATTTACAATGGTAACTTACAAGAACTGCAGCTCGCCGGTAATGATATCGAAGGCAGTTTACCGAGCAGCATATCCTTAATGACCAACCTCCGTGTTTTGAACCTAGGAAATACGAGTATGTCGGGAGAACTACCTAATGAACTCTTCCGTCTCCCCGTCCTCAGCGAGCTTCACTTATCGAACGCCAATTTTGGGAGTGAGCTGTCAGAAGATTTCCGCGGGCTGAATGCAACCATTATGGAACTTAGCTTAGACGGCAATAACTTTTCTGGAGTCATCCCAGTTGCGTTTGATGATCTAATGATATTGGGTACGTGCATCGGCAAGATTCAACATAACTTCGATTCGTGCCTGACTTATTTACAATTTCAGAGTTACTAAGACTAGGGAATAATCCTCTTTTAAGTGGTGCGGTATCCACAGCTCTATGCAGCAGGCGCGGCACTGGTTTGGGAAAGCTCGAAGAATTGAGTGTGGGTTGTAACATCGAATGTAATTGCTGCGGAGATCGCTCATGCCCTTAGCGTCGAAGCGACGTTCGGTTAATTTTGCGGATCTTTCTCCAACAAGTTATTTCTGCAGCCAGTTTCGTTGGCAGCTGATATTTCTTAAATAAAAAAGTTAATTTCAATTGTTATTTCAATGGAAGTGCGGCCTGAGAAACTAGCCCAACTCATTCACATGTACCAGTTCATAGTGAATACTCATCGTGAAACGACGAAGACGTTCCCTCCAACCGAAAACCCCTGCCACCCTGAACAGACAATAACATTAATGTTTTCCAAGCTATACGAAACGAGATTACCACTGACTTTCCACGCGAGCGAGACCCTTGTTTTTGCGTCTGTGCTTTTTGGTATTGGCACTCAGGTTTGGGGAGTGGTTTACGTTACGATTTGCGAGGCTTCTGTGTCCATCCCTTGACTTTATCGCGGTTATGCAAGCAAATGATTTATGGAGTATATATAATGGGTCAACCAGTTGACGGTGAACGTCGTTTGAGCGGTTTCGCACTTACAAGGAAAGGTAAATGCCAAGAAAATAAGAAATCGTTCAATACTTAGAGTCCGCTAGGAAATCTAACCGAATCTCTCAAGAGGGTTTAATCGTTTCATAAGATGATACCAGGTAGTGCGGCTATTTGCTGTGAACCTGAAAACAGCTTTTGCGTCTCTGCTATCGAGTGTCAACTGTAGCCCTTGTTGACTATAAAAAGTCATAACATCGGGTAAGAAGTTCAGAAGAAGGATGGTTGACGCTGACTGCTGACTGTAATGTGCGAGTTGTGTCGCTGTCAAAGGTCAAAGGCCCTCACTCGATGAGTGTCGACGACAAAATGACATGATAATCAGTAAGAAAAGATGTCGAGCACCTTCTGCGTCTTTCCACAGACTCATACGGAGTATCTTCTTACTTGAGCGATTGATTTTGAAGAAATGGCAAGAATTTTCTTGTGCAAAATACCTGGAACCGGTACGTTACCGGTACCGGTGCCTGGTAAGGTTTGGTCTTTGCTTCCACTATGGGCTGATTTGTAAGAGAAAATTAGTAGTTGTTTCTGTTATCGTAGCGGTACCAACACGGTTTTAAACATCGCAGTGTGTTTACGAAATTCCGATGGAGGGTGCATGGACAGACTGGACCCTGTTTGTGGTTCGTGACTAAACGACTTTCGAAATATTTACCGGGACACACTGCCAGCCTACACCAAATTATATACCAAGGTTACAAAGTACATGGATGACATCAGCGATCTGTCATCTGCAACAAAAGCTTTTGGTTTTGTGTGTTGCAGGCATGCAGGTGACGATGATCTGGAGAAAATGGCGACGATCTCGAATCATTTCGATGGTTTGTCGTTCATTTTGCCAGTGCTCGGTGCTCGTCTCCCGTCTCCAAAAGAAATAGGAAACTCATTAACCAATCACCAGGTGTTGCATCGCAATATAAATTCAATATGAAGTTTTGCTTGTCGTCTTTGTTACTTCTGGCTCCTCTGGTGACAGGATACACAGTTCCTCCTGTCACTTCTTCCAGAAAAACCAAAGCACTTTTTTCACACGAGACTACTTCGCACGCGTTTGAGCCATCCATACAAGCTGATGGTAGTTCCGCTGCCGTCAGTCGACGTGACCTTTTTCTCAGGCAATTGTTAGTGTAACAGCTTCCATTATGTTCTCCCAAGTCGCAAACGCTGCTGAAGGAGGAATTGGTTCCAGTCCTGATTCTCCTATTGTTGTTCTTGGAGCTGGTGGAAAAGTCGGCAAGTTGTGCACCGAAATCTTGGCGAATCAGGGTCTCTACGTACGAGCAACAACTCGTTCCGGTCGGTCCATCTTGGAGAAGGAAAGTCCCTTCGTCTCGTACGCACAAGCTGACGTGACGCAGCTTGAAAGCTTGGAAAACTCAGTAAAGGGAGCATCTGGAGTTATTTTTGCCGCTTCTGCAAGTGGTAAAAAGAAAGGAGGTGAGCCAGTTGCTGTCGATTATTTGGGCTTGTACAACGCAGCCAAAGCGTGCCTCGATCAGAAAGTCTCCAAGCTCGTCGTAGTCAGTGCCGCTACTGCAACTCGTCCTGACAGTCTGGGGTTTAAGGCTACCAACTACTTTGTGAAGTTTGTTTATGGTGACCGCATTATGGATAGCAAAATTGCGGGAGAGGCTGCAATGAGAGATTTGTATGCGTCTGCTGGATCCAGGGTTACGCTGTCGTTCGACCAGGAGGTCTCAACGACAAAAAATCGGTGGGCCCCGCCAAGGTTCACGTGTCTCAAGGTGATGTCTACGCTTCTGAAGTTTCTCGAGAGGATGTTGCCTTAGTCACAGTTGCTACGCTATTGAAGGGGGCGGCGACGGATGGTGTCACTTTCGAATTAAATCAAGAAGAAGGACTGGCAAAAGCATTGAAGGATCTACCTGATCCTCCTGCCGAGTTGGTTCATGCAGGTGCTCCCTCGTTCGATGCACTGCTGGATGGCTTGTTGACTGATGAACAGATAAAGAAGAAATATCCTTCGTTGATCAACGATTTCCGTGGCGATGGAATGCCATCGCTCGAAGAACTTGTTGCTTAATTCTTCACGTATCTACCTGGTATCAATGAAACCAATTCAACGACTGAAAACTAAAGCTCTAGATGCAAGTAGTCAAACTAAAGTAGTAGTGATACACCTTCTTACGACAAGATAGACAGATTTTGCTTGGTCGTTGGCGGAGTATGGACTTGACCAGCCAAAACTTCCAGAAACGCGCGTCGCATGCCTAACACAAACTCCTGCATATCCTCATTCTTGTTGAATGCCTGAACCAACTGTTCTCTCGTCTCTGATCGAATAGGAGGCTCACAATTCGGAATTGAGCAATCCAGCTCTGTGACGTCCATTTCAAACCAAAATTTACGCGAAGGATTGCTGGGGTCCAACTGGGTGAAACAAAACCTGATGGTTGTTGCGGGTGAGAATACTTTGAAGGCTACTGAAATAATTCAGATAGAGACTTACCGTAGCTTATCATTTGGGACGCGTTCGAAATCCAAACCGAGATATTTGTAGTTGATAATGCCTCGAGTGAGATCGTCGATCGTTGTTTCTTTTGACATTTCCGTCTCCTGTTTTTGTCGCCGAACTTCGACCGCTCGCTCTTTAAACTCGTTGTACTCTTTTCGCAGCTCTTTATAAAAGGGAGAAGTATGAGAAAGGGCTCGAAAAGAAGGTGGACTTGACTGGCATGTATCACTTACCTTCAAGTTCTTGTTTCTTGCCGTCGAGCTGCTTTTGAAGAGTGTCCACGCGCTGTTGTTCGGTCTCAACTCGTCCCTGCACATCATGCACATTCTCTTTCCCATCTACATGTAAATTTTCATCAATAGTGAGAGCGAGAAGCGATGTAACGTTGTGATCAACCTCTGCTTGCTTCTTTGCAATCGCCGCTTTCTGTTCGGCAGCAACTTTGTCGGCTAATTCTTTCTGGTTTTCGACCCACGTGTCGAGCTTGTTCCGGAAGAAGTTAAGCTTCTCATTCAACGGGCCATATAGTCCGAAAGGACTCTCTTGATTGTGCGATTCGTATTGCAATGCCATCGTTTACTTTTGACGAAAAATTCTTGTCCTCCTTGTTTTGTTTGCGTGATTGCACGTCGTGCAAAAGAGTTGCGGTGGGTATCGGCCGGCGCGGACGGATTGGAGATACGAAGCATTTTCATTCCGTTCTGTGTCTGTTAAACAACCAAGGTCGATGTTGGTTTCTTATATCATACTGTGTGATTCTACGATAGTGTAGCGGTACTCATTAAAACACGTAGTACGACGTAGACTGTAGGCTGTAGGATCCCATTTGCTGAACATGACGCAGGAGCAGGAGCGGAGAGGTTGGCGGTTTTCTTGTGCTTCGTTGGAATTCTCTCGTCCGCAAAAGTCCGCACCAGATCATCGATCAGCAATCAGCATTCAATGTTTCGGAGAAATGGAAAGGCGCACAATAATAGCATTTCATTCAAAACACGACGATGACAGCAGTGATGTCGCCTCAAAATGAACGTAACGATGAGGATGATGGCTCTCAGAATCTATCTCGCCACTCCAGTATCAAACAGACGCGATCTGTTCCTCAAGTCGAGCTCCGGATGGAAAATGTGACATACGCTCCGTTCACAAAGTCGGCCGTGATCGGTTCGAATCAAACGCAAACACAGCGCACGACCATCTTGCATAACATTACCACGCAAATCTCTCCCTATCAATTGACGGCATGGATGGGGCCCTCTGGCTCCGGTAAGACGAGTTTAATCAGTGTGGCTGCTGCTCTGACGAGGCCACACGATTTGATCGACGACAGCGTCATTACAGTAAACGGAGAGGAAGGGTCGATCCCCAAGCGACTGGTGGGCGTGGTCTGGCAAGATGATTTGCTGTTGTCGAATTTAACGGTAGAAGAAAACATTTACTTTGCGGCGCGTCTGAAAACATCGCAAGAGACACCCGATTCGCAGGTACGAGAATTAACCGAGAGCACCATGAAAGAATTAGGTCTCTTGCATGTACGAGATAGCTTGGTAGGGAGTCCCCTTTCCGCAGTAAGAGGCGTAAGTGGAGGAGAACGGAAGCGTGTTTCCGTGGCCGTGGAACTCGTTGTGCAGCCGTCGCTTCTTTTGTTGGACGAGCCGACCTCCGGTTTGGATGCAACGACTGCTCTCTCGCTCATGACCACTTTGAAAGATCTAGCTGCTCTCGGCCATTCTATTGCGGTTGTGATTCATCAACCTCGGACGACTATTTACAACATGTTCGATCATTTGTTGTTGTTGAGCAAAGGTCGAGCCATATTTGACGGAAAACCTTCCAGCGCGAGAGCTTATTTAGAGAGTTGCCCTACCGTCGCTCCGTTGCCTCCGGAAACAGGAATTGCCGACTGGCTGATGGATATTATTACGGATGATGAGCGAAAGGGCGAGCGTACTTTGGCCAAGTATTGGAGTGACTGCTCCAGCAAGACTGGATGTGTAGACCTGACACAGAGGGAACAATCGAGGCTGGGACGTCGCTTGAGCACGCTGGAAGAATTGCAGTCGGCGCCAAAGTATGATGTGACTTTCTGGACACAACTGAAGCTGCTAACAGTACGAACGTTAAAGCAACAGAGAGGGGAACGGTTGACCACGACTGCGGCTATCCTTCAACTCGTTTATCTATTCTTCACGGCACTGTTTTGGTGGCACTTACCAGACAATACCGCCCGTATCTATGAAAGAAATTCTCTTCTCTTCTTTATGCTTATTGCTCAAGCAAATGGTGTGGTCATCAACGCAGTAACTGTTTTTCAGCGGGAACGAGCGTTGCTTCGCCGAGAAAGAGCAAAGAAAATGTACGGTGTGGCAAGTTACTTCTTGGCCAAGACAATGTCGGACATGACAAATAATGTTTTGTTCCCTCTTTTGTATGGCATGGCCGTGTATTGGACTGCCAACTTTCGTGTTTCGACCCTGGCATATGTTCGTTTTATCCTTGCTTTCTACATGTCGCTCTCTACGGCTCAAAGTATGGGTTTGTTTATCAGCATTATCATGCCCAACGGCCAGCTGGCATTGGTCCTCGCTCCTCCCATTACTTTGTTCTTCATGATCATGGGAGGATTCTATATCCCTTTGCAAAGCATTCACGTCGGTATTCGATGGGCAACGTGGCTCTCGTTTGCTCGATATGGCTACTCTGCTCTTATCATTAACGAGTTCGAAGGCAGAGATATTCCCTGTAGCGATGATGTTTCGGTTCAGGTAGGCCCCGTGGGTACATGCCCTCTCCCCGGTGAAGATGTAATTGCCGATATGGGAATCACGGGTATTACTGAAAGCTACTGGTTCAACATTGGCATGGTGTTTGGTTTGCAGGTAGTGTTCCGATTTGCAGCCTATTACATGCTTCGACGAACTCGATAAGTTTGATGTTCGATAATGGACTCTATATTACATGTTTTTTTTAATTTTCATGTTTAGTGCTACGTAAATAGCCAGAACTATATGCCTAATTATTGCGGCAATACAAATCGACGAACCAATTTCCACAGTGCGAATGGTTTGACTGGATAATCTAATAGCATGCAGGAGCCAGCATATTGCACGTCTTGGATATTTTCTACGACCCTTCGTTTTAAAACAAGGTTCTGGTAGCTAAGCAGCAGCCCGTGAGGCGAGTCACCGGCATTTACATTGTTGCAAGGCATATGATGTATGAACCTGCCCTAATGTTGCAACTTCACGAATTGACCGTGTGAAACTGCAGAACTTTGCGAAGTTTTTCCTCAGAAATGTCGTAGCATCCCGTCGCGCCTTGATTGTCACGAATGTGCGCCAATAATGATTCGATTGAAGACGATGTGATTGCTCGAGGAGCTGCGTCTAGCAATTCCTTGTCAAAGTCGAAGGAGTACTTGTCTGGAAGTACGTTTACCAAAGATGGAACTAAACTGGCCATGACACCCATAGCAGAATAGCTTGATAGCTCGTTTGTGACAAGACTGGAAACAATCGCTAACGGGATGGAGCGATTGTTTTCGTCTAGACCGTAACGTAATGATTGACCACTTCGAATAAGCAAATCCTCCGCATCTTCCACCTTCGATGTCTTTTCCTTGATCATCCTCAGCACATCATCTGCAAAAGTAGAATCTCTGCTGGTTCCCTGAACGAAGTTGTCAATCGCGATCGCCAGACACGCATACAGCGCCTCCTGCACTTGATCTGTCTTGGAATGCATCAAAGCAATCGTTCCTCCTCTCTTTTGTTCTATTGGTACAAGCGTATCTTCCGCCAAATCATAAATGAGCGAATGAGATGATCCGGCCGCCAGAATCGCAGTGGGTGTCGCGGGCATCAATATCCGATCTTCCGCCCACGACATGCTTTTCCCTAGATCCATCGCACTCCCGGAACCGACCGCCGCGACTGTCGATGCACCCACACGCGATGCCATTTCGAAGGCTTGTTGCTGATCCGACAAGGTTGGAAACAAGTGTTGTGAATGATAAACTACCGTACGGAATCCCAGTTGCTGCTGCAAGACGAAACGAGTCCATCGACAGACTTCATCGACTTGCTTGTTCTCGACTCCATTGAGTGGCTTGCTTTCAACTATTAAAATTGGAGCTGCTCCGAAGTGGGCTTTTGTGATTGCAGAAAGTTTTGCAATGCTTTTCTTCCGTGAAGAATATTCATGTACAGATTGATGGAAAGGATATTAATAAGAGCGACTTTCTTTTATTTATCTTGATCATCAATCATCAATCATCATTCATCATCTACCGGTATCCGCCATCACGGCAATAACTTGCTACTGTGTATTCGCACGTGTCACGTCCCCAGAAAATCTGGGACTGTCAATCCCCCAGAATATCTGGGGGTGTGGTTCTTTACGTGTCTCCAGAAAGCCTGGGAATCTGGTGTTTTCACGTAACCAGAAAATATGGGGATGTGGTGTTAAGAAGTGCCCAAAAAATCTGGTTGTCTGCTTTTGCCACCTCCCCAGAAAATCTGGGGATTTACTAGTATTCAGTAAACTTTTCCGCCTATCACAACTCACAACAGGCGGCCGTCACCGCATATCTTTTATTGGTATGGGCGTGTGGTGATTTCACGTACCCAGAAAATTTGAGAGTGTGGTGTTTTCACGTACCCAGAAAATATGGGCGATTGGTGTTTTCACGTACCCGGAAAATATGGGCGTGTGGTTTTCACGTACCCGGAAAATATGGGGGTGTGGTGTTTTCACGTACCCAGAAAATATGGGTGCGTGGTGTTTTCCCGTACCCAGAAAATTTGGGCGTGTGGTGTTTTCACGTACCCAGAAAATATGGGCGATTGGTGTTTTCACGTACCCGGAAAATATGGGGGTGTGGTTTTTCACGTACCCGGAAAATATGGGGGTGTGGTAGTTTTACGTACCCGGAAAATATGGGGGTGTGGTGTTTTCACGTACCCCGAAAATATGGGAATGTAATGTTTTACGTACCCAGAAAATTTCGGCGTGTGGTGTTTTCACGTACCCAGAAAATATGGGCGTGTGGTTTTTCACGTACCCGGAAAATATGGGGGTGTGGTGTTTTCACGTACCCAGAAAATATGGGTGCGTGGTGTTTTCCCGTACCCAGAAAATTTGGGCGTGTGGTGTTTTCACGTACCCAGAAAATATGGGCGATTGGTGTTTTCACGTACCCGGAAAATATGGGGGTGTGGTTTTTCACGTACCCGGAAAATATGGGGGTGTGGTAGTTTTACGTACCCGGAAAATATGGGGGTGTGGTGTTTTCACGTACCCCGAAAATATGGGAATGTAATGTTTTACGTACCCAGAAAATTTCGGCGTGTGGTGTTTTCACGTACCCAGAAAATATGGGTGTGTGGTGCTTTCACGTACCCAGAAAATTTGGGCGTGTGGTGTTTTCACGTACCCAGAAAATATGGGAATGTAATGTTTTCACGTACCCAGAAAATTTGGGCGTGTGGTGTTTTCACGTACCCAGAAAATATGGGGGTGTGGTGTTTGTGCGAACGACGAAACGCGAAAATTTATTGAGAAAGACGGCTTTCGGCGTCTGCCAGGTCCACCAGCATGGAGTGGTTGTCTTTTATTCTTGCACTGGCGACAAGGGAACAAATCGTGTCAAACTATTTTCTTGACTCCCAAATTTTGCCTATCTTCAACATCAACAAAGGCACATGGGAGACTTCCAAGCCAATTTCAAACGCCCAGATGCAGGGATCCGTACCGTCGAAGGTAATATCGCCGGAAGTCGGGCCGCCCAATTCGAACGCAAGCGGCAGCTCGATCAAGAAGCTTTTCTGGCCCGGAAACAACAAATTAGTAATTCTCAGAGAGGCCCCGCTCTTTTGGATGCCAAGTTTGCGGGAGGGACGACAAAAGATACGGCGGTAGAAACGATTGGTTTGCTTTCGGCGGAAGAATTCAAGGCCATCGAAGAGAAACGCAATCAACCCGTCGAGAAGGAGTTAGTCACGGAAACGGAGGAGGAGCGGAAATTACGCGAGAAGAAAACGAAGAAAGAGCAAAAGAAAAAGAAGAACTTAAAGAAAAAGATGTTATCTACGCTGTCGTTCGGACAGGAGTTTGATGACGATGATGATGATGATGATGATGATGATAAGAACTGTGACGACAATGCCGAGCCGCCGACAAGGCTCGTCAAGAAAGATCCGTCCGTCGACACATCTTTCTTACCTGACAAGCACCGCGAAGAAGAAGCTGAGAAGGAAAAGAAACGTTTGGAGCAAGAGTGGAAAGAAAAGCAAGAGGCTATGAAGCAACAACAATTGGAAATTATTTATAGTTATTGGGACGGATCCGGCCATCGTCGAAACGTCGTGTGTAAAAAGGGCGATACGATTGGGGACTTTTTTAGAGCAAGTACGACTAGATCTTGCCAAAGAGTTTAAGGAGCTGGCCAACATCTCGGCGGACGCGTTGATCTACGTCAAAGAAGATTTGATTATTCCTCAGGATATGACCTTCTACGATCTGATCGCAACCAAAGCACGGGGCAAGTCGGGGCCGCTATTCCATTTTGACGTTCACGATGATGTTCGAATCGGTGCAATTGATTCAAGAGTTGAAAAAGATGAGAGTCACCCGGGTAAAGTTGCCGAGCGGCGTTGGTATGAACGCAATAAACATATCTTAACGATGTGATTGCTCGAGGAGCTGCGTCTAGCAATTCCTTGTCAAAGTCGAAGGAGTACTTGTCTGGAAGTACGTTTACCAAAGATGGAACTAAACTGGCCATGACACCCATAGCAGAATAGCTTGATAGCTCGTTTGTGACAAGACTGGAAACAATCGCTAACGGGATGGAGCGATTGTTTTCGTCTAGACCGTAACGTAATGATTGACCACTTCGAATAAGCAAATCCTCCGCATCTTCCACCTTCGATGTCTTTTCCTTGATCATCCTCAGCACATCATCTGCAAAAGTAGAATCTCTGCTGGTTCCCTGAACGAAGTTGTCAATCGCGATCGCCAGACACGCATACAGCGCCTCCTGCACTTGATCTGTCTTGGAATGCATCAAAGCAATCGTTCCTCCTCTCTTTTGTTCTATTGGTACAAGCGTATCTTCCGCCAAATCATAAATGAGCGAATGAGATGATCCGGCCGCCAGAATCGCAGTGGGTGTCGCGGGCATCAATATCCGATCTTCCGCCCACGACATGCTTTTCCCTAGATCCATCGCACTCCCGGAACCGACCGCCGCGACTGTCGATGCACCCACACGCGATGCCATTTCGAAGGCTTGTTGCTGATCCGACAAGGTTGGAAACAAGTGTTGTGAATGATAAACTACCGTACGGAATCCCAGTTGCTGCTGCAAGACGAAACGAGTCCATCGACAGACTTCATCGACTTGCTTGTTCTCGACTCCATTGAGTGGCTTGCTTTCAACTATTAAAATTGGAGCTGCTCCGAAGTGGGCTTTTGTGATTGCAGAAAGTTTTGCAATGCTTTTCTTCCGTGAAGAATATTCATGTACAGATTGATGGAAAGGATATTAATAAGAGCGACTTTCTTTTATTTATCTTGATCATCAATCATCAATCATCATTCATCATCTACCGGTATCCGCCATCACGGCAATAACTTGCTACTGTGTATTCGCACGTGTCACGTCCCCAGAAAATCTGGGACTGTCAATCCCCCAGAATATCTGGGGGTGTGGTTCTTTACGTGTCTCCAGAAAGCCTGGGAATCTGGTGTTTTCACGTAACCAGAAAATATGGGGATGTGGTGTTAAGAAGTGCCCAAAAAATCTGGTTGTCTGCTTTTGCCACCTCCCCAGAAAATCTGGGGATTTACTAGTATTCAGTAAACTTTTCCGCCTATCACAACTCACAACAGGCGGCCGTCACCGCATATCTTTTATTGGTATGGGCGTGTGGTGATTTCACGTACCCAGAAAATTTGAGAGTGTGGTGTTTTCACGTACCCAGAAAATATGGGCGATTGGTGTTTTCACGTACCCGGAAAATATGGGCGTGTGGTTTTTCACGTACCCGGAAAATATGGGGGTGTGGTGTTTTCACGTACCCAGAAAATATGGGTGCGTGGTGTTTTCCCGTACCCAGAAAATTTGGGCGTGTGGTGTTTTCACGTACCCAGAAAATATGGGCGATTGGTGTTTTCACGTACCCGGAAAATATGGGGGTGTGGTTTTTCACGTACCCGGAAAATATGGGGGTGTGGTAGTTTTACGTACCCGGAAAATATGGGGGTGTGGTGTTTTCACGTACCCCGAAAATATGGGAATGTAATGTTTTACGTACCCAGAAAATTTCGGCGTGTGGTGTTTTCACGTACCCAGAAAATATGGGTGTGTGGTGCTTTCACGTACCCAGAAAATTTGGGCGTGTGGTGTTTTCACGTACCCAGAAAATATGGGTGCGTGGTGTTTTCCCGTACCCAGAAAATTTGGGCGTGTGGTGTTTTCACGTACCCAGAAAATATGGGCGATTGGTGTTTTCACGTACCCGGAAAATATGGGGTGTGGTTTTCACGTACCCGGAAAATATGGGGGTGTGGTAGTTTTACGTACCCGGAAAATATGGGGGTGTGGTGTTTTCACGTACCCCGAAAATATGGGAATGTAATGTTTTACGTACCCAGAAAATTTCGGCGTGTGGTGTTTTCACGTACCCAGAAAATATGGGTGTGTGGTGCTTTCACGTACCCAGAAAATTTGGGCGTGTGGTGTTTTCACGTACCCAGAAAATATGGGAATGTAATGTTTTCACGTACCCAGAAAATTTGGGCGTGTGGTGTTTTCACGTACCCAGAAAATATGGGGGTGTGGTGTTTGTGCGAACGACGAAACGCGAAAATTTATTGAGAAAGACGGCTTTCGGCGTCTGCCAGGTCCACCAGCATGGAGTGGTTGTCTTTTATTCTTGCACTGGCGACAAGGGAACAAATCGTGTCAAACTATTTTCTTGACTCCCAAATTTTGCCTATCTTCAACATCAACAAAGGCACATGGGAGACTTCCAAGCCAATTTCAAACGCCCAGATGCAGGGATCCGTACCGTCGAAGGTAATATCGCCGGAAGTCGGGCCGCCCAATTCGAACGCAAGCGGCAGCTCGATCAAGAAGCTTTTCTGGCCCGGAAACAACAAATTAGTAATTCTCAGAGAGGCCCCGCTCTTTTGGATGCCAAGTTTGCGGGAGGGACGACAAAAGATACGGCGGTAGAAACGATTGGTTTGCTTTCGGCGGAAGAATTCAAGGCCATCGAAGAGAAACGCAATCAACCCGTCGAGAAGGAGTTAGTCACGGAAACGGAGGAGGAGCGGAATTACGCGAGAAGAAAACGAAGAAAGAGCAAAAGAAAAAGAAGAACTTAAAGAAAAAGATGTTATCTACGCTGTCGTTCGGACAGGAGTTTGATGACGATGATGATGATGATGATGATAAGAACTGTGACGACAATGCCGAGCCGCCGACAAGGCTCGTCAAGAAAGATCCGTCCGTCGACACATCTTTCTTACCTGACAAGCACCGCGAAGAAGAAGCTGAGAAGGAAAAGAAACGTTTGGAGCAAGAGTGGAAAGAAAAGCAAGAGGCTATGAAGCAACAACAATTGGAAATTATTTATAGTTATTGGGACGGATCCGGCCATCGTCGAAACGTCGTGTGTAAAAAGGGCGATACGATTGGGGACTTTTTAGAGCAAGTACGACTAGATCTTGCCAAAGAGTTTAAGGAGCTGGCCAACATCTCGGCGGACGCGTTGATCTACGTCAAAGAAGATTTGATTATTCCTCAGGATATGACCTTCTACGATCTGATCGCAACCAAAGCACGGGGCAAGTCGGGGCCGCTATTCCATTTTGACGTTCACGATGATGTTCGAATCGGTGCAATTGATTCAAGAGTTGAAAAAGATGAGAGTCACCCGGGTAAAGTTGCCGAGCGGCGTTGGTATGAACGCAATAAACATATCTTAACGATGTGATTGCTCGAGGAGCTGCGTCTAGCAATTCCTTGTCAAAGTCGAAGGAGTACTTGTCTGGAAGTACGTTTACCAAAGATGGAACTAAACTGGCCATGACACCCATAGCAGAATAGCTTGATAGCTCGTTTGTGACAGACTGGAAACAATCGCTAACGGGATGGAGCGATTGTTTTCGTCTAGACCGTAACGTAATGATTGACCACTTCGAATAAGCAAATCCTCCGCATCTTCCACCTTCGATGTCTTTTCCTTGATCATCCTCAGCACATCATCTGCAAAAGTAGAATCTCTGCTGGTTCCCTGAACGAAGTTGTCAATCGCGATCGCCAGACACGCATACAGCGCCTCCTGCACTTGATCTGTCTTGGAATGCATCAAAGCAATCGTTCCTCCTCTCTTTTGTTCTATTGGTACAAGCGTATCTTCCGCCAAATCATAAATGAGCGAATGAGATGATCCGGCCGCCAGAATCGCAGTGGGTGTCGCGGGCATCAATATCCGATCTTCCGCCCACGACATGCTTTTCCCTAGATCCACCGCACTCCCGGAACCGACCGCCGCGACTGTCGATGCACCCACACGCGATGCCATTTCGAAGGCTTGTTGCTGATCCGACAAGGTTGGAAACAAGTGTTGTGAATGATAAACTACCGTACGGAATCCCAGTTGCTGCTGCAAGACGAAACGAGTCCATCGACAGACTTCATCGACTTGCTTGTTCTCGACTCCATTGAGTGGCTTGCTTTCAACTATTAAAATTGGAGCTGCTCCGAAGTGGGCTTTTTGTGATTGCAGAAAGTTTTGCAATGCTTTTCTTCCGTGAAGAATATTCATGTACAGATTGATGGAAAGGATATTAATAAGAGCGACTTTCTTTTATTTATCTTGATCATCAATCATCAATCATCATTCATCATCTACCGGTATCCGCCATCACGGCAATAACTTGCTACTGTGTATTCGCACGTGTCACGTCCCCAGAAAATCTGGGACTGTCAATCCCCCAGAATATCTGGGGGTGTGGTTCTTTACGTGTCTCCAGAAAGCCTGGGAATCTGGTGTTTTCACGTAACCAGAAAATATGGGGATGTGGTGTTAAGAAGTGCCCAAAAAATCTGGTTGTCTGCTTTTGCCACCTCCCCAGAAAATCTGGGGATTTACTAGTATTCAGTAAACTTTTCCGCCTATCACAACTCACAACAGGCGGCCGTCACCGCATATCTTTTATTGGTATGGGCGTGTGGTGATTTCACGTACCCAGAAAATTTGAGAGTGTGGTGTTTTCACGTACCCAGAAAATATGGGCGATTGGTGTTTTCACGTACCCGGAAAATATGGGCGTGTGGTTTTTCACGTACCCGGAAAATATGGGGTGTGGTGTTTTCACGTACCCAGAAAATATGGGTGCGTGGTGTTTTCCCGTACCCAGAAAATTTGGGCGTGTGGTGTTTTCACGTACCCAGAAAATATGGGCGATTGGTGTTTTCACGTACCCGGAAAATATGGGGGTGTGGTTTTTCACGTACCCGGAAAATATGGGGGTGTGGTAGTTTTACGTACCCGGAAAATATGGGGGTGTGGTGTTTTCACGTACCCCGAAAATATGGGAATGTAATGTTTTACGTACCCAGAAAATTTCGGCGTGTGGTGTTTTCACGTACCCAGAAAATATGGGTGTGTGGTGCTTTCACGTACCCAGAAAATTTGGGCGTGTGGTGTTTTCACGTACCCAGAAAATATGGGTGCGTGGTGTTTTCCCGTACCCAGAAAATTTGGGCGTGTGGTGTTTTCACGTACCCAGAAAATATGGGCGATTGGTGTTTTCACGTACCCGGAAAATATGGGGTGTGGTTTTCACGTACCCGGAAAATATGGGGGTGTGGTAGTTTTACGTACCCGGAAAATATGGGGTGTGGTGTTTTCACGTACCCCGAAAATATGGGAATGTAATGTTTTACGTACCCAGAAAATTTCGGCGTGTGGTGTTTTCACGTACCCAGAAAATATGGGTGTGTGGTGCTTTCACGTACCCAGAAAATTTGGGCGTGTGGTGTTTTCACGTACCCAGAAAATATGGGAATGTAATGTTTTCACGTACCCAGAAAATTTGGGCGTGTGGTGTTTTCACGTACCCAGAAAATATGGGGGTGTGGTGTTTGTGCGAACGACGAAACGCGAAAATTTATTGAGAAAGACGGCTTTCGGCGTCTGCCAGGTCCACCAGCATGGAGTGGTTGTCTTTTTATTCTTGCACTGGCGACAAGGGAACAAATCGTGTCAAACTATTTTCTTGACTCCCAAATTTTGCCTATCTTCAACATCAACAAAGGCACATGGGAGACTTCCAAGCCAATTTCAAACGCCCAGATGCAGGGATCCGTACCGTCGAAGGTAATATCGCCGGAAGTCGGGCCGCCCAATTCGAACGCAAGCGGCAGCTCGATCAAGAAGCTTTTCTGGCCCGGAAACAACAAATTAGTAATTCTCAGAGAGGCCCCGCTCTTTTGGATGCCAAGTTTGCGGGAGGGACGACAAAAGATACGGCGGTAGAAACGATTGGTTTGCTTTCGGCGGAAGAATTCAAGGCCATCGAAGAGAAACGCAATCAACCCGTCGAGAAGGAGTTAGTCACGGAAACGGAGGAGGAGCGGAAATTACGCGAGAAGAAAACGAAGAAAGAGCAAAAGAAAAAGAAGAACTTAAAGAAAAAGATGTTATCTACGCTGTCGTTCGGACAGGAGTTTGATGACGATGATGATGATGATGATGATGATGATAAGAACTGTGACGACAATGCCGAGCCGCCGACAAGGCTCGTCAAGAAAGATCCGTCCGTCGACACATCTTTCTTACCTGACAAGCACCGCGAAGAAGAAGCTGAGAAGGAAAAGAAACGTTTGGAGCAAGAGTGGAAAGAAAAGCAAGAGGCTATGAAGCAACAACAATTGGAAATTATTTATAGTTATTGGGACGGATCCGGCCATCGTCGAAACGTCGTGTGTAAAAAGGGCGATACGATTGGGGACTTTTTAGAGCAAGTACGACTAGATCTTGCCAAAGAGTTTAAGGAGCTGGCCAACATCTCGGCGGACGCGTTGATCTACGTCAAAGAAGATTTGATTATTCCTCAGGATATGACCTTCTACGATCTGATCGCAACCAAAGCACGGGGCAAGTCGGGGCCGCTATTCCATTTTGACGTTCACGATGATGTTCGAATCGGTGCAATTGATTCAAGAGTTGAAAAAGATGAGAGTCACCCGGGTAAAGTTGCCGAGCGGCGTTGGTATGAACGCAATAAACATATCTTTCCAGCTAGTAAGTAAAGTCGACTTGGAGGTGCGATTGCGAATCAACATACCTTTTTCATATAAGTCTATCCGGAACACAGGCCGCTGGGAAGTTTACGACCCTCGGAAGGAATACGGAAAGTATACCATCGGTGGCGGAATTGTACATAGGAAAGAAAAGTAATTGCGATTTACACCACACCTACCTAGCGAGTTAGATTATGAGCTGCTGTCATCTTCATGAAAGAGCAAGTGCTTTTAGGCAACCGAATGAAATGACAAGTAACTTGACATCGGTCTTCTGTTCGGTATCAACATGAGATTCGTTCACATCATTCGTTTAATGGACAATGGACTCTAAATGAAAAGGTGTAATATTATGACGCAAAAAAGTTAGTGTCCCAAATCTATACCAGGTAGACTAGCGTAAGGACTTCCGAGCTGAAATTTTCTCGCGCTTTAGCGAGAGCCCGTTTTACGTTGAACCTTTTTAGAGAAAAACTTTGTACATAGTCCGTCTATGGGAGACGGGGCAGATTTGTACAGAAATGAGAACCGCTTTCTATTGCCTCAAAAAATCTTCGTGTGGTGTCGACCCAAATTGGCACACGCGATGCGTTGAGCATATTGATGATGATGATGCTGCTGTGATAAAAATACAATCACCATCAATCGACTTTTCGAGAGCTCCGCGCAACCAACAGATCATTCAAATTTAGCGATTAACAGCTCCACGTGCTTCTCTACCTTCTCGGCACTTCACTTGTTCGCCTCGCTACCTGGTATCAACTGCAGTCCATCGCCGTCTTCCCTGCAGCTCATCATTTGACTGGACAGCATGGTTTCGTTGCGACAAAGACCACAAAAGTCACCTACACCTGCCAGGTCATCCAAGCGACTTCAAACAAAGGTTGGTTAATCGTTTTGAGCTATCTAGTAAAGACTATTATTCGGCTCACCTTCTTCGTTGCTCTTTACATAGAAACCTGAACCAAAGGTCAGCGTGAAACCCAAAACAAAGCAACCGAAAAAGCCCGAGCGCAAGTTATTGTATCGCAAAACAGAACCTCTTTATCTCGAATGCCCCAAAACCGGGGAAAAAGTATGGATTACAGCAGCCAACATCCAAGATATTCGGCAAGCCGAAAAGAAAGCAAAATCGCCATTTAATGCAGCCCGAAAGTATCTTTTGAAGGTCAATGGTAAGTTTTAGTGGTGCTTTACAAATTACTTGCTTGATGGGAAACTTACCACATCGTATTCTGTAATAGCGCCAAACGCCCGCGAAGAAGCCTACGATCGGGCCGCGAAAGCATTAGAGCGATGGGAAGAACAACTCCTTCCCACTTACGGTGGTCGACCGTGGAAAGTCCAAGTACGAGTCCAGGATCCGTTGCCGACCGAAACTAAGGCTGCGCAGAAATACCCATACTTTCGATTTTATAAGGGAGTCCTCGAGTTGGCAGCTTGGCCGCATATCATAGAAAAGATACCAGACCCTCCTCGCTTTCCAGGATTTTCGAGTCCGTCTTCATCTAGTCGTAAAGCAACCAGCAAAGAAGAAGCCGGCGATGAGTCTTGCTCCGAAGAGGAGTCACTCTCTGGCGAGGATAAGATAATTCAGATGCTTCAAGAGCGAGAACCATCTGTTATTTCGGAATTAGCGTTGCAGGAGCGATGGCGTGTACCTCTCCCCCGCATATCGACCAAGTGGATATCTCCTCTACGAGAAACTTTCGCTAGTCGGAAAGCGGCATGGGACCGTGCAGTTGAGCTATGTAAGCAGGAAATAACCATTGACAAAGCCTTGCTGGGTGTGGGAGGTAACGGAAAGCCCCTCAAAGTCAATTCTCTTTCCCGCAAAATCGTGATGGATGCGGGTAGACTTCGTTTCGAAAGGGATGGACTTTGGGTTGTTGGACAGGAAGAGAATTGGCAAAGGAATCGATCGTTCCAAGATGCCAACGAATCTGCACCTCTTCCGTCTTCGAATAATCGAGGAGTCACTGGATTGACCTATTTTCTACAGTGTAAAAGAAAAGAACACCGTGAAGGGCGGTTGAACGAGTTGAAAAAAGCAAAGGTATCCGGAGCGACTGGTGATATCGTTGACGTGCAAGTAGGAGTTTATCACCCGAACGTTCTCAGTCAATCGAGTCGCAGTTGTGATGGTACAATGTCGAAAGAAGATCCTAGTGATGATGGGAAGAATGTAGATACATTTGACAGTATTTTGTCTCCTGATTGCAAAAGGCCAAGCGATGTCATCATTGCAGGCGATGAGGCTGTGACCGCGCATACAACAAGCACTATCGCAGAGGATCGCTCAGCCACGTATGACAGGAGCTCTGGTGTGAATAAAGTGATTAATGTTTCTGATTCTGAGGACAATGGTACCGCAGTCACAGGATCGGTGACAGTGGTGAAACCTCCTGAACCAAAATTCAAACGCAGCAACGATTTATCGAGGGCTAAGATTTCGTTTACTCTTCGAGACGCCGAAAACGAGCTTCGTACAATTTGGAAGAAATTGCCAGAAGAAGAAAGAAAAGAATGGGATACCCAAGCAAAGGAATTTTCTGAGTCTTAATAAACGGACATGATGGGGCGGCAACCTTGGTCAATGCACAACCCCATATGTCCTCTCTTTCTAGGCCATTCGAAAGACTAGATGACTCAGATTCTAACATTGCGGAAGACTCTGTGAAAAGGATAGTCACCCCTTTGTGCTTGCATAAATCGTCTCGGGATAGCCCCTGCACAAGTCGCGAAGAAAGAAAGGAGCTCTTATGCGATGGGCATTCAAAGAAGTTCTGTCTAAACGACGACCAGATCAAATTGTGCCATGACGCATGTGTTAATCACTATGAACAAATTATGCGGACTGTTAGAGTAAGAGACTTGGCTAGAGAGCTACAAGGTGGATTTGATCTTTTCCGAGAACGGGGTCGGGGCAGATTTGACATGGAGCTACCTCAGTTCGACAATCCTGAGTTCGGCTTCCTTACTGATTTGAAGAAGGCACCATGGATGCCAGTCGTGAAAGAAATACTGGGAAAAGAAGTTTGCTTAATTCACAAGGGAATATTTCTCGCCATGCCGGGGGCCGAGAAACAGAACTACCACCAAGATGGGGTGCACTTGACCAGCCAATATCAAAAACCGTGCCATGCAATCAATGTCTTCGTTCCTCTTGTGGATCTGACCAACCAAGGAACTGAGTTTTGTCTTGGAAGCCACATTCTTGGTAACGAAGATCTCGACAATGAATTCTTATTTACACCGAGCGTCACAGCGGGCACTCCAATCGTGTTCGACTATCGACTAGGACATCGAGGTCTTGCAAATACAAGCAGTTCGATTCGCCCAGTTGTTTACTGCACTTATGCTGTAGCTGCTGATGGGAAAGAGTTTCGCGACTTGGTAAACTTTTCGCGAAAACGATATAAGCCCATCGGAGATTTAGTGGACGTCGCCCCCTCTCGAGAAGAGAGGGCTAAGAAGAGAGGCAAAGCAGATAATGTTGCTGATCTGTCGGAATCATCAACGCTCGGGCAGTAAGCAGACGCAACTAGGTCGTCTTCGGCTGTCAGGGGCACTTAGTTAGGCTATTTTAATTACACCTTTACAGCCATATGTGAGTTCGCTAATAAGAATACTTAAAGTTAAAAAGCCCTTTTGTGTGGTGGGACTATTATTTGATTACGTGGACCTATCAAAGTACGCACCATGCGCGACACTTACTCACACTAACATTGCGCACGTTTTCCTTGCATTCTAAGAAAGAATGACTGTACTGAACGCTTCTTATCGGTCGACGTCGAAGCTCTAGATGAAGCTGCGGAGCGAACTGACGAAACAGACTTATCGTCTGAGTCTAGATGACGACGCTTTAGCCAGAGTCCTCGCTTGGGCGCTTTTTTGTTTCTCACCTGCAAAGTTTTATCAGATTTATCACTTTCGGTAATTGAAGAAGCCTTGGCAGACTGTTTACCCTTCTTAAGCTTCGATTCAGGAATTTCTATCGACGTTACTGTGACCTTGTGAGTGGTTCTTGGGGTCCGTTTACGATGTCGATGTCCTTGTCTACTCTTTCTCGAAGGTTGATCTTCTGAGGATTCATCATCTAAGCAAAGGTTCTTCCCAGTCAGATCTACTACAACACTTGGATTCTTTTTGATCGCATCCAAACTAGGTGCTTCGTGCAACACATCAAAAGAATCTTCCGAATCCCCCCTAACAATTATATTTTCTAGTGGATCCGACGCAACTGGTGACTTGACTCCCAAAAGCAACTCGAAGTTTTGATTTGCGGACACGGTTGGCAACTCCATTGTGTCTTTTTTTGACAACGGGGGGAAGAAGCTTTGGTTGAAACTCAAGCAACCTTGCAATTCCGTTACATGAATAGAAGCGAAGACACTGACCAAGGGCAGAGTGATTCTCCAAATCGTGAACCGAATATTCGTCAAGCTCAAGCAACTCTTTCTTATTTGTTGTGAAGGCATGGACAACACCATCATCATTATCAATGTCAAATGTGTTGTCTGGAATAGTTAACTTGTTGTACGATATACCTTCTTTCTTATCAATCATATCGACGACCTCTTCCTCATCACTTTCAACAGGATTCTTGACGGTGCTCTCTGTCCCTTCTTTCTCAACTGGAGTAGTGAATATGTGCTCAATCTCGACTTCTTCAATAAGTGCATGATCCTGACCATCTGATACTGTTGCGCCAAGTACCTGAATCAGCGAGTCACAGGCTGTAGACATGAGCTTTTGCTATCTTTGATTGCTGGGTTGCTATCATGAACTTCGGGTTGATCACGTACGCCCTCTTCACTTTGCTTTGGTTTGTTGCTCTTGCCCTTTTTCTTCTTTTTACTAGAAATATCCTTACTTTTGCTTCGATGCTTCTTTTTTCTTCTTTTCCTGTTAACCTTCTTCCGTTCATCATCTGTGGTTGCCATTTCATCATCAGTTGCTGGTGAATTATCGCGAAACTCGACATCTTCGTCATCGTCCCAGCTACGCCAGCGAGCTCCATATTCATCAGAATCATCGCTTAAAACGCTCACTCCGGCACTGCTCCTCCCGCCTCTACTCAAGTGACCAGCAACGCTGTAGCGATCATCTCCGTCATCGTCGCTAGCGATTAAGTCATGGGCATCATCTTGAAATTTCTCTCCGTCGATGTCTTGTGTTTTAAGTGACTCGCAAGACGACGCGACTGTTGGAACGCGATCTACCAATTTTGACGAGGAAGACGCAGACTTTCTTTTCTCTTTATCTCTTTTGACTTGTTCTTTTTCTTCTTTTTCTTATCCTTGTCTCGCTTTTTGCTCACCCTACCGTCCTGTTTTCCTTGTTTATTGATTGTGCTCACGTTAGCTTGCGACTGTTCGTCCTCATTGTCCCCATAGCGATCGATTGTGCTCCTATGTGGCTCACCTGAAGACACCAAGTCCCTCCTGCGTGTAAAGAATCTCATGGTAAAATGTCGGTTCTACACAAGCGACGAAAATTGGTAGGAAATGGCGGTCGCCAAAGAATCTCGCCCCATGCAATGCAAAGCGAACGCGATGCGCAGAGCGACTGATTATTTAGCAAGTAAGTGTCTAAGTAACATAGTTACTTAAGCTAAGTAACACTAAAGAATCTAAGCAAAATCCTCGAAGTCGCCGCCAATATCTACATTAAAATGAATATAACTGATAGTGCATCGACGATTTGAGTACCGGTAAGGAGTGGACGATTTTTTTGGTCTTGCGTTATGTCCTCGCTCCTCGCTGCTCGCTGCTCGCACCTCGCACCTGTAGTAGTACGCATCGGCAGCTCAGCGTTATTGCTAACTTTTGTGGTTGAACGCATTTCACATATCTTCTGTCGTCTGCTAAAGCGCCCCAATACCCGATTTGACGTAGAAGATGCTATCGGCAAGAAGGACCCTGCTGAGTGTGGCTCGTGTTGGCCAAAAGAAAGCTATATTTTCACCCCCTCTCATTGTATCATCTGTAATCATCAATTCACCCCCGTCTTTCTCAACACTGGCGGTTCCGCGCCCTGTTCTTCTTGATGCCGTCTCTTTTGGGTAGAATCAATACAGGTTGCTATATGGAACATGGTTAGCACACTAAAGAGACGTCGCTCCAAAATGAACAAACACAAACTTAGAAAACGACGCAAGTTAGAGAGACGAAAGAGTCACTAGATTGAATAATATTAGCTCTGATGGATAAGAAATAAACAAGACCTTAGCGTTTAAACAAGACATTTTGTCTTCGAAATAAGTTCTCTACTAAATTTAGATCTGTATTGATAATGAGTATTCATTCGTCTTTCAAGTTCGAATCTAACGGATATGAGTAGTCCAGCTTGTCTTGCTGCTGCTCCCGACGCTGTAGATTTCTTTGTGAGTTGTCTTCTTAGCGTGCGCAGGAGCAAAGATATCCCAGAATCGGAGCGTTTCATCCGCTGCCGCCGACATCACCGTCCCACCGTCGGGACTAACTGCAGTGAACAAGACCCGAGACGTGTGTCCTTCGAATTCCTTAATTTTGGACATCGAAGGATACTTCCAGAGCGTCAATTGATTGCGAGCATAACCATGCGAAGAGAGAATCTCTTTTCATGCGGATTCCATTGCAACGAACAAACTTGAGAATCAGTATCAATCGAATTGAGAAGCGCTCCAGTATGCGAATTCCAAAACTTGATAGTACGATCAGCTGTCCCTCCTCCGGAAGCAAGCAAATGGCGCTCATGAGGAGACCAGGCTAGTGCTTTGACTGCTGCCTGGTGATCGGTGAATCGGAAGCGGGGTCCAGAACGGGCAGAGGCTGCGCTGTCCCACAAACACAACAGATTATCGTTTCCACCGCTGGCCAGCATCTCGCCATCAGGACTCCAAGCAAGGCCACAAATTTCTTGCGTGTGGGTATTTAGAACAGCGGTATTGTGGCGCGCCACGCGGACATCATGTTGCACGATGGTTGTATCGCGACTACCAGTCGACAGGATATGGCGATTCCAAGCAAGCGAACCAACACGATCGGTGTGTCCATCCATAGAGCGAAGCTGCTTTCCGGCGTGTACATCCCACAATTGAGTTGTTCCCGAAGATGTTCCGACTGCCAAGTGTGCACCTCCCTGTTGAACCCATGACACGGATGAAATATGAGCATTCGGGCCATTTTCGAAAGAACAAAGCTCTTGAATGTCACCACTACCGGCATCCCAGAGAAAGACGGTCTGTCCCAAAGCCACGGCAAGAATGTTTGTGTCGCTCCAAGAGATAAGATTGAGATAGTAGTCGTTCATCAAGTCAGGTGCGTCCAAAATTCGACTGGGTGCTGTGGGGATCTGGCGAGTCACCAATTTGGCATTTGCTTTGGGCTGCCGAGCAGCTGCAGCAGAGGCGGAGTAGAGAATGTTGAGATTATTCACCGTGTCTCCTTTCGGGGCGGGTGCCTTTTCTTGATAGCTCATAATCCGACTTCCTTTAACATCTTCCACTCCCAGTAAAGCCGAGCTCAAATTGGATGCGTACATGCTCTTCTTATCATCAGAAACGGCTTTGACATCATCTGGTACCACTTTTTGGAGGTCCTCGTTCGAATCGCTTGATGACGTTCGCATCAGATGCTTGCAAAGATCCATATTCATCCCCGCCCGATTCGGAATGAAGCGATCACCGCCGATGACAGTTCCCAAAGTGCGCCGCTCTTCCTGCTGTTGCATTTTCTTTCGCTCCCATCGTGGACGAATACTGGTCTTTATGGACTTATTGGCATCTGTAAACGAGTTTTCGAGTAAGTTCTCGTAATCGACCACCGATCGAGTCATTCTTGTAGAAAAGAGAGAACGTAAGCAACAAGTCATTTTTATTTGCATACCTTCCTGAGTTTTCACTTACGTTTTAATATTGGTTTCGTATGAATAGTAATGATTTTATTTGTATTCGTCAATTAAAGTCTTGTCAAATAGGTTGGTTGCATTCTTTGACGATGTGATCGAATAAGAGCGAAAGGTGAGCATGACCTCGCGCGTGAATCATAAGACATTTTTAGCTTAATTAAGCAATACGGCTTCTCTATGTAATCGTAACCCCCCGGCGTGTATTTCAGTGGTACTTAGACCATGCGCGCGGGCGTTGTCCAACTACTTTCGTGTCCTCGTTCCTCATACCGCCGTACCTGGTACATACAAAGTACCCCTCAACCCTATCGACAATCGACATCACGTCGTTCGCAACAAGTTAGTTGCAACGCGCTCCCGAACAAAACGATTCGGCTATAATAATCAAAGCATTGATTATTTACGTTGCGATTAAAAGACATCATTTATTCTCTATTTTAAAACAATGCGCTTGACTTTCTGCCCGTTCTCGCTGGGTGTATTTGTGGGCTCAGCGTATTTGATGACGCTAAAACTTCGTCGTAAAGAGCAAGAGAAGACATTGTTATCTGCTCTACCCAGTTGCCAAGTTGTTTTTGTACTCGGAGGCCCCGGGGCTGGCAAAGGCACACAGTGTCAACTGTTGTCGGAACGACTCCCAGGCTGGGCGCACTTATCAGCAGGCGATTTGTTGCGTGCTGAGCGAAAGAAAGGAGGAGACCTGGGCGATCTAATCAATGATAAAATTGCGAACGGACAATTAGTACCCTCAGAAGTTACCTGCAAGCTAATCGAAAATGCAATGGAAGACGCTTACAAACAGCATGGAATTGATAAGTTCTTGATTGATGGCTTTCCCCGTTCTATAGGGAATGCTGATGCGTGGAAGAATACCATGTCACGACACCAAGTCGAATTGGTTTTGTGTTTCGAGTGCCCAGAAGAAGTCTTGGTCGGTAGACTGCTGGAGAGAGGCAAAACTTCCGGTCGAAATGATGATACTGTTGAAGTCATTCGCAAACGCTTCCAGACTTATCGCGATGAAGAAGGCCCAATTGTGGCGCTTTACGAGAAGGAAGGGAAAGTTCGAAAGATTGCCTCTGATCGGTCGGTGGAAGACATATACAGAGAGACATCATTACTCATTCAAAATTTCTAAAAAAGTATTGTTCAAGACTTTGATTGTAATTGGGCTCAAAAGGCGTTTCTGAATGCTTCATTTGCTGATGTGTTTCTTGCTTTAATGGGACAGTTTGTGTCCTTCTTTTGTAGACTGATGCGCGTCCTGGTTTAGCCACTTTCTGTCACTGTCAGCTGATAGAGACTACCATTGGCTGTTTCTTGTGCATAGATAGCTTTCCGCGCCCCACATTGTCCACATTCTGGGTAACGACATCTGGTCCTAAATCCCATTTACCGTGCCCCCAGATTAACTGCATATTACTCGAAAATAAAGACTCACAGGCAGGCCAATATCTGTTGAAATAATTTATACAGAGGTGAAGAAGCTATTGGTGCGCACAGTCTGAAAAATGGATAAGATCGACGACTCAACAATAATTCAGTCCCGTCAAATAGTGACAAAACTTTGTTTATTCATTCTGCCGCACGCTGCCGGGTTCGTCGTTCGTCGTCGTTTTACAAGGATCGTTTCGCTGCGCGAAGATATTCATTTTTAGGCGACGACGAGGAACGAGCCTATAAATAAAATGACTTTGATTCATTCTCTATTGAGTCAAGAAATCTCCAACAAAGAAAGTTAAATAAATTGAAAGAACTTAGCGGTCACGGTAGATTTCATTTCCACTACGGAATGACAGTCCGAGATGTGTCGACGTCTCTAATTATCCTTGCAATGATTCTGTTCATGCGTTGCGAGGTGTCTGCATTTAGCCCCTGCAAAGTAGCGACGGCTGTACCTTTCGAACACCAAGTCTCCTCTCGATTACGACGAAAGACTTTTCTTTCGCTTACGCAAGATGGGACTTCCTGTAATGTATTACACGATCGCTCGGCGCTCCGTAATACTTTTTATGCGTTACGACACGGGAGATCTTTGGCAAATGAAGCGGGGATTATCGCAGCAAGTCCAGAAGTAGCGTGCTCGATGTACGGTCTGAGTCCCGAAGGATTTGAGCAGGCTAAAAAGGCTGGAGGGCAGCTTTTGTTGGCTTTGAAAGGGCAAAACGTAACATTGGTCTCGTCGGATCTTCTTCGTGCTGTGGAAACTGCAAGAACTGTTCAGAAATCGCTTCAAGATGCAGGTTGCGTTGTTGAGCTTACTCTCGATACTAGATTAAGAGAGCGAGGGTTCGGAATCTGGGACGGTCAGAGCGATTCGAATTACCCTCGCGTGTGGAAGAATGACGAGATCGACTCGTCGCACACCATAGATGGGGTGGAATCTGTCGATTCGGTGACACAGAAAGCAACCAGTTGCGTTGCTGATCTTGACAAAAGGTACACCGGTAACCATGTCTTTGTGTTGGTAGCACACGGTGATGTCCTTCAAATCCTGCAAACAGCTTTTCTCAAACGCCAAGGAAAATTTCATCGGCAAGTCGAACATTTGGAAACAGCACAATTGCGACTTCTCCAATTATCTCCGGCTACCGGTAGCACACTTTCATGACACGGTGTACAAATGGAGGAACAGCTGTATTGTGACTCGGAAGGACTCACAATACTCGCAACTGACAATCCAGCGATTCTTTTTCGTATCAACAGCCATGTGGAAGTCGTCTCTTGAAATCGGGACTTTTGTTATTCTGCATCAAGTCAGGAAGATCCCAAATTTTCAAAAACAGTTGAATACAGACAGGGAGGACAACGCTCTCGTGGAATGGAAATCACTTCTGCACTAATCGAAATGCTGGTACCTTGTGTTGCGGAAGTCGTTTATCTTCTTGATTCTGGTCGAGGCGGATCGGGACGTGTCGGCCGCAGCGTTGTTACACAGCGCGTCCAGCATGGCAGCAAAGTCTAGTAAATGTCGTCTCTCTCATCGAAACGATATGCTATTCTCTCAAAAGGCACGAAGGTTGCCCAGTCCCATCGATATGGTTTCAACTAGGGATGAGAAAGGGCATGGCTCTTGTAATATATCTAATACAATGGATTAACTTCTAAGCAGTTCGAAGACCTCTGAGTTTTTGTTGTGTGAGTCAATGGCCTTCTGGTTGGGTCTTTTGAGATCAGCCAGACATGATTTGCGTACCGGGAAGAAAATGTGGTGTTTCTTGTTTTGCAAGGTATTCTTACGTCAGTGAGAGAACAAGTATATAACAGATTATGGCTTCAACCTGGTACAAGCTCCCCAGATACGCTGAACAAACGAAATTTTGCGGTCTTTGACAGCGATACTTTTCTGCATGTCTTCATTTGCTTTGCGTTCTTTGGCTTGCCGAGCTTGAGCTTCTTTCAAGAGGTCGTAGGCACATGCTTCAAGATCCGCAGCTTGATCAGGATGAAGATGCAGGGTCAAAGAGGTAGCGGATCTTGCTGGTACAAGAAATGCACGACCAGAGACTACCAGAAAACCGAGCCACAAGATAAATGAGAGCAATCTTTGCAATGCCATGACCGTTTCTTCGCTTTCACGATGACAATATCCTCAAGTTCACGCAATATGCTTATTTCAAGCACCACGGAACGATTTGCGAATTAATTGAACGAGGGTCTTCTTTCCCTTCGTGGCAATTGCATGACAAGGAAAAGAATGAAAGAGTTCTGCGCGACAAAAAGAACGCTCGAATGTTCCTGTTTCGTTTCTGCTCAAGTCTCTCATTTTTGCCACGTCGGCTACTTGATGTCAGGTACTCCGGTACCTGGTACTACGTATTCTGTACATGACACACCAGCGGACGTAATCTCGACGTAAGCCTTACAGTAACAGACAACAAAACAGCCAAGGTCGTTTAAGGTTAGTGTCTGACCCTAAGTAATTATCCCTAGTTTAACTCCGTAATCAATCTCTTTACAAATCCTGTGCTAAAGTATATTTATTTTATCTCTTCAACAAAAACTGACTGAACGTAAAAATATTTGTGGCATCAACGCGGATGCGAAAATTTAGCAGGCATCTTCGGTTACACCATGCCCCGACTCTTCATAAACTTCGGAATCGCCAGCTGTACCCACATGACCTACCCCGCGATTGTTACGGCGTCTCAGATTTCCTTCCTCTCGTTGTTTCTTAAAGGCTGTAATGTATTCGGGTTGAACGGTGTCCTGGTAGGAGTTCAAAAGAGCCAGTCCACCGTGATAGCTAGTGTCCAAACCAACTATCTCCTCCAGCGGATCAGAACGAAACCAACCTTTCCAGTCCAACCAAATGAAAAAAGGAACCATGATAGACATGACCCAGCCGATGATAAAGAGTAAACCTACCAATTGCGCGCCCAACAGGCGCATGTCACCTGGATTACCATCTCGGATGGCGTAGAACCATCCCGGATGGGGTGCTCGTCCGAAATATCGGCTAATGCGAGTCGGAGAAGCCCACAAACCAACGGCAGTACAGCCCCAGACTCCATTCATCAAGTGCACGGGAATGGCATCCACTGCATCGTCCAAGCGCACCATAATTAATCCCCGACTGCCTACCATGTATATGAGACCAGCGACAAATCCAGTCGTCACGGCAGCCCACGGCTCGATGACACCACATCCAGCTGTGACGGCAACCAATCCGGAAAGAGCCCCATTCATAGCGTACGTCAAATCAAAAATGGTTCTCCGGTAGTGCGCTCCAAATACCACAAATTCACAAAAGGGCAGTTATACCGGCCACTCCAGCTGACATGGTTGTGTTGACCGCCGCTAGAGCCACGATAGACCCAGTATACTCATTTATAACCAGCAAGGCGGATCCACAATTGAATCCATACCAACCGAACCAAAGAATAAAAGTGCCGAGCATCTTTGACAAAAGAGAGTTGAGCAATAATCAATTGAATCGATACTCTCCAACCGAGCTGGTACTCTTTTCAACTTACCTGAAGAGCAACGGAGGATCCTTGGATAGGCTTCGGCGTGTCAAGTTTTCTTCCCGAGTCGTCGTGAAAACGACCTCGACGAGGACCTAAAATCGCTGTAGCGAAAAGTGCCGTCAAACCACCAGTTACGTGCACCACGCCAGAGCCTGCAAAATCAATCATTCCCACTCCAAACAGTGGATCACTGTGCATGGCAGATAGAAACCCATTTACATTCCATATTGCGTGTACAATGATAGGATATACCCAACCGGTCAACATGAGAGAGTAACACAAATAAGCCGCCATTTGACAACGCTCGGCTAGTGCGCCCGCAACGATTGTAGCTGATGCCGCGCTGAAGGCATATTGGAACAACCAAAATGCGTAATCTTCAACCCCCATCAAAAAGAAGTTCTCCTTCCCAATAAAGTCAGTACGAGTCGATTCCGGATCCATGCCCCCAAACGAAAACGCAAAACCGACTACAAAGTACGCAATAACGGCCCCGCATGCGTCCAATAGATTCTTTAACATTGTGTTCTGGACATTCTTTTTACGAACGGCACCTAGAAGAAAATACGGGAGAATGAGAAAAGGAACACACGAAACGAAAGGACATACAAAAGAAATCGCTTCATGAGAAAACGAAATCGGAAAGCGATGGATCCTTTCTGACGCTTCCCGACTTACCCGCACAAACCCTAATGAAATAACAGATTATGAGGAAAACAATAAAAAAAGAGAATAAGCGATAGATGGAATTCAACTTACATAGCAAAGCCCGCTTGCATAAAAAAAGACCAGCGCTGCCGATATCACCAAAAGAACGCTACGAGAGAAATTAACGGCACCTGCTGGTACTGAATTAATTGATGAACTGACGCATTTCAGCAGATCCTTCACCTCCGCATCGATTCCTAGCAGATCTTCGCAATCTGTATAGACACTGGACTTCATTGTTTTTCACGGCGACGTTAAACGGGATGTTTCGCTGGGAAACGGGTGATATAATCCCAAGGTTGAGCCGATCTTTTGAAAGATCAAAAGAATCAGTAGGTTGGTTTCCGTCTTGTTGCGAGTATGTGGATAAACTTTGCGGCAATATTGTTATTAGGTACAAAGAAAAGTTGAAATGGCGGACTTCGTACCAAGCTCAAAAACATCGCGAGTGTTTCGTTTGTTGGTGTTTTCGTTTCCCTTGTAAGTTTGGGGCGAGCAACGAGGAGAAGGCGAACGCCCAATAGGAAGAACACCCTTGAGAAATACGGAGTGTACAATAAGAACGAGTGTCTATCCACTACAATCTTTTCAACTCACTATACAGTTCTGGATCAAATTCATATTGCACTGTAGCTTCTTGAGTGCACCCTTTGCACAATGCACTTTCTCGCTTCTCAAATCAACTTCGGCATTTTTGAAGATTTCATGAATTCTATTGGCCAGCGGTTCTCCTCTCAGAGTGACTTTTTTCAAAACGTGCACAAGACCTCGCCGAATGCCGCCTGCGTCTGGAGACTGGTTACATTCCCGAGTCTGAGAATGGGTTTTAGGTTTGATTAGATCACTTGGCCAAGGCATCTCTTGACTAAAGACGTCAAGTGCAATTTATTACTATGTATTGGTCCAACTCGACAATCAATACATCGGTTTATGATTCTTCTAGAGGGATTCTTACAACGGAAGTGGTTTAGATCAAATCAACTGCATCTGGGTCCCAGAACTAAAAAATGGGTGATCGATGGAGTGCACGAAACTCAGTATTCTGCTCATAGGAACTGTTTTCTACCAATATGCAGGAACTGAAAACCAAGTTTCTACTCTTGTTGTTCTCTTGTTAGAGGTAAAATAGTTTGGCTCGATAAGAACATCTCGTGCTTCGTCTTCATCTTGCAATTTCATCAAACACTAGAGTGGAGATCAGTACAGTAATCCATATCAGGACGTAGCTTTTTTCTGCGCAGATACATAAAGACGATTGTAAAGCGACAAAACCGATAAATGTTGATTAAGCTCCTTTGAAATACTTTGTCTCCACGAATGGCATTTTCGTCACGACGGCGTTTTGCATCTTGTCGCGAATCTTTAATTGGATTTCCGTGCCGACTTTGGCAAACTCTGTTGTCACATAACCCATGGCAATCGGCTTTTTGAGGCAAGGTGAGAATGTTCCTGATGTAACGTGGCCGATTTTGGTGTCCCCGCTGTATATTTCCGTGTGTTCACGGGCCGGTGCCTTCATCCCTATAATACCGACGCGCTTTTGCGCCACGTCCTTCAACTTTCCTTCCGGAGTCAAAATGTGTTCAGCACCAAGAAAGCCCTTTTCCAGTCGACGACGGGATTTGGGTCCACCCATTGTCCAGGCCAAGCCTCCCTCTACCGGGTTGATCGTTTCATCCAAATCGTGTCCGTACAAGCATAAACCAGCTTCCAAACGAAGAGAATCACGTGCACCTAGACCAGTGGGTTTGACTGTTGCGTCTTCCAACAATTTCTGCGCTATAGAGACAGCATAATCTGCCGGCATGGCGATTTCAAAACCATCTTCGCCCGTGTAGCCGCATCTTTCAGTCGTGATCCGTGAGAAAAGTAGATTCTTTCGTGACACTTAACATTCCTTGGAACTTACCTCGTAACACGACAGCCATGAACTCCATCTAAGGTTGTATCGAGTCCTGTCATGAACGACATTTTGGAGAGGTCTACCGTGGAAGGAAGTAGGTTTGAAACAGCAGCTGCGGCGCCGGGACCCTGAACGGCTAGGAGTTGCATAGAATCTTCTAAATACTCCATAGTAACATCCCCGCCAAATTCCTTCATTTGCTTCTCGAAGTGCTTCATATCACCGAATTTCGTGGCCCCGTTCACCACCATGTAAATATAATCTCCGGCATTTGTGATGACAGTGTCGTCGATGATGCCACCCTTTTCGTTCGTAACGAGCGATAGGCATCCACTACCGGGTGCCAGTCCGGCAATATCACCAACAACGATGCGCTCTAGGAATGCCACACGATCCTTTCCGTGCCAACGAATCTATGCAAATGCTGCTGGTGAGAGAGAATGTCATCCGAGAAAAATGACACGAAGCACAATTCTACAGAAACGTACCTGTCCCATGTGAGAAACATCAAAAGACTCGCCTTGCCTTCCGATCGGCACCACAAATGCTCCTTCATGACTCCTTCTCCTTTGTAAAGGACAGGAAGTTCGTATCCGGCGAAAGGTACCATATCTCCCCCAAGCTCCTTGTGCAATCCATTCAAAGCCGTTTTGACCAAATTGGTCGAAGTTGCCAAGTGACGCCCCTTTCGCTGATAAGCACCATTGATCACCTTAGCGCTCTTGGAAGATAGCAACATTATCACTGACGATAAAGTTGACGATAGAAAGAGATAATTAAAGTAAAGTAGAACGAATGAAATGACCGAATCAAACACCCAATACCTCGTTGTTATTATTATTTAGCGTTTTGTGCTTTCGATCCGGTTGAAAGATTTTGTATGGATTTTGTGCGAGATGACGCAAGTCGAAAACTGCTGACGTCATATGTACGTCATCCGATTTTGGCGCAGTTATCCGAGATCCGACTTGTCGCTAGCAGACAAGAGAAGTCAAACGACGAGCCTTAGCATACGTCAACATATGTGTTTAGAAATTTAAATGGGCGTATAATGGCATTAGATCGGCCATCCGTTCAACTAGCTGAGCTTTCTATCGGGAATTGCTCATGGGGTGACTTAAACATCTTGCAACTGGGGTGCAACTATGCGTTTGGTCAAACGTAAAATAGTGCCACGAATGTGTCGTGCATTCAGGCCAGCGGCTTCGTATTGTTCGCGTTGTGTGGCTGCCTCAAAGTAAGCGTCGGGCATCACCATCGGTCTGAATTTTAGGTTGCCCTCGTCCATTTGTCCGTCCAAAGTCAAAAAGTGCAAGACGTGATCACCAAAACCACCGATACTACCCTCTTCCACAGTAATTAAGACACTGTGTTCATCCGCGAGTTCGCGAACCAAGTCGACGTCCAAAGGCTTCATAAATCGGGCATCAGCGACGGTAACTCCGAGGCTTTCGTCTTCTTCTTCTACTTGTTGAGCAGCCACCAGAGCTTCGTGCAATCGAGTACCAAAGGAAAGGATAGCAACACGGTCCTTGCGGGATTTACCTCGATCGCCGCTAGAACGGCGTACTACGCGACCTTTTCCGATGGGAATCACTTGACCGCGTGGGATTTCGTACTCGCCGGCGCTGTTCTTCTCGAGCTCATACCCAAACAGGGTACGCAACGTTTCTGCACCGTAACCAGTACCACGGGGGTAACGCATGACGGTTGGTGCATCATCTGTTACTGCCTGAGTCTTAACCATGTTCTTTAACTCAATTTCATCCGAAGGAGACATGATCACCAGACCGGGAATGCAACCAAGGTAGGCAAGATCGTAGCAGCCATGATGTGTGGGTCCATCGTTACCCACAAAACCGGCACGATCGAGCACCATTCGAACCGGTAGGTTTTGAATTGCAACATCGTGAACGACCTGGTCGTAACCACGTTGCATGAAGGTACTGTAAATGCAGGCAAACGGTTTTAAACCTTCACAGGCCATACCAGCAGCCATCGTGACAGCGTGTTGTTCCGCAATACCGACATCGAACGTGCGCTTGGGGAAACGACGTCCAAAAATGTCCATACCGGTACCGCCGGGCATGGCGGCTGTAATACCGACAATCGTGCGATCTTCCGTGGCAGCTTCGATTAGCGCGTTGGCGAAAATGGACGTGAAGGTAGGCGCAATCGATTTTGTTTTTTGCTGAACAGCTGTTGCCACATTGAATTTACCAACCGCGTGTAAACGATCACTGGCTTGTTCCGCTGGGGGATAACCGTAGCCCTTGACTGTTTTCAGGTGCAACAAAACGGGCTTGTTGCTATCGGAGTCTCTTAGTTTTTCCAGAATAGGGATCATGTTGTCCAAGTCGTGACCATCGACCGGACCGACGTAATAAAAGCCCAACTCTTCAAACAAGGTTCCACCGGACACCATACCACGGGCATACTCGTCGATACGCTTGTTCACGTCTTGCAATTGCTCGGGCAGGAGTTTATTGAAACTCTTGGCAAAGTCACGGAAATTCTGGAACGGTTTTGATACCAACAAATTGGAAGTGTAGGTCGAAAGCTGGGATGCTGGCACTGTACCACCTGCACTGGGGGTTCCAGTCGGCAAACTGACTTGTCCATTGTCATTGAGAATGACAATCATACGAGAGCGTAAGTAACCTGCGCTGTTCATGGCTTCATAAGCCATACCTCCGGTAATGGCTCCATCACCGATGACGGCAATGCAATTGTTGCGTCGTTTTCCCAACATACTTTTCGCAACACTCATGCCCTGTGCCGCGCTGATACTGGTACTACTGTGACCCGCACCAAACGAGTCGTAAGGACTTTCTTTGCGTTTACAGAAACCCGAGATTCCTCCTGCTTGTCGCAGAGTAGGCATACTGTGGCGACGGCCTGTCAATATTTTGTGAGGGTAGCATTGGTGACTGACATCCCAGATGATATCATCTTCGGGCATATCAAAGACGTAGTGTAAGGCGACGGTGAGCTCGTTGACTCCCAAACTACTACTCAAGTGACCACCCGTCTTGGAGACAGCTTCTAACGTTTCCCAACGCAGCTCATGGGCGAGCTGCTTGAGTTGTCGCATGTCGAGGCGCTTCATGTCAGCCGGACTATCAATGCTGTCCAAGATCGGTTTGACAGCAGGGCCGACATAGGGCGGTCCTTCTACTTCGGCGCGCAAAACGGCATTTTGTCGGAAGTGTCCTTGTTGCGGCACAAATGCGCTTGTTGTTGTCTACAAGTGGCAAGAGCGACAATAAAGTGAGGAAGGGAGAAGGAAGAGGGACATTGTAAGTCAATTCGCGTTGTATTCCTATCACAGAAAACGAAAACCAGAATTTGGGCACCCGGAATTTGAACCTCAACAACGGTGCAAACTCGGCCGTTGGTCTTTCGACGTTCACTATTTGCCTTGCAAGCCTTCGTTTCCTCCAGCGTACACTTCATGCACATTCAAAGCCGACGATAGACACCACGGCATCAAGTTCAAGACGTTGCAAAGCCGCGACTTGTGACCTTTACTTTTTCCTTCCGAAAAAGCTCCGTTTTCGTCTTCTTTTGCACCTCAAGATTAGCATTCACTCACCGAGAGACAAGCCAATAAATATAAGCAGTTTCTAGACAGACGCATCCTTTATAATTCTATTTGCAGTGAAAGTTCTTCAACAATGTTTAAGCACGAGGAGAGTGGATGTTGAACTCGATGGATGGAGCAAGATGATGGTTCAAAAACAAAACAAAAAAACTCCTCGGGTCGGCTGCATCCGTGCGTTCCGGTTGAATGTGTCCGGCTACCAGGTACTGGTACCGGTACCGTACTTGGTATAATAGCTGCAAGAATCAATCGGTCGGCACTGACGTGTACGCATTTTGTTTCTTGTCCGGTGACTGGTGAGCGTTGCTTGTATCTAATTTACTGTACATAGCGGTACTAACTTTTGGTGCAGTTCACTATGACCAGAACGAAACGAAGGAAAGAACTCGTTTGCGGTGGTCCGTGAGACGTACGTCCGCCACTTTTTCGCTTTTCTCATTATTTTTTCCTCACTTCGAGCTTCGAGTGAGTCATTCCTGTTAATTCGTGCTGGAATCTTTTCACACGCCATAATCATAATTCATTCATCCTAAGACGTCCAAAGAGGCCGTACGCTGATTATACTATCTTTGTACGCAATAATGATGAGGAGTGCGAAAGCACCATTCGTGATCACAGCAGCTTTCGTGCTTGGGACCGACTCGGTGTGTTCGTTTCAACCCATCGTTCACCATGCCGTCACTACAGCGTGCGCGACAGCATCCACATGTCAATATCTTTTGGTCGAAGCTCTTGCTACAGTACCGCAATCTTCTGTCGTAGAGCCACCACCAGTCGAAGCACTGGATAAGACAACAACTACCTTGGTCTTTTTGGCGGGTATCTTTCCCTTTGCCGTCGCGACTGTGGAGTTTTGGCGACGCATTGCGGTCGGTGATAGCTTCGGTACTGGATCAGACAGTGTCGTTTTTACGATTGGAGAAGACAATCAACCAAAGAGCTCCCGGGGAAAACAAGTGTTGGGTACAGACTCATTGATTACTGCGTACATATTGTTTGCACTGGCGTTTGGGGCGATTGCGTTAGCTCTGGCAGCTGTTTTACAAGCTCCGAGTGATCCGTTTATTCCGCTGGATAGTGTCAGCAGTGATTGAAAGAAGTCTGTAAATAGTATTAAGCACAACAGGCGTCACTTACAACATCGCAAATTGTTGATGAGTCCCAGCAATTTCCTATCTGAAATACTACGTACTCCGTACGAGCCTTTGTTACGACGCTACTTTTTTAACAGCAATACTAGTTCGCCGAAACAGCAGTAGTAATTATAATAATGGTTCGACTATATGATTGCAAACTTAAAGGTTCAAGTCCTTGGGCTGTTCCCATGTGAAATCAGGGTCATCTCGTCCAAAGTGTCCGTAGGCGGCCGTTTTGCGCATAAAGGGGCGACGCAAGTTCAAATCGCGAATGATACATCCCGGTCGCAAGTCAAAGTTCTTCTTGATGACTTCCGTCAAGTCGGCATCGGTCATGCCTTCCTTGACCGTTCCGTACGAGTCAACGAAGATGGACAAGGGGTAAGGGACACCAATGGCGTAACTCAATTGCACCAAGGCACGTTTGCACAATTTGGCGTGAACGAGGGATTTGGCGACCCAACGAGCGGCGTACGCGGCCGAACGATCGACCTTAGTGGTGTCCTTTCCAGAGAAAGCACCACCACCGTGTGCTCCCCAACCACCGTAGGTGTCAATAATGATCTTTCGGCCCGTCAAACCGGCATCTCCGTGAGGTCCTCCGATGACGAATCGGCCCGAGGGGTTCAAGTGGTAGATAGTGTTGTCATCCAAGTACTTTTCGGGGACGACGGGTTTGATGACGTGTTCCATCAAGTCGGCCTTGATCTGATCGTTGGTGACATCTTCCGAATGCTGCGTGGAGATGACAATCGTGTGGACACGCTGGGGAACGGGGACACCGTCGACCAACTTGTATTCGCAGGTGACTTGGGTCTTTCCGTCGGGGCGGACCCAGTCGCAGGTTCCGTTCTTGCGCACCTCCGTGAGTTTGGCGCCGATTTGGGTGGCCAAGACGTGCGTCAAGGGCATGAGTTCCGGGGTCTCATCCGTGGCGTAACCGAACATGATACCCTGATCACCGGCACCAATATCCTCGGGCTTGACGGCATCAACGGACTGGGCAATGTCGGGCGACTGTTCCTCAATGGCAACAATGACGTTGCAGGTCTTGTAATCAAAGCCCTTGGCCGGATCATCGTATCCGATATCCTTGATGGCATCGCGGATAACTTGTTCGTAGTTGACAGTCGAGGAAGTAGTGATTTCACCAAAGATCATGACCATTCCGGTCTTGCAGCAGGTCTCACAGGCAACACGAGACATCTCGTCACCGGCAATGCAAGCATCCAAGACGGCATCGGAGACCTGGTCACAGAACTTGTCTAATGAAGATCCATAAGCAGGAATGGAAGGAAGGAAAGAACAGTAACAATTGTATGAGAAAAAGGCTGTTTCAAAGAAAAGCAATGACAAAAAGAACGCCAATGCGGAGCACGCGATCGCCGAAAGGAGAACGTTGTCCACCGTAATTTCGACGACGGTGAAAAAGAAACTACAAACGTACCAGGGTGTCCTTCGTTGACACTTTCGGAAGTAAATAGAAAGGTAGACATGCTTGTACTAGTGTGTGCTAAACTGATTGCTGTGTTGATCAACAAGACCAGAAAAATATGGAGGTTCATATGCGAGAGACGACTTTTGGTCGAGGAGAGCGAAAACGTTGGAGGATCGCTCGTTCCAGATTTTTTTCACGAGAAACAGGGGCGCCATTGCTCCCAGACGGCCAATGCCGTCATTTTCTTCACTCTCCCATTTGTGTACTGAAGCGTCTGTTCGTCGTTACTCGAAATGGTTGTGCGGTGGGGAACGCCTCGTTCGGAAACAGTACCAGGTAGACGTGGGCACTTTGTACGACACGTTCATACATTCGGGTCTCCTTTCGAGCTGCGCGCCCAAACAAAAAATAATAATGATACTTGCACCAGGTACCAAACCCCGAAGATTCGTTCCCATTGCTTTCTTTGAATCATTGGCGATCATAGGCATATCCATTTCAAAGGAAATATGAGTTGAATAGCAACAAGAAAATTATGAAACACACAAGTCATTTACTGAAGAGATCTTACATCGGCCGACGACATGAAGACCCAGATCTTCACCATATTCAACGCAACATGGGGTCAAGACAATACAAGTACCTGGAAAGAATTGACTGCTTATCATTGACTAATTACTGCATTTGACGCATGGTGCACACTCCGTTCACTCCTATACTTTACGTGTACCAGGTAAGTTCTTCCTACATTATTTTGTCAAGTATTTACCCAAGACTGCATTTTAGTCATGAGTAATGCGCCATACCGAACGACACAACGTACCGCTGGGACAAAATGACAGCCACTCGAAGGTTGCAGCCTGCAACTGCAACCATCCAACAATCCAACACGCTTTTTTTTCATTTTCAACTATCCGATCGATGTCAACAGTCAACATCCACAGTGACCAGATACCTTCGTCATTGGTTGTTACAACGCTAGCCATCGAAAAATACTATGAGAACTCCCTTCTTGCTATTACAGTGTGTCGTGCTGTTGCCGGCTGTAGTATTGGGCGAAAATGTGCTTGTGCAAGTAGCAACGTATGCCAAGGACTCGGTCGTCAAGACGGCGAGTAGCTGTAAGCAGCTGTGGACGAATCATCAAAAATGCAACGACATTCGTAAGCAGCAAAAATCATTTCGCGATAGTTGTATAGCACGATGGGAAAGTCAAGGCGCTCCAGAGACGCGAAAGGAGCTTCAGAAGAAAGCTAGTTCGATTCAAGGAGGTATTTCGTTCGACGACTACATTTTTTTTACAAAAAGGGAAGGAAGATAGAGGGAAAGTGTTAAATATGGTTTTTCTAATGTGGGGAGCTCCTCGTTTTTTACCTTATGCTTTGTGGTTCAATCCTGATCTGCTGCCATCGACGTTCAAAAACGATGCAGCGAATGCCGACACGACGTACGAAACGACCGCACAGCGCTTTGCCCGCGAGCGAACTGTTTCGCTACTAAGTACATTGGCGAATTTGGAACGACAGGCGAAAACGCAAGCAGCGGGTGGCTTTTTAAGTAGCTTGAATATCTTTGGAGGCTCAGCGAAAAGAACAAGCAGACCACTTTGGTGGCGGTTTACAATCAGACCAAGTCTTTGCTGATGAACCCTCTGCAACAAAAAAGATATCCTGCAGCCATTCCGATCTCTTGTGTATAAAAGTGAGCCTTTCACGCGTGCAGAGCAGAAACTGGTGGGAGTACCGGCCTGCATCGTGAAGGGTTTGAATCAAGCTATATCTGGAAAACCGGCCGGTGGCATCCTCAATCAGCTGACTCCACACTTCCTGGTACGCGGTGCATTTGTGAATCATTTGCGCAAAGTTTCCGATACAGATGACTTTTTGATGCAGGCCGGAATCGATCTAGAAAGCATTCCCTCCAAATTATTACACGAGACATGTCGCGAGCGTATGCTCTACGGCAACTCTGACACCGAATTGCGGGCGCAGCTTCATGAATGGCTTACCGTCACGCAGCCGGAACAAGAATTCTACAATGGGAACCTCGCTCGTGTTCTACTTATGGCGTACTATGGATGCCAAAGCGTACGCAGTCAAACCATCGAGCCGACGTTACAGCATTTGCTGTTGCAAAGCCAACAACCCTCTCCTGCAGTAGTGGCATCCACGCCACCGAAAAGTCCAATGGGAATTTTCTCTATCAATAAGTAATAGTTGTTGTTAAATAGAGATAGACTAAAATCTTGTTCTACTCCGTATTTGGCTATTGGTCGGAGAAAGAAGTTCTGTTCAAGGATAATGTTGGGGTTCAAAAGTTCAAACATGATTCGGAACGGAGTATTATTTCGAAATCAGTCGTTTTGTAAGTTCGTGACATTCCGAACGCACGTTTCGAAAAAAAAGGCCAGCGACACCTATAGTATGAAACACCCTTTGTTCCGTTGACACGCTGGTATTTTGGACGTTAACCAACAATATCCGAACGGGGTCCTGGCAAAAAGTCCCCTCCTCTCTCTCTATCGTGCATCGTAAATAGTTCCGAGTCGCTTCTCATAATTTCAAGTTAAGATTATTTCATTGTGAAACGACACGAATATACGAAGCCATACAACGAACAAATATCGCAATTGGTGTTTAAAAGTCTGCAATTATCTGCAACCATGAAGTTCGACCGCTCTATCCTTATCTTGAGTATTTTCACCAACCACTATGCTCGTGGGTCGGTGGCAGAGCAACTGATCACCTTCAGTGATAATCTTTCGGCGGAAATGTACTCGGAAGAGACGAATGATTGTACCTCTTCGTTGGGAATTTCGATGGCGTTTGATTTATTGTACACCAGCGCTATCGGAGAATCCAAGACGGAGATGGAGTCGGTGTTTGGCTTTAGCGAACCCAAGTTACATTGGGCTGGGAATGAAGTGTCGACGCTGTATCAGGGAGCCTGTTACGATGGTGAAAGCTGTGAGTTTCAAGATCCAGTGGTCAGCATCGCCAATCGTATATACGCCAACAACAACGTCGCGTTGAATTCCACGTACCAAGCAGTGGTACAAGATTTTGTACAACCCATTGATTTCAGCGACCCTACAGCGGCCGACACAATCAACGCATGGGTTTCGAATAGTACCAATGGACTCATTGATTCTGTTGTTCAGGAGGTCAATCCGGGATGGATTATTCTTGCTGTGAACTCCATTTACTTGAAAGCAGCATGGAGACTTCCTTTTGTGGCTTTTCAAACAACACTGGATAGCTTTGCTGGAACAGATGCTCATTTTATGCACAAGGTAGAGTTCCTCCCGTATTCCGATACTGCTGTTACGAACTATCAAATAGTGAAAATGGAGTTCTTCGGTGGCAGTGAGACGACTCAAGGGTTGTCCATGGTCTTTGCTGCTTCTCTCGTCGAAGGCGAACTTCCATCACTCTCAGCGGCTGAATTGGTGACGGCGATGCCCCAGCTCAGTATTACACGAGTTGCATTGGCCCTTCCCAAGTTCAAGTTCGAATCAACATACGAGTCCAGCCTCGAAACGGCTCTGCAAAATCTGAACTTGCGCGCTCCGTTCGTGGGTGGTTTATGTGTGCGTGAGGGATCATGTGGCGCCTTCATTGATTTCATCATTCAAAAGACTGTCATTGACGTGAATGAGGAAGGCGTCGAAGCTGCTGCTGTAACTGCCATTGGTGTTGTCGAATCACTTCCTGAACCCACGGCGCCTGCATTAATGCAACTAGACAGACCGTTCCAATTCTGGATTCTGCATAACGAATTACCAATATTTGAGGGTCGGGTGATTAATCCTGGAATTCCCGAGGGATCTACTGCTGAGCCAGGACTATCGCATGCCGCTACAGACTTTTGGACCTCGAATTTTATGGTGGACACTCCGATTACTGTCGTTCCTCAACAGCAAGGCGCAACACGCGATCCAAGTACACAGCCCGCAACGATGGCGCCCAGTTCCGATAGCACTGGCGTCTCGGACTTTCCCTCGCCTGCGGTGACCATGACCTCGGACTTTCCTTCGTTCTCTTCTTCGGATCCTGAAACGAGTGGACCCACTCCTACAATTGCTGTTACTCCGGCTCCAACATCTGATCTTACTTCTCCTAGCGCTACTGTCCCCACTACGGAGCCAATTGAAGGTACTACAGGAGAACCAACAGCCCCTCAGCCTGCTTCGGACGAGCCTAGTTCAGTTCCAGTAAACGAAGAGGGGGTTCCTTTGCCTTGCAGCAGGTGTTAAATTCATTCATTGCTGCTCTCGGGATTGGAATCGTATTCATTGCTTTGTAACGCTTCAAATATCTCTAGGCATATTCTAAGTGTATTTATGATTAAATAAGAATTCAAACATGTTCTGTGAAAACGAATGGCTGGTTTTTTGGGATTTTGCTTTGACAAGGATCACTATAGAGAATAGAGATATTTATTATGACCTCAAGAATGTAGGTTTTTCGGCTGCCACGACTTCATTTCCAGTCATGAATGCTTTGGAAGGAAAAGATCGCATGTGAAATAATAATGTTTTGTTAAAGCATAAGTTAATAACAATAGAATACCAATAGCTAGCAAATCCTTATCAATTGCAGCAATAATGCTATTCGTTTCATTGATCTTTCTGTTATTGCCATCGCTACAGCAATCGTATGTTCCCTCCTTGAGAAGAACGACTCTGATTCGTTACAAGAGCTTGCACCAGCCTTTGCCGTCCAGGAGTCTCTTGACAACCTCGATTGCAACCGCTCAAGACGATTCAGATCACAGCGCACTTGCTCAAGAAAAGAAAGAATTGACGAAAGATTTTCTCAAAATTGGTGTACCCGCTTTGCTGCAACTTGCCGCAGAGCCCTTGGCGGCAATTGTTGACACGGCTTATTTGGGCCGACTCAGTCCAGCGATTTTGGGTGGAGCCGGGGTCGCTGTCAGTGCACAATATGCCGTCAGCAAACTCTACAACGATCCCTTACTTCGCACTAGTATCAGTTTGGTAGCGGCGTCATCCGAAGATGAGAATCAAAGCTTGGCGGTAAGCAGTGCGTTGTTGCTGGCTGGGAGTGTCGGGATCATTCAAATGTTAGTTTTCTTCCTCTTTGCTCGAGCCATCACGCAAGGTATGGGTGTTGGTCCAGCGTCCCCCATGTGGTTCTCGGCAGTCTCGTATTTACAGGTGCGGGCCCTGGGAACGCCAGCCGCGACACTTTGGCTTGTCACCAATGGAATCTTTCGTGGGTTAGGGGATACACGGACGCCTCTGATTTACAGCCTCCTATTCACGCTCCTCAATGTTGTTTTCGATCCCTTCTTTATATTCGTTGCTGGTTGGGGGCGGCTGGGGCGGCAGCAGGGACGGCACTAGCTCAATACATTGCCTTGGTGCCTCTCATGCTTTCGCTCAATCGAAAAGTACCAATCAACATTGTCAAACAATTTGCACAGCTTAAGACGTCTTTGCAACAGTACTTGAAAGCGGGCGGCCTTGTTATGTTCCGCACGGTCGCAAAAGTCTTGGCCTATTCCGTATGTTCCCGTCAAGCAGCCCTATTGGGTACGGTACCGGCAGCTGCTTATAATCTTACGTTTCAATTGGGTTTTGCGACAACCCAAATATGTGAAGCAGTGGCTGTGGCAGTTCAAACGCTCATGGCTCGTCAAATTTCGCAAAAGAAACCTAAGCGAGAACTCGTTCGACATTTGATTAACTCTTCAACAATTTTTGGAGGTGTCGTGGCCACCACATTGTCTCTATTCACTTGGTTTGGGCGTGCCAACGTTTTAAAAGGCCTGACAACGAACATTGCCGTCCAGCAAGCAGCCTTGGCAGTTTTCCCGGCAGTCTTACTGACACAAGTGTTAAAAGGACTTGCGTACCCCGTAAACGGAATTCTCATGGGAGGGCTGGACTGGGTCTTCAGTATGACAGCCATGTGGGTGGCGAATGTTGTTTGTGTTGGAATGATTACTTTACTTGCCGCCAATGGAGCAACTGTGAGCCTTGGACAAATATGGTACGCTCTGGCAGCCTTTATGGGGGTACAGGTTGCATTAGGCATGATGCGGTATGAAAGCAAAACAGGAATCTGGAAAACATTACGAACTGCCGACTGACTTTAAGACGGTTATAGTTATTACAAGGCTACATTGTTATGCCGCAGCCTTCTTCACACCTACTGGAATGTGTTTGTTGTTGACTGAGCCGGTGTCCACGTAGCGATATGTGACAGAATCGTAGTCGATACCCATGCGATCTGAACGTAAATGCGGTTTCAATTCTTTCATCATTGGCTGGCCCACAAAACGACATAAATGTTGCTCAACCGTGTGCTTCTCGGGATGAATGCCAAACACGTCGAAGAATTTTCGCGTGGTCCGAACTTTTCCCAGGCCATATTTCTCCTCTTCGTCAGTCTGCCATTGATCTCGTGGGTAGTTTTCCATCCCAATTATTGTGTTTAATCGGCGCATCGCTTTCATTCCGACTCCGGTGTACATTGAACTATTCTCCCAAAACAAAGGAACTTTCTTCCTCTTCGCTTCATTTTCTTTGATTGCATACATATGGAAGCACACACCTTCCTCAGGGGTGTAATAATCGTACCCGAAAGTAAATCCACGCAGCCCGATGCTGATTTCTTCGCCTTGAAATACCATGGGCAGATACATATCATAAGGGACCTGGATGACAAAATGACCGCGAGAAAATGAAAACCCGGCCGCCCAGAAAGGCTCTAACGTTGGTTCTCCTTTAATCATGGGAATACCTTCAGGCTGTTGGCCGTGTCGCAGATGTCTATATTCGCCATTACCTTCATAATCGGATGCGCACATGATAGGGCGAGTTTTGTGCAGAGATTCGTGAGTAATCGGGTCGATCGAGCCATTTATGTCAGAAAGATACGTAGTGAGAACAGCCATTTCGTTGTTCGCAGAATGCCAAAATCCGACAATCTTACTGTCCCAGTTTTCAATGAAGCGTACATGTGAGTCGATCTGCATAGCGAAGTATTCACCTCGATAGTGACGGTGAGCCAAATGGCGAGCAAATACCGGACCGCACGAGAGACGAGCGTCCAAAGACGTGTGTTCGATCAGATGGGCATACTTGCAAAGCGTCTGATTCGGGTCTGCGTCGCAATCGGCAGCACCGCATACTGGGTCACCTTCGGCTCGTTGGTCCAAAATGGCAACACGAATTCGTTCCGGGTATTCCGCTCGTTCAAAGACGTCCGCCACGGTCCCGGAGCATTCCGGATCGCGATAAGAAGCCACGGAACAATAAATCGTTTCCACTTCTTTACCTCTAACAGTTATTTTACTGCCTATCTTTGCGGCCTGTTCCGGTGTGATGAGTTTTTCGCCATTATTCCCCAAGAATTCGCGGATGGACCCACCGTACAAGTGACCATGAGAATCGTCGAAAAACTGCGGTACTGACATATTTTTCGGGAGATCGTCGGGCCATTTTGTAAGGGCGGTAGGCGACAAGACTTGTACTCCGGGATGAATGATTGTTTCCACGTCCTTGCCGACGTAAATCGGAAAAGCATTCTGCAGTTCGCTGATGCTAGAAATTTTATTCGTATCTGCAACCATTTGCCGTTGATAAGGCACTTCGTTTGAGGAAGCGGCAGTCACAAAAGTAGATTGCACTAGAGGTAAACCAGGGTCCGATTGTGATACTTTGTAATACGCAAAGACAGTCAGCATGCAATAAAGACCGAGCAATATCAGCAACGACAGGCCAACGATTCTCTCCATGCTGGAGGCATTGTTGCGCTTCGAAGCGAGTGCCATGATCTCCAATTATCAGCAAAACCAGTTCTTGGAGAAAACAATGGATATAATCAGTTCTTTGAAAGGACTCGCTTTCCGATTTCAATGACCGAAGCCCATGGTTGTTGTCTAAGTCGAGTTCACATTTTCAACGACAGTTTTCAGCACGACAAAATGACGCAATCGCCAGAACGGTTATTTTCACACTCTCCGCTGTAGTGTCCAGTAATCGTACCGGTTTTAAAAGGACTCTCCTAATTTTAGTCCTCTCCTTACATGTAGCTGCTTGTAGCTCCATCTCACAGAGCGTGTGGTAAATGGCGAAACGACGAACATAATCTTATTATTTGATGGACAAGTCATATAGAGTGCATATAATAGGAATAATCGTTATCGGCGTTTATTGAAGGTTGCAATATAACTGTTGCGGTACCTCAACCAAATCGTGAAAACCGTGGGATTGCTAATCAACAAGCAGGATTCTGAAGCACACAATGAAAAGAAACACATGAAATATCTATTATCATTACTATTATGGGATGAGATATATTTCAACCGATGGACAAAGTACCGTAGTCGCACTGCCGTTGTTATGCAAGTGATCGTCACTCTAGCAAGTCGCTGGTCTAGTCATCTTAGTCTCTTTTGCCCTTTCCGCTCTTCTTGCCCTTGCCCGAACTGACCTCCGGCTCCTCATCGTGGTGTCCGTGATCGCCGTGGTCTCCATGGTCGCGGTGCATGAAGTCTTTCAGGCGGCCTAGATCGCGGTCCTCTTCCTCAAGATTGCGCTTTCCCTTTCCGGCCTTTCCGGTCTTCTTGCCCTTGCCCGAACTGACCTCCGGCTCCTCATCGTGGTGTCCGTGATCGCCGTGGTCTCCATGGTCGCGGTGCATGAAGTCTTTCAGGCGGCCTAGATCGCGGTCCTCTTCCTCAAGATTGCGCTTTCCCTTTCCGGCCTTTCCGGTCTTCTTGCCCTTGCCCGAACTGACCTCCGGCTCCTCATCGTGGTGTCCGTGATCGCCGTGGTCTCCATGGTCGCGGTGCATGAAGTCTTTCAGGCGGCCTAGATCGCGGTCCTCTTCCTCAAGATTGCGCTTTCCCTTTCCGGCCTTTCCGGTCTTCTTGCCCTTGCCCGAACTGACCTCCGGCTCCTCATCGTGGTGTCCGTGATCGCCGTGGTCTCCATGGTCGCGGTGCATGAAGTCTTTCAGGCGGCCTAGATCGCGGTCCTCTTCCTCAAGATTGCGCTTTCCCTTTCCGGCCTTTCCGGTCTTCTTGCCCTTGCCCGAACTGATCTCCGGCTCCTCATCGTGGTGTCCGTGATCGCCGTGGTCTCCATGGTCGCGGTGCATGAAGTCTTTCAGGCGGCCTAGATCGCGGTCCTCTTCCTCAAGATTGCGCTTTCCCTTTCCGGCCTTTCCGGTCTTCTTGCCCTTGCCCGAACTGACCTCCGGCTCCTCATCGTGGTGTCCGTGATCGCCGTGGTCTCCATGGTCGCGGTGCATGAAGTCTTTCAGGCGGCCTAGATCGCGGTCCTCTTCCTCAAGATTGCGCTTTCCCTTTCCGGCCTTTCCGGTCTTCTTGCCCTTGCCCGAACTGACCTCCGGCTCCTCATCGTGGTGTCCGTGATCGCCGTGGTCTCCATGGTCGCGGTGCATGAAGTCTTTCAGGCGGCCTAGATCGCGGTCCTCTTCCTCAAGATTGCGCTTTCCCTTTCCGGCCTTTCCGGTCTTCTTGCCCTTGCCCGAACTGACCTCCGGCTCCTCATCGTGGTGTCCGTGATCGCCGTGGTCTCCATGGTCGCGGTGCATGAAGTCTTTCAGGCGGCCTAGATCGCGGTCCTCTTCCTCAAGATTGCGCTTTCCCTTTCCGGCCTTTCCGGTCTTCTTGCCCTTGCCCGAACTGACCTCCGGCTCCTCATCGTGGTGTCCGTGATCGCCGTGGTCTCCATGGTCGCGGTGCATGAAGTCTTTCAGGCGGCCTAGATCGCGGTCCTCTTCCTCAAGATTGCGCTTTCCCTTTCCGGCCTTTCCGGTCTTCTTGCCCTTGCCCGAACTGACCTCCGGCTCCTCATCGTGGTGTCCGTGATCGCCGTGGTCTCCATGGTCGCGGTGCATGAAGTCTTTCAGGCGGCCTAGATCGCGGTCCTCTTCCTCAAGATTGCGCTTTCCCTTTCCGGCCTTTCCGGTCTTCTTGCCCTTGCCCGAACTGACCTCCGGCTCCTCATCGTGGTGTCCGTGATCGCCGTGGTCTCCATGGTCGCGGTGCATGAAGTCTTTCAGGCGGCCTAGATCGCGGTCCTCTTCCTCAAGATTGCGCTTTCCCTTTCCGGCCTTTCCGGTCTTCTTGCCCTTGCCCGAACTGATCTCCGGCTCCTCATCGTGGTGTCCGTGATGACGGTTGTGAAAGCGACTTCCAAGGCGGCTAAGTGTACGACCTGACTCATCGCTTACTTCTTGGGTTGAAGACAAGCTTAACCGGTTACTAGCGCGGATAGATCCACCGATGATAGCCAGCAGCACAAGCGACCCAACAGCAGTTTTTGTAGCATTGTATTTCATCTTTCATATCAGTAGAAAAGAGGACATTGCGGTATCAGGAATGATTTCTCATGGACATCTAGCACCGCTTCGATTACCTACCTTCGATTCGAGAAAGGTGCAATTGATAGATCTTCTTTGTATCTTATCGATTAATTGTGATTTGTGCAAATGATTGTAAAAAGAAGATTGTGTTGAACAGCAAAATAATGTGCACGAATCATCGAGACGCCAATAATTCGAACCGTTAGGCAGCAACCTGCCAATATTGTTTAGAAATCCCCAATTGACTTTCAAAACACGACACACACGATGAACACTTATGTTGCCACATGCATAAATTTCCGTTACATTCTTTATACCTCAATCAATTTGTCGCAGTCAACACCAATTTTGCTCAGACACACTCCGCTTTACTGTATGACAAAGATTCAAGCTTCGGTTTCTGCTTCTAATTTTTGAAAGAATGTTGATGATACATGACAATGACTATGACGTACAAAGCCACTCTAAACTCTCAGACTTAAAAGTGCTGAAGTGACTGTGGTCAATGGTCAACGTCGTTATCTTCTCTCGGTGGGAACGGCGTTAAAATTCTGCCTCGTCGTAGACGCTAGGTAGAATCTTGTACTGGGAGGCAGAATTTTAACGTCCTTCCCTGAAAGCTGAAAGTTTAAGTCAAGGTTTGCTGGTACCGGTACCTGGTACCGGTAGCTGGTAAAACGTATGTGACTGTGTAATGATTAATTTGACTTAAAGACTGAATACCGATGCGCATGTGAGATGTGAGTGAGAAACAAGCTAGGGCAGTCATGATCCCTGATAAAAAATCCATATGTTTGTCATCATAGGCGTCCGAGTTGTTTTGACAAATGTGGTAGTTGCGTACAAGTTACAAGTACATCGCGGCCAAAAACAAAAGCGGCATGACGATTGACTGACGACTGAGGATGACTGACTTATTTGCCGATGACCAATGACATGCACTTTGACTTTGCCCTATTTCCTATTTGCGGTTTGCCACCCTCGATCTAGACCGGTGACCGGTGATGGTTTGACGGACTCCGGACTCCCTAGCTAGAGGGAGCCCAGTTCCAAGAGACCCACTACTAAAACCTATAGTTAATCATGCGGTCATACATCAACAACAAGCAGTAAGACGACTGGCAGTTTCTGTCACGAAATGAGGGATCGTTTTGATACTCCGACTTTTTAATGCTTTTTGTTACAGGCGCCATCATTGATCATTGTGGATAGGAAAAGTTTTTCATCATAATATATATTTTAACTAGGGTCTAGGTCTAGAAAATTTTCATGTTTTAGCATCCCTTATTTCAACAAGACTCACCGTTCAAAGTTAGGGATCTATCAATGTTTTTCAATGGCGCCACATTCAACTAAAATAAGGATGTGTGATTATGAATAGTTATCTATTCATAGTGCCTCGTGCAAACACACCACCAATCTAACATTAGTCTCTTTTACCCTTACCACTCTTCTTGCCCTTTCCGGAGCTAACAACTGGCTCTTCATCATCGTGTCCGTGATCGCGGTCGTGACGATTGTGACGGTTGTGGCGATTGTGACGAACGCGGTCCGCAACACGGCTCAAGTCGCGCTCCTCTTCCTCGAGGCTTCGCTTGCCCTTACCACTCTTCTTGCCCTTTCCGGAGCTAACAACTGGCTCTTCATCGTCGTGTCCGTGATCGCGGTCGTGACGATTGTGACGGTTGTGGCGATTGTGACGAACGCGGTCCGCAACACGGCTCAAGTCGCGCTCCTCCTCCTCGAGGCTTCGCTTGCCCTTACCACTCTTCTTGCCCTTTCCGGAGCTAACAACTGGCTCTTCATCATCGTGTCCGTGATCGCGGTCGTGACGATTGTGACGGTTGTGGCGATTGTGACGAACGCGGTCCGCAACACGGCTCAAGTCGCGCTCCTCTTCCTCGAGGCTTCGCTTGCCCTTACCACTCTTCTTGCCCTTTCCGGAGCTAACAACTGGCTCTTCATCGTCGTGTCCGTGATCGCGGTCGTGACGATTGTGACGGTTGTGGCGATTGTGACGAACGCGGTCCGCAACACGGCTCAAGTCGCGCTCCTCTTCCTCGAGGCTTCGCTTGCCCTTACCACTCTTCTTGCCCTTTCCGGAGCTAACAACTGGCTCTTCATCGTCGTGTCCGTGATCGCGGTCGTGACGATTGTGACGGTTGTGGCGATTGTGACGAACGCGGTCCGCAACACGGCTCAAGTCGCGCTCCTCTTCCTCGAGGCTTCGCTTGCCCTTACCACTCTTCTTGCCCTTTCCGGAGCTAACAACTGGCTCTTCATCGTCGTGTCCGTGATCGCGGTCGTGACGATTGTGACGGTTGTGGCGATTGTGACGAACGCGGTCCGCAACACGGCTCAAGTCGCGCTCCTCTTCCTCGAGGCTTCGCTTGCCCTTACCACTCTTCTTGCCCTTTCCGGAGCTAACAACTGGCTCTTCATCATCGTGTCCGTGATCGCGGTCGTGACGATTGTGACGGTTGTGGCGATTGTGACGAACGCGGTCCGCAACACGGCTCAAGTCACGCTCGACAAAAGATGCCTCGTTAGCCGAGCTAGCAGGAGCGGTGTGAAACTTTCCAGCTGCGTGGAGGGATCCTCCAATGATGGCGCAGACGACCAGCGAAAGAGCAGCGGTTTTGAGGGGTGTATACTTCATCTACAGGTAAAAGACACGGAGTGTAAGCAAAATATTGCTAAGCTGATGACACCAAGAAGCGAAAACATGAACATACCTTCAGCAAATTGTAATTGCAAGTGATCAATGACAATGACTTAAAAGAAGACCACAAAAGAGAGCAAAAAATCGATCCGGTACAACGACGTGGCTAAATTTGTTAGTAGAATCTTGGATTTAAAACCGCATGGAAAATTTGGGAAGGTTATTTAGATCGAATCATTCGTAATACCTTTCCGTTGCTCGGATCGAATTAGCCACTCCGGATAAAGAATCTATTTTTACTTTCATACTGTAGAATTGATACGAAACTTAATGTGCTATAAAATTTAACACTTCTACGCAAAGTAGATCGGACCTCTATATCTCTCAGCTGCAGTACCAGGTACCAGGTACAGTACTACGTAGGACGTGGGAGATCATAATATTATATTATCATTAGATCACGGAAGGGGAGGAAAAATAATTTGAAAATGCCAGTGTAGTAAGAACTGTTGAAGGGGAATGAACAACGAACATCAACCAAGCAAAGGAGTCCGTCATCGGTTGCCTGTTACTGTACCGGAACGTTAAAATTCTGCCCCTAGTACAAGATTCTACGTACCCGGTAGCGTCCACGACACGTTTCCTCAAACATGATGATGTGGGGATAGGGATGGGGATGTTTTCGTGGTTGCGGTTTCGTCTGTCATCTGCTCTTCACAAGGCGTAAGGTGCGCGGTGCGCGGTTGAACTTCGTCCTGACGGCTTCAGATCAATTTCGTTGTATCTAACAGGTATGGCTTTTGCTCGGCAACCTGACACAATAGTTCAATGCCATCAGTCTCGAGAATATAGCAGTAGCAGCTTGCATTTTAAGCCATATCGTACCAAACTGGGGAAGTTAACCATAATGAGGATTTTTGCCTTTACATTCTTAATTGTGACGGTCGAGTCTTTTCTTGCTCAGTCTCCTCTCCCCCCTCCGCCTACTTTCTGTTATGCTGCGAAAGGCTTTGGCAATACCGGAGAGAAGAAATCTAAGCAGACAAGGGAGAAAAATCTTCAGATAGAGACATCATCACCAATTATCCAGCCCATGCGGGAAGAACCAGCAGCCCCCGCAATGAACGCTGGTCAAAGGGCGTTGGAGAAAATTCGCCGAGAACGAGCGGAGCAGAAAAATGCCGAGCTGCAGCGAGCTCGCGAAGTGTTACAACAAGATAAGCAGGTACAGCAAGCAGCGGCGGCTATTCCGGAAAAGGTGGCTCAGCGGATGGGAAAGCGAATGATTCCGTTTGTGGGGATTCCCCTCTTTCTTAGTATGGGTGTATTCGTCGGATTTTTGGTACATGGCGACGTACCGGTATATGTCATTTGAGCCATCGCTTGTAGCAGCGTCAACAATCCTCATTTTAGTGCTAGGCTTGCTTGTAAGTCGAGAGCATAGCTTGACGAAAATGGATTGTTTTGGTTGCTGTACTTTATTCTAACAACTAATCCTTGTGCTTCATTATCTTCAAAGGGCATTACGTATTCGGTCATGTCAACGAGCTGGGATCCAGACCGGGAGGGTAGTCTTTTGGGGACGGATGAATTTTCACGAAACGTGGATAATATCAAAGAAGGTCTTACACGTTCCAGAGATAATGCGGTGTTGCGCGACAAGCTGGCAAGCGATAGAGAAATGCAGCTAGCTTTAAGCAAGATGGATCAAGAAGAATCGAAAAAGAAAAAAGAATATTTCGCTGGAGTCGAAGTTGAATGATGAGCTAGAGTGATTGAAGAAGTGATAATTAATGGTGTTGCAGCTACCGAATAATGTGTTTGAATTCACAAGGGGACGACATGACCAATCTCACCGTGCGTGGCTGGAAAGCCTGTTTGAATACAAAGTATCCAGTAGCGACCATCTTTCTAGTTGATTCAGCTCCTTGACTAAGTACCTTCATTTTCATTTTGAAGCTAGTGCCAAAAAATCGTCTAGCAGATTCTGAGCATCTTGTAAATCTCGAATAATTGTCAACTGAGCCACCGTGACGGAGCCCATTTCCCCGCGCATTCCTTGCCCGATTGACACATCCGCTTGGCCTAGCAAACCGTTAATTTCTTCTAATTGCGCTTCCATGCGCTGGACGATTAATCCTGACACTGCCGAACTTCCGTCAATGTCCATAGGAATAAGCGATTTGCCTGCCTTGTTGATTTTTGGTACCACTTTCAGCAGCTCCAATCCTCCTTGTACAAGATTGCCCGACAGTATGTTGCTTCTTACGGTGTCGATGCGTTGCCGCTGTTCGATTAGACTCGACCGGGCAGTAGAAACATCCATTGAAGTAGGAGCGCTACTGTCTGGCATTTTGTACACGCCGATGCAATCTTCCGAAAGCACTCCCCATGTGCAAACGGCGTGTGCTGGGGACGCGAGAAGCGGAGCAGATGTAATGAATCCCCAGAGTAGTTGACGTCTCCGATTCGTGTTGGCGAGTGCCTGGGTTGTTCTCATCTCGTCTCCGATGAGTAGCCATAGGACATGGAAAAACGCAAGGAGACGCATGATGCTGAGAGATGTGACTTTTATTTCACTTCAAAAGCAATGAGACCGGATTAATTAGTGTTGTACAGGACGATGAATGATGATGATTCGGAAACAATAATCTGAGCGTGTAGCGCTCGAGTGTCAGGGAAGCGAAGTCTTTCTGTCTGTGTAACAATGCTACTTTCGTCGACTTTGTCATTTATTATGGAGTAAAAGCTATCCGAGATAGATAGGAAGCAACAAATTCAAGTACAAGGTAGGTCGAATGCAAGTTGAAGTCGGCCCTCACATTATTTTTGTGTTCATTCGATTGTTTCGTATGTTACACGCGTGACTCGAATCCAGTCGTGAAAAAGGTTGCCTACATTTGGATTCATAGTAATACCTGGAATCGGTCCGGGACTGCCTGGGACAAGGGGAGATCCAGAAATTTTGTCTTTCAAGATGCCGTCGTTTCCTCGGAAGTTTTTATTTTCATGCGTACCAGGTACTCGTCAAATGTCAAATCCTTCTCTTTTCCATTGTATTACTTCTAGTCGACTTATTGTCTTCCAATTGATGGTTGATGGGGAAAGAAAACATGGAGAAGAGACACCTGGCTTCGGAAATCTCATTCAGCAATCTAGCCAATCCGGTGAAAACGGTTCATTTTCGTGAGAGTGGTCGCAAGTTGCCCGGCGTGGACGAAGATGACGAAGAGGAGGAGGATGAACTCCAACAACCCCAAGAAAAAGTCAGATCGCGCCACTCAACGAAAGCCGCGATGTTCGGTGGCGGAGTGGGAACCGTTCGTGACATGCACGTGGCTGCGGCGCACCCCTATATCATCTTTCCTTGGACACAAAAATACAAGATCTTCTGGAGTTTCACGGTGCTTGCCGCTGTTTTCACTCTCTTTTTGAGACATTCATGGTAGCGTTTGCGGATCCTGGTCTGGCTCCGTACAACGATGGTTCAGCGGCCGTGGATTGCACCATTATGGCGATATACATCATCGATATTGTTGTCAATTTCAATCTGGCCTATTACAATCAACGCGAGGAACTTATTTACGATCGCAATAGGATTGCGAAGCACTACATCCGCACCAAGTTCTGGAAGGATATTCTCGGAGTCTTTCCATTCTATGCTGTTCTCCTGGCGATCACTGGTGAAATGGGTTCCGACAGTAAGACCTCGAGGTATCTCAGTTTGGTGCGACTCGTCCGCATGATTACCTTGCATCGACTGAAGCTCCTCTTCGAAATCTTGCAATTCAATTCAAAAATCAGTCTTTCGTTTCTGACGCTTTTGAGAAACTTTTTCTTTACCTTTGTTTGGGTGCACTTCTGGGCGTGCGTCATGTATTTCATTGCGAGGGAGTACAATTTTGACCCAGATCGCACAGCGATTGGAAGTGATGTTCCAGGCATGACAATCGCTGAGCGATACATCCTAGTGTTGTATTATACAATCGTTACATTCACGACGACTGGGTAAGTTAACGCATCTGTTGCACGCCTTTCTTGATCAAAAAGAACGGGTACCATCATGCCACCGTCGTTGACAGCGTCGTGACTAACGTTTTTCTCTCTTGTTCGACGGTAATGGTTGATAAAGATACGGCGACATTACGCCTATGAATGCAACTGAGCAAGTGTTCAGCATGGTTTACATGTTCTTAAATATCTTGTTCATGGCGTGGATTATCGGTAGCATCACCTTGTTGGTTGTCAAGGGTGATCAGAAGACTGGTGCCTATCGAGAGTTATTGAGCGCCGTTGACGACTATTCACGATTGAACAGCTTCAAACCTGAGCTTAGGAAGCGTTTGAAAACACAGCTCAAACTGAACTTCAACAATCAGGGCATTTCTGACGAAGTCGTCTTGTCACACTTTCCGAGCTCCATGCGTCGAAAGATCCTCCGTCAATTGTACATGTCATCCCTTATGAAGACGAGTCTGCTTGAAGGTGTCCGGATACAGTTCTTAGATGAGTTTTTGTCTTCCTGTAAGGTAGAAATGTTTGGACCAGGAGAGGAGCTTCTTCAGCGTGGGAGCGTTGCGACCGAATTGTATCTCTTGGTGGGTGGACAGATAGAGCTGATCAACTATCTACATGATGCGACTAATGGTGAAGACGGCACGAAGAGAACTGGGTCTACCTATCACAGCAGCATTGGTGATAGTGAAATGCACCGGAGCAGGTCAGGCTCGATACCACGCATCGGTCCTGGCGATTTCATTAACGAGATAAGCTTTTTCACTGGCACTCCTCAAATCGACACAATCCGTACCGTCGCCATTTCCAAAACGCTAACAATCAGCCGTGCTGCTTACAAGATGATTTCAGACGATCATCCTGGGACTGCAATGAAGATCTTGAGGAATCTGTTGACGAAAGTCGAGACCATTGCGAGCCAGCTTGACTACGAACAGCGCGTCAATTTGCCAAAACCTTTGCCTGTGCTACAGGCTGGCTCCGTCTTTGACATGTCCGGGAAAGGTGATGACTCTCTCTGCGGCGACGTAAATCACGCCATTGTGTCCGTTCAAACAGAGAGTACACTGGCAACGGTTCGTGATCTGGTACGAATGCACATGGAAAAAGTGAATGATGATCACACAACGCGTTTTTTTGTTTGCTGCCTCCCGTGGCGACATGAAAGTCATCACGTTGATGTGCGATCAAGGATTTGATCCTAACGAAGCTGATTACGACAGCCGGACGGCTCTGATGATATCGGCAGTTCAAGGAAACACAGGTATCGTGAAGAAGCTGTTCTCTTACGAGGGGACGGATCCTAACAAAGTTGACATACACGGAAACTCTGCTTTATATGAAGCCGTGAAAGGTGGTCATGATGGCGTCATTGAAGTTCTCATCGAATATGGAGCATCGCTGTGTATGGAAGACAACATAGCAGCTTCCACACTTTGTCAAGTAGTATCAAATGGCGATATTGTCACAATGAAAAGACTATTAAAAGCAAAGATCCAAGTGAACGCTGGGGATTATGATAATCGTACTGCGTTGCACATTGCTTGTTCAGAAGGCAATCTAGTGGCAACGAAATTGTTGGTGGAGCATGGCGCTGATCTATCGGTCAGAGACAGATGGGGGAATTCTATTTTTGATGAAGCTAAGCGATCCAAGTCTGGGCAACTTTTGGATTATTTGGAATCGATTGCAGATTCGAACAAGCTTTTTGATAATTTTGTTAAATCAACATTTTGATATTTAGTTAATAGACGCTTGCAAGAGCCAATAGTGGCTCTATTGTAATAAGAGTCGAGAGGCAAGGTTTTTGCTGGGGTCCAAGGGCACAGCAAGAAGGGCATTGAAGAATTATTTTCGATTTCTGTATTGTTTCGATCCGGTAACAGATTTGATAGGCATTTAGTCTCCATCACCTAACTTGCAGAATACCATTTGCTTGTCAAGAGTCACTTCTCCATCCCCGCAAATTACGCAAACTACTTTCCATGTCCTGCTTTTTCTGTCTTTGAAAAGCCAAATCTTGCTCTCTTCGACGTTCGATGAGTTTCACGCTCTCGTCATCTATGTCGCGCTCTCCCTTTTCTCGCGAAGTCGTTCAAAAATATCGAGCCGCTCTTTGCTTGAACTTGCCATCAAGTCGTCCAACCTTCGGCTGCATGCAGATTGCTCTCCAATACAATTAACTCTTTTCCTCTGATATTGATCTCATCACAGACTTTAGAAGTGGCGATGATGTGTCCAGGCTGTCGCTGGAACAACCGCATGAGAGGGAACGTCATATTTGAACATTGAAACCACCAAGTTCATGACCTGGTACAAACGGAAGTCCATGATGTTTTACATCATCGTCATATACCGTTCGTCGGAATGACATGCTGCGCTTGTCATGACTAGCACGTGAACGCTATGGGATGATGCTGGCGGAACGGGCACAGCTTCCATCGGTTGATGATTCGAGAAATGTTGGGGCATAGTCTACCGAGTCACTAATATGTTATATGTTTTGAATATCAATCAAAATCGTTGTATTGTTTCGTAAGAATAATGCGGCCATCATTCTTGAAATAATGCAGTGGGCGTGTGGATTTCATCACCAAAAAAGCAGACACTCAAACAAGATACATAGCGGAAGATTGCGATTGAAATAACAAGACTGAGAATGCGACGGACCGTCATACAAAACATACTTCAACGTACCTACTACGTAAAACAACCACAAACCATCGTCGTTGAGGCAAACAAAGTGCCTCCAATGGACTTTTTACATCCACTCTTGTTCAAAAATTAAAATTCAATCGCGGATATTCCTTGTGAGATGCGAGTAGGCCGGGCTCGCAGCTGCGTTCATGAAAAATATCCAGATGCGCATGTCGTGACATTTATTCGTGGGTCGTGGGATCCCAACATTTAGCGGGAACCGTTGTTCGACACAGGAATACTTAGATAGCTCCCTCTAAATGATTTTAAATTGAGTTTGTGAACACAAACTAATTTTGATTTTTCGATAAGAGAAGCATCGCCAAACATCTTTCTCTCTTTTTTCGATGCATTCTTCTTCTTCTCACATCTCCTCTCAAAGGCGACTGAGAGAGGTGTGATGTCCTCCCCGTATTCAGTTGTTGCCAAGCTGTGGCCTGCGATCACAGCTTGGCACCGTATGGTTGGATACATAGTGGGAGCGCATGAAGGGTTGTGGTGCGTATGTCCCGAGGAAGGAGGAGTCGTCTCGCAAAATGGGAACCTCGTATCGTCTCGACGATTCGCTTGCCTGTTTGCGAGGCTTCCTGCCTTACCGGAAAACTCGCAGTTGGAGCATTGTGCTGGGAAAAGTTCTTCACCTGAGTTGTGGGATCCATGAGGCGTGCCGAAGAACTGTGTGCGCCAGTGATTGGTGAAGCAATGGTAACGGTTGAGCGGGGTTTGGGGTTCACCCGCTGAGCAGCTTATGAAAGCCACATTCGCCTTTCCGCTCCCAACCGGATACATGGGCGTTTGTGATCGCTTGTTGACATCTGCTTAACGTCTTCGGAGCTCTTGCGGTGCTTATGAGTTATCCTAGAAATAGGGTAGCGGTTACGGGCACTAGCAAGGGTCCCCAATATGTCCCAGCACAATGAAAAATGTATACCACAACTCCTACATGCTAACACTTTGTTCAATTCAAAACCGAATAATTTAAATAATAAATTAATACAACTGATGGATGCGCGCGGTGGGTAAGGGCGACAAGAGAAACTTTCCCCATCTCGTCCAATATTTTCGTGAACTCGCAGTTTTGTGGTCGTGCGGCTGGATATCGCTTGCGCCCTGTGTTATTGTTGGCCATGGCATGAGAAACTCGTAAGCATGCTACTTTGCACGTCATTCAGTACTTGTTATACATTTGTTGCCAAAAATACTCGCCCCACACCATCGATTTTCTTCGGTTAACTGATCCAGGTCAAAGAGAAACGACATGAGATAACGACCTTTTCTTGCTAAACAACAGCTCGCCTAGTCATCAAAAATATCCTTCTTGCTGCTCTTCATGGGAGCATTCCAGCAGTCCCATTCGGTTTATCACAGGTGTGTCTAATGAACCTGGACAGTTTATTGCATCCAATCCAAATCCTGCTTACCGTAATTGGCACGAAAACCATCCCTTGTCCACGGCACAGCTGCAGCAATAGCTGTATCCAAAAGGATCATCCGCCTGATTTGTCTCTTCTTCTAGAAGTCGCGTGTTCAACAGCAGATTAAATCCAAAATCCGAAAGTCTGCGTTTATTGTCTAAATTGCTGTCGGCGTCGTATGCTTTTTTCTTTCGATCTGATTGCAGCCATTGCTATACTAGAAAGCCTTTCCGCTAAAGTTGTTGTTTGATTCCATCCATCAAGTCATCGTCACACGGATGAGAGGCTTGCACCAACGAATCATGTCTATTTCCTTGAGAGAACAATTGTTTCAAAAGCATTGTTTGAGCACCTTCACCGGAACAAGTCCATCTTCGTGTGCGACATACGGACGTTTAGCTGTCAGAGCGGCTTACAAACTCATCTATGTTCCGATTCGTTGTCACCGTCTTGTTCATCGCTTAGGTCAACTTAGTAGCGCTTTGATTTGAATCCCCGCCCTCATCGTTGCTCCGCGAAAATCTGGTACGTCGAGTCAAGACACTACTTGTTCCTGGCGAAATATATTTGCCTGTATCACCATCATTCCCTACGACTTGGGGTACGCGACGTGGTCGGCCTCGCCTCGGTCGTAAGATGTTTGTATCATCCGCTCTTGATTTAATTTCAATTAAGTGCTCGTCATGGCGAGCTCTATCCAAGGAGCGTTTCTGCGATCTACTTGAAGATCGCTTTGCAGGTCGACCTGGGGATCGATTTGGTGGCCTATCTGGAACCATCGTTGGCGTTAGACCCTGACATACTTTTAGTGATTCAATCCGGGACGCTTTTGGCGGTCGTCCAGGAGAGCGTCTTTTCGCTACGGGCACATCTATTTGTCTGTCAGAGTCAATTTCGACTCGACTCGCTGTTTTTCGAGATGTACTTGAACTGCGTCTGGATGGCGGCAACTTAACTTTACGGCTACGAGGATCGTAATCCTCGTGCGTCGCAACTTTTCGGGGTCTACCTGGGGATCGCTTTGGTGTTTGTATTATTGGAGCGACGGTATCAACAGGACCTGAAGGCTCCAGCTCCGTCATCAGGAAATCGTCAACTTCTTCAACACACTCAAAAACGCATCCTTTTCTCAACTCTTGTTTTCCTGGCACAGTCCTTCCCACAAGAGAAAATTTTGCTGAGTTATCTTTTCTGTGAAGACACCAAACACCGTGGAAAGGCTCTATCTTTTCGTCACCAAAACCCAACAGTGCTGACTTTGACCTATATGCCCGGCCGAGCCATTGCACTAAAAAGTCTTTCTCGAAGCTTTCCAGAGGTCCGACAAGACTCGTAGTAGCCAATAACGCATGCATGGCGCGATCAAATGAAGCCCGGTCGAAGGAGTTTCCTTCGTCATAAAGCCTTTCACGGAGAGCAACACTAAACGCCGCCAGTCGACATTTGCGAGCATCCTCGCACCGAGAGGCTCTCGTACTTTCAACGATTTTTAGCTCCTCTTTCGTCATTTTTGACTCGATCTGCCCAGGCTCAAGAAGAGGCTCCCAGGATGAATCATAATCAACCCACCATTCAGCCCAACGCCAAGCCCATCCGAGAGTCCGCATGACTTGAATGGCAGAGTTCAAAAGTCTCTGGGCATGCGAGAACGTCATCGGCATGTGGTATTTTGATAGGAGTTTTCCTGATCGTCGTTTTTCAATTTCAAGAAGATCTTCGATTTTCGCCCTAAAATTAAAATCATTACCACAATGCTTGTAGCATTTCACTGCCGACAAAAATGAGAAAAATGGAGATATAATATACAATTCAAAAGATTGACTCACTGTAAAAAATTAAATCGTCATCACCCGAAACGTTGACTTCAAGACCGGCTTGACGTGCACAAGTGACATGATAAAAACTTTGTTCGCTGTTTCTTTGCCTAGAGCAACAATCATCGCTGCACCGAATTTTGAGTCCATCTGACTGTCCACACAGAAAACAGCGACTTTGTGCCAAAATAAGCCCTTTGCCATTAGCCATGACAACATCTGAGCAGTTGACAACACCAGAGCATGATACTTCCACCTTGGGAATCCAACTAGAGGAGGAGGCAAGTTAGCGCACGCTACGAAGTATAAACCAATAAAAAACGCAAGCATCGACAAAAGAAACAAACAACTTACAAGCCACAGACAGAATGAACCCATATGTTCTTTCCGAAGAACGACTTTTGGTATTCATCCGGATTGTTCTTCCAGTACGACTTTCTCCCTATTGTCTTCGCACAAGCGGGACGTAAAACGCCACCCTTCTGACAACAAAGAAGGCAAGCCGGAACTTCGCTTCCCTCGTCAGTTTTCTTAGCCTTTTCGAGAAATCTGCACGACTGACATTTGTATCCACTACTGTCCGAATCATCCGAATCAAATCTACATGACACACAGCATATTGTCAAACAAGACGGACACCGGAGCATATTCTTTCCGTCTACTTCCAACGTGTCGCATACTTCGCATCGATATCCATTCAGCCGTTTCGTTGTGAGTTCCACTAACAATGCTCTCTCGTATTCTTCGTTCCGTAGAAGCATCTCACGCTCTTCTCCACCTATGGTATTGAATGGCCGAGGAACTACATCCGCAGGAGGAGGCTGAGGTTCAGGAGGGAATTCTTTCGCGAGAAGTGCAAGCTTTTCGACAGACAATGATCCAACTGGAATATCTTTTGTCGGAATTTGGGAATGCTTAGGGCAAAGCAATGTCCACGGGTTTGTTTCTATGTCGCCAGAGGCGTTTTCCCCATGTACGACAACACAATTCCCCACGGCTCTAGCACAGGTGACATGGACCCAGGTCTTGCATTCTTCGTGCCTACATTTAATCATGGCTCCTCTTTCTCCATTGCATAAAGAACACTTAATGCCGTATTGCCGAAATCTCACTTTGAGATCCGAAACATCTTCGATTACGTCTGGAGAACGTTCAAACCGCAAACCTTGCCATTTCGCACAAACAACATGAATCCACTTTCCAAAAGGAGCGGTATCGATATCAGCTTTTGTAGCAGTTTCAATAAATGCCCCGGTTCTCAACGGACAAAGCTCACAGCAGACGCGATGCAGCTGAGGTGATCCTCCCTCATCGCTCCCGGGAATAACGGACTCTCTTTGAAGACGGGTGCAGGCATAGCAGTAATAATCACCCTCGGGTACTTTTTCGATCCCATAACAAATTTGATGGACAGCTACATCACATGATTCGCAGAAAACCATTTGGTTGTCAGGAGTCACTTCTCCATCCCCGCAAATTACGCAAACTGCTTCCATGTCCTGCTCCTGTTGTCTTTGAAAAGCCAAATCTTGCTCTCTTCGACGCTCGATGAGTTTCACACTCTCGTCAATGGTGTAGCGCTCTTTCTCCCTTTTCTCGCAAAGTTGTTCAAAGTCAACCCGCTCTTTAATTGAACTAGCCATCAAGTCGTGCAACTTCGGCTGCAGATTGCTCTCCAATACAACTAACTCTTTTCCTCTGATATTGATCTCATCACAAACTTCAGAAGTGGCGATAATGCGTTCAGGTTGTCGCTGGAACGACCGTATGAGATGAAAAGACATTTCGGGTTCACCGACCACATGATCAATTTTATCACCACTCTTTTCGTCACCTCGAAGACTCACGAATTCAATTGTGGGGTTTAGAGAGGCACGAAAGATTGCAAGCCGAGAGTGTAAAGCCTCTGCAGCTCCGCAAAATTCTGCGCTTTCATCCTCGGCGATTATTACTGCGGGAGCAATCGACGCAATGCACCGAAGACATCTTGATTCGTCTTGTACGGGGACATCTGATTCCTTCATGGGTTGACCAGTAGGATCTTTCATCTGTTGTTGGAATAATAGAAACGTGTAACGGTGACTTATCTTCATCAGGTCACAAACAAGGGATGCCGTTTTCGACTCCACCATCTCTTGCTTGACTGTCATCCTGAAATAAGTCGTTAACAGAGTCTTCCACTCTAAAGACATATTCTCAATCAAAATGTAGCTTATTCCACAGGCGCGGGCGTGCTCCAACGCCATGGTAAACAAAAGTATCATCAGGCTTTCCGCTTGTGGTTCGGTGTTGTCTATATGTGTCTCGTTCATCGCTGAGTGTGTGGGCTTTACCGCGACCTCTATCTCCCTGACCAACAATTCATCTTTCTCGTCGCCCGAAACTGATACTGACGCTTCTAAAGAAGCCAAGCCGACAGACCGTTCGACTTTCTTTCTCTTCCGATTGTCCAATTCCATGGAATCGTCGATCCAGTGATGAGTGCCGATTTGAAATGACTGCCATCGGCTCACAAGTTCGTTTCGCTCGAGTTCCGGTACCGAATACCATTCAACTTGGGTTTTTAGAGAACCTAGCGGACCATCCTTCGACAAAAGGTCCCACCCAAAGCAACCTGACGTTGATGGCATGAGCGAAAAGGAGCAACTGCCGGGCGTCCATAGGCCGCATTCTTGCGCCAGTGCGAGGATCGGCGAAGTATCAAGGACAACCGATTGATGAAGTTTATTGAATTGCGCGGTCGATATCGGATGGAAAAACGATTCCTTCTGAGATGAGGTGTTTAGTAAACTCACGTAAACAGGATCACGTTCTGAGAGTAATTTAGTCTCATCCTCTTCTTCTTTCCTCCACGACCACTGAAAGTTTGTTTGCACTGGACAGACTTCCTCAAACTCCACAAATTCATCAATTGGATTCGCATCACGAATCTGTTTTAAGATGTCGTCATCTACTCGAATCACTTCCGGCAGAGAGAGCCCCAAGAGTTGAGCTTGCCAAGCCAAAGGGAACGTATCCGGTCGTTCTAAATCCAGCATTTGCACCATATCGCCTACGCGCCCCGTGCGTTTGACATTAGCGAAATCCACGTCGCTATTACTTGCTTTCGAAGAAGGTTCTTTTGGAGCAGCCTCGCTGGAACAACTTGCGGTTGTCTCTAGAACGGACGCGGCCGGCGCTGGAGTATCCACCGACAATCGTTGCCTCTTGTTCGGATCGATATAAGGATCATTTACGGCTGGAGGCCATTCGATCAGCGGATTGACTAATCTTGTCGGCGCATCGTCTGATTTTACAATCACTGAAGTCACGGGCATTGAATTTTGACGTTTCACTGTGGGACGCTTGGTGCTGACATTCGAATCTTGACTTTTTGGGGGCCGTCCCCGACGCCTCGGTGTACCATCCGGATTACTTTTGCGACGAGTTGCACCTCGTTTTATCTTTGCTGATACTAAGCTACGATCTTTCCTGTCTGCGCTTTTGGAAGGACTTTTGTGTACGGAATCCTCCGCGTTGGGAGAAGACCCATCGTCTGACAGGGCCTGTGATACTCGGCGTTTCAAGGTGCCTGGCTTCATGGTCGTTTAAGCTCACCCTGTTTTATCAATTGTAATTGTATTGTTAAATAGTAAACGTTCTTTTGTTCGTTCAGGAAGTAATGCCGCCGTTACTTTTGATGAACCAAAGCTTACCATTTGCTGCTGCGAATCATCGATCATCGATCATCGTTCATCATTCATCACACTCCGGAGTACATTTTTTAATGCGTCGTGCGGTGGAAAAGATCTTGATTTTGTGTGAATGGAGTGAGCTGCGGCACACTGGTACTGGACAACGTACAAGTATCAGGTGAAGATCTCTAGAGAGTACGTACAAGTAGTGCGTAGTATGATCAATCATCATGAGTGTCCAGTACCACAGCGATACCCACACAAATAACACCATTTACTATAGTCCTGAAGTTAAATTCCTAATTTCCTAACGTCAGAATGTAATCTTGACATTCGACTGAATTTTCCATTTTTTCGTTTCACTTTTTCACATAGCGATATCCTCCTTTTACACTATTGTCACAAAGTGAAGGCTCAACTTCCCAAGACTGGAATTGAGTCACGAATCAGTTTCTTTCCGAGCCAGATTGCTACCGAACCTTTAGCCGTTCTGCTACCTTCTCAAGATTAATTAGTTTATCTTACGGTAGTATAGCATTTTCAACACACGATTCAATTCATAACGTCGATAAACTTATAAATCGTTGTCTTGCTTAATTACTATATGCCCAAAGTGTTCCTGTTTTCCGGCACGACTGTATTTGAGTCATAAATCACCAAAGAACGGAGTAATTTTTTTCGGGAGGTTAGTTTTGGTACAGGTACCAACGGAGTACTACGTAATCGGGCAGAGTAGAATTGATGAGGCAATTAGAGGATGGCCAACTGCTTTAGGGAAAGCTTTAATAAGAGGTTTCGTTCGAGCAGCTATTCAGGTCTAAGCGGTCCTAACAAGCGTCCGCTACAAATCTAATTGTTGAAACCTTTAGCTAAACAAACTTGCAAGACTCAAAGTCACATCATAAAATAAACTTACCAGTTTCCAAAGCATATAACAAACGGATAAAGGAGATAGCGAGACCAAAAGCACAGAATAGACTCGTCAGTGCAAGAGGTGCAAACTCAAATCGGCCAAATGCATGAATGGGTATTAGATCGACTAGAATCCAGACCGCTGCCAGTAAGAAGCCATGGAACTGGTATGGAACATACATTATCCATTTTCTGTGCCCACTATAGGATGGTTCTGCCCGATGATGCGTCTTATGATATCCATAGGAGGCACAAAGATAGCAGGTGAGTGTTGTGCCCTTGAGTAAAAGCTCACGCGGTTCATACAGTAGCGGAACGAGACCCATGGTCCCCCAAGCGGTACACTCCCACCAGAAAACAAATTGACCAGATCCTTGCACGCCCCACAAAGTCAGGGGTACCAAAACGTTCAGAATGGCTTTCTCGTGGACATGATACGACAAAAAGAAAGATGCGGCACCGCACAGGGACATGGAGAGCAGCAGAAGAGAATTGTCACGTGATGCAGCGGCTTTCCAGCAATACCAATAGCTAGGTGACTGACAAAGCAAAAGCAGTAGGGCTGTCAGTTTGGGTGTTACTTCCGGCAGTGGAACTATCTTGGAAGCAGCTGCGTAGAAGGCCCAGAGATTGCCCGCCCAGTAGTCGTGAACAAGGCCTCTATCGAAAGGGAAGAGACGAAGATGTATTTGTTGCATCATTTCTTTCACAGGGTGCACCGATGAAGTGGTCATTGGGATCAAAGGAATCAAAAGAGTTGTCACAGTTATCGACCCCAGGATGACAAACCTTGGAAATGAAAATACAAAAGAGGGACCCTTTCCAGGACTGTGACAATATCTTCGAAACAAATAGACTGCATACCATGGTGCGAACATCAAGTACAAATGCTTCATTGTCAAAAGCAATGAATAGAGATTTGCCGCCCCAAGTAGCAAATTCGAAGCGATATGTTCATGATCGGTTGTATTCGCTCGCAACAAACCAGCAATCGACAATAGCCAAACTCCAATCATGAGGGCATTGTACTGAAAGTGCACATGATCCAACCACAAGAGACCTGGATAGAGTACCAATCCCAAGAAAGTTGGCCACGAAAACGTCGACGCCACAACATTCGCCACCGCATAAGCACCGACCCAGAAAACTAAGTCACCGACAATGACGGTCGAGCGCATGAATGCAATACACGAAATAGATACACGTTGCAGCAATCCCTCCTTTGGGTCAGACATCAAAGCGAAACATTCTTCATCGACCCAGCCACGTTTCAGTAAAGTCGACACTACATAGTTATTTGTCCAGGCGTACTCGAGCCAAGCAAAGCCGGGTGGATAGTCCAGAGTGTGCCGCGTATCAACGTACTGATCATCCCAATACCACTCCCCGACAGGTAAATGACGCGTTAAGGACTTCCAATGCCGATGAACATCAAAATCCGTTGATCGATAGCTGGGAAACAGAAGCACTTTGCAGGAGGTGCAAATCAGAAATACCCAAAAAACAATTCGGAGACGGTTTCTTCCCTCGTTGTTGATCGGGGAGAGTGACAGCGCAGCCGACATTAGAAACGATGAAGAATCACTTGCAGTCGTTACACAAAATGGCTGCACATCGTAAGTTTCAAAGATCAAGATCAAGATGAGCAGAAAGCAAACAAAATGTCATCCGATCACCGCGGTCGATCATAAAAAATTTCTCGAAATTCCTGTCACGCCTCATTGGGTCACGAGTTATTGAGAACACTACTTTATATAGCTACAGCTACCAGGTATAGTTACACTCTCGCCTAGTCGAAAAGTAAACAAGAGAAAACAAAAGTGTCCGCTAAAGATGCTTTTCCTCTTAGCTATCATTCCGTGATTAGGTGATCGAATGGACAAGGAAAAGGATTAGGTGATTAAACAAACAGTTTTATACTACGAAATAGTTGTCATTCAATCGATAACTAACACCTCTGTTCCTCTTCATTCAAAACTGCTTCAAAGACAAAGACAGAAGGTACGGTATCTTAAATCTACCCTAGGATAAGAGCTCACAGTTCCCGAATCGCTTTGTCGACTGTCCCATTCATGATCGCCTTCTTGAGAACTTCGTACTGCTGAACCGACAAACTAATGCCTTTCTTTCCCGGTAGGATTTTATCATCTTTCTCATAATACTACATCAAATAAATTCCATGATGAGAATGCAGTCTCTAGAAATCGTTTTTCCTTCGTTACACTTTGCTTACCTCACGAATATCCACTAAAACAGCGCTCTTGAATTTGCGCACGGTCAAGCGGCGAGTTCTGGATAGGTCGAGAAACAATTCTCCGTTCTCGTTTCGTTGCATTTGAAGTTGTTCTTCATCTTCTTCTTCGTTCTCCTGCTCCCTGAACTGCCCACCGTCGCGATCGCCTTCCTCGCCATCATGTTCCTCTTTGACGGCAGTCTTGGCTTTCTTCGGCTTGGGTTCTTCCATGGACGACATGACTGATAAAGGAGATTCAAGTTTAAAGAAAATGCAATTGAGTTATTCATTAAAAGCAAGGAATACAACCTTGTGTCTTGTTGTGTTTCAAAAATGCAAGACGATCGATTGATTCGACCGACGACGACTCAATCCAATTTCAGTCCCGGATTGTGACAGAGCATGAAACCGCTACCGTACCAGAGGAGTCAAGGTAGAATAGAAAAACAGTTATGTAGCTCTTTACTTGTTTACCGTTTGATGGACTGAAGAGGTGTCCAATCTCTGAAAATACAAACGGCCAACTTGGTCGAACTGTAGATGGTCAAATTGGGGTGATAACGTGCGATTTTTCAGCAACTTGCAAACTATAAAGGGCTTCGGATTGAGAGCATCGGCCACGCACGACTAATGTCAATGACCTCGGTACCAGCTGACTTGATACGATGCTTCCTCCCATTCAAGTCTACTTATTACTCCAGTGTTAGGTGCGAAGGATGTTTGTTCTCTCGTCATTACCTTAGTTTTTCCGTGCATTTGTTAACATCGTTTATGAATGCTAATTAGATTCAAGGTTGGATGGTATTGCAGCCAAACATACCCGACAAATCGATGATGGAAAATATCTGGGACGACTGAAAGATGTTCAGTCCCGGCACTCGTGGCGTTATTGTTGCATTGTTTGCAATGATGCATTTGTGAACATCATCATCATCAAAATCAGCTCTATTTTCTACGTGCCGTTAGGAGATGTCGCGCAATGAACAACTCACATATACCAGCAAGACTTCAAGGTCCTGGAGTACTGCTACGAACTGCTAAGAAAGGGGATGAAAAGACTTTTGCCCAAGTTGGAGACAGGTGTTTGGTAGGTCAGATGTCAGATCGACCCCAATTCTGCATTTTTAATTACATTCCCCATACTCTCACTGAAGGCATTCATTATTTCCAAGGTTCACTTTGAAGCTTTTCTAGAGGACGGAACGAAGATTGATAGTTCTTACGATCGAAAGTTGCCCTTCCAGTTTCGGGTCGGAGAAGGACAAGTGGTCGCAGGGTGGGATGTTGCCCTTACGAAAATGTCCGTCGGAACCATCGCTGAGGTAACGATACCCCCGCTTTACGCTTACGGTGCAGTTGGCTTTCCACCACGGATACCACCAGATGCCACTTTGATGTACCGGATTGAGTTGTTGAAGGTTAATGGCGACGAGTCGTTGTGAGGATGTATGTGGCTAGATCGGATAGACAAAATAATGACCGGTTTCCAACGTCTTGCTTGCAGCATTATCCACACTGGATGTTGGTACTGCCGAATGGTCGTGCTAGACGATACGTGAGCTTTCCTCGCGTGCTGATCTTCGCAAAACGTTTCGCTGGTTTGTCGCTTTAGCCGGGCCTCATCTTGCATGACAACAGTGTAGAAAGGAGTCGCAATTTAATCTCGAAACCGAGACAAGTTCGACCTCGTTTCTTTGTGACTAGAAGACCTATCCGTGTTGCGCAGCATATTGACTTACTTGTTGGCTTCCACTGGGTCCTTGCTTTTAGTGTTTGAACAACTATGCGCTTCAGTTTCTGTGCTTAGATAATGATAGAATGATTTGTATGATTATTGAAGGAATGCTTTATACGTTTCGTTAAGATCATTATTTGTAAATGCCATCATCGGCTAGAAATCGTTGAAGATGTCAACTGCGTGCCGCCTGACTGTTGACCCCGGCGACACTTCAAACTTCCGCCAGCGAATGCACAGGTTTATCACCTGGCAAAGGCCATGTTCTTGAAACATCAAGAGTTCGATACCACGATAATGGCACAATGGATAGCTTTTCCCATTTATCGACGTAAGCACGTTTAGTAAGTGAATCGTAACCGTTTTCCTCGATCTTGTCCAGGATCTTGCCGTAGGCGTCTATTGAGACTTGTACCGGTAAACGGCTCTCTTCGGCCAACATAAAAACTCCCCGTCGAGCTCTTTCATAATACTTACGCGCGCGGGCTATTTGAAACTTCATTAACTCAATGTAATTTTCGTCGACTCGCTGCGCCATAATTTGTTCCTCTGTCACCCCAAATCGTTTTAAATCTTCCTGAGGCAAGTAAACACGCTTACGTTGCACGGCGTCTTCACCGACATCACGAAGAATGTTTGTAAGTTGAAAAGCGACACCCAGCGAAAGGGCCGGTTCTCTGCGATTCGTGGAGTGTTAGATGGTCCACGTACATCAATACGGTTGGGCATCGCTCCGCTCAATCACGTACCTTGCTACTTCATCATTGTAATCAGGGGCACATCCAAAGATTGGAAGACTCATCAAGCCGACAGTTCCAGCTACTCGGTAGCAGTACAAATGCAACTCGTCAAACTTTTCGTAACGGTCTTGACCGAGACCTGGGACATCCATTAGCATTCCTCGAATCATATCAAGGAACGGCGTTATATCAAGATTGGGATACCGCACCAAACTATCCAATAGACACAAGTCGTAGACATCGACCACTTCACCATACTTCCATAGATTCTCCAGCCGCAGCTCCCACAGTGACAAATCGTGCAGCATGTCTTCGTTGTTCTCCCTAGGTGCATCAACAATTTCATCCGTTCGTCGACACCATACGTAGACAGCCCAAATTGCTCGCTGGGCTTCACTACCCATTACTTTAGTTCCTAAATAGAATGTTTTGGCAAACGCACTTGTAACTTCCCCGGCTTCTTCAAAAGCTTTCGACAATAAGGTCTGGAATTCTGCGATTTGCTCACTTGTGAATGACGGTTCTGATGATGCATTATTCCGTTTCACAAACAAGTCTTTGGGAGCGATGGACCTTAAATAAGCGGCGCAGGACTGTATATCTTCTTGACTGGCAAATTGCCCCAGCGGATGACCGACTTCCCGTACAACATCGTCGTTGATGCCTAAAATAGTGGAATGCGCCAACGGTGGTTTTCCAGTCAAGGCTTCTCTTGCTTTAGCGAGGGCAGCCTCAGCTTTTGAACTAGCCTTCACCGAACTGAAATCAATCACGGCTCCTCCTTCGAGTAGGCGACCTGATTGTATTTCTTCATTAATGTCGTTGTTGGGTGTAGCCAGTGATTGCAGGAGAGTGAAGTGGCGTGTATACGGAACTTGAGATTGCCAAGCTGTAACCACCGTTATTAAAAGAAACGGGAATATTTTCAGTTGCATGATTGAGGGCTTTAAAGATTCCTTTATACGCCGTAATCAGAATCAGAAAACTGAAAGGACCGCTTGGGTTGATGGACTGTAAAATAGTATGCAGTTAAATAGCAATTCTTCCTAAACCAGACTGTGTGCTCGAGTCGGAATGAAACGAAGGAACCTCTGGTATGTATCCTGCGTCCCTTCAGTTGCTAGATCGAACACGTGTAGCCTCTTTTCTTTATGCAATTTGAAGCATTTCTTGAAGGTGAATGCTCGTCGTCGTCGTCGTCCTCGTCCTCGTCCTCGTCCTTCTTCGCGGTGTCGAGCGATGCTGGATTGGATGACGTTGAAGAGCAGCTTATCACGCCGATCGCGAACGCCGAGCGCCGCCAACGCCAAGCCCATCAAGTGCGTTTCCACACTCTAACAATTTGTAGGTCGAAATGTCTGAATGAAAACGTCAGCCCGTCAACAGGAATACCTTATTTGACTAAAGCAGTTAAATGTGCCATGTGCCTATGTGTTTAGTCCCGGAGAATGTTTTGAAATCATTAGATCACGAGTTTCAAAGAGGGTCCAGTCTGTCCGTAGGTCCTCTACGACATTTGTCAAGTTCACTGCGACCTTGGTACCAGGTACGGTACCGGTACCTCATAGTTTTTTTTTGAAAGTAAAACAATAAATGGAAAATTCAGTCGAATGTCAGAATTACATTCTGTCTTTATGAAATTAGGAATAAATATTTTAGTGTTTATTCCTAATTTCTTGAAGTCAGACCGTGTTTATCTGCCCAAAATACAAAGGATACGTCGGCCAATTGTTTACAAGGGTACCACCTTGTCAGATTGAGGGTCTGGACGTCAATCAGAGTGGCTTATATATCATGGATCAGGGTAGAAATACGACGTGATTGGGATGGCTCTGTGGTTCGATTCCACAGTACGTTAGTATTTTAACATGGTAACGTGCAGGGTTCGAACCCGCTGAGTGCGTTTGTTGCCGACTCCTGAGAAGCCGGGAGGATAAAAGAATAGGGCTGGAAGGCGGTCTCAAGTGGTAGAAATACGACGTGATTGGGATGGCTCTGTGGTTCGATTCCACAGTACGTTAGTATTTTAACATGGTACTGGTAACGTTATCTCAATCTCGCTGAGTGCGTTTGTTGCCGACTCCTGAGAAGCCGGGAGGATAAAAGAACAGGGCTGGAAGGCGGTCTCAAGTGGACGAGGCTGAAGGGCAAAAACAGTACGGATCATGATAGTGTAAGGCCAGGGAGGATGTCAGATTGAGGGTCTGGACGTCAATCAGAGTGGCTTATATATCATGGATCAGGGTAGAAATACGACGTGATTGGGATGGCTCTGTGGTTCGATTCCACAGTACGTTAGTATTTTAACACCACCTTCATTCCGTGCCATTGCGCTAGCGACTCTTTGGAAAGAATAAACGATCTTCTTCTCCAATTTCCTTGCAGTCATGATAGCAATACTGGTAGAAAACACAGGAAACTTCGGCGAAGTCGCTGTATGAAAATTAGTTTCACTATGTGAGTTATTCCTATTATAATAGGACTGACCCAATTCGTGTTTCGTGGCATCTTCTCCCGAGCGTATCATCGATGACCAATTGCATTCTTTCATCAATCTGATCAATTACATTACAGCTTGCAAAGAACTGAAGTCAAAAGTTTTCAGTTGCATTGTTTTCTGCGATGTTTTACAGTCAACATTTGAAGGTAATATCATCATTCTTTTGACATATTCTGATTGGGACTCAGAAATGGATTAGATATCGTCTCACGCGAGCCAAGTCTACGAAAAAGTCGCGATCGCGTTTGGACCATCCTTGAGACAGGTTGTTTCTAGTTGTTCTGGAATACTCTTTCAGCAACAGCACAAAAGCATGAGAGAACTTGTGCCTAGTTGCCGGAACTTGCAAACCTATCTTTCCAGGTGTATCGCTGCACATGTGCCTGATTTTGCACGTAAAATCCCAATGACATGACACCTATCAACAGGGTCGTTCGACAACGTTCACATCTAACTTTTCAGAGGAGTTGAGTTGCTTATGTCTATACAATATGTATTTGGCCCATTGAAGTTGAACCTCTAGTCGACTCTTTCAAACGATGATGGGCATTGCTGGATGTTTGATTATTTACCCACACGATAAAAGTATGTAGTTACCTAAGTGCTTGAACGGCAGGACACATTAAGTTTGGGAGTATCAGAAAAGCACAATAAGATGGATCTCGAGACGAAAAACTACTCCGTCGATCGCTCACAAAGTATCATCGCTTATAATGCTAAGAATTTCGAAAACCTCATGTTAATTGAAAGCTTAGCTTGCCGTTTTCCACATTCTCTCAACAATCCGTTGTGAATAGGACAGGCTTCATCACCAAGCCTATAAAAATGTTGATTACGCCACTCGAACTCCTTCACGCCGCACGGAAAATCGGCTACCACATCTGTGTAAGCAGCCAAACGTTCTAAAGTGCCTTCGGAAAGGCAATTCCTTCTTTGTTGCTGACGGCGACCACAAGTTCGTTGATTAGTTGCTTGATGAGATCTCCATGTTCGCTGCCCGCTTGGCCCACCGGCGAACACTCTTTGGCTGTACCAACTAGCATGTATGTGGAGATCCAGCTACGCGAGAACGGTGAGGGTTACTGATGCAAAATCTATCTATCTTGGTGCGGCACAACGATACTTACATCAGCTTTTCCGAACATGGCCGGTCGGTATTGCTCAGGTGTAACGACATTGCATTTCAGATTCAGCGACGCTAGGGCGATCCGCAAAGGCTTTGCTGTGTAGACCAGTGACGGCAGTAAGACCTTCAGGGTTAACGGTCGTTACACCATCGACAGGCTCTACCCCCTTTGCTGTCACAGAGAAGTAAAGCAAAGCCTGTGTATTATCGATCAATCCCTTGGAAGTCAAGAAATCATCCAGGTACCCATTCTGCAAGAACACAAGATCTTTCTTGCGATTTTCGGGACAGTTATCGACAATGCTGTCCAAAGCGTCATTCCGCGTAGCGATTAAGATCGGACCGGATCCATTCGGGTCGATTTTGTTTCCCTGCCCAACAAAACGCAATCACCCGCTTCGGCTAACAGTGAACCGATGCGACCAGCGCCTATAATATCGGCCCGGCCCATGCTGGAATTTATCGTCGATTCGGCACCAAGTCCTCGTTGTTGCAACCAATGTTGCTTGTTCTGGTTCTTGGAGGCAGCTCGGGATGCACTCAGCGCGAACTTATAGGAACGCGTAATCGACCCTACCGATTTGTCTGACACCCACGCTTGCGTTAAGGTATTTGCGAAAAGAAGACAGGGAATGAAGGACTTCATGGTTGACCGCCTTTGTCAATAAAGATCGTCGAAAATAGCAATGGGAAAGGGGAGGTCAATGATCAATAAAGTCGTCAAAAACGCGAACGGACGAGTTTTGTTGCGAATGACGTCACTATAGAGGAAAAGTCTCGTCCGCCGTCCACCCGTCAAGCAATCGACGGAAACCTCGAAATTAACCCGTAACTCTATGCGAGATGGTTTACCACGTTACCGCTTTACTTCGTTTCCGCAATGCTCTCTCCGTCCGGACGGAAATCGTCCCGATCGACTGCCTCGTTTGCATCTTTATCATCTTGATCAAGGTATGTGGAAGAAAGCTTTTCTAAAGACTATATTTCGCAAGAACGCACGTTCGTTTGTTGAAAAGGAGAAGAAATTGAGACGATCAGCTGGCACGGAATAGATTGGCAACCAAAATTTTCATCGGGTTCACTTCATTTCAAGCATTTGAGCTTCTCACATTCTTGTCGTTTCGCAAGACTTTCTTCATCACGTTGCAATTAGATTTTTTATCACTGGTCTAACATCCGCTGCTCGTTTTCTCTGTACTGAAGACTGAATTTTATATACCATGCCGAAGCAAATTACAGACATTCGCGATTTCCTGCAAAAGGCTCGCCGAGCGGATGCCAAGCTTGTGAAAATCCGCAAAAGACCTACTCAAACCAAATTTAAGATTCGATGCTCGCGAAACTTGTACACACTTGTCGTTACCGATGGCGAGAAGGCCGAAAAGTTGACGCAAAGTCTCCCACCTGGTTTGCAAAGAATCACCATCTAAACTAGAACAGCTTCCTTACAAGCCAATGTCTTGCTTTATAGTAATTCAAAGCGTTTTTCTGCGCAGCTTTCGTCAATGGGATGGCGTGCATTTGAAAGCTGTCCTTGTTTATTTGTTGTCATGTCCGTTCTTGGGCAAAGAAGATTGAAGCTCGTCAGTGTGATTCTTGGGTCGCAGTTTGGAAAATGCTGACTTGCTTCTTGGCCAATTATGAAATTAAGAACAAGAGATTGGTTTTTCAGTTGAACGCTCAAGGTTACCGACTGCTAAAATTTGCAGTTTTTAATTTGTATTTGCTGTCGCAGCATAGCACCACAACCGACAACTTGTAGGATGTTTATGATTCATGATTCCTTCCACTTCGAACTTCCTATATATAGCTTGTCCAAGACTCCAAACAAACGTATCGGATCATTGACATCGTTACAAGAACAGGATGACATGGACCTGATTCCTGACAGCCGTTGGCCAACCTATTCGACCCGACTTTATTAACCCTAGCCAGTCCTAGCCGTCTATGGCCAGCCCTAGCACAAGCCTTGCCAACCCACCCTAGCACAAGCCCTTGCCAACCCTAGATCATTCGACTTTTGTATGGCCAACGTTCCGTGCTGGTATTAACTGAGCCTTCTTACTACTTTAAAACGGATAGTCAAAGTTGCCCGGTATACACTCGTTAAAAAACTATTTTTCTGTATAGCGTCCTTTTGGTGAGTGAGAAAAATTTAGTGGGCAATGACACTGAGTAAAATTCAGAATTGGAAGGTGTCGCCACACGCCACACCTGAACACCAACCATGGACCATTACTGCGAAGCTACTACTATGATGTGGTAATAGTGTTTGTCGTTCACTTTACAATTTCTCTCATTTGCTATTCGAATTCGTGTTCAATACGGGCGGCGCAATAATGAACTCTGCTCAAGCGGCTGAAGCGCAGCTCCGTCTGCAAGAGCAAGAGCTCGAAATTGAGACATTGCGACAGCGGGTTAAAAGTCTCTCGAAGCAGCTACAGGAATCCTTGGAAGCAAATTCCGGTGGTGGCCAGAGCGCCGATAAGCGTCGTCGATATCAAAACTTGAGTCCTCATCAGTTTAATGTGCGTGAAGTCAAGAATGGAACGGGCGCTAAGCGAAGCATGGTGACCGCACAAAAACAACGAATGGGTCGGACGGCCAGTATTGCTACTCGTCAAGTTTTGGACTCCATCGCAGCAATGCAACAATCGTCAAAACCTTACCAGGATCACCCAAGTGTTCAGAGAATTCTTGAAATGTTCAGTAATCCCTCCCAACACATGGAGTATCTTAATTCATCCGTATTCTGTAAAGACTTGCTGAAGGTTGCGAGCAAGGCTCGACATGTCTTTGAGCGCGAACCGAGAGTTGTCTTTATTCAGTCACCTGTCTACGTCTTCGGTGATATTCACGGAAATCTGGAAGATTTGCACTTTTTCTCAGACAATATTTGGCGTCTTGGAATGAGTCTCACGGCTGGGAATTTTTTGTTCCTAGGCGACTACGTCGACCGTGGTTTGTCTTGCTTGGAGACTGTAGCATATTTGCTTGCGATGAAGGTCTGTCTTCCTCACAAAGTGTTTCTCTTGCGAGGTAATCACGAAACGCGTGATGTCAACGGCTGGGAAGAGCATTACGGAGAACGTGCGTTCATTTGGCAGTGCCGGCAGCGCTTCGGGGATGACATTGGATACAGAATCTGGGAAGCCTGCAACCAAGTGTTCGATCGCTTGCCCTTGGCTGCTGTGATTGATCAAGACATTTTTTGTGTTCATGGTGGTATTCCTCGTCCGATATCTCGTGACACAACGCGCATACAAGACATTTTGACTGTCACGAAGGTAGCTGGAATCAATCCACCTTATGAGCATGAGCAGGACGAATACCAACAAGTTGCATCCGATTGTAAGTAGTGGATCCTCATTTTCATCCTGTTCTTTTGTTTTCTAAAGCGTTTGATATTTTTAAACCGACATTTACAGGTATATGGAGTGATCCTGCTTCGGAAGAACAAGAGATTCGCAGTGTCAACCCAGAGACCGGATACGGAGATTCCCTTCGAGGCGGTGGGGCAATTTGTTTTGGTAACAAAGCCGTAACTGACTTTTTGCAGCAGCAGGATTTTTCTTACATTATGCGAGCACACGAAGCTCATGCTGAGGGGTTGCCGTCTCGAAGGGTGCCCGCGTCTTTACTGTTTTCTCGACAAGTCAAGATCACAACCAGGGTCAAGACGCAATGGCGGGTTGTATTTTAGTGGATAACGAGCAGCTACAGGTTATCAACCGAAGTCCAGCTTGTAAGTACAGCTTTTCTGATTATTGGGGAATGATATATGGTGTACATAAGCTAATCATCCGGTTACTTCATTCAGACAAAAATCAGTATGTCCACCGCCGTGACTCTGTCAGTCTGGCGACTTTGTCGGAGAAAGAGATTCAGCAGCGCATGAATTTAGGTCTTGTTACTGCTCCGCAGATGGACTATTCGACGTACGCCAATGAAGATGACGATGATGAAGACGTAGACGAGTGGGAAGATTTTGTTAGTGATACGGAAGATGAAGCAAGTCACACTCCTGATGTCCATACAGACGACCCAAACTACCGATTGTCTCATGGAAGACGATCTTCCGTTGATATCGCGAGCATGTCCAACGTTCATGACATGGAATTAGAAGACGACGGCGATATGGAGAACGTCAAAACGGATAGACGCACCGCTTCACGTGCTAGTATTCGTTCTTCAGTATCGACATTCGAAGTCATCGCTGAGAATTGCAGAGGAGAAGAAGACGAAGACGAGGTCGACACGGATGATGGAGACTAAATGATCAAAATGTAGTGATGGACAGCAAACAAAGAACGCAATACAATAAGCTAATCATGAACAGACGAATTAAGAGAATTTTCAAGTGCCAGGCTCTTGAAATAATCTTGTGTAGGCATCTATCGTGCTATATACCTAGCAGGGCCTTTGCATCTTCTTGATTCTTTGAAAACTCAGTGTCTTGATCAATGCCAGCCACATTTTTTTGAAACCACTCGTCTGATTTCCATATCGCTTCTGTTTTACCATCAGAGAGTTTATGTAGCTGATTGGCTTGGGCCAGACTCACTTTGAGTGTTTTTCCTAAAAGCTCGCCGCCGTCCATGTTGAAAACGGCTTCTTCCGCATCTTCGGCATCCTCGTACTCGACAAATCCAAAACCTCTGTGCTTGCCTTCCACATAATCCATTGGCTGTCATCAAGCGAACATTATTAGTTTTGGTCTCAATTGATAAAGATGTGAAACAGATCGGAATTCTATTTTTCACTTACCATATCAACACTCGCAATGGGCCCAAACGGAATCATCGCGGCTCGCAGTAAGGATACATTCGCGGCTTCCGCCAATCCACCCACAAAGACGACTCTCTTAGATGCCACGGCACTCGCTTGCACCGCTGCCTCCATAATAATCAAATAAACAATCAAAAGCTACACAATAAGAGGGGAAGTCGAAACAACGCGCTCGCGGATAAAATAAAAGGACGCATTAATTTCTTTTTGTTTCATGATGGAGATTGTTGCATTCGGTACAGTACTGTAGTTATTATCACCCCAAGTGTACCTTTGACTTTAAACAGCACGACTGCATTTTAGTCATGAATCAATATTCTTGTGAGCCAGACTGCATGCTAAACTTCGGTCGTTCTCCTATTTTGATGAGCGACATTATTTGCTTGTACTTCGCTTCAATCATTTGTAGCACTCTTTACAATGATCTCATTGTTCATTGACGTCAAATAGCTTCGAAAATCGATCAATCCAGTATTGACTATAGACTCCATGTGTAGACACCCTTCCGTCACGACTACATTCAGTCATGAATGCAAGGTCACACGTCAATAAAACGTCATCAGATCGTTTCCGATTGTTAAAGAAAAGCGCCTGGCGCAATTTGTCAGCATCATCGCAACAACTCATCCTCTTGTCAACAGAGGTTTGTTGACTCCCTAACTTCTCTCCATCACTCTGAGCCTCTTTCGTTAACGCGTCGTTCATGCATCGAAATATCAGGAAAGGAGTGCAGAAGATCATCTATCCTATGAAATTTCGAACAGCGTTCACTGCGAGCGTCTTGATTGCGCCTATCTCGGCTTTTTTCCGTTCCACGACGAAGTCCTTTTAGCCAGAGTTTTACCGCTCGTAACATGGCTTCAACTACTTTTCCCACCTGGTCTTTTGATAAACCGAACGCTGCTATGGAATGGAATGATGTGTTGGATGTGACAATGTCTTCGGCAAGTGCTAGTGGAACCGTCGACTTGTTAGTGATTGGTGTTTCTCCTCCTGCCAAAGCCGAGAAGGAGGAAGAAGACGACGACGACGAAGAAGAAGAAGAGGCAACCAATAAGGAACCAGAGCCGATCGCTCTTACGGGGTCTGCAAAATCTTTGGATGACGACTTGAGTGGAGCTCTCACGGACATGCTGAAAGATCATGCCAAATCATTCAAAAACGGAGCGACGGTAGGAGGTACTACTCCTACATTACGTGTTGCATCTTCAACGGCAAAACGAATTGTTCTGATGGGTTTGGGACCCGAGAAAGATGACAAAGACTGGACAAATGCGGGCATGGCTTTAGGAAACGCAGTCGCTGCCAAATGCAAGGCAGAACCGAAAGTGGCTTCGTGTCGTGTTATTCTTCCGGAAGCAGTCACTGGCAACGCCACAACTGTTCGAGACTTTTCAACGGCATTCTATCAGGCTCTCTATGCTGATAATCGCTACAAGTCGGGATCAAACGTCAAAAAGGTCGCTGAAGCTCTGAAATCCATCACTTTGACGACAGATGGCAGTGACGCGGTTGCTGATGCTGCAGCGATTGAGCAAGGACGTTCGATTGCGCGTGGAATTTTCCTATGCAAGGATATCGTAAACGCCCCGCACAATGTTTTGAACTCCCTTTCCTTGGCTGACACAGCCCGTCGCATTGTCGAAGAAAGTGGTGGTTCGTTGCAGTGCAAGATATTGAATAAGGATGAATGTGAAGCAAGAGGCATGGGCAGTTTCTTGGGTGTAGCGAGAGGATCGGAAACTGAACCACAGTTTATCCATATTACTTACAAGCCGAAGGGAGAGATTAACAGCAAGGTTGGTGTCATTGGAAAAGGTCTTTTGTTCGATACGGGCGGCTACAATATCAAAACGGCAATGATGGAAATGATGAAATTTGATTGTGGAGGTGCTGCTGCTGTCCTGGGTGCCGCGCGTGCGATTGGGGCTCTACAGCCAGAAGGAGTCGAAGCTCACTTTTGTGTCGCAGCTTGTGAAAACATGATTAGTGACAGAGCTGCTGTTCCGAGCGACATTCTTACCGCTTCTAATGGTAAAACCATTGAAGTCATGAACACGGACGCCGAAGGACGACTTACTTTGGCGGATGCCCTCGTATATGCAGACAAAGAAATTGGCTGCGAGAAAATCATTGAATTGTCCACACTGACCGGAGCATGTATGATCTCCCTCGGGAAGAGCCTTGCGGGTGTTTGGACTTTGAACGATGGTCTTGCCGAGGAAATCGCTAACATCTCCAAAGTCACTGGAGACAAGTCTTGGCGAATGCCAATGGCAATGGAATACAATGACCAACTGGAAAGTAAATTTGCGGACATGAAAAACATCGGAGGAAGATATGGAGGCGCCATCACCGCAGCTTTGTTTTTGCAGAAATTTGTCAGCAAAAAGAAGCCTTTCGCGCACATTGATATTGCTGGTCCTGTTTGGTCGGATAAAGAAAGTATGGCAACTGGCTACGGGACGAAACTTGTAACTGAGTGGGTTTGTCGTCAAGGCAAAAAAGCCGAATAAAAGAAGTCTAAGTGAAACTAGCTACAAAGTATATCATTACCCCTTTTTTAGTTCAAAGCGACACCTAGCTCTTACTTAGAGATCCTATCCGAATGCAGGTTAAGAAGCTTAGCCAGTGTCTCATGAAATTGAAGAAATCCATCCAAGGAAACCATAGTATTATGTGTTTCTAGATCCATTTACCATGTGTGGGTGTTACTGATGGTGTAGTAGCAATATTAGGTTCAAAGATCGATAAAATATTATAACTTCTTCGTTCTTAGTGTGGATTTGAGAGATAAACTCCAGATCCAATAAACTATAGCGATTATCCACGACTGAAATCCAGGAATGAGTTGCCGACATCAATGTCCATAGTAGATGTACCGTTCGGTTCTCGGCGTGCTTTCTTGGTTTGCTATGTTGGTTTGACATCATCATCTTTCCCATTGCTTGACACCGACTTTGTGATGTGGCACATTATCATTATTTTTTCTCAATGATACGTGCCAACGCAAGGCTCTTTCTACTAACGCGAAACTCTCAGACTTTTTATCTTGGCCCAAACACAGCAAATACTGAATTCCTAAGCATGCAAAGGCTAACTTTCGTTTTGCTGACAGCTCTCGGCGTTGTTTGTGGCTTCACAAGCCGAGCACAATTACTCAATCTTCCCCAGTCTTGGCTCGCAATGAGCACCGAGGCGCAAGGAAATCAGAATGAATTGGAATTATTTCTGGCCGAAAGATATCCGTCATTTTACCAGCTAGTCATGAAACCAAACGAGAAGGTAGTCAAGACGCTTCGGAAAAATGCGAGTTTTGGTTTCACCCTTTTGTTCCGAATGAAGCTGCTTTCGGCAAGCTCGGCGAGAAGAAAATTAACCAGCTAAGAGATGCTCGAAATCTTGAGACCGTTTCCAAGATTAGCGATTACCATACCATCGGAGATGAAACAGTTCCTCTTGACGTTCTTTTGGGTGATAACATTGGAGGTGTTCTGACCATGGGTGGCGAAGTACGCGTTGGGCCAAGTCAGTCTGGAGGATTCTTTGGAATAGGCGCGAAAGACGATGGAGGTGTTGTGATAGGAAGCAATGCAAAAATTGTTCAGTCTTTTCAGTTTGGTGCGGGTGTTATTCATGAAGTTGATTCTCTCGTATCACCCGAGATTCTCTGGAGATATGTTGACCAGCTTCGTATTCCAGGGTCGAAGTGATTCGAAAATGTCGACTAGTTATGGCACCTTTAGCTATAAGCTTTATTTAGAGATACGTGCTAGTTAGCCGCGCTGCAAACAGACTGATTCTAGAAGGACAACGACGCGCGCCAGTTAGAGATATAATAGCTTGGGTTTACATTTCTTGCTATATTTCTTGCATCTCCTGTAGTTCCCAATCTCCTTGCTTGCCCGAAACAAGGAAGAGGTCCCGTGGATTGTATAATCCATCGGAGTACGGTGTATCTTCGTAGCTATTTACAGATCCATCGCCCGTACTCGAACTTTGAAGACTGAATGACTGTGTATCATCACTATCCACCGCAGACACAGCTTGTAGAGAGGTGTGGTCGCTGTCATTGTCTTCGTCAGAATGCTCGACTATTGTAGATAGATTGCACTGGAAGTTGCTTGCTCGATGTGATCCTTCACGTTGTTCTCGAAGCCTTTTCTTTCTCTTCTTCTTCGAAATCCTCTTTCTCGTTCGACGAGAAAAGCTCTGTCTTCGGTGCTGGCGATGCTCAATTTTATCAAAGTCTCGGTAGGGGTGCATTAATTCCGATTGACACGTAAATGAATCCAAAAACTGAAACAAAGCCTAGCCCCATAACTCGTGTCTTCGTTAATGAGGGGAGGACGCGGTATTCTTTGATTGCAGTCATCGTATAAAAAGCTTCCCTGGGCATCATTATCGTCTCTTTGCTCTAGCTCAAAAAATCTGTGATCGACAAAGGGGAGCGATAGTCGGCTGCGAAAAATAGGGGATGCGTCGTCACCAGGAAAATTCCACAGTGATGGTGCCTCAGTTTCCTCAAGAATAAAGTCATCTGCCACGAAGGGATCAATGTCGAAGGCGAGATTACCAGACGTGGATTGTTTCCAGTCTCCCAAGAGTTCTAATCCGTCTTCAGGTGTTGATTTGGTGAAGAAAGATGCTTTTCGGGAAAGCGATGATTCGTGATCGATCGGTGCTTTCCCTGATCGAGAGGATAAGATTTTTAACGGTGTGAAGCTGTTTATTCGTTTGCGAGCAGACTTTGGAGTTCGCGAATAATCATCCGACAAAACTGTACTACTTTCGTTTTCGTCACCGCGAACACTACCCAACGGTGTATTGGGAAAAACCATCATGTCTCGATCGTTTTCAGTAAGATCATGAAAGATATCGCTATCAAAAAGCATCGAAGTTGATGTCGACCGTGGAGTCGACCACCATTGATGACTCGAATCTCTTGACCATAAATCTGCATCCACATCCAATCCAAGTGTATCTGGTTCATCGAAAGAGAGCCAGTTATCGCATTCGGTCAAAGGAATTTGCTTATCACGATTTTTCTTCGAGGAGAGCATGATTTGTTTTCCTGAATGTGGTGTATCTGTCACTTGCATACTCAAGGCCCCCGCCGTTTCATGCGCCTTCGGGGTGAATATGCACTGATGTTCCGAATCTGTGGGAGCCTTACTGCTACAGGAACCAGGTTGCTCAGGGACAACATCTTCGGGCGTTTCCTCACTGTATTGATCTCGTCTAAGATAATTGCTGATGTCCGGTAGTAGCACACGATGCATCAGAATCTTACTTAGGTTTTCCATCCTCCATTCGTCTCACTCTCGAGATTGTTTGCTCTTGAGTTTCGATGTCGTTTTTGTTCTGGTTGCGGAGGAGTAATTAATTAGAGTATAGGAATTGAGATGGTCCCATCGCAACCTTGTCATTCTGAGGGTGCATTTTGTGACCTCGTTTTCCGATTTCCGATCGCTATGAAATCGCTTGTCCTTGTTAGAAAACAAGAAGCCAAAGTGAATTGTACTGTTAATACGTTAATACGAATATCAAATTATTGAATAAAGAACACTTAAGCAAGGATTGTACACTTTTCACGTAGGGCGGAATATTACTTAAACAATTTTTTTCTCATTTCTCATTTCTGATATTTCTACTTTCTACTTTTTCCTTCAATCTCGCTTGCCTTTTCCCCAGATTGGACAGACGACAGACGATGTTTGGTCTTCATTCTCCATCCTCCGCGATCCGCGATTCGCGAACTCCGTGACGCAACAAAAGCGCAACGGCGCTAAATAAAGTACTGTAATGATTTGCTACCATGAAACTTTGATTACGAACAAAGTATGATAACTTGAGCTAAGACCGACTAATCTATTCCGTTTCTTAATCCATTCTTTGTTGAGAAATTGATGGTTCTGTCAAGTGGTAGTCCCATATCTCCGGTTCTTTTGGGTTCAGCAGGCGCAGCGAGTCTTATGGCCCTTACCCTCGTAGCTTTACAGAGCGATGAGGTAGGCCGCCGTTTTCTTCTTTCACCGAAACAGTTACAAACGAAACGGGCTGCTGAGTATCAGTATCGATGGAAACAAGCGCTTGCTCGAGCGCTCTTTTAGCGGACAAACTTGGGTTAATAACGAAGTCCTGGGATGATTCCGAACACATTGACAAATTTTGCTCAGAGCTGGTTTCGGGGAGCTATCAGGACATTCAAGTGATTCGTATAGGATCCGAAGAAAGTTCATCAGAATGGGCCCAAAAGAGTTTTCAAAAGAACATTTTGTTTGGTTCTTGCAAGGAAACAGGGTGCATCGTTTACCTCTGTCAGCGGTCGCGACACAAGTTGCAGATAAAATGGAGACCAAAATATCCACGACGACTTTCTGCTTTGTAAGCGACGCGAGTGCGCATGAAGGATCGCATTTAATCGTTGACCTGGTGGAAAGCGTTTATAAAAATGATGTACATGTGATTCAACAACCATATTGGATGGTGTGTCTCGCTGCATTAATCCAGCAACGTGTCTACACCCGACAACGTCTGGAACGCCTTGTATACGCTCTCTGTCGTGTTGAAGCCCTTCGGTGTAAGAAACCGACCTTGCTCTTTACTCTTCCTGGACAGAGTATTGTTTCGTCGCTACTACCATTGCTTCAAAAGGTTTTCCCCGATGATCGGCACGTATTCTGCTACACTGGTTGCTTGAAAACTGTAGTGAACGCCGGTACACTTCGCAAGTCGGCCAAGAATCCTTCCGCCGTTCCGACTAATACTCAAGAAGCATTGATCTTTGCCGATCCAACTGTTTCTACCACGCCTTTATTGTCGATTTCATCCTCAACAAATGTCATGGAACCTGCTTTCGGGGAAGCGTTAGCCAGGCTACCTTTATCACAAGCTGATGTTGTCGAGACTTGGTTGACAGCCGTCGATTCTTATTTGGTCCAGAAAAAAGAAGACAAGGCTTTCCTTCCATATTGCTGCAAATTGGATTTCCTCTACGCTCAACCGATTTCTACCTCTGGTCCACGTACTTCGTCCTATTGGGCCCTTCGGTCACTACTTCAATACATCACCGGAAGTCGCTCTCGTGGGGATGTGACGGAGTTACAAATGGAGCTTGCTATATCATGCGTAAACGCCAGAATGTCGGTTCCTCATTTCAATAACGCCGACATTGAGAATGCTGTTTTTCGTCACAAGTTGGTATTAATCGAAAATAAAACATTGTTCGATACAGTACTTCCAGCCGAGCATTGGACTCTTAAAGCCGCGGTAAAGCAAGGCTGCGCTTGCTGCTTACCCGAGGAAGACGAAGACGCGGAAGGAGTGAATACTTTTGGTGATTCTATTGCCGGGTTTGCAGCGGGTCCAATGAGGAGAAAAAATGCATTTGTCGACGGAAAATCCACATTTGCTTTCGATCCTACTAGGTTTCGTAGCTAAGAATGTTTCCTTAATGAAGTACTGTATTAAGTTCATTTAACGTCTACCAGGAAGATTCATGAGTTCAGCTTCTACAGAAACCAATCGAGTGTTAAGCCTATCGTTCTTGTCTCGAAGGTCTTCATTGTCCATCAGAAGTGTTTCAAGCTTCTTGCTGAGTTGCATGATAAGCTTTGAATCGTTTGCTTGGATACGATCCTTTTCCTTAGATTGCTGCAAGGCATGATCGAGCTTGCCGTGCAACGTTTGTAATTCATCTTCTTTCTGCTTCAAGTCGTCCGTACCTTGCTGTAGGAGAAGCAGAATTTTGTCGTAGCTTTCGCGCTCCCGATTAATGGCCTGATGGACCGCTTCAAGCGGAACCATAATCTCCTCTTCGTCGACAACCTCTCTATCATCGCCACTTGCTGTTTGAAGGCCGGATATACTTACGCCTTCTTTGATTTGCATATCCGAGAGCACACTTCGGAGTCCGTAAAGGACGTCATTTCTCGCCGAGCGCGATTTAAAACGGAAAATATACGACCGAGAGTGTGCTACTGGAGTTGGAGTCGCCTTTATGGTGAGAAATAAGTGGCCTTGAACGTTTTCGGTCTTTTTGTCAGGTTTCTTCTTGGTCTTGGTTTTTGATGAAGAGGCCGCCGTAGGCAAATCGTTGTGATCATAACCCTGGCAACCAGCCTGTACTTCAAGAATGTCATGAATGGAAAGAGGCTCCAATGCGGTTTTGTCAACATTTCGATTTCGACCAATAGCTTTACTAAGATAGCCACCTTTGAGGACGAACGTCAATACAGATTGAACAAACATATCACCGCGGCGGTGAAGTTGCAGAGTCACGTTGGAATTTTTCAATGCAAACTCTTCCGACGCCTCTGCTCCAGCGACCTCTCCCTCGCCTCTATTTAGTTGCCACATCACAACTTCAAAACCCTCTTCCAACATGTGCGTGTACTTTTTCAACTTGGTTTCAAATCTGTGTACCTCATTTCGAAGTGCCTCCTCTTGTTCTCGTCGAGTCGTTGCATTTACTTTCCAGCCAACGGCAACATCTTCTTCTTTATCTTCGCCGATACTTGTAAGACCACGTTTGATCATGGGAATGAAGTCCGCTCCGACCTTAAATGGAGACAGTAACATTGATTTCTGTTCCCTTTCCTTCTCTTCATCCTTGATACCCAATTTCGATAAGGCTCTTTGCAGATCCTCAGAACGTTCTTCCTGACTGCGGGTTTAAAAACAGATGTAAGAGTTTTATTTCAGCAAAAGACAAAGTAAAACCCGAAAACTAGTAAGCTAAATGATGACGAGTCTAGAAAAGCAGGGGCTGAAACTCTGTGCTCAATAGCATTCGACGGACGGCAATGCATGGAAAGAATTCGCAAACATGTCCATTTCAGCAGATTGAAAATCAAACATGGACATGTTGAGCATTGAGGCCGCACGATTGTACTGGACACGCTCAACCGACTTAAGAACATGAAGAAGAATTCTAGCAGACGCGCGCCGACGAAGCAGCAGAATAGCAGTAACAAATGTCATCAATAGCAACGCAGCAAGCAAGAATATGTACCTAACAAGATAGACAACAAAGTTCGCACATATTTGATATCAGCAATTGTGTTTACCGAACAGCGAACGAATAACTTTACGTACCTTGGCTTTGTAGGAGTGTCTGTTCCTGTCATGGAACTTTCTTCCGACTTGGTGTCTAGTTGCGGAGAAAGTAAATCGTTCACCATCTCTGAGTCAAGCTTCACCCCATTTGCAGCAGCTCTCATTCTAATGATTTCACCATCAGCCTCTCGTCGAAGTTTCTTTTCCTCCTCCAGCTCTTGCTCAAGAATTGCAACCCTTGCAAGATGGTCCGCCAGAATATCCGGACTAATGAAGCTGGCTGCTGAGCTGCTGTTGGTCGGAATATCAGCGGAAGGTCTACGCCTGAAGAAGTCTTCTGTGTCTTTCGACGGTGTTTTCCGATGCGAACGTGGCGATCCCGATACGTCGTGCGTCGGTTTGCGCTTCTCCAAAGTCTGGACTCTTTCTCGTTCGTGAGCAATCTCTTTTTGTGATTGTGTCAGATTCTTCTCCAGCTTCTCGACCGTGGCCTTTGCCTCTGCGAGCTCTTTCTCTAGGACAGCTATTCGTTTTTCTAGTTCCGCTATCTGCTTCTCTTTCTCTGCCAAAGCTTGCTTGTGTTCCTCGTTGGCAGCTCCTTCTTTTGCCTGGGCAGCAAGCATCGCGCGAAGACTCGCCATCTCTTCCTTCAATTTCACGTTGATATTCTTGAGCTTGCCGACGTCTTTCTGCTCCTTCTTGAGTTCGTTCAGAGCACGCGTGGCAAGCTTTCCGCGTAGACGGCACTGCAGCGAAAGAACAGCCGACTTGAGCATATGGTAGTGCTTGAAAGCAATGAAACGGCGATAGTATCGTTGAACTCTAATGCTAGCTTGCTCACGACGAACGGTGCGACCACGAATGTGAGCTTGCAAGCGAACAGTTCCTTTTCTGACCCGATTGAACTTTCGCCATGAAATAAGCATACGAAATACCTTGGTGAGCAGCATTCCAGCATCTGCTTTTCGTAGGTCCCACCATCTGAAGATAGACATGGGTAAGAATACAAAAACTTGAAAAGCCGTTGACACAATAAATGCATCTTGTCACATACCTTTCACGGCCCTTGTATCCACGGTAACAACGTTGAATGGTGAGCGCAGCATCTCCAACGATAAGGTACTTCCGTTGTTGCGCCAAGCCTCTAGCCCAACTTTGCATCACAGTAGCACTAGCGTGCTGATGAAAAACGCGATGTGCCTCCATGCAATCGTGAGGATGCTTGCGCATGAAAACCTTGGTCTTTCCTAGTTGCACATCAGTTATTGGAAATGCCATTGGTATAGGCTGATTTTGCATACGCCTGATCTTCTCCGATCGAGTGATTCCAGGCTCATGGGGATCAAGCGGACCATCTTTAGTAGCCTCCCTGTGTTTCTTTCCGTCTTCCAACACAATCTGAACTAATTTCACGCACAGATCTTGAGCCACATGACCATCCATGCTCCAAGGAAGAACATCATCCGGTGTCGTCGGAAGCAACATCCGATAGCGTTGGAAGAAACCAGAATGGACCATTCGGACTGGGTAGCCGGCTCGAGCAACTCTGACGGCTTCCAAAACACCTCCGTAACGAAGTTGCTCAGTTGTACGCTTCCGAGTCATCAAAAGAGGTTTGGCTGCATCGTTGGGTTTGATACATCGTATGTAATGCGGGTCCGTTTTCTGCACGCTTTCAATTAAGGCCGTCAGTTGCTCCTTGAACTGCTGGCCAACTGTTTTGGGTTTGGCTGCACGGGCATTACTGCCAGCATCGGCGCGACCTATATTTTCTCGCTTTTGGATTTCGTAGGTATCTTTGATGAGCTGACTTGGTGCCGTTTCCAGCAAAGTCTGAGCAGTAATCGGAATTTCATCTTTATTCTTTTCCATGAAATTCGTCTCCACAGTGTATGTGACAAGGCCTGCAAAATGTCGGACGCAAAAGAGTGATTTACCTTGCTGAACCTTCGTAGCGTGGAACCTTGTATTTGCCGAGACAACTTGATTTTTCTCCGGGAGATATTGCTCATACATTCGCTTCGCCCAGTTGCGATCACTTCCTTTGGGTAACTTGCACTCATCGTCCAGCATGGATAAGATACCAACTTTGGGGGCTTGAATGGTGTCGAGGCAATCTTGGTTGTCAGGGAATTCGATGAAAGCCCATTCGATATTCTCTGCTTCGTATTCTGCTTGCTCTAGTTTGAAAATAAACTGGTTGAACTGCTGTTGAAGAGCTTCGTTTGTGTAATTGATACACAACTGTTCAAAGGAGTTCACAGCGAAACATTCGAAACCGAAGATATCTAGGACACCGCACGAAGAACGCACTTCGTTGTCGTCAGCCCAGCAAATCGACTGGTTCACCTGATCTACTACCCATAAGAAGAGTGCTCCATAAATGGTCTTCGCCAACGCATCGCGGGCATCCATGGCTTTATCAGGAGTCAGAAGCGTCTTGATTTCTTGGTCACGTGCCAGAATGATGCGTTCCGTCAAAGCAGCGCGAAGTTTGTCAATATCCACGCCGAGGAGACGAGCTGCATATCCGAGTGTCTTCTCTGATGCGACTTTGGCTGTTTCTACTCCATCGACCTCTACAGACTCAAACGATATTTGACCAAGGTGTAACAGGCCAGCGATGATCGACAACACGGCATCAATCGTTTCTTCCGACCATCCCAGCCTTCGCATGGCTTTGAGTGTATATTTAAACCCAGACTCATCCGTGAATTCTCGCAAGTGCGGTGCACCACCTTGTCCAGTGTAGTGAAAATAGTTGGGAAGATCTAAGCCTCCTGTAACACCGTCGTGAAACTCGTACTTCATATGGTCTTCTTCAGAGCAACCACGCAAGAGCTGATAGAAGATATGATAGTTTCGCTCACCAGCAGCATGAAAGGCAAGTCGAACTTTTTCTAAAAGATAGGTCTGAACTTTAGCACCAAGAAGATGACCCGCTCGGGAGAAACCAAGCTCGATGAACTTGCCGAAACGAGATGAGTTGTCGTTTCGAAGGGTTCTCGCATTTCCAAAGGCTTCTAGTACAGGGTTGGACTGTAAAACCCTCTGCATGACAGAAAGCTCTCCACTCTCATCACCCCCGTTTTCTTTCACGACCTCTCCGCTACCAGATCCAAGGGTGGTCAAGTACAGCATGACAATCTTGGTCGACTCGGTTTTCCCAGCTCCAGATTCGCCCGAAATGAGAATGGCCTGGGATCGTCGTTTTTCTCCCATCATCTGACGATACGAGTGATCAGCAATAGCGAAGACATGGGGCTCGAGTTCATCGCCACTTTGCATGCCCTGTGCTTTCAACAGACCATCTCGTCGGTAGACTTCGAGAATGTCGTCCGTATAGAGAGGAAGACGTTGAAATGGATTGACAGCAATCAACACCGGTCCTGTCCACGTGTAAATTTTACCGCGAAAGAACCGATCCGACAGTGCATGTAGGATAGCAGGTTCATGCAAGTGAGGTAAAGCGATCAAATCATTGTCTCGCCCTTCCTCTTTCTCTTCTTGCGACAACGGAGTGTTGGCTAATTCAACTCCCTCAAATTTCCGTTCCCCTGTCTCCTCGTTAAGAGTTTCAATTCCACGAGAGAACTCATTGCTTGGCTTGTCTTTCTGTTTCAATCGTAATTCGGTGTCCGTCTTCTTCAATACTTCGCACAAGATCCAGGCTTCGTCGCCCTCATTGTCGCGTGCCCACACAAATGCACCTGCTTCCATGTTGCTGAGATTTTTCTAAAAATCTGCAGGGCCACACCGGGTCTTTACCTATCACCTTGCGAGAAGTATCACAGAAAGAAGAATGAGCGTCTCGGTTGAAGTTAGAGGACCTGCAACAGTAATAAGATCCTTGCGACTTTCTTTCGACGACGGTGTGAAGTTTGGCTTTGTCGCTCCTCGCGCTAGCGCAACGGCCCTCAGCACAAGTCAATGAAGTTATCTGTTGTGATGAATAATCAAAGTCTGATGACAATGGTTTCAGACGTTAGAATATTCCCACGGTATCTCTGTTCTGTTTAGTTTCTCCCCGCGTGGACGAGAGATGAACGACGATGACGGCGACAAAGTCTCTCGTCCACACAGCAAAGCCAGCTTGCAAGTAGATTCACTACGCAAGAGTACCAGGTACGTTGATCCGTTTTCATCGAAAGGCCATAGTAGAGACCGGCTTGCGCGACAAGTATCCGTTAGATTATTAGTTAAGCGGATTTCTGAATCAATAACCAAGATCGAAGTGTCCTCTAATAAGTGAGTTTTCTTATTTCTCTATAGGATGTAAACGCCATCAGCTTTCAAGTAGCTCGAGTCTTACGACGGAGTGGCGAGAAAAGAACCTATGTGACCAGAATTCAACGGTCCGCTATCCACACTCTGGCTCAGAGACTCCGAGCAGTCCGCGAACTGCTCCCATCCCCGCCAAATGTACGACCTACGAACGATGATTTTTTTGATGAGTGGACGTAACCTCAACCCTCGCGAATTCTTGCTGCGCCTCGTTCGCTCGTTTTTCGTTTCGAGTTTCGACGACAAAACGACAAAGCTGAGGGAAAATAATGATCTGGTTCAAGAACTTTCAAAGAAAAACTTTCTCATTATTCTTTGTATTGAAAATAACTTGCTCATCACTAGCTGCTGGACGGACCAAAGCAGGATTCTTGTCACAACCGACTGCGTTATCGAAGGCTCGGCAATTTGCGGGGTCGCCTTCAATTCTACTTCCAGTAGGGATGCTCTCATCGAAGAATATCCTGGAATCACCGTCTGCAGAGCGCAACAAAGCTCCAATATGGGAAATTTTGCAATCCAAGATATTCAAATCAAGCGTAGATTCCAAGGGGCCCTTCCAGATTCTAGAAATCGCTGCAGGATCAGGAGTGCATACCATTCACTTTGCCCGAATGTTAAAAACAGCCTGTGTTAACTTTCGATGGATTCCTACAGACCCAGATGAACCCTCGCGACAGTCTATAGAAGCTCGATTGAAGGTTGAGCAAGATCTTTTATCGTTAGTCTCTCCAGCGGCTCCACTCACATTAGATTCAGACGGGATTTGCGAGAAAGAAACGCAGCAATTGTTACCAGCCTCACTCGATGTGATGATGGCTATCAATATGATTCACATAGCACCCTGGTCGGCAACGGAAGGTCTGATGCGTATCGCTGGTTCAAAATTAAAAATAAATGGGGTACTTTTCCTCTACGGCCCATACAGAGTCGGAGGATCCTGTGTGGAGTCGAATCTGTAAGTGATTGGTTAGACGCTTGTAATAAAACGACAACCTGCATATCTCACTTTTGTATTTATCGCAGTGTGTTTGACCAATCTTTGAAAAGTCGAAATCCTTCCTGGGGTGTAAGAGATTTGGAAGAGGTAACGAAACTCGCAGAATTGAATGGTCTAAAGCTGGAGGAGACTGTTGAGATGCCTGCCAACAATCTCTCGGTTATTTTTCGCAAGAATTAGGACACCTAGAAAAGCAATATGCTCGCTGTTATCATTCGTGTATCAGAAGTCCCTAAATATAGTGGATTTTACGCCTTGGATACACTACGACGAAAGTATGTCAAGCACAACCAGGGTCGCATGTGCAAATTAACTATCATAAGTGCAACGTAAAGCATGGAATCGTCCATAAACGGGAAGGTAGTACGTAGTCTATTTGGAGCAAAAGTAGTGAAGCAGACGCTTCATTTGACATTCCTTCTCTTCTCGTTTGGGAGGCTCGTAGAGATACCGTACAGAACGACCAGCGACATCGATGTGTCTGCTAGCCGACCTAGTTGTGATCGTAGCAACGGGTAGTCGCTTTCAAGGGAAGGCCGAATGACGAGGTTCAAGAATAAGCATTCCGCCGCCCAAATCAAGTACTTGTTCTTGAACCGTTCGCTCCACGGACCCATTCTCCAAAGTGCAGCAGAGCAGGCCACCAACGTCACACTGCGTACGCAATCCAGACCCCCGGCCCGGTCATATTCAATAATAGCCAACGCTAAGCCCAGGACTAGACCGATGCCGTAGAGAACAACCCCACTTGATGAGGCATCAAGTTTTTTCTTCGGAGTGTCATGAGAAAAGCGTTGCATTGGATGATCATGACGAAATAGAATTGCACCGTAAATCGTCTCAATCCGTACAGGCAGGTTGCTGTCGCACAGAACTGCATAACAGAGAAGTAATATTTGACTATATTCGGCGCTTGTAGAGCTCGAATGGTGGAAGATTGGTGCTTGCAAGATGCGCTGGCGAGATCTGCGGCTGCCATACTGCCTAAGACGACTAGTCCGTTCAACCAATAGTTTGGCTCTATACCAAACAAGCTCTCGTGCCAGTAGATTGTCATGAGAATAAGAGACCGAATCAGAAAAACCAAAGAATGAAGGCGATATTCTGGCCAAATACGATAGCCACTGGAGATTCGTTTCTCGGGTAAATGAAACTCAAAACTACTAAAATTCAAAAAAAGATGCAGCAGAATGGTAGTGAAAGTGAGTTGTGGAAAAAAAGCGAAAGCAAGATCGGCAGAAGGGTTATTTATGTATGAAAAACGCCAAAGAAACGACGTCAAACACGCTATTCCAAGAGACTTGTGCAAATGCAACGGATCTTCCTTGGTCATTAAATTTTCGACCACCCGGGCAAGAAGTGATCCTTCATTTAATTTTGATGTGGATATCATTTTCGATTAATCTTTTTGCAACAAAATGGATCATCGATCATCGATCATCGCACAATTCGTCTTTCAACTTTGATCGCAAGCATCTCGGCAGGTACATGTACCAGTACCCTTAATCTAACTGAAACCGGTACGGTACCAGATATAAGGTTACGAGTTAGGTGCTTAAAGCCGTTACTGACGCATAACTCACGACCAAATTGTCCCGATTGAGAATTGAGAGGAGGCGACAAATCAAAAAACATTGTGTCATTTTTCGCCATACCGGTACTTTCGTTACAACTTACTCCGTACTTTTATTATTACACCACGGTCATATCACAACATCTTCATATACATACGTCATGACAAGTCGAGCATCCAAACGAAAAGAATGGCTTGAACAAGAGACCGAACAAGCGATTTTGGAGTCGACCATTGATGCCGTACTGAGCCAGGCCAGCCAAGGGACGCCGGAAATGAGAAAAGCTTTGTTAGAAATGAAGGAACTATTAAAGTGTTCACTTTGTAAGTGTATATACGTCGATCCTGTCAGCTTGGCAGCTTGCGGTCATTCCTTTTGTCGAAAATGTATCGAAAATCACAATTGCGACGACGCCCATTGCCCTGGTAAGTGTGTTAGCATTTTCGGGCCTGAACTACATAATTCTAATAGTCGAGTCTAGAATGCGGGCTGCCGGTCAATATGACAAAAGGAAGCTTTGAAAAAGTCCACGCCACGTTACAAACTGTGATGGATAGCTTCAAGATCATTTGTACAACACTTGCGCAAGCAGAGCCTGAATGGTGGAAATACAGCGATGGCGATGAGAACACGTGCCCAACAGACCCAGTAGAAATCGCGAAACGAATAGAGGATGGTGACGAAAACGAGAATAATGATGATGGAGAAGAAGAAATTGACTTAGATGCTGTCCAATGTAGTCAGTAAGATGTAACAAACCAACATTTTCTGCAATTTGAGCAGCCCGAGGCACCAATCCCACGGATGCGGAATCGACTTTCTCTATTTCTGTCTATTTCACCAAAGTCAAATATCTGGTTGTTATTCTTTAGTTCATTAGCCCTAATTCATACATAGAGTGTGAGAGCTCTACTTGGTTTTGATTTCTTCCATTTGAGCGTCCTTTTCGAGAAGCAAAGCCTCATACTCCTCTGGGAACCAACGCATACTTGTGTTTCCCACCATAATATCAACAGTTTTCTTCAGACGCCAGAATACATTGTGCTTCGTGTAGGGGACTCCGTATTTCTTGCAAATCGCTTGAACTTCCGGTGCCGCAAGTTGGTAACTCTTCATGCTCAAGCTCGGCCACAAATGGTGCTCTACCTGATAATTCAGGTACGCATGAAAAAAGTCGATCAAGTCCGTTCCCATGTCGTAGTTGGCGGACGCCAAGACTTGACGCAAAAGAATGATCCCGAGTACGGACGGCAAGCGTTACGGAAGCGGTACATGTCGTCTCCAGCGTGATTTGTCACCACGCACAAGAAGGCGTGCATGTTGGATAGAACGTCGGCCAAGACAAGATTTGTCAAAGCCGTCATGAACATTTGTCGTCCCGTGTATCCGTCAAGATACTCACCGAGAAAGTACCAGGGAATAGGACCTACGAGGAAGTGCATAATAAAATACGGACCAAAGACGACTGTGAAGTACTCCGCAAGAGAATAGAAAGGATTCTGACCAAAGATGACGGACTTGACGGTAATCTGGTCCTCCGGGACAATACCCTCAGGGATCTTGCGTCCTTCGCGGCGCCACTGCGCTAGTTTTAGTTCCTTGAAGGTGTTGGCACTGTAATAAAACCATTTCCAAGTGCACATGAAGAAGACTACCATGGGATACTTCATGAAACTAGGGACATTGAGTTCACGCAGCAGTTTGGTGTTGTTCTCAACCAAATCTGGATCGGTGAGTTCGGAAAGATTGTAGTGGTGGCGATTGTTGTGCTCCACATTCCAGGCTTCCGGAAGCATCCAGTCGAAGAAGTCATTGTAACGCCTCCAAAATGTACCGAGACCAAATTTAAAACGAGACCAGCGATCCAAATTCGGATGGCAGTTTTGATAACCTCCATGGCACGTGTGATGAGCAATGCAAGCCCAACGAGTGAAAATAAAAGTAGAGATGCAGAAGATTGTAATGGCATTGACGCTGAAACCAGCGGTCAGAAAGCCGATAGTAGCAAAGCTGTTTGACCAGAAGATCATCTTGTTCAAGTGATTTACGTCCTTCTCTCCTTGCTCGGCTTCAAGCCTCTTGCCCAAAGCGCGTATTTCGGTCGTAAAACCTTCATAATCAAACTTGGCGAGCCACGCATCGTGCTCTGCGAGCGGAGCAGTGGGTTTAGGAGTTAATTCTACCGGTTTGCGGCACATCGTTGCTCAGTTTTTTTGAATTATAGGGAACGCGACACGGGAGAGACACAATGAGGTTGTCTTCCGCAAGGAGGATCCGGATGAGGCAGGCCACGTTTTCTGTTTTCCTCGGTTCCGTGGTCGTCGAAAGGGCGAAAAAGACGAGGTTGCGTTTTTGATCGGCACGTTGCAGTTTTGCACTGTCGAAAAGTAAGTAATCAACGGGAGCGAGCGTGTGTGCAGGTGGTGACGAAAAATAACAGTCGGTGCGACATGGCACTTCACTTTTTTCTCTAGTGCATTTTGGTTGTGTCGACGTTTCTCCTCTGCATCGGCCGCCGTCATCATTCATCATCTCGTCATGCATCATCACGATGCATACGGACGGCTAACAGACCGGATACCAAGACTAAGTCGTCAGTCACGAAGCACTTTCTGCGTTTTTTTTTTACGCGACGAGCAGACGAACAAGCATAAAAAATGAGGTTGTACAAGTATCTTGTATCATTCATTCATCATTACAGTACTTGACAGTTACCGAGTTATAAAACAACGTACCTAATACAAAACAAGGCCAACGGATTCCTTAAGACTAAAGAGAGCAATGATGAAGAAGCGAAACTCTAAAGCAGCGTCATTTCCTGTGTTCATATTCATCGTCGCGATTGTGATGGGCCGATTTGCATCGTCTTTTCTTCATCGTCAATCTATTCCTCGGCCACCGATTCGAGCAACGTCCAACAATCCGAATCATAACAAAGAAGAAGAAAACAAGGTGGAAGGACTGTATAGACCGATTGCAGAGATGGCTTGGAATGTTATTTCCAAGTCATTCCCCGAGTTATCCGAGGTTCATTATGACGAGATATTATCCACAAACTTTGCAAAAAATGTCCACATCGAAACCAGAGCTTTGAGTGCCACAACTGGTCCCGTCCGTTACGCGCGTCTGGCTTTACTGGAGGCACCCGAAGTGCCGCAAGTGCTCAATCTGGTCGTGTTCCCAGACCGATTGTCAGATTGGCCCGTGTGGAGTTGTGATTTTGTTAGTTTACCAGGCGGGCGGCACTTGCTACTACTCGATGCTCAACCTATGAGTGGGTCGGATAATTATGCTGAGCATTGGCGAGATTGGTACGAAAATCAACAAATAGCTTCACGGTTCCCATGGGGAGGAGAAATGCCAGAAGCTGTGCAACAGTATGTTTCGAAGTATTCTCTATGGACTAGGTTCGGAGAAGACGTAAAAGACCCTGTTGAACGAATGCAAACTCACTTACTCGAAGCCGCTCGAGAACACTTGAATATTTACGTTCAGTTACTTTCACGGCCGGCAACAAAATCGCTCAATCGACAGACGAATTATATCGAGTACAGACTGGCAAACGATCCCGCGAAACCCATGCTCAAGTCGTTGTATGGAGAAGAATGGACGCAAAGAGTGTTGAATGAAGTCTTGTTTCCAAGAATATAGAATCTTAGTCAGCATGCATAAAATTTGAAGCATCACAATTTTTTAGTATAGACTGGGTGGCTCTTAACTACCCCGGCAACCCGGACTGTTCAACCACAAGCTCTTCGTTTTTTCGGTGTGCGTGAAATCGCCACCCTTGCCACACAATGCTTTCCAGCGTTCGTGCATTTCCTTGACTACCATCATGGCTTCTTTCGCAGATCGAGGTGTTTCTGAAGCTAGTTTGTTTTCGGGCTTGCCATCGCTCGTCTTGTACATCTTCAACCAGTCGACCAAACGATCAACATGACCTGGTTTAACTTTCTCTAGATCTTCAATCGAATTGATTCGATTAGCGTCGGGATCGGAAAGGGCAATGCAAAGAATTTTGTGGTCGGTCTCGCCTTCGTCAATCAATTCTAACGAACCAATGACACGGCAAGGGACGATGCCGCCCATTTTCAATGGATGCATTCCGATTTCCATGACATCCAGAGGATCGTTGTCTCCACCGAAACCATCAGTCGACCTCAACGATGGATCCTCCCATGTTTGAGGAATCAAACCGTAGTTGAAGAACGGAGTTCCGTACGTGTAATATCGAGTCGAACCATCATCGTTGGAATCCTGCATAATTGGATTGTGTGGTAACTCTTTGTTGAGTTCCATTTTGGCCGTCATGTGCATAGGGATCTCTGTTACCATGTTGATGACAAAGTTACCCTTCTCCGAACGCACCGGTACGTCATGCCAATACGAGTCAACCGCCGTACTTCTAAGCATAAAAGAAGTGAATCCCAGCTTTCCTTTGTACTTGGTTTGCGCGTCTGCGGGAGGGTTCACAATTGGTTTTGACCATGGCGTCCAGCGACTAGGCACGTCAATATTTCGATAGTAATCGACGACAGTTTCCCATCCATCTGGGACCATGAATCCACTTGGAATGCAATTTGCCGCGACAAGATCAGTTGGTATGTTAGTTGGACTGCAAGGTGTTGCACCATTACGCGCTAAGAGACGCATCTTCGTCCCACTGATGCTAATGAAGTCTTGCATTCGACTTGGGTCGGGTACTTTCATGACGTTGTCGGAAATGTCGTACATGACTTTTACAAAACTGAGCATTTGCATTCCTTGAAGACCTGGAGAGTATTGTAGCACATAGCGTCCGTGGTCGCCGTCATACAGATCATCATCAGGATGAGCGAGGGCATTGGGTGAACCCTTCATACCAGCTGGGTCGCGACCGACGACAAAGTAAGAGGCACCAGCGCTACGGCGCGATTTGGCATGAAATTGAACTTCCGTTGGTCCAGCATACACCATAGGAGCGGGCCAGATAGCCAGGACGGTTGTTTCCGGGTCAAGTCCTCCAGGATGGGACATTCCGGCTTTTAGAACATGTTCGTGTTGCTTAACGCGGACATCAAGAGGAACGTCATCTTCCTTTGTCCATCCACCGAGAGGGCTCAGCCACAAGACGGGTTTCTGGTAACCTTTCTTTCGAAGATCTTCCCCGCTGAACGCATCAGATAAGCGTGCCCTGAATGCGTCGGGTTCCGAGTTTGAAAGGCGTACACCGTATCCGCACCTTTGTCTTGAAATTCTTTCAGGAGTTCCGAAGCAGTTTTGCGCCACTGATCCAAACCATCATTGTACCGAATGCGATCAAGTAGTTCCACTTCTCCTCCAATCAAGTAGTCTCCACCAGAATAGATGTGCTTCACATATGGATGATCAAAGTCGATGACACCGTACATCCGCGTCACAATCTCCTCTTTGCGGTTGTTGTATATTTCCGGATCACGCAGAATGGCAACGGTTTCACCCATTTGTGTGACAAGCGCCACAGCCGACTTGCCGGATTTTTCAATAGCAGTCTTGGTAAAAGCAGTACATGCCAAAGTGATCGGAATGGGCATGCTGACACGGTTGTGCGGCAGATGCTCGGGGAACTGATCGAAATTCGTCTTCTTTTCATGGCGATCAATATTGCCCGTCACATTGAAGGGATCTGTTAAGATCGAGTTAAAATGCAGCGTTTCCAATAAGGTTCCTTCTCTCATGAAACCTTTGAGAGGACTTGCCCAACCTTCTCCGACCGTTTGCAACCAGTTCAGATCAATGTCTGTGATAAGAACCTTTGGTAATGTCTCCCGCTTCCGCTCGACGTTGTTCTCGCAAATGTTCCGGGACATGTAGATCGACAATGACATCACCATCCGGATTCGGCAGTCCAGGAGGAGCCAGTTTCGGTGCTCCCATAAGAATACCATCCCGCTCGAGACGTCGCAACAAAATATTGACTGATTCTTCAATCGCTAGTTGATGTGTCTTGAGAGTAATTTCTGGTTTGACTGGAGGATCATAACGATCATCAATGCAGGTGAAGTGTTTCAATTCACCCGATTCGACTCGCGCGTACTGACCCTTCGGATCACGCTTCTTTAGTTCATCCACCGGCACGTCCAAAAAGACTTCATAGAATGGAATATTTTGCTCCTCATGACGCTTTCGCACCGCATCTCGATCTTCGGCATACGGCGAAATCAATCCCACCAGGGTAATGACACCCGCATCGGCAAAGAGTGTCGCTAATTCTCCCGTTCGACGAACCGACTCGGCCCGATCGGCCGCACTGAACCCCAAATCACGGTTGAGTCCCGTCCTCAAGTTATCACCATCCAATCGATACACGTGTTTTCCATAATATTTGACGAGTTGCTCTTCGAGAGCCGTCGCGATGGTCGTTTTGCCCGCTCCACTGCAGCCAGTCATCCACAAAGTCGCTCCCTTCTGTCCGAGCGCCGCGAAACGCTCCGCAGAGGGCAAATGGCAAGCCGCCTGTGATTTCCCCGCATCGGCTGCGGCGCATTCAATAATATGAGGTGTCGTGCGACTGAGAGCTTGTTCTCGTAGTACGCCCATGGCTTCGTCGGGACTTAGATCGCAGTGGCAGACGCTATCGCTGGGTGTCTTACTCGGCTTGGCGGCGCTCTTGGTAGGCGCGGATGCATCCCAGTCATCGTCGTTCGTAGTCTGTGCTGTAGGAACTAGTTGCGGGTGATTTTCCACGCGAACATTGTTGTGCGGTTGTACAGCAATGGCATCGCGATCGCCGGTTCGACTCAATACGTACACAATGGCGAGGAGAACACAAATTCCGATACACATGGGCATACGCTCTTGAACAAGAGCGTCATCATCTTGAGCTTGTTGTGGTAAATCATTGGAGGAACGACGGCGACGCGCTTCGTCCTGCAACACGGAAAATGACACAATGAGACAAACTGCCGTCGAGAAAGACGTGTATTGAAATTAAAATCGGCAAACTTACAATTGACAACGGCGCGTAGGCGTACTTTGCCATTCTTTTGTCAGAAGAAGCACTGTAAATGGATTATTACAGTAGCAACAATGCACAAGCGTTCACTAGCAGCCTGTTTGATGTTTGATAGACTTTACGAGGTATTCGGACCGTTTATGAGATGTTGGCCGCCAAGCGCTAAATCAAAGCCGTCGTCGTCCACCTTTCAACATTAAGTACCGGTACCGGGTACCGTAAAGCATGGGGAAGAACAGTTCGAGCGAGAGACAAAAAGTCATATCTAGATTACTATTGCGATTAAAGAGATGAAACGGATCATGTGGGTAGCGTTACGATTTCCGTTCGACGCCTGCCTACCTCCGTCCTAACTCCTAACCTTACAAGGGAGCGTCAACATTATTCATTCATTCCACCTTTCACCGATGACAAGCGATGATACGTAGTAGATGATAATTGACAGCGCTCCTCTTGCTAAAGAAGGTGATCGTCAAACTCTTTTCATCCTGCAAAAGACCCTTGTGCTACAATGACTGAGTATTTAAACTTGCAATATCTGTAGTGCATCACAATAAATATAGGACGAAAACGTAAAAAAGAATGCCGCCATGACGAAGAGCACCTCACCGAAAATCCCGATCATTATCGTCGAATCACATCATCACGTTCTCGAACATATTCATTTCCTTTTGCGTCGTCAGAAGCCTCTCCTTAATTCGTGGTCCTTGCTGCACTGGGACGCCCATCCCGATCTCGCGTGTCCTCGCTGTCCCGCAAAGCACTGTTTTCGTCCACATGACACTCTTCATGATCATGAAACCCTCTATGATGCGCTCGATGCTACACCCTCCGGTATTGCAGAATGGATATTGCCTTTGGTATTGGCGGCGCGACTACAGCACATTCAATGGATCCGTCCTCTCCAAACGTCCATGCAACAGCTTCCCGACGGAGATTTCACTCTTCAAGTAGGCGCATGGAGTCCTACCGACAATACGCACGTCGAATCGTTTCTCGATTTGCCACACGATGCACTACTTAAAGTCAGTTGGTCGGTTCCGTATTATCAAGACGATGACGATGTTCGATTGGAATTGCTCTTGCCACAAGAACTGCAGTTGCTCGTCAGTCCCGTTCCTTATCAGGAACGACTCCAGCCAATATACGGCTTAGATGTTTGCTTGGATTACTTTTATTGTCACAACCCGTTTGTCGAAGACAAACAACTAGCCCGTCTCTTGCATCGATCTATACCATGTCGCAATTACGGCAATCCAACGTCGTCGGATCATATTCAGTGGATGCAACGCTTTCAATCCTGTTGGAATGACATTATAGCAAGGCCCGAATCACAGGAACACATGATGAAAATGGCTGCGTTCTTTGAAGAAAAGGAAGATGTGGTTGAGTTGGTCACTGTGATACAACAACATTGCATCGACGGAAAAGCCTTACCCAATGATTTGGCAAATATCCTTACTATGCCCCACGATGGTTGTAACAGCAACTGCATGACCGAACGATTGCACCACTTTTCGAAGTATTTGCCGGTTGCTTGTCCATTCTTTATTTCCGTAGCGAGGAGTAGCCTCGAAGGCTTCACCCGGCTAGCGTTACGGAAGACCTTCAAGAATTCGTGTTGAACATTCTTCACGAGAAATACTGTGGCTGCCGTTCGCCTATGGGTGCCGATCATTGTCGTTTTCAACTAGTTAGGGACTACGGGGAATGGGAAGGGTCTACTTTCTCGAATTGACAGGATGTGTCGTACTCGTCCCGTCTTCAACAAGTCAGACGTATGAAGAAGCCTGTTCTGAGGTTCTACAAGTAGTAAGTGTTTTCACATCGAGAATTACTTTCGGAATACTCTCGCGTCATCATCGTCGCATTGGAGAGAGTTGACTGGTTTGAACGATACATCAGCTGTCACTCTAACGCGTATACTTTTGGGGTGGATGATATACTCTATTCTTGCGAAGCCTATTAAAAAACTGTTTAGCTGCCTATCGCAAGGTCCCTTTCGCTCGAATCCGCTTAGGTGATTGGCGATTCCGACTTTGACTCTAGTTTTGCCAAGGACGCATCGTTGGAAAGGTAGCTTAAAAAATAAACAAGCAATATTTTGGGGCAAGCCGAAGGTTGAGATGCTTTTGCGATTCCGGCCATGGCCTGCTCTCTCTAGGGAGAAACACCTTCGAGTCTATCAACCAAAAGGATTTCCATGTTTCACGAAAATATATCAAATCAAGACTAATTTTAACATGCGATCCATCGCTCTGCTAGTTCCCGCAAAAGTTACTACAAAAGCTGCGCCTCTACGCAGTAGACAACGCACGATCTGTCGTGAGCAGGTTCAAAAATAGCAAGGAATTAGCGGGCAAATCTTTGGATGTGAATTAGCAACTCTGTCGCTGTGACTCGAACATTCCCGTCAAGCAAACTCAGATTCAGTGTTTTGCTCCTTATCAAGAGGATAAACCCGCGGTGTCTATGGAAACCAGGTGCTCTCCTATGCTTCTAACAATATTATTGACCAGTATTGCGACTTTGAATAGCCCGCACAAAACGAAGATTGACTACCCTGGGGGATTGTGCGATGTAAGTCATGGCTTGTTCGAGAGAAACGTTTTCAACAGAAGCATTTTGTACCGACAAAAGCACGTCACCAATTTGGACACCCGCTTTTGCCGCGGATCCAGTTTCGTTCATTTCGACGACTGCTATAGAGGCATCTTCTTGTTCTTCTAAAATCAGACCCAGCGGTTTCTGGGCGGATATGAGAATCTGATTGTCGTCTCGAAAAGAAAATCCACTGCTGATCCGACAAGCGGTACCGCTTCCTCGACACTTGGGGATGATAAATGCACTCGAGGAGCTCAACAGGATAGAAGTTAAGAATAATAATAATCTACAGCTCATTGTCTTATTCTTACTACGTATTAGTGCAAATTGATTATCCTTTCGTCTCTCGATCTTCGCGTTGCTTGGCGTCGCGGTGGGATAATTCCATACAAGGGACGTGACTGAAATGCAGTCGCGAAATTACTTCTACCTGATTGTAGCGTCATACCGGCACTTATTTGCCCTAAACCTTATGCGAACAAAATTGCAGATCAAGCGCCGAAAAAATAACCGCGATATTTCCCCCCTGAAAGCTATGAAAGCTAAAAAAGAGCCGACAAAGTGAGAGCAATCATTCAAGTGCTCTTGTTATTAGTTTCACTCAAAAACTACTTCATCACAGACAACATCATGTCAGCACCTTCGGAAGAAGATTGGAATCGGACGATGAAGTTGGTCGATAGTTTTTACAATCGCCCCGAAGCGGAACCCTTCCGTGTTCCAGTAGATTGGAAGGCCTACGGTATGTGCACGGTTTGATTTACTTATTGTTAGGGTGTTGTGTTGCTGAATAGCTACGTCTCTATTCGTTTCGTTTAATCAAAAGGCCTGACAGATTACCCGCACATCATCAAACACCCGATGGACTTGGGAACGATCAAAACGCGCTTGAAAAGAAAGACCATTACCAGACGCTCTATCAGGTGAACGAAGACGTGAGGCTCGTGTGGCGTAACTGCATGACCTATAATGCCGACGGATCCGATTTCTACACTCTCGCCAAAGATTTGCAAGAGAAATGGGACAAGCAATACACCGCGTTGCTCAAAGATTGTCGCATGGCGGCACCGGCGCCTCCCTCGAAAGAAGACACGACTGGCAAGCTCAGTTTACAGGATCGACGCAATTTTGCGAAATCACTCTTTCAAATTAGTAAGGAAGATCTAGGTCGCGTTTTAGTGGAGCTCGAGCAGAAATGTCCTCAAGCCTTGAAGCGAAACGCTACGGAAGATGAAGTTGAAATCAATGTTGACAATATTACCGCTAAAGTAGTCGAGGAATTGAATCCTCTAATCAACAATGCCAAGAAAAAGAAGGCTGCAAAGGCTCCTGCCAAGAAAGCGAAAGCAGCTCCTGTCAAATAGATTTACATCAACTAACACTCTTTGCTTTTAGCAGTAGCACTAATTATATGACTGTTTTTTTTTCTCTCTAAAATAATACTTACGGATCGAATCGCACCCTTCGCTGTTCCGGTCTTCCTTGGAAGGCGTCTAGCATTTGGTAAGGTAGTTCTTTACGTTCCGTGCACATGAGCGATGTCGTACTCTCCAAAGAGGATTCCATACTGCTACTGGTCGCAGAAGGCGGACAATTGAGTGCAGCATTCCGAAGCAAAACGTCCAAATCCGCCGATAATATACTCTTGGGTACTAGGCCGATCAATGCTGTCTCGACATCACCTTGTGCATTCACCAGTGCCAAGTGCGGGATAGCATCGACACCAAAAGCATTGATCAAAGGCCATGGATTTCGATCCGTAGCGTCGGCGTTGATAGTAACGAAATTGATTTGATCTTTGTACTCCTCATGCAGAGCACGGAGTGTCGGGGCCATGATGCGACAGTTTTCACACCAGGGTGCCCAAAAATCGACCAATGTGGGTTTGTTGTTGGTTCCGATGATTTGTGGAGCGCTCGATTCTTGTGTCATCTGCATCAACAAGGAAACGGGTGTCACCGGATGAGTAAACTGCCAGGCATATTGACCGATCGCCAAAGCGATGGCCATGATGGCGACGACAAGATTGCGTTGTCGAAATTGGGTAACATTTGGTTTGTCGTTTCGAGAAACGGACATTCCAAATTGTGAAGCGTCGGTGGCGTCGGCGCCGTTTATTTTCAAAGGCTGGCTTTCACCGAATACAATTGGCAATGATGATTGCTTTTCATTCCAGGGATCCACCATATGGAGGATTAAGTTTCGACGAGTACCGGTACATGATTCACGAGAGAAGATAAACGCTCGACAGGTAGCCCACAATAGGGACCCGCCAATGAAGAATAACCATGTCCGTGTTGAGTGTGAAGACCTTCTCATTTGCCTTGCTCAACGTTAAATTGCGATGCTCTCACACAAACACCAATATATGATTTTTGTTGGGTGTACCTGGTAGCGAAGACGAATAATGCCCGAACGGCTACCGCCTGAAGAATCATCTGCCTTGCGTGCGAGTACCAGGTATGCGTCATGGTCGAAAAAGGTTTGTGTAACTTTGCGGTGTCTCTAAGGTGTCGCACTCGCAAACAATAAGTTGAAAACTAAAAATGTTCTGAGTCCCGAATGCCGAAACATCTAAGGACAGCAGGGGAGTCACGGAACTCTATGATGGTCAATGGTAGCACCTGGGAGAAAAAGACTGTCTTCGTTTGATAATCGATCTTCAACGACTACAGTTCATCCAAGTATGATACCGAGATCCGAACCGAAATTAACTACTAGGTAAAATGAATTACTTGAGCCAACGGTCTACTATCCGACCCTTTGAAGGGCTCAGACACCAATAGCGACGACAATACAGGCAGTCTAGAATAGTTTCGTATCATTTCATTTACTCCTTGGCAAAAGAAAACATTTTATCTTTTCCTTTTTCCGCCCTTTTTCTTTTCGGCTCGTTTCATGCCTCTTGCGTCTGCTTTCATTCGCTTGTCCACCAGCTTGACGCCCTTGGCGCCTTGCATACCAGCACGCCCTTTCTTCGCAACAACGACAGATTTGCCGGGTTTCTTGGAATCCTGCCCGCGCAGTGCTTTGCTAATCGCTTTAAGTTTCATGGCTTCCGACATATCTGAGTTCGACTTAGCCATCGCTTCGGCTTTCTTTTTCGCTGCTGCCAGTTTATCACGAGCTCGTTTCTTCTTTCGCGCGCGAGCTTCGGCTACTTTCTTGATTGGTTTCGTCGTCAACGCCAAAACTCTTTCTTTCATTTTGGCAACAAGAGTCGGGGGGAATTGGAAGCTGGGGACGATAGTGCTTGTTCTCGTCATCGACGAACCAGTCAGGTAGGTCTTCCGGATCGTTCCAAGCGTAACGATTATACGAGGCATCTACAAATGCCTTCTCCTTGCTCCTTCGCAGCATCATAGTTCCCAAAGCAAGCGTCTGGGCGTAGTCATCACTATCGTAATCTTCGTCACCATAATTGCGCAAATCCACTTTAGGCAGGGGCTGCCCAGGAACTACCTCAATACCTGAGCCGTCTTTTTCCTGTACCCCTGGCTGAGCTCCCATACCAGCTTTTATGAGGGCTCTGGCTTCAAGAAGTCGCTTCTTCTGAGCTTCTGACATATTGTCCATCCCATCGATTATATCATCCTTCTCGTCGCTTCCCTGCTCCCCAGCTGGCACAAGTTCGAATTCTTCTTCTGATTTTCCTAACTGCTTCGCACGTCGTTCTTTCTTTCGTTCTTCGCGAGCCATTGCTTTTAATCTTTTCTCGTGACGAACTTGTTTGTCCGTTTTCGGGATCATTGCCAGTACTTCATCAGCGCTGATGCCAACTTTTCTCTTCTTCTTTGGTTTGTCACTACCCACTGAGTCTGCGTCATTTTCATCTACATCAGAGTTGTCTTCTTCGTAACGACCACTTCGACGTCTGCTGTCTATATCAGCCTCTTCTGCTGCCTTACCGATCGACGTGAAAAGAGGATTGCTAAACCAGCGAGCGCTCTTGACGGAGGGTTTCTCATCTTCGGCAAACGAGTGAATCAACGGATTGGAAGGCTTCTTTTTTTCTGACTTTCTCTGCTGTACAAGAATTGCGTGCTCTTCGGGAGTCATGGGATCATCGCTAAAACCATCGTCTTCTTCATCGTCATCACTTGCATCGCTGTCACTGTCGTCGCTGTCTTTCGGTCCTGTCAGCATCTCCGCGTATGTTCGCGTGTTATAATCGCTCATGCTCTTTCCAACAAGAGCCATCTCCTGGTCTTCTAAAGCCTCTTCAAGTACCTTCTGTCGCTCAAGCTTCTTAGATCGCTTAGCCATTCTCGTCCCGCTTTTGGCCTCTCCATTTTTTTGTATTTCGTAGATACATGTTGTACGCATCGTCTAGCGCCTTTTCGCGAAGAGCCTTTCGACGCTCTTCTTCGTCCTCATCAGCGTTTTTGCCTGGGTCATTGCCCTCGTCGTCATCTGATTCGTGCCCAAAAATCTGTTCGTCAGTCAACTGGTCAAGATTGACATCCACGGTGGCGTCAAGATCTGCTTGGCTCGTAAGAGTAGCTAGCGTGAAAATCTTGTCGTCTTCTGCTTCGTCGATTTGCAAAACATCCATCGCCGCACGGCGTCTTCGTTTAGCGGCCAGCTCCTTCTCCTTTTTCTTTTGCCGTTTCCTTTCACGTTGTCGACGAGCCTTGAGCTCCGCAATTTCTTGTAACACTTTTTCATCTTCCTCTTCGCTATCAATATCTGATGATTTTTCGTCTTTGTCAGACTCTTCATCGGAATCTGCTTCATTCCTTTCATCCCTAGCCTTGAGGGCATCTCTCATCTGCGTTCGCCAACTCAAAAGCCTTTTGAAGTCAGATTGATTCAAAACTTGCAAATCGCTGATACATTCTTTGATATCAGTACTGGTCAAGGGATGGTGCAACAGGAATTCGCAAGGACAAGTTAGTTTGTTGTCTTTCTTGTCGACTGCGTTGCGCTCTTCTTTACATGACTGACAATAGAAAGAAAGCCCAGTACTCTGAGACAAGAGGTCCACCGCCGACTTCATAGCCGGAAGCATGACGAAATCGCGAACACTTTCAATGTGTCTCATGGTCGCATCCAAGTGTTCCATATCATATCCTCCACGCTTACGACGTTTCTTGTCCCAATTCTTGTCAAGAACAGTCAATCCAGACGACGAACTAGCCATGACTCCACCCGTGCTGGCGGCGATGTCATCTGCGAAAATATGTTTGGGATCGAACAAGCGCGGATCTATCTTGGTCGGTGCCTTGTACTGGAGACATAGAAAGAAAATTTCTGCCGACTGACTACGACTTGCCGCTGGTTTGATAGTATGAATGGTACCGAAGAGCTGGTTCAAAACCCACTGAATTGATGCGTAGTCTTTTGAGCGATAGACCTTCGTACAGAACGTTCCGCCGGGCAACAAATGATGCGTAGCGCATTTCAAAGCATGTAATACCAATTCGTTCTGTTCGTATGCGTCTTTACCGTATTCAGCACCGACATTCGGAGCGCCATCATGCAACACGGCGTCTACCTTTCCGACGGTTTTGTGAATCTCCGCTTGACATTTGGCCGTTGTTATATCTCCGATGAGAGTTTTGACTCCTGGGATATTTCTAATAGGAAGAATATCAACAGCAACAATTGGAATACCCTTCGGGCAGGTTTTAAGTGACATCTGCGCCCATCCTCCTGGAGCAGCGCAAATATCTAGGACTCCATGCTGACACTTTTCTAGAAAAGGATATTTTCTGTTGATTTGACTCAACTTGAAAGCGGCACGAGATCTTAGCCCTTGCTCTTTCGCAACTGAAAAATAGAGACAAATGAGTCGTTAGTCGGTCTTTAACCAAAAAAGAATAATGCAAAAATTCATTTCCCAGCCATTGTCACATAGCAAGGCAAACTCCAAAGAAGGACGAGAAATGTCTCCGAGACTTACGTCGATAGTACTTGTCTTTATCGTGAAACTTCTTTCTTTTGCTTTCCACCATGGCTATCAAGCGTTGATTCGACGCGCGTTATGCGTTTAATCTAATGAAATGTATTCTTTTCAAAGAAGTCAAGTTTCTTCGCAATAGTCTTTCAACGACAAGATGATAATTTTAGGCGGATTTTTTCTCTTTGCTCGTTTGGTTGGCTTTGAAAAGCGGGACGCACGACGGAGGGTCTGTAACGGGACTAAATGGTGATGGTTCAGTCACGAGCCGTACAAGTCACCGCTTCATTTCATCTTACACTCGATTCGTACTCGGTGAGACATACAGAGTAAAGAATTTTCAATAACGGAGAACGGTCGGAGGTCGGACACCAAGCAAAACGCAGCATAGCAAAGCAGCATACTACTTTGTACAGTAGCAGCAGCGCAGCGCATAAAGCAGCACGCCTATCTCAACACCAAAAAAAACAGTTCAAAGAGAAACACTTGGTGCGTGTCAAATAGTTGTAATTACGAATAACATACCATAATGTGGTCGTCAGTGGTAACACGTAGCCGATTTGCCCTCCCTGGTGCACGAATTTTGACCGCCAAACGTGGCATGGGCGCCATGCCTGTGCCGCAGAGCAGCAAAGCGGTCCTCTTTGAAGGTCATCCCAAACGAGAAGGCTGGGAAGGTGTGATTGCTGCGTGGTACGGGTCCTCTTTTCTCTTGATTTGTGCTGTATTGGGTACTCGACCCGACACAAGTATCGAGGCTTGGGCTCAGAAGGAAGCGGCGGCGCGCTTGGCTTACAACGGAACACTCGAGTTTGGAACGCACTATCAGGATGTTATACGAACACAAGCAAGCGGAACTTGGGACGGTATGTCTCGTAAGATGCTGAAATTTGGAGAAGACGATGATGACGATGATGAAGAAGAAGAGGGGGAGGAAGAAGAAGAGGACGAAGACGAGTAGGTGAATTCATTTTGTACTTCGGAGAGAAAGGACTCAAACCGGATAGTTGTGGTATACAATTATTTATTGGTTAAAAACGTTTTGACCGCTTAAGACTCTTAATTATAACACGAGGTAGCAAAGGAGTTTAAAACGAAACTTCTACGTTGGCCACTTGTATATATCGCGTTGCCAAGTCTACTCAGGTATAGAATAGCAGAACAAGTCATACCGAGTCTCACCTTTTTCTACCCTTTTACTGACAGCACCCTTACTAAAACAATCTCGATTTTCAGTTTTCTTATAAGGAATAGCAATTTTCGGGATGTGTTCAATTACCAGATATGGTTCTCTTTTCATGGCCCTTACGTAGCTTGTTAGTGGTCGCAGCTAAGCAGTTCGCCCTCACGTTTCGCACTAATGCATGCAGCTAAACTGCGACGATGAAACTTCTTCATCCATGTGAAGCTTTCAATATCCTGTGGAGTGCACATTGTCTTGATTGCATCCACAGAGTTCAGACCTTCGTCGTAAAATTGCTGCCGGTATACCTCCATCTCCACAATGTCGGCATTCGGAATGACTGTTTCCAATAGCCACGTAGTCACTTCCGACCGATGTACGAAGGCTTTCTCGATAAAAACACGAATATGAGCCTTTTTCATCCAGCCGGCGATGTCGTCGAGAGTACACGATCGTTGAATCATTTCAACAGACTGAAATCCATCTTCTTGGAATTTTGTAGCGTACTTGTAAACATCGACAGGATTGGCGTCGGTTCCAATGACATCTTCGCTTAGCCAGTTGCAGATGTTATTGATAATTTCCTGGGCGCTAGTCTTGTCATCAAGGATGTCGGAGTTTTGGTCGAGGAACGAAAGAGTAGATTCGTGATGAAACATTTTGCCGGACATGTTAGTCGTGAGAGACCGACCGAAATCAGAAATGCTACCCTCATTCTCCGTGCATTCGGGAAGATCAGAGATGTGAACTTTTTTCATTGAGGAAAAGTTCCGTTCCGTAGGTGTCACGACAACGGATTGTGCTGCTTTGAGCTCATCAATTCTCTGAAGCGTCGGACTATCTCGGTACGATTCACTGCAGACTGTAGTGGTCGTAGGACTGTCTCTTATCGCCGTAAATGCCGACTCTTTCGCAAATAGCTTCTTTTTAACAGCTTTAACTTCCTTAGAAAGATCTGGACAAAATGAGCCAAACGATTGCAATGTGGCAATATCTTCCAGAGTAGTGTATCGCTCCTCGTGGTCTTCCCACCAATCTCCCACCGGATTACCCTCCTTCCAAGGCCCGATTCGTGTGGTTCCATCTTTTAAAATAACTGCGGCATGGTCGTCTTCCATTAGCCCGTTGACAAAACCTCCGAGGTACATGAAAGGCAAGCCCGTGGGCTCTTCATCATCACCGTCAAAATCTTCCTCTCTGACACGGAGCACAGAACTAGGCCAGTTATTGTTAATCCAGCAGGGCGACGATGACAACCACACCAGCTTGGCTGGGTTGAGATTGTTTTTAGTGCGCGTCCCTGCAATAACGTAACCTTCTTCGAAATAGGAAACGCCGAAGCCATTGCAACTACCATCTCTCCAGTCGCCTACATACATCGTCGATCTGCCTTTCTCGCTCCGCCTGTTGTGTTTATAACGTACCGGTTGACGAGCTGTTTTCTGGTCTAATAGATGTTGTTCCTCATCTATGCGCTCCCCGTATCGACCAGTGCACTTCCACCACTCTTCACGGCCAAACGCTAGATCGCGGGCTTGTTCGAATGAAACAAAGAAGGTCATTTTCTCGTCAATGTCTTGTATCGATATGTTGTTGGATAACTCTCTTTCTGTAGCAAAGAAAACAGCACTTGTTTCACAACCTGTTGCCTCTCATTATTGTTGCTATTTTGGGGGTTGCGTGGACGACAAAATGGCGCTCCTGCCTTCTCCCGCTGATTTTACGCGCTACTTAGGCCGATGTTTTAAATAATTTGCAGTATTTACCTCGTAGTGTCCAACCAACAGTTAGCTCAAATTTCGGTTGGATACATCATAGAAGAGGTACTCTCGAGAAGGTTGATCATTGATCATACCACTTTCAAAGCCGAACGGACAATAAAACTAAGTGATAGTCACAACTTTGTCAGTTCAGTTCTTTGCGGGATGTTTGTAGATAGTACATAGTTCGCAGTGGTACAAAAGAAAACACCTAAGACGTTTTCTACTTAATACTCGAGATGCTCATGCCGTCGTTTCGCGCGAAATATCGCTTAAGTCGCTCACAAAACTTTGCGACAAAATAATAGAGAAGGATATCAACAGAAACAATCACAATGAGGAAAACCCTGAATTCGCCATGTTCAGAAGAAGAGTTTGAGGTCACGTTGCAGGAGGCGGATCGAAAGGCATGATGGCATCCCTGAAGTGCCGGTGATCGAAGACCATCCTTTGTTTACCAAAATGTCCGCAAGGATGAAGTGCTTGCCCGCCGTAACACCATAGACTTCTTCAGTGTACCACGCAATAAAAATACGTGCGCCAGTGCCTCAACTAGTATGGACGATGATAGTGTCGTCGACTCGGAAATTGACGAGAATATCTTTGAATTGTTGTCCGATGAAGATGACGATGATCTCGAGGCTGAAGACGATTCAGAAGAGCAAACTGAGAGCGAAAGATCTTCGAATTCTAGCGAGTCTGACCATCTTCAAGAAATAATTATTCGTTGCTCCGAGATGATTGAAGTTGACCACGTAATCAAGGTCGGAGAGAACGTCTTCCTTCGTTTAGCTGATCTTTCAGGATGGGTTGCTGCACGGTTCAGTGACGAAGTTGCTGCGAAGAAATTAGCCATGGAAAAGGGTCTTTGGTCTTGGTGCGTAGATAATTTCCCTGAAGGGATCACCGTTCATAGCCACCCCACGGACTCGCCCGAAATACTGCCTTCGAAGACGCTGAACCGCACAATATTACCACTCCAAAGAATATACTGTGATACCCGCGTGAAGCATCCATCAACAGGCGTCACTTTCTACCGCTTACAGTCATGCAGTGCTGGAGATAGCGAAAAACGTCTTTTCAATAATGGTGGTGAGCCCTTTCAACACCTAATGTCATCATCAGCTTCAGCAGAAACAGAAGGCTCGAGTGAGTTGGCACAACAGGACGACTATACGATTCTTCCGTCAATGAGAGACATAACCAAAATTACATATCAAGCCGCCTCAACGGTAGCATCACCCGGTTGGGTATTTGATCGAGTTAGAGTACCGATGGACACATTTGAAAACAATAACAACGAACGGAGATCCTATAATCGATGACGACTCGTTTTGTTGAATCAGTATGCAATCTATCAGGCTCTCACTGACGATCTTTTCACTCAAGTCCACACCGATATTACGTACAACAGTCAAAGAGCCGACAAGTTGCGAATTGAGAAAGGTGAAATGGTGGTTGTGAAAGTTATTCGACATTCTCCGAGTTTCGAGCAACAGGGAAACGGACCATTATTGTTCCTTGCTGATGGATCAGGGTGGCTCTATGAGAATCGGAATTATCATCAATTCATGAAAACCGTTCCTTTTGTAGCAGGCTACTGGGAATGTATAATTCGGCAAGTATGAACTTGGTCCGCCATCCTGTCCATGCTCAAGAAGGATTTTTGATTCATAACGAATGTAGACACTGGGGTATCTTTTTGTCGTGTTGTCGTAAGTGAAGGATGGGTTCCGGATCATGTTTCTGAAACGCTAATTCTCGACATTCTGTCATGCACCTCTTTAAATGCAGCAGAGACTAGTGATAGTAGCAGCGTTATAGGTTGGACTGCTGATTTTGTGCGCGGCATCTTGGCCACTGAGCCAAGCTATCAGGAAACAAACTTCGAGACATTCAGTTGTGTCATGACATTTGATTGCACCGACGAGATAGCAGGTCGTTTGAATGTCTTTCTGAAAACACAAACCGTGGGATTCAGTTTATTTCTTTCATCATCCGGCAACACGGATGTCTTCAAAAGCCAAAATTGTAAGAGAAAATGTTCGCCAAAAGAACTCCTAGAAATCATCCAAAGGTGTTCCATTGATAAAGAAGCGGTGGACTCTTACGATTTGTACGAAGAAGAGAATAAAGAGACTGAAACAGTTGATATCGTATCCTCCCAGTTCCACGAGGATACGATTCTCTTCAGGATAGCAATGAGAAAACGAAGAAAAGCTTCGACAGCAACTCCTTATCTGTGATACTGATATCGGTATCTTAAAAAGCAAAAGACGCAGTCTACTCCGTCAGCTTACCGTTTTTGATCAATAAAGATGGTCAAGCCGTGTATAGAGGAAATGTGGTCTACGTCGGTGATCAAAATACGGAGAGGCCGCTAAGATTTTCTGGCAAAAACACCGCAACTGATATTCTTGGATTCTTGAACAAGACGCGATCTACAATTCATCAACCAGTGCCGATGGCAGCGGACGATATACTCGACATCCGTTCACTTCGAAGCGAGATTAGCGACTCAGCAAGCACGATGGTTTCCGTCGGATCGCCAAGGAAGCAGTTTGACTGTGGGGAGTGCCATCGAATAGTTAACGGAAAATACTCGAGAGACATTCACTGTCGTGAAATCCATGGTCTTTACTGTGCATCTTGTGACATGATCTTCGATTCTCGGCAACAGCTTGACAACCACGTGCTCAGAGAACACTGAATGATTTTCATCTCTCTATAATTAAAGTGCGGATCTATATAACTGCTTTCAATTAGATTTCTATCAATACATGTTTTATTACTTAAAGATCTTTTTCGGCGAAACGGGGGGTTCACGGATACAGACCAAGATGCTCCAAAAGATCATTTGAAAATATGTCAATAGAGTCACCCAAGAAGTTAGAGCGAGCATCTTTCCATTCGTCAACATCTGCCCCAAATGCATTCCGAACCCATTCACCATTCACCGGGAAGTGTTGCCCCCAATGATAGGTGTGTGGAATTCCGTTGGCGACCAACGTTTCAAAAATTTGATTGCGAGTTTTTATTTGACGGCGAAACGCCACCCTGTCATAGGGACCCGATATTTCAATGGACGCCGTCAAGTCATACTTTGTGAATGCCAGCGTCGCCCTAGACTTCTTAATAAAACGAATCGCGATTGGGGCGGCCAGTGGGTCGGAGTCGACAATAGCAAAGATTAGCTCAATAGCCTCGACCACTCGATCCACAGGAACACCAATTTCCAAACCAGTTCCAGGCACTGGAGACCTTGTCGATGGATCGTGTGCTCCCTTGAATGTAAACCATTCGTAAGGTTTCTTTATCTGGCCCTGCTCCCTTCTGGCTTTCGTCTGAAAAACCCTACGTAATGCGAATTGCACACCCCTGCCAAAAACTAAACGTCTCAACGATGGCGTGAGCAGCAGTCCCATAGCCGGTTTGAACGCCTGACCAACTGCTTCGAACAAATCGGTGTCTTCGGGATCATACGCGTCCAGCATGCCACTTTCTTGCTGAACTCGAAACTCCTCGCTCGACAACGTCAATTTCTCAAACAAACGAACAAAACAACCATCTTGGTTGCGTCTGTAAGGATTAATTGCAATTTCGAAATGAAACGGCAACTCGGAGCCGATCCCTTTAAAGCCCAGTGAACTCGGATCGAGTGACTCTAGAACAGGCTTGATTTGGCCGTAGTTGAACTGCTTTGATTGAAATTTCAACTCGTAGAGTGGCTCAGCTTCAATGATTAACGCGTGAATAATTCCAAAGCTACCAAAGCTTACAACCGCTGCGTTGAACAATGTGTCATCACTAATGACGCGAGCTCCATCCATCCATTCACCGAAAGCGTCCGTGATGACCGGATCGGAAGATCTCTGGAGCAGAACATGCTCCCCTGGGATCACAATGTGTAACGCGCGGACGAATTCTTGCATCGCACCGTAGTGCAACGCGGAGCCATGTGTTCCCGTACTAATCGCACCTGCAAAACGCTGGCCATCTCCAGCTCCAGTGGTGGATAACGCTAAATTCTTCACCTTGAGCGCTTGGTGGACATCTCTCACCATCATTCCAGCTTGTACAATAGCTAAACGATTCCGAATGTCTTTGTACGCAGCAGTCACGTGACTTTCATCATCGATACCGACTTTGCAATAAGTAAGGCCTTGTGAGTTCACCATAACATCATTTGTGTAGGCAACATTGCTCAACGACCACGTCGATCCGAAAGCCTTGATCCTCCGCCCCTCACTCGCAACTTGATCGACAATCTGTTGGAGGGCTGCGAGTCCAGACGAGAAATCGGTACTATCCGTGTTGTTGAGAGCCAGCAGTGTCTCGACTTTGCCCCCAACATTGATAGACTTGTGCCAATTGATGTAGCATTGATCCTCTTCGGGTTGACAAGCCATAGCGTGTGCTGCGTCAGGGTCTCGATAAAAGAAGTCTGTTTGAGCCACACTCAAAGAAGTGAAGCAAATAGCGCATAAGAGTGTCGATCGAATCATAGCAGGAAGGAATAGCCCTCGAGTTGTGGAAATTATTAACGATTATTTTATGAATACAGTTGATTTATGCCAAGCGGTTCTCATTCGCATTGGAGGTTAAGGAAGAAAATGCAGGACGAAAGGAGGATAAACGATAAAAGCTTTTAGCGTTCCTTCGAATTTCATTGGGCCACTTAACCGCTCCATTGCTCTTTTTTAGAGCCAAGAAAAGTACTGCTTGTATGTGCAGTGCGTATTACTTAAACTTTCAATGTGGCCTATATTAGAATGTGTACAACGGATGCCTAAACAGAGGCCTAATTAAACGCGAACCGACGCATCTTCTGTAGATAAGAAACGCCCCTCTCGGCCGAAGTTTTGGAAAGTTGGACGAAGCTCGACAAACGAAACTTTTTGATCTCATAAATCTCAAATCTCATGGTGAACAAGGTAAACTTGCTTGTGGGTTTCTAACCGATGATCAAGTGTCTATTTTAGCTAGACGAAGAATGATGAGTCATGTTTCGAGGAGAGAAAGTTCTAATGAATTCAATTACAACCCTGACGTCCCAATCTACTCGAGAGCCGTTTTGCAAAGTAACGTAGTCTCTTACCCAAATCACTGCAATGAGAATAAGGAACTCAAGGATATAGCCCAAGATCTTCCAATAGATCGTTCGAAAAGGTGTCGATGGCATCGCCTAGGAAATCCAAGCGCGCTTGCTTCCACTCGTCAACGCTAGAGCCATAGGCATTCCGCACCCACTCATCGTTGATTGGAAAATCTTGACCCCAGTGATACGTGTGAGGGATCCCACTTGCTGCGATGGCTTCTTTTATTTTTTGCCGCACTCGTCCTTGATTTCGGAAAAAGACAACATCATAGGGACCCGACATCTCGACAGTGGCGGTCAAGTCGTATTTGTTGAAACCTAATGTTGCGCTGGATTTCTTGATGAAGCGCATAGCGATTTGTCCAGCCAGTGGGTCGTCTCTCACAATGTCAAATATTATTTCGATGACTTCAACAACTCTGTCCGCTGGCACACCGAATTCTAAACCTGTTCCAGCGATCGGCGACGTCGTGGAGGGACTGCCATTGTTTCGGGAGGTGAACCACTCATGCGGTTTTCTGGAAGCGCCCTGCAACCGTTTCTGGTTGGTTTTGAAGAAGTTGCGCAGAACAATCTGTAGCACTCGGCCATACACTCTACGCTTCAGAAATGCCGAGGGAAGAAGTCCCATTGCAGGACGAAACGCTGTCCCCATAGCTTCGTAGAGGTCGATACTAGTGTCGTTTGCACCCTCGCGACTAAAGACATTTCCTTCTGCTTGCGTGCTGAACGCTTGGTCGGTAACGGCTATCTTTTCAAACAATCGGACGAAGCAACCGCCATTGTTGCGTCTATAAGCATTGATAGCGACCTCAAAGTGAAAAGGCAATTCAGACCCTATTCCTTCGAAACCAAGTGAACTCGGATCAAGGGACTCCAATACAGGTCGGACCTGATCGTAGTTGAACTGTTTCGACTGTAGTCTTAGTTTGTAAAGAGGTTCGGCCTCGATGATTAATGCGTGTATAATCCCAAAGCTACCAAAGCTGACAACAGCAGCGTTGAACAGTGTATCATCGTTGATGACGCGAGCTCCACCCAACCATTCAGCAAATGACTCCGTTATTACTACGTCAGATGCTCTTTGAATTAGAACATGTTCTCCAGGGATAACAATATGGATGGCTCGAACAAATTCTGGCATTGACCCATAGTTTACAGCTGAGCCATGGGTCCCCGTACTAACCGCCCCGACGAGACGCTGTCCATCTGTGGCGGCATTGGTGGAGAGCGCCAGTGATTTCTCAGATAAATCTTTGTTGATATCTGTCGTCATGACTCCCGATTGGACTATTGCCAAGCGATTGCGAATGTCTATGTACTCCGGAGTAACGTGCGTCTCATCTTCGATACCAATTTTTCTGTAAGTTAGTCCTTGCGAGTTGACCACGACATCGTCTGTGTAAGCGATATTATTGAGAGACCATTTAGATCCGTGAGCGCGGGCTCTCAGCCCTTCGCCGTAGACACGATCTACCAGTTCCGTGAGGAGAGTGAGACCACTTAAAAACAATTTGCTTTCATCTATTGTAAATCCGGGGTTCTGTTGGTTCGTCGGACTAACAATTTCGTCTACGAAGCCGCCTACACCAACTGATTTGTACCAATTGGTAAAGCATTGATCGTCGTTTCTGCCACACGAAGAGCGCCGGCTATCACGCATCTCCTCACCATCCAGCCCTCCCACTCGCGCCAAACAAATCGCGAGATAAAGAAATGCTGTCGTCGGGTTCGTCTTCATTTTCAATTTGATTCTTTACCATGTTTGACGCGCGTTGGCTGCCTTGCCTATGGCCAATGTTCGAGCATGCAATTAGTTTTCTTCCGTCAGAGTCAGAGTCAGCGATTGGGATTGTGATAAAAGTTAGGCTTTTTGTTTGTGATGTTCTTGGAAAGTCCTCATACTGTGACACAGATGCACAGTACAAAGTACACATACAGTACCATTCTCACATACCACCAACCACCAACCTCTTCCATAGTATGACGTGGCTAATGCACTTATTGCCAATGATGCCATTTCCCAGTTCTCAGACAGAAAGGAAACTCCGAAAGTCCGCATGACGCCTAAGCAAATACTTGGTGAATTGGTGAATACAAATGTGTACCTGGTACCATGTACAAATGACGTCTATTCAACAGCAGATATGGGAAGGACGTTAAAATTCTGCCTCCCACTACAAGATTCTACCTAGCGTCTACGACGAGGCAGAATTTTAACGCCGTTCCCTGGTAGTGGTTGGCGAAAACGTACGAATTACGAAAGAGCAGTTCCGCGAACCCGCCAGCGACCAGCGACCAGCGGATGATCGAAGACAACTCAGGACTCATTTATGCGATGCAATACTTGGTACAAGTAGGTGTTGACGTTGAATTGGCCCATTCTCGTCAATCAATCAATATTACGGAGTACGCAACAGCGGTGTTGCCTTTTTGATATCTTCTTTAGAATTATCTCAAAATTTCCTGAGAGTTATCTCTTATTGCTTTGCTCATTTCCCAATCTTAGCAGATCCAGAGGATAGGATGGGTAGATCGCTTGGCAGCAGACACACAAAAAATACTAGGGCTGAAAGAACATTCTGTCGTGTTCAAATGCAATCGCTACGTATTCAAGTTGATGGAATTGATGGATCATGAAATGATGCTACCTAAACATGAAAACGGAAAAGTCATTTACGGGTACAGCCCAAGGTCCTCCATCATTTCGTTCGAGAAGGTGTCGACGGCATCACCTAAGAAGTCGGCGCGTGTTTGTTTCCATGTCTCTACTACATCTTCTCCAAAGGCTTTGGGTACCCATACCTCATTCAACGGAAGTTGCTGACCCCAGTGATAAGTATGCGGTATGTCACTAGCGGCAAACGCTTTAAAGATCTTTGCATAGTCTTGAGTCGATGGCGGAAAAGGATGCGATCGCACGGACCCGGCATTTCAATGGTGGCTGTCAGATCATACTTGGTAAACGCCAACATTGCACCGGACTTTTTGACAAGGCGCACGGCAACTGGTGCGGCAACAGGGTCGCGGTCGACAATCTTGAAGATGATTTCGATGGCCTCGACTACTCGATCGGCTGGTACACCAATCTCGATGCTCGTTCCGGCGATTGGGGCTTCCGACGATGCGTATTTGGCTCCTTCGTAGTTGAACCATTCGTAGGGTTTCCTTACCTGACCCTGATCCCCAGGGGATGTAGTCCGGAATACGTTCTGCAACACAATTTGTACACCTCTACCGAACACAATCTTCTTCAAAATGGTCGTAGGGAGCAGCGCCATTGAGGTTGTAATTGTCTGGTCAAGGGCCTCAAACAAGTTTGTCGGTCTGTAGGTCTCCAACAGTTCACTCTCTTGCTGAATGCTCAAGTCTTCTTCGGGGAGTTCAACTTTTTTCAAACAAGCGGACGAAGCAACCATCCTTGTCGCGCTTGTAGGGATTGAATGAAACTTCAAAGTGGAAGGGCAACTCAGTTCCGATTCCATCGAAACCAAGTGAGCTTGGATTTAGTGACTCGAGAACAGGCCTTACCTTGTCATAGCTGAACTGCTTTGATTGTAACTTCAATCCGTAAAGTGGTTCTGTTTCGATGACAACCGCATGAATGATACCAAAGCTGCCAAAGCTGACAAGTGCGGCATTGAACAGAGTATCGTCACTGATGACGCTGGCTCCATCCAGCCACAGACCAAAGTCTTCGGTGATAACTGGATCAGTAGCTCGCTGAAGCAAAAAGTGTCCGCTTGGAATAACAATATGGATAGCGCGCACGACTTCTTGCATCGCGCCGTAGGCTTGCGCTGAACCATGAGCCCCGTGCTGACCGCCCCTACTAAGCGTTCCCCACCTGCGGCCACCGTTGTAGGCAAGGCCAACGAGTTGTTCTTAAGTATCTGATGAAGATCCCTCACCATCACACCCGACTGGACGATCACAAGGCGGTCGCGAATGTTTTGGTACTCAGGAGTCACATGATCTGTATCATCAATACCGACTTTGCAGTAAGTAAGCCCTTGTGAGTTCATCATGACATCATTTGTGTAGGCGGCGTTACTGAGTGACCACTTTGATCCATGGGCTCGGATTCTGAGCCCGTTGTCAAAAGCTTCGTCAACGATGTTTTGGATGGCCGCGAGACCGGACGTAAAGTCGGTGCTATCAGTGTTATTCGGAGCCTCCCGGGCTTCGATTGGACCACCAACGTTGATGGACTTGTACCAATTGAGGAAGCATCGATCCTCATGCCGACGACAAGCCAACGCCTTAACAGTATCAGGATCTCGCAGATAAAAATCTCTTTCGGCAGCACTGAACGAAGTGAAGCAAAGAGCGCACAATAGTGTTGAACGAATCATGGAATCAGTGAAGATTTTTAGAAAATGTGTATTTTTGCTGTGAAATTTGTTTGTATTTTATGAGCATTGCAACTCTTGACGGAATGGCTTTTACCGAGGAGAGGCATAATTGATATAAGGTTCGATTTTCGTTGTCACGAGGGAATAAGGGCAATGGCGAGCAATGGCAAAGGTTCTGATCTTTACTCTGTAAGAGGCTCGCTGCTCTGTGCATGGTATTCGCGTCGAGCAAATAGCATTTAGCTCTCTGAAGCGAACATGTATGTCACTGAAATGCGACTCTTTGTGTTTGTGGCGCCTTGCGCAGCTACACGTTTCAGTATTCGCATTTATTAGTGAAAATCAAAAAAGCGTGCTGTTTTTCACCAATTGTTAGTCCGGTATGAGGCCTTTGTTTCGGTCCGCAACGATACTACGGCCCTCTACTAGAGGTCATTCTTTGGGTTCGCATCCCCTTGACAGAAAATCATGAAGAACAAATGGATGCGAATGTTTTTGCGACGAACCAAGAGTTCGGATTTTGCATGGAAAAACAAGTACTTCAACGAAGTCTTGCATTCCTCAATGGTCGGTCAGCTTCGCGTTGGGTTGCCCGGCGCTGACGACTTCCGATCTGAACCCAGAGCAGTTCGATTTTTGTAAAGGTTTTACCTGTTACAATGAATGAGAACAAGACTTGTTCAGTTCTAATGACAACAGACAATAAAAAAGTCAAAAAACTTCAAACAGACTAGTTATTCTCCAAATTAGCAATACGTGAATGAGCAAATAAATAGCAAATTGAGACAGACTCAAAGATAAAGCGACAACTTTGATGGCTATAGCTATGTCTATCGCATTTTGTTGGGGCACGGTATCCAAGCAGCTATCCACAACCATCTCACCACAAAACGTGAAAAAGTTCGGCACCAGCTCTGACTTGCAAAAGCAATACTCCGTAGCATCTAATGCTTTCTGTGGCGCTCGAAGTAACCAGAGGAGTTTCATTAAGCAGCAATGTAATCAGTTTCTCGAAAGCAAGTATCATCTTACTGGATAAAACACGTCAAGTTAGGGATACAATCCAATATCTTCCAAAAGATCACTGGAAAATGTCTCAATAGAGTCACCCAAGAACTCGGCCCGTGTCTTTTTCCATGTATCAAGCTGCTCCCCAAAAGCAGATGGTATCCATACGTCATTCACGGGAAAGCCCTGTCCCCAATGGTAGGTGTGCGGTATTCCACTAGTAGCTAGTGCTTCGTAAATTCTGTTCCGAATCTCTATCTGGCTTCGAAAAAGACACGATCGTAAGGACCCGAAACTTCAATAGAAGCAGTCAGATTGAACTTTGTAAACGCTAAAGTCGCCCTAGATTTTTTGATGAAGCGAATTGCGACAGGGGCAGCCAGTGGATTAGTGTCCACAATGCTGAAAATGAGCTCGACGGCCTCAACAACTCGCTCAGCTGGTACTCCAATCTCAAAGGCAGTTCCAGGGACCGGTGACATTGTCGATGGATCGTGTGCGCCCTTGAATGTAAACCATTCATATGGTTTCTTTGTCTTACTTTGTTCTGTTCTTGATTTAGTTTGGAAGACTTTGCGCAACGCAAACTGAACTCCCCCTGCCAAATACCACCTTTCTCATCGCCGCGGTAGGGAGTAGTCCCATTGAAGGCCTAAAAGCCTGGCCAACCGCCTCAAACAAGTCAGCTTCCTCGGGATCATACGCGTCTAGCAATCCACTTTCTTGCTGAATTTGAAATTCTTCGTCTGAAAGCGTCACCTTCTCGAACAGACGGACAAAACATCCATTTGTGTTGCGATTATACGGATTGATGGCAACTTCAAAATGAAACGGCAAATCGGAATATATTCCGTCAAAACCGAGCGAGCTTGGATCGAGCGATTCAAGAACAGGCTTGATTAAGTCGTAACTGAATTGCTTCGACTGTAACTTCAGCTCGTAAAGTGGTTCTGCTTCGATAATTAACGCGTGAATGACTCCGAAGCTACCAAAGCTTACAACCGCTGCGTCGAACAGCGTATCATTGGCGATGACGCGGGATCCGTCCATCCATTCACCGAAAGCGTCCGTGATGACCGGATCGGAAGATCTCTGGAGCAGAACGTGCTCCCCTGGGATCACAATGTGTAACGCGCGGACGAATTCTTGCATCGCACCGTAGTGCAACGCGGAGCCATGTGTTCCCGTACTAATCGCACCTGCAAAACGCTGGCCATCTCCAGCTCCAGTGGTGGATAACGCTAAATTCTTCACCTTGAGCGCTTGGTGGACATCTCTCACCATCATTCCAGCTTGCACGATCGCCAGCCGATTCCGAATGCCTTTGTACGCAGCAGTCACGTGGCTTTCATCATCAATACCGACTTTGCAATAAGTCAGGCCTTGTGAATTCATCATAACATCGTTTGTATAGGCGACATTGCTAAGAGACCATTTTGATCCGTAGGCTCGCATTCTGCGTCCGTCGCTGTAGACTTCATCAACAAGCTGTTGAAGTGCCGCAAGCCCGGAAGAGAAGTCGTTACTGTCAGTGTTATTGGGCGAGATTAAGGTTGCAACCGACCCGCCAACGTTTACGGAGTCATGCCAATTAACGTAGCATTGAAACTCGTCCGATCGACAAGACATGGATCGTTCAGCATCCGGGTCGAAATCTAAGAAAAACTCTCTCGTTCTCGCAAAGCACGGTGAGGAACGTCACAAAAAGTATCACCAATCGACTCATCGTCTTGTCTTGATGATTTCCATCAAGAGAGCTTTAATTTTGCTGAGATGTTTCGTAATTGTGGCGTATTGTAATTTATTTTCACTCGAAACAAATTTTGTGAGAGGGCAGAAAATGAAAAATTATGTTCGCATTTGAGCACCGAACGACTTTCTATTGTTAGTCAGGAGTACAAATCTAGTACCGTTTCCAAGTAGATTGAGTACATTTAACAGAAAAATGAGCCGTTTCGTGTCAAGTCAATAATCAAACTCAACGCATGCTACTGCTTGATCATCACGGAATACGGAGTTAATGATTCGGATCTCTCTCTCTCTCTCTATACAACTTAGAGGGTGATGGGTGTTCGGGACCATGATCCACGGGAAAGTGGAAGGGTGCGAATCATAGAAAGCGTGCTTCTGAAGAACGTAGTGCTGATACCGTCCCTCCCGTTGTCACTCGCAACTTCAGCCTATCGAAAGAGGTGTTCGTTTCATTTGATTCAGCAGTATAAGGAAAACGTGCGCCGACAATTCTTTCCATTCCATATGGCTATTTGGGTGAAATAAGGTCCAGGTAGGACAAGCACATTGCTGCTCGCAGCAAGCGCGCATGTGCCCACAAAAGACAGAATATACTTTTTACTTTCCCATGGTGTGGATAGATGTGACGATGTGAGCGGATTTTGTTCGCACGAACTTAGTCAAAAGTTCCTGGAACCGTGGAAACCAAAAGCAGCGATGTTTCGATGCTTCTCTGCCGTCTCTCGGATCATTTTTAAGCATTAGCTTCCAGAAGGCTAGAGGATGATCGATTAATCAGTCATGAGTGTTTAACCACAACGGTTTCGGAGGCGGTGTATTGGCGCGACTAGCCTAGCATTACCATTCGACTTTAGATCGATTTTTCAAGGCATTTTTCGACCACTCTCTCGGAAGACATTCAGTTGAAAAGGGGCTATTTTGTCCTTCCTTGCCTTCAACTTGGACCAAACGTTCTAAAAGGGAACACATAGAATCGAAATGAGTCGTTAGATACTGCAACAAAGTGTCATTAAGACAGCCTTGCTGACAACATAAATCGAATGCTTGTCTGACGACAGCATCGCGAAGAGGATGAGAGGGCTCCATTAACCGTCGTATCGTTTTGAACCAATAAAAATAGGATAAAGTATTTGGAATGCATTCTGGGTTTTCTTGAAGACTTTGGAAGACCTTGATGCCTAGTTTCAGTCCTAACGTTTTTAGGTTCGACGAACCAAAGACTCCAGACGTCACAGCTAACAGAGTATTGTATGTGATTGTGTCTTCCGCTATCCCCTTTGCTTTCATATCTTGCCAAATGCGTTCAGCGCGCATTGCTTTGTCCGCCCGAGAAGACTTGGCAAACACGTTGATGCACGCATTATAATGGATCGAGGATGGCGTCAACTCTGGCGTGTTCCACATATCTTGTAACAGTTTTTCTGCCAACGGCCCAGCTTCCCATGTACGAGACTGCGCTAAGACAGAGATCATACTCGTATAAGTTCGCTCATTTGGTGCAACGTCGGGCCAACGTTTCGCCAATTGCTTCATTTCAGAAAGAGTAATGATGCAAGATTGTATTGACTCTTCGGGGGACTCTCTTGCTAAATCCGAGTACGCGCCAATCAATACAGAGAACGTAACAACGTCTGGGCGAGCCTCGGGGTGAGCATTACTTTTGCCAGCATTTCTCGTAAGAGTTCTCTCGCTGTTTCGGGCCCTCCATTTGCATTCAGAGCAAGTTCTTGCATTGCTACTGTATACGTAACTCGATTCGGAATCAATCCAGCGTTATCAATTTCCTGGAAAATTTCACGAATCCTTGCCGCCGAGGAGTCGTCAAACGTCGATTTAGGTTCTGTGTTTGTACGCTGTTTCTCACGTCTCGTACGACCATAGCGTACCCAGGCGTGCAACACCGTAGTGTAGGTATATATATCAGGCTTCACACCAGGATAGTTCATTACAAACTGTAACCACTCCTCAACTTTTGCAACTGCAACCTCCGGGTTGGGATGATTCGCCCACGTGGCGATGACCGTGTTAAATGATATAATGTCAGGACGGCAATAATGAATGCTCGCCAAAGAAAGATCGTTTTCTCCGGATAGCATCTCTTTCAGTAATATTTCTGCGCGGTCTGCCGCAATCGAATCTTCCGCACTCAATAGGTAGCTCAACAAAACGGTGTTGTATGTTATACGGTCGGGAATCACCACTGATTCAGAGTTTTTCATTTGCTCCAATAATTCTTCCGCTGACTTGTACAATCCCGCATTTGCAAGTGATAGTAAAAACGTGTTGAAGCTGCGCGTGTTTGGCTTATCTTTCGGTGCAAGCTGGTCCACTTCTTGCTCCCAAAATTCCAAGGCACGGGAGGGGTCTGATTGCCACGCCTTGATGACGGAGTTAAAAGAAACCACGTCAGGAGAGACTGCGTAATATCCTTCACGGTGTAAGGCAGCGATTCGTTGGTAAAGTTCTTGCGCTCGTTCTGCGGCTTGAGCGCGAGCCAGTGCATCTAGATTCATGTTCAAAGAAAGAAGGGGATCGTTGCCTACCACCAAACTCTGCCGTCGCTTTTCTTGCGAGTAATTACTATCCGATGTTGCAAGATTATGAAACGGAAACCCGTGTTTTATTTTGAAGACATCTTTTCTTTCGGAATAGTGGCTTTGACAAGATCGGTGGTAGTACGGGGAAAAGGCTGAAAGGCACTGGAAATGAACGACAAGGAAGCATGCGATGTATTGCCAGAAACGGCGAACATCTACGCTCCAAGCCAACTTCCCCAACTTGTTGACTCGCATTACTCTTGTGGAATTGTTCTGAATTGCTTGATCGTTGCACTCATAAGGCAGGTGCGGTTGATGATTACTGCTTGGTTTTATTATTCACCTTTCTGTTTTATTGTTGTCGTTTGCATGCGGCGGGGTTAAACGTGACTTATGCTACAATCCAGTCATGTGGAATGCATTGCATACTACCTTTATCCAACCTACCAGCATTCAAAAACAGCAATCGTATATTTTTTCATTAAGAAGGCTACATAATGTAAATTAGGTCTTGTTTATATCTATTTCAATTCGATATTTCATTGTTGTCTTCTAAGCTAACTATTTGCTGTAAAGCCAAAGTGTCGTTTCAACTTAACCGCGACTGCACTTTAAAAAAAGTCACGAGTCAATATCCCGGAGCCATTGCCAAGTCTTGTTCATTCCTCAAATTTGCTGACCTTTCTTGTTCTTTGATACCTGGTACCGGTACCTTGTAAAGCTTTCAGCAGCATTCTCAGTGAGCACATCGACTATTGATGCTCAAAAGCCTTGCGGAGAGGTTCGTCGGGTTTTGACTATAGGCCCAAAGTGAAGGAGACCTTCCACCACGACTGCTGTTCAGTCATAAATTCATATTTTACGAGTAAGACTGCAACCGAGCGTTCGTTCATTCTACAAACTTGTGTTCCACATTCCAAATACTCTCGTAGCATTTGCAACTCACACATCGTTTCTTTGCATCGAATGTCGAAAAGCATTGGGAATGATTGTCATCCGTAGACCAAAGGGTACTGTCAACTTAAATCACGACTGCACTTCAGTCATTAGTCAACTTAACACAATGAAGTCAAGTTTCAAATTACTATTCACTGGGTCTATTAGTTCCATTTACATTGAAATTTTAAGATCTTCTTAGAGAACACTGCAATAATTTGCTGTAGTAAAACAATTAGTTTCCTTAGGAACTCATAGCGAAATAATTGTTTATAAACGTAATTTTTCTCTTTTTGACAACCTATACCACAAAAACACTTCGTCGAATTTGTCGCCAAATGTTTGGAATCATAGGAATGTCGCAAAAAATTTCGCGGGATATAGACAATCTGATCATTTTTTGTCGTGCGTAATAATATCGTAGAAAGCCTACGGTTGCGTTGGTCCGACCGTCACCAAGGTTTGAGGCAAGTTATTCAATCCAGCGCCTGATTCGAGCACAACTTGATGTTTTGGGAGCTCCATAGAAAGTTCCGATACGTCATCGAACGGTGGAACACCGCGAGTATCTTCATTTGACAGACATCTTTTCAAGTATTCTTCACCTATTGTCTCTGGAGACACAGGATCCCTCAATGAAAGCTGATGACCTGTCTGTACATTCTTGATCTCAGATACACCCGATATACGCGAGCTATCATCGAGGCCAACGGAGACGAACAAAGGAATATCAGAAGGGATATTGTATAAAGTGGAGTCTGATTCAACGTTTGAAGCATCTCTCTCGGATTTCAGTCTGCGACGACGTCTCGATAACTCTTGGTATATCATACTGGGTTTCATCCATGGTGCGTCCACCTTTTTAAATATAACAGCGAGCGCAACCTGGTTTAGACGCCTTCGCTTCAACGATGTTAAAAGGGAAAGATATTGCTGTACGGCGCGATTGATGGTGTCACGTTTCTGCTTATCATTGCGAATCATGGTGCCTATTCAGTTCCCTTAAAAGAGATTGTCGCAAGTGAAACGTAGTTATCCTCAACTTGTATATCGAATGATATTGTTGACGATTATGGTTTTTCCGGATGCTGAACTTCATGTTCTCATGCGATGGTGTTTGTTGCTGCTGCCAAGCATGGGTGGAGATTTTGGTTACGGGCCGCGGGAAGACAATGTCAAGTAAGAAGTAAGAGTCGGAAATCAGAAACACATGACGTTCTCTACTACATGTGGCAAACTGACGAACAGCTATTCAACCAATCAAACACAAGAAGAAGATTGCCTTTCTTTTCTTGGTTTTTTTCTTCTCTGAGATGCTTTTCGCATTTTACGTTTCAACAAGAGATATGCAGCAGTTGGATGGGTACCGATCAGATGATAGTTTTTATTCAAAGGATTCTGAACGGAGTCTCATACGTTCACGCTAGACAACATAGACATTAGACATCATTGATCATTGATGTCGACGTCAGTCTTGTTGCTTGTTGGGAAAGTGTGTAAATGTATGATCTGCGATGAGCTTAATCATAATGCTATCGCCATCAACTAAAGTGCGCAATGCGCACATAGGTCTAGGACCTCAAGGATTGATTATAGTGAGACGGCAATCAACAACATAAAGTAGAAAGCTCTTCGCTTCTCGTAGTCGTAAACGAGCTTGGAGAAATAGAAGTTATAGCTCACATCGGATTCCCTCTACATTCATTCACTTCTCATTCTACATGCTGGTTAAAACATCGTTGTTCTCGTTTCGAGCTCATAATTTGTATTTGCATTCAAACGTGCAACCGGTATTGCCTCCCTCTATTCCAGCAACGTTCCAAACCTTTTCCACCAACGATGAAGCTTAGTCCCTTCACCTTGACCGCCTTTCTCTTTGGCAGCGCTTCTGCTGATTTCAACTTTCATGCTGCAGCGAACCAGCTTCTTGGCACCAAGAATGCCGACAACGGCGACGTTCGAGTTGTTGTTCACGGTATGAGACACGAAGCCACGGCCGATAATATCACCATCATCGGCAAAGCTGTCCAGTCGGCCTCCAACAAGGCCTATTGTTCCGCCGGATACACCATGGATAGCTTCAAAGCCGAGTCGGTGGCTGCCGTTCCGGAACTTGTCGGTCTGTCTCGACCGGACTGTCGTCTCTGCCCCAAGGATGATGATGATGTGATGGCCGTCAAGGATACCAAACGCAACGGGCAGATGGTTCTTGGTTTCGTCCAAGTCGGATGGATAATGCGAAACATTGGCCTTCTTGCACAGTGCGTTTGAGAAATCGTTCTGTCAGAAGTTGAAGAACAGCGGCTCGGCCAACTTTGCCAACGTCCACGGGTGCAACGTCCGTTTCGTCCACACCACGGAGGCGAAGAAGAAAGTCGCTCAGGGCGTAAGTGGATTGTCGTTTGCTTCTTTGGTCCGAGGAGGGAGATATTTTCATAATATGAGAAATAGTTACAAGGACGTCAGTAGAAAAAAATCCCGTCACATTTGTCGCATAGTATTGGATCGCGGTACCTGGTACCATGTCTTTATTTTCTTGAAAGCGGAACAGGGATGGAGGTAAATGCTGATGTAGGAGTGGCTTACTGCAAAAGACAGAAAACTGTTACCCCTCACGACGTTTGCTTGTCTTTGGGACGGAAATAGTGCACCTCCGACAGTACTTGTACACTCCACGAACGATGCCGTTGCTCACTTGTCATCTTTAAAAGCTTTCTTGACAGCTAGAGCTGCGTCGATCATCATCGAAAGAAATGATCTCTGCTCGGGCACATTCTCAACTTCTTTTGCCTTTTCGGCTCGAGCATTTTTTTTTTGTGGCACGAACATCATCGAATGCAAGGCAAACTATGGTCTACATAGTGGACGTACAGATTTATACCAGACGCCACGTAGAGCACTCACTAAAATCGGTGGAGATTTTGGTACTGTATGTTGTGATGATTGGAGCGAATGATGAGTCACCCGCCATCACGCATGGCGTGCACAAATTCACACAAAAAAATTTCTCCGTTGCCATCCAAACGAATCTTTCGCTTCTTTTCTATTCGACAGATACAAGCTTCAACATGATGCTCTCTCCTCAAGCCGCTCGTATGGGAACTGTGTGGACGACGCTTCGCAAGATTGGCCCTGCTTGTCGTTGGTCTTTGCCGAAGAAGAAGAAGCTCCGTACCGATTTGGTGGGTCGCCACTCCTTACTGAAAGCTACTTTGACGGTGCGCTGGCAGTCGACGCAGACCGATTTGTACGATAGTGAAGATGATCTCGATTATCGCAGCAAGGGTCTCGCTTCAGCCGCAGCGTTGCGTGTTTCGTCAGCGACGTTTGCCGACGATCTCTGGAAGATCAATCTGCATCGGGGTACGGATAACGCCTGGTTGACCGGTCCGCGCAAGGCGGAGGAGTGGTTCACCGGTCTTGCTCCGAATGAATGTCCCGGTAAGTGACGTACAAGCACTGCTCTATTCATTCGGTCGTTCGAGTTTATGTTCTTAATTTCATGCTTCATTGAACTACAGGCGTCGACAAGGACGGAATCATTCGTTCCCTTCCTCTTCCGACCCTTTCGGCTGTGACTCGTCAAAGTGCCAAGGAGTACTTCAACAACTCTTGGACTCTTTACGAGACTTTGTTCGCAGGGCTCAAGGGCGAAGAAGGCTTCTACCGGTAAGTTTTAGTTCTCGTCGACTATTTCGGAGCAACGCGATGGTTTCTTACATCGACCATTATTGTAGCCCGCCGCCGCATGGTCTTCGTCATCCTCAAATCTTCTACTACGGCCACACTGCCTGTCTTTACATCAACAAGCTCCGCGTTGCTGGTGTATTGTCAAAGCCAGTCAATCCTTATTTTGAATCCATTTTCGAAGTGGGCGTCGACGAAATGCTGTGGGATGATATGCACAAGAATGATATGCTTTGGCCCATGGTTTCGGAAGTTCACGCGTATCGTAAACAAGTTTACAAAACAGTCATGGAAGCTATTGAAACGCATCCCAGTTTGGATGACTCGCAGGGGCCCGTACACGTGGACAAAGCTCATCCCATGTGGGCACTTTTATGGGATTCGAACACGAACGCATTCACATGGAGACTAGTTCCGTCCTGTTTCGTGAAACACCGTATTATCTCGTGCAGCGCCCGAATCATTGGCCCCCTCTGCATCCGTCCGCTACTGGGAAATCCACGCGTCGTCCGCCTCCGACATCCAAACCTGTTCGAGGCGTAGACTATCCTCCGAATCCAATGATTGCGGTGGACGACCAGGATTTGACAGTCGATCTGGGAAAGCCCGCCCATTTTCCGTCGTTTGGATGGGATAATGAATATGGGGAACGCCAGGTGGAAGTGCCTCCTTTCATGGCCAGCGAACACATGGTGACGAATGGGGAATATTGGGAATTTGTTGCGGACGGAGGATATCGGAACGCCGAGTTTTGGTGCGATGATGGGTGGGCGTGGCGAACACATCGGAATATGAAGTGGCCTTTTTTCTGGGAGCCTGCGGGTCCCGCTGGCTCGCATGAATACAGTCTGCGCACGATTTTTGAAATCATTCCTATGCGCTGGGATTGGCCGGTGGACGTGAACTATTACGAATCCAAAGCTTTTTGTCGATGGAAAACAAAGAAGGAAGGCTCACCCACATCCAAACCTTATCGTTTGCTCACTGAAGCTGAGCATCATTTGATTCGCAACTCGGACAGTAATTTGGCGGCAGCGCGGAGGAATTTTAAAGCCGATAAGGTCATGGTGACAACTGGGCATGACTTCTCCCGGGGAAAGTCGGGTGCCAACCTGAACCTAGCGTACTCTTCTCAGAATCCGGTAGATTATTTTCCTCCTTCTCAAACTGGCCATCGTGATACCACTGGGAATGCCTGGGAGTGGACCGAAGATCATTTCAATCCTTTGAAGGGATTTGAAGTGCATCATGTGTACGATGACTTTTCTACGCCATGTTTTGATGGTAAACATTCCATGATTGTGGGCGGATCTTTTATGAGTACCGGCGATGAGGCATCCGTTTTCGCTCGCTTCCACTTCCGTCCACATTTCCTGCAACACTCTGGCTTTCGGCTCGTCGCCTCAAATCATGAAGCCCCCGCAAAGCATCTGTTCGCTGGCAATTTTGAAGGTCAGGCTGCTGCTCGTGATGCGATTGCTATCGAAGACTCTCATACGCCTCGCGAAGACAACGAAAACGTTTATGAAACTAACGATAGTCTTCATATGTATCTGGGATTGCATTACCCTTCCTCGGGCAAAGAAGAGAATCTTTCACCTATTTTCCCACACGACAACTCACCCATGCATGGCGTTGGCTTTCCCCAACGTGTTGCACGAGCACTAGTCTCACTTTTTCCGGAGAAACCGCGTCCAAAACGAGCGCTTGATGTTGGATGTGCTGTCGGCGGTGCGTCGTTTGAGTTGGCAAAAGCATTTGACAAAGTTGATGCTTTTGATTTCAGCCAGTCGTTTGTGAATGCGGCTAAGCGAATGCAGGCAAACGAAGAAATCCGATTTCCCATTCCTGTAGAAGCAGAATTATACGAAGAGGTTAGAGCGGTACATGAAGCGGGAACCACGGAACAAATACGTAAAAGAGTTAATTTTTTCACCGGGGATGCCTGCAATTTGCGCGATATGGCGGAGAACGGCCTGTTGAGCAAAGAGTTGTACGACGGGGTTATTATGTCAAACCTATTATGTCGCTTGCCAGATCCGATGTCATGCCTAGAAGACTTGCCTTTCATTGTCAAGAAGGACGGCGTGGTTGTCATGGTAACGCCATTTAGTTGGCTCACTGAGTTCACTCCACGTTCGAAGTGGTTAGGTGGTTTCAATGACCCAGTAACGAAAGAGCCCATTTACTCCAAGAATGTTCTACGGAACGTGATGGAACGTAATGGGTTTGAAAAAGTGTATGAAGAGCAGATGCCTCTAGTTATCCGCGAGCATCAACGCAAATATCAGTATATTGTCAGCGAAGCTACCGGTTGGCGCAAAACAAACTAGCTCGAGTCTACAAATCCGAATCGAGCAAACGATTATGGCCGAAGTTATCTACAACTTGTACAGAACAGTTTAACATTTGCTAATAACTAATACAATTTTTTAACCATGAAGATGCCCGGCCGCTAGAGATATTGATTTAAAACGGGCAACTTTCGCGCAAAACACGCAGCAGGCCAGACAATAGCATTGGATAGAATGAAGACAAATAAGAATCCGATCAATAAATGAACTATACCATCCATCGGTCCGCTCAGATGACTTTGAGAGATTGGAAAGATCTTTCCAAGTCCAGGGTTGAAAGAGATGGGATTGTCGTAAAGAACATTGTAGATCTTGACAAAGATGCTAGTGCATACTGTGATCACAAAAGTGTGGATCAAGTATACAGTAAAGGTCGCATCCGCTAGAAACACCGGAAGTGGCTCATTCACATATTCTTGAAAGAGCTGCAGCACGCAGATGGACATGTCGATGCAATACATGCCCGCAACCAAGTAGTAGAGTGTTTCTAGAGCATTACTTTGTACACGGGAAACATGGAGGACGAAGATGACTATGCCTTCAGTGAGAACTACACGGCGAAATGTCTCAAGAGGAAGATCAAGTTGGTCAGCAATCTTAAACTTGGATGAAAGCCATCCTGATTCTTTCGCAACAGTGCCAGCAAAGAAGAAGAGAATGTCACAGAACAAGCTTCCTGGTGAGATGGTTGGCAAACCCCAGAATAATCTGATCGAAGCCTTCCTCGTCAAGATGTAAGTTGGCATCCCACACACCAGTAACCCCGCAGCCCATCTTGTAGTGGTGTTTGGAAACGCGACTTTTAACGAGGGCTGTTTCGACCGTATTCTATCTTTTCTGATAGTAATGTACGCCCATTCGAAAAGAAGAAGCCAGTAAATAAACCATGTGTGCTCCGGAAACGGAAGGTACATCAGAGAAAAAGAAGCGCTCCATTGCGCGACCGCGGTTATCAAAGGAACTAACACAAAGGTAACCGCTAGTGCTGGTATCAACAAGCGTCTGGCCCTATCCTTGACGAATTGTTCTCCGCCTTTACGATCATAATTGGATGGCGTGAGATATCCGGATATAAAAAAGAAAAGTGACATGAAATAGGATTGGCTGAGAATAGCCAGTCCGCTCAGAAAAGATGCGGAATTTGTTTCCATTTTGTTTGTAGAACCCGATAACCAAGGGAAAGTTCTTGCCCATAGCGCCGAATGCTCCAGCGACGTGGAACGCAACTACGATGAAGGTCAAGAAAATCTTGGTGTTTGTCAGAAAGTGTATTTTCTCCGCGCGAGGCTGAAATGATGTTTTTGTCCTAGTGATTGTTTTGGCCTTGAAGCTTACAACTTGTATGTCTTCAGGTGCGTTCTGTCTCGAGATATCTTTTGCTGTATCTTCGGAATATAGAAGGTTATTCTTCTCGTCGTCTCCATCGCTACCTTCCAAATCGATATTTTCTGGAAGATTCGATAAGCTCACCGACTTCATCTCGTAAATTGGCGGGTCCCATTCTCCCCAAAGGTAAGTGGGTCGATAAAGATACACGTAGGAAATAATAAACACTAGAGCAAATGACGTCAATGCCGAGAGAACAATATTGTCTCCTAAAGCCTTTTGAATCCCTATCGCGGCCAAAAGAGCAGCACCCCAGCCTACTTTGACCCACATGTGAATTGCTTCTCAAGCGACACGTCGTTCTTTTTTAAATTCATAAGACAGAGGCGACAAACAACAATCTTCTACCAAGTCTTTCGTCGCACCTCGGTTTGTTGCTTTTCGGTCAATAAATAAATTAAATCAATACGTAGTAATTACGATCGACCAACGACCAACGATAAAAAGTAAATTCCACTTATTACAAAATAATTATTCCTAGTTTCCTACTTTATACTGTAACCGCATGTAAAAGAAAAAGAGTTTTGGCATCATCTCTTGAAGAATGTAGACACAGAATTTCGGCGAGTACAGTAGAATGAGGACAAGAAAAATTCAAGTCGTACATGCAGTACAAAGTACTGGCTAGGAAAATAGACTCCAGACCAAGATGTGATAGGTTCTTGCTCCTTGCTCCAGACTTCAGACTTCAGGCGCCATGCATGCGCTCTAAGTAGGCAACGCACGACGCAAGTCGCACGACGCACGATACTGGATACCAGTACCTGGTCAAAGACGCCGTCGACCGACGGTAACAATGCCGACAATCCCGAATCAATCACGAATGCCATGCATAACCGCAGCGACCAGCGACTTACCGTAGAAAAAATCCGATCCGCACAGTGCAACTTAAAAATAATCTTAAAAATCGAAGGGTCGTTGGTCGTTGTCGTTGTCATGTCATCCGTCATCGCAATCAATTCATCACCATTGACAGCTTCTGGCGAGGATCAATACAAAAAAGTACTTCACCAGGTGCCCAAATAAATCAATAATTAAGGTTTTGACTGCAGCGAACGTCAGGTAACTATTTCAGCAACGGGGCCGATATTAAATTATTCAGATATGATCCATCGTGCTTTTCTCCTTTGCCTGCTTGCTAGTGTGGTGGCAGCTTTCGTCCCAAAAGCTGTCTCTCCGGCAAGAATGCTTCCTCTCCAAGCTTCGCTGCTTGAGAATATCGAGCCCAAAATTGCTGCGGCTTCCGCTTTCGTCATGGCCAATATTCCTGTCATCGTTTTGGCGGTAGCCGAAGTTGAAGATGACTATGAGTACGGAAAAGTCGACGCTCCCATTGTTTTGGCCGTCGGCGCAGGAATCCTCGCTATTCTGACAGCTTTGCTCCCCATTGCCCTTCAAGGAGGAGAAAAAGCGTTCGAAGAGATCAGAGAGCGAGATGAGAACACATTCGGAAAGAAAAATACGGATGTATTGAAAAGAAATAATGCAGAGCTAACATCTATGGTGAAGCGATTCGACCTTCTGGCTACTCACCTGTGATCTACTTTAACATGAAATGAAATTGAAGCTGTATTTATTGCTCTGTAGCTTGGCCAAATTGTTTGTTGAGCCCGCTAGAACAGTACCATTATGTGTTGTTATGTGTTCATACCTTGTCCGTCGGCCTTACTGATTAACCGGACAGAAACGCCAACAATGATACAACTATTTCGGTCACGAATCCTTAGCCCAGTGGCGTGGTATTTTAAACCCGATTACTGGCAAATGTCTATCTACCCTTTCATCTTCCCAAACATTCGCCTCGCGATAAGCAGTTTCCCAGCAATTTTCGTGTGACGCATTCTTGTACATGTTAAAATAATATAATTTAAACTACACCATACCAGTGACTTTTTTAGATTTCGCTTTTGTTGTGAACCACAATGCAACTATCACAACCCATGACACATCGCAAAGATCTTGTCACGAGGTTGGTCCATCGCGCTCGTGGCGTAAAGTTCGAGTAGTTTTGTAAATTATGGATCCGTATCTGAAGATTGCGTCGCACCTTATCAACGCATATGTTGTTGCGAAGGAGCAAGTACTTTTGATTGCACCCTAGTCTAGTCTACAGACAGTATTTGTGTCGAAAGTTGATTGCCAAACTTGGAGTAGGTTTTCAGACACCACGACTCGATGTCATGATCCACACGACTGAAACGGGAAAACAGTTCCCCAAACGAAGTAAAAAGTAACATGTACGGTAAGCACAATCAAAATGGGGTGGCGTGGAGGACCAATTCCTCTTTTGAAGCGCACCCTAAAGCCTAGAGATAGTCTGCGTCGAAAGTTGATTAGGTAGATTTGCCGCGACTTGATTTCAGTCATGAGTCATCATCCCAATCATGGAGAAAACGTCGCTTACACTTTGGGGCTATATAGAGAAAGAGTCATTTTCCAAATCCGATCTTGACCTTGCTTCGCAGCGTTTTATTTGACAACGATTCCTCCTCATTATTGTTTTCTATCATCTAAACAAAGGTTTTATCGTAAAACCACTATCGGAGAAACCCTATTGTCGATTGCATTTGCAAAGCGATGAATAAAGTGGGCCTTATTCTGTCATTTTTTGCCGTTTTCCAGAATTTCGTCGGCTGCACTCGAGTAGTATCCGTCGCACCGCCTCCTTCCTTGGTGCAGGACGAAGATTCGACGACTCTTCTGTCGCAATTGATACGAGAGTTTCAGATCCCCACGCTGCTGCAAGACCTAACAACCGATTCTCATTCTCGAAACTTGCAGCGGACTGTGGAAGAAGTATGCGAGCAGTACAATTTGCAACTCTCGAACAGCAATGTGACAGACAAAACTATGACTTGCGCCTGTGCTAATCTAGAACAAGATGAGATATTCGTTGACTGTGTTTACGATGAACCCTCTTGCAACACCGACGTTGAAAACAACGTCACGGCCTGTATTGAGGGAGGCTTTGCGTTGACTCTCAATGCGGAAGGTGATCACTACAAGACGAAAAGCTGCTTCAATGTTACAACCAGTGAAGTTCTTCAGAACACGTGTGTCGAGGTCGTTGCCAGCACTCCGAAAGATTTCTATATTGTCGAGTCATGTGCTGCGACCCTCAATGGAGAAGCCTGTAACTATTGCGCAGTATGCGATGCGAACAAACTTACCGTAGATTGCTGCAATGTAGTCGATGATAAACGACAGAGCGAATGTACCGAGGCAACTGAGAATGGCGGATTTACGCCCATTTACGATACTGTAGATACTCCTGGACAATGTACTGGAGTCAATGCTTACGGCGGAAGCAGTTTTGGTGTGCGTTACCGGTCCTTGTTAGGAATGCTGATGGGTGGACTACAGTTGGTATTCTTGGCTTGAAATATGGTCTGTTTCCGATCAACGGTAGTCATCAGTAATCTAAAGTCAGCTACTAAATCAAAACAGGCATTGAAGGCAAATATAGTCAGCCTTCAACACTTTCTTTTATGTATCATATTCTCATCCGTTTTATGCCAAAGTCCTGTTAAAAGTAACGTACTGGTGTGTGTGTGGATGTATATCGATGCCGAGGCACCACACAAGTAACGAGAGCTCTATTGCTTGACTTGCTGATTTTGCTTGCCATTACGGTCCTGGGTTGTTATTATAAATCTTGGCTGCAGCATGCCTAAGATAGATAATCCAAACGGCAACATCGACATCAGCAACAACGGCTAAGGAGGCGCTTATCGTATCATTACACTCGATTCATAGCTATCAGGAATTGCTTTTTTCAATTAAGGTTTATTATTCTATTTTATCATTAATACCAATAGGTGGAAATCTCTCGGGACTGAATTTCAGTTGCGTCACGTGTCACCTATTGTCACTTCTACACATTCACATATAGTCGTTCTTGCTTTATTGGTTGTTGAGTACTAAATTTATCGGCCGGTTCTCTTTTGCTTACGTCACTTTCGCTTTGTGGTTCTACACATTTTATCGTACTACGTACCTTCTTGGTACGTCGAAACACGTAGATTTTCAGTCGGTGGTCTCCACAACCGTAGAGACGGCGATTGACGAAAAGCGAACAAGCGCAAGAAGATCAACAGTTCACTTTCTACGCTTTGAATACCATCATGGCGTCTCAAATGCTTGCATTTGTAAGTTTTTTACTATTTTGAATGGGGATGATTGTTTGTCGCACAAGGCGCGTGTATTGACAGCAAATCACGCAATAAAAACTGCCGAAAGCTTTCTCCTGAATGCCAATGTTGAACTGCAAGCTTGAGATTCCTGATTCCGTTCTTTGACGAACGTGAAACTGAATTGTTATGTTTCGCTTTGTCTGCGAACATGTTTAATGCTTTACTTTAAGTTGTGCTTACGGCTCATCTTGTCACTTGCAGGCAAAAACAAGTCGCCCGGTCGCTGCCGCGGCTGGTGTTGCGTTGATGGCCTCGGTGCCTGCCATGACGCTTTTGGACGAAGACTTGGCGCATCCACCGTCCTATCCATGGCGACATCGAGGTTTCTTTGCATCTTTTGACTGCGGTGCTCTTCGTAGGGGTCTTCAGGTGTACCGTGAGGTGTGCTCAACTTGCCACTCCCTCGAGCGCATTCGTTGGCGTGAATTAGTGGGCGTCACGCACACGAAAGAGGAAGTGAAGGACATGGCAAAAGAGGTAGAAATTACAGACGGACCAAATCAGGAAGGAGAAATGTTTGAACGTCCGTCAAAGCTTTTCGACAAGCTCCCTTCTCCGTACTCCAATATCCAGCAAGGTCGAGCCGCCAACGGAGGAGCTTATCCACCGGATTTGAGTCTGATGGTCAAGGCCCGACACGAAGGACATGATTATGTGATGGCTCTTCTTACCGGCTACATGGACCCTCCAGCTGGAAAGATTATTATGGAAGGACGTCACTACAACCCTTACTTTCCCGGTGGAATTATCTCGATGCCTCCACCACTACAGGACGATGGTGTCGAGTACGAGGACGGCACCGTTGCCTCCATCGCGCAACAGGCCCGTGATGTAGCTCAGTTTTTGAATTGGGCTGCCGAGCCGGAGAGTGATGAACGAAAGAAGAACGCTGCTCTTCACATGAGTGCTCTAATTTTCATGGCGTTAGGTGCTGGTTACTCCAAGCGTGTCGGATGGGCATCTCGCAAAGCTCGTAAGATCACTTACATCAAGGGTATGTAAGATGTTTCAAGAAACGAAAGAATACCTGTGACACTTTCGTCTTTGTGGTAAATTATAAAGAGTCTTACAGATAAAACAGTTAGTTTGAACTGCAATCGTCGCGTTGCCTACGGATTAGCTAGCTTCCTGTGTTCTTCTTCTCAAGCTCGGCCTGAAATTCTTTGTCTTGTTTCAAGTATTCCTGGAATGTCATTTGTTTACCAAAGGCTTTCTTTATTACTTCTTCTTGCTGGTTCCTTTGCTCCGGAAGATCCTTGTTCATTTCGTCCAGCAGTCGCTTCTTTTCGTACTTGAGACACTGGTCCAAAGAAACTTTGATATCATTGCATCCTCCTGTATATTTCTTCCAATTATCGGCATGACAGTCGTGCAGAGCTTTGATGGCTTCCTGACAGTCCGGGTGCGGTCGGTCGAGTGGTGGGTGCATCGTGGAATTTTTGAATCTTTATATACAAAACGGAGGAAGATCTCTGGTAGCGATTTAGGCTGAAATCCTCGTATGACTGCAGGTGCAGACTAGTGCTTTGTAGTCAATGTTTTACCTTTGCAGGAATGAATCATCATCTTCCACGAGGTTCGTGTTCGGCGTTTTTTTGTTGGAAACAACTGGTGGATGTTTGAGTCACGGGCTACGAGTAACGAGTTACATTTCCCACAATAAATTATAGAGCAGCTTCTCCAACGGATGTTGTTTCATTCTTGTTAGTGAATGCAGGTCTGTTGGAGCAAGCCAGTCGGCTACAATGTTGCGGTTGCGGTTGAGGTGCGGAAAATAGGGCACACAATGATTTTTTTTCTTGATACTGTACTTTGTACTCCGTAGCAATCATTGATGATACTATTATCAACAAACAGCATCGCCTATCCGTGCCAAGACCAGGAGAATGCCCGAGTACCTTCCGCGAGATCCAAAATGGAAGGATCCAGCCCATATTCAGTTTGAAGAAGAACCATCGGCTCAATTCGTCTTGTTCACAAATGCCCGCGTCTACGATGGTAGATCGGATTTACTCAGTGAGCCTCAGGAGGTTCTCATTCATAAGAATCTGATTCGAAAAGTAGGAAAACTTGTACCAGTTCCGCAAGACGTAAAGCTCATTAAAGTGGATTGTGGTGGCAAGACATTGATGCCTGGTCTCATTGACATGCATTCGCATATTTGTATCCAAGATGGGATGAAAGAAGGACGAGACAGCTATGACCAGATGGCCATGGGAGCGATGTGCGCTCATGATCTGTTAGATTACTTACAACAAGGCTTTACCACATGCCGAGACGCTGGCGGAAATATCTTGGGGATAGCCAAAGCCGTGCAGAAAGGACGAATTCCGGGGCCACGCATTTACCCTAGCGGGGCTTTCATCACCCAAACAGGCGGCCCAGGTGACACGGGTTGTTGTTTTGATCAACCGGGAGACATGGATTATTTAGAAAAGAATGGCTTTGCCCACGTTTGTGACGGACGAGCGGAGGTACTAAAGGCGTGCCGTAACAACATTCGAAATGGAGCGACACAACTGAAAATCATGGCCTCGGGATCCGTACTGGGACCGTACAATAACTTCTATGCAACGCACTTTACATTGGACGAGATGAAGACTGCAGTAGAAGTGGCTAGTGATTACGGTACTTACGTGATGGCGGTGAGTGGAGTTGATGCGAACGGGCGACAAGGAACCGTGTCTTTTCAATCTTTACTGACATGGTTTAAAACTTCCTTTTCTGCGTTCTTAGCATGCCTATCATGATAAGGCAATCAATCGAGCAATCGATGCGGGCGTGCGTTGCATAGAACACGGATATTTAATGGGCGAGGAAACGATGCGAAGGATGGTTGAAGAGAACATTGCGCTATCAGTACAGGCAACACTGGCGCTCGAAGCATTCGGAGACCCAGACGCGCTCTTGGAATTAGACAATAACCAAAAAACCAAGGCGGCTCTTGTGTTTAGTGGCGCGAAGAAAATGTTAGATCTTGTTCACAAGTACAAGCCGCTAACCATCGCAGGCGGTGAACTGTTTGGAAGAGGCAATTCTTCTAGACAAGCTGATAACATAATTCACATGGTTTCAATGGGTGGTTTTACACATGCCGAAGCTTTGAGAGCGGCGACAAGTAGCGCAGCTACAGTTTTGAGTTGGACGGGAACATTGAACCCGTATACCGAAGGTACTCTGGGGGTTATTGAAGAAGGAGGTATGTCTTTGCGAGATTGTAATTCGGTCTTTGGATAAAAGGCGTACTCATTCTTGAAACATATAGCATACGCCGATATTTTGGTTGTCAACGGAAATCCTCTTGAGGATATATACGCGTTGAAAAGGTCGAACATAGAGTTGGTAATGAAAGATGGAAAGTGTCACAAGTTCAATTTGAAGGAAGGGGCACTACAAGTAGTGACATTTCGCGTCGGCGGCGCTGGGAAAGCGAAGTAGCCGTCGTAGACAGTGATTTAGAAGCAAATTTTGGTTACCTCCGAATCGTAACATCACCGATGCTTATATAGGGCATGCACTCATATTTTTTAGTGGTCGACTTTCGATGAGCGAATCAACACCTATTAATACACACCTTAAATCCAGCTTAAGAATACTATATTCGCTGCTACGATTACTTGATATGTCAAAAGTCCATGTTGACTCACTATTACATTACTTGTAAATGTAAAGGGTTGACGATGAAGACAATCCCCGCTGGAAAGGTTTTAAAATGTACCGCAGATGCATCCCAGACTGTTAGGGTAAGATGAGCGACCCAAAGTTCCATTCACTTGCACAAATGTAAGTAGAGAAAATAAAACGACAAGTTTCCAAAAAATAGCTTTCGTGAGTTCTAACGCTCCCTTTAGACTCATGACTGAGAGCAGTCGTGGTAAAGTTTCGCCTACACTTTATAGTATATATACGCTAGTACCGGTGCGTTGATTATTGGATGTACCAGTATGACGTGATGTTGACGTATTCCGCGCGCGTTGTGGCTCCTCGCTTGCTTGCTGTTTGCGATGGTGTTGTTGCAGCGCAGTAGAGCAAAGGACCTGGCATCAGAAATTAGTTTGTTTGACAACGTCTAACAATAAAGAGATTATTCACCATGGTTTTGGGAATCATCAATAATTTCAAGGTCGCTCTTCGCTATCGAGGTGGTTGGAAAGGCCTCCTTGAGCATATGTACACGGTAAGTTTGGTTCAAGGTCTGAGTGCCCTTCGAAAGGGGGGCGCCAGAGTTTCTTTTCTATTAGGCCGTAACTCAGACTGTCGATTTTTTAGAATGGAGATTATCCTTTCAAGGTTGGCACATTCATGGGAGCTGACGCTGCTGGAAATAGATACTACGAAAACCGCGTCGATTATACCTATGGGCAACACCGCTGGGTAGAACCGGCGGACATTCACAACTTCGATTCCGCACAAGTTCCCCCCTGAATGGCACGGCTGGTTGACCTGCATGAACGATGCTACTCCGAGTATGGAGAATGAATATATCGAAGAGAAGATGAGTCATCTCAAATCCTCGGAAATCAGTCACGCGCCTTTTAAGAGCAATGTGGGACACCAAGAACCTTACTTCAACTTCCACCACATGCACAACCAGTCCTTAATTCGTTCTCGCGGTTATGGGATCGGTAACCATGTCGTCGGTCTCCCGCCTGGTGCACCAGACGCTTACTACACTCAGCCTGGATCGCCCTACAATGATGCGAGTATTCGTAAATTTGAAATGATTGGCGACTTGGATGAAGCGAAGGGTGGTGGACGTCCTTACAAGAGTGAAATGTGGAAGGAGCGTCTGAAGACAGCAGCAGAGAAGGAAGCAGATAAAGAAAGTGTGAAATCGAAATGGAGGGATGGGTTTGATGCCAGTAAGGCAACGAAGCATCTGTCTCTTCGGGAGCAAGCTATCTTGGCTCGCGGTGGTACTCTTCCAAGTAAATAACCATATTTTCGCAACTAATGCAAGGTTATCTTATCATTTACTTGAGTAAATATGGGATTAAGTGCATTTGCAATTCTTCTTATTCTAGCTGTGCTATTAAATCCTCCTGCATTTTGTGAACAATCGCACCAAGGTGTGAAACGTCATCGACTTCAAGAAGATTGCTTGACTCTGGGGCATCATTAACTTTACGGTCAGTTGGATAAGTTTCGTTCAACACTAAAGTGAGCTTATTGGGTTTCGTCTCGAATTGATCAAACGCTTGCCTGAGTTCGGGAACTGACGAAAACAAGTTCTGCCGACAAAAGACGTAAAGGCCCAACCTTGCTCGTGATAAAGCCACCACAAGACGTCTCACATCTCGCAAATGACCGACGGATTCCGTTCTCACCAGCGACAGTAAGATAATATCGTTCTGCTGTCCCTGATATTGATCCACCGTTGATATTGCTCCTGGTCGTACTCCTTCCAGTGGAGTGCCGTCTCCGCAACGTTGAGACACAATATCTTCTATTAGCTGCTTTTGGCCGTTGTAAGTCGTAAGAATAGATATCTTGCTAGTGCTATGGCCTATCAGCACCATATACTGAAATAAGGCAACCGCGTATTCAGCTTCGCCGACATTCTGATAGAAGTAGGCGGTCGGCGACGTCTCTCCTTTTCCTTGAAATTCATCAACATTAATCAACTGAAGAGTATGGGCAAAACCAGCATTTGCGACCTGGAAGTGTTCTTGAGTGGTGACATGATCAAGGTTTTCAAGGTTATTATAACGCCAACTATACAGCTGAGCGATTTCTGGACGTGCACGCCCTTGCCTATCAAGTTGAGTGTAGGGCACTCCGAGTCGTATCAGTCGAGCGAACATGCTTTGATCAAGGTTGCTGAAATTAGCAAACGACATGTTTTTTATTACAGGAGGAAGCTGGTTGTGATCTCCCAGCAAGCACACTCGTTTCAACCGCGAAGACGTCGAGTCAGAGCCGTCGGGGTCGCCTCGCTGTAACAGGAGGGGAATGAACGATTCGATTTCTACCATCTGTCCTGCTTCTTCAATGACTAAGCTGTCATACTCGAAGCCCAATTCTATCAAATGCGACCTTGCAATAGCAGCATGGGTGCATGTCATAGCGACAACACGTGCCTGTTTTATTAACATGTAGTCAGCTCGTTGTCTTTGTGATGTGAGGAGCTCAAATGGGCGATACAAGGACGTGCTCTCAAATAACCCTTTGACTTTGTCGATGAGCTTTCTTGCTTCATCCAGCGAAATTTTGCTTTCTAGATTAAAGAACGCCTTGAACGGAAAGCGATCGATATCAATGCTGTCACTATCTTCTGCGATATTATCTTCCGCCCACAATTCAAAGCGTCGAATAAGTCGCTTCACGGAAAGCTTCCAAAAATACTCGGCCGTTTCGCAAGTGTAACCCGGGGAGCCATCGGGTCCTCTCTCTGCTTTGCCACTGACGCCTAATGTCTCTGATAATTTTTGGACTTCCTCTAGAAGTAAGCTTCTTTGTGCAAGGCAGTACGCCACACGGCCGCTTTTCGTGAAATCGTGGCTCGACACAACGCGCAGCTCCTTCTCTCCCGCCCCAAGACGAAGAAGGCCGTGTTCTTCGACGTCACCGCGAAGCGCGAGTTTTTCAAATATGTCGTTCAGAGCCGCATTTGAGTGCGTGATTACAACTATTCTTTGATTTGGGAAAGAATGATACAGGCTAGCAATAATTTGAACAGCAACATCTGTTTTTCCTGTTCCAGGTGGACCGACAGTCAATGAAAGCCCAGTTGACAAGCCCCGCCGTATTGCGGACACTTGACTTGGGGTAAAGCGTACGGAATTGCCACTACAGATGGAACCTCCCAAATAGACAAGAGCCTCGATTGAGAGTCCCTTTATAGTCTCATCGAACCGCAGGCGATAATTTCTTCTCCGACTTTCATCCAAGTCGTCGCACAAATTTATCTTGATTTTTGCTCCAGGAAACGAATCCCTCAGGTGCTTCTCGTCGATGAATGTGTCTCCAAAATCAAAAAGGATACTTTTGAAACACCAGTCTGGGCGGTGAAAGAAAAAGTGTCTCTTCCAAGCATCACATTCTGAAGATAGGAAGGGAGTACTCTATTGATGGAGCCAGTGCCTGACATCAATCCACGGATTGTTTCCAGGACCGCTTTGAAATTATTTTCTCTTCCATGCCTTCTGACGACAACATTGAGTGATTGGTAAAGATCAGTACCTGTGAAAGATTTCTCATCGAGGAAATACTGAGTCGGATCGAGCGACACAGTAAAAATCCGTTTGAGCCCGAGCTCCTGCTGCTTTTCCGACAACGCATCAGACAGCAGCGTCCCGTTTTCATCCCGAACATGCATAATCATTGCACCACGGACGCGAATCACTCCGTATCGTTCCGGGAAAGTCCGATCGTCTTCGTCGGGCACTAACCTATCGTTCACACTAGGAGCCGGGCGTCCACTCATTCGGCTTGCATCAATTTGCACCAAGAAAACGTTATCGAATTCGCCCAGCGAGTCCCATTCACGCCGAATAGAAACACCACAAGGTGACAAGTCGACCGCAAACTCGGCAACCACCTGGGCTGCACCAATACCGTAAGCTGGTTTGGATACTTTTTTGAGGGCAAGTGGCGAATGAATCTCCAAAGCCATGCGAGCCCAGCCACTAAATTCTGTTCGTAATACATGAACTTCGTTCGATTTAGCGTCTAGCTCCAGAGACTGGCGTACAACTGGGCGCAGACGACGTATGACGTCTACCAAGTCTGACCGTATATCGTAAGCGGTCGACAGGCGCATCAAATCAAAGTTGCGCCGCAAATAGTCTGCAAACGAGAGATAAGAAAGATGCAACTTTGGCAGTGAAAGCACGTGGGAGGGCGGAAGTAAGCTGGGGTGACTCGGCGGAATACGAGTAAAATCCCAAAGCACCGTTTCGTTCGGATAGATGGGATATTGTTGTAATTCTTCCAAAGAATCTTTGGGGATTACCAGATGTTCCTCCAGGATTTGCAGTAAAAATTCGCGCTTGTATTGCAATCCTACATCAGAACTTGCTTTGTCAACCAATCGCAGCTTATGTAGCAATTCCAAAAGATTTTCGTCCGAGAAGCCGTTCAAATAGGTGCGTATCAATCCTTCCTGACACAAAATTCCCGCCCCCGAAAAAAATTACGTCGGGGAGTTCATCTTCGAAGTAACGCTGACACATCTTTTGCACAATCCCAGCTCGTTGATGATACAGAGTGCGGGTATTTACGTAATCGGAACTGTGAAACATGCTCGAATGGATTCGTTCAAAAAGCTGCTGAGCCAGAAGCAAAGTATCAGCAGGAGCGCGACTGAACGTGGGACTACCCAAAGCGAGTCGCCCTCGAATGACAAAGTGTACACTTATCAAGTAAGGTATAAGTGTCTCCCGCATTTCATGATGGAGCAACAAGTCCAACAGAGATTCCAAGCCTCGGTGGATGAATTTCCACTCCGCGGTATTGTCGTCATGATTCGTAAAAGAATCCTGAAACTGTTCCCCTTCCATTATTTCCAGTATCTTTTGCACAATCACGGCAATGAACGGTGGATGCTCGTCACGGGGCGTGAGTTGGACGTTATTTCGTCGTTCGTATAACTCCCGAGAACGATCGGGTAACCATGATAGGAGCCCACAAGACACGGTATATCCTTCTATGACGGAGCGAAGTATCAAGCTTATTGGTGATGCTTGTTGAGAGATCCCAAAGAGAATAGTCAGAAAATGACTCGAAAGAGCCAGTCTTCCGTGATCAGTATCGTTCAAAGCGAAACGAGTATCAAACACATCTCGACAGATGAATTTCCACACTTCCGCCGAATGCTCATCTCCTTCCATCCATCCGAACCCTTCCCATTTAATCCCTTCGATGTGCTCCTTCGATACCAATTCCGCAAATTTCCAGCACCACTGGCGACGCGTAGGTTCCTCGGATTGACCTATCGAACACCACGTCGAACGGATGGGATCGTCTTCCGGATGTGCCTCATTGCGGCGGGCTATCTTTTCCTTGGCGTTTCCCCTCTTGTCTCGTTGTTGGCGCTTTCGAGGAGGCATTTTGTAGCAGCGGTACTATCTTTGCTCCTTGAGTATAATATTCTTGATGCACTCGGTAACTAACAACCGATGTCATGAGTGAAGGGTTCGAAGATCCAATCACAACACATAGTGGCTCTAAATAATAATGTCTAATGGAACGGGTTGATGGATGCTTGATTTTTCGGATTATCGAAAATTCCTCTTCTCAAAATTCCCTCCACGAGTTTTCGAGTTTCGGGTCTGAAAGAATGACAGATGTATTTACAACGGAAAAGATACCGATTAATTAATCTTTTTTATTGTTTAGTAGCTTTTCATAAATATACGTTGAAAATAATACTATGCAACATTAGATAAGTCATTCATTTTCCAATTTCCAATGCCAGAGAACAACGGATACACTTCTGTTAAATAGAATGAAACAAGACTACACTATAGATTAGAGTGATATCCGAACAGCAAAAGCTGCGCCACCACCGCTTGTCGCTGTGCCTTCGCTCTTGGTTGCGCGTCACGCAAGCGTCACGCCATCCGATGAGTCAAACTACACCATACACCACACGTTGCGGTTGCGGTGCGGCGGCTGTAGTTTTGCGCTTCGCGTTCTTTGCTCACCCCTTTCTTCCAAAAGTGACCTTGATCCCTTTATCTATTCGCATAGAAAGGTTCTTCCTTTCGTCATTGCCTTTTATTTAAGACGACTGTGATTATCTTGCAGTCTCATTTATTTCACCCCCTTGATTCAAAGAAACCATGTCATTTATTGCTCGAGCAGCGTCGCGCGTTGGTCGTCATTCGTGCCAGCGTTATTCGTTCGCTGCGTTAAGAAGCGCGGCTATTACTGATCGCTTTAAATCCTCACTTGCGGCGCAAGCTGAAGTAGATTTGGAGGAATTGGATACAGCGGCAAAAACGGTTGACGAAGCTTTGCCCAAGATTGATACTCCTACCGACTGGTCTACTTTTAACCCTAGCAAGTCGGGCACTCCTTCGCCCTGGGCCGTCTTTGATGCGTGGGGAGCCAACGATATTAAAGATGGACTATCCAGTGAGGTAGAAGAAGCCATGCTTTCCGCCAAGGCAGTCGCTATCCCAATGGACGAGAACGATCGTGAAGGATTACCCGACGAATCCGACATCCTCGCTGCCTACAATTCTTTCTTGCAGGGAAAGTCATCGGTTCATTTCGGATACCCGTATAACTTGATGTTTGACTTTCGTGAAGTCATGCAGTTCTTGCAATACAGCATCAACAACTTGGGAGATCCTTTTGTACCCAGTAACTACGGCGTGCACAGTCGCCAGTTCGAAGTGGCTGTCATCGATTTCTTTGCTCGCCTTTGGAAGATGCAGCCTGGTGCTTATTGGGGATACGTCACAACAAGCGGTACCGAAGGCAACCTCCACGGTATTCTACTTGCCAGGGAACGTTTCCCTGACGGCATTTTGTACACAAGTCAAGAAACACACTACTCCGTTTTCAAAGCCGCCCGATACTACCGCATGGAATGCCAGTCCATCCCCACTCTACCCATGGGCGAAATCAACTACGACATTCTGGCCGAAGCCATTGCTGAAAACAAGGACAAGCCCGTGATCATCAATGTCAATATTGGAACGACTGTCAAGGGTGCCGTAGATAATTTGGATCGCATCCTCCGTATGCTGCAGCAACTGCAAATACCTCGTGAGCGATACTACATCCATTGCGATGGAGCTCTTTTGCTCTCATGATGCCCTTTATCGACTTTGCACCTGAAGTCAGTTTCCGCAAACCCATTGACAGTATCGCTGTCTCCGGTCACAAAATGCTCGGTAGTCCGATGCCGTGCGGTATCGCCCTCTGCCGCAAGGAGCACGTTCAAAACGTCGAGCAGCACATTGACTACCTCAACTCTGTAGATACTACCATCATGGGTAGCCGAAATGGCCACGCGGCCTTGTACATGTGGTACAGTCTGCGCAAGAAGGGCGTGGAAGGAATCAAACGCGATGTTTTGCACTGCATTCAAACGGCCCGTTACTTGCGAGACAAATTGACAGAGAAGGGTCTGTCGTGCCGTCTGAACGATCTCAGTAGCACTGTTTGTTTGGAGCGACCTTTGTCCAACGATTTCATCCAGCGATGGCAGTTGGCCTGTGAAGAAGATATTTGCCACGTGGTAGTGATGCCCAACGTAACTCGTAGCAAAATCGATAAGTTCGTGGATGAACTCATCCAAGTCACCGAAAAGCATGGTCGCATTCAGCCCGTACGCGAGGGTTCGCCATTGATGCAACTGAGTGCTACTTGGTAAGCAAGTCTTGCCAGAAGACTTTATGAAGAATTATTAAGCGGCTCGCCGTTTGGAATGCTACTTATGAGTTAGGAGAACTGGATCAGTCGTAGAATTTATGTCTGTTGTAAGGAAGATAGCAATTGTTTAGAACATCTGATAGTCGGACTAAGCTCTTAGAATTATGATGGCTATTGGTCGAGATGTGGATCAGTGAATAGTTTATATCTGCTATAAGAAAGATGCCAATCTCTTTAGAACTTCCGATAGTTGGGCTGTCTAATTTTGGGTTTAATGTGCTAGAATCGTCCAGGTGTTGGCAACAAAGAATGTTTGCGAGCAGCGCACGGGGGCAGGACCGGAAGACATAAGAACTGGTGTCTCTTTAGTCGAAAGCTGCCCTGAGATACGATCAAGATGTAGATTGAGCATTTCGCAAGTCGTGCTTCATCCGAACGAGTCAATAAATACGGTGAATACCAAATGAGATTGCAGAGCAGTGAATAGAAACTTGTCGGTCTTCTCCGGTGACATTGTTTTGTCGACAGCACCGCTTCGCATGAAGTATTCGTTCTGTGCTTTACTCTGTATCATCAAAACAGTTGCCGCGTAAGGTTGTCCAGATTCGTGATGACTCGTGTTCACACGCAGAAATATTGCTATCTCCTTTGGGCCTCGTGGTGCCAGAAGTCATCGAGCATCGAACAAACTCATCTTAGTGTAAAATACGGTAGGGATCGAACAAACCTATCCTAGTATAATACTTTGTGGGGGAAAAACTCTTAGTGAACCGAATTTCCATGCGAATTTTCGTTCTAAGCTGCAATCTTCATCGTGGATTCAATGTTTTTGTGAGGAATATTGATAATTGTTTACAAAAGGGTGGTCAATGGAACCAAATGAAGTTGAAAGGAAACGGGCCGAAAAAAATCCTGTGCTGTCAAAACGACGGGTAAGACTAAAGGTAATTCGGAACGGTACTCGATTTTTGCTCCTGTCGCAGTGTCCATATGAAATGTCGCAAAGAACGCACGGACAGACCGGACCCTCTTTCAGACTCGTGATTCGGAGATTAAAAAGGTTCACAGTGACTTCACAGTGACAGATACTGTAGTCTGATTATCAACTCACACAGGACACAGGACACGGTTTTCCTTTCGACCCTCAGAGACTAATATCGTTCGAACAAAATCCAATGACAACATCTTAAGCAATAATAACCAGGTAATACATCATGAGAAGAGTTAAGAGTGTGTTTTGCCTTCTTTTGGCTACAGGTGCGCTTGCTGCGAGCAGCAAAAGTGCCTTTCCTACATGGACTTTTCTTCGCCCGAATCGACACATGGCATGGAACGAACTGCCGAAGCATGTTTCCCTTAGTAGCAACCCGTTTCATGCAGGAATTATGGATGCAGATGTCATTGTGATGGGCATCACTGCAGAATCGAATGAAACGAATGCCTCTGTTGATTGGCTGGAGTTGCTGAGTAACGAAGGAAGTGACGGTCTAAGCAATACGTCCTTCGAAAACGCGCTTTCGGCAATACAGGATAGTTTACAGCAATTGGTGTACGATCGATCATTGTCGGATACATTTACTGCCTTGAAAGCTGAGGTAGATAGTGCTTCCGTTGCTACTCTGTCATCAAGCGCCGTCCTCGTACAACGCAAGGACTTGATAATGTTCCCCCAATCTCTTTATTGTATGCAGTTCGGAAATATCACGAATGCAACGGCCGCCCTGAAACAGGCCCGTCTGCTTGGAGCGGCTGCCGCCAACCTGGTGGAAAGCGCCTTTAAGAAAAAAGATAAGAGCAAAAAGGCAAATCGATCAAGATACTGATGCCTTTTCAACTGGAACCTTGTGCGTGGACTGAGGTAGCATTTTCATTCTGGACTACACTGTACAAAGACATGCGATTCAAAGGCAACCCAGAGAAAGAAAAGATTAAAGAAGCGAGTGGTACTGTCCTGGTGGAATTTATTACGATGGATGACGGTAGTGTTCAAACTGTTGTCGAGGATGCGCTCCACCGGGGAGCATCGATCGCACGGGCAAACTATATGGCCCGCGACATTGTGAATGCACCACATAATGTACTCAATTCATTGACACTCGCAGACACTGCTGAGCGTCTGGCAAATCGCTACCCCTGCTTGTCGTGTAAAATTCTTTCGTCGGCAGACTGTGAACGGCTGGGGATGGGGGCCTTTCTTGGGGTCGCACGAGGTAGCGAGACGGAGGCCCAGTTCATCCATATGACATATAGACCGCGTAAGGGACGAGGCAATCTACACAAACTCGGTATTATTGGCAAAGGATTATTGTTTGACACAGGTGGCTATAACATCAAAACATCCATGATGGAAATGATGAAGTTTGATTGTGGTGGCGCAGCGGCCGTCTTTGGTGCTGCCTTGGCGCTGGCTGAATTGGAGCCACAAGGCGTTGAAGTACACTTCATTGTTGCTGCTTGCGAAAATATGATAAGTGAGCGAGCTTGTGTTCCTTCCGATGTTTTGGTGGCATCGAATGGAAAGACAATCGAAGTTCTTAACACAGATGCTGAAGGTCGCCTTACAATGGCAGATGCCCTTGTGTATGCGGATAAAGAAGTACAATGTGAAGAGATTGTGGAACTGTCAACTTTGACGGGTGCCTGCATGGTAGCACTAGGATCAGCCGTGGCGGGGCTTTGGGTGGACTCGGATGATCTAGCAGATTCACTTATCAGGGCGTCGGAGGCAACGGGCGAGCAGATCTGGCGAATGCCACTTGTTGACGACTACAAAGAAGATCTTAATTCAAAAGTAGCCGATATTAAAAACTTAGGTGGGCGCTACGGAGGGGCCATTTCTGCCGCCCTCTTTTGCAGAACTTTGTCGACGCCAACAAGCCATTTGCGCATATCGATATCGCGGGTCCTGTGTGGAACTTTAAAACGAGTCAAGCATCTGGCTACGGCGTGAAATTACTCGTCGAATGGGTGCAGCAGCGAGCTAACGAATATAAATGAGAATGGCGGACGCCATGCGAATGCTAATAACTTACTTGTTAGAACTGACAAACGAAACCCTCACCTTCGTTAATGCATTCTCTACCGTAGAAGACTGATATTTTCCAAGAATGTTAAAAAGAAAGAAAACAGAACGAAAGAGAGAAAAAAGGAGTGAAAATAAAAGTAAGTGAGACCTCACAGTTTTAAAACCGTACGCCAGCTTCTGAACCAGTAAAAGTATAACATTCACAATGCTGCCACACAAGTCGTCTTGCAAAGTGGTCAAACACTGCTGAGAACTACGTCAAGACAACTCATTCCCCTTTTTTTAATTCGCTCTTTTCACTTTCATATATTCGTCTTCTGTTACAAAGGATGCCTCAACCGCTGCATCGCCAAATTGTCTTCCCTGCAACTCACGCTGCGCTGAGACCGCCGCTCCCAAATTCTCGTATTCCAAATAAATCAGCCTCTGGTGGATTTCAATTGCGAGTAAATTACCAAATTTGCTGCACTCTTCACCAACTTCTTGTTTTAAATCCTCCGTAGCTTCCTCACTTGCTAGATCGTCATCGGTCACCATATTCTTCAACATTAAAATTCGAGAGGGTATAGGGACAACCGTAGTCGCCACAATCCGAGTCAATGGCTGTCCCATCGCATCATAAAATTGCGGTGCCGATGGCATTTCCCGTAATCCCATGGCCGCGTCCACGAGTGCTTCCACGTCGTAACCTGTGACAATGGTACGATCGAGCGGTATTTCGTCGACCGGAGGGGCGACCGGGACTTCGGGCATGCCCGGTAGATCCGCCGATCGCTCTCCCGCCAACCGCGCCGTCAAGCATTTGCCTCCACCAATATCCATCCCATTGAGACCCTGCACAGCTATGGGTGTAATGGAGGGATCGGCATATTCCACAAAGCAGTATCCTTTGCTCAATTCGGTGCCTTCATTTTTGACCAAGTGAAACGCTTTGACTTTACCAAAGGCTTGCAGTAACTCCAAAACTTGCGCATCTTGTAAATGATAGTGCAACCCTCCAATGAATATTTTGTTAGGTCCATCCATGACCGTCGTAGCGACAATGCCGAGTCGACTGACGTCGAGTTCCGGCAAGGCCGACGGATGCACCTTCGGGGCCGTGAGAGGGTTGTAATCGTTGGGTCGCTTGATTTTGAGTGCCTGTCCCTGCAACATCATGCCATCCAGTGCCATACATGCTGTGGTAATTTCGACTGTGGTGAATTCGATGAAACAGTATTGTCGCTCACGATTGATGTAGACGGACAAAATAATGGGCTGCTCGGGGTGCTTCCACGGTTCCACGAGTGCCGTGTGAATCGCTTGCGTAAAAGATTCTTGCACAAAGGCTTCCGTGACACCCACGGGTATGTTCCCCACGTACAATCGTCGGGCGTGTCGTGTTTGTTGCGACGCCGAAGTATCGACGGCTTGAATGATGAACGAAGTCGCCGCGGCTTGCGGGAGTTGGTCGAATTTCGACGATCGCGCGAGGCGTTTGCGTCTCCGATCTTCGACCCAGTCTCGTTCTTCTTCGTACGATCGAAACGGGATAAGCGTGGGGTGATGACTGCGACGGGGACCGCGCGATGGTCGGGGCGGAGGACCGCGTCCGCGCATCATCGGTGGACCTCGATGATGCGGAGGAGGAGGAGGACCGCGTCGAGGCGGGCCGTTGTGATCGTTCCATCCGCGTGAAGAAGGACCTCCGGAGTAACTCATTGCTTTGTGTGCTTAATGGATTGTAAAGTAGAGTTACGACAAAGGAATTATGCTACATATACATATGGCACCTCTTTTACTGTCGTTATTCGTCGTTCTTATTCATCGGCTGCCCTCGATCCTCGATCTACTTTGATTTTTAACCGACAAAAGCCAGACTGTGAAACGCGGGTGTTTAAGTACTGTCCCTCAAATTGTAGACGCCCAAACACGTCATTACGGCGTTTTTCTCGATCACAAAAACCGAACACCGATGCGTTACATGTTTATTTCCATTCTTCACTCTTCATTTATCATTCATCAGCAATCAGCAATCAAAGCATCTTCATACTTGATACCGTCAATTTGTTGCTAGACAGAAATCTACAACAATCATGTTCAAACCCGCGTCAGTTCGGCTCGCCGTGCTACTCATCACAGCGGCATCGGCGTGGGTTTTTTCTCCATCCAATTTGTCACCGTCGACCGCACTTCGATCCACTTCTCAAGACAAGAATGATATTACTTCACCACGTCGAAGAGCCATGATGGAATTAGCTATCGCGGCGGCTGGTCTCACGCTCACGTATGCCGGTACCAAAGAAATTCAACCCACCGATTATGGTCTCTGGGGGATCTTGCCCGTCGGCACGTACAAATCCAAGAAAACAATTCGCGAAACCATTGTACCCGACCAAATTTGGACCTTTGATCAAAAATTTGGTATTTTGGATGTACAAGTACCATTACGAATGACCATCATTAAACGAAAGAATGGTTTGTTCGTTTACAATCCTATTGCCGCGACACCCGAATGTCTACAATTGGTGCAAGAACTGGTACAACGACATGGTCCCATTCGTGACATTGTCGTCGGATCGGTAGCCCTGGAACACAAAGTATACGCGGGAGTCTTTGCTCAAAAATTTCCAGAGGCACGCATATGGTTGACACCGGGTCAATATTCGTTCCCCATCAATTTGCCGGATCCCTATTTGGGATTTCCGGCACAACGGACGCGGACCGTACCCCGGTCCCTTCAAGAAGCACCCGAAGACTGGAAAGAAGATTTAGATGTTAGTGTTCTGGGACCAATAATTAGTCGGGATGGAGCGTTTGGAGAAACGGTCATCTTGCACAAACCCACTCGTACATTGCTCGTGACCGACACGGCGGTCCAAGTCACCGACGAAATACCCGCCATTTACGAAACAGATCCTGCGCCGTTGCTTTATCATGCGCGTGATACAGTCACGGACGTGGTAACAGAGACACCGGAAACCCTTAAGAAGGGATGGAAGCGAGTCGTTTTGTTTGGGCTCTTTTCATGCCGTCGGCCATTACCATCAAAGACGTCGGAACTGCTTTGAACGAACGTCGTCCTGACATTAATGCTGATTTCGCCGGAGTCTATCCGTGGGACTGGGTGGGAGATGAAGAAGCATCTTGGAAAGGTCTTACGGGTACAGCACCCGGAGGAAAACCACTCGTGGCGCCCATTTTACAAACACTTTTATTGAATCGTAGTCCGGTGGAAGTTCTAGACTTTGCGGATCAAGTCGCTACTTGGGACTTTCAACGGATCATACCGGCTCATTTGAAAAACAATCTTCCATTCGGTCCCAAGGACTACCGCGGGGCTTTTGGATTCCTCGAGGAATCGGGTGTCCCCCAGGGCTTTCCCAAACCCCTGAAAGCCGACTTGCAGGCCCTACTCGATGCGGAGGAAGCATTAGTTGCCAGTGGAGCCATCGTACCCGCTCCTCCCAAAGTGGGTGGCAAATTTAGTCGAGCGGAAATTTTAGCGCAAACTTCGTATAAATGTCGAGCTAATTTTTGCTCAGCACAATCCCAACCATGACGAAGCAATCAAACATATTACGCTTTAGAATGAATAAAGTTTAGTACGCAAACGATTTACAACGCAGATGTAACCTACTTCAACACTGGTCTGTGAAACGTTGCGTTAGGCGAGCCGTCAGCGGCGGCATACGGACAATTCGTGACGAAATAACTGCACAAATTGTACGAAGAAGCGATGCAAGAGAATTTCAAGAGAGTAACTGGTTTATACACGGGGTCTATTTGTCATTGCACATATTACGTTGTCAACAGTGAAATACCAAAGCGCGCTCAGTATGAACTCTTTGGGTTGTCGTATCATCGGAGACTCGAAATTTGTCGGGCACATGTTGCGTCAATCATCTGCTCCATCAAAGATCACTTCCGTGAATTTGCTCTTTCCATTTGTCTTGCAGCACAGAGTCGTCCCACCAATTAGGTGCCGCTTCGCGGCAAACTTCATTTTTAAATCTCGTTCGATGTCACTTAAAATTCCAGCTCGTCGCCGATTGACGCCCGCACACGTTATAAAATCGGGACCACAGCGTAACTCATCGCAGCGAGTGCATGGATTGAGAGTTCTCTGGTCTTGACCTGTGTTTGCTTCATTGAAGAGACCGTACCATATGCATGTGAAAATGCAGTATCGTAAGTCGCAGACTATATTCTCGACCCAGCATTCGTTGCAGGGTTCAGTAAATCCAACATTTTCCAGCATACACTTATCCGCAGTTCGTCGCCCCCATATGAAAGCTCGCTTTCCGCAGTCCAGTGTCGTTTCAAATAAAGTATTTTTGGTGTCGTCGTAAATGTTCACGTCGTGTGGATTGGAGCATTTTCCACAGTCGCCGCAATGTGCTACGGTGACTGGTTCGGGGTACGCTTTTGCAACCGTCATGTTTTCAAAGGTTTCAATCAGAAGGGGAGTTTGACTTTCATTTTGTAATTGAATGATTCCACAAACAGAGTCTGTTTGATAAAACTTCAGTGTCGACTCCGCTCGACGAATATGAAAAGCTTCGTATTCAGCTCCCAGCCACAAAACCAAAATGATGGCAACGAAACACAATAACGTATACTGAACGGCGGCTTTCGCATATCGTCGTGCCGTTGGCGAAATACAAAAGACCGTGGGGAGTTTCGGAGTGCAAACGCGGCGCTTCCAGCCACCGAAAAGAAGTGCCGTCAGCGGCGGCATGTTAAGGTGCGCCGATACTCTGAGTTCGCGGCACGTTTAACCTAAAGGCAACAACGTTTCGAGAGAGGTTTCGCGCCTTAGCAAGCTTTATTTGTGATATTTGTGAACTCAATATACTCGGAAGGCAAAACGCACTACTCCGGAGTCCGGAGTAACAAATCGGAACGCGACAGGTCGAAATCCAGGGCCCAGGGCCCAGGCCCTAAATAGAGATATTTTAACCGTTCAATACCTGTAACAGATAATTAGAATTCATCCGACTGAAAATACTCTACTATAAAGTACTGACGAACTGTCATAGGGGAAGTTCTTGGACGAGTACGGACGAGAGACTCGAAAACGAGAAAAAACTCTTCACAATCATAAAACCTGAACTCTTAGAGAACTCCTTACTTGCTTTCAAAACTCAAAACTGACAAGTGAAGACAGAAGACAGACTGTGAGATACCAAAGGTGACGGAATGATGGGACAACAGGCTATTTCAGCATCGAGACAGCTTGCAAGAAAACTTCAGCGGAAGTGGAACAGGCCATACTCCGAGATCTGTGGCTTCATCCGGGCGCGCATGAGTCTTTCCCTGGTCAGGTCAGTTAGTATGCTTCTGCGAAATCCAAGAGAAGGAATGCCAAAACGGAATCCCCCTCATTGGGAAACGGGCTCGGGACTGGCCCTCTACTAGCGCACTAAGGCTAGAGAGTGAGAACCAAAGCTTACTCAGAGAAGTGTCGGACTGAAATATATGTGAATGAAAAATGGAAAATTCAGTCGAATGTCAAGATTAGATTCTGACGATTAAAAAATTAGGAATAATATTATGTGTGTTTTTGTGTATGACTACTCCTCGAAAGATATTGATTCATGACTGAAATCCAGTCGTGGTGATGCTGAGACTACTTTGTGTTTATAGTCATACGGAAGATAACAACACGAAAGGCTTTGCGACGTCTAGATTAGATACGTGATTTGCTAAACTTATTGGCAAGCAAGAGCTATTGCTTCATGCAAATCCCACTCCATTTTAAACTAGTGGTGCGGCGGAACTTGCTCCAAATGACCGCGGCGTAAAGAAGAATGCCGCAAGTTGTTGAACAGATTTTAAGCGAGTGCTGCTTGATATAAATCCTGTTTGTATCACAAAACTGATTGTGTATGATAGATAATCCCAGCGTCGGAGTAATCGTCGGTAATTTAATGTTCATTTGTACAAGCAAAATCCTCTTTGTTGCCTAGCGAACGTTGATACCTCGACACGGCTTCCTTTGCAAATTCTTTCAATTCCTCCTCAAACGATGTTTCTACCACTTTTGGTAGATACCATCGACAGCATCCGACTACCAATCGCCCGATCCATGTTCCGTATACGACGGCGTAGGACCGGCGCACTTCACACTGTTCCGGTCCTGTCCGTGTAACGATCAGTGTACTCGTATGAACCGTTTGCTCTAAATCCTTGGTCCGCGGATATGATTCGGTAAAACCTGAATGAATACGAACTAATCTCGAGTCCTTTCCGTGATCTTCCATAGATGTGACAGTGTTGAGTAAGACGAAAGGTTCCCCTTGAAAGATGCGCGTTTTCTCTCCAGCGCGTGCCGCGCTTTAGTATTTTCGTCTTTTCCTTATTCAGGCAATGCACCGAGCTGACATGAGAAAGGAAATCGGGGTAATGTTGGAGATCGGCTATGGTCTCCCATACAAATTCGAGAGGGCAGTCGACGCGCACGCTCCTCGACGAACCGAATCCTGTGCTGCACAACGCGCCCATGAGTGCGGTTTCGGTATTTTCTCTTTCTAAGAAAAAAAAGAACGCACAGTGATGATAAGAAATAATGATGGATAGGTGGTTTATCTCGTTTGTATGTGTATTGTTTCGTCGTCGGACGACAGCATCGTGATGAAAAAATGACGGCAAACGCTACCAGTACCTGGTAAACGCATGGCACACGAAAAACGATGCAAAAAAGTGCGAAAAGTGTGCAGCACGCATCGGTAGGAACGAACAGTTTAGGTTTAGGGTTTAGGCCATGTTAACTGGTACCGGTACCGGGACTGGTACCTGGTACTATTCCTTTAATAGTTTGTGCAACACGGACACGACGATTTTTTAATTCCCCCCCCTCCCTGTGAAGGTGAAGCATAAAATAAATGTCCTTTGTTGCATTCAACTCCTCTTCTCTGAAAAACCTTTGCATAATCTAACGCTAGGGAACATGAGCGAAGCGGAACTTCCGTTGACTGACATGACCGCGGAGGAATGCCTCGCCATGGCCGATTCTTACGCCGTGGATGAAAACTGGGACGAAGCGCTCACGGTTTACACGGCGGCCTTGACCATCTGGCACACCAACACCGCTGTAAAATTCCGCATTCTGTCTCATCGATCAAATTGCTTTTATCAGTTGGGAAATTATGAGTCGGCCCAGGAAGACGCGCATGAAGCGACTCAACTGCTTTCCTCATCTGTCGCAGGATTGAGACCCGGAGAAAGTGAAGTGGCCTGGAAGCGGCAGGGTCTAGCGGCCTTTCAAGCCAATAAGTTTGCGGACGCAAAGCAAGCCTTTGAGTCAGCAGCGCAATTGGCGTCTTTGAATCAACGTGACGGCAAATCATATCGTGATTGGATCCAAAAATGTGACACCAAGCTAAATCCCCCAGCTATTGCACCATCTCCTGCAACCACAGACGAACCCTTGAAAGCACAAACTGCCCCGACATCGGCCCCTGTGAGCCTTAGATCTGCTACCAAAGCGGCTATCGTGGCAGCTCCCCGTTACCAATATTATCAAAGCGACAAATTCATGACGATTTCCATTTTAGAGCCCAACCTCAATTCAGAACACGTAAAAGTCGATTTTGAACGACAACGACTCTATGTTACTATCGTCAAGGCTGGAAAAGAGTTTCAGTTGATAGCAGGACCACTGTATGACGAAATCGACCCTTCCGAATCCAAAATTCAATACAAACCAGAGAAGGTACTGCTGAAACTACGAAAAGTAAACGAATACGAATGGAAGGAACTCATGGGCAATGAATCGAAGAAGGGAACAGCATCTACTACAAAGTCAGCCACCCAGCCCAAAGTTCGGCCCTACGCTAGTCCAAAAGACTGGGGAACGATTGAGAAGTCCATTCAAGCTGAAGAAGAAAAAAGAAAACACCACAAGGGGATGATGCTATGAATAAACTGTTTCAACAGATTTACGCCAATGCCGACGAAGATACACGACGCGCGTAAGTATCCAGGAGGGGCACGCACAAATGTCGCACAAAAGATGACTCACTTTCTTATTACTGATTGTATAGAATGATAAAATCGTACCAGACATCCGGTGGAACTGTGTTGTCGACAAACTGGGACGAAGTCTCCAAGAAAGACTATGAAAAGAGCGAACAGCACCGAAAGGAATGGAATGGAAGACTTGGGAAGGTGATAAAGTTCCCATGGAAGAAGACTGATAAAGATGTGTCTCACTTATTCACCAACTCACTTTATTGATATTTCGATATAGATATAGGAGTAATTTAGATAAAAAATAGTATTAGTTAATAATCAACGCCTCACGTCGAGGTGTCTTTGTAGCAATAATGAAATCGATGAGAGACTACTGAGAAGAATGTGTGTCCGGGCAGAACACTAACCGTAGCTCACTACGACACAACTAATGTCGTCTACTTTGCCTCCGAGTCCATTCTTAAAATCAGGATCGCCGTATTTCTGCGCAAGTTTGGAATAGGGAGTAGCTGCCTTGGAGTCGAGTGAAACTTTCCTAGACTTCTCGACGACACGCTTTGCTATGCTAGAAAGCGTCTTCGGACCCGTCGTGACCAGATTTGCAACACTTTCGGGATCTAAGTTGTCGAATACTCCGTCGGAAGCTGTTAGAATCATATCCCCGGGAAGCAATTCAAAATTGAACTTGGTTCCGTCTTTCGGTCGGTCTGGCGAGTCGGCGGACAACTGGTATGGACATTCAAAGTAATGACTTATTTCTTTGGACTTCCCGACGACTTTACCGTCTCTTATAATAATACATGTAGAATCTCCAACGTTTAGAACTCTGAGAAAGCCGTCTTCGCCGATCGATCCTACAATTGCCGTTGTCGCACCGGTGGATGTCTGATCGGCAGTTTTAGCAGCATCGGTCATTAGCTTCGTGATATCATTCACACTAATTCCAGTGTCCCCAACTCGCCCCTTCATTATCTCGGCCATTGTTTTGGAGTACAGCGGTATTCCGTCTTTCTTTTCAGCACCGCTAACGCCATCAAAGACCCCGAATGTTCGACCTTGAGTGAAAACAGCGTCTTCACCTCCCCATGACATTTTCATGGGGTGAGGTTTGATAAAGGCAGACATCTTTACTTCTAGTGATGTTTGCTTGGGTAATGGTTCCTCGATAACAGCGGTCGATGCTTGGTTGTTGTTCGTTACTTCTACAGGCGCACTTTCCGTTGTTTCCGTAGTTCGCAATCCAAATATATTGTTGAAAAATCCACCCGACTTTCGTTCAATCTCCGCATCAATGGCTTGTTTCGCGAGGCGCTCTTCAAAAATGAAGCTAAACCAATCCGGCTCTTCTTTTTTCTTCTCTGATTGCTCTTCTGTTGGCGGTTCGACTTCTTCATCTCCCTCGAGGAGAGATGAGAACAATCCTTTTTCGGTTCCAGTACTTCTTGTTGCGCAATGGCTTTTATGTATTCTTCTTGTTTATTTTTCGCCCTTCTCCGCATACTTCCTTTTAATACAACGGTGGGAAATGTATCTGTCGGCGGTTCCCATAAACTATCACCGGTCTTGCTGTTGAAGTAATAAACGAGACCTGTCCCCTCTTCGTCTAAAAAGGCGGTCCAGTCTCCCTCCGTGGCAAGTGGTTGTAATGATTCAGATAAGAGTACAGAATGCCGTCTAGTATGAGACCATGATGGGGTGGGTACAAACGCCAGCGTCGATCGAAGTAACCCGTTGAGCAGAAAGAACTCACGAACGAGCTTCATTTTGCAGATTAACAATAGTTGATCGGAAGCACACTTCACACTGTAGCTAAAGCAGCAGACACCTCTTCTCGCGAGAAACGAAGATAATGCGACGTAAGTTGCGTTATCTCGTTCCGTGACACTTAATTTGAAGGCCGGGGTGGGGGGGGGGGGGGATTTGGATTGAGTTGGTGTCCTTTTGCGAGCCAGGAGGCATCGGTTCAAGAAGGCGTCAGCGAGACGTGAGACGGTTTTTGCTTAGTAAATTATAACCGTAAAGACATTCAGTGTGAGCCGTGGGTTGTCTACTTTTTGTTTAATACACTCTAGTACCAGGTACCTGGTAGAGGAGTGAGGTCGTCGTCTTCTGCATCAAAATGACGGACGACAACTGGGACTTGATTTCAGTCCCCTTTTAATCCGCACGGCTTTTGGACCAATTAATCTCGCGACGAGATGTGTGACGAGGAAGAAAAAGAAAAAAGACGCACACCACCAACAACAATAGAACGACACTAATTGTTAGCCCTTCGCATTGTTCTTGCAGGTATTATAGACGATTACTTAACCAAGTTAATATGGTAGAGATCAACGCTTCAACAAAAATTTCTGTCAAGAAGACTGCGCCTCCTCCCAAGGTCGCAACAGGCAAGCCGTCGGCGGCAGTCGGGGGACATCGTGGTTCGGCTCCGCCTTTGAAACCATCGGCCCTCGCATCCCCCGAAACTGTCGCGTCTTTGCTTTCAAAAAGTAAAGAGGAACAGAAGAGTTTCGTTTTCGATCATTTTCAAAAAGCTTTGGGGGAAGAATCAATCGTCAAAAACATCTCGACTCCGCATGCTGCTAGCACCACGAAAGACAGAGCTGGCGCCGCTGCCGATGTCGCCGTGGCCGCCAAAGAATTGGGGGTGGCATTTGTTCTCAAGGAATGTCAAATTATTGAAAAGATGCAATTGGCTCTCTTTCCAGACGGGATTGATAAGCTGTTTGTCAATCATGTGAGCGACCCGGTCGAGGGTGGATTAAGGCCCAGCATGTCAGCCCTGAGTCTTGCTAGTATGGAAACAGAAGCAACTACTGCTGGCTCGCTCGGAACAGACTCAAAAGAGGAAAGTCGACTCCAGCAAATGCTAGAGAAGGTTCCTTGTTGGTGATCCGTGCTCTTTGTGAGATTGTCGGAAAACTTGCCGAGCCCTTTGTGGTGGGTGCGTTTCTCGCGGCATCATTGGATGAGTGCGGTAGTGCTTCTAGTTCCGTTCGTCAAGCTGCCGAAGATGCTACTAGTGCCATTATATCAATGGCTCACCCTTGGGCCTTTCCTGCTGTCCTTTGTCCTCTGCTCTTGCAATCGCTCAAGTCTACGGAATGGCGCGTTAAAACTACTGCACTGGAGCGATTAGAACAGTGTGCGAAGGTGAATGCTTCGTATCAAGTTTATAAGCTGATTCCGAAACTTATTCCTGCCTTGACCGATCAAGTCTTTGACACCAAACCCCAGGTAGCGAAGGCTACGAAGTCGACGCTTCTGGCTGTTTGTAATACCAACACAAATCAGGATATCAAGAACGCCATACCGGCGATAGTGAACGCCATTTGCAAGCCGGCGGATACGAACAAGGCCGTATCGGAGCTCATGGGGACTACTTTTGTTGTGCCTGTCGATGCCAGTACTCTTGCCCTTTTGTGTCCGGTGCTTGCGCGTGCCTTGAAAGAAAAATTGGCGATCCACAAGCGACAAGCTTGTTTGGTTATCAGCAACATGTCCAAACTGGTGATTTCACCAGAGTCGATTGCTCCTTTTGGTAGTTTATTGGTTCCCGAACTCAAAAAAGTAGCGACAAATGTTCAATTTGAGGAAATCCGCGATGAAGCACTCAAGGCGTTAGCCAATTTAACCAAGGCCCTGGGAGACTCATATGCCCTCGCTGCTCAAACTCAGACAGATGGCGATAGGACAGTCACTACAAACACAACGACTAGTACCTCTGATTCTGCGCAACAAGCGGAGCTTATGGAATCTGAACAAGCACGAGTCGAAGCAGAGCAAAAACGAATTGAAGCCGAGCGACTAGAAGCGCAAAGGAAAGAAGAAGAACAGGCCAAAAAAGAAGAAGAAGAGCGAAAACGTTTTAAGGAGGCTATGGATGCTCAACGTGAACTGGATTTGATCGCAGCTAAAGAGGCAGCCGAAAAGAAAAAGGAGGAAGAAATTCAACGTGAGAAGCAGCGGCTCAGCACAAAATCATCTTCAGGAACATGTCAAGGTTGTGGTCTGAAGAAATGCAAGAAGACTTGCATGTTTTACAGTGGCAAATAGTTGTTGAATGCCATTTATTCCTGTGTAGACTTTTGCTACTGAAGTTTTAATTAACCAACTTAATCATACTCTTATAGATAGATCATGATCCATTTTTATTTAGGCGCTCGGTGGAGGCAGCTTTGTGATCTTACCGATTGCAATAGTCTTACCCTCGGTTCTTAGTGTAAATCTTCCCAGGAAATGCATGTTGTCGTAGGTATCAAGTGGTGTACTTTGGCTCAATTCGATCATCACAATAGCCCTCATGCCAATGCCCGCGAATCGAGCACCCTTCATGACCTGACCCTTTGGATTCGTTGTTTCGAAAATCCTTGTAATCGTACATTCTTCTTCGCACGTGTGCGCGTGAAAGACGCATTGGAAACCAGCCGTCATAATCTTTGTATTGTCAGGCATATCCATAATGGCAACCTGGCAGATAAGTTTGTCAACTGCGCGACAGGGTGGATCAGAACACAGAACGTAACCCTTTCGAATATCTTCTAATCGAGCTCCATTCAACTTGACAAGGACGCTCTCACCGGGACGCGCTGCTGCTATCGATTCATCATCGTTGACCCAAACTTCATCCACTTTGTATGTCATCCCAGTCGGCATAACGGTAACCTTGGAACCAGGTCGTAAAGTACCACTCTCGACTTTACCCATGGCTATGGTTCCACGCTCACTGTAACGATCCAACACGGGGATGCGAACTGGAGCAGTAGCATCTCTACCGGGAATGATTAGCGAATCTAGTAGCTTGAAAAGTGTCGGCTGGTCGGTGTTATTTTGACCAGTTGTGTAAAATTCTTTCCACCAACTGCATTCAGATTCCGAGACTTCGTCTTTGACGTTCGCTCCTCCTAAACCGGAAATGGGAATGAACTTGACCTGTGTTTTGATCGTGAACCCGCACGATTTCAAGTAAGGTCGGATTTTACTAATACATTCCTCAAAGCGTTCTTTGCTCCACTTCACAGTGGGTTCGTCCATTTTGTTGACAGCTACGATGAGGTAATCAACGCCTAGTGTCTTTGCCAGCAAAGCATGTTCACGAGTCTGACCACCCCTATCAAATCCTGTTTCAAATTCACCCTTTCGAGCCGAAATGACCAAAATACCGATGTCAGCTTGACTGGCTCCCTGAATCATGTTGGGAACGTAGTTCTTGTGTCCAGGTGCATCCATGATGGTGTATCGCTTGTTTTCGGTTTCGAATCGAGCTTTTCCGACTTCAACCGTTTTACCTTTTGCTCGCTCACCTTCGTCGGTATCCATGATAAAAGCCAGAAACCATGAATCTCGGTTTAGAGCTTTGGCTTCGCGTTCGTAACGTTCGATTGTGCGCTTGTCCACATTATCCGTCAAGTAAAGGATATTTCCCGACAAGGTGGATTTTCCAGCATCGACATGCCCGATAAAGACCAGGTTCAAATGCTCGCGTGGATCACCTTCTTTGACCGGCTTCGCGGGTGCTTCTGATTCTGCCTCATCTTCCATCGAGTCTTCGATCTTGGCCTTCTCCTCCACGTCTTGCACAAGTTCACTTTCTTCATCTTCGGCGGCATCTCCGCCAGTCTCCTCCAAGATCTTTTGAATCTCGGGATACGCAGCTAGCTCGTCGGGATTGTTGATGAGTTTGAGGGCCTTCTCTCGGTCACCATCACTGATCTTCAGAACGGCTTGCCAGAGGGGATCTTGTTCATCGATCTCGTCTTCGTTCGATTCTGGTTCCGGCGCAGCATTCGGGGTAGGTGCGGGTACTGATACTCCGCCTCCTGGAGTCCAGGGAGCTGCTGCAACAGAAGGTTTCCATTCAGTTGCTTGGGGGTTCATTTTATCACGTACTTGTTTACAAATTATTTCAGTCCAGTTGATGAGCAATACGTCGACGTCTCTGCAAATTAAGATCAAAAGTTCCTCGACAAATACACAATCTATTTGACGAAGAATCACTTCAACCCTTTGTTTGCGAGAAATTTGACTTTGGATGGAATGAACTGGAGTGCAATGGAAAGCTGAAGCGTTGCTGTCTTTGCAGCCGCACGTCGGTGGTTTATACTCCTTTGTTTGCTCCGTCCTCCTTCCATTGATGATCCTCCACACTCCACAGCAGCTGTCCGTCAGTTTCCCGATCAGATCGGACGAGAACAGAGCACGTCCGTGACTGTAATGTATTTGAGTCGTCGTTATGGTCTGGAAAAAGCTGGTCTACAGTTTACTACACAGTCAACATTGGTGCGACAACTTTTGTTTTCAAAACTGAAGGCGGTCGGCTTGCGCGCGCAGCAACTTCGACGACGACTTTGAACGCAATAATAACGCCCAGCAACAACGATACCAGGTACCTGGTAGCTAAAGTCAAAAAGGTCTTGATTTTTGCACCATTTGGCGTCTTTTGTCTTTGAATTGACGCGCAAGTGACACGTTTCAATATCAAAAAATCCTTTAAGATCGCAGCCGACGGTCTCGTGTTCAGAGAGGCTCAAAATTGTTCTTTGTTGAAGAAGAATTGTCATGTCGCATTTGTCCTCCTCGACTCGAAACACACAAAGACAGCGACAATCAACAGAAACACCATCTTCGATAATAAGATATGCACCACCTTCATCGTGGGAAACTCCAAACAGCAATGCAATTTATCGAATGGTGCCAGATTCGCAGAAAGTATCGGGGCTGCATTTAAATGCAAATTCAACGAATGGACCGCACATTGCTGCATCCTTTTCTTCGGCATCTCTGCAATCCATCGACAGCACAGACTCACGACAAGCGAAAGCAAGCAGAATACGTCCACGACGCGCTATAGAAACACCGGATAGCTTCGTCGTAACACCACCTCCTGGGCAAACACCGCCTTCCGAATCATCGGCGCAAAGCGCCGTCACCTTGGCGCGACAGCAGAATGCTCCACTCTTTGGATATTTACAAAAACTAGGGACGAATATACCTGCTTTTAAACGGAGATTTTTCGTGTTACAACCGGGAACTGTTTTATATTACTTTTTGGCCCCCACCGATACCGAGCCGCGGGGTTGTCTTGATTTAGAAGGATCTTGGATTGAGTCAGAGGAAAATGACCCCAACCGATTCTCGATATGTTGGGAAGGGAGGAAGAAAGGTTATTTTGGAAGCTCGATCATCGGACTTGGCTGAGCAATGGAAAGAGGGATTGCAGCATGAACGATTGTCTGTCTGCAAGGCGGCACTGGCCAAGGAAAAACGTCATAATTCGGCACTGCAAAGTCGAGTGAAAGAGTTAGAAGCGGCGCTCCGTGACTTCAAACTGGTGGAGCAGGATCGAGATGGTGCTTTGGAAGATGCTGCAATGTGGAAAGAACGTTTTCATCAACTGGACGAATCGTTGAAAATGCTGACAGAGAAGCTGCGGAGGAGCCTCCTCAAAGAAAGCGACGGAATAAAAAATGAGAGCGGCGAAAATGGGGGAACTTGTAAAACAGGAAAAGACATGGTGGAAACTACGGAAGGCCTAGACGAAGAAAAGAAGGAAGATGGAAGTGTTTTAAAGGCAGTGGTGGTCGACAAAGATGAGTCCATCAAAAGAAATCAATCATTGCTCGATGAAGATGTCGGAAATGAAATCGATTTTTCCCACGAAGCAGGAGAGCACTTTACTTCGCTGCGAAATGCTTGTGACCAATTGGTAGAGCATCATCGCCTGGCTTCTTTAGAAGCTTCCACCGCGGTAGAGGATTTAAATGGCGCGAATGAGCGACTCGTCGAAATGGAGAAAAGAATGGCGAAAGCAGAGAAACACCTATGCAAACTATGGGAAGAGAACTGCACACTACGTAAATCAGTCAAGCAAAAGAAGAAAGAAAAAGGCTGTTCTTGTGCGGGAAGTGAAAGTACTGATAGAAGCGACTAAAGCCCTTGAAAATGAGAGTAAAGACCCCCGCTCTGCGAACGCACCCCAGCACGACGATCCGTCTGAAATTGAGGATGAGGAAAAGTTAATAAATGAACTGGAGGAGCATTTACTTTCCTCCATTCGACTGCACGAACAATTTTTGACATCCAACTCAATCACGAAGAGTATAACAGCGTCGGAAAAACCTTCCGAAATCAAACAGGTGACCACATTTGACTTCTCCCTCGAACAACTTGTTCCTCAAGAAACGCCACAGAGTGGCCCGCTTCAAAAAAATCTTCTTTCGCTTTTTGACGAGTCATCCGAAGACAGTAACATAGAAAATGATCTCGATCATGCTGACCAATCATCCTTGCAAGGTGAAGTCTCGGGCGATGAAGGAGAATCGGATGTACCTTTCGAAAATCCATACTTGAATGAGAAGCTTTCCAAGTCCAGATCATGTCACTCGCTCAATCAATCACCCAGGCGACGTCATCCTCTCGAGTTGCTAGATAAGGACGAAGATGACAGTTTTGCTGATGATAATCTTACCGCATCTTCAAATGCAACGCGGTCTTTTCCTTCGCACATAACCGACGGAGAAGCAACATCAAATCTTTCATGTCCTCTGGTGGACGTTGTAACGACAGCTGCTGAGAGATTTCGTAAAGGCAGAGCCGATGACGGAGCAATTGTGGGTTCTGCTACTGACGAACTGCAGGTGTATCATCTTACTTTCTACAGCAGACGCATCGGTCTTCAGTTCCAAAGGGTTCCGCCCCCGCCACTGAAAGCAAAGGGTGTTCTCACGGCGGCGGTTACAGCAGATCTTTCTGGCGTTGCAAAAGGCGGTGAAAAGACAGCAGCTGAGTTGCGCCGTGTTGCTGCGTTTTCGAAAAGCGATGAAACAGAACCCAATGAATCTGTAGGTCAATGCCCAGTAGCCACGCCAATTGATGCGGTTCTTGTTTGTGGGTTCGATGGATTCGATGACTCTGGATCAAACCCTCGTCCAAAGCTCGGAGCGCGTTTGGTAGCATTTGACGGAGTATCGGTTGAGGTTGGAAGATGGACTTTTGATAGCATACGAAAATCTATTCAGGCACGCGGCCGACCGTTGACGCTGACATTTCGCAATGACTTTTTGACAACTGAGCAACGGCAGATTTTGACGAAGGCTGCCAAAGAGACCGAATGGAGAGCCTCGTTGCAACCTACTATTTCTGCGTCAAAGCTTGACCATCGACAGTCCTATGCCAACACGCCCTCTGCAAGAACTGTTTACTCATACGGATCTGAGACTGTGCCTTTTACGAATGGACTAACAACACCTTACAACGACGACCAAAGTTTGTCCGCCACAAGCGGAAGTGGAAATCAGTACTCGGTAGCCCCTCATTCGTTTTCAGCGTCCAGGAGTGTTTCTTCGGGAGGCTATGGAGCGAGATCATTTAGTGAGGCAGGGTCCTCGGTAAGCGTTTTATCTGCGGTAGCACCTCTTGTCTCGAATCTTTTGAGGAGAAAAGAACCCTTTACTCCAGACTATCTGCATCGCGAGCCTGAAGCAGTGGAAGACACCCCTCAACATCATGATTTCAAGTCCGAATTACTGTAGATGTATAATCTCGATGTAAATTTTTGTGTTCTATCTATCGTCAATCGCTTGTTCTTGCTGTTAGTACGTGACCACTAAGACTTACAATTAAGTTTCTTGTATTCGCTATATAGTTAATAAACTGTAAAAACGTAAACTCGACGAGGAGGACTCCTCAGTCCTCAGGATGATCGTAACCACGACTGCATTCAGTCATGAATCGAATTGTACTATTGGTGAGACACTACCACGTATTTGTAATTGGAAAAAAATACAACATCTGTTTTGGCTTAACAAAAGCACGAACAGCTCCCTTCATGATGCACTTGTCGCAACATGTACAGATCCATTTTACGCCTTGATTCTTTACGGCGAAAGGTGAAACGTTGAAAGTTGATAAGAAACTATGCTACTACTAAACTCCTCTCGTTGGTCAAAGTTGTTTGCATTCTTTCGGTGAGCGAATTCGGTTGTGAGGATGTAACAAACGCCGGTCAACGATCAAATGGGCCTCCTGCAGGGTAGAAAGGGCCCTCGATTGTGCTTGGTGTCGTGATGGGTTGCTTTCAGTAGCCAATAACGCAGTCAGTGTCGCTTTCTTGATGGCAGATGACGGCAATAGTGAGCGATACCTCCATTCATGTTGTTTTTGTCTCCTTGTGTTACGATTTCTTTTGGGTCGTCTTCAACCTGAGAATGGTCAAAATGCAGTGACGTTTCATTGACATATCTCGGGGAGCTGACTTTCTTGAATTCCGATATGTTCAGTCGTCGAGAACGTAATCACTTCATCTGGTCTTAACTCCGCGATACGCTTTTGGTCTTCGATCGAAATCGTTTTGAAAACACTTTCAGCTTGAGCACTTATTAATCGGAAGCATGAAGAGTCACCGAGCTACATTGCTACTCCGGTACAAAGTATACTTCATGAAAATCAAAGCGACCGAAGATAGCCAAAGAAGCACGTGACCGATCAACCATGGAAAGCATGATTGTAAAGGCGGATGTGATTTTGCGGTGTGCGTTAGATCCCGACAGGATGGGCCTTCCAAAAGATCTCTGTGAACAATGCAAAGGAATACTTAATCTTTCTATCATTGAAGCCGGATTCATTGTAACTATTAGTTTTGGAAGTGGCATTCTTCTTGCAAAAAGGAGTGATGCCTCGTTGACAGGTCTAAGTGCTTTCGAAATAGCAGGGGTTGGTACGTCGTTCTGAAAATTGTGTTCTTGATGCATTTGGTTGAAGAATGCGCGTTTTTTCACTGTTGAACTCGACAAGCAGGATGGGGATTTGTTGGTGGAGGATCGATCAAAGATATGGTTATCTTTCTGATGGACCAAGGAACTTTGACAGCTCTTGCTCAAGATGCTGGGCATAAGCTTGGAATACAAGCCGAATTCACTCTAGCAAACTTCGGTAGATCTTAGAGCGGTTCAGTGAATGTTAGCAATTCTGCCGCTGGGAGAACACTGAGTATCGCCTATTTGAAAGGTTGCCTTGGAGGAATCACCATTGAAGGCGCTTTAATACGCAGCCAGAAAGCAGTAAATGAAGCTTACTACAACCGTAGCGCAAGTTGATTCGAAATCATTGCGGGTGCAGTGGCCTTGCCCGATGAAACCAAGATAAACGACGTCCACACGAAACTAAACATGCTCAAGAAAGGTAAAAAAGCTGATGAGCATAGAGAGGGATAGTAACATCTGAAACATCTAAGAACTAAGCATTCCTTTTTAAAGGAACTCTTTTTAAAATCCATAAGTTACGTCATGTCACAAAGGAATGACAAGAAACGGGGGTGCGAGGCCAATTGCCCAGCACTCTTGCTATACAGTTGAAAGCTATTGTTATTATCACGGTAAAACAATTTGGTAAGCATTGCATCAGCGTGTAATTTCGAAGATCTCTCTGGGTCAGCCGAGAAGAGTCAGCCCCGATGATGCAGACTATAGTGTTCGCTTCAAGGTGAACATCACCGCGTAAGAACACACCCCTTCGGAACAATGGCGGTCGCTTTTATGCCGATCGTAACTCCTATGTTATGCTGTTTCCATCAGATTTCCATAATGATGTCTTAGTCGCCCAGCGCTTATATGTACTATGAAAACTTGACGAGGAAGCGTGCAATTCAAAAAATAAGCACAAGCATCATCGCAACTTTCTCTTCTTGGCGACTCTTTTTTCTCCAATGATCGAAGCACTTGAGAACTCAATAATAACCACGCCCAGATCAAATCGCGCTCAAAACAAAAGGGTCAATTGGTAACTTCCTTTCACAGAAAAGAAACAATGCCTGAAAAACCTCCTCCTCGCACGTCCATGCACGTCCATGATCTGGAGAGCAGATAAAGTCTTGGATCGCGCCTTGGATCCAAAACAGAGAGGCATTCCAAAGGACGTTTTTGACAAGTGCAAAGGAGTAATCTTACTTTCGTCTATTGAGGCAGGATTCACGTTTACGGGAAAGTTGGGAACCGGCATATTCTTGGTCAAGAAAAGGGACGGTTCGTGGTCGATTCCCAGTGCCATCGGTTTGACATCAGTAGGTTAGTCCCTAATTCGAACTGCGATTTGGTGAACTGAAAGTGTCTCTTTATTAACCATGTTATATTGCAAACTCAGGTGGGGGATTTGTCATCGGAGCATCGTTGAAAGAAAGCATGATCTTCATCATGGACCAACAAACTTTGGAAGCCCTCGCTGTAAACAACGGTGTAAAGCTTGGTGCACAGGCCGAGCTAACGCTCTTCAAATGGGGAAGGTCTTATAATCTTGCCTTAAATTGTAGCCCATCCGGCTATGGAGGAACTGTTAGTCTAGCCTTCTCAAAGGGTTTGTTTGGAGGCCTTACACTTGAAGGCGCCGTGGTAGGCGCCCGGCGCTCAGTCAATGAAAATTTCTATGGAACGAATGCAAGTGTCTTGCAAATTGTCACGGACGAAGAGGTTGCCATGCCCCAAGGTACAAAGATCGACGAAGTGTACAGAAAATTGGACGTGCTCAAGAACGTGGGAAGCGTCGAGAGAACGTAGTTGTCAGGCAACATTTTCTCTATTCGTCAAACAATGAATGAGAAATAAAAGTGTTTGAGATGTCAATTTAAGAACCCAACATAGATTAAGTTTAGATTTACCTTGATGGACTCTGCTGGTCGCGTTCACAATATTGAATGCGAAACAAGGACTAAAGGGCGTTGCAGAGCAGTGGCAGCAGCAGCGAGCTTGCTGATTCCCGAAGAACCTCTGTTCCTAAATAAATCTTATTGTGAGAGACACTGCTTCCTTGTCTGGCTGAACAGTTTGTTAATGCAGCACCGACTGGATGCTTGACAATCCTGTAATAATACCAAGTCCCGTCACGTTGTGCTTTCATGGCTTTGAATTTTGACTCACTTCACAACTGTCTTGAGACGTGTGAATAGATGTAGAAAGTATTGGTGTCGACGGAAATTACCCGTTTTATGGTACCGACGAAAGAATAGTAAATATTAACCCGCGTTGCACTTTACCATCGCGAGAGCGACTTTAAATTCTGTATTCTAGGTACCAGGTACCAGGTGAATAATTGTTTCGCTCTACAGAAGTTGGTGACCCTCGTCTCAAAATGTCGAACCGTTTGCGAACCCCGAAGAAAAATTGGAAATTTATCGAGTTCCACAACGCAAAGGAGGATTCATTCGCTCTTCCGCGCTGATCATTATTCAAGGAGAAGAGCAAACACGATGCCCGAAAAACCACCTAGTCGCTTAACCATGCCAGGCATGATCTGGAGAGCGGATAAAGTTCTAGATCGCGCATTGGACCCCCAAGACGAGGGGCATTCCCAGAGATCTTTTGAGAACTGCAAGGGTGTTATCTTGTTATCTTCCATTGAAGCAGGCTTCACGTTCACAGGAAAATTGGGATCCGGCATCTTCATGGCGAAAAGACGAGACGGTTCGTGGTCAGTTCCCTGCGCTATCGGTTTGACAGCAGTTGGTGAGTCTTTCGTTTCCAGAGCTTGTGAAGAATTTTGGGATGAAACACGATTCACCTGCTTGCGTTTCTCATTCAGGCTGGGGTTTCGCAATCGGGGGATCGATGAAAGAGAGTATGCTCTTCATTATGGACCAACAGACATTGGAGGCTCTCGCTGTGAACAACAGTCTGAAGATTGGTGCCCAAGCGGAAATTTCGATTGTAAAGTGGGGCAGATCTTACAACGGCGGCATCAATTGCAGCACCAAGGGTGTAGGAGGAACTGTAAGCATCGCTTTCACAAAGGGCCTGTTTGGAGGTCTCACACTAGAAGGCGCTGTTATGGGCAACCGGCGCGCTGAAAACGAAAAGTTTTACGATACGACTGCAAGTGTCTTACAAATTATCTTGGGCGAGGAAATTACCATGCCACAAGGGACCAAAATCGATGAAGTTTACAGAAAGCTGGATTTGCTCAAGAACGGAGCTAGTCCTTGAGAAACCACGGTCAAAATGTTTTTGTATGTAGACGAAAGATGAGTGTTTGTACGTCAATAACTTATACATGCTTCAGTGTTGTTACAATACCTTGTTTGTGATTGTCTTTTTTCTCGTCAGAACATCAACTTGTATCCACATCGAATGGAGTGAAATATGGTAAAGTCAAAGGTCTATCCAAAGAACGTTTCCTCTTACAGAAGATAATACCGGGTTCCTGACAAAGTACGAATTACCTTTTGTTCGGCAATAGTACTTCCTCGCTCAGCTGGACTTGTTGTAATTACAGTACCGACAGGATGTTTGTTGGAATGACGTACAGATCCCGTTATGGTATCGTCACTATTGCGCTTCCATCGGGTTAGATGTTCCAGATCGGGGTAAATGGTTGCCACTTGCATGAAATTATCTTGTCGATTATTCCTAGACGCATCTAGGAAAGGCAAATAGGTCTGTACCGAAGCAAGAAGCTCATCCACGAAGTCTATCACAATAGCCGCAATGGGAAATTCGTTGGCCGAAAATGTTTTAGAGCGACCAAAGTAATCAAGAAAGCTCCAGGATTCCCGAATACTACTTGTTGCTTTGTCAAATTGTTGGTCGAATTTTGATATCAACTCGGTTGTCCATTCCATATCTTTGTCCTGGTCCGCGGAAACGAGGGTAAATGAAAATTTCTCCAAAACATCCTCAAGCCATTTGGATACGTGTTGATATGCGGAGACAAAGGGGGCAGCTTGCACGGTAGGGAAGCCCGACGGAGGCTGCCATGTACTCTCTCCTGTCACGTCGTTGAAATAGTAGACATTCTTGTTGTTATCCAAATAAGCTGACCAATCTCCACTCACGGCCAAAGGTCTCTGGACGGTATGGGCCGGACTATTCACCGAAACCCGGGGAAAGGAGGGATACGGTCGATTCCAAGTCGTTTGGCCTGTTTTTCGGTTAAAGTAATAAACCGACTTCTTTTTCTCATCCACGTAGGCCCCCCAGTATCCTTCGGAAACGAGCAATCGAGGAGGTTCGTTCACCATGGGAAAATCTGATGTAGGGGGATTCCACCGACTCTCTCCTGTCACGACATTAAAGTAGTAAATACGACCGGTTCCGTCCTCGTCCACAAATGCTCCCCAATCGCCCTGCTGTGCGAGCGCTTGAGGAGACGTGGCATCCTTTGCGATGTGAATTCATTCATGAACTGGCGAAAGGCGGTGTTTGCTTCTTTGATACTGTCTTTCATAGACGAAACGAGGTCGTCAAAAGCATTCGAGCGGGTGTTTTGTTGTCGTCCCAAGCTAATGGTAGGAGTTCCGTACTCGACGTGCCGACGAACCGGTGCTGAAACAATCTCATCCCATAGTTTCACTGGGTCCCATGCAGGTGTCTTTTTATCGTTCCTCACCCACTTTTGCACGTCACTCGATAAAGCATAGGTTTTACTAGAACGAGAGGACGTATCAGAAACTGGGAATTGCGGCATGAACGTCGCAGCCGTAGGCATCAAGAAGAGAGCAAGGGAGACGAAACGATACATTTTCAAATGAGCTTGTCTGGTGTGAAGTAGATGCGCGCCAATACTCTCCGTAACTTTTTCTGCGTAACGCGAGATGGAATTGTAGAAAGTAGCAATAAAGAAATCTTGTCTTTGAATGCGTTCCGAAATATTTTTTGTTTTTGACGAGAAGACCGAGAATAAACCGTGGCGCTCGCGAAAAGATTGCGCATCAAGTTTCGCGGACACGCCAAACACAAATCGCAAATGGAGGAGTTGATGTGAGGCGTTCTGTCTGTCTAAAGAAAGCCTCTCCAGATTTAGGTTCTCTTGGAGTGAGAGTTGCAGGCTGACCGGCGATTTAGCTCCTATGATTTTTTTCTCGACAAGATTATTTAGGTCTCGGCTCCACAACTAAGTTGGTAGTATTATTTACATTTAAACAGGGGAGAGCAAGATTTGGAGTACTTAAAAGCACTGGCGCGAGTTCAAAAGTCCAGGACCCGCAGAATGTCACAGCGCGATATCTCCTAGTTTCTCCGTTATAGTCGCCGCACGGTGATGATTCCTTTTTTCGCTTTTGTTGCAGTTGATTGCGTTCTCGTCATGGGAGATACCTGGTATCCTTACGCTGCACTCTTGTAATCCTTCTTGAATTACTCTTTGTTCAAAGGTCTCGTTTCACAAAGCATACAGTGCAAGACTTTTCGGCAATGAGATCCCTTCATTGGCTATGTATCGTGCAAGCGTGCGGTATTGCGTCAGCGGCGTTTCAAAATCATTCGGGCCGGTCTGCCCGAGCGTGGAAACATCTCTCTTATTCGGCATCCACGGAAGTTGATTTTCTAAAACGAATTCAGCGACTGACTCGAGAAAGGGACGGTAAGGAAGCGTCACCGGTCATAGAGAAAAGGAAAGCCCCTAAAAAGAAGACTGCTAAAGCCGCTGCCACTCCATCTGTTTTGACTACTGACAGTTGGTTGTCGAATTTCATGGAAGGAACTTCCATCCAGATTAAGCCGTTTGAGGATATTTGGGATAAGTTTTCATTTCAACCCGGGGCATTGGCAAGCGAGGGTGACTGGTCTGCTTATTGGGACGAATTTGGCTCGGGGTATATTTACTTTTTCAACGAAGTTACTGGAGAGAGCCAATGGGATCCACCGACGTTGTCATTTCCGAAAATCGACTTAAAAGACGGCATGAAAGTCACCGAAAAAAACAATCTCGTTGAAGACGAAAACGACTTTTCGTTACCACTTGCTTCACAAGGCGAATGGAGTGCTTACTTTGACGGCGAGAAATCAAAGATGGTTTACTATCACAACTCGCTAACAGGAGTTAGTCAGTGGGAGAAACCAACAAGAGATTTTCCATACTTTGTTTTGACGCCTGCCATGAAAAAGCACATGAGACGTAACAAAACCGAATTTGTGGCAGCCGACGCTTTGGCGGAAATCTCCAAGATTGCCGGAACGTGGCTTCGGCATTTCGAAACAACAATGAACGTTGCAAACATATTCAACGAAGTTCCAATTGTAACTAATCATGTAGAGATCCCGAGCCAGAAACAGCCGACAATCTTTACTGTGGTCGCTGATGCATTTTTGCGGTCGCCGCTTTTTGGAAATCGTAAAGCGGAGAACAAGTCAGAGCCCAGCTTGAACTTTCTCGAGCAGTGCATGTCGTTCTTTGGGATGAAGTTGTGAATTTGCAATTGCCAGTGTGACGTATAAAGCTACATGACACGATGTTATTCGTTTATTCGATCGATCCGCGCAAAATATATTCGTCTATAACGACTGTAGTCAATAAAAGACAGTTAAATGATAATTAATCATTCCTAGGTTCATTAAATAAAAGCGTGTTCGCCTTGGGGAACATATCCAGGATCAGGCCAGGATCGTAGCTAAGTTGCAGCACAAAAAAGCCTATGAACTTGACTCCTCGTTTCGGTTTTCTTTGTCCAGTTCTAATTCGGAAGAAGAAATAACGAATGAGCGGCGATCCAGTAGATCTTCTTTCGATCTACTATGGGCTTCGTTTTATTCGTGATTCGTGAGCCTATACTCTGTGGTCGAAGGCCAGCTTTGCACTTGCTAGGAAATTATGAACAGCCTTAGCTGTAAACCCTGACCTTGGTCGGCTGCGCTACCCTGGTAGTGTGGAACAAGGAATGTGTTCCGCCTACTTCGACGTGTACGCAGTACTTTTACAACCAGTGTATCGGGTACCGGTTCAAATGATAGACTGCCCAAGTGAGAAAACCGAGAAACAACACCGTCATCGTCACAACAACCTTTGTCGGTTGTCGGTTGCAAAACAAAAACGAACTGCTTGTCGTTGAAGAAGCCCCTTCAAGATAGAAAAAAGGATTCACTTCTGTTTTACAAAGTGTTTCGCTCACTTTGAAGCACTACTTGTAACGACGGCGCGGTTCGAGGATGGCGGGCCCTGGTGTCTCGAATTGGCGTTCTACGCGAAGGCGTCCTTTATCGTCCTTTTCATCGCGTGTCGTCTTTGGGGTTGTTCTCCCTCTTGCGTTGCGCTTTGATTGTGGTGTACATGCCTTTGCGTACAGGAATACTGCGAAACCTTTTAGAAATAATGTATGCAGGACGAAGAAACGGCTTCCTTTTACCAGAGGTATAGCGTCAACTCAAGATCAAAATACACCCAACAACTTTGATATCCCGAATGATAGTGGAGCTGGAGACGCCAGTGGTCTTTATTCACTACGGAATCCTTCTTTTCACAAGAGCGTCAGGTGGAATGGGATGAAGTACTAGGCACGGACCTCCCGCCCCTCGGAGCCCCTGGAAGTCTATGGAAACAGTATTCGATTGCTGCCGTCTCTACTTGTTTAGCGACGGCAATGTGCTGGCTCCTAATTGCTGCATCAGGAGTCGGTGCTTGGAGATATTATTTAGCGGGAGGGTTATGCGCAGCCATATCACATACTGTACCCGGTACGTAAACAAGCTTTGCTGGGCATGCCGTCACTCATGATTGTAGCTTCTCTGCGTCTAGCTCACTCATGCCCCCTAAGTCCCTATCGACGTTGTGAAGACTCGCAAACAGATCGATCCTACTCTTTCGAACATGAACTTTATTGAGGCAACGTCGTACATGCTTAAGAACGAAGGAATGCGCTCTCTATGGGCGGGTTTAGGGCCCACTCTTTTTGGATATTTAATTGAGGGGGCGATCAAGTTTGGTGTCTATGAGGCTACCAAACCCTACGTTCGTCGCATGTTAGTGTTCTTTTCGGGCCTTGCGCCATCGATGGCATTCCTTAACTCTCATATTCTGTCGCTGGTATTTTGTGGAGCCGCGTCGGGCGTGGCTGCTTCAATATTTCTCTGCCCAATGGAAGCTCTTCGGATTCGGATGGTTGCCCAACATAATGCAGGAGTCAATTGGGTACGCGCTGGATCCAATATTCTTGCAACGGAAGGTGCGGGTTTCCTGTTTCGTGGAATCACTCCCATGCTGTATAAACAAGTTCCTTATACAATCACCAAGAACGGTTCTTTTGACGTAGTCACACGAGCAGCTTACGGCTTTCTTCGGACAACAGGAACCGCGGTATCGCCTCGACTCAAGGTCGGAATACCAGTCATAGCTGGAGCAGTGGCTAGCATTCTCTCTTGCATTGCCAGTCAGCCTGGGGACATGCTACTAAGTTTGCAAAACGCGAATGCAGGCGAAAGGCGAAGAACTAGGGACATAGTCCGCGACATTTTGAGCTCTAATCGTGGAATCAATGGCTTTATGGTTGGTATCAAGACCAGATTCTTACATGTCGGCGTAACTGTCACCCTGCAGCTGTTTCTTTACGATTCAATCAAGCAATTATGTGGAATTGCTGCTACTGGTTCTGTATAAAGTTGCGTCGACGCGTCGCAGCTATGGTCTGGATAGATTAAGTGATAGTTTTACCTTTTGATTGCTTTGAAGTCTGGCATATTTAACGTTGTCTTAAGTAAAATGTTTCTTACGAAATCAGTTCAACAAGAGCCGTGGTTTCCGCTAGTGAGTTTTTGTACGTGTTCATCGTGTGGGAACTGGATGATGAGTATTCTTTTGGAGACCGAACGGCTCCTCGCTCTTGTACATGATAAGTGAACCAGCCAACTGACAGAATGGCCGAAAGCGATCCCAACAGCAGACTCACATTCTCCGCTGATAAGTGACTTTCATCTAGCAGGCGTCCACTCAAATATGCCGAAAAAGATTCGGAGAGTAACGCTAGTGCGAACTCTATCGATGACACTCGGCCCAAAAGAGATGGAATGCAAAACTTTTGTATCAGAATGCTGCTGTTTATCCACAGTACCGAAGATCCCGCTGCTCGGATCAATGTGAAAGTACAAGCAATCCAAAAGCTTGTAGAAAAACCAAGGACTATGCTCCCTATGGTCAAGAAAATGAAAGATGCGACGCAGGTAAACTGAAGCGTTTTAGGGCGAGCAACGTCAGTGTATGGATCAACGAGTATTGGTCCCAATAGACAACCGATGCCGGAACAGGCAAAAGAATACCAAGCCGAAAAGGTCTCCTTTTTACACTCCCTCTCTCGGCAAACGCTACATTCAACACGTCGAAACCACCATATACAAGAGAAGCTGTGGCTTTGATCAAGACCAAACCGCCAAAGTGCGACGTCCATATATAATGGGTTCCCTCGGTCAACATTCCTCTAATGTTATCCAAGGGAGACTCAGGGACGTTTTCTTCCGTAGCAGTTGTGTCCCAATTACCGTCGACGAAAGACATTAACCAAGCACTGACTACGTACGTGACACAATCAATGGCAAAACATGTTTTGACTCCAAACAAACCTACCACCAAGCCGCTAAGGGCAGCACCAAGAGCTGCTACAGACGACCATGCTAATCCGGATATTGTAGTTGCACGCTTCATGTCTTCTTCTCCTGAAACTAACATGGGTAGTATAGCTGATCGACTGGGCTCGTATAGTCCAGAAACACACTCTTGAATAAATGTCGCAACGTAAATGAGACCTATGGATCGTAGTTGAACAGCAGCTACGAAAAGAAAGACAGTTGCAGCACCAATCAGATCCAGGCAAATCATGACTTTCCTTCTGTCGAGTCCGTCAGCAAGTATCCCTCCGAACGGGGAAAAGAGAACATTTGGGACCAGTCGAATGATGATCAGACGACTTACGACTTGTCCCGAAGTAGTTTTCATTCATTTTGCCGCTTGAATGGCTTCTATCGTTGAAAGACTTGCAATATAGGTCAACCATTCTCCGATGTGACTTGTCACATAGCTCAATAGGTAAAGTCTGAATCGCCGATTGGTTCGTATCAGACTCCAGTAATTTTGTGCTTGAGCATCTCCCTTTTTAGTACCTTCGACAGCCGTTCCGTAGAAGAATGATGCATCATGCTCTTTTATTTCTCTCTCTCTCCTCTCTGATTCGAACTTCATTCTTCTTTCAATGTATTTAGGGCTAAATCGATCAGTCATTCTTATTATTTGTCATTGCGTGTCTTGGCGACTCATTTTCGTTTCGTTGTTTTTCGTTTCTCATTTTTTCCTCCTCAAAAAATAGGAACGTTGAATTTGTACTGTACGCTTACGTGTGTCCCGGGAAGTAAGTTTCGTTTTTCTAGTCACGAGTCTCAAATAGGGTTCAGTCTGTCCGTGCTTCACCGTGCGACATTTTTCATTCACACTACGACATATAATCCCAGCTTAATACCGCTACGAAACAATTCTACTTATTCGGACTATATAGCACTTTCACCAGGTACCGTGATTAAACTCGAGCTTTTTGCCCTATAATGCAAGTGGGTTATTGCCCATGAAAAAATTGGCCCAGTTTCTTGCAACTCAATGTTTCAAGAAAAACGACGATCTCTGCAAGAAGATTCTTCAATTCTTGGCGATTCTTGCAAGAGAATCGATGTTATTCATGCGTACGCACTTCCTTTGTGGAAGACGGCACAAAGTAGCGCGTTGGCTTGATCTTTCGCTTTGTGATTCCGCATCATCCATGGCGACCATCGCCTCATTTCTTGACCAAGTACTCTCGGTTACGTCGACAAACAATACGACAAGGGTCTTTAGATTGAAAGCAACATCTCATTAGAAATAATTTATGATTGTAACATTGCAATCTCTTTCTGCACCACCGTCTTCAGAAAAGCAATCGCGGCCGCTCTCTTTTCCTCTTTGACCCACATCTTTAACTCAGAGAAAAGAAAAGTCTTGCTTACCGTTGCCCATTGATTACGCAGGGCTCCAAGACTATGAACATTTCCGCTTGCAAGGCGAGAAGCAAGTAGAGTAACTTTCTTCGTAAGACTTTGTCTTGTCATTGCCGCAGGACTTTCATTGAGCATCTCTTCCAAGCCGATCATCTCAGGAATGACTTTTCCTTCCAATAAATACCTGCCAAACCACCGAAAGCTGTCATCCGGTAAGAAGCTGGATTTTGAATTCTTTCCATGCAATGCTAGGGCTTGAGGCATAGCAACACGAACGGGAGGGACTTCCCATCCTTGGTCGCCGAACTTTGTTTTCGCGCAGCACATAATCGCATCTTTCGACGAATCGTACACGGGAAGAGGTGTAGACAATGGTTCACCAACCGAAAGCAATCTACTACCTTGGGCAATCAATCCGAGCCAAGAAGGGTCGATCGGAGTAATGTTTTTCATAACAGATATGGTAGAACCATCCTTGAGTGTTTTCCGCATGAGTGACTCGTAACAAATCCATTTGGGCAACAGACGCGAGTCCCTAGAATACAAAACACTGTTTCTATCCATGAATAGAGGCTCATTTGATGATTTTGAGCAACTCAGGTACGCGGACCTCAGGCTGAAAGGGTGCTGGCCAGTCATTGACCCCACTGGTGCCAACATTGCAATGTTGTCCAAAAGCCCCGAAGCAATGGCCTGACATAGTAACTTCTCCTGTAGCTTGGTCGGTGGAGGCATCGAATATGAAATGCTTCCACTGTTCGAAGCAATGCTATCAGCCATAGAAAGTCGGAGCTTGGAGAGTCCAGCGAGGTGCAGTCTCATCTTTTGGATGCGCTCCATGATTGGGTAATTCAGTCCGTTCTCCTCGCAGAATTTTCGACATGCAAGCCTTTCGGAAGAGCCTCCGGCGCCCTTTCCAGCGTACGTGTATGCGCCAACAGCCAACATGACAGCCAGCACATCACCTGCCTTATGAGTCCATTTATTTGGCTTTTTCTTAGGTGTGGTTGCCTGGTTGTCATCTTCGCTGAGCTCGCTGGAAGAATCATCCCCGTCGATAATTTCAACATCGACATCTTCCTGGCCGTTCTGATTGAAAGGATTCTTTTCAGATAAAGCGGCTACCATTGCAATGCCATAATCAAGTACTCCGGCTTGAGCTGCCACTAATAGCATCTTTCCACAGCGAATCCCTAACGGGAGTTTTGCTACTGCTGAGCCTAGACGAGTGATTCGGCCGTCACCAGCTTCAACAATCTCATCTGACGTGTTAATGCACCCTAAATCTGCAAGAAGTTTGATTGCCGCTTTTATCTGTGACCTGTCAGGTTGTGTTGGAAGTGGAAACCGTTCGACTTCGTTGACGTGCATCGCCTTCATCGCAAGAACGACATCTTCCAAAGGTCTCGAAAGTACTTCGGGTAACTCAAAGTCATCCATATGACGAGCGTACATGCTGCTTGAGTACAAGCGATAGCAATGTCCGGGTCCAGTTCTCCCCGCACGTCCAGCTCTTTGGTCAGCAGCTGCTTTACTAATCCACATAATATCGTACGAAGCAACGCCAGTTAGCGGGTTAAAGTTTCTGCATTTTTGTCGCCCGGAATCTACAACGTATGATATTCCGGGAATGGTAATACTTGTCTCAGCAATGTTCGTCGCAATTATAATGAGGCGGTGACCGTCGAGTACAGGAGCAAAAACTTTCGCTTGGTCTTCGCTAGAAAGTAGCGAGTAGAGGGGAAGAATCGTTGCTTTTTTCGGTATCCCGTCTTCACTTTCATCTGCTGCACCTATAGGCGGAGCCTCTTCATCGTTGACATCATCGTAGTCGTCATCATTTTCGTTACGAAATAAGTCTCCGTCTGCTTCATCGTCGTCCAAATCTCGGAGAGCATCACAATTAAAAGACGCATTTGATGGTGATACATCATCAAAACCCAAAGTCCTGGAGTCCGACTGCTTACATAGAATTTTTCGAAGTCGTTTTACCATTTGGACGATATCTTGCTTGCCAGTTAGGAATACTAATATACCTCCTGGGGGTAATTTTCGATGAATTTTGCAGACCTTCTTGAACATGGCATCCTCTACAAAAGTGACGGTGAGTAAATCGCACCGACAGATCATAGTACGCGCACATAAAACTCACCATAGTTGACTAATTCGGTCACCTTGCTGTGGTGAATGGTGACTGGGTGGGTACGCCCCGGTACTTTGACGACCGCAGGAGTAATCGAAGGGAACAGAGTGGCGTTACCCGTAAAATCTTCGACTCGAAGAGTAGCGCTCATGATCACCAATTTCAAAGGGGGGAAGCGCTGAGTTAGACTCAAGTGATGCCTCCTTCCGTAATGGAACAGCTTTACTTAATAATCCGATAAGAATGTCAGTATTAAGACCTCTCTCGTGCGCTTCGTCCAAAATAATCACATTATATTTTCGTAGAAGCAAGTCGGATTGAATTTCTTGTAGCAGAATGCCGTCTGTCATAAATTTGATGTGCGTCGAAGAACCCAAACCAGCAGTTTCGTAACGAGTTTGATACGAAACAAGATTTCCGGATCCCTTCTCACCATTCAGAATGGATATTCCATCCCCGTGTCCCATTTCATAGGATACTCGCTTTGCAGTTGAGACTGCAGCAACACGCCGTGGCTGAGTCACCCCGATGAGAAAAGGATGAGAAAAGGTACCGTCTTGTTCACTTTGAGAAAAACCAAATTCGTACAAGAATTGGGGTACCTGAGTGCTTTTTCCAGACCCAGTCTCTCCGCAAATAATTGTCACATCATTGTTTCGGATAGTATCCATTACTTCAAATTCCATAGTAGCAACCGGTAGATCGTAGCGAGCATCCTGAACACTCTTCGGACGTTGAATCTCCCTTATTTTTAACCCCTTCGACCTGTCTTCGCTCTTATTGGGATGCAGACCAAGCGTTGCCGCTGTTTTAAGCTCAACTGGATTGCTTGGGACGTATTTCTTTACTGGCGGTTTCCTAAGCTCCAATATGTCTTCCAACTCTTTGTCTTTCGTCAAGGAGTCTTTCCCGTCGTCGGTCACAGTCTTGTGCTTGAGGGTGGCAGAGACGCCATCATTTGCGCTGCAAATGAGGCCGCGCTTGACGCAGCTCCACTTGTACTCTTTTGTTTCGACGAACTAGCAGCTGCTTGCGAGGTATTCGTCCGTGTCTCCGGCGATTCCTGGCGAGTCGTTATAGGTTCAGCTCGTCCAATGATAGGTTGTAATTGCGTCTGCGAACCCGCGACCATCCCCTTCGTAACACTTATTTGCTCCTGCGGCTTTATTTTTTCTTGTTTCGAATCCCCAGTGGATGACTTACTGATGAGGGTGCTCTGATCGGAACAAGCGGGAATATCTCTGTCTCGATACAAAAGATCATGTTCATCTTGTGTCAACTGTATTCCAGCTCTCTCTTTCTTCACAATGAGTTTGAGCTGTTCTTTCTTGGTCAAATGCTTCCCCAGTGTCGATGACGACGTCAGAAGCTCCATATTCTGCTGAGACAGGGCCGAAGCTTGCAGTTTCGCGTACAGATCGATGCGTTTTTTCTTTTGCTGGGCTCGAGTTTCTAGTTGTTTTAGCTTTCGCATTGCGTTCTTTTGTAATTGCTTTGCTTGCTTTAGTTCTCGAGGCGTTAATGTCACGGTCTCTTTCTGCTTTGGTTTTTTCTTTTTGGGTTCAACAATGAGCAAATTGACGCCGTCGTTGTTGTAACCTTTTTCGTCAATGAGGTCCTCGGAAAGAATGCCACTGAACGCATGAGTGCTATCATTCTCCTCGGGTTCTTTTCTTTTCGATTAGCACGCGACGTTTTGGATATTTTCTCATCTTGCTCTTTGATAGTGTTGCGTAACTTTTGAATCTCCTGATCTTCGTCAAGCTTGTCGTGCTCGGTCATGCGGCGTTGAGAAATGGACCGATAATTCCGAGTGTATTTGGCTGGGTTGCTTTTTGACCTCCTCATTTTTCAGCTTTTCTGCGAATTGCGTTTGAAATAACTACGGCTTCTTCAAATGTTTATTCTAGCAAGATGCCAAGTGCAGTATTCAAGATCATCAAAAGCAGTTTTCTGTCAAAGAAAATAGGACGAAAAAAAGGTCCTTGGCTTGGTTCTTGGTGGTCAATATTACCCAAAATAAAATATTTGATCTATTGGATTCCGGATTCCATTTATTTTGATCCGCAAGACGACGACGACCTCAATTCTCAACAAGGAAATTCTAGGGGTTCTCAAAGCATTTTTGTGTACTGGTACGACACGGATCGGCGTTTTTCATTTCTTGCTTACGTCATCTATTTTTTACTCCGATAGACCCATCTAGCCTCTTTACTACTAAATTGATTTTACTACAATACTACGTGATGATAACGGGTTCGTCACCATCCCGAACTCCCAGCGCAGAAAGCAGATCTTCAACCCAATAGAAGCGTTGATTAACGGCGGATTTGAAATCAGAACACCACATTTGCCACGTGTGATGGAGTTTAAAATCGGTGTTCGGAGTCATTCAGAAATTCTTTGGATTTTCCAGAAATTCTGGAATCGGTGTTTTGGGTTTTGGGTCATACGATTCCTTGAAAAAATATGGCTACACGACTGCATTCCGAATACGGAGTAAACTATATCTAGTTCAAAACTAAAATTAACTTAGGCAAGCCATCCGACACAGATTCAATTGTTAACTGGACATGAGTGGAGTTTCGGACTTAATGGCTTCATCGTTACAGTCTAGATAAAGAGCTCATCGACGGCTTCCGACGAAGCTCGACCAAGTATTGGACTGCAAGTCAGCTGCTTCCGGTTTGCGGGGGATGTGGCCCATGCTGATTCATGAAACGTAGTTGAGAATTGTATATCCGATATAACCATGGCATACCATAAAAGATTGAATTCAACCCCCATTTTATTTGCACGGAATCCTCGCCCCATTCTTTACAAGTTGCGACCGCCTTAGAAGTGATCGCTACTTTTTTTGTCGACGTAGACTTCGACGAACACGACCATCCCCCGCAGCCAAAGCCTGAAAATCAAGCTTTTCATAATCATCTGCGTCAACATGCCGTTCTCGAACTTCGTTTCTTTGAGGTTCAAACACACTTCCATCCGCACTTTGGTGTCTCCGTACGCCACGTCGAATCTCGCCAGCAAAATCTGGCCGTTGCCCGCATGAGGTCCCGTCTCTACTGGAAGTCCTGCGCACGTTACGTCGACTTTCTCTATTTGGATCTAGCGCTTGTGCAAACGCATCTTTGTCAGCGCTTTGACTTCTTCGAATGCTACGTCGAGCATTCCTATCGTCTTCTGATATACCACCTGAAGCCAATAACTGAAAATCGCTGGAATCTATGCTACCGGCACGCATTTTTGATGTGACTTTCTGACTCGATTCGGAAGAGTTATTGCGACGAACTGACCTTATTGCAGGACTCTGAAAATTTTCTTCAGCAGTATTGCATTTACTGGATTGCTGATTTATATCTTTGCGGAAATGATTTACGGTTTGATTCATTTTCTGGTGAGCCATTGCCGTGGGGCGGGAAAAGAGTGGAAAGTTTCCTGTTGCTTGAACAGTGACTCGGTTTCGCAATGGAGAATGATACTGTTCCTTCGTACGGATTCGTTCTGTTTGTCTCCTGTAATCGGCGTACAAGTCGTCATTATTGCTTCCTTCACTACCGCTACTGCCATCCTGCTCCAATCGATCTGACCGATCGTAGGTGATGTCAGAGTCATCAAAAGAGCCTCGACAGGGAAGGACGATAGTGTCGGGTGCCTCAAACGATGTTGATGACAACGACTCGTCCGCTTCGGCTTCTTTCCGGCCTTTGTCCATGTCTGTGATTGTATATGAATATAGAATATGGACTTGGCGGAATGTACCTTCAACATGGAGCACAACGGTGCTAATTTTGAACAACATCAATATGTTACTTCTGCGGTGCCGCTGTGTCTGTCTCTCTAGAGAGCCTGCATGCTGTTGACAGTTGACAGTTCGAAGAGGGAAATCCTTATTCTTAATCAATGAAATCAAGCGAGGATCCTTTTGAAAAATACTGGAGTAAATAATTACAACACTAATTTATACATCATAACCAAACAATAATGTTGCCTCGCGAGGACTCACGATGAGCATTACCCATTCTGTCCCTTCATGGCAAGGCAGACAACCAAAAAACGAAGGCGAAATTATAATAAGAAAGGTTGCGCAACGCAGGATGCTGTGAAATGGAGAAAGTATGCATAGGCGAGTCTGCTATAGTAGGCGTATCCTTTGCAATCTGTTTTCTCTCATTGAAAGAGACGAAATAAAAATATCACTAAATAACATACATGAAAGACACCAGGGGAGTATACACCGATTTGATTGTCGGCTTTCTCGCGAACCCACAGACGTTCAAAAGCAATGGGCATTACAAGCAAACTTCATCAGATGTCTGGAAAGGTACAACATCGACGCAGATTGGATTCGCATAGGCTGCAATGGCGCCCGTCAATCCCGTGACATCAACTAAACTCGCTACAGCCAAAGTGCTTTGTGCGATATTCCATCCTTCAGCAGCCTGGATTTCAGCAAACTGCAAAGTTGCCCAGACAGACTTGATATACAGTGCGTCTCTTGGGTCGAGTTCTTGATCCAACTTCGCATTGATTGCTGTAGTTGTCAGCTCCTCGAACTGCTCAGCGTACAAAAATGAATACAATGTGAGCGCACCGTGCACTACAGAACGCACATTCACTATGGTGTATGCTCCCCCGTGAAGCCATGCCCGTCTGATTAAAGTTGCTCCTTCGGGAATGTCGGGCATGTTGACAGTTCGAAGTAGTTTGGCCAGATTCAACATAGCATAGCCAACATTGTTGCTGTAAGCGATTGTTTTGGAACCAATAACAACCGTTCTTGCTGCATTGGCAGGAGCAGCAGTTAGTCCCAAGGTCGCAACATTGGCGGCCAAGATCAAAGGGCCCAGGATCATGTCTATCGTTGAGAGAGCACAGGTAGCTCTGTCTGCGGCGCAACCGACTCCGCAATCCAAGCCACCTTCGTCGCAAATTTGCCAACAGACGGGTCCAATACCATTAAAACCTGCTTGACAGGGCGGATAGCATAAAGCTCCGTCCTGCTCTAAACCGCTGGCACAGATCAGAGGAGTTGGATCACCTAACTCAATTTTCACTGGACACGACAGGTCAAATCCAGGCGAGTTGTAGCCTTCAGCGGCACAGTTTGGGACTACAGGCCTGCAAATGCAGCATCCGAAGGGACTATATCCGGACCGACCTAAAAGCGTCAACCATTGCAGTCATTGAGATGGTGTCGACCAATATTGGAGTATACAACTTGGAGTTTCTTCTTACATTTTGGATAAACGACTGCACCCCACTTCTCGCAATTGCCTCGGCCATGATCAGCTTCGCAGCGTCTAAACATGCCGGAATCATTTAATGGGTCGCCAAACTGCCATGGGTATCTGTCGAATGTATCGAATTTAAAAAGGTTAGTTTCAAGAACTTGGATTTTCGGAACAGGCTTGCTGTAGTGTTGGACTCACCCTGCACCTCTGCCATACTCTGCCAAGCGACAGAAAAGACCATCGTCTCTCCAGCCCGCTTTGCACTCTTGCTGGCAATCAAAAGTTCCTTGGCGGCTATACCCAGGTCGACAAGGGGTATAACAAAGAGCACCAATTTTCTCTTTCGGGCTTGGACACGCCGTCAATACTTGCCCAACTCCTCGACCGTACGACTGCTTATAGCAGTAGGGGGTTTTGGCCAGTACCACCTTCTTGTTGATCCAGTTCAGTAGAGATACGACGTCAGCGTCGGTCAAAGAGGTTTCGTCTTCGTAAAAGTAAGTATTCTCGGGCAAATTTGCAATACTGTTTTCGTAAAAAGCTTCAAAGCTATCAAGATCAATTGAAGAGAAATCAAGAAACTTGCAGCCGCCTTCACTGGGTAAGCAAATATCAAGTGTCGACACATTTTCATCGTCACAGATTTTAGTTTTGAAAGCGCATTTTCCGTTAGCATCATCCCAGGTATCGTTGGTGCACGCATTGCCGTCATCACAGATGTGCGAGCAGCCAACTTCAGGGACGCAAGAGTCAATGGTTTCGTCGTTCCGATCGTCGCACACATCAGCCGCGTTGATTTCTTGAGGAACACAGTTGTCAACTTCCAAACTCTGCGTGGTACAGAGATTGCCGTCGTCAATACAACTTGCGATACATCCTTGTGTGGGGTCGCAAGTGCTGGACATGTACTCGTTTCCAGCATCACAGCCGATTTGTTGAGGCACGCAGTTGTTGTTTGCCGGGCTTTGAAAAGTACATGCGTTACCGTCATCGATGCAGGTGTGGACACAACGACCTGCTTTGTCGCAAGTATCAAGTGTGTATTCGTTCAGATCGTCGCATTCGCACGTTTCCGGCGAATCCTGTCCACAGGCATTTATCAAATTTAATCCTCGGCTTTCTCCCTCTAAACGAGAGACTGTAAGACGAGGTGCGAATAGCACCAACACCAAGATCAAATTTCTTTCAACAATCATTCCGTCGTTTTGTGGATCCAAAAAAAAGAAACGGATAAAGGATGAAGATTATTCAGTTCCCCAATTTGGCTAAGAACTATGAACTATAAATAGGACAGTAAACAGTAATGAATCAAGTACAAAGTACAAAAACTATTTTCGGTTTCTTAGGCTCAGGTCTCAGGTTTTAACATTAAACTGTGTACAGTACTAAAAAAATTGAGTCGCGGGTTGACTCGTGTGTCGGTACTTTGTAGTGCGTACTCTCTACTCTGTAACTTGAAGACAAACACCACGTGACATGTGACATGTGACATTACTACTGTACCAGGTAAAGTCTACCAGGTTAGACTCCATCTAGATCTAGACTGTTCATTGTTCATTCATGAGGTTTCCTCTCTATTATTTTCAAACTTCCAATCGATGCTCGACTTGTAGTACCTGCTAACCATGATGAGCTGCTTACTTCACAAAATTATTATCTCATTCAAAGAAACAAGTTTATAAATAGCAATTATTCGAAGGGCACATCTTGCGTGAATGCTGAATGCGAGACCATCACAGTCGCGTTTCCCGTAAGATAGAGAGCTCTTGTTCCAGAAGGAACGCTTTTATTTTGCGCCACTCACCGGGCTTGCTGATCCAATGTCCATGATTCACGCCCTCCCAATACGTCAAATGCAACTTTTGTTGAGGTGATGCTTCGCGGTGGTAATCTATCAGTTCCTTGACATCAGGTGCGTTCACAATTTCATCATTTTCGCTAAGGAAGATCAAAGAATGTGTGGTCTCCGGAATGTCTTCCAACCAAAGTTCGCTATTGAAGAAGAAAAAATGCCGTCTTAGGTAGTATTCCGTAAACAGTTCCGAGCCAGCAAGGACGCGAATTCGGTTCAGCTTCTTGGTGTACAGGAAGTTGACCATGATGTCCTTTTCACTGAGTTTGAGAGTGACAGGATCCAACAATGCGTACTGCCTTATTCTCGAGCGAAACTCGGGCGCGTGCATTAGCCAGGTCATAGGGACTGAGCCGAACGAGTGCCCGATTATAGATAGTGGTTGATCTTCCGGCAAATATGAATTGACAACTTCGGCAACTCCTTCGACAAACTCGGTTTCGCTCAACACGTGGAACCCAATTCTCCACGTAATATTTGGAAGTTCGATTAGAAATTGAGCTCTTCCGTCGTTAAAGAGACCAAATAAAAGTGCCGGTGTGTAAAAGAACAAACAACCAGGAGCTATTCCATGAAAGAAGATGTAGGGCAACTGCTTGGCTGCTGAATCATTTTGAGGTGATCGATACCATCCGACCAGACCGTTCGATGTGACGGTACGACGAAAGCCCGCCATTCGCAACACACAGGATCCGAGGAAATAAAACACCATCCCGATCAAGTACACCAGAAGAGGACGATGCAGCGAGTTCCCATCATCCAACGATAGATTGCGGGCCTTAAACCGACCGGTAGAACCAGGCGTAAAATAGAGCCCGTAGCGTTCTTCGATAGTGTTGACGGTTCTTGTCAATTCATGCTCCTCCCATTCTAGAAATCGTTCTCTCTTTTTACCAAAGCAAGCCCAGCAAAGAAGATGTTCCAGATCAGCTCTGCCTAGTTCCGGGATTGTCCATCGTGTCGATGCGGTCTGCGAGTCTTCCTCTTTCTCGCTCTGGTCATCACTACACAAATCAGCCGACGACTGCGACGAGTTCGACGACAGAGTCGACGATGTCGCGCCCGTGGACAACCGCCGCAGGCCGGGTATTTCGGAAAGTGGTTTTTCGTTGAAGAAAGTAACAATGTCCTCTTTCTCGGCCGTAGAAGATGTGATGGTGATGGGGTCGTAACATCCGAGAATGTAGTCACGGATGCCTTCTCGTGTCGTCTGACCACGATAGTGCGCCAACTTGGCCACCCGTGTCAAGATCCGAACAACTATACGGCATCTGTCTTTACCGTAGTCTCGGTAGGGCTGCGGCTCAACCCATTCGTTGGCTTTTGGGACGAAGTAGAAGTCGTAAATGAAGTAAAATGTCACTTCAATGGCCAAGTATACGTAGAGCAGAGTCGAGAGAACATTCTCTCCAATCAGATTGAAAGCGGCGTTTATCATCGCTACGATAGATAAGGCGATCAAAACAGAACAAATGCGCAACACAAAAGTGTCAGATCTTTCAATACAAACAAATTGGTGTCAGAAAGAACTTTGTGATACTTGGTCGATGGCTTGATGTTTTCTCGTCCGGATGCCAATTACGTCGATCAAATATTCTCCCCCTCGCTTCCGCTAGTCGTTGTTCTGCCGGCCACTCTATGGTTGGTTGTGCCAAATTTTTCGCAAAACCGATCGGTCGTGCCTTTTTAACGGTTTCTACCCGTTAGTCGTTAAGTAAGCGCAAACCAAGACGGTTCAAAGTTCAAATTTCACATACCAGTAAGGCCAAGAAAGTGACCGATACGTCCAGAAATTCTGAAGACGCTGATTTTGGTGATACAGAAAATCTGCAAGTTTTCCAGAAATTCGGAAGGAGCTGATTTTATAGTCTTCCGCAAAATCGGTCAAATTCTGGAGACGGTTTTATTCATACATTCAGAAATTCTGAGAACGCTTATTTCACAGGGAAACGAGATTCGTTCATGAGTTGAAAGAAAACGAAAGGAGCAAAAAAATAATGAGGATTCGCTCTTCATTCAGTCGACTACGGTACCGGTACGGTACCTAAATTCATTACGTGGCAGTTATTCGCATGCAGTCCTGCAGCAGTCTACGTAAACATGTCGGATGCTCATGTTCCTCCACCGTTGAGTCCTTTTGGTGCTTATCCCAATCCTCTTGACTTGACGGAGGAAGACCAAAAATTATTTCATCCTGTCGTTCTGTTTCCTTCGAGCTATGAGATCTTAGATTTAACGAAGCCTGTCGCGAACAGACAGCTGGCTACCGAGGACGAGCGAAAGACACGAACGAGTCCAGATCGCCCACCAGCGCCGCCTTTCGCCGTCGGGCGTTACGATGAAGATCGAGTTGGATTGTATAGCTCCGAGCTGTTCAACGATTTGGAGAACAATATTGATGGTTATCAAGGAAGAAGAACTATACATGTGGGGATTGATTTAGAAGGTCCCGTAGGAACGCCGGTTTATTCTCTCACAAATGGAACAATTCATGCGGTCGGCTACAATGCAGCACTTGGCGATTATGGGCATGTGATGGTGATTTGTCATGACTTACCAAAGAATCGCCAAGTTTATGCCTTGTATGGTCATCTATCGGCCGATAGCATTGAAAGACGGGAAGTTGGACAGCATGTGGTCGCAGGAGAACGAATTGGGAGTATAGGAGACTTTTTCGAAAACGGCGGCTGGTTCTTTCCGCATGTTCACTTTCAACTAGCGATAAAGGCCCCAGATACCCATGACATGCCAGGTGCTGTATCCTTGAATGATAGAGCAATGGCGTTGGTTGACTATCCAGACCCCCGGTATGTTCTAGGTCCATTATATTAGGGTTGGATCTTGTTTTCAAAAATCAACTGTATGAATACATCTACAACATTATTTATTCACATGAAACATTCTAATCTTCGAGTTGTGAATAACAATCCAAGTATGATCCAAAATCTTCACTTTGGTCAATGCTTTTTACAATTGAAGATTCTTGCCTGTTCATCACTTGCTTTAATTCCCTCCATTTGGATGGAGTATACACACATTTTCCATGACTAGCGCCGTTCCAGAACAAGAGATCGAGCTTTCCACTGAAACCGAGCTCCACATACTCTCGTACTTTCTCAGCGTTGACGATCTCATCCTTTTGAGACAGAGCGACGACGGTCTGCGTGTGTTCGGGAATATCTTCCAACCAGAGTTCGCTGTTATACCATGCAAAATGTCGACGCAAGTAGTAGATAGTGAAAAGCTCCGAGCCTGCCACCATTCTGATCAAACTGATTCCAGTCTTGTACAGGAAGCTAACCATTACATCGGGCTCGCTCAACATGATCGTGACGGGATCAAGGAGGACCATTTGGTGCACTCGATCCTTCAATTCAGAGGAGCGGATCATCCAAGTAAGTGGTACCGATCCGAAAGAGTGTCCGACAATGGACAGATTTCTGTCCCCCACAGATCGATTGACAACCTCCACGATCCCTTTTACGTACTCAATTTCGGTGAGCGCTCGGAAGCCTATGGTGCACGATATATTGGGATTCTCGAACAAGAATGATGCGCGGCCGTCACTGACCAGGCTAAAAGCAAAGGGAAGGTACATGCTCACTCCACCCGGTGCAACCCCGTGAAAGAAAAAGACGCGGCATTAGCTGTTTCGCATTTGCGTGACGAGCTGGACGAAACCACGCCACAACTCCAGTCTTTGACACAATTTTTCGGAATCCGAATGCCATCAGCAAAAGGCCAGCGAGTGCTTTGAAGAGGGCAACTAACAAGTAAATTACAAGCGGTCGATGAAGGGTATCGACGTCCTCTTTTGACAAACGACGCGGTCGCATAATATTTAATCTGCCGGGTTCGAAGGCCAAATTGAGCTTTTGTCGCAAAAGAAGATGGCAAACTTCCAACTCATCCTTCTCCCACTCCACCATGTCGCCAGGCTCTTTTTCAAAGAGTGACCACGCCAGGAACTCATCAACTTCGTCCTTTCCAATGTTTTCTACAGTCATTTCCGGGAAGGATATTCCTTGTTTAGAGCACCGAATTATTGAGTCTTCATCGTCCTCCACCGATGAAACAGAATCCGTATCGTTATCGGAGGCAGTGCTTGACATCGATTCCAGCGGCAGAGGCGCGGAAAAGGGTCGCGTTGGGGATGAGGTGACCACTTCATCCTTCGAAGAGATGGGTCGGAACCAGTTGTGAAGAAATTTTTGAGCTTCTTTTTGAGGGCATCGGCCAGTCTTTTTGCAGATAAGTGATAATCGATTCAAAACTCGTTCCAATAGCTTGTGCCTGTCGTTTCCGTAGTCTCGATACGGTTGGGCCTGTGTTCGAATATTTGCCTTTGGAACCAAAAAGAATTTGAATATCAAAAGAATATGAATTCAACCGCCAGATATGCGTAAAGTACACATGGATGGAGCCAGCCTTCTTTTATGAAAATTATTTCGCCGCCGCTCATTGTTGCCAGGGTAGTTTTTAATAACACGAAGAGACCTGTTGAGGGAATAATGTCTTCTGCTATTAACAAACAAAGTAGCTTCTATTATACGTTTGTTGACACCTTGTAGGAAAAAACAAAATGAAAATGAATGGGAAAAATGGAACTGACGAAAAAACAAAGTCTTGATGTCAACCTCTGGAAGATGTCTTTTGGTAAATCCGTTAAATACAGAACCTGTTCCATTCAGTGAGTAAATGAAATTAGCTCTGCTTTTATGATATAGAAACAAACGCGTCACTAGGCGAAACAACTTTTGCGGAATAAAAACTGCATCCAATCTTCAACGGTTCAGCGTCAAGTACAATCGGAAACTAAAGTCCTCGCACTGACATATTCGACCACCGCCAAAACGATTTCAACGGGTTCAGTATAGTAAATTATTGCAAGTAGCAGTGCTAAATAAATTGAAATCGTGGCCACTAACGGGTTCGATATGAAGCGAAAAGCAAAGTTTGATTCGGTTTCATCCCAGAAGATGTTTTCGTCTTAGTCATGGTTTCAGTACTTAGAGAAAGGTAATGGATGGTGGGAGTTCGTGTATAATCGAGTCCCGGAGCTTGTGCTGTGCACGAAAAAAGAGGTTTTTGGTTGTTGCAAAAACAAGTTTTTGCCATTTCCGGTGCGGTGGTAGTGACTGCTCTTAGTTGCAACATAATTATTGCTACGGAGTAACTGGCATCTAAAGAAGGTGGCTGATATTGACAGCTTTCCTTTCATTGCAATCTTCCTTCGAAATTACTAAATGTTTCTCCTTCTCAAGTGGGCAGATTAACGGTTTTGAAAGCATGGTACCAACTATGTTGGCATCTAGACTCTATACGAAATCGGTCACGAAGATTTCAAGGTGCCATGTTTTTCTTAGATGTCTTGCATCAAGCAATGGCTACGAAAATCATGCAGCAATCACTACTACTCGTTTTCGCGATTTTTTCTTCATTCCCCCAATCTCAAGGGATACTTTTCGCTACAGTACTTTTCTACAAGCCGAGCGGTCCAATAGCACGGAAAGTCTCTCCATTTTTGAGATGGATGCCGCGCGAATACAGGTGCTTTCAATTGATGAGCTGGAAGAAGTGGTGAAACAACTTGATGCGCTGGAATCACTGACCACACGGGATGTTTACGCGCTGCTCCATCCCTTAATGAGAAGGGCGTGCGATACTGGGATAAATACTCCCGAAACTACGACGGAGGCACCGGTTGCACCCTCTATTAGAGGTGCCAGGCTAGCGGAACGAATCATTTTAAACTGTCTCAGTCGCTTTCCTTCAGATCCAGAGGAGCACAGAAAGGTCGTATCAGATCCATCGTCGGATCTGCCTTTTCCGACGCAGATGATGTATGTGCGCACTATCATTGCTTGGTCGGGAGTCAAGTCGGAGGAAGCAGCTGAACGAGCTGAACATATTCTGAATTTGATGAAGTCCGAGTACACAAAAGAAAAGTCATATTTCCTTTCGGATGCATATCATCGACTTCGTTCGCCTGTTCCGTGCCGAAGATGCTACAAAAGCGTGATTCGGGCATGGGCATTATCTGGGGCTACGGAAGGGCCCACTAAAGCACTTCAATACCTGCAAGAGCTAGAAGATGCTAGTCAACTTGCGTTTGCTCAATCTAGTTTTCAGCTACCGCAATTAGAATATCCGGACCGTGCGTGCTTTAACATGGTGTTGTCTGCCTTTGCAAAGTCTCGTGTCTCGAAGCATCCGACGGTTTTGAATCAGATAAAAGGCATCGTCACCAGAATGGATCGTTATTATGAAAAAACAGGAAACTATGAATTCCTGCTGGACAGCTTTAGCTATCATGCTATTCTTCAGGCGTACAGCAAGTATATCAATTACTCCGGTCAAACGTTGCGGTCGAGTTTCGTTGCTGAAATTGACGCGTTGCTGCAAAGAATATTCCATGAGACTCGGTCAGAAATCGTATCCATGATCAGAAAAGGTCTCGATGTCTCATGGGCCACGGGCGTTCTTGTTGACGCCCTCACGAAAACAGAACCTCGGAATCCGTCTTTACTTCGTGCTGACAGGATAGTGTATGACTTGGCCCAGAGAAACGAAAGAAAGAGCGCCCTGTGGAAAACTTGCTGGCCACGTAGCGACACACTTATTCGTCTTATCAAAGCATGGGATGATTCCAAGTCAACAGACAAGGAAGATCGAATCAAGAAACTTTTACAATTGATTGTTGATGCACCGTACACAAGAATATACGAACTTAACGCTTCCATGTCGGAAATTCTAGATTCTGAGTATAAAGGGGCGCCTTTCTTGGTTGAAAAAATGCTTTATCGGGCCCTTGAAAACACGTCATCTAGTCGGGAACTGACCGGTCAAACGTTTGCTATTGCGATGAAGGGATTTTTGAGGTCCTCTGATCCAACCGCTGCTTTTCGAGCTGAGTCTCTTTTTATGAAATTGATGGAACTTTATGAGAGCCGAGGTGAGCGTTTTGAGCCACGCGAAGTCCATCTCAGATATGCTTTATCCTCCTGGCTTCAGAAATGCGCTGATGGCAGACGCTATGAGGGCCTATCAGGCGAACTATATCCAGCAGAGCATTGCGAGAATTTGTTGAGATGGACAATCAAGAAAGGAGTATGCGCTGACAACTACAATGGTCTCTTTGCGCTTGCGATACAAGCGTGGTGTACTCAAAAGCTGGGTGCCGATTCTCAGCTAAATCCAGTTACTCGCGCATCGGCCTTGTTAGTGAAGCTAAACGAACTAACTGGCAAGGTGTCGGCATTTCCTTGCAACTATGTACTCGAAACTTGCTGCCGGCCACAGTCTACAATTGAAGACCGACTCCATGCATACAACACCGCTATCGACACCTTTCGTTATGGAAAACGCAATGCAAGATCCTTTTACTTGATCACTGAAGTTCTCAGGACACAGTTGGTCAATTTGGACGAGCAGCACGTTGAGGTTGTGGAAGGTCTTTTCGACGAGTGTTGTGCAAACGGTTTGCTAACACAGGAAATGGTGTGGCAGGTTGTGGCTATGCTTCCACTGAAATCTTTGAAACGCCTTTTTGGTTTGTCCCATGACTTTGCGCAGACGATTATCAATGTGAGAGACGACGAGCTCAGAGCTGTCGAAGGCGACTACGACAAAAGAATCGGATTACGATGGAATCGCAGCCCTCCTAAAGCGTTGCTCTTAGACAGGCTACCGTCTGAATGGAGTCGAGATGCTACCACGACTCAGCGAAGAACAGGTCCGCGTACACAATGAACAAGCGTTGGTTGGAGAAAAAAGTAATTTACATTTCAGGGATTAGAGCATAGCAAGAGTTGAGTCAACTAGCTTCAGTAATTCGTCTTGCACATCGGCGTCTCTTTCATTGCCACTTCCCTCCCAAGATGATCGGAGATGGTATAGCGCATTAGTGATATCATTTGCTTGCCATCGACAGTAAGGAAGAAACGTTCTGATAGCTTCAAGAGCCTTTTCTTGTAATCGGAAATCACCTTTGAGCGCCGAAAAGATGGAATCACACCAAATGCTTGTTGAAAGGCTCTGAATGATAGCATCATCAACTTGTTCCGACTTTCCTGGATGAAGTCTGACATCAGAAACAAGATCGTTTCCGAGCACAAGTAGACTTTCCTTTATCTTTCCCGGCCTCATGCTCTCATCCTGCTCAAATGATTTTACAAGCTGAACTCCCAGCTTCATTGGGCCACCATACCCGACAAATTGAGTTTGTGCGGCTCTATTTGCTCTTAGCAGCGACCCCATGGCATATATCAGCTTTTGGCATTTAAAATTGCGAGACTGCATCGATTCGTCGCTTTCGAGTTCGCTTGTTGTCGCATGGTCGTACTCATCCAAGAGTAGTTGTATTGCAGAAACAACACGATTTTTCTCTCCGCTTAAGACCAAATGAACTTTTGCGGTGGCAAATGGATAGAATTCTCCGACATTCTTCACTGACGTCCCCAAAGCCCATGCGGCGTGTCCCTGAAGCATGTTGACTTTATCTCTTAAATGGTGCGTCGACGTTGCATTCGGCGATGTATGAACATCTTCAGATATTAAAGATAGTAACAAGTTCCAACCTCCCATGGTGAAAAAGTCTCGTGCCATATCCACATCGGAGAGTGAATATTCCAAATCTTGAACCACGGACAATATGTGACTGACTTGACCATCCACTGTATTGTCAAAATCAGCGGACTCCAGATGCGCTACTGGGTCCATAATATACTCTTGTATTTTAGCAATTCGGTCTTTTAAGATTTCCGGAAGGTCAGCGACCGATTCTTCCATGACTGCTTTCAGTTGCGCCTGTCGCTTTTCCCATATGTTCGTCATGGTTCGTTCAAACTCGTGTCGCTCGTTCGCCGACAAAGATTCCACCGTCCCTTCCGGTAAAGACGGAAGTCCAAGTTGTTCTTGTTCGTCTTCCGGAAGTTTCGATAGTGTCCGATGCATCATGTCAAAATCATAAGGGATTGTGGTCGTGTCCGTAGAATCTTGGCTGGGGACGAGTTGCATTCCACCTTCTGTCGACACTTGCACTTCTTGTGTCGATGACTTGGTGTCGTGACTCTCATCATCACTGATTAGTTTAACCCACTTTTCACCCGTCGTCATGTCGATACGAATGTGCATGCCAGCATCTATCGTGTCGTTCTCTCCCAACAACGTCCATTCGGCGGTCGCTTCGATTTCTTTGGCCCAACTAGGAATATAAGAAGAGACCATAATACTCCAAAGTAGTGAACAAATCCCTACACATGATATTCTTGTTTGTTTTCGCATCATTGTTGTGCTTTTTCTTGTTCCTTGTTAGGGCTTTTTAAAAACGAAGGATGTTTTAGGAACGTTTAAATAGATAGATTGAGATGAGAACTCAATAAGTGCAGCTTTTTTTTCTGTTTCGACTGCCACGTGGTATACTTTGTACCTGGTACACTGGACATAGAATTGATTAGAGGAGGTTATGGCCAGACCGTACCATTAGCACGATGCACGATTAGCACGATCGATGATTAAGGCGATACCAGTTTATGGGGAGAAAGGGCGTTTACTATGATGAAAATTCTTCACTTCTGCAAAGGTAAATACTAATGAGAAGCAATTGCATTGTAATGAGGACAAATAATGAAGATTGCCTACCAGGTAGCGGGTAGATAGATTAATAGGGAAACCTCAACCTGACTCCTCGGAAGAATATGATTCATGACTGAAATGCAGTCGTGGTGAAAGGTCGCGATCACAAGAGCGTGCACCTCCAAGGGAAATATACTTGTATCTGCCAGCTTATCGAGTCAATCCACGAATAACAACAATAATACAACCTAAGGAGTATATACTCCTTAGATTTAACCTCATCGATTAAGTCATAATTCTCGCTCAACTGGATACTGGATGGCATGAGGAAGTCGTCGTCGACAAATTGTACCTGGTACCGTGAACCGTGAACAATGGCAGCGGAAACCTTAACCTTACCGCAGTATGACTTCTCTTCAGTCTCCCCTTGAGATTGTCAATTGCCAGTTGCCAGTGCAAAGGGGATCCTCTGCTCTGCTCTGATTTATACCAGGTAAAACAAAGGGTGAAACATCACAAGTATCTTGTGTAAGAGTATACAAAAATACGACAATTACTATATCATGTCAACGGCAGGAAATACAGAGGGTGAGAAGCCTCCTTCACGACAGGGGCAAACGCTGCGGCTCAATCTTTCCAGCGATGCCTCGAAACGGGCCTCGTCCGCGACCGCACCGCCTCCCAAGAGACAATGCTTCAATCCTCCACCCACACCACCACCAACTGCAAGTGTAGCAGAGCATTCGGTTCTTCATCAAGTTAGCTCTCTCCATTTTCTCTTTCATCAATCACCTGGTGGAGAAAGTAAATGGTACGGTCGCGGAACAACCTCACTCTATCTGACGAGCGACTCGCACGCCGAACAACCGAATCGGGTCTCTCTCGCGCTGCACTTGCGAGCGTGTCACGTGCAAGAAGTCCGGGTCGAAGCCATGTCAAAGAATGGGTTACAGCCGTTGCACACCACATTCTTTCATTTCGATCCGTTGGAACATGTCCTCATCAAGCCTCCTTCTTCGTACACGGATTCGGACGAGTTTCGATTTGACGCGGATGCACAGTCGTCGCGTGGCGCCGTGGGCATGACGACCGGTTTGCGGGCCGCGAGTATAGCTAGTAATATGGGGGAATTGCGAATTTCGTGTGCGGTTCCGGTCTTTCCCGTTCCTAGTACGGCAGAACAACTTTGGAAAGCCGAATTGGCCTCCCCGGCAATGGCGGAGGAAGGAGAGACGGTCGGGCGACTCAAACATAATTTATCCCAACGACTGCAACAGAAACGTGAAAAGAGAATTGATTTGGTAGCACAACGACTGGCAGCGGGCATGGTCTCGAGCAAGGGAAATCGCGCTTTCAAAGTCACAGTCGATTACATTATTCCCCTCCCCGACGCAGTCAATCACCTGGGTGGATTTCACGCACTGACCACGAACCGCACTCCTCATTTATACACTACTACGGGGGTTCACGGTGACCACGAAGGCACCCGCACATGGCTCCCTTGCATTGATTCCGCTTCCTATAGGCATCGAACAACCCACAAGCTGGCTGTCAAAGTCACCGCCCCCTATCGTCACGGTCTCTTGTGCATTGGTGCAGGCCAAGACTTTGGGTGCAGTGAAACTTTATTACATGAAGCCTCATTTGAAGCGGCCGAGCTGGAGATAGCCCAGAAGGAGCTCGGCAGTAGTCTTGCGACAATGCTGCAGGTTGCGCGCGGTAACGAAAGTCAACAGGCGCATTTAATTCCTCATGACCGTGCCGCCAATCATAAAACAACATCCATTGATAACCTTTTGGCAACACAGGTTTGGTGTTCTCATATCTGGGCTCCGGTTCCTGCCAGGTCGTTAGGCTTTGCTGTTGGACCATTCAAAGTCGTGGAGGATCCCGAATATTTTGGAGCAAGTCTGTTGGAGGGGATAGAGAAGGATGACGAGGACGCGGACGAAGAAGAGGGCAATGTAGACGAACGTCTTTACGAAGCAATCGAAAGTGCCAGGAAGAATGGTGAAGGAATTCGTCAGGCTTATTTTGCACCGTTCTTCGAGCGTTGCTTCCTTCATCAGTTTGCAAGTTTGACTCTGATACCGAATGTTGCGCTGCAACTCATCCCTCTTTCTCAGAAGCAAGAAAACAAAAGTAGGGATATAGAAAATGTGATTTTGCATGCCACTGCTGGTGTTCCTCATCGTGCGCTGTCGATGACTAGAGACGTTCTTGCCATTCCCACTTTTCCGAGTGCTGCATACACACAAATATGGATACCTGGTGCCGTACATGGTGGTTGCTCCAGTGGGTCTCTACACAGTTGCCCAGAAGTGTTATCAAATCCCTTTCTTGGTGGAGCCATTATGGATTCGCGTCTCCTCGCACCTATACGGTCGCGGTTGCCCTATTACCAAGGTGGTCGCGTTCTTCAGTTTCTTCAAGCGCGATCAGTTGTGCGTGGTTGGATCACCGCAGTCTTACCTCTAGGAGGTAATGATGACGTCGGTATGGGTTACTTACCTTCCTTGATTGAATCATTGATTATGAGTCTGTACGAGCGTGGACATGGGGCGCATGGGGAAGGTAAGAACCAAAGCTTGGTAGTCTCCTTTGTCGACTGTTCTAACCGTTTTCTTCCATAATAGGGGGGAGCACCCGGGAGTGTCTTCCATTCTATTCGATACTCTACCTTTTCAGGTCTCAATAGCCCAAATCTTGATTTTTTTCCAGTGCAAAATATTGAAGATGTCGATGTTGTTGTAGAAGGTGTTGGGGCAGTGCCGGTCGGTAAGCTAAGATTAATGTGATAACGTCTCGCTCTAGTGACCGAACTCTATTCTTACGATCTTGCTACAGAGGATCGTCACAACGAACAACTTTGGCGAGCTGCCATCAATGGGACAGAATCGCACACAAGCGGAATGGACGAATTCAATGTACGGCAGCTTTTAACACGTGACCTTCTGGAAGCATTGGAGCGCGGAACGGACAAAGACAAGGGTGTCCCGCTTCCTTCAATGGGTTGGTTCGGCTCCCACCTTTCCCTTACCTTCTTATCGAGCAATGCGTCCTCTAGCAGTGACATGGGATGTGGTGCCGTTGATATGATGCACCCATTGGGTGGTCTTGTGTATCGAAGAGTTAAATCTGATGTTTTACGATGCGTTGTGGAAGGACGAGCAGGTATTGCAAATTTCATTCGAGTCGTCCGGGCCGCTTTCATGGCTGCCTATTTAGATGACATAGGCCACACCGAATTGTCGTTGCCAATATATAAAGAGAAGAAGCCAGACGTCTCAACTACTTCTACGGATCCTCCTCCGTTTACCTCTGATGGCCCCCATAGTCCCCACCAGCCTTTCGTGCTTTGTGTGAACGAGATTTTGAAAAGGAAAGGTTTAACCCACAACCTGTTTACAAGGGCCCTGCGCAACCTCTGTGGGAGAGTCAAAGAGCACCAATTAATGGGTACACAAGTCGATGTCGAGAGACACGCTGAAGATCCGCGAACGCATGGTCCTTTCGTTGATTCAGAGGGATTCCCTAATTCTTTTGTGAGAGGATCGTCGATGTTCTACTGCAAAGTAGGTGTTCATGTTGAAGCTGCGAGAGATGTGTCTGCGTGGGATCAAGACACTGCGGTTACTAAAGGTATTCAACTGCAGACATATGCAGAACCCATCATTCCGGAAGGTGGCACCGCATATGGTGGTCCAATCACGATCCGCGTTGTAGAGAATGAAGGTCACTTCCGCGAATATGTAAAAGAGCTTTCAACAGATGGCAGTCGTAAAGATTGGGGCACTTCGTTTCTGCATGCTAAGCCTGTTACAACGACTAAAGCACAGGTTGCGGCAGGAGGTGAAAAAGTAGGACCAGGTTCAAGTAGCGTCTTCACTGAAGCGCAGTTTCATCGCAGTGGGTATCAGGCGATTGAACTGATTCGTTTAACAAACTTGACACCTTTATTATGGGTACGCGTCGATCCTATGGGTCTCTATGGAGGAAAAATATCTGTCTTGCAACCCGATGCCTGCTTAGCTGAGCAACTTTACCACGACGGCGATGCAGGAGCTCAGGTTGATGCCATCCGAGCGTTAGCAGAGCGACCTTTACAAATTCAAGTTCCTTCGAAAACGAAAGCTATTTATGATGTTAGCGTATCAGAACTGCCTGTGAGAATTCTGGGAGACTGTTTGCGGGGGTCCCCTGCAATTCACAGTTCACTACCGCACACACCTACAGTCCGCTCACAGGCAGCGCTCGGCATTGCCCAGTGGCAGAACAACAAAGGTCCACCAACAATAAGTAGTACTAGCACGGATCACTGGACGGGGCTGACGCTTTTGCTACAGTATTTCAGCGAGCGTTTTGTTAGCAATGATACTATTATGCCGATAAAATTTTCACGATTGGTGCTCAGAACAGGAGAACTAAGTCTTCAACAGGCCCCAGCTTCTGGCGATCCCGCAGCTACGACAACGAAGTCGACCGAGGAGGAAGTGTATCGCTATCTTGACTTATTGGAGGAAGGCGAGGAAAGAGAAGATGCGCTTGACGAAGCCGAAGATGTTGAAATAGAAGAAGACGAAGAGTACAGGGTACGATCTGCCGCCGTCACAGCCATTGCGTGTATCCGTGCCAAAGACGGTCTTACACCGTCTAGATCATTGGAAATGCTCGCGGCTGTTCTTGAGTCAGAAGATGCAGAGATGGTGGGGCACCTTGTTTATCCTGACGAGGAGTTGATGGAGAGAAAAAAGGCGGAAAAGCTTCGAGAAGAGGCTTCCAATAGGGAAAACAAGATTGGAATAAACGAGGTCACGACGTCAGGATGCCGTAGAGCGCCTTCATTGTCGTATATCTCTTCCATGCTCATGGCTGACGCTCTACTTTCCTTGAGTCACATAAACTCCCGACCACAAATGATAACCGACCCTGCAACAGGAAAACAGGTTCAAGCCTCTGGCGCTCATCCTCTCGATCGAATAATTTCAGCGGCTCGCAACTGGTTAGACTGGGAATTATATCGCGAACGGATTCGTTCAGAATTGGCTCGAGAGGACGGCACAGGCATTTCAGGAAACTGCTACGATGTGATATCCTCATGCGCAATTGTATCGCTCGCTAACCTGGCAATATTAAAGCAATGTAGTTCAAACACTTCGCTAGAAGACCAGATGGAGGACCATCCCAAGGAAGACATAACGTCGGCCCACTTCTATCTTTCTATCTATGATAGCAAGTCTTTGAGGAACGATCTGACTAGGGCGGCTTGTGCGCAAGCCACCGTTTGTATCTGTTGCGCCTCTGACCGTCTGGAGACCCAAGCAGAACCATTGGGACTCTTAATTGGGCTAGAGTATTTGCTGAAACGCATTTTAGGTGAGTTCATCGCTTGTCATTTTGCATAGCGTAAACTGCACTTCTGATGACATCTGATTGATGCATCCTAGACCCATGTACATCACCTGAACTTCGGCAGACTCTTTCGTTAATAATGATGGATGCTTGCACGGGCAAGGTGTGCTCGATGCAACGTGTTGGGACAATCGGTGGAAGAAATGATTTGGTTGCTTGCGGCTCTAGATTTTTCAATGGACCTCTTGGCGCCAGTCATGGTGGAGATAACGGAAGCGGAATGCTGATGGATGTTGCTGGGGGTTACTTGCCAGCCGCACGAGCTGTAAATGACGGGGCCAGGCGAGGCTTGCGTTTAATCGGACGAGCAGGTCACCCAAAAGAAAAAAGTTACTGAAGCTGTTATTGTTCGCGTAGCTTTGTTTGCCACACGCATCTGGCGCACAATCAATGGAGAACCGGCAGATCCTCCTCCTTCTACGGGCCATGCTTCGGGAAATAGGGGTGTTTGTGCTTTTGATGGCATGTTACGTTGTTCATTACTCGCTCTTTGGCAGTGGATTTGGCCGCGCGGTTGCTATGCTGTGTTGCAAGTGCAATCTTGGAAATTGCGCGAGAACGAAGCGCGTTACTTTGAACTCGGGGCACACAAGGTAATGAAAATATCTGAGGAAGAGAAGGCGGCGGCCAGTTCAGAAGAGACTTCCCTAGAAGATATCAGTCGTTTTGTCGACACAGAATTAGATCGTCAAGCTTGGCGCGGAGAAATGGTCATGAGAGCTTTTGAAATTAACAAAGGCAGCAAGGTATCGGCAGAAATGGCAGCTACTGAGCAAGGAATCGGGCAGCCGCTCCCTCCAATCGAGCGTGACGCCGCCTTTCGACATGGCGGATGGATTGCCTCTGCAGCTAAACAACGCAGGGCATTAGGGTTGGATGGTGGAACGGTCGTGACCAAACTTCGTTTAAAAGTCAAAAGTGCTAATGAAGATTAAGTCACTATTTCGGATTCGGTTGTGGTTGTTAATTAGGCATCATACGTATTTTTCATCGTTTCAAAGTTTGTTAGAAGCACGTGTAACTACTCAGGATCCACATAAAGATCGGCCAACATCTCCTCAATCCTATCAGGGTGATACTTCGTATAAGCTTCTTGATTCTTTTTGGAAAACCGGATTTTTGTGTACTTGTCGTGAAAGCGTCGATATCGTGGCAAGAAGACACTATTGACGGCCTGCTGGAGCTCCAGCCGTAATCGAGGGTCGATTACGCACAACTTTTGTGCAAAGCGTAAGTGCGTTCGAAATCTTCGTTGAAACCTTTGAAACGCTCTTTGATGAGACGACCACTATCATGAGACAAAATGTTAGAGTCGTTCTTTTGATACTCAAGGTTCTGGTTTGCGACCGCAGTTAAATGTGTATTTAAGGCCTCCCAGTGTAACAAATATTTGTTTTTCTCAGATTCCATTAGTTTCTGAACTTTATCGACGAACCAAGAGCCCTCAATGCGGTAATGTTCTTTGCTGTTTTGCTGTAAGTTGTGCCCTGAGTCAGGACCAAGCTCTTCCAATAGATAGAATGCATTGTTCAACAGGAAAAGATTGCTCTTAGCCTGACTATCGTCACGCTGGTCCTTCGTATAGTTCAAAGCCTTCCCCTTCAATGAATTGAAAAGTCGCATTACCAGATAGCGGACGAACGAGTCGAGCTCACCTGCCTCCCTCACCCAAATTTGGATCCCAAGGGAGAGCACTGTGCAGATTCCAATGATTCGTCAGAAACAAAAGCGGAAAGCCGTAACAAATCGTGATAATCGCACTTACCGTCGTTTCGATACACTTTTGTACGCGCTTACAAAAGGAGAGACAAGCCGAATCGCATGCACCACATCGGAAGTGACTGTAGATACGCTTGCATCTTTAGGGCGATGCAGCGGACCTTTGAGGGGGTCGTCCTGAATGGCTTTTGCGAGATTCTCGAGGGTCCTTGCCGAGTTCTTGACCGTTGTTCTATGAATTGCGATGCAAAGTGACGCTGCAATGCTGGCACTTGGATCTGTTTGTCCATCGCCAACAATCATTTCACTGAGTTTTGCTAACGACGGCCCAAGCATACGGACACCGTCTAGCATGCGTAATCCGGCAGCAGCAGCAGACGCAGCCGCACGCACGGTCAAAAGGGGTTCTTTATCTTTGTCACTCTTTTCTTTGCCCGAAGTTTGACCAATTCCACATTCCTTCAGAAAAACAGTCTCAATGATGTCCAAGGTTCGATCAATGACAGTCCCAACTACATGTGCGTACGCTCCAACACAAGCCTTCTTGAAAAACGGAGATGTTTCAGCTTCATCTTCGTCGTATCCTTCACTACTCCTCAACGCCAAAGATGGTGTGATGATAGTACGATATACGGACTTCTCACCGGCTACAATAACCATGCAATGCTCGAGACACCGAACTGCATCGCGGGCCGCCGCATCCGCGTCGTCCACCATCTTTACTTTGGTTCCTGTCATTGCGGCATGAGCGATTGCGGTTTCCTGAGCCTTCTCTAACTTCTTCTTTCTATCCTGTTTTATTCGTTTGTAGAAAGCATCCATTGCAAAATACGCCGTAAACTTTCGGGCCTCGCCGTATGCATCCAACTGAGGGAACCCGGTACGAAGTTCCTGCTTCATCAAATTCAAAAAGCTACCAGCACCCACTTTTTCCACTCGTGCTACTTTATGCGCTGGAATACCAAAGATTTCCGAGAGCCCGACCGGCTCTCTCTTTGCAATGGGCCCCAACGTGTAACCATGACTGCCGAGACAATCGAAGATGGCACGAATCTCTCGTATCGGACGCGCCTCGATGGGTTGATACTCTTCTGACTCCCCGATGGATTTGAGAAGATCCCTATTTTGCAAAGCATCGGCGAGTCTGTCGCGTGTCTGACCAAAAGAGTGAGAAGATGAAATGTCCGTAAGCGTAAAAATACGACGCATTTCGTACCTGTTGCGCAGTCTCATCTGCAGGCAAAATGTCTTTCTTGAGGCTTCTCTTCGGTCTAACAGCAGGCCCGGCTTTTTTCAAATGAATCTGAATAAGTGAGCACATTGCGTCGACGCCCGTCTTGTGCAAACGCTCCAGCGCTGAAAGTGTGGAAGGTGCCGAACGCCAACTGCTTCTTGCATTGAAATACTGGAACGCATCACGCAGAATTTCAATCGAGTCTCCCGCCGCGTAAACATCTTGCTCCGTCAGAACGACCCGATTCTTCAAAGACGATTTTTTTCTTTTTGGTCTTTTCACCGGATTCTTCCATATCTTTGACACCCTTGTCCAATCGTTCCATCGCTGGCTCACAATCTTGCACCGTATCAAATTTCTCGCGGGCGTCTTTCATAAGAACGAGAGTCGCCGCCAGATTAGCATTTGCTCGACTTAGCATACTACTGGCGTCCGAAGCCGGGCTAGTCAGGGCGTCCAGCTGCTTCGCCCGATGGTTCAACCATTCACAGCATTGAAACGCTTCCGTTGTCGCGTCGTCCATCTGGTCCATTAGATTGACGAGCTCGTCGGTGCGTTTATGCGACGCTTGCACAGCCGCTAACATCTTTCTTTTGTCAATTGATGAAAAATTTATTAAAACGGAGCAGCTTTATTGAAAATTACGGAGGAAATGGCATTCATTGAACAAATATTATAATAATTCTACGTAGTGCATCCGCCGCACCCCTTTTCCTTTTCGGCGTTGCAATGCGTTGAAAGGTGAAAGCGACGAGGACGAGGACATCTGCGCGGAAGCAACAATAGGATTCAGGTTAATCTTTTCAACGAACGTCGAAGGTATTTTACTCTTAAACCTTAGTATTAGAGTGCCTGTATATATCCTAGTCTATAGAACATACAAGGTACTTCCGACTATTAGCGAAGAAGTGTCCAATTGAAATTCCTCGAGTTCACACAAATTGTATTCTTTGGCTTTCGGAGTTTTTCCACTTTATGCTTTATGCACTATTGAGTACTGAGAGCTGATTACGGTATACGGTAAGGTTTACTGGCCATAAACCAGAAACATGTCATTTTTGTGGCTGTTCAAATTGAAGCAGATGTCAGGATTTTAGAGCACCAGGTACCAGGTATAGTTTAGATTGTAGTTCACGTGCGTTGGGTGAACCCGTGAGACCACGTCAAACTGGTAGACAACGTGGCGTCATGCCTTTTATTCCACTCCGAGCGGCTCCATAAGAGCGGCGGAGAATACAGCGGATCGCCGCTCACCGCTCTCACCGTCCAGCGTCCAGCGACCACTGCTGTCGGTGCAGGTTCAACGTTCAACATAAACAGGCTGATTGTTTTACACAAACACCTTGAAGCTCAAGTTACTTGATTGAAGAAAGCAAGAAGTCTTGCTTGTTAGTTCAACATCATGTCCGACTCGTTCAACGATGGAGGGTAAGTCCTTGTTTATATTATTCGCTCTTCGCTCTTCGAGAAACAAATCATAGGGCTGCAACAAACAAAATGAAAGACTGCAGCAACGTGTGTGTGATCTCCTCCTGCGCCGCAATTCAAAGAATACCTAACCTCCCCTTCTACCATGTTGGTGCAGCATGTCCTCTCTCATCCTTCAGGCAGCACAGAGTGCTGCCCAAGCGGATGGTCTAATCGCCGCTAGCAATGACCGAGCTCAGCAACAACAAGTCATGGCCCGAGCACTGCAAATGCAACAGCAGCAGATACAGCAAGCCCAGCAACAACACAACAACAGCGGCGTTGGTAACGGCGGGAAAAGAAGGGACCTCCTCTTCGTCGCGGAAAATGGACCCCCGAAGAGGAAGCTTATGCCAATCGTCTGATTCAGGAATTCAAAGCAGGATTGCTGCCTTTAACCGATGGTACTACCTTGCGTACCTTTCTTAGTAAATTGCTCAATTGTGACCCTATGAGAATATCCAAGAAGTTTGTTGGAGGCAATTGCATCGGAAAGCAGGTGTTTCGTAGACGCACGGCTGATTTGAATCGATTAACACCGGAACAAATACAGAAATCACGCGCCGAGTTGTCCGAGTAAGTCCCTGGTTGCTAGAGTGGTTTGATTCGTTCGCCTGTTCTGTAGTTCCTCATTGCATTCCTTTTGTTCACTTTTAAAGATTGGAACGCCGTTTTCTGGAGCGTGTGGCTCAGACGAATCGGGTCAAATCTTCTGGGGTAGGTGCAGGAGCGGGCACGGGGGGTCCGAACAATTCGAATGTGCCCATGACAGTTGGCGGCGGAGGAAACAGCTTGGGCGGGAGTCATGATCTTCAACGAATGAATCAAAACAACATGGGAGGAGCTTCGCGTCAGGGACATCACGAGCCTCCTAGTCCACCGTGGTTGCAACCGCCCCTTGGATTCAAGCACGGCAACGGAGCTCTTCTTGCAGCCTCCAACCTATCAGGATCCAGTAGCCGTGCAGCTGCCGCCGGACGTGCATTATTAGGAGGAAGCCTTTTTCAACGTAACAACGATAAGCAGCCGCTTCAGTCAAATAAAGACAGCAGAGATCTCCTAGCCGCGCTTCAACGCAGAGCTTCGCAGCAATCGGTGCTGCAGAGCTTACAACAACAGAATCAATCCTCGGCAAGCAACTTCCTCGCCGCTGCAGTTCGATCGGGCAATAGTGGTGGTCTTTCCGCAGGAGGTGGAAGCGGGTTGTCAATGGCACAGCTTGCTCACAGTGCTTCAGGTAAGGGGGCCAAATCGCGAATGATCTTCGTTTTTGAGAAATATGGATTCTCATTTTGTGTTCATCGATCAACAGCCGCTCGTCTTTCCAGCAACCCATCCGTTAGCGATCTCATGTTGAAGACCGGGCTTTCACGAGATCAGCTATCACAGCTCGCCCGTGATCGAGGCGGCCTCTCGTCTGGTTCTTTGTCAAGCATGCTTCAAGGTCAGAGGCAAAATAGCTTTGACGCGCTGATGTCACTCGATTTTCAGTCGTTACAGTCGATTGACAACTTAGCGAATCTCATTCAGAATGGGGGAATGAATCATGTACCGGAATCGGGCCTTCGTAATGCCGAGTTTGTGGCCTCACGAACTATGGGTTCGTCGGGCGATTTAATGGCCGACAGGCATCTCGGCTCAGCGGGGCGTATGGAATCATTCCTGCGAAATTTCTCCAATAGCAATATGGGCCACAACAACGCGTCAGGGAATAGCAACTCCAATTTGAGTTCTCTCTTGCAAAGTATGGGGAATTTGAACCAATTGGGTGCGGGCCTCGGTAATGGCGGCGGCAACGCAAGTTCAGGTAATCTATGGGCAAGCAATGCACAGAGCGCGGCCAGTCTGGCGAACTTACTCCGTCAGGACTCATCTACAGGATTAACGGCTTTGAGAGTACAAGACGGGTTAAATTCTCAACGGAACTCATCCGTTGATGATTTCTTGAGCTTGATGGCCGCTGGGGACATTCCCCACCAAGATCCTTCGCTACTCGATATTCCTCTCATGCAGCAACAACACGGTCAAGATAGCGCGGCTCGATTGCTGGCTCACCAGCAGCTGATGCAAAGCAACCCTGCACTTGCAAATGCACTTGCATCGCGCTCATTAGGAAATCTGTCTACTGCTGGACTCCAGTTCGAATGGCTTGGTGGCAGCCGCCGGAAATAAGAGAAAGCTCGGGGATTTGTCTGGTTTATTGAACGCGCAAGACGGAAACAAACACTAATTGTAAGAAATCAATATCGTTATTGAAATGTTGAACTCTACGAATGTTATTATCATTTTATTAAGGTTTATACAACATAACGCATTCTAAAAGGGGTTCTTGAATCCTTCGTAGTTAAGGGAAATTGAAATCAATTCGATTTTCTGAATTAAGTAAGAATTGTAACTTCGTTAAAGCATATGCAATCGAGCGATATTTTACCCAATCCAACGGGCAAATTGCTCTGCTTCCGAAGAGTCGGGGGTGAGACGTTTGGAATTGAAATCGGTTCCGCCGGTGTAACCTTCAATGAGGAGCATAAGATGGTTCTTCTGCTTGTGCTGTAGCAATGTATCCTCTAGATCCATGTATCCTCGCTCAAGCAGCATGTCAATAATGCGCTCATCTTTGACATGGGCGTTTCGGTAAAAGTGCTGACGTATAGCTTGCTTGACTTCCTTTTCTCCGACGTGCACAATATCATAAATTGTCATGACACGGGGGACTTCCCTGTAAATTTTCAATCGTGAGTGTATATAACAAAGGAAAGAAAGCGGAATTGCAACTTAAAGCAGGCTCCCATTTGACAATCGTACCTGATGATGCTCCGGTACAAACGAGCCGGTTTGTTCTGGAGAGTGAGACTTCGCGCTTTGAGCGCCAACTGCAAACTTGCCATGCTAAGAACCTCTGCTATATTTTTTACTACACCGCGTTACAGTTTACCTTTCTAGAGTTTGTTCTGACTATTTGCGTTAGTTATAGCATGGAAATGGGCATGAACGCAGCTCGTTGCGTTGCGGCGTCATGTTGATGCGACGGCGCGACGCACTACGAAATACTCCGTACAAAAGACTGAACGATAGTGTACCGGTACACTGTACACGCCATTTATCCACTTTCTCTCGACCCGCACCGGTACTCGACTTTCGAAAAAAATTGACGAAAAAAACAAACACAACAGATGAAAACGACCATGTCGAAAGTCATGCCAATGGAGTTCCCCACAAACGAATAATATTATGATCACGTTTAAAATCTCCTGCTTCATTACTTTCTTGTCCCTTTTGTTGTCTTTCGCTTGTGGTCTACACATGCCGGAATCAAGCCCAGTTCGTCTTATTACCAACAAAATGTGCCCGTTCGCCCAAAAGGCTTGGCTGGCCTTGGAATGCTCCCAAATTACGTACAAAATGGAAGAAATATCCTTGTATGGTGCGGGAGGAAAGCCGGATTGGTTTTGGAAACTCAATGCGGCTGGGACTGTCCCCGTACTAGTACAAGAGGTGGCTTCCGATACAAAAGTTTGGCCGAATTCGGATTTGATTTTACAAGCCATCGGAGCGGGAGACGTAATATGCGACAGTAACGTGCTTCAAGTGACAGAAAGTCAACGGAAAGCTGTCGACGAATGGAGAAAACGAATCAACGAAATGCTGCCTACCGGCAAGAAAGCTGTTTTGGGAAGCGGAAACACTTCTGTGCTGGCAAAAATGCTACAAGAGAAGATGGAAAGCAAACTTTCGAGTCAGGATACCGACTATTTGGTTGGAAATGCTGTCACTATCGCTGACTGTCATGCTTTTCCTTTTTTATGGCGCTTGGATCAAGAATTTGGACTCGCCACCGGATTAAATTGCCCGAAACTAGGCGGCTGGGTCAACAGACGTTCCAAACAACCCGAGTTCCGCAAAACAATTCAATCAGCTTGGTGGTGGTGGTGGTAATCGATCAAGCATTCTTTAGTAGCAACCACGTCATATTCAGTTTACGTTCCTTTCCTTTGAACTTCAGTTTACGTTCCTTTGAACTTGTTGAAAAATTGCGCCTGCTTCAATAGTAGCTCGGATCCATCGAAACTAGCAGTTGTCCGTACTTTTGTTAAACTAATTTGATAGGATCGATCCAGTTTCCAATACGCAGCTCCTCGTTGCAGAATGTTGAGATAGGCTCGTCCAGTAGGTCGATCTTTGTGGATACGACTTTCTTTGTAGACCGACTCTCGTCCCCATCGACTCGTTAAAACGAATGCCGGAATGAGTTCTACGTCATTTCGCGCCAAAGCTAGTTCACCCGCTCTGTCATTGTCACCTTCGTAAGGAACCACCGAACACCTTTCCCATAGATAAGCCAAAGGCACTCCCTCGGATAGACTGAGTGAAGCAAACTGATCCGAAGTCAGTGAATGCAAAACTCCGTGAACAACACTTCCGGGCTCATACCGTACAGATGCAGCGGCCGACTGACCCATTGATATGTCGAAGGCAAGTCGATAATCAGTCAACACGGCGGCTGTACTGTTGCTATAACTCAGATCAATTTGCCGAAGCGCTTCCATCGTTTCCGGCAGCATATTCGAGCCAATCGCAAAATAGTTGTAGCGAGGAGCAGACGCGCCAAACGAAGAGACACTTCGTAGTATCATTGCGGTGGTGGTCATCAACGCCACAATTGAACGATAGAAGTAATGCCGAAACATGAGACACAGATATGTGTATTCAAGAAAAAAGCCGAGTGACCGACTTTTTCAGTCTTAAAGGTGCGGTTTGAAATCGGCCGGAACACTCTGTTGTTACAGCCAAGCGCAGTGAATCATTTACACCTTACGAGTAGTTCGATTGCCCCATGCACTGTACACCTTGCTACGCTTGCGTTCTCGCATCGTCAGATTCCGTTCCGAAAAAGAAATAAAAGGAATGCGATGAGCCAGCGGAGAGCTGTTGGAACTCAGCGTACCGGTAGGCGTAGGGGCAGGGGTTGGGAAGAACAGTTCGGAGCGCATTAAAGACAGAGAGAAACGAGTCACGTGGAATGAGCCAGTCGTGACTGAAGAGTCGCTTCTGGAAAAACGATATCGTAAGAACCAAACGGAAAAGAATCGGTGCCATCCGATCATTCTTTCTGGATTGTTTAGATTTACTTGGGTGTTAAGTCTTCACTTGTAGTTGCTTGTTGTAGTATTAGTCGCCTCATCGGCGCTTACACGACAATCGAACTCTTGTGGTTACAAGTTACAACAAGAGCAATAAACCGATTGCGCCTCATGACTGAAATCGAGTCATGACCAAAATTTGATCAACATTTTTTTGGACGACTTATCAAAAAGCCTGCAAAAATAACGAAGCATGCACTTTTTAAGTCCCTTTCGTCGAACGCGAACAGGTAACTCCAATGGCTATGCTGGCAGAGATTTCGCATGAGTATTTTCTAAATTAGTTTCCTTTGACGGTCCAATGACAAAGGAGGACCTGTTGATTGAAGTGTGTTCCGTCAACTCAATTGCCATTCTTGCCCTCCGTTGATCATTACTTTTGTAAATCACGCCCTGCTTATAGACATGGGGAATATCACCGCCAGAGACGTCGAAAAGCTTTGGGATTTCTTGTCTTCCGTATTTAATATAGATCCAAAGTGTTGACCGTTTTTCACCACGACTGCGTGTCAGTCATGAACTGAGACCCATTCAGTGTCGCATCGCGGGTCAGTTTATTATCTCGCGACTACTCATCATGATGTTTCCGAGCCCGATATCTATTCAATCTTCGTTCCTTTACAAGATTGATTAGCAGTACTTGTCCTGATCACGATGCGATAAATATCAGCAGCAGTTGTAATGCAGGTCTAGGTATTTACGAAGAAAATACTTGTGGAATTTCGTGGTTCCAAATCACTATAGACTCAAGTGTCTGCGACGTTTCAACACGACTGCATTTCAGTCATGAATCATGATGTTTCCGAGCCCGATATCTATTCAATCTTCGTTCCTTTACAAGATTGATTAGCAGTACTTGTCCTGATCACGATGCGATAAACATCAGCAGCAGTTGTAATGCAGGTCTAGGTATTTGCGAAGAAAATACTTGTGGAATTTCGTTGTTCCAAATCACTATAGACTCAAGTGTCTGCGACGTTTCAACACGACTGCATTTCAGTCATGAACCTCCTTGCGAGTGGGAGTGTCGCCGAGGACAAAAAAATAGGTAGTGCTGTGGGTAAAATAAAAGAAAGCTATAACAAGCATTTTGTTTCCAACAACAAGGAATGCAAATATTCATTTGACTTCAAATTGACCATGAATAGTCTTTGGTGGACGCCTTCGTGGACGACTACCTCGAGTGCCCATAAGAAGGATGAGCATGCTCTTATTGACGTGAATTCACGCGACGGTGAGGCCGAAGATGAGTTGACGCAGTTCCCCGTTTACGGTAGTGGTGTCAATGTTACCAAATTTCCCGAGAATCGAGTACCGACAGCGCAAGAATGGCTTCAATTAGGCGTTGGACTTGGTGAAGAAGAGGAGGAGGATGAAAGTAACAGCGAAAATGTCGCGACAACTCACCCGAGAAAACAGCAACCCGAAAAAAGGAAAACGGAGGAATGGGAAGAATTTCTTTGGCATACAGAGACGATACTACAATCTCCAGACACTTCCGAGCAACCACAACAACTCAATAGCTCAGAGAGTCCGGGTAAAATGAACACAGATCAAAAACACTGGATACCAGAACAACTGTCGCAGAATTGTTTTGCTTGTGATACGCCGTTCACTGTTTTTCGAAGGAGACACCTTTGTCCCCGGTGCAGCCAAGTGTTCTGCAACACATGCAGCGCGTACTTTGTTCCTCATAAGAATTCAACACAACGAGTCTGTCAACTGTGTCGAGACCAGTCGGTTCAAGACGGCGAGAAGGAGAACGATACCAAGATCAAAGGAAACAATGACGTCGCAGAAACGACCCCAGTGGCGGAACCGCCGCCTCTGCAATCCTTGTCCGCGAACAGATCGGTGGGACAGGCAGCGGCGCAACATCTAGAATCCATGGCAACCGAAATCATACGTGTACATGCCGCTGGAATATGGAATTTACCGGAATCAAACAGGAAACGATGGATTCATCAGTTGCTGACACTGGCCACACGATGCTGCGCGACCGTCGAGCCCAACGTGAGACGAGGTGATTTGCTAGACATTCGACCGTATGTTAAAATCAAACGTATTGCTGGTGGTTCTTATTCGGATTGCGCATATCTTTCGGGTATCGTGTTTCGCAAAACAGTGACACACAAACGAATGGCCAAATTCGTGATAAAACCAAAAATATTACTTGTAGCCGGAAGTCTGGAATTTCATGGTCGTGCCGAAGGCCATTTCGCTTCTTTGGATACTCTCTTTGAACAGGAGACAAAATACTTGGAAATTCTGATCAACAAAATTACCAAACTCAAACCAGACATTGTCATCCTTGGGAAATCTGCTAGCAGAAAGGCGCAGGAAATGCTATTACGAGCAGAAATCATCCTTATCCAGCACGTCAAAGCATCGCTATTGAGTCGCATTGCACGCCAAACAGGTGCCGCCATAATCTCCAGCACAGAGCAAGTATTAAATCATTCTGGTACGGCAGTCTTGGGTTACTGCGAACGCTTTCGACTGGTCACCTTTCGCGACAACGAAGTATACGTTCCTAACACAGAACCGCGCAACTCAATGGAACGTGAAGCCGCACTCTGCGCGCAACAACTCGGTGAAAAGGTTTGGGATGGTGCTTTGGCAGTAAAAACTGGTTTAGCGAAACGTGGTGTAGCGAACACTTTCGTGATGCTGGAAGGGTGTCCAAAAAATCTAGGGTGTACCATCGTTTTGAGAGGAGGAACCAAGGACTTTTTGGCGGAAGTGAAAACTGTTTTGCGGTTCGTGGTGCATGTGGCATACAATTTACGACTCGAAACTGCTTTTCTCAAAGAAAGAGGTGCTTTACTGAAACCGACTTTCTCAGTCAGCAATGCCCATGTAAAATCATCATCGCTAGCTGTCGATTTTGGTTTGCCCCCATCTGGACGAAAAGTACGGCCCTGGAATGGCGATAATAATGTTAATCAAACTGAGCAAGGCGAAATCACAGCCATGGATCATCAGTCCATTCTAATAACGTCAGTGTGGATGGCTGAAAAGTCACAATGTTGCCCCGCTGAAGTAAAAGGTATATGCTATTACTCTTTGCAGGATGTTGCACTGGGTCAATTTTTGCGGGATTCTTGTTTCAATTTGTCATTAAAATGTCAGAACCCCAGTTGCAAGAAGAGTGTTCTTGACCACTCACTGGCATTTGTCCACCATGATGGATTGATAAACATAACGGTAAGGACGAATTCGTTCCCATGATACAATTGAGTAGTAATCTTACTTGAGTTTCAAAATAGGTGGAAGAACTGGATACTCCGTTTCCAGGGGAAATCGATCGCGACGACAGGGAGGATGTGACTGTTGACGAAGTTGACGATGAAGCGGACAAACCAATTGTAACTTGGACTTATTGTAAGAACTGTCGAAAGAATGCCACAGCCCCTGTCTTCATTAGTGAGCAAACTTGGAAATGGTCATTCGGAAAGTTTCTTGAAGTCTTTTTCTATAATCGAGACGGTGTACTACGGGAGTGCGGGTGTCCTTTGCAGTCTTCCGTATTATACTATGGTTGCGATTCGTTGGCTGCTCGTTTCACCTATGAACCGGTGAAGCCTTACGGAGTATTTGTACGCAAAACTTTGCCTATTGTTTTGGAATGGCACCGCCAAGAGGCGATGCGCCGTTTGGACGTTATCTCCATGGCGTCGTCGGAATTGTTCGTCAAATTCGACAAGCACATCGAAAAAAGTATCGCGGGAAGCAAGGTCACTTTTCCATTCGGCCAACAACCGCCCGGAACATTTACAGACTGTTTTGTCCGAGCTGAATCGGATTGGATCTGAAGTGGATTTAGCGGCAAAAACATTGCAAGAGAAGATTGCATCGGTATCTGATAGCTGTCGCCAAAGCGATGAACTGCAGACCGTTCTAAGATTTCCTGGTCTTGCCAAACGATATCTATTCATGGTTATGTCTGCATGGAACGAAAAGCTGACAGCCACAGGCCAAGCAATATCAGCGATGAAAAAACTAGCTGGAGTAGTCGGAACCAATCCTGGCGATCCCTTACAGGAGGAACTTTTAGAGGGTATGAGACGGTTAAAGGAACTTAATGAGCAATACGCCCGCTACGACGTCATCGACATGAATCAGATACTTCCGAATATTCCCAATCCCAACGTTTTTGATGACGACGATGAATTTGACGATCAGCCTGACACTTCTATCGACTTTACGGTTGGCGTCGACGCTGATGTCTTGGCGTCACGTCGTCGACTGCAGAAAACAGCAAAAGGGTCAGTTCAAAGTACGATTGAGGGCGGTCGCAGCAACAGTAAACCAGCACCGAAAAAAACATTGGGGACTCGACGACAAGGCGACGATTTTGCTAACTCTTTGGAAACGAATATACCACCCAAATCAACTCCCGGTGGTGCCGTGAAATCAGCGATAACGCGCTTTTTTTAATCGTGGGGGACGGGAATATGAATCATATCGAGTCGATCTTGGCATCTTTAGCGAAGGCAGACCCAGATTAGCGCCGGGTGTGAACGGAATAATTGTTCCGGTCATCGACGAACAGCTTAGTACGATAATTGCCTACTCACTCTTGTCTTCCGAATACGCGAAACAGTTCAAGCACTTTTCAAAGTTCGAAGGAGACGCGGACGATATGCACGCATCACAAGCGCATAAACAGCAACAAAATGACCAATCCGGAGCTCCATCATTAGAAGGAACTCTTCCGTCTACCACCCGATCATCGATACTGAATGAATCAACTCGTACGATTGAGCGAAAAATGTTGAATCGTAAAAAATCTCACATTAAGATCACGTTCCGCGACTACGATGAAAAGGGTCGAGTAACTTGCAAATTTGTTTGTACATCATATTGGGCAACGCAGTTTCATGCCGTTCGAGAGGTGTTCCTCTCTAGAAACGGGGATGATGGAGATAAAGAAGATATAGAGCGGTCTTACATGGAAAGTTTGTCCTCCGCATATTCCTGGGCTGCTTCTGGAGGAAAGAGTGGAGCATCGTTTGCAAGGACGAACGATGACAGGTTTGTTATGAAAAACATCAGTCGCACAGAACTGCAAATGTTCCTGGAATGTTCAAGTGCTTATTTTGGAGTACTTGAGCAAGGCTTTCTTTCACGGACTGTAAGTTGCTTGCAAAGAAGAATTAGAAGTGCTACACGCATCTTACCTTTTTCTTTTTTGACAGTCCTACTGTGCTATGCAAAATTGTCGGAGTTTACCAAATTGGCATCCACAACCGTGTAACTGGCAAACGAACGATGGAACAAGTCGCAGTAATGCAAAATATATTCTACAACAAGAATATCAATAAAATTTTCGATCTGAAAGGTAGCTTGCGAGGTCGTTTCGCTGCGCAGCGCAAAGATGAATCACAAGAGGACATCAACGCGAAAGCAAAGAGCGCCAATGTCACGGACTCCGACAACAACTCTATTTTGGATGGCAACGAGCCGACCCATATATCTGCCGTTAAGCGAGATGGTCCAGTAACCTTGCTGGATGGAGATTTTCTAGAATTTACACGCGGTCGACCTCTTCCTTTAACGGATCGTGCGAAAGCTCTTTTCCAAATGAGTATTTTGAACGATACACTATTCTTATCCATCATTAACGTGCTGGACTATTCTATTCTCGTCGGAGTTGACGAAGACAGCAACGAACTAGTTGTGGGTATCATTGATTTCATGAGACAATACGACATTTTGAAGCAGATGGAAAGGGTGGGCAAGTCCTTGCCGATGGTAGTGGGCAGCGAAGCACCGACGATCATTCAGCCACCTTTGTACAAGGCGCGCTTTACCAATGCGATGGAGAGGTATTTCATGACGGTTCCCAATACGTGGACTTCGATTTGACAGTTATAGTCACAATAATCTATCTTGTTGTAAGCTGTAAACGGAGTTCCCGTTTCGTAAGACTCAGCTGAAGTCGGCTACATGAATCACGCGTAGGCAATCAAAGCGTCGCAGCATCCTTCTTCCAACGATTGTGCTTCGAATGGATGATGGCACTCGGCATTCGTGACAAACAGACCATTCGCCTGCGAGGGCTAAGTGAAATTGGCGTAGATATTCGAAGCAGTGCAACTCTCCCCCTTTTCACGGCATGGGCTAAGGTGGTGAAAGTTTTTTTGGTATTGCAGTCAAAAACTCATGACTCATGACTCATGACCCATTGTTGACGACGACGACGACGACGAACAACGCCGCGACACTTGTCCGCCCGTCAGCCGTTATGCCATACCTATTTTTTTTGCTTTTTCTCGACCCCCTTCAATTACTACGTATTATTATTTTTTGATTGTGAAAAATGTTTGACCATTGTACCAGGTACTTGTAATATAATTCTTTAAAAATCCATATTAAATTCACAGTATCAGCAGAATGAACGAGGTAGACTGGTTAAAGCACCAGTTGGTTGTACCTGGGCAAGTTATTGCTGTCGCTTCCGTAAGCGAAGGTGCAGAAGAGTCGGACGATTCGTTTCTGAGAGGACATGGAACATACATTGAGAAGACTCGCACCGAACAAAGGCTGATTGCCTCTGTGACAGGTATTGTTCAACGCGTCAATAAACTGATCACCGTAGAAAGTGTTTGCAGTTCGATTTATGACGCTCATACGGGGGACCTTGTGGTCGGACGGATCGCCGCGGTAGGAGGAGCTCGATGGAGTGTGACGCTCATCGGCCACGCGAAAATGGCTTCTTTGCCATTATCGGGTGTACATTTACCAGGGGGCGTTCAACGTATCCGGACAGCTCAAGACGCCCGCGAAATGAGACAATACTTAGAAGAAGGTGACATTGTTTCCGCCGAAGTTCACAAAGTTCAGGCCGATGGGACAGTATTTTTGCACACTAGAAGCTTTCGCTACGGCAAACTTGAAAATGGGTGTGTGATTACGGTGTCGCCATCTCTAGTACCACGCAGGAAAAACCACTATTTCGATTCGTTCCTAGATCGGTTTGAGGTACTTTTTGGATGCAATGGAATGATATGGATGCAACGCAAGCTACAGACCACAGATACAACAACCAATCCGGTCGATAGCAACCAAGATTTGGCGGAATTACAAGAAAGACGGAGAGACGAGCATGCGAGCCTTCCCTACTCTCCCGAGGAACGCAAGTCACTAGCCAGATTACGAAATTCAATCGAGTGTCTAAGGTTGACGCATACTTTAGTGATACCAGAATCGGTGGAAGAAGTGTTCAAAAGAGTATCGAATTGAACATTTCCTTGGCAGACATGATCTTGCCTCAAAATGCAATACACTTGACTGCCAGTCAACGAGCTTTATAAAGCGTGTTTGTTTATGAAGTTTAAAATAAGTTGAACCGTAATATACGTAAAGTAGTTTCAACTAGAATGTGAGATTGATGTTGGTGGTTTCAGTTTCAGATATTCTGAAATGCGTCTCCCCAGAGAATCTAGATCAATACTCGAAGCCATAGACTAGTACTTGTAGTAAGTATACGAAAAACCGGTCAGTTCTTGGACAAACTAGACAATTGTTGTAGCAACCGTTTCCCTTCTTCTGCCGCGACTCATTAGTGTAGTTGGTTATCACTACGGGTTCTGATTCCGTCAACCTAGGTTCGAATCCTAGATGAGTTGATTTTTAGATTAGGGTTCGGGTTAAAGTCGAGCGCAGGTCTTTGATAAGGTTAAGTTAAAGGCCCGGTTAGACGACCTCCTCCTCTTTTGGGGCTTGCTCGCGAGCGAAGCGAGCATGGGCAGACGCCGAAAGGCGTCTTTATAAATTTTCGCGTTTCGTCGTTCGCACAAAACCTTGTCCTCAATAAATTTCTTTCGTCGCCATCGACATCAAAGTAGCGCTTTCAATCGAATTTCGCATTACTTTTGCTCTTTTTCAGGTCAATACTCTTTCGTATGAATACAAGGCTTACACATGAGCAGTTTCTTGGCGATCCTTGAGGGTTAGAGTGCCGATTTATCGGCTTTTAGGTCTTGCCCACGATCGAAAATTCAGAGAAAACATCGCCGACAAAAGCTCTCCGAAAGCCGAGAAACATACTGACACCATTCTATGACAATGTCAAAAGCATCATGCTTCGCTTCAGACGTTCCCACAAGAAAAGGCTTCTTTATCGTCTCATTCTTACTAATCGATTTTCGCTTCGAAATTTTCTTTCTCCTTGCGTCGGATCGTCAACTTCGCACGAGCGACAGAACCGCTTCGATTCAAATAAACTCAAGTCAATAGTAGGTACCAGTACCAGGTACTTGTAGTACGTCCGATTCCCTTTGGTGTTTTTGGTGCCTAGCGCGAACAGAAGCATCAGCATCCCAACGTTCGGGACTGAAATTCATTTGTGTCATGAATCAAAGAGCTCTACTACAGTTTGATTTACAGTGAAGATGGGGTACTACATATGATAGTGTCACATTTTCGCTGCGACAAAAGAAACCGCGTGCATCGCGCGCCGCGCCGATCTGTGACCTTTCGACAACGAATTCGTGATTCCACATAAGCGCAAAGAACATTTTGAACTTATAATATTTCTCTGTGCGGAAATTCGATTCACACTTTGCAGTAAGAGATGACGCTTTACCTAGTTTAAACACTACAATTTTTTGTTGCATTATAAAATGTCGTTGTTCTTGAATTTGGACTTTCACAAGTAATTAGTCGTCACTATCATCAAGGAAGCACTCCGGCGTGAACGCAATTGATCGACGCAATAATCAACGAGCGACGAGACGAGCGAGCGAGCAATGCATTGTTCCTCATTGACAAGCAACGCGAATCAACATTTCATTGAATTAGAAGCTTATCCGATTCCGTTTCATCTTTACCCTTTAAACGAGGACTACAGACTGACTACAGAAGGGGGCAAAGTGATCGCGAAAGCGAGTTAAAAGTATCCTGTGCGGCAAGGGAATCGCGCGCCTCATGTCAATGCTTCGATACATAAACAACAAGATAACTACAATCGTTCTCTCTTCCTTTCAGTCAATCCACACGCTAGTGTTTCATCATGTCATCGAACGATGCTAAAGCTCCGCCACGGAGTGTTCGTCGAACGAGCACGAATCACCAATCGAATTCAAAACCCGCCGAATCACGGGATCCCGACGAACAACCCTTAGAGAACGTTGACAAAGTCGCCAACCAAGCGAGTAACAACACCACTGTTACTGCTAGCTGTTGCAGTCACGGCGGGGACCACACAAGTCATGACTGCTGTCCGAGTCACTCTTTCTGCCAAGAAGTCAGCGACATTCCCTTTGACGAAGAGGCATTTCGTAGACACGTGGAAGTCTTGATGGAAGACGACCGCATCATCAAAAATAAGAAGCCAGAAAGCGGTCGCTGGGGTAAAAAAAACGAATGGCGGTCCTCTGGAAGCACACAAAGCATATCTCCGACATCCGCTGGACAAGTTCTATTTCTGCCTTATCTGTTACCGAAATCAGCAAGGCGTTCGTGACTTCAAGCAAGCCGAAGTCCTGTTCACAAGAAAGGGACTGGAGCGGCACGCTTCAGAATTTGAGCATATGATCATCGGATCAGCAGATTTTGTTCGATCCGAAAAGGAGAACGACACGCGTAAGCTGGGAAAGGTAAAGGTCCATGTCAGCGAGATCATCCTGTGGCATCCATTTGCTGGATGGTACTGCAAGCTCTGCTTCGACAAGAATGGAGATGGGGACTACCTGAATGCTCGCGTCAATACTGGTTCGGGTGATCTCGGCATGCACGTTGCTGCGCATACCAAAAATCCCGAAGACCCTGTCATAATTGTTGGCATTAAAAAGTTCCAGCCAACTATGAAGGATCAACCGAAAAGCGTTTTCGATTACTATTTCGGGAAAGTTGATTACGGAGAAGGAATGTCAAGAGTTGGAAAGAGAAGGGCATCAAATTCGAGCGAGAATTTGAAGAGGCGTCGGATGAAGTGTTTGAGGATTGGCGATCCGAGATGGAAGTGTGCAACGAAGAAGGGAGGCCCTTTCCTCCGTTCGTCTTGGCGTCTGTTGTGCGTCGGCTGCTCAATCGAACCGAAAACGGCACGGCCAAAGTGGGCGAACGTGCGAAAATCATTAGCCGTGAGGTCCAATTTGAGTTATTGAACCAATACAACTTCTACAAAGATCATGCCAAGGAACGAGCCGAACTTCATCGTGTGGCACAAAACATGGAATTTCGTGAACTGCATGATGACGACTCTATAAACTTCGGTGACATTCGAAAGCTAGTGTTCAACTTGGAAAAGTTCATTGTTGTGGATGAGAAAGCCATCTTTGAAGTTGATTATGCCATTTCAGTCAATGGTCAGGGATTTGAATACTACGTATTTCCAGTGGTTTACTTAATATGCGATATTGGTTGCGTGATTTCGGTGCATTGTCGCTATTTAAGCAAAGACATTGCGATTCGAAAACTTTTGGACGGAGATACGGAAATCGTAGGTATTCGATATGTGATGAAATACCCCGATCGAGAATATTCTGATTTCATAGAGCTTTACAAAGTTCGGACATTCAAAGTATGCAAATCGACACCAGCGCGAGGTTCAGGCGGTTACTACCGATATGCCTCATTGCGAAGTGAACAAATTGGTTGGTCTTGCCGTTATGCGATCGCGCACCTCAACCTCACAGCCTATGGTGGACCTCGACCTGCGGGTCACATTTGTCAGCACGACAGTCATCGATGGAACAACGATATTCGCGTGCTCCGATGGATTCCATGGGAAGACAATTATCGGGCAGAAAATTTGGACCCTCTGTACGTATTGCAACGACGTTTGTCTGTCATTCGTTGGCATTAGCTCTCACCGTTCTCTTATTTCATGGTTCAGATCATCCATCAAGTACCCAGTGTTTCGTTCCAAAGTGAGCATTGATCCTAACGTCAAAGTTGATTATGGAATGTGGAATCACCATCCGGAAAGACACTTGGAACATATTTGGGTGGATCCTGGCGGTACTCATTGCTGGGATGATCAAAAGAAGAAAATGCTCAGCATCACAGAGAAATGGTATGAGAATGGATGGATGGAACGATCGGTCGACATCGATGATGCTCATGGTTTGCGCACAAAATACACTTTCGGTTGTTTGTGCTATGAAATCCATAACCAAATTTCTCTTGACGGCAAGGGTTTGACAGTCGATCACGTAAACAATGAACGCGACGATAACAGCAAAGATAATCTTGTTGCGGCAACTGCTCTGGGCCAAAGCTACAACAAGAAAATCCATAAAGAAAAGCGCACAGATGGGACAATACCCGGTGTCCGGTCGGTTGAGGAAAACAATTTTTGGTTAGCCCAACTCTCTTATATGTCGCGAGTGCAATGGAAGACGTTCCCCTTCGATCCCCAGGATGAAGAATCTCGAGCAGACGCTTTAGCTGTTGCTGTCAGTTTTAAAAAGGACCACGTTGTTTTTGTGAAAGAGCAGCAACAGAAGCTAGCGGACGATATATTACATGAAAGAATCACGCTGGCGGAGGCGAACCGTGCTATGTACGACATTGGGTTTGATAGTGGAACGGAAAGTGACAGCGAAGAAGCAGAGGAAAGTTTGGCGCTCGAAACCGATGAGAATCGCAATCCAGATACAAGCATCGAGGGTTTGGAATTATGCGTGCCAAAGCCACTCAGCCGAAAGGTGACTGGCTTCAAAAGAAGACCAACAATATTCAAAAGAATTGGTCTAAAACGCGCCGCAAGTCTCCGCCTCTGTCTTTGAACGAAATTTTGGATGAGAATTCGGCACCTACTTTCCAAGATTTGTCGAATCGGTCGTCCTGACTGTTGTGTACTCACAGAGATAACATGATTAGCATGGTGCTGTATTCTTGTAGTGAACACGCTTAACATCTACCGCACATAGATCTAACGGTTCCGCTCGCTCCGCTTTTGATAGCTTCAAAGCCGAGTCGACTGCTCGCATTCCGGGGTTTGTCGGTTTGACCCAGCCGGAGTGCCGCCTCTGTCCCAATGATGACGATCAATGATCACAAATGAACATGCTAAACATCTACCGCACATGGTCTCTCTAGATGTACGATTCCGCTCGATCCACTTTTGACAGCTTCAAAGCCGAGTTGGCAGCGGACATTCCGGACTTTGTGTACCAGGTATTTGACCCATCCGGACTAGCGTGATGGTCCTCAAGGACAGTAAACGCAACGGACAGATGCTTCATGGTTCATTCAAAGTGGGTGGATGCAACCCGACAGCCGATTGTGCCCCAACGACGACGATGCGGTGCCAGACCATGGGCGAATTTATTCGCATCACTGTGTTCCGTCGATGAATAAGATAAGCTGAAAAAAATGAGAAACTTTAGACTACCAGGTAGGTACGCCAAAATGAACCGTGATCCTCCCCTTACTCCAGGTATGCGTGCTACCAGTACAATACTTTAGGAAAGGTCAGTCGGAGGTGTTCATGCTTCTAGCTATTGATCTGCATTAAAGTGATATAATTCAGACATCGTCGTTCTTCCCTTCGCTTGTATTCGGCGACTCTTGTTTCCTAACAAGCGGTACGTCGACATCCCCTTCCTCATTTTCTTCTGCCGATGGCCATGTTCCGGTCCTATAGTATTGCCGCACCAAATTCATGAGATCCGTCGCCGAATCTTGCGTTACGACAGTATTCTTACGTGCGTAGTAAGCAGCCGCGACAAAGACAGCGCCCGTGAGGAGCATGTTGAGTATCTTCACAAGAATGTGTCCAGTAGGACCACTGCCCGGAATCACAATAGGAATGTGTTTGACGTCTCGGCACATGAACAAATGGAACTGGAGCACGTACGTCTCCAGGGTGATGCGCCCAAAGAATTCCAAGGCGTGCGAATGAACCTCTGTCAGATATTTCGACGCGTTGCGCATCATGAGGTAACCAAAGACAGGGATCCAGAAAATATAAGGGTGCATCGGGTTGTATGTGAACTTGTCCTGAATGGATCCAAACATAAAGTACCAGAACAAAATCAAGGCTAGACCAGCTGCACCTTGTGTCACCGAAACGATATTCTGATGAAGTGTGGCTGGCGGGGCTGTATTGTAAAATTGGATGGCCTTCTTGACATACGACCAGCCAAAACCAGCGAGTATCCCAAACCAAGTGGAGTACTTGTCCGCCTGAAAGCGGAAGAAAATCTCGTCGGAAAAGAACTTTAAGAAATTGACAGCCCGCGTTTCATAAAACAGAATATGCACCAATAAGCTAATACCGATGGCGGCCAAGTTACGTTGTACGGCAGGCTTGATGAATCGTTCCAAGACGTGAGCGACGTACGCTGTCGCCATGGTGACGAAAAAAGCCCGTGGTATGAAGCGGTACAATGTAAAAGTCGTCGAGTTTGGTACCGACGACCAAACAAAGTAAGAGCGGAAAGTAATTGATTCGTAGCCACATACTGATAGCACGTTCTAGCGAGAAATCTCTCTTCTTTTCAAAATACTGCCAGTTCCCCCACCCCGTCATAAAGACGTAGGAGGAAACGAAAATGCGGATTTCGTTGTAGACGAAGCGAGCTCTGAAGTAGTGATACTGCAGCAAAGTTATAGACGTCAGAAGAAAGTTGATAATATACCCTGACAGCGTTCTACGCAGGCCAGTACTCACCATGATAAACGCCCATTGCATCCATCCCTTCCATTCTTCTGTTTGATCCCTGGAAAGAGGTTGAATGCCCCTAGCCGATCCATTGGCATCATGTTGCATCGTGACCAGCGCTGCGACTAAGATCACCACATTCATAACCCAAAACATGGGAGCATTCTCGTTTTCATCGCGGGGATACGATGCCGGCCAGTTGTTACCCACAAAAGCCAATGCGAGAATTCCGGCTACGTGTTTTTGCGCTTTGAGAAAGTCATCGCGACTCTTCCAGTGGCTCCACAGATTGCGGGCAAACGTTTCAATTGATCTCTGTGTCATTGAAACTAGTTTGTGTGAAACGACCCACGGAAAATAATGAACACTACACCTTTCTTTACTCGAACATCAACGCTTGTTAAAATGGGTCATTGTCGTGTGTGTGTTTTTTCGAAAAGCGAAAATGACCGTAAATGTTTTGGCTAGGAAAAGCTGGTGCGACATTTTCTTGTTGTGGTGCGACGTGCGACATTATCGACCCCTGAGATAATGAACTATAGACTATAGTTGACCTACAGATATTGAACTGTAGATTGACTATAGACAATGATCTCTAGATAGATGATCTATGGAAAGATGTACGTCACAACATCGAGGTTCGTCACAACATCGAGGTTGCCAGTTTCGTTGTGACTATTTCTAATTGAAAAGACCTCATTGGATGATTCGCTTGCTTATTTCAATCGTCATCTTATGTGGTTTCAGCACCATCAAAATAATGGGAATAGGATCTTCTTCCATTTCAGAACTTCGTTTCAGTGTGTATCTTCGCAGCATGTGACACAATACTATCTTGAATTCGGCCATGGCCAGTGGCTGCCCTACGCAGTTTCTTGGCCCGACAGAAAACGCCATCCAGTCCTCCTGGATTTTCGAATCTTCCATGAAGCGCTCGGGAATCCATTCATGCAATCGTTCCGATACCCCATTGGTCCACTTGGAATTAATGAAAGGAAAAATATAGACGGACACGTTGGCTGGAATCACAAATATTTTCCCTCCTTCGTTCTTCAATACGCAGTCCTCCACCGTGGTGCGTCCCACAACTCCCGCTGAGTACAGTCTTAGAGTTTCTCGAGCTACAGCGTCCAGGTATTTCAATGACATCACGTCTTTATACTCCGGCTGACGATTGTCGGGAAGTGCGTCAAATAAGGCGTCAATTTCATGCCGCAACTTTTCTTGGCGACCCAAATCATAAGCCAGCTGACCGAACGCAAAAGAGAGTGCGCTCGAAGTAGTGTCTTGACCAGCAAACATGAACATTTTCATATTGGCTCTCAGTTCTTGATAGGACAAACCATCTTCATCACAAATCATGTAGGACAACAGATCGCGGTGTCGTTTGTTTCCGTTGGAAGGTGTTGCTGCGTGTCGATGTTCCTGAACCCTCTTTTTCATCACTTTGTCGACTACCGAATCAAGAAACCGGATCTTTTCGTCAAACTCGCGATTTTCCTTGAATCGTAGCATGGAAGCGAACGGAGGAGACCTAGTTCGTTTCGAGAGAACGTAAAGAATGAAATGATACGTTTCATAGAGTGAAGGAGCATTCTTTGTTGTTGTCGATTCCGTTTGCGAAAAAGATCCGAATGAATACGAAAAGGCTACTTTTCCCAATGTCTCCGATGTCACTCGAGTATTCCATTCTAACACATTCAAAGCAGACGTGCTAGCTTGTTCGAGTGTACGATCGATCTCCGGAAATGCTTGCTCGTAGAGCAACTCCACCAGGACCGTATTCGTAAGCTCCAAAAAGTCTTGATTGAATCCTCGTGCTACCATCTTTCGCTGATGTTTCCATCTCGCTCCATCTGGAAGCGCGAGAAACGACCCGCCCAAAATCGGAGCCGCAATCTTGTAGGTTCTCTTTTCTTTCACAATGCGATCGGTAATATCTTTTTGAGTCAGAAATTGACGGACGAGATACGGGTCGACAATGATGACAGCGGCTCGAGCAAAAGGTAGCCGGTACGGATGAAAGAACCACAATCGGAATAGTCCCTGTTCACCCCAATTCTTGATAAAATCGTCGATCACTTGTACGGACCGCGGAATGCCGGGATATCCCGGTACAGTCCCAACCGTTCGTGCATAGGCCTCGACATGTGCTAACCAGGGACTGAATCCCTTCAGTGTTGGACCCGGAAGTTGATCGCATGCCTCAATGTATCGTTTGCGCTTCATCAACCATTGTGCTGCGAACACCACTAAAAGAGCGAACGCAATATTGCGAACGAGAAGCAGCAAGTCCGGTGATAGCAATTTCTTTGCAAAAAGCATGTTTATGTTCCGTATCAATAACAGTGGATTATTCAGGCTGCAAGTTGTTAGGTTATCATTGTAATACAATTTATCATTGCCCTGGAAACATCGCAAATAATGTTTTTTCTGGTTCCGTGTGAAATGCGGGGAACTATTTTTTCTGTATTATCTTCGCACGTCAAGAAACCACATACCCAGATTTTCTGGGAACTTGAAAACACCACACCCCCAGATTTTCTGGGTACGTGACAACAGAACACTTACTGTACATAGTCACACCCGTTTTCACACACATCACACACCCAGATTTTCTGGAGACGCAAAAGCACCACAACCACACCAAGGTGCGTGATGCCGGTAAGACTCAAGCTTTGTACAGTAAATACCCCCGGAGCCCGGAGTAAAGTTCAATGGTGCGCGGTGTGAGAAATCATGATTTGTCCTAGAGTAAAGAGAACAGTAGGCTGTAGGCTCGCGGCACAGATTTTCGTGCAAACGAATGCACCCAACGGACCTCGTTTTTTTTGGTTGTTGAACGGCAACGGAGGTTGTGATGCTAACCCAATCTCTTCATCACTCGGTTGTTCACAGACTTAATTACTTTAAAGATGCCGCGTTCGATACGTTGTGGTCTGTTTAGATACCCGGCACGTTTTTCCTTGGGCATGTGGGGTTTATTGTTTATGTCGTGTCTATCTCGATTGGGCAACCATCATTTGCAGACGCCGTGCGGAAGTACCAGGAATATCGTCGCCAGAAAAGAAGCACCCTCGCAGACGAATGATGCTCGGGATCATCTACTCGTGGACTACGGCGATTACATCTACAAGAAAGGATCATGGGACGGCGCTCCGGTAGTAATCGAAGATTTCAAGTTGGTATTTTTTACTTCGGCGAAAGTTGGCTGCACGGTCTGGAAACAGCTCTTTCGGCGCATGATGGGAATTCCGGATTGGAAAGCAGAGCAAACGCCTGATCTATTACCATGGAACTCTGAATTGAATGGACTCAAATATTTGTATGACTACGACCGAGAGACGGCATCCATGATGATGACAAATCCGGAATGGACTCGCGCCATATTTGTTCGGGATCCCAAGGAACGATTTCTTTCCGCATATTTAGACAAAGCTTTTCATAAATCATTTGTCGACAGGAATTGCTGTCCTTTCAAAATGACCTGTGCCGCGGAGGCCCGAAAATCTGCCAAACATTTTCTCGAGCTCATCAAAACCTGTGAAAATCCGCATTGGATGCCACAATCGTCCCGAATGGAAGAAAAGTACTGGCCCTTTATCAATTTTGTAGGATACATGGAACACTTGAGCGAGGATGGAGAGCGATTGTTGAGACAAATTGGGGCCTGGGAGACTTACGGCGCATGGGGTTGGGGCCCGACCGGTAAAGATTCCGTATTTCAAAGCCAAGAAGGGGGGAGGAGGGCGTGCTCATGCTACTGGAGCGCGAAACAAGTTAAAGCAATACATATCTCAAGAGTTAGAAGCTGAGCTTGACTCATTCTATGAAAAAGATTATTCGAATCCTTTTCTCCGCTTTGAGAATATCGCACTGTACAGGTAATGAAATTCAGGATGGATAAGTTGCAAAGCTATGGATAAGTTGCTAAGCTATAACTTCCCTGAGACTCCTTTAATACTGTGCTCCCTTTGTAATTCATTTCAAAGTTAGTCGAATATTGTTGTTAACATTCGAACAAGTGTCCTCAGAAATTATAGCAAACTTTCTGATCAGTTAGTCCTGTCACTCACGATCAGACTGTAGGGATTTTTGTATCAAGCGAATCTCATCACCGTTCAACGCAATCCAGTCACCTGGGGCTTCGAGTGGATAGAGACCAATGCCGCCAAAGGATACTCTATGCAGCTTTATTACTTCGTAACCCAACGCAGCTAACATCTTACGAACTTGTCGATTGCGACCCTCCACAATTGTTATCCTTATTGCTCGCCGTGACAGACGATCCACTATGCTAGGTAACGTCTTGGCTGTCAAAGACCGGACAATCCCGTTTCGCTTTGTCTCTGTATATATTTCAACACCAACCTTTCATGTCCCGACCGCGTTAGAAGCATTAAGAGAATAGGGCAACGGGTAAGGCGATTTACTAACCTTCAGTTTTTCAATATCGTCGTCTCCGATTGGGCGATTCACCACCACTTCATAAATTTTCGACTTGCGATGCTTGCTTCGAAGAAACGAGTTTGGAACTCGGCCATCGTTGGTAAGGACTAACAGTCCTGTAGTGTCTTTGTCAAGTCTGCCAACCGGGTAAATGCGATTGTCTGGCTCAAATCCGTCTATTTTGAGTTGATCGATGATATTGCCAGGAACTTTCTGATCCGTCGTACAAACTGCGCCGACGGGCTTCCAGTATTTGATATACTGGAAAACAGATTGAGGCGGCGCTCTCTTAGTTTTGTCCGTATTTGTTTGAGAGCTCGGATCTTTCTGGTCGACGCGTGCAATGCTATTCAAAACTTCCCATCCCTCAATGAGTTTTCCATCTAAACGCACAGCATCTTCATAGGGTTGAACAAGCATTCCTCCTTTTGAAGTTACCGGAATATTGTTGACAGTGACACGGCCACTCGCAATAAGAGAATCGGCCTCTCTCCTCGAATGGGTAGCCTTAAACACTTTGTTCAAACGTATTTTCGATGAATTTCCATCATCGGAAGTCTCGGATGCTTGACGAGCTGAATGCGAGCGACGGCTGCATCGATTTGAAACGTAGCCTTTCTGGTGCAGCGAAAAGAGAAGCAGCAGAAGTACAAGATTCCGAAGAAAAGGCATCTCAAAGAAGTTGTTTGACGCATGAGGCTGCGATCCGACGATACAAGAAATTCTTCTTCGTCAGAGAATAAGAAGAACTAGTAGAGATCCAAGCTCTCGTCAGAATTTGATGCTATGTCGTTGGGTGAATTTCAAAAACGAAAAGCAAAAAAAAACAACCCATCAAAAGTTGAGCATCACCTTTCACGTACGGTGACAATTTCCTTCCATCGTTGTTGTCGACAGTCATCGTCTCCTTTTGGCTTTTGCAATGATGGTCGGCTGCTATCCTTTCGCCTCATCCCTAAATTCTTGGCCCGAATTTTGCACTTTTGCGTTTTAGTGATGACGTCAATTCCTGGTACTGGGGTAACACATCTTTACGACTTTCATGACCATAAACAATAGGATAAACGATGACACGCTTTCAAAACGATTCGTTAGCATGCTGCACATGACAGAATGCAAAGTAATGACACGGGGAGGCGTAGTCACGCTGTGCCTTGATATGGAACTTTAGGCGATTGTAGTTAGTCCATCGACTCAACTATTGATTGAGTCGATGGTCGATGGGCTACACGCAACACGTGGCAACTTGGTACGTTTAACTGATAATGGGAAGTGTTAAATGTCAAAATTGTCATGCATGGGAAGAATCGTCAATTCCTCCCCTTAGTTGTTGACTTCAACCAAGGTCAATTTTATCCCCGACAGTTGAATCTCCTGGAATTTCAGACAAGCAGTCATTCAAATACCGTACCGCTGACGTTATCCAATACCTATGCCGTTCCGCTGACATTATCCAACATCATTACGGTGTCTTCGCTGTCTCTACAGCAGCTCATTCCTTTAGGCCAAGGACGACTCGTCGATAACACTTCGTTAGGCGATTTGCTTCTACAGCGCGCGTTGAAACCCTCGGTTTGAACTGAACCTCACAAAATGATCCGACAAGATATCCATGGAGAGGACACTCGCATCTCTGATATCCTCATTAAGAGATTTCGACAGACTATACTTAAAAGGTCAGAACCAACAATGCCCGTAACTTCAATCGAGATCTTCCAAGTTGAAGTGAAAGAATCGATTCGCATTCTTACTCGTCTGCCAAGCCACCTCATCACGAGAAATGGAAGGGCTTCTTTGCTGCAAAGTTTCTACTACTCGGTCCAGAAGCAAGGCCAACGAGGAAGGAACGTTCGGATAGAAGGTGTTTGTCAGCCGCTTCCGACTTTTGGAGTTGAGCTCTGCGAGTGATTCTGGATGCTTCTCGAGATAGAGATCTCTACAACCACGAAATCCCATATACGGAGCGTCTGTCTCAAGCATGAGACGATCGAGTGGCAAAATGTGCAGGCAGTTGAGTGTGTCGACTGCCTCTTCTGTATCTTTGCAGATAAATCCCGAAAGAGAAATGTAGTAGCCACGTTCAACGTAGGCTTGACATTCTTCGAGATTTCCGGTAAAGCAATGAATGATGACAGGGACGGTGCAATTAGCCAGTAGTTCCATCGTCTTTCGATGAGCGAAACGTTCATGAACAAAAACAGGCTTTCGAAACTGTTCAGCCAGAGCAATCTGTGCCTGGAACCATGGAATTTGTTCTTCGATCGGAGGAAAGCCATCCGATGAGTCAAGTCCGCATTCCCCCACTGCTGCTATGTGACACGAATACTTCTCCAGAAGCTCAACACAGGTTTCCATCTGCTCTTCTAAAGTAGGCCCTTCATCGATCACGTGATACGGATGAACTCCCACAGTTGTGCGTATCGATGGCAATTCGGAACTGGCCGGCAACAACTCCAGAATGGCCTTGGCTTCGTCAATCGTACTACTCGGTGACAGAACGGCCACAATGTTCGCCTCTTTGATCGCATCTTGTTGCAGGATTTGAAAGGGAGGCGGAAGGTTGCTAGCCTCGTCAAAGAGCGGCTTAAGATCCCTGTGGATGAGGTTGCAATCTACATCAATCAACGGCGGGGATGAGATGTCTCTCGCATGCGCCGACATTTTTTGAACAAGATTCTCCTCGGTTTTACAATTTTTTCGAAGGATCGGACGTATGAAGGAATCGTCGAAGCCGATACTGTCAACAAAGCAGTCAAAGTACGGACTCGGTATGCCCACATGGACACCGCGCTCGTCGTCAGGTTTTTGTTGTCGGCACAGTCGATGTTCTTAACCCTCGACGTCTTGACAATTTACTCGTCTTTTGTTTCTTGTGCCTTGTAGCGCGAGAGATATGTGGAGCGCTGCGTTATTATGTGAGTTATCAAGCTACTTGACGTAACAAGCTTATTTGGTTAAGATGATGACGTTGTGTCGATACTGGTCTTTGTTTCATTATTATTTTTTGATTATAGACTTTTTCGTTCCAGTATCAATCATCCTATGTCAAAACGAATTAGAGTCGTACCGTGTACCGAACGATTGCAAGATTGACGTCGGTGACAGTGACAATCTACTTCTTTGGTGACAGTGGTATCGCTACCCTTAGTCATTTCCCCTTAATGTTTTCAATTGTTTTACGAGTAATTTTTTTGAAAGTCGTTGGAAGTCCTCAGTTATCTATCAGAGAGCTCTTAGTATTACTCCAGTCGATTATGTGGTTCCGACGGAGCCTTCTCTTTATATTAATATGCTTCTGCTCGCTTCGCCATCTCGCTCTGGCGAGAATGACGCGCTCCGAGGCCTTGAAAGAACTCGGCCTCCCATCCAACCGGAAATACTCAGAAAAGGACATCAAAAATGCGTATCGGAAACGAAGTTTGGAAACTCATCCAGACAAAGGAGGCTCCAATGAGCAGTTTGTTCGAGTCGCGGAGGCGTACGAAGTGCTGCAGGGTGGTAGTAGTGGCAAGCCATCCTTCCAATTCAGTGGGGATAGTGGATTTGAAGAAAAGATGCAACATGCGGAAGATATGTTCTTTGAAATGTTTGAAGAGTACTTGGAAACAGGACAGGCTGTTGACATATTTATTGATAAGTTGTTTGGTTCAGATAGTGAACTGTCATGGACACAGCGTCAATTCAAAGCGGCGATTACGAAAATAGGACGGAGTTTGTTACAAAAAGCCGCCAAGTTTCTCATGGAAAGCGATTCTCTAACCATCAATATCAATGGTCAAGCTATGACAAGCGCTGACTTACGGGAATGGAAAGAGAAAATGAAATTGCGTCGCGAACAAAAAAAAAGCGGGCACGGCGAGAACCGAAGCACCCGAAAAAGATTTGTAGCTCTCTATTCAGGCAAAATATCAGGTATCATAAACTACGCTGTACAACTATGGGAAACTCTATATTCTTTTAGCAGATGTTCGCGGCAAATCTCACGATTCTATCCTCCGTGATTTATCCCTCAGATGCCGTCTGACGCTGTACACCCTTCGAGCGAAAATCCTTCTCCTGTCTTATCCTCTCGGTCTTATGAGCCCTTCGGCTTTTACTCTCGAAATTCGCTTACTCGGTTATGTCTATGATACACACTTCATCATTATCGTCTTGTACTAGGATTTCGTCGTCGTCGTCATCATCCGTGGCGAGATCGACAACTTCTATAGGATGTCGACGATTATGATTTCGAGCTAAAACGGTTTTTCTGGCCGTTACAGCTCTTCGATGGTTCACTGGAGGTGAATAGCCTTCCCTTGGCTTGTTGTTGTGCACATGGATCACGTTGATTCCATGGCGACCTACCCCAAGGGCTTCAAGAGATCGCCCTCCGCTTTTCAATTCTTTGCCTAAGTAAAACACGCGCTGATATGTGCTCGGAATGGAACCGAGAGAGGCTATGGACGAGACTTGCTCCTTTAATTCCTTTAAAGATTTAGAAGGATTAATTTCGATCTGCGAAGAAGTAACGGTGGGAATGACGAGTATTAGCGGCAAAATCACGCGAGAGAATTCGTTACCTCTTCTTTGCTTCCAGCAGAAGTAAGAATGGTGAGCTGAATTTTTCCGTCAGACGCAGGACGCTTTCGGCTCATTGTTTGTATAGTTTATAAAAACAAAGAAGAAAACGGAAAATTGAAGAGTAACACTCAAATTGATTGCTTATTTTTGTGCCTACCACTTGTCATGTCGCTTTGTTGTTTCGTCGATTTGTTTCGGCAAGCGGACGACGAGGGATGAGATACGTACGGCGCACAGTCGTCACACCTCGATTGGGCGTGTCGCGTGTCCGGATCCGGAATCCGAAAAAGCTAAATTAGTCGTCTCGAGAAATTGAAGTCGATGAAATGAAAAAGCAATGACAACGATATATGTCATGTTTTCTGTTGTCTAGTTACTGTAGAAGAAAGCCTTCAGTTTATGAGAAGTACCGCCTGATCTAAGCTACTTTCCATTCATCCGTCTTAGGTGTCACGGATGACAATTGCCAGCAAAAGGCAATGCTCACCCTAGCTATTTCGTTCGAGTATTTACCACTCATTCTATTCGAAACGAGTCGACCGTCTTCGTAATTTCACTTTGTAGCTTTCTGTAGTCCGAGTCAAGACACTGCGCAGTAAGGGCAAATAACATTTGGTCTCGTACATAAAACTTGGTGATGAACCGCTTCTCGCCTCGTTTCCCCTTACTGATATAATTGAGCTGGTAATAAGCATCATTGTCTGCGGCAAACGCATCTTCAGCCAAGGTAACATCAAAGACACCGTCTCGATTGAGTTCGGAAAGCACCACTTTTGCTGCGACCTCGGCGGGTGTTCCAAACTCGTGCAAGGATTTGATGCGAACGGGATCAACAGTAATTCCATACTCGTACTTGCTGATCGACGGACTTTTGAAATTAACTTCATCCAAATGTGTTTTTAACGGTTTGTTTTGCGGAGCCCAATCCGTCGGCGGCTCAAAGACGTAAGAAAATCGATCGGTTTGTCGTCGAAACACAGTTTCGGATGAAGCATCAGCAGATTGTGAAAGAATAGGAAATTGTGCTACAGCAGTAATAAGGGCAAGAAACTGCCGTCTCGTTGGCATCGCAGATTCATCATCCGAGTCGACATAATGCAAAGCAGACAACCTTGATAATGATGTCAACTGGAAGCCGCTAACGAGACCAACGTTGATACAAAATAACAAATAGGCGCTTCTCATTCTTCACTTGATCATGTGCAACTGCATCGCGATCGCTTTGGAATAATTATAATCTCATGCAGTCCGCGTGATGGTGGGAGATGGTCGCGGCCGCGAACAAGTCAAGTGTGACGTGATAGGGAAGCAGCTAATTAAATTTCATGTATAGCCAGAAAAGTGAGTATAATTGTCCGTTGAATAGTTAGCGTAACCAAAATATAAGGATCCTTATCGTTTTTTGTATGAAATTGATGTTACCGGTAGTCTACGTTCTGGAAAAGAGAGTTCTACTTTGTTGTGATGAATAATAATGTCTTCTGTCTTTACGTTCACAGAGAATCTGAGGATGTGGTTTCTTGACGTCCATAGAAAATCTGGGTATGTCGTCTGCTCTTTACACAGAAAATCTGGGTATTTTGTGTTCTCACGTTGACAGAAAATCTGGGAATGCGGCCACTTCCTGGGAGTGGGTTACTTCCCGTCCACAGAAAATCTGGGAGTGCGGTAACTTCACGCCCAGAAACTCAGAAAAATCTGTGATTGTGGCTTCTTCAAATTTTCAGAAAATCTCTGTATGTAGTTATTCACCTCCACAGAAAATCTGTGGATGCTGTGGTGTCTTTGGTTGTGCAAGAGAATTATCTCAGGAAAATAATTACCAGGTTGCTTGATTTTATTTGGATTTGATGGCTTTCGGAATGGAATCTGATCTGGTAGCGTTTTCTTTGATAAGACCAAGAATCTGATTAGACCCCGCAATCACAAACCTAAGCCGCAAGGCAAAGTGAGACTGATAAAAGTCCAGAGACCGCCCACTACCTGTCGTCATTCTACCACGAAAAGACATTGTAATGTCGGTTTCATTGTCGTGGAGGATAAAATCATTTGTCGTTGCGAACCTTGTGATGATGCTACGATTGAGCATGGTATGGGGTTTCTATTTTCCTTGCTGTAGACGTATCAATAAAGAGCAGCGATGGTTCCACTCGAAACCATTTCGTCACTTCAAACACCAATCAACTACATTCCGAATTTTTTCATCGTTCAGAGATGATATCAATTCCCCGGTTTTGACAGATAACAACTGTGATCTAACGACAATGATACACAGTGCCTACGATAGAGGAGAGACGGATGCGGTGCTGAACCTGAACATTGATTTACAAACGAGCCCTATCACTCCAGCGGAGTTGGTGTCACAAACATTCTCTACCTTTGCGAGTAAAGGGGACAAGCCGCTAGCATTTTAAATGCTTGTTTAGGCATGTGCTGCCTTCAGAAAATTCCTTCTTATGCTCATGATCTGTGGAAAGAATGGCAGCATTCGGCCGACGAAAGCGGAATACAACCGGATCTTGTAACGATGTCTCTCGTCTATACTTGTTTATTGCACGGGAATGGTGAAATGCAAACAGTTGCAGAGAGCATTTTAGGTTTAGCAGTGCGTACCAGCAAAAAGCAAGGTGGTTCGAAACGCAGAAAATCAATGGCCGCTGCGCGTCGAAAGGCAGAACCGACATCAGCAGCTAGTGTCGAAAGTCAGTTACAAGACATTTTGGGTTCCGATTTTCGAATCTTACAGGAAACAGACCACTTGCTTATTATCAGCAAGCCAAGCGGCATTGCGTGTTTTCATAAGCATTCCACCACAGCAGGGAAAGTCAAGAAAGGGAAAGGAAATGCTGATGTTAGTCTCGAGGAGGCTTTGCTGCACGTTAATTTACCCCTTTCAACAATCAATTCTGAAGCTCGAGGCATTGTTCATCGGCTTGATCGAGGCACATCCGGATGCCTAGCTATCGCAAAGAGCGATGAGGCCCACGCGCAGTTGGTGTCAGAATTTTTTCTACGACAAGTATCAAAAAAGTACATTTGTCTGCTTAGTCCGTCAGTTCAGTGGCATTCAGAACAGGAAACCCCAATCCTCATTGATTCTCCCGTATCGGGTCATGTAGCTCAATCGAAATACCGTGTCCTGAAGAGCTTCGACGAGGCATCGTTGGTTGAGATGGAAACGCTTACGGGCAGGAAGCATCAAGTTCGAGTCCACGCGGCGGAGGTCCTGAAGTCTCCCATCGTTGGTGATCCGTTGTATGGCGGAGTTGGGACTTCTTCTAACAAGCTGATTCAACATTCGGGAACACCAAACAGCTTTTTTCTACACGCTGCTTCCATTCAAATACCATTCTCAGGAGGAGAGACAATCGAAGCCCCACTACCAGAATGGTGGTCTTTAGCTCTCAATACTCTCTAGAATCACGTTTTTGCTACATCGCAAGATAGAAGGTAACTTTGCTAGCATCTATTGCTATGAAACAATAATTATTAAGACGTCATGCCTCGGTGAAATAAACATCAAAGGAGTTGGTCGTTCTCTTCCGGGATTTTAGCCATCTTTTTGAGCCATAGCAAAATCCTAGGTCCGTCTGTCATGAACACGTTTCCTGATCCCTCCTCGAAACACTCAAAACTCAAACTACCACCACGAAACGAAAAGCGGCGGCGCTCCTCACTCCATAATTTTGTTTTAACGAATGTGCGTGCCAACAATTCGTTTTAGCCCGGCACGCTCGTCAGCTAGACCAAATACATTTGTCCTGCATCGCTATTTTCTTGACAATTCGAAACGAGGGTAGCGAGCTGGAAAGGCATGCTTTTGTAGGCACGCGCATGACCCAGAACATTCTTTCTGTAATCTCGGCTTTGTTCGTGAGCCTTATGTTGATCGTTGGGTCTTGTTCATTTCCATTTTCACCTATATTACGATCGTTTAATAGACCACCGGGCTTAGGAAATTTCATCATGGTCGCAGCAGCTTCCATCAGTGATACTTCTTTCAACACTACAGTCGATAACAGTGTCGAAACATCAAAACAAAAATCTCAAATGAAGGCAAGAATATTAAATGATATACCTGCCTGTGGGGAGCGTCTCCGACTCGGCGAGTTGGTTGCTTTTCCGACAGAAACTGTCTACGGCTTGGGATGTCACGCGCTCGACGTTAATGCGGTCGCCAAAGTGTTTGCGGCAAAAGAACGTCCCTTAACGGACCCACTTATTGTGCACGTTTTGGAAACACGTGATGCATTCTCGCTTTGGAAACAAGATAACCCAATACTGAGTAAATTGTGTCACGATTTTTGGCCGGGACCTCTGACCTTGGTGGCGGAAGCGAATAGCAAAGTGCCGAGTACCATCATGGCGGGCACCGGTTACTGTGCGTGTCGTTCACCGTCACATCCGACAGCGCGTGCCCTCCTTGAAGCGGCGCAAGTGCCCATAGCTGCACCCAGTGCCAATAAATTTGGTCACGTGTCTCCGACTACTGCGCATCATGTCTTTGATGACTTGCACAACGAAGATGTTTGGATTTTGGAAACCGAAGGCCAGGAAGGCCCATGTTGTGACGTAGGCGTAGAAAGCACTGTGGCGAAACTGGAGGAGACGAATCAAGGGAAATATTTATTAACTGTCTTGCGGCAGGGCGCTGTATCGGTACACGCTTTGAAGGATTCTTTGACCGGCCTCCCCGTTGAGGTGGTAGCCAAACTCAAACGAGCGACGAAAGACGACGTAGCCAACGTTGCACCAGGTCAAACAATACGACACTATTCGCCCAATATCCCCAGCTTTCTTTTATCACCAGCCTGCGTGAAAAGCGAGCCGAGAGTTGAGTTTTTGTCACAAGCTGTTGTGATCGATTATGGTGGAAAGCTGATTCACTGGAAGGATCACTGCTTGGCATACCGTGATTTGACAACGGATGGAGCATCCAGTGCCGCGGCGCAGACTGTCTTTGATACTCTACGATGGGCAGAACAAGTTCCTAGCGCCGGATACGTTGTGTTTCCGGAATTACCGGATTCTGGTGATGCGTTGGAGTTGGCTGTAAAAGACCGGCTCACTCGAGCGGCGAGCGGAGTCATAATAAACGCCCTCGAGGAGGCGACAGCTGTTTCCGCCGAGGATTCTTAATGTCTTGTCCCAATTTTGCGTTGTCTTTGTAGTTGACCTACGTTTATTTGAGATGTCGTTTTTTAAACGAATAATAGAAATTTATGTAAAGAATAGCACGACTTCATTGTATGTCACCGAAGTTTACTTTCCGAAAGCATAAGCAGCTACCGCAACAGCAAGAGCACCGACCCCCACGACGTATGGTTTCGCGACGCGAGAGAAATAAAGCAGAACAGAAGCCTCTCCGATGCTATCAACTTCATAGGCACAACGCCAAAGTCCTCCGTGGAATGAGCCAAATGAGAAGAGCTGGTTCGGGTTGCTGAGTGGCGTCTTAGGGTTCGCGGCACTACTCGGGTCGTTCAAGTCGTATGCTAAAAGAGCCAACATGACAGCCTTGGACAAATCAGGAGTGGCGATCTCGAACGGTTTGAAGTAAGGCATGCCCTCATAGGCCCAAGCAAAGGTTCTATTGTGGACAACCGAAACAGTAGACGTTGAAGGAGCAATGTTGGACGAGACGATGCATCCCTTGCTACGTGCAATAATGGCTCGCCAGTGCTGCATTCGCTTAGCCAAAGCGTAGTTGGGTCCTTGAGCCACACTTATACCATTCACCAAATAATAATCTCCGCCCTTTCCTTGAACCGGTTTCTTGACATTGGAGCGCAAGAACTTTCCGCCTCCCAGCAAGCTCAAGAACATACCTAAAACAAAACAGTTGAGTATGAGAAGTTCCCAATGAGCGACTGAAACTCCTCCAGAATACTTACAATATGGCTTCTTTGAAAACTCCTTAAGGTTAGCAGCTGCAGCGTCATGAGCCTCCTTGGGGATAAGATGTAGATCGGTAGGAGTGCACAAATAGGCAAGGCTCGTGTTTTTGCGCTTCTCGGTCAAATCTCGGGTAATGGCGTCCATTGCCAACGAAACCTGCACGTGAAGAGCTCCATCCAAGTATGCATAACTTCCCACAGTGAACGATTTACCGGGATACAAGTCCATCAGCCAATCGCGAATCAAGGGAGTGTTTGTGAACAGATTGCAGCCTGCGCGTTCATAGAGAGCATCTTCGTTTTTGACATCGAATGTGGCAGGATCTTCTTTCAGTGGGAATGTCATGGTACCCGTGGATTCCTTGGCAAGACCAATCAAGTGCTTCCAAATTCCGGGACGATCTAAATCCACCGCAATCACGTTTGCGCCGAGCGCCAGGAGAACTTTCAGAGGGCCCATAGCGGAACCTGCGCCCAACAAAACAAAATATCGCTTGCTGAATTCTTCACTGAACCACTTGGGATTGTCGACGCATTTGATAATGGCTTCTCCGGCACTTGGTTCGATTGTTCCATAATCGACCCACGCCTTGACCTGATCTTTGAGTTCCTGTCCTGAGAGCTGTTTGCCATTGTAAGGAACTTCCAATTTGTCTTTCTTCGAGGATCCTTCTCCTTGCACAAATCCCGTATAATACTTTTCCGAATTCTTGGCGGACATGGCTTCCTTGAACGAGACCGCTTTTCCGTCTGGATACACAAACTCGAATAGCTCGTATGCTTTATCAATTCCGGCCTGGGCGGACTTGATCGCGGCCTCTGGCGACGCACACTGCGCTTCCACCATGGCCCGCAAGTGCTTGACATATCCGAATCGCCAACCACGCTCTTTGAGGCATTTCTGACCCAAGGATTCATCCATTGCCGAAAGAGCGGCCGCCACAATTGCCCGGTTGACTTCGGTGGAGGAGCGTTCGCCTTTCTTATCGACGGGCCAGCACAAACCACGGGGCGGCGGAGGCGGTTTGGCGAATCGCTTCTTGAAAGCACTCTTGCGATTCGCGACCATGTTCATGATCATAAAGGGTGAGCCTACTACATAGACGGCAAACAAGAGCTTGCCATAAAAGAAAGCAATGGCGGGGCTGGCAAAGGCTGGATCTTTGGCGGCCGCAAAGAAGACCGTGAGTTCTCCCACGATCCCCGTCGGATAGAGAATCGCAAAGAGGGAGTATCGAAGCCAGAATAATGGATATGGAGTCTTTTTGGTAGCGTCACCGGTGACAATAGCGGCCAAATAAAAGGCGTAGCGAGGGACCTCCACCATGGACCAGGAAAGGATCATCAAACCGGCACCCCATTGCGCTAAACGATGATTCGTTAGGTCAAGATAAAAAAGGATACAACAAACAATATGTGGTTTTTCCGATTGGTTCGTTCACTTACTCTGTGCGTCAATCGACTGCTCGACGGCAACAAGGGCCACAATGCGACTCATCACTTGCATAAAAGTGACCATGACGGGCGATCGAACCAATCCGAGGACCGCATGAACAATTTCGAGAAGAGCCGCCGATTGAGAGATAGTGAGAAGCAACGAGACTTCTTGAAATCCGTGGATCTCCGCCAACTTGTCGGTAAGGCTAGCCTTGTCGGAGGTAACGAGTGAGCAGATAGACAAGCCCAAAACTCCCGCCCAACCGACACAACAAGCGCTATTGTAAAGAATCAAGTAAAGGTCTTTCATGATGCTAATCAAATGCACGATGTACTCGGATCAAGCAGATTCAAAGATAAGTAACGTATCTTTAAAACGTATTGCTTCACGATACACGCAATACTAATCTAAGACAATCAACAAAACAGGGGACGTGCTGTGATCTCCTTGTGTGGTCTGCCCAGACGTCACTGTGCAGCGGAAAGATACGTCCCAATGACACGACTGATCTAGTCGTGCGACTTATTTTGGACAATCATTTTTGGTGTACCTCGCAGGGGCAGGTATTAGTATGGTTTAGAGTGTCCATCGATAACCTGTCAGACAGAATGTCGTTTGCACGTCAATTACGCCAAAAAGCGACCATGACAGAGGCAATACTTGTACCTGGTAAAACGAGACATACAAGGCAATTCTCATCTCCTCATCAATCCAATTCGCAGGATAATAGCAGTCGCTATCAATTCATTACTATGATACACGGCAACCGGCCTCTGATGGGGCTACTTCTCTGGACAGTCGTTGTCATGGCGGTCGATCGCACCAAATTTCGTACTTGTCAGCAAGCCTCCTTCTGTCGCCGCAATCGTCAACACGCGGATGGGACTCCCCATAACAGCCATCTTTTGTATCAATACAAATTATTACCGGAATCAGTTCATTTTCATATTCCAGAACACGATAATGCTGCTAAAGAACCAGACAGTGTGTGGACGTTGATGCGGCGAAAATTGCTCGGTGACTCCCCGCCGGTTTCCGAATATGTTGCCGGCCCGCCGCCGACTTTGACCGGAACTTTGCAAAATAAGGCAGCGGACGCGGAGTTTTTACTATTTTCTATTACGACACTGGTCGACGGCACGGCACGCATTCGATTCACCGAAGTCTACGGTGGGTCCCCGGCTTTGATGACACCGAGGGTCACGTACGACGATCTTGTGTTGCACCACCCACAAGAATGGAAAGTGGCACATGAAGCGGTATGGTGGAGACCCAGTGATGAGGCTTTATTGGGGTTTTTGCAACGTGTGAAGGAACATCATACCGTCGATAATTACATGGCGCTACAATACAAGACGCCATCAAATACCCTGGTGCTTTTGTTGCAACTGGAACCATTTCAACTCACGCTGTATCGAGACGAAGTGCCGATCGTTCAGCTCAATGGAAAAGATTTAATGCATTTTGAAGTTCGTCGCAAGCGTGGAGAGAATCAACCGCAAGAAGAGGTCTTGCCCGAAGAAGAACCCAAGGAAAAATCGCAAGACAAGGAAGTCGTGGGTTATTGGGAAGACGGATTGGCGATCTATGCGGACGGTACCCGGGAAGAGCGCGAGGAAGTCAAAGAAGAAACAGTGGAGGAGGAAGACCATCGACAGTTGACGGAAGAACAGACACTGGATCCCGAGGGTTTGTGGGAGGAAACGTTCTCGTCACACAAAGACAGCAAACCCTTTGGACCCATGAGTGTCGGAATGGATATTTCCTTTCCAGGTTCAAAGCATCTTTATGGAATTCCGGAACACGCATCATCGGCAGTCTTGAAATCTACTCGTGGTGAAGGATCGCATTACAAAGAACCTTACCGACTGTATAATCTCGATGTCTTTGAATACGAACTGGATGAGACAATGGCTTTGTACGGTGCTATTCCTTTCATGCTAAGTCAGAGTAAGACTGGAGGCTCAGTCGGAGTTTTCTGGTTCAATCCTTCCGAAACGTTTGTGGATATTACTTCTACGGACTCCAGCAGTACTGCTCACTGGATTAGCGAGAGTGGTGTCATTGATCTTTTCTTGTTGCCAGGTCCTGACCCATCCAGTATCTACCAACAATATGCCAAACTTACCGGCACGGCACCACTTCCGCCGATGTTTTCATTGGGATATCATCAATGCAGGTGGAACTACAAGGACGAAAAGGATGTTTATTTCGTTCATGAAAAGTTCGAAGAACTGGATTATCCGTACGATGTATTGTGGCTGGACATAGAGCACACGGATGGAAAGCGCTATTTTACATGGGATAAGGGTCTTTTCCCGCACCCTGAAGAGATGCAAGAAAAGTTGGCTTCCCAAGGTAGACGGATGGTCACTATCATTGACCCTCACATAAAACGCGACAAGAAGTACTACATACATAAAGAAGCCGAATCGAAAGGGCTGTACATAAAAGACAAAGATGGACAGAAAGATTTCGATGGTTGGTGCTGGCCAGGTTCCTCTTCGTATCTGGACTTTACAGCGGAACACGTCCGATCATGGTGGGCTGACCAGTTCGCTTATAACCGGTATCTTGGTTCAACCCCCACTTTGTTCACATGGAATGACATGAATGAACCTTCTGTTTTTAATGGTCCCGAAGTTTCCATGAGCAAAGACTTGAAAAATCTCAAAGGAGAGGAGCACAGAGAGTGGCACAACTTATACGGTATGCTTTTTCATCGTGCCACTTCGGAAGGTCTGATTCGTCGCAATCAACCGAACGAAGATATTCGACCATTTGTCTTGAGTCGATCCTTTTTTGCGGGAAGCCAAAAGTATGGTGCTATTTGGACGGGAGATAACGCGGCGCAGTGGGGACACTTAGAAGTGGCGGCTCCTATGCTTTTGAGTATGAACGTGGCAGCGCTAACATTTGTCGGTGCCGACGTCGGGGGATTCTTCGGAGACCCAGATCCTGAATTGTTTACTCGATGGATGCAAGCCGGTGCGTATACGCCTTTCTTCCGTGGACATGCTCATCACGACTCAAAGAGAAGAGAACCTTGGGTTTTCGGAGATGAAGTTCTTCATCGCCTCCGAAAAGCAGCTATGGCACGTTATGCTCTACTTCCTTTCTGGTACACCCTATTTCGATTTTCAGAAGACAGCGGAATGCCAATACTGCGAATGATGTGGATGGAGTATCCTCAATTAGAAGAACTTTATTCCGTAGAGGACCAGTACTTCGTGGGAAATAGCTTGCTGGTGAAGCCAATCACGGCGCCAGGTGTAACGAAAGCGTCAGTAATCTTCCCTTCCTGCGACAGTTGGTATGACGCCGACACATTGGCGTTGGTTGCATCTGCGACTTTGGGGGAATGCCATGTCCAAGTTCAGGAGGTCTCAGCAAATCTCGATACTATCCCTGTCTTTCAACGAGGTGGATCAATCGTACCGCGAAAGCTAAGATTGCGTCGTTCGTCGATGCTGATGAAGAATGACCCCTACACGCTTTATGTCGCTCTAGATAGCCACGGCGTGGCAACAGGAGGTCTTCACATGGATGACGAAGAAAGCTTTGGATATCGAACGCGGTTTGAATTCGCCACTGCAACATTTACCGCGGATCTGGATGGTGGAAAGACTTTAAGCAATACTGTGACGATTGGATCTGGTTGGTCCAATAAAGCTGATGACATGCTGATGGATCGCATGATCGAGCGCATCGTCATCATGGGCGTATCTGTTCCGCCGGCAAAAATCACCGTTGAAGGCAGGGTTGTTGAGTATTCATTTTCCGAGCAATCCAATCTTCTCGTCTTGCGCAAACCACAACTTTCTGCTCTTTCAAACTGGAATATCATTTTCGAGTAGATGGAAGCTTCCAAATCGACATTAAAACGCTTAGAATGTATTCAGTTTGATTGTAAAGAAATCGTTGCGAAGTCAGCGTTATGTTGCGACCGTTGCGAGTAGCATTTCGTCACGACTGAATTCCAGTCATGAGCCTTCCGTCAGTCTGCGTTGTTCTCAAAATTCTGCGCAAAAATAAATAATGGCGAACCACGAAAAAAAGTTCCGACCAGACGATGACAAACATCATCATCAGCAGCAAGCGATGTTACAACGATGACAGTAAATACTATAAATGCTAACAGTTACTTGAGACGTAGCAAAATGTCCATGAAGTTGCTTTTGGCCTTACTTTTACTGCAATCATCCAGTTTTGAAATGACTCGTGCTTTTTCACCGCTCACGCTGGTTCGCAAGTCATTTGCGCAGATATTTCAGCCTTCGTTGTCAATTGCTACACTTCACGATGGGGTCAATCTTCTCGATCAGGTATCGGTGTCAACGACTCTTGACCCTTTGGTTGTTTGTGGTCCTTCGGGTGTAGGAAAGGGTACCATCATTGGGAGATTTCTTTCCGAAACAAACGCGTTTGGTTTCAGTGTGAGTCACACAACAAGGGACCCTCGACCGGGCGAAATCAACGGCATACACTATCATTTCACCTCCAAACCACTCATGGAGTCTCTTTTGGGACAAGATTATTTTTTAGAGTCGGCCGAGGTCCACGGCAATATCTATGGAACCAGTTGGCAGGCGCTGTATGATGTGCAGAAAGCGGGTAAGAAGTGTTTACTCGACATTGATGTGCAAGGAGTACAGCGATTGAAAACGATTCCGTCGCGAGAGTCATGGAGACCGCGTTATATCTTTATTGCGCCTCCTTCTCCTGAGATACTCGAGTCTCGTCTTCGTGGCCGAGCAACCGAGAATGAAGAAAGTTTGCAACGCAGAATTAGCAATGCTCGGGATGAAATCGAGTACGGACTCGAAGCGGGTATTTCGATGCCATCGTTTACAACGATGATCTAGAGAACGCTATCAAAGACTTTCGAATAGCTGTGCACAAATTATATGAAATGTAACATTCAGGAATAGATCCTATCCTTATACTCAATCCCGATATCTGTTGCGCTCTTTCATTAGAAACGATCACAACGCTGTATCGCATCCATGACGATAGTCTCTCAAGCAGCTTGCAGCAAAATCGGCTGAATACGTTTCTTCTTTTTCTTGTTGGCCTCCTCGTCCGTCAAGGTCAGCTTGTCAACACCGGCCATGGCTTCGTCAGCCGAACGTTTCGGAACGACACTCGGTGGATCCACAGGTTCTACTATTTCCTCGTCGACCTCCGGAACCGCAAATTTGGCTTTCTTTGCCGGACGAGTCTGCAGAACAGCAACAGGACCTGGTTCGCACGGAGGGAGCAAAGCAGCGGTAACTGGCGCTGCGACCGGTGGAGTGCTTTCCACGGGTCGTTCGTAAACTTTCCCGAGTTCACCCTCCGCAAAATTGATAATGGACAAATAGCCGTCGTTACTGCATACTATGAGCGTATGGCCGTCCGCGGACCAAGTGGCGTCCATCAGGTGCGCATAATGGAGGCCTCGAATGACGGAAAGTGGTTGCCGATGGTGAGTGTCGTAAATCAGGACCGAATCCCACGTGAGAACAGCAAAGATAGACCGATATGGCAAGGATGAGGTATTGGATGGCACAGGAGACTGATTCTCTTTAGATTCATTTTCATTCGTTTCAATAGCGGGGAGCTCAAACAATTTCGGGTTGGGTCGTACCACAAGCGACGGCTGCGGCAAGAAAAGAATGTAAGAAACGCTGCTTGGGCGACATTATCACTTCGGTGATTCAACTGACCTTTTCCAATCCGCCGAGGATACGATAAGGTTCGTCGTACTGATGACGCGCAAACATGAGAGTTGCATATCCCGAAGAACCGTGCAATGCAGCGGGAGTAATAAGAAACGCCCCGTCCGGAGTCCACGCCAAGCGCCGAACAAAAGAATTCAACGTGGCTTCATCGCAAAAGAAATTCTTGTTGGCACCATTGCCATTTCGGCTTCGACGTATCTCTTTCGAACGGTAATTCAATTCCAGATTGCTGGTGACAATTTCGGGAACTTTCTTCTTTTTCTTCTTGGGTATCTTCCTTGAGAAGACACGCACTGACCTGTCACTCGACATGGATGCAATGTACACACCCGTCGGATCATAGCAAACGCCCTGAATGTAATGCGAGTGATCGTTGGCATTTTTGTAAACGACTCTCCAAGTATCTTCCTGCAGCTCGCACACAGCCATCGCTCCATCCACCGACCCCACAACCAGACGTTGCGAATCAGCGCTCCAGCACAGATCTGAAATATTGTCGGTCGCCACTTGAACGACACGCACCATGAGATCTTGTTCGCGGGTGACACCGCACCAAAAGTGTCTTCCATTTCCGTTGCCGCGTTTGTTGTGAGGGACCGACCAGATCAAGATCGTCCCAGTGGAAAGGCCCGCTCCTAAGTGCAAACCATCTGGACTGAACGATACGGCATGCACGGCGCTGTCGGAACGGGTGAAGCTGCAGAGATGTTCGATCTTGTTCTGATTGTCATTGTGTTTCTGAAAAATAGTGCTGCCCGACACTGCGGGTGCAAAAGCGATCTTCCACAAATGCAATAGGTTCGAGTTACCGCCAGTTGCGAGAACATTTCCGTACAGTTCTTTAGTAGGATCTAGAAGACCGCTTTGCAGTAAGGATACACCATTGATAGCAGCGTTGACGTTCTTGTCTGTTTCGCTGTGCCAGAGGAGCTGCGGGGTTTCGACTCTCATGGTTACAAGCTCAAAATACTACACAATCGGATCACGCTTCACAAAAGGAACACGCTAAGAGATCTCTTACTGTGCGATGGCACTTTTTTACTATACTCCGCAGTGAATCTGCGTGCGGGATAGCTTGCAGATGATCTAGGTTGTTGTTGTTGTTGTTGTTGCTTTGTGGGGATCGTCGTTTTGCTGTGTTTCAAGTGTGCGCGACAAGAGACCAGGGACCGGCTCGGCGCTCGGCCCACCAAAGTTCCCTCCAAAATTAATCAATATGAAACAAGGTGTAGAATTATTGCAGTGACCGGCGCGCAGGAAAAGTTCAACGGACAACATCTTGTATCCGTACGGACAACAGACAGACGTGCATTTCAGCGCGTACCTTTTATGTTTTTCGTTTTCTTTCGTCCTCGTCTCTTTCGTTTGACGGCATTCCTCATCACACACCATCAACTCATTATAAAAATACTACACTTGCTTTTCAATATCTCTTTCTGTTAGATACAAAATGGTGTTCTACTTTAAGAGCCGCTGTGGCCAGTTTACAATATACATGGGCAGAGACAAGTACGAAAACGAGGATTTGATTCGTTACGGATTGGATTTAGACGTGTGGTTTCATGTTGATGATCTTTCTTCTGCACATGTTTACTTACGAATGAAGTCGGGAATGACATTAGAAGATATACCGGATGATGTATTGCTGGACTGTTCATCACTGGTGAAAGCCAATAGTATCCAAGGTTGTAAGGTATGTCTCAAAAAGAGACGAATGTACTGTTAGTTGCGACTAGTTCAACATTAACATCATTGTTGGAATCAGAAATCATCGGTTTATGTTGTATACACACGTTGGAAGAATCTGAAAAAGACAAATGATATGGTAGACGGTCAAGTTAGTTTCCATCGACCCGAGAATGTGCGGCGGATATCCGTAGAAAAGAACAATCCGATTGTCCGAGCTATTGAAAAGACCCGTGAAGAGCGTTTTCCCGATTTGTATCAAATGCAACAGGATCGACTTAATGCAGTGCAACGACAAAAGAAAGAAGAATTCAAACGTTTGGCGAAAGAAAAGCAGATGGTAAAGCTAGAGCGGGAGCGGGAGAAACAAGAACGATCGTACGACCGCCTCATGGTAGCCGAGAACATGGTTAACACGGGGGACATCAAAGCTACGGCTGACGCTACTGCCGCAGAGGAATACGAAGATGATTTCTTTTAAACAAGAATGAGCATTTATTTAGCATGTTCAAGTATAGAACTTTAAATCATAGCGGAATGAGTTCGTCGACCCCCATCTAAACGATTTCGGTTTGAGGTGTTAGAAAGCTCGGTTCGTCTCCCTTACTAGCCGGGCGAAACGCCTGATGCGAACGCGACAGAGAACTCATTGGCGAGGTTACTTTCTGTACATCGTCTTCGGAGGCCGACTCGTCGTGGGGCAATGTCAATAAAGAACGGATGGCTTGAATGGGAGGCCAGCGATAGCCACATGAATCTCTTAAAATTGAGGGACTATCCGTCGAATTCTGTGACATACTGTGGCTTGTATCTTCCACGTAAATCAAGGTCGAAATAATGCGATCACGAAAAAAGATTTCGGTGGCCGTGACGTTCCGACTTCAAATCTGGATCTTGATCGTTGTGACAGGATAACACTTCAGTTTATATTTTTGTGGGTTGATGCGAAAATGCGGAGAAAAAGGTGACGAGAAAACCGTGCCCAGCACGCGTTTCGCACAGTTGTTTCTTTAACCGATTTCACTCACTGTAGACCCAAAATGTACGCCGTTTTTCACCACGACTGCATCATTTCAGTCATGAATTACAACTCTTGCGAGCCTGGCTGTTACCTAATCTTGGTTCTTGCTGCTACCAGTAGCATGAGCTTTATTTGCCTTTATTACAATGGTTGGTTTTCTTCAGCAGCTTTAGCAATGCAATTGCTGATTTTGGTTGTCGAAATGCCATAGAAATGTTTCTTCCAAATATTTACTATCGACCAAAAAGAAAGCGACCTTTGCCACGACTGCATTCCGCAATCATGAATGAATTTTTCTTGCTCCGCGCCGTTCGTTCAGTTTGCTTTTTTGCTTCGTACCAGGCACCAGTAATGAGCTAATTTTGTTCCTCATGTCAAGTCCACTGTCACTTAATTGAGACGTTGAGATCGAGACACTATGACGAAGAAGAGGACCCGCGAAGAACGCGAAGACAAGAAGGATGATGCTTACAGAAAGGCCTACGAATGCTTCAGCTATCAGTCGGTGTCATCGAATGGCTGTCCTGGTTCGCCGCATCGCTATTTTGAATCTTCTTTTATAGTTCGGTCAACAAACGACAATTTGCCTCAAACCACCTCAAATATGCGAGTGCATCGGCATGCGAACAACCTGTGTGTTGTTACCATTGGTGACTTAATTTGGGACAAGCCCATTGAAAGCGTTCAGTTTCATCACCAGGAAGCACCTCCGTCGTCTGCCGGAAACAAACGGAAGCAACAATCGAAACTCCTGCGGGGAAAAGAAACATCTGCATCAGGCATCGTTCGACCGGATGATATTCTCTGTACTATACGAATGTCAGATCAGTCGATTATTGAGATACCGTGTGCTGTTTGGGGGACGTTGGTTGAAGTTAACTCAGCTTTGGTCGATGGCTGCACCAGCTTAACTCAGGATCCCTTTTTCTCGGGATACTTGGCAGTCATTTTGCCCACGGGACCGTTCCCTCCGCCAACAAGCATAGTGGAAGAGTCAAAGTAGAAGTAAGAAGGAACCGGAATGGTGTCTTTCTTGTCTATTAACGACAAGAAAGGCCCGACAAAGTCCATGGCACGGGTCTAATTCTCTAAGCTCGTGATTATCAGTACGAGTAGCAGTTATTTAACAGCTACAAAGGTTCATGTCATTATTAAATAATCCCGATCCTCAATCTTAGGCGGCATTATCTGCTTCTTTTTCTTCTCTGTACTTCTTCATGAGTTCTTCTTGAATGTTTCTATTTACCTGAACATGCTTCTTGTACTCCATCGTGAATTCTCCTTTACCTTGTGTTTGACTTCGTAGCTCTGTCGAATAGCCAAACATGTTGGAAAGAGGAACGTCGGCCAGAACTTTGATGCCGCTTCCGTCTTCATTCATATCGCTACTCATAATCAACCCCATTCTTCGATTGAGAGCTGCGACGACGGCTCCCTGGAACTCGCTTGGAACATTAACTTCGACAGCCATCACGGGTTCAAGAATAGACGGGTTGGCCTTTCGCATGGCGTCGCGGACGGCATTCGCCATGCATGTTCGAAACGCCATGTCCGAGGAATCGACAGCATGGGCAGCACCATCTTGGAGCACCACTCGTACTCCTTCCACCTCGCAACCTACAAGGGCCCCTTCTTTCATGGCATCAAAAGTTCCTTTTTCACAAGATGAATAATATTCAGGCGGAATGTTAGTTCCAACGCATTCATTCTCAAATGAGTTGACTTTGCCAAGCTCTTTCTTTTCATCGTCATTAATTGGCTCGATGTATCCGATAACCTTCGCATATTGACCAGCACCACCAGTTTGCTTCTTGTGGAGCCATTCGAATTTCTGAAGAGAACCAATGGTTTCCTTGTAATTTACATTGGGTTGTCCAGTAATACATTCGACACCATATTCGCGATTCATTCGTTCGATGTAAATTTCTAAGTGAAGCTCTCCCATTCCACTTAGAATTGTTTCTTTTGTATCATTGTCTACTTTGACACGAAGAGTCGGATCTTCCTTTGTAAACTTATTAAGGGCCTTGGCAAAATTGTTCTGCATCGTAGATTTTGCCGGTTTGACCGAAAGTGACATGACAGGCTCCGGAATGAACATTGAACTCATGGCCAAATCCAAGCTTCCATCCGAAAACGTATCCATCGATTTACAGTCAATTCCGAACATAGCCGCGACTTCTCCGGCTCCAGCTTCAGTAATATCCTCCATTTCATCGGAGTGCATGCGTACAATTCGAGCAAGCTTTGTCTTCTTTCCGGTATCGACATTGGTAATGTAACTTCCTTTCTTGAGACGACCTTGATAAACTCGCATATATGTAAGCTGGCCAAATTGAGTTTCATCAAGTTTAAAAGCGAGAGCTAATAGAGGGTCTTCGTCTTTCCCTGAAACGAGCACGGGCTCCTCATTCTTGGTGCGATCTAGAGCGTAGTTTGCCTTTTCCTGGGGCTTTGGAAGATAATCGATAACTCCATCTAACAGCGGCTGGACCCCTTTGTTTTTAAACGCAGATCCCATAAATACAGGTACAAACTAGAAGCAAGAAGGTGAGAACGCGCATATAAACAGGCCCCCCGTACCCGACATGACAGCCTCAATTTCCGTCGTGGCAACACATGCGTCTAACCATACCTTGCAAGCGATAACGGCCCTTCGGATACCCGCCTTCAACGTCTCAACATCTGGTATCTCTTCCATGAGAAAAATTTCCGCGATTTCATCATCAGCATCGGCCAAACGTTCCAACAATTCCATTCGTTTCTGCTCGACAAGACCGAACAAGTCCTCCGCAATTGGGCCTTCCTCAACAATTTCACCGCGGTCACCCTTAAACGTGTATTGTTTTTGCTCTATCAGATCAACGACACCTTTGTGACTACTTTCAAGACCAACGGGAATCTGCACGGCAGCGGCGTTCAGTTTGAGTTGATCTCGAAGCTGTCCAATTACCTTATCGGGATTCGATCCCTGACGATCAAGCTTATTGATGAACGCAAGTCGAGGAACATTGTAACGTTTCATTTGACGATCTACAGTTAGGGACTGCGACTGCACTCCCGACACTCCGCATAAGACCAAAATACCACCATCCAACACACGCAAGGCTCGTTCTACCTCCACAGTAAAGTCAACGTGCCCGGGTGTATCTGTTGTAGCGTGTCAGCAATAGCGTTCACAATAAGTGCGGCCAGAGGCGAAATTTCGAGTACTTGAGTAAATAGAGGTCTTCGAAAACTTACCAATGATGTTGATGTGTGCATCCTTCCATTTACAAAATGTTGCCGCCGACTGGATAGTGATTCCTTTTTCACGTTCAAGATCCATCGAGTCCATTTTCGCTCCTACTCCGTCTTTTCCTCGAACATCGTGGATTGCACTGATCTTGCCCGTGTAAAACAAAATTCTTTCAGTCAACGTCGTCTTGCCACTATCAATGTGTGCCGAAATACCGATGTTTCGGATGCCGGACCCTTCATTGTTGCTGAAGAAACGTGTGGCATGAGTAAATTCACAAATCGGCCTAGTTAGTCTGGGCAGTCGAGACTGAAAAGACTTTGCGTAGGTCAGCAGCGTCGTCATGGTGACAATATTCAACTTTGTTGCACTTTGTCATAAAAATGAAAGTTGTTTTGGAAGGCGAAAAAAAGAACGGCTTTCATCGTCACATCGATAGGTTCACAGCACAAAGTCTGGCCTACGTACGACACAGGTTTGTGCAATGCGCCGAAGAAACGATTGAGCTTACTTTGTAGTGACGTGTGACGTCACAGAGGCGCTCCGTTCTGATTTTCATTCTACTGTACATGCAGCGTGTTCTCTCTAAATACTCATAGCAACGGATCCCAATGAGGACGCATAAGCGTGTCCGTCCATAATAAATTTAGTGGATGGAGAAATTTTGTGATCGCTGGTGGTCGTTGGGAGTGTATCACGTTTCTGAATGAATGTTTTAAGTTTGGAGCTTTTCTTTTCTTCAAATAATTACCTGGTACGATCAACAATCACGAAGATGGCCGTTGAATAGCAAACGAGAACCGGAGATATGTCCTATGAAACAGAAGACCGAAGAGACGATGTCTCGCTTTACTTCGTTCTATTCTCTGCTTTGCTAGCCTTGGTTATCATCCTCAGTCGTTTGTTGCACGGCTTTCCCGCTCTCAATTCTGTTTTCTCGGAAGCTTCACTTGTTTTGACAGTCGGCTTGATCATTGGATTTTTCGCGCACAATTTCGTTCAATATGAAAATGACCAGACTGACATGGCAGGTGGTGCCGAAGAAATGCGTGAAGATATGTATCGTGTTGCCACAAGTTTACTCTCTTTCAGCCCCAATGTCTTCTTCATGGCCCTTCTGCCACCCATCCTCTTCAACTCAGGTTATCAACTACGAAGGGAACTTTTCTACCGGCACATTAAACCAATTGTCATGTTCGCATGTTTGGGGACGCTACTCTCGGCGCTCACCGCCGGATTTTCTCTTTACGGTGTCTTGAAACTTGGTTGGATGGGAGACTTCAATCCAACTCTTCTAGAGCTTCTTACATTCGGCAGCTTGATTGCTGCCACCGATACTGTCAGCGTGCTTGCAGTGTTTCAGAAGAAACGAGTGGATCCTCACCTGTTTTACTTGGTCTTCGGAGAGAGTGCCCTCAATGATGCCGTGGCGTTGGTTCTTTTCAAAACGTTTGCTAGTTTGATCGAAAACTTGGACAAAAGAGAGTCATTCACTTACGCAAAAGTTGCAGCTTTGTTCATACGAGATGTAGTAATCCAAGGAATTGGATCACCGAGTCTCGGTATCTTGTTTGGCTTCGCTGCTGCCCTTATCTTTAAACACTTGGATTTCCGAGAACTTCCGAATCTCGAACTACCTTTATACCTCGTTCTGCTGCTTTATGTCCCGTTCATTGCAGCTGAATGTTTACATTTGAGCGGCATCGTGACCATTTTCTTTTGCGGTATATCGGCTCGACGATATGTCACTCCAAATATATCCGAGTCTACAATGAACAGCGCAGCATCAATCTTCAAGGTGTGTGCGTACTTGGCGGAAACTGTCATCTTTCTTGAGCTCGGATTAAGCGTTTTCGGTCTAGCCTCAAGTATTCAATGGGAATTTATCTTTTGGGCGTTCGCTGCGGCATTGCTTGGACGAGCCATTGGAATTTACCCGCTGGCTCTTCTCCATAATTTCACCTTGAAAGAGCGAGTAGAGGTGGTGCATCTAGAAGATAGCCTTTATGCGGACGCAAATGCTCAGCGTAGCCCATCCTCTGACCGTGCAGCTGAGTCGCCTGGCATGTACGCAAGTTCAACCGGGTCTCCCAGTCTCGAAAGAAGGCAAGATTCTAAAAAGCGCAAAACCCCTTTGAGGAGAAAGGATAAACAGATCAGCCGCAATATTATGCATGTTTTATGGTTTGTTGGGCTAAGAGGTGCTGTGGCGTACGCATGTGTTCGAGACTTTCCGGATATCTTGGGACACCGTGATGAGTTTATTGCTGCAACGGTTATTATAGTTCTAGGATCTATCATCGGCATGGGTGGTGCTACCGAAAGTCTACTTTGGTATCTGCAGGTCACTATGGACGTAAACGAAGACGATTACATGGAGGAATGGTATAAAACGAAAGAGCTCAGAGGAACTCTCCATTACTTTGGTAAGTAAGGGTTTTGGAATACTTGCCAAATATGTCACATTGTTCCCTTCTTGCTGTTTCACTAACAACTCATGATCGCAGAGAATCATTATATTTATGGCTTTGTTTCCCGTGATGCTACAATTGCATTTAAAGCACCCCCTTCAAACGAAAAGCCTGACGAAGACACGAAGGCAACTGATCTGGAAAGTGCATATCACTACAAACCAGCCTCCATAGTGTAGCTTGTGAGGAAGTCTACTTCATGGATGCGAGCATGACCTGCCCCGTCGACTCTCAATGTGTGTTCATTGCTCTTCTATGTACCAATCGACAGTTAACTTGCATAATTGATGTTGTATCGTTGGCCAAGAGCCAAAGAAAGTAATTGCTATGTAACACATTATTCTTATAAACCCGGGCTGCGCACTTTTGGCTCAAACCACAATACTTCTTCGTTTCTCTTCGTAATAAGGAACACTTTAGTAGAACCCTAAGTGCAACAGGTCCAAAACAACCTCAACGACGATCAGCAAGATGATGATCCATTCCAAAATGACGGCGTGATGCGTGTGATTCTCCTCCATGATCTTATTGTGCAGTTCTCCAATCATATCGAGGCGGTTATTGACCAAAGAGAGTCGCTTACTAATTTCAAAGTATTTGAGTGTGACATCATAGTAAGGTTCAAAACGATCGTCTTCCCAGAATTCTTCGGGTGTGTCGATTAAACTCTGATCCAAATTAATGCCGTGTTTCACTAAAAAGAGCCTGCCAATTTCACGGGACATCTCCCTTGTTGACATATGAATACGTCCGTTCTGTACCATGGCTTCTGGAATATGCGAATTGCGCTCAATGACTTGCTGAACGCGAAGCTCATAGAGACTCAGCAGCGAGCTCTTGGCCAAGGCGAACGATACGGCCAATTTTTCCCCACTATCACGTGTGGACAAAACGCAAACATCGCGCTTGATGGAATACTTGTCACCGTACTGAAAGGAAATCGAGTCTTGCGCGCTCTCAATTTCCGCATCCGAATACGAATCACCGCAATAGTCGGACAAGTCTTCCAATAAATGCTTCGTCATCCATGCTTTCTCGTACTCATCGCTCGGAAAATTCCAGAAGACGACGGCGCCGAAACTAAAAAGATACAGTTCCGGCATTGCCGTCGTCATATCTACGGCGATTTGACCATTGTCGACAGCTTCCTCATCCGACATGGGCCAGTCGGACATGGTTCCTAACGTCTCGTGCCCAATGTAGGGCGGTTCGGTTTGCCATATCCGGCATACTTCAAAGTGATCAATGGCATTCCAGCCATCTTTTGTCGAAACGCTTCCGTGACTTTTTCAATGTCAATTTCGTCCACGTGCAAATGAACGGTGACGCGTCCGGCCCAGGTGGGTAATTGCTGTCGAGTCTTTTTGCGAAATTGAGCAATGGCCTTACGCGGTTGTGACTGTTTCTGGAACTTGTTGCGATTTGCATCAAGGGCAGCGGGCTTTATTGTATCGGATACGGCTTTGCGCGGTACGATCATTTTGGGTGTCCCCATTGATTGTACCTGCGGCTGAGCTGTAGGAGCGAGTAGTGGGAGTTTCTCTCCGTCGCTCGGAAGATAAACCTTACTTGACATGGCAATTGTTTAGTCAAGAGGTTAGCTTGGCTTCTGCGTGCGTTTGGAATGTATATATGAACAATGAATCGATTTTGTCAATCTTATAATTGGGGCTTTTGCGTTTCAATGTCATTTTTTTCTCGACGACGAAAGAGGCGAAAGAGCAAAAGCGATCGGAATGAAAAAGCCGTGAATCCCGGATCCTAACGTCGTAGGCGTCGGTGACGTCAAGATTGACTCTTCATGTACTCTAGAGGTACCGGTACTTTGTATTCATGTTTATCTTCCAGTTACTTTATCACCTATAGTCGGCGTCGTACCGGAACTAATGGAGGTTCAAAGTGTGCTGGTTTTCGCTGCCGGAAGCAAAAGGCAAACGGTTATGGATTCACAATTCACATCTACGGAGTATTTTCTATTTTCTTTACAGTAAATTCGGAGGATCCGAAATGAGAATGCAATCCTACTATTTAGGCTAGAGTGAAAGGAGATGGTGCACACAAAACAGGCATGCAAGGTGCAACGCAACATACATCTTGCCTCTCCCACCTATCTCCGCATCTATTGTTTCTTCCAAAAAACCCGCAATACACCATCAACAAATAAACAATCTTTGCAAAGTAACTATGAAAGTTCGTTCCCCACAAGTAGCGGCAGCAGAGCCACAGTCAGACTTTGACTTGTCATTGATGCACCGCCATAAAATAATTAAACGGACTTTGGCGCAATGGTCGGTGCATCGAAGTCAAACGACACAGAACTGGATCGCGACGATTAGTCGTCTGGATCAACAAAACCCGGAAAAGCTTCGACACATTCAATTTCCTTTTGCAACGGAGAAAGAAGCCCGCACGTTCTGTAAATCATACGCCCCTCCCAAAATGAGCTCGAGCATTGTTTGTGAAATCTGCGAAGCTCATCCGAATCCTACCGTTCGACACTGCCGAAATTGCGGCGCCTCTGTCTGTGACAAATGCTCGGTGCGGTGGGGCGCTCGCATGGTCCCGAAAACGTACTCGAGCAGCGCAGCCTTGACGCAACGAGTGTGTAAGAGCTGTGACTGGTTGAGTAACGCGTTTTGTATGTCTCTTTTGAAAGGCCGTTTCGCGGAAGCCCAGACACTGTTTCAAACGGTGCGTATTTACGACGGACCCGGAGTTTTGAATCTCCCGCGACATTGCGTTCTGACGGATCATTTCGGCATTGCTTTCTCTTCTTTCCTCTCCCATATGCAGGGCAACGTCAACCTTCGCACCTCGTTTGCCGATATTCGGGAGGAAGCCATGTTTCCGATTCACACGGCAGTGATGGGAGGTTCTTTCGAATTGGTTCAGTGGCTGGTAGACGTACAGCTGTGTCCCATCTCGGTACGGACCGATCCAAAGACCGGAAGTATGCTCAGTGTGCAGACTTCGGCGGGCCGAACACTTCTCGATTTGGCCATGACAGGATTGCGACCCAAATTGGATATCCTCGTTTTTCTCATTCGCAAAGGATTGACTTTAACCGATGTCAAGAACCCCGCGCTCGTCCCGAAAACACTGGAAGCTATATTGAAAGCAGGCTACCCTCTCGACAGCGCTCTTCCTACGAAAGCTGTAGATATTCCGGTGGACGGAAGTGTCGAAGAAACGTCTACGTGCATCGAAGACTTGTGCTGTCTTTGTTGTGAACAGTCCATGGATTGCGTCCTTACTCCGTGCGGCCATCAAATGTGTTGCATCACGTGTGGCCAACAGCTTAAACAATGTCCTCTTTGCAAAACAGAATGTTCCGCACTCAAGGTGTTTCGTCAGTAACCGGTCTCCCGTCAGCCAAATTTTACGAGGCGATGTGTTTGCAACACCCATTCGACAATCGAATCTCAAGACACTCCCATAGAATAATACTAATACACAATAACATTTTTGATATTTATTTTATTAACAGAACATTAATTGCCAAAGCAAGCGAGATTTAGGGTTTGAACACACGCATGAATGTGCAGTCGGAGGAACAAACAGGACACCGCGTGATTTGCTGCGAGCACTTCAAACAGCAAACTTGATGTCCACACGGAGTCGCCACGCAATCAATTTTGCTATCACAACAGATTATGCCTTCGAGGTGAAAAGGGTTTCTTTGGTGAGGAGAGGTAATCGAGGCAATCACAACACGGTATGTCGAACAATCGTACAATAGAAACTTACAATCATCATGCATTTCTGAAGGCTGGGGAATGGCACCGAGATCCCGAGCCTCTTCGCTCATCGTTCGATATTGTATTTCGTTGAATTCATGGCGTGAAACCGGATCTGGTGAAGTATTATCAGAAAGATCCAGTAGCACACTCTCGTCTGGTTGACTCGAGCCGACATCTTCCGGAAGAAGATGCAAAACGCGGTCGAGATTCCTGAGCAGCATTTCAAATGTTACGTCTTTTTCGGATGCGAGCGCGACTCCTTTTCAACAACCAAGTATCGGACAATATCAACGTTTCGGTTTTCTAACGCAATACCGAGCAGAGAACGACCTTTCGAAGTGACAACGGGAATGTAACTACCCCCATATTCTCGACTTCCACTCACTCGGAGGGATTTGATAGGACAACTATTGTCGTCCACTAACCATTTCAAAAGAGGGAGACTTCCACCGAGAACAGCAGAATGGACGGGGTAAAGGAGCTCTCCCTTCACATTACCGAATGGGGCATGTAAATTTATATTGCCGGTTGCGTGAAGAGCGACTGCTCTGTCTTGATTTCCTTTCAAAAGAGCAAGGCGGAAGTTACTGCTCAACCAATCACACGAACCACAGACATTGACTGAACTTTCTTTCTTGATATTGTACGTATCGGGAATCATTTTTGAAGGCCAGTTTACCGAACACTCCTTGCAGACAACCACACCACAGTTTCGACAGTGACAAGGACGACGCAGCAACGCAAACTTAGAGTTGCAAATGTGACAATGTGGGCCTTTTTCTTTCATTCTGGGTGGCTATATTTAAAGAGGCAACGTCAGGCACGACGATTTTTCTAAAAATAAGCTTCCATTGGTACTTACAGTCCATGCTCGTGCAAATGCCACGGCTGCTTTTTCCGTCGGCAGAACGAACGCTCGAAGTGATTTATTAGCTTCCGCTATGCTCATACGATCGCTTCTTTCAAGTGCGTTTTGATTCGTCTGTATTGTGGCTGTCCACTGTGTCGACCTGGCTTTTAGAGCATGTTCAACTTATTTACGCCATGTCATAAGCTCCGTACGTGACTTACCGTATTTGTAGCTGAATTTGGAATAACCGACCACGGGAGGAGAGTTCGGGGCACAACAGCGTCTGCATTGTCGGTTTCCCCAGACCTGCGTCTTCCGCCAAAAGAAGGTTTTGTATCCCCAAAAATATTCCCAATGACATTCGCAGTACCCCTGGCTAAAGAATGCGTGATCTGCAACAAAGACCGAGTCGGTGAGCCACCATTAAGTATCGTTTTCAAAAGTCAATCAGGTTAACTTGCCTGTTGCATCGCGGCACGTTGCGACGAGGATGGCCCCCACAGCCGAATTCCGGAACATCAGATCTATTGTTATTGTGATTCATTGATCTTGTAGGGGTTTGGCATACCTCTACTTGTACGACATCATCTAGATTGTAATTGAAATGATTTACGGGAACTTTTTCAGGCCAGGCCGAAGCGCGTTCCTCACCGGTTGAGACACAAAGAACAACTGCTTCGTCTCTATAATCTTCAATGGGCATCGATGCGAAAGGCAATACAGTTGCATTATTCGGCGAAACGTGATTCGAAACAAAAGTAGATTCTGCTGCTTCCATGGGCGCGCTCGCGGCAGTCTCCCGTAAAGGCGTTTCGAAGCGCGCATCAGTGATAAGTGTCGCAGTTTGGTTAAGTTCTGCTTCATTCATGGTGTGCTCTCTCGCCGCACCGTATAAATAAACTGGATCCACAACTTCAGAACTAAATCTCTCAAACGATTCCGAGTGCGCTGCTGTTACTTGTCCAACGAAATGCGCATGTGTCTCGTTTGGGAACTCGTTTGGATGAACATCTTCCTGGATTCCCAAAACTTCAGCTTGTTGACCATCATGAGTATCTCCCTCGTATAATATTGTACTATCTCCAACATACGCTCTATTTGGATGCCTATCATTGCTATCGATCACCAAAGCATCAGCGGCGGCAACCATTGAACCTTGTGAGATGAGCTCCGCATGTGTTGTCTCGTGCGGAAACTCACTCGGGTGGATTTCTCGAAATCCTAGTACTTCTGCTTCTTGGCTAGCAGTCCCATGTTGATTGTTGGTTCTCGATTCAATTCCTGATACAGCAGAAGGTTTTTCCATTAATCGACCCGAAATGATAGACGAGAAACCTTCTGATTCGTTTGTTGATAGCTTGTTTCCGGCGTAAGCTGACAGAGAACTTTCACCGCTCATTACTCTCGCTTCTCCGTTTACTTTCCAATCTGGTATATTGTCTTGGCAATCGAATGGAGCACTATCAATGACCATAGCTTCTGCTGTGTCGTTGTCGGGAATGGTGTGTCGGTCGGATTCATTTCGTGAAGATTCTCTGTCTAAACCAGCATTGATGAGCGTGTCGGTGCTCAACTGAGCGTAATCTTGTCCGACGAAGGTCGCGTGAACAGCCCCAAGTGTCAAATCTGCGTCCTGATGATCACCGATCGCTACAATTGTTGCCTGGGGTGGAAAGGATGTGGGGTGAAACTCATAATCGTCTGTCGTATCTCTTACATAGTAGCCTCCATATGCTGCTCGTTTTAACTCTCTTGTTAACAGCTCATCTTCATCAAGATCTTCTTCTCCAGTATCAATTACAGCAGCAGACGCAGCGGATTGATCGAAAGTACCTATTTGCGTAGAGGCTAATGCTACAATTTCTGTCTTCTCTTCTTCAACGAGTGTGGTAACAGCGTAGATCTCCTCGTGTCCAAAACTATGATGTACAAAAGGAGTTCCCTGGTTTCTTGTGTTCGAAGAATCCATGTTGTTGGTTTCTCTACCCGATAAGAAAGTAGAACCTCCTTGAGAACTTGCACTGGAATCGAGTTCCGAGTCAATGGGAAATCCAACTGCTACGAGGAGATTATTACCGTCCCTCTGACCGTCTCTGTGCTCCTCAGCCTGGTCCTCCTCTTCTCTCGACGACATCCTTTCTAAAGAAGTAAGTTGCGCCTCATCACTAGCTCATGCATTCGATTAATAGACTAGTCTGAATAACTAGATCTCCATTTTCCCCTGCACATGCCACATTCATCACTCCATCGTGTTCTGGTATTAAATAAGCAATAAAAACCTTAAGATACAAAAACGCATCGGTATTCGAATATAAGCTAAACTGTGCTTGAGTACCGTTTCCAGTTGCGTAATAATTCCCTTTTAGTTCACTCTAGCTAAAATTGATACTTTCAAACGTCATGAAAATTATGAATACAATATAAATTTTTATGAGATGTATCAGTGAGAAACTGCAAAGCATCGACAGTTTTTTTGACGGCTAAGGAATCAGAGATTTGGTCGAAAACTGGTAAATTAATTCCTTGGCCATTCCAACAGGCAGCCGGCTGAGATCTGATGACCACAAAGAAACATCCAGACAATCTAGTTTTGTTGCCGAAGGACATCAATGACGGTGGGGAATGTTTTCTTGGGAATGTGTACAGAATTACTGCGATTTCCGCGAGCCCGATACGACTTCATGGCAATTGAGTCATTCTCGGCGTAGTCCTCCGTTCCCAAGCTGCTTGATTCTGACAATCCATCAACGCTTGCTTTATCCCATTTGACAAAGTGGAAGCCATCATCTGCAAGTGCTCGACTTCGACTTCTGGGCGGAGGGAGAGATTGGAGGGTAGCTTCCAGAGCCTTGAGTACTGTTTTCAAGTCTGCTACTCCGTGAAGGGACATTCGACAATCGACGACAAAGTATCTCAAGATGTCAATCTGTAGACCTTCCAAGGCAATACTGAGAACCGTTCTCCCTTTGGATGTAGTCATCAAGGCGCCTTCTCCCCGCTTTGAAGCTCTATTTAATCCAGTCTGCTGAACCTGTTTGATGGGACAAAAATGATCCTCTACTAGCCAGCGCACAACGTCGAGATTACCACCTTGTACGGCGCACATGACGGGATAAATGAGTTCCCCTTTCTTGTTGCGCTGTGGAAATGGTGTTCTTAGATTGACGTTGCCAGAGCCATAGACGGAAATCGCATCATCCAGATTTCCTACAAGGAGAGCCTCCTTGAATTTGGAACTGAGAATTTCGCAGCCTTTGCAGATATTCACGGAGGTCTTGTTTTTGAGATTGTAGGTCTCAGGAATTTGTTTTGCCGACCAGCTCGTAGAGCAGTCCTTACAAACGCAAACACCGCAATTTCGACAGTGACGCGGACGACGAAACACGTTGAACGTCCCTTCGCACATGAAGCAAGACGGAGACTCGCTAAGTGGAACCATTTTCGGTGGGGCATTTGCAATAGCTGACTCCCGAGCTTCATGCTCCGTATGAAAGGAGAAAGCCTTCAGATACTTATTGGCCAAATTTGGATCCTTTGCTACCCCACGCTGGTTGGTATTAATAGTAGTGATCCACAGTCCGGTTGCTGCATTGTGATAGACTGTTGCTGCCAAAAGTGTCCGTGGACGGATTCGACAATCCAGATCTGTATTGCTAGATTTTCTTCCCTGGACACCAAAAAACTTTCCCAAGGATCTTGTTCGTTGAGATAGCTTGCTGCTTTCAATTGCCAATTCAGGTCGCTCAGCACTGGAGCCCCCTCCTATGTTCAGATCTGAAATGGTGATTGGTGTATTATTCTGACGATACGAACTCGCGGAAGGCGGTCTGCTACTGCTTCGACCTGCCACTGACATCGAATCATTTCGACTTGCGAGTGACGACGGACTAGTAACACGTGTTAAGCTTTGCGATCGTGAAAAAGCTCTTTGACTAGCACTCGTTGAGATAGGCGGAAGCCGCGACCGACTTGAAGCTCCTTCTCGGCTTTGGTTCGTGTGAATCGCAGTCGAGGCTCTAGCGGAAGCAGTAGATCGAGCACGACTCAAAGAACGCCTACGATGGTGAAACGAAGGATCCGTCAGACGTAATTCCTCACTGTGTCCTCTGCTACGTCCTCTCACAGGCGCGTCCTGCATATTATTAGGATATTCATAGTGTTTTCGTCCCCTCACTGAAGAAAATGCGGACATTTGAGAAGAAGCTCCATCTATATTTGCGGCGGGGTAAATTATTGTTCGATATTGAACGGCATCAGGTCTTGCTTTTTCACGCTCATCGGACATTATACTGCGCCTAGACGTGTTGCTTTCTTGACGAGAAAGAATCATCTGATCGCGTTCGCGACAGCTAGACTTTTTCGTAGATCGATCAGTAGTAGCAGAGAAGCGGCTGCTTGGTGGCAAACCATCGTTCGAGAGGCGCGATCCTTGTCGGGATATCGAAATACTCGAAGATTCCACGTTAGCCTTATTCCACGATTGCCCCTGTGATTTTTTTGTGTGGAGAAGCATTGAATTTACGCTCTACAACAACAGATCTCACTTCGACGGGAGTACGAAGATCTTCGAATGCAACCCATCTACTGTTGTTATCAACAACCATTGCCCGGTTCACAAGAAACAGTCAACACCGAATATCGACTACTCACGCGGCAAAGTTGGCACGTTCGAAAGCATATGTGATCAGTGATCAATGATATCAGCTTCAAGCGTTTCAGTGTTAGCGCTTTCCACTGCTCTCAAAATAGATATCGAAAGGGGGTTCGGGTTGGATCCTTTAAAAGAAGAATAATTGTTTGGCGAAAAATGAGTAAGATGCGGCATCAAAAACATCCGATTGTATCAACGCGTTCCCTTCACCGTCCTGCATGTGATTATGAAATGCTTTACGTTGACATATGCCCCTTGCTGTGCCGACGACCGGAGACTGCTTCAAAGTGTGTGCATCAGTCGCTCATTGGAGTTGGGCAGTTCGGCACGGTCGATGGTCGAGGCTTTCTCGAAAAACGGTTGTGACCGTTGGCCGTTAGGGGGTACGAGTACCGAACGAGAAACCACTAGGACACAAACCCCAGAATTACTGTTCAGCAAAATACATCTTCTCAAGAATTCCTGGAGCATACAGCATACACAGAATAACTGTCCCACGTAAACAGCATATCCAGAATTTCTGGACCATACACAGCATAACTTTTTCACGTAAACACAGTATCCAGAATTTCTGGAGCGTAAACAATACACAGAGTTTCTGTTTTAGGACAGGCAGCCCTTTTATTAAGGCCTAAGAAAAATCTGTTCTCTTTGTTCATTCTTATTGTCGTGCCCGTGAGCAATGATTTGTAGACGCTTTTAAAGATGATGATAACTATAGTGTTCGAGTCCCTACTAGCTTTGTGAGTGAAAGGCAAACAGAGTGCTAGGCCTTGCGAACAAATTCGGCTCGTCGATTTACCCCTCTGTAAAGCAAAAGGATTCCCGTTTTCATAGGAATGCGCACAACTTCTTCTTTTGTTTCGCAATTTTCTGTTTCTTGAGCGGCCTAGGAATATCCTTCAGTGGATGATGCAATCGACGCTCATTGCGGTTATTGTTTGCCGGCAATTCAGGAGAAGCATCTTGGTCAAGAGGAGACAAAGATCCTTCGGAACTCGAAAGCGGATCTTGAAGCTCTACCTTCTTGCCTTTGGATGCTTTCCCCTTCCCAATACTGGAAGAAGCTCGTGCGTTACCAGTTTCAGATATCTGTGTGCTGTCGGTTGTCTCCTTAGGTGAGAGTTTATTCTTTACTTCCTTGCTGGATGTCACTGAGGAGGTGCTGCTCTTGAGACTACGAGAAGGTGGCTGAATAGCAAGTGCTGCCACGGATGCGTCTACCTTTCCGAGAATTTCTCCGAGTCTACTTTCGTGCATCTCTTCCTTGGGTGGAAGACCGCCATCGATTTCAACCAACCATTGATGGTCAGCTGCCGGGTCATCGGAAATATTCGCGATCAGGCGACCCTTCGCTACTACGGTGTCACCATCGTCCTGCAAAAGACAGAGATAAGTTACAGTTGAAATAGAGAGCAAATTTTCTAGTGATACCTCACTGACCTTTGAGAAAATCTCAACAAGATTGCCAACACTGTAAGTCCGCTTCTTCGATCGGCGCGAGGATCGACGAAGGGACTCGGACATGTTAGCAAAGTCGCCTGATAGTGAAGCAGTGTTTACAACGAGAGCTCGGTGGGGGTATGAGCGGTGGCAACCAAGCTGGATTCTTCACCCGAACAATCCTCTGTATGATTATTATTTGACGTTCGGCTCAGCACCACCAGAACAAGAACATGGCGGAAGGTTCAAGCCGACAGAAGACAGAAACGGCGGAAAATTTTGCGATCGCTTTGTGATTGTGATTGGTGATCTTAACAAAAATCTGCTGAAAAGTGTACTGTAACGAGTGTAAATCCTACAGCACTGAAAGACCCATAGCCACGGCCCTCCGGTACAGTAATGTATCATGTGCACGACGCGTCGCGCCGGTCACTCCGACCTTCAACGTCGCAAGACTACTTCTATATTGATTAACGGTTCTGGAATATAAGCTGAAAAGAACAAAGGGATCATTCTCCAACTACTACCCATTCGACAGACTTGCATAGTATACTGCTTGAAGTGAAAATCACTATTGATTGTTCACCTTTCAAACAGGAGAATGGAGACGACAAAAAAACATGACCAAAGTCTTCTTCCGTGGTATTATTGCCGTTTCTCAAAACTCAAAAAGAATTACACCGTCAACGGCATTAGACTACCTAAACCATTGAAGTCCATATTACAAGTTGGTTGCTATAAAAACATGGAGGCATTGAGAAGATCTCGAAGGGCTCCAAAGAAGCAAACGTCGGAGTTCAACGTCGGTGATGTTGTGGAGGTAAGTTGGGTGGCTCGCCTTGACCAGGGACTACACGCTGACGGCCGTGCGCTATCGGGCAATTGCTATAACTCTCGTCTGACCCATCTTTTCGTTCCGCACTTTCTTGATGTAGATTCATCGGAACAACGTTTCCTTGAGAGCCGTTCTCGCCCAACTCCTAACGGAAGGAAGGTAAGTCAACAAGATGCTATCGGCGATTGTCGATGATGATTCATAGGTTGGGCTGTATCTTTTGCAACACGCTACACATCATTAGACACGAACAACTTACTGATTTCACTTTAACGTATAGCTCTGTCCATCCGCGATGGCTGATAAAGTTTGAAGGTCCTTATAAAGACGAAGAGGTCTACGAACACTCCTTTACGAAAGTCGACGACGGCAGACGCTCGTCAGACACGTCCAGCGGGGAAGGAGAACTGAACCGCATCTCCATGGATAGTGCTACTAATAGATCGACAGTAAATACTACCCACAAGGGAAAAGGAAGACTAACAACTTCTCCGGTTGACGAGGTTGCTGAATTGTCCGAACCCCTACCGGGGCAACCGTCGGACGACAATTCCAAAGATGCTAAAAAGTCCCAGGAGAGCTCCCCCATTGCCTCTGATTCATCGGTTCCAGAAACTGCAGAAGCTCGTAGGAAAAAGGCCTCGGCTCGTGAGCAGCGCAGTCGCCGTCGTCAGGCTATCATTGATGAGTTTGGAGTTCCGCAGCCTATGGAGGAAGGGAAGCAAAAGCGGAAGATGCCCCCGCACAAGCCGTTCAAAAACAAACGTCCCAAACCCAGTGGCGACGAAAAGTGCTTACAGATTAAGCTTTTGACCGGAACACTTTACCTGTATCGAGGTCCGAATCGCCGTGCTGAGTTTATCCGGAGAGTTTAAACGAATTATGTATCAGGTCAACGGGGAGTCCATTTTGCGTCATGATACTACTTGAGATGTCGTATTGTGTGAAAGAAGTATCGTGAAAGTTAAAGCTTTAGTTCTTTAATCCATGCTTTACAGAGTTCGAAATTTGTATACTTCGCCTATTCATTCAGCTTTTGCCGCAGCTTGGTGGACTCTCCCCTCTTGTCGTGCACGGATTTCCAGCATTTTACCTTGCATCGCAGTCACAATAGCCTCAAGGTTTCTTCTCGTTCCTTGAATGACTGCTGAAACATTTTCACTGTTCGCATTGACGAGTCTGGATTTACGATCCAGATATGCTAGGGTTTCTTTGGAAGTCTTTTCTGCGAAATAGCCGGTACCTAATTCAATGAGAAGCTTGTTCGGATCTTTGATTCTCCCTGGAACGTATACAGATTCGGTAAGAGGTACCATGATTGACTTTCCATCGACAGCAGGACCCATTTCCGAAACAGCACGGTGACTCGCTTGTATCTTGACCGACGCCTGACGAAGTTGCGCCAAATGGCTCGTCAAGGACTGTAACCGGCTTTCTTCTGCATTTTTGAGTTGATTTAATTCCTCCAGACTTAGCTTGTCGATGTCAATGCTTGATTCACTACTCGAAGTATAGTTCGACATGCCTTTTTCGAAAAGGACTGCGGAATAGGAAAGAGGGTGCTGAATGCTTTATTCAGGGTCGTCGCTGGGATCTTCTCTCCTTTTACAGTGCTAGCCGTCAATATTCCTACAGAGCCGTGCACTTTGGCAGAAAACAAGAGCTCTGAAATGAATATGATGAATATAACAACGACCGAAGGCTAGAGCAGCAAAAATGCTCGACAAGAGATAGAGAAAAGAGAAATGAGCGGCGGAGGCGGGAGGACGAATTGTGACTCGTGACTGAACAGGTACGTACCGTTACGACGCTTTAATACGGAATTAAATATTGATCCTATATTTCATACTTAATAAAACAGTACCGCGAACTGGTCATTGCTTGAACTACTACTATGAATTATGAATGTCGTCCGAAGTCCGAAGTTGGATCGCGTTTTGTCGTTTAAGACGCTGCCCCGTGTCCATCCGAAAAGAGTCTTGATGCAGCGGACCATTGTATCCATTGTTTAAGAAAACAAAGACATCATTACAGAGTCTAAAAATGACAAGTCAGGCTCATGAGAGCAAAGAATCCACGCAAGAAGTACGCGTTAGCGCAACGCGACCAGACAAGAATCGGAAGGTGCGGATACAGTCGATAGGCCAATGTCTCCACGGCGGGTCGATCCTGTACCAGAGGAAATGATGGCGCGCATGTCACTGAAAGACAACAATAAAGGAGATATCGGAGAACAAAAGCACGGCGTTCATTCACCTCGGCGGCTGGAACCGCCGGCAGGTGTAGCTGGTGCAAATACGTACGGGGCTATCAGCCGGAGTCCAGCAAGTGACGCGATCGATCCCACGAAAGCGTCGAAACTCAGTCATAAAGCGACACAGCAAAATGCAGGACCCCAATCAAAGCCTTACCCAGAGGCAAGTGGAATAGCACGAGTTGAAGATGACAATTTTCCGGAAGAAGATGACGAAGAAGATGAGGAGAGTTCTGAAATGTCAGGATCTGATGAAGATGGTTCATGGATCGCTTGGTTTTGTGGTCTACGGGGAAACGAATTCTTTTGCGAAGTCGATGAAGAATACATTCAGGTAGGATAGCAGATCGAATTTTGCTTTCAAGAACACGATGCAACGCGTTTTCTTACTTCGTTCGAATTCCTTCGCAGGATGACTTTAATCTAACCGGATTAAACACCATGGTACCTTACTACGAATATGCGCTTGACATGGTTCTTGATGTTGAGATGCCAATGGAGGATTCATTAACAGAGGAACAGCAGGAGATTGTGGAATCAGCAGCTGAAATGCTTTATGGGTTGATTCATGCAAGGTAAGTTGTTTTTGCTCATTACATGACAACTTGTCTTTTGCCTCCGACTCAATTTTCGTCGAGAAGATATATTTTGACAAGTCGAGGTATGCATGCTATGTATGAAAAATACCGCAATGCTAGTTTTGGAAGATGTCCTCGTGTATTTTGCCAAGGGCAGCCGGTTTTGCCGGTAGGCTTGTCGGATCTCCCAAGAAACTACACCGTGAATGTCTTTTTGTGCGCGCTGCCAGGGTCTTTTCTTTCCTAAAAGCACAAGGCAGGCCAACATAGACGGAGCATATTTTGGAAGTACATTCCCGCATCTCTATCTAATGACACACCCGGTAAGTGAAAAGGCACGTTGATTTTTTTGATCTCCGGTGATCGATCTGACCGCTTGCCTGCAGGAAATGATTCCGTCAAAGCCTGCGCAAACCTACGTTCCGAGAGTCTATGGTTTCCGTGTGAACGAAGAAAGTTTATTTTATCGAAATCGTGATAAGGAAAGCAAAGATCAAGTGGTGACGGACACTTTGTCACGATCCAGTCGACGCTCAAAACGAACAACCCCACGAAAATAGTGGACACGCCGTTTAGGTTTATATCAGCTCGTCGCTATAATAATTTTTAATCCGCAAATTGTAGTTTTAGTATTAGGCAGCCTATCTATCCTTCCTTGATATCCCTTTTCCACAAATAAGACGGAAAGTTCTTGTTAGTAAGTGTGCGTAACAGTCTCTCGCGAGTATGGTCACGCGTCGATACTTCTTGCGAAAAAAAAACACAGAATTTCAGAATTTCCGTCTGCTTCAAAATAAGGATATCGGTAGTTACTATCGTTCAAGTGTATAATCAACTTTTCCACGACTGCAATACAGTCGTGAATCAAATTCTTCGAGCGACAATACCAGATACTGCCTACAATTCGTTCGTTCAGCAAATTTTTCTTGCGCTTCATGGGTAATTGTTGCAATCAAATAGTCTTTAAGCAGCGTTTGTTTTACACGTCTTGATATTTGTACATCGAAAAGCCTGCAAAACGTTGTCTGTCGTGTTTTACTAGGGTGATCACGATTGCATTCCAGTCATGAGTCATGAATCCATATTTGTCCGAGCCAGATTGTCACCACCAACATTTTTCACATATATATTTTATTCCTAATTTTTTAATCGTCAGAATCTAATCTTGACATTCGACTGAATTTTTTGCTAGAGAGTACGGATTATTTGTATTGGTTTTAAAATAATTTGATTCACCTGTTCTACAATCAATATCACAGTCAATCACTTTCCGCCTCTTTAGGCACTAGCCAACAATCGTCACTTTGAGAAGCTGTGGGCAGACGGGCAGACGCGATTTACCTTCTGCCGTGCCGTTTGACTTTCGACGTCGCGCAGCCGCTGACTGTGTGACAAACGTCATTCCGTCAAAGCCACTCGATTTTTCCTTCCACTGTGTCATCAATCAGCCAACGCATCTTTCTATGGCTCCACCACACGGTTTGAATTCTTTTGCAACAGACACACAAGTTTCAGTTGTCGAAAATAGAACTATTTGTTTCGCCATGCCGTCTTTTGCTGGGGCATTTGTCCTATTCCTTTCCTTCTCACAGGTTGGGGCGTTTGCCCCCAACTCTCTTTTCGGTCTTCGTGTTCCGACTGTTCAGGTGAGTTTTTTCGTCGACCGGAGTTTGAATATCGCTAGCTGTTTCAAGTCTCGAATCTTTACAGTATCTGACTTGTGATGAAATATTAGAAAGGACTTTGTGTTGTAGAACAGGCGCAGGATATCGACAAAGCCAAGGCATCGTCGTCGCCCCTTCGTGAAGTCGACCTTGAATTCTACCGTAACATCGGAATCATGGCGCACATTGATGCCGGAAAGACGACCACCACCGAACGTATCCTTTATTACACCGGTAAATCGTACAAGATCGGTGAAGTTCATGAAGGAGGAGCAACCATGGATTGGATGGTACAGGAACAAGAGCGTGGTATTACTATTACCTCTGCTGCCACCACTTGCGAATGGAAAGATCATCGCATCAACATTATTGATACTCCAGGGCACGTCGACTTTACTCTCGAAGTCGAGCGTTCCCTTCGAGTTCTTGACGGAGCCGTCGCAGTATTCGATGGAGTTGCTGGTGTTGAGCCTCAGACCGAGACTGTGTGGCGACAGGCCGACAAGTACAAAGTCCCCCGTATGTGCTTCTTGAATAAAATGGACCGCACGGGCGCAAACTTTTATTTCTGCGTTGACACTATCATTAACTTGCTAGGAGCCACACCGGCCGTACTTCAACTTCCGATCGGAACTGAGTCTGACTTTCTTGGTGTTATTGATCTCGTCACCATGGAAGCAGTTGTGTGGCGTGGTGAGGACCTGGGTGCCTCGTTCGATCGCATTCCTCTGGATGAGTGCAACGATATCCCCCTCGTAGATGATGCTTTGAAGGCCAAAGCACAGGAATGGCGTGAAAAGCTCGTTGAGATTGCCGTGGAGCAGGACGAGGATGTACTAATGGAGTATCTTGAGGGAGTCCAGCCCGACGCTGCCACTCTCAAGAGATTGATTCGAAAGGGAACCCTCAGTCTTTCCTTTGTTCCTGTTGTCACCGGAACTGCTTTCAAGAACAAGGGTGTACAGCCGCTACTTGATGCTGTTGTTGATTACATGCCCTCTCCTCTTGACGTGTTGGCTATTGCTGGGGTCGACGAGGCTGGTGAGCCAACCCAGCGATATTCGTCCGATGCCGAGCCCATGTCTGCTCTTGCGTTCAAAGTTGCCACCGATCCATTCGTCGGAACCCTCACATTCACTCGTGTTTACTCTGGTGTGATGGAGGCTGGTACAACCGTTTACAACTCTGTCAAGGGCAAGAATGAACGCATCGGTCGTATGTTGCAAATGCACGCCAACGAACGAACTGAAGTCAAGTCCGCCGTTGCTGGAGATATCGTTGCCCTGGTTGGTTTGAAAGATACCACTACTGGTGAAACTCTATGCAAAAGGAGAATGCCGTCATCTTGGAGAAGATGGAATTCCCTGAGCCAGTCATCAAGGTTGCTGTGGAACCAAAGACAAAGGGCGATCAGCAGAAGATGTCTGAGGCCCTTATCAAATTGGCATCAGAAGACCCCTCTTTCCGATTTTCGCGTGATGAAGAGACTGGTCAGACGGTCATTGAGGGAATGGGCGAACTGCATCTCGAAATCATTGTCGATCGCATGAAGCGCGAGTTCAATGTTGAATGCAACGTGGGAGCACCCCAAGTGTCTTATCGTGAGGCAATCACTCAGCCGGCTGAAATCGACTACACTCACAAGAAGCAATCTGGAGGATCCGGTCAGTACGCGAGAATCAAGGTCAAGTTTGAGCCCAAAGACCTCAACAGCGAGGATGGCAACACCGACTTCGAGTTTATTTCGGACATCAAGGGTGGAAGTGTTCCCAAAGAATACATTCCAGGTGTTCAAAAGGGTATTGAATCTGTCCTTGGAACCGGTGTCGTGGCTGGATATCCTATTTTGGGTTTGAAGGCGACTCTCATTGACGGAGCCTATCACGATGTCGATTCGTCTGTCATGGCTTTCGAAATTGCTGGACGCGCCGCCGCTCGTGAAGGTCTACGAAAGGCCAAAGCTCGACTCATGGAGCCTCTCATGCAAGTCGACGTTACTACACCGGAAGAGTACATGGGAGATATTCTCGGTGATATCAATGCTCGTCGTGGTTTAGTTGGGGATCTTGGTGAACGCGGAAATGTTAAGACCATCTCTGCCCGAGTTCCTCTTGCCAACATGTTCCAGTACGTCTCAACTCTTCGATCCATGAGCAAGGGACGAGCCAACTACTCCATGAAACTTGCAAGCTACGACTTCGTCCCACCCAATATCGAAGATGAGTTGAAGAAGGGCTTCACTCTCAAAGAAGATGATTAAACTAGCCAATGAAGCACAACTTTGATAAAATAAGTGAAATTTTTAAGTCGACCATTTACATTAACGAAACATTGCGTTGTATCCTCATCACGGTGGTCAACCTTTCCAAGATGAAGTGCTCAGCGTTCTATTTTCATCTTTGAACTGGACACGAAAAACCAGTTCGAAAGCTTCTTTTACATATAACGCCATCTGAGCAACACTCACGGGTTTGTCCACAAGATCATTCACACAAGTAACAACGCCGTGATCTCCTGTTAAACCACAGGGCACAATTCCAGAGAAGAATTCGAGCGATTCCTTTTCGACATTAACAGCCACTCCATGTTGTGTAATCCATCGGCGACAGTTCACTCCAACAGCGGCTACCTTGCCAAAACCCGGCACAAATACTCCAGTGAAAGAGTCGTCCCGTAGCGGTCGGACGTTATCTCGGCGTCCGTGGTGCTCAAAACAAATTTCTAGTGCTTCCAAAACTACTTGCTCCAGCGCTCGAACATACCAGTGAATGTCTTGACGGTATCTCCGTAAATCAATCACAGGATAAATGGTGAGCTGGCCAGGACAGTGGCATGTGACTTCCCCTCCCCGGTTGATGCGAACAACACGGACGCTATTGTCGAGAATCAAACTCTCATCCGATGAGGTTCCGAGTGTGTAAACAGGCTCGTGCTGTAAAAATATTAGTCTGTCAGTACAATTGCCACTCAAATGATCTTGCAGGTATTCTTGTTGCAGATCCCATGCTTTTGGAATTCAATCGGAGGCTGGTGGCTGAAGTCGTCTAAGAAAACGATGCGGTCCTCTGTTGAGTGAATTTCTAGAGACTCGAACTGACCAAGCTGCTGTTGCGACACTGCCATAGCTTCAGTAAATCCCCTTGCTTGTTTGGATTGTATAATCCAGGATGCCACCAATGAACACGAAGAGAAAATTATTGAGATATAATAAAGTTGAGCTTTCATCTTTGGTGCTACGTCACAGTGTCATTCCGTCCTTGTCAATAGCAGGTGTTGTGAGCAGCAAAATTCATTTCGTCCTTTAAAAAGATTGCGCCTCGTTGCTCCTGGAGGGAAACACAACGATTTTGAAGCGATATGTATTATCCCAAAGTTTCTGGCTCTTATCCTTTTGAATACAAAAGGTTGTAATGACCAACTAAGAATAATGATGAGACAAAAAGCAAATGCGTGTGTCATATGTGGTGTGTATAGTAAGGTTATGAGTTTTGAAGGTTATGGGCCGTTGGATGCAGTTGCCGTGAGCCTTGGACTTGTACAAGTAAATTGTAAATTCGTATGTTGTGTGACGTGTATGACGTCAGAAACTAAACTTTTCGGAGAAATGCTGAATGCCGACGCCGACAGTTTCAAAAAAAACAAACACACTCATACCTACGGTACTTTCCACTATCGGGAAATCTACGAAAGGGATATCGGAAATTTCAATTTTAGTCGGTGCCAGATATCAAGAAAGTGCGAAATAATGGCTTCATAAATCTATAATGATACGTGGAAAGAGCATAAAATCTTTTGTTTTTGATTATTTATCTACTTCAACTTACAATTTTCACGCTTCGATTGATTTAAAAGACATGTTCTTTGGTTGTTCCTCACCAAAAAATGTGTTTTGTTGTTAAGGGAAAGAGCATGTCAATCAAAGATGATTTCGTTGTATAATTGCAAAAGTAGCTACCGTGAGTAAACAATGTTCGACAGAACAGAGAACGCGTTACGCGCGGTACTCGACTATATAGTATTCCGCAATAAATCCGAATTCGAGGACAGAAATCCGAGTGTAAAGGTATGTAACCTGGGATGAAGGATGAAGTGAAGTGAAACAGATCATCGATGGACCCACAACCCACAGCCACTTCCCGACCTTTTGCTGGACCGAAGAGCTGAGAGAGCCAGAAACAGTCGATGCGAAACTGCAATATTACGCATTCCATTGATTTCCTTGTTCCATTTCAGCTCTAACCACTGATGCTTTTGAACAGCATCAATATGGAGCAAGGCTGGAATGCGCATGACACGTATGCGGATAAAGCCGGTGCAGCGACCAGAGACTCTCGAGGACAGTCATCTTTGATGATGGGCCAACATTTTCTAGAGCGATGTACCTCGGCTCCTCTCCCTTCGTCTTCAGGCGGCGAAAAATATAAAAGCCTTACTGGTGATATGTTGGTTGGAAATGTAAGTGTGTGCGATTGATCATTATGCGCTATCTACATTCATGTAAATGAAATCTCACATCATACGTACTTCAACAGGATTTACTGGAGCATATGAGCCGAGGATATTTTGACAATTCGCACTCACAGACAGCAACGCCAGTGATTTCTAATGGATCTCGACTTCATGATTCACAAAAAGCTATGCCAGTAGATTTTATGCTGGGCGCGGGCGACGATTCAACTACAATTCCAGCAGTGACAAGGACCTCAAGCTTCGGACTGTCGCGACCTTTAAGTGCCAATAGTAGGAGCGATTCTGATGTCCAGAATGGATCGGGAGAGTTTGATGAGCACAGCCCATTTGACTTCAACCGACTTGGGTCGAATTTGACACGCTCAAGATCGGCTCAGCCTTCCATGATGAATGGACAATCGATGTTTCGTCCTCCTCCAGGACTTGGTGCTACTTCCGGCCAACGAAGCCCTGGATCTGATGTCTACAACACTCCCAGCACAATTGGACGAGGTCTTCAAAGACCAGCTTCTACTGGTGTCCTTTCGGGTAGACATGATTCAATCCTCCGCCCGGCTTCAAAGACTCTGATGGATTTGATTCAGGAGGATTTTCCTGAAGACAATCAACGAGGCGCCCATCCATATGTAGGAGGGAGAGAAGGGTTTGAGAGACTCTCAAGCTCTCCTGCTATTGCTCGACCTTCTCCGTCTCATCGGTTTAGCGGAAGTCTCGCCTCAGATGAAGAATCCAATGCGGAACATGACTACGATAGATTCAATGAAGGCAATCTTGGCACTAGCCAAATTCCTTCTCCTTCCTTGCACACTCAGCCCATCGGCAATGTTATACATCAGCGCTCTCCCATAGATCACCAGCACCATTCGAAAGACGCTGCTCAGACAACTGCGATGCACCAACACTTCCCAAACATCCAGCAGCAGCTTAGTCAGCGTCCAGTTGTTTTGGAGCATCAACTTTATGGACAAACCGAGCAAACTACACAGCCAGTTATCACGCAACATCATCTTGGAAGACCAAACCCCCCTCTGTACAGTCATCATGCTCAGCAACAACGGATTGACCCTACCTTACCAATGCACCACCAAGCACTGCAGACGGCACAAACAGTGTATGTCAGTGCTCCAGGTACTCAACCAGCATATGGCTATACTACAATCCAATACCAATCTTCCAGCGGACCGCAAACTCACATAGCGCAACAGCCAGTTTCCAACGCATTCACCTCCCGTGGGGATCAATACGTCTCTATCGTTCCTCTTCAAGGGAACGGACATCAACTGGCGTATTGGCAAGGAGATCCTGGTCAACCCTTGGGTCACGCAGTTGCATTTGTCAATGCGCCAGGATCAGTTGTCGCGCCCATTGCACTATCTCGGACTGATGGTATGCATCAGAACAATCATAACTACGGAGGTGGGCGTCAAGGAAGAGGGGACAAAGGCGGCCGAGGTAGACGTGGTCAGCCATCGCGTCGGGGAGATTCATCGAAGCCAGGCGGTCATTCCTACTCTAGCCCCATTCTCGAAGAATTTAGATCATCTAAGAGTCGTGACTGGACGCTTCGTCGCATCGAAGGATACGTGCTTGAATTTTGCCAGGATCAAAATGGATCGAGGTTTATTCAGCAGCGACTGGAGCTAGGTGATCCTGTGGAGCAACAGATAGTGATGAAAGAAGTCTTACCAGCTATTCGTAGACTTCGCAATGATGTATTCGGAAATTATGTCGTTCAAAAACTTCTCGATTTTGGAACAACGGAAATGAAAGCTGACATTCGGAAGACGCTTGAAGGAGAAATGTTGCAACTTTCCCTTCAGATGTACGGGTGTCGTGTTGTGCAGAAGTCCCTAGAGACGCTGGAAGAAGAGGACCTGCCTCATATCATGCTTGAGTTCCACCACAACGTCCTTAGCTGCATCCATGATCAAAACGGAAATCATGTGATACAAAAGTGCATCGAAGTCATGAACTCGAGAGCTAAGAAGTGGGAGGCTGCTGGGGACCCAGACCGCGCTTTCTTTCTTCGTGAGCAGATTGATTTCATTGTCAACGATGTGCTCGTAAATACTGCAAGTCTGTCATGTCATCCTTATGGCTGCCGCGTGCTACAGCGAATTCTCGAACACTGTGACGACCAAAGGAAAGAAATGGTGCTCGACGAGATTAGGAAGAATCACCAGAAACTTCTCGATGATCAGTATGGCAATTATGTCATTCAGCATGTCCTTCAGTTTGGCCGCGACAGCGATAGGGATTCGATTCTAAATATTGTTCAAGCTACAGGACTTCTCGGATTGTCACGTCAGAAGTTTGCTAGTAACGTGGTTGAAAAACTTTTAAAACACGGTAACGGGTCGCAACGACGTGCGATTGCTAGAGAAATGCTTCATGTAAGAAAGAGTCATCGTTTGGTGTTGCTGCCTGTTCCTGAACGGACTTTGGCTCACACTTTCCTTTTCTCGAAATATAGGTTGTTCAAGAGAATTCGGCAACAGAACCAAATGATGTCGGAAAGAGCGTTGCGATCCTTATGGTGCGCGATGCCTACGCAAACTATGTTGTTCAAACCACCTTAGATGTTGTACCTGAATCCGAAGAAAAGACATTGCTGCTCGAAGAACTCCTTTCACATTCTGACGATCTGGTGAGTGACAGGACGGCATTGTTAGAATGTCGTTCGATCAAACAAACTAATTTACTCTCTTCTGCTTTCAGCGTAACTTCACATTTGCCAAGCACATTGTAACAAAATTAGCATCAATTAATTGTGGAAGATAAATCCAATGTATGAAATGGGTAGCAAAAATTGTCAGGTAAGTCTGCTAACTTAGTCGATTGTCTGTCGTTGTTGCCTCTTTCTTATTTCACCTCTCCATTACTTCAGCAAAAATGGGCCCCTTTACATTTTATAAAGAAAGCTAGCTACATAGAAGAGAGCGGAATTGCACAAAGCACATGACAACAAACAAACCGTACAGTGGACTCGTTAACCGCCCTATTAGCCATTCGATTCTATATAGTCTCTTGTGCATGAACTCAGTTCGTCTTCATCTTATTCTTGGCCTTCTTTTGTTTCGGTTTTTAGATTTTCCGCCGTTCGTCGGTGCATCACCCTCGTCTATCGCCGTTTGTTTCTTGTGCTCACTTCCGCTTCTTCTTTCCCCAGAAGAAGAACCTTTCCAATGGAAAAGATTAAAAGGACTCCAACTGGGACCAAGGAATTCTGGTAACTGCAAAATTCCCACAAGTTGCATAAAGTACGTTACAACGCACGATGCAAACTCAACATCTTTCAATCCAAATTGACGGGCTGGTATCGATGTGCGGAGAAAAGTTCCCACGGGGCCACTCGAATCATGGACGAAGAAATGATAAAATGTGGCACAAAATAGACCTAACGACGAAAAGAACGCAGTGACGTGATCTCAGTGAGGCCACGCTAGTAGAGACCCTCTAGAGTTTGACATACGCTCCACTCACCATTTTGCACGGGCCAAGGCATTCCCTTAGAAACATGTCCTTCCAATCCTTTCATAAGAAATCCAGCCATGTTACCAAGCAAGGTACCATACAAGATCGGACCAAAGACTGGTATGGGGTAATAAGGAGACGGATTGTCCTTGAAAGCATCGTAGCACGCAGCGACAAATTTCATAATTCCACTAGCCCGAAAGAGTTGAGCTGAGGAAGTAATCACCAGTGTAACAGGCAAAGTGCGGCATATCATGTAACCGATATCTCCGGGGGTGTAGTTGACCACAACAAATGCGAATATGCAAGAAGCAAAGTTGACATCGTTGGATAACATGGAACTGGGTTTTCCCATCCAGATGAATCCTAACCAACCTCCAGTAAAGGCTGCCATCACGGAGAGCACAAAGGCGTGAAACCAATGCAGCGTACCGTTTTTGTTCGGCCCGCTACGAACCGCCATCGCTCCTTGGAAAGCCATGCCGATGGCTTGGAACTCTGCCGCGTACGGGAAAGAGTAGGTTGCAAATTGAACTATGGAATCCATTTGAAGTGTTGCTTGCAAAGTTACGGTTTGAGTTTACTTCTTTATCTCAACGACAGAATGAATTTTTGCGAAAATAGTCGCTGCAGCAGTACAAAGAGAAAGCAATATGGAATGAATTACATTGATCGCTCCGCACTTGATGTTAGCTTTTGGCATCAACGCATCTCGCCAGCAACAGTGGCGAAAAAATCCTCGGCCGCGATCCTTTTCGTTTCAAACTGTCTACTAAGTATTAGAGTTAAGTTGATGCCGTGACTGAAAATATAGTCATGAGCCAGGATCCAGAACGACCCTTGTGTTTGCGTCCCTCGCAATTGCGCAATGATGACTACAGTAGATGGCCGAGTAAGATGTTGATTTGGTGCAAAATAGACGTGTAGTAGAAAGGCCGAGAGTGAGTTGAATGGAGATTATTATTATGTTTTATTTTTTGAGAACGCGCATTATGCAAAAGGGAACTTTTGGTAGTTGCAAAATCGTCGGATATACTCCCGTCATGTTGTGTCAACGTCTGGACGGTAATGTGTATGGGTATCCGGTATTTTTTTTCTCTTTATTGGATAAAGACCAATGTGGAACATACTGGTGAACTGATCTGCGAAACGAAAAAAAAAACGTATTGTAGGCAGCATGGTCGCTCCAAAAATATATATTCATGACTGAAGTGCAGTCGTGGCGAAAAACAGACAACACCATTGTCTATAGTAAATACGCAGACAACGTCTCGCAAGGCTTTTCGACCTACAAAATATTAAGGCGTGTTAGTGCAAGCGCTGCCAACGCCTATTTCACTGCAGTAACGACAAATGGTCTCAAAAAAATCTGCTAAACGATTGTATTGTAGGCAGCATGGTCGCTCCAAAAAGTATATATTCATGACTGAAGTGCAGTCGTGGCGAAAAACAGACAACACCATTGTCTATAGTAAATACGCAGACAACGTTTCGCAAGGCTTTTCAAGCCTTTTTCACTGCAGAAACGACAAAAATGGTTCAAAACAATCTACGAAACGATCTTATTGTAGGCAGCGTTGCCGCTCCAAAAAGTTTTTATTGCAGATATCGATCGCCTTGAGCTAAAAAAAATATGATTTGCGACACAACGAACTACATTTTTGAACAAAAGTCGCCTGTCGCCAGACGTCTGCATGGACAATGAACTGACATTATTTTATATCGGGACAGCGTCTCAAGTTACTTCGCTTGATTGAAGGAAGACTCATACCAGTCTATATAAGGTTCCGTCGACATCGATTTTTTCACCAATCACCAATCAGCGATTCTCCTCGATTTATGGGGAGCTCGACCTCTACACAGTAACGACGCTTTTGGTGTCAAGAAACAATTTTTCGTTGCATATCAGCAAAGCACTATCAATAAATTCATTTGGTTCATAGCGAGAAAGCAAGTTCAGGTCTTTGCTGCCGAATGGCGAATGGCGATAGGAGAAGGATCATGGAAAATGACATTAAAAAGCGCGAAAACGAGTTCTTTCGACGTCTGACTGTCGCTCGCTTCGCTCACGACTTATAATTTCCAATTGGTCCACCAGCATGGTACTGGTATTATTGCCGATCTTTTTGCTTACTGTACAAGTACTCCGTATTACTTTCGATGATTGCGTTCATCGTTACCTGGTAAGCTAATAATGGCATTGAGATTATTCATGCGTTCACTGTGTGGACAAGCACATCTCATCGCAAATACTTCAAGCTGCTATTGTCATCCATCCAGTCCGAAAAGGAGTTTTGAATTTCTACCATGGCAACTGATTCTCCCACCAACACCGAGACGTCGTCGTCAACTTATGAGCAGCAACTGGAATGTCTTCAACAGAGAATTCGCTTTTTGGAAGAAGAGAACGCCAAGTTAAAGCAAGTGACGAAGGACGAGCTATCCGTCCTTGACGATCACAAGGCTATTGATCAAATTGATAGTCTTACAAAAGACCAGATTGAAAGGTATTCACGGCAGTTGCTGCTCAGTGATGGTTTTGGAGTTTCAGGCCAATTAAAACTTCTATCGTCGTCGGTTCTAGTCGTTGGTGCAGGCGGTATAGGTTCGACAGTTCTACTTTATCTCGCCGCAGCAGGACTTGGGAAAATTACCATCATAGATTTCGATAGCGTCGAGTCATCCAATTTGCACCGTCAAGTCATCCACAATGAACACCGAGTCGGAATGAATAAGGCTGTTTCGGCGCGTCAAACCCTTTTGGCAGTTAATCCTACAATCCGGTGCCTCGCACTGGATATCCAATTGACCCATGAAAACGCTCTAAACTTGGTCCAGCAAAACGATTGCATTGTAGATGCCAGTGACAATCCGAAGACGCGGTATCTTATCAATGATGCTTGTGTAATAGCCGGAAAACCTCTTATTTCTGGAAGTGCGGTAGGGACGGAAGGGCAGCTCACGGTTTACAACTATCACGGCGGATGTTGTTACCGCTGTTTATATCCGAAAGCAGCTGCTTCAGCTGGTTGTGCGTCCTGCTCCGATGCCGGTGTGCTGGGTCCTGTTCCAGGATTAATCGGGGTACTCCAGGCCACGGAGACAATCAAGGTTTTGACTGGATTTGGTACAACCATGCACGACCGTCTTCTTATGTATAATTCCTCAATGTGTTCCTTTCATACCATGAAAAAACCAAAAAAATCGACCACGTGCCCTGTATGTGGACCAAATGCGGCCATCAAGACAATGGCAGACAGTGAAGTTGATTTGAAAGCATCGCGTGGCCCAGTTGGGCCGGTAAACGAGTCAGAGTTTTGTGAACACTCGGTTTCTCCTCCGGGTGTTTCCATTAGTTGTTCCGATTATCAGACGGTCCGTAAGAAAGGAATTCCACATGTATTGTTGGACGTTCGTGTAACGCAGCAATTCGCAATGTGCTCGCTCGAAGGAGCCATCAATATACCACTTGCAAATATTGAAAACGAGCTAGACCGTATCGCAGAGCTATCTGGTGGGGAAAAGGTTGTTTACTGCATTTGTAGGCGAGGAATCGCATCAAAGGAAGCCGCCAAGTTGCTACTGAAGCACAAAGAGGCGAACCTTAAAATATACTCTATCCGCAATGTAACCGGCGGTTTGACGGCGTGGCACAACCAAGTAGATAGCTCCTTTCCGAAATACTGACTCATATAGATGTTTGTAGAATCTCTTTGTCTCAATTAGCAAGTTTTTCCCATCGTTCTGCTGATCGTTGCATCATTTTTTCAAACTTTTCGGGCAGGTTCACTACAGCGCGAACAGCAACCTTGCCGTTTTCCTCGAAAACTAGATTTCCGTACATCTTCTCGACGGTTTTCTTATCTAAGGCTTTCCAATCTTGATGACCTTCGGCGGAGTTATAGTAAGGATGCTCTAAAGTGACAGACGTAGAACAAAGAAAAAGACCTCTCTCCCGAAATCGCATAGCGGATTCGGTTCCTTCATCGTATTCGGCATCACCGACTAGCGGTCGCTGACAAACCCATGCCATATGTCGCCGTAGCTGATGATACCGACCAGTTTTTGGTTTCAGTTCCACTAACGTTAAATATCCATCATTCGCATGTAAAGACTTCACGTAACGGACTGCACGCCAAACAGTTATCCCTGACTTTTCTTCAAGAGGACTATCAATCAGTTGCCAAAGCTGATCACTCGTCGGATCCACGTCAACACCGAGATCAAATGCTTCCTTCGAGGTAATTGTCAAGCAATCGTCTTCTTGAGGTATACCATTAACGATAGCCATGTAGGTCTTTTTGACTACTCTGTCATGAAATTGACGCGAAAGCGAAACCATCGCCGGCTTGGTCTTCGCAATGCACAAAAGTCCACTCGTCGGTTTATCCAAGCGGTGTACCGAGGCCGGCCGGCGCATGACAAACACCGTACCCGCTCGGGGCGGCTCGAGAACAAACGGTAACATGGCTCGCACCGTCATGACTCCATGTCCCCCTTTGTGTTGATTGTACACGACTACGCCAGCTGGCTTATTGACAATGGCAAAGTGGTCGTCTTGTAGGACAACGGGCAATTCAAAGGGAGGCTTCTTGTAGTTCAGTATAGGGAAATAGCCGCTGCCCATGCGCACTTGTTTGGCAACTACATCTCCCGGAAAAACGCGATCACCCACTCGACCAATAAGACAGTTATTAGGATCAAAAACAGTCGCCAATCCTGTTTCTGGGTCTTCACGAAGAGGTCCTCGATGGATGAGAATATTTCCTTTTCGACACGCCTTCCGCGCTCGAGATATCGACGGATATTCATTTACATCCAGCAATACCAGAGCAGCTGACAGGCTAATATTGTGAGATTGTAGCTCGACTCGTTTAATAACATCGGAACTTAACCCTACTGCCGACCAGTCCTTTAAAGATGATTCCGGGACATCATACTGCTTCACCACATAAAATCCTTTTGGAAGCCCCTCTGGGAGATTTGAAATATCTTTCAAACTCGAAATCACTTCGTCCGCATATTCTTTTCCTACAGATATACCCTCATCTTCTGCAATGGGAATGACAGATGCATGCAACGAAAAGAGCTTATAGCTTCCTGTCCATTGATTTGCTGGAGCCGTGAAAGTGAACGATTGCACAATCGAGCATTGGAGACAGGATATCAGCGCAACAAGAAACTCAACCTGTAACATAATAAAATAATTTAATTGTTCCTGCTGTGTTTGTTGGGTTGTGGAAAGCGCTTTTGATGTCGAAATAATGAGTACTGGTATCAAGTATCAAGCATACATCGCAAAAACTCAAATTATACTCCGTATTTGGTACCGGTACTTTGTTTCATCACAAAACATCTCGTCGTCGTTTCAAAACGTTTGGTCGGCTTTGGTGATACCGTTAAGCCAGTAACACAGATTGTAGTTAATGATCATTTTCTCACTATAGTTCAAAGTGAAGACGACCGTTTTTCAAGACTGGAGTGAGCTAATGAGTCATGAGTCGCTAGTGTGAATTGTTTTTGGATATTTCGTCCTTTTGTTGAGCTGCACACTTCTGCAATAGACCAATTGTTTCCCGTAAAACTAATCGATGGAAGCATTCTTTGCAGTCAGACTTGATCGAGTGTTACACGTACGGCATCACGTAATTTTAGATTTTCTACGATGCAACAAGAAAGCTCGTGATAGTTACTTTGTTCCCAGCTGATGGTTCAAGAAAACTACAAAATATAAAGGTAACATGACGAATTTATGAAGCCCAGACATTGTCGTTTGTAGAAAAATCAGAACAGCTAGGTTTGGATAGTTCAAGTTTTATTTTTCGAGCAGAGAAAGGTCAATGTATGCGTTCCAGAAGTGTTTTCGAGGACCGAAATCAACGCTCTTATTCATTGCTGAAGATAAAAAAATTCATCACCAAAGTATCGTATTCTATCCAGTTAGCATCGACACAAGTTTCTCAGGGTCAAAACAGCTGAAAGTTGCCGCCTTTTCTTTCCCATTATTCATAAAAAGTCAAACGCACGCCAGGTCCGTTTCTCGCGATGTAACCGACTTCCATGCTAGGAAGTTGCCACCGAATACCGTATCCACCCCATTCGCACAATCCATTGATGTGTTCGACAACTTCAGCTGTTTTCACATTCGCCAAATCAATTGTGCGTTGCCCGCAATCACAAGAGTACCCAAAGGAAATAGTATCATCAGATAATCGCACATGATAGTTCCTAAGCAATGAAAGCAAGAAGAATGTTAAGCTACGATTTTTAATAGATATGGATTACCATGCGCGTACGGCAGTCGACTTACCAAACAATCGGCATCAAACAAGGGGCAAGAATAAGAGTCCAGACAAACCAAGGACGGTGGTTCTCTTCGAAACGATATGGTTTTTCAGGCGCGCTCATTTCTATACCTAAAAGTCGTCAAGACTTGTTTCTTTGAAAGCAAATTATTTGATTATTGTTGACCTGATTAAGCGAGCACGATAAATGAGTTCAATTTTGTTCCGCGGGTCTTCGGGATGAGACGGTCACAACAAAGGCGTTTAAAAGTCACACAAGATTACGCAGGTCATTATTTTGCGGTCATTCGCCTAAAATAATAATAATCTCAAAATGATGATGTCACTTCCATGACCTGGAACAGTCGTGGATAGTAAGATGGTACCCCTAGTCGGAGAGACTCCAGCATTCGTCTCTTCTTTATCCGTACACGAAACATAACTTCCAAAAAAGGTACCAGGTACGGCGCATGAAGTTCATATTCACCAGATCGACAACATCCAGGAATAAAGATCTGCTGATTTTGAAGCAGTAATTCCAACGCTATGCCCCTTCACGACGCCGGTAAAACCTTCTTGGTCCCGTTCATATCTCGTGTATCGAATCAATGAGGGATCTCCGCGTTTAAGAAGTGAACCAACAAGCTTGTCACCGTATTCGACTGGAAATATAACATCATCTTGTGAATGAAAAACCCAAAAGGCAACTTCTCGAAGCCGTTCCAGAGCAAGATCTGGAAGAGTACCAGAGAAACCGAATGCTGCGACAGCAACTGCACGAAACATTTTCGTTGTTGCTAACTCTACAGCGACAGTGGCACCGTCACTGAATCCGAACAAGTAAATATGGTCTTTGTCGCAAGGAGGACAGCCGCTCCTTCTCCCCGCATCGCTGCAAAACCAACGCACAAAGTCCAAAATTTTGGTTCTTGGTTCCTCATAGAAAGACCGTTTACCTTGGCTGTAAGGAGCAACAACAACAAAATTCTCAGTCAGCTCTGGTGGAGCTTTATTCGCGGCAATCAAGCTCGGAATGAGACCAGCATGCTCACCCTTTGGATTCGTCAACGCCCAGGCATCTTCATTATTCACACCAGCGCCGTGAAGAACTACGAGAAGAGGCTTCGGCCTTTCGTTCACGCCCTCCGGTATGAATGTGACAGCCGAATACGTATTGGGATCGCTGACGACGAAAAGTCGTTCGTTAGGCCAGGCGTCTGCTGGTTGCTGCAGGAGTTGGCATCCTGTAGTGAAGCCCGCAGCCATGTAGTGTCGACGACTAACGTCCATGGGAGAGTTATCTCGAATGCTCTCGCAATTATTCCCTTCCAAGCGATGAAAGATTCTGCCCCTCTCGGACTTTGGGAAAAAATCAAACCAAGTGCCACCGGTAGAAACAGAGCGACATAGAGCGAGATCAATTTTACGTGCAGCAGCATTCTTATATGGACGGAACAGCGACGTGAAACATTTGTCATTTGTATCTTCATGATCGACGAAATGCGACACACATTGTCGCCCAATGAAGTAATCCATGGAGACGAAATCGATTGCAATAATAGAAACGCGACCGGTCGCGTTTCTTTGTCGACTCAGCAAATATTTCAGTCCCGGAAAATTCTTCAATCTGAACATTTTCTAGCCAAAACTACAACCCACCTAGTATTATGTCGACCATGGTTAAAGTGTTATAGATAGCTCTTTTCTATCCCTCTCTTGTATTGAATTAAGTCAATTCGTCGGGCTTGGGTGGCAGAATTACCATGTTATCGAAGCTACCCTGCAATAGAAATGCAAAGGGCAGCCGGTACCTTCTGAAAAGAAGGATGAGATTCCAAAACAAGGTTGCAGTCCAATCTGAGCTTTCACGCCATTCGCGACTTATTATTCCATCTATGCCGACAGTGCCATGGATAATGTTTTGGATTTCCTTTTTATTGTCCACGGAGAGAGGAATTCGCAAAAAAGAGGGGTGCCTTTTCCCTGAGAACCACTGAAGCTCGAAGCAGACGTCGAAACGTTGAATTGGGCAACGAAGCGATGCTTGCATTGAGGACACATTGTTTTGCACTCTTGAGAAATAGAAGCCGACCAGCCAGCAATAACGTCTCTCTCACTTAGAACAAAAGAACAATGAGGACAAGAATCGCGGTCTGTGTGAATTTTCAAATCCGGATAAAGAAGATCGATAAGACATTCGCCAAGAAGTAGCTGTCTGTCAATCATTTCTGTAACAACCACCTTTGACTGTTCGTCCTTGAGCGCTTTTTTTCGTACTTTCGACTTCTTCTTCGCAAGACTGTGGCGGTAACGAGAGAACCAGTCTAGGTTCACGGACGTTCCAGTTTGACTAGTGCTGAATGAAGCTGACGCCGCTAAGTTACGATCCGGGCTGTCGCTTTCTGAAAATACCTCGCAGGCTTCTAGCTCAAGTGCCAGGCTACTTGCATCCTCCCTTAAGGCTAGATTTCTTCTCAGATGAAGCGATTTTGAGCCATTTTCAGTTGAAGCAGTTTCATCAAATGGGTGAGCGTCACTGCTTGTAACGTGGGCAGACGAGAGTGCGTCTGCTTCTCCATGGGCAAACGCCGCGACGAAATGGGAAAGAACTTCACTATCAGCAACATGTCCGTCGTTTTTCATCAACTCGATAAGGTGCATTGCATGTCGGGTGTCGCCACAGCGCCCACACGACTCCATTAGCGACGAGTAGCTATCCGAATCGAGTGATAGACCCCTCAAAGATGCAGTCTCCAAAGTTTGAAAAGCCAGGTCGAGTTGCGCGGATGCGATTGCTCGCGCTTCTTCTAAATCAGACGAAACGTCTACGCTGGAACTATCTACTGAAAAATGATTTGCCGGAATTGAAATTGAGCGTGGTAAATCATAATTTTCGTCTCCGAAAAATAGAGCATCGACACGACCTATGCCATGCGTTTCGATATGCTTCAACGCAGCCTGAAATTCAGAGCGCGTACACATATCGCAAATCCCGAGAGTCAAATCCGAAACAATGGCCTCTGTTGTCGATCTGGGCCTATTTGATGGACGCTCTACGAAATGTGCTGAACGGCTGCCTGATACACTTCTTTCGGTTGTGGACATAATGAGTTGTCGCCTTTTTATGAATCGCTTCCAATCTCGTCCGACCATCGCGCAATAAGTAAGAAAGAAAACAGAGAACGTTTCCGACTCAGGGGATTTGCTGGAAGTATCCTCGTGAAACTTGGCGATAGCGTTGCTGCTTCCAATGTAGTTGACCTCATCATCGTATATGTCCAAACGCATTTTGGCAATTAGTCCGGCCTGACGATCGAATTCTGCAGTTATCATCTCTGGAATTGGACGAGGCTCGCAGAAGTATTCGTCGGTGAATAATTCAGGCCACTTTTTGTACACGAACGGCCTTCCGTCATCAACTAGGCCATCTCTGCCAGGCGTTACCGAGACGAATTTCTTGAGTTCTTTGTGCGCATTTGCACTCCGAAGAAATGGAGTTTCTTTCTTTCTAAATTGAAGTTTGCTTCTGTTCTTTTCGCGTCAATGCTCTGATCGAAAAATATTAAGTCAGGGTCTCCTGGACTCACAAGTCGTCTGGTAAGAAAATCGTTGAACTGCTGACTCATACACATTTCAGATATAAACGATAGGTTGTTTGGTTTTTGCTGGGCTAAGAAAGCTTTTTGATCGAACACTTGTCTTGATCCATCAACGACAGAAAAATGCTTTCGATAATCTTTGAACACGCCCACGAAGAATTGGTGAAATGCTTCCTGGACGTTAGCCCACTTTGTTTTCTCACTCTCTGGTAGTCCATCATTTAACAAGCCTGGAGAGTCAGGTGTGTAAGCCAAGCTGAAAGCGTTGTCAAGAGAGGCTCGCTTTTCTTTCCATAACGACGACCCGTTGGTCAATTTTCGCAATGTTTCTATTGTGCCTTTCTTATTCTGCTTGTGTTTGAGACTTTCGTACTCATTCTCCACCCCGTGGGCTCTCCAGAAATCAGGTCCAACGAAATCCGTTAAAATTGCTCTCAGCTTATGAAATTTCTTGGCGGGCGGTGGCGGTATCGGGGGAAACTCTTGGCCATATTCAATGTTATTGTTGTCTAGGTCCACGACGACGACATCCTGGCTGATGAACTTTTGGGTGTACATCCAAGAATCTCTGACCACTCCGCACAGAAAAGGAACTGGCGCATCCAGCATGGGAGCGAACATTTTAGGCAATAATGGAACGTACAAGTGACTCCATCTCATCGGAAAAGAAGGGAGCACAACACTTCGGCGCAGACTGTCAATATAGAATACTTTGAAACAATGTGTGAGTTGAAAAGCATCTCAAGTCGAAATTACTGTGGCCATGCCAACTTACGTGACTTGAAAGGAGCAGTACCTTTCTTTCCAGAATCAAGGCTGTCCAGACGGATAGGATATTGTGTATATCGAGGCACTCAAAGAGAATTTGGTAGGGTAAGGCAACATAAGCAATGGGTAGCCTAGCTGGAGGGGCCCAAAAGCGAATCGTCGAGTCAAGTATATTGACTTGTACTTCATATGCACCCGGCGGTGGAGCAGGAATTTCACAGCAAATGTTAACAATGTAGCGTTCTATCGGTTCTGTCATTATGTTGGTGGAAGTGGCCAGTCGGTAAAGCTGTGCTAGGTATTCTCGCATCGCAGTCAAGTAGGGCCAGGTCGAGAGCAAACAGAGTACCTTTGGCAAATAGAGGTCTTTCCCCCGTTCATCGACAGCGAGCTCGATGCCATTCGCCCCTTCTAAAGTCATAGCTTGACTCTTCCACGGCCCATCCGGTTCATACTCTTCGAAAACTGTTAAACATGTTCCGTACACTTTTTGTCCTTGTTCGTTTGTTAAAACGAAATGGTGTACTTGCGGAAGCTGATAAGTCCGACTAGGAGTGATCACGTCACCAGAAGGGAAGCAAAATTGCAGAATCATAGGATTGAGAGGATTGTCCTCGTAGTCGCGTGTTGGATACCTGGCGGATATGACAGGCTGAAAAGCATAATCGTTGCGAGTTTTCGGCATGTGAATATTTCCTTCGGTACCATGACCGCTTACTTCGGAGCTTTGTTGCAATTCGTGGTTTGAAGGAACAGGCAGTGAATCATCGGCGGAGATTTCAGGTTTCTTTGTCCATCTCGGTGATGGGGTGATGATTACGAAATATTCCACCAAGCGCTGCATTGATGTCGTTTCTCGCATCAAGTCTTTTTGGGGAGCCTTTCGACGTCTTCCTGGTCGATTGGAAGTCTTTGCTGGTGAAGACATTGATATGCTTGTAATACGAAGTAAGGAGTACCTGGTTAATGGTATTGCAATTTTGTTGTAGACTGTAGACGTTCTTCCTCCACTGTTTGATTACGCCTCTCGAGGGAAGTCTCATCTTTCATCCATTCTTTTCTCCGCCAATACTACGTAGTACCTGAGCCTGCCGGCATGACTCTTGTCCGTTGAGTGTCTGTTGGATTAGTGCACGCCAGCAGGGTCCATTCGCGCCCATCGTCAGCGCACCGGCGCAGGACGTGCCAGTGCCAATGGAATCTTGGTACTTTCCGCATTAGAATATCCTCTTCTACACTTTTTTTACAGAAATGGTTGGTGTAGGTGCATTTGTCAGATTCCGTCGCCAATAGTTCTTTTAACACAAGAAAGGAATTTCTATTCAAAAAACTTTTGGCCATGCGCGCGCTCCACAACCTCGTCCGCTTGAGCGTAAACAGAGCTACACTGCGTTTTCAGGCCATCGACGCAAACAAATGCATCGATTGCATTGACTGTGTTTACTTATTTGATTATCACATTGTAAGTATTAGGTATGTGCTCAAAAGGGTTTCGCATCGATCATTCGACATTGTTTTTGGGGTTTTTGGATACTTTACCGAGAAATGTGAAGGCCATGGCCGAGTTTTGGTCCGTTCGCCACATGCGATTTTTTTTGGTTCGTCGTAATTCCAAAAAGTGCACGCCAAGTTGGTACTTTTTCAATTTCGGCGTCCCGAGATAGCAACTTGGCTGTGTACTTACCACTTTTTGTAACGATATTGATTTATGGATGAAAATACGAGTATAAATATATGTTGGGCAATCGGTGCTCTCCGCAACGTGCGCAATTCAGCCATACGACTGGATAATAGTATGGGGGAAAATACCGTACGAGAAATGTATTCGATGAACCACTCACCCTTGTTTCTCGATCTTTCTTCAGAATTTGATTGCGCAACTGTTTTTATTGTAAACCAGGAAGAAATGTCAGAAGGCCGTGCTCGTCGAGCCTCGATCAAGCGGGTCGATTACGGCAAGGAGCAAGAGTTCAGCGACGTTGATCTGTTCGAAGATAGCGAGGAAGAGGCTCCGCCGCCGGTTAAACGAAGAGGCCGCAAGTCGAAAGGAGCCGGAGTTCGTACTACGGTTGTTACGACGTCTGCTGCTGTCGAGGATGACGAAGAAGAGTATGACAACCGCCCTGTTTACACGGAAAAAGGATACGATCCGGCCCTTCCCCCGATCCGCGATCGCTTTCCTTTCCTGCCGGAATACGAGGAAGACGGATCCCCCAGAATTGAACTCATCGTGGGGCGTCGTCCAGTGGACGACAAAGAAGACGCTCAAGATGCCGATGGCGAAGATTCTTTAAATGAAGATTCCAATGATGATGGCGCCAGTCGACCCATTCGTCGAAAAAACAACGTTAAGAAAAAAGCTTCTTCGCCTTCAACAAGATCTCCAAGAAATGGGGAACAGTCAGAAGAGCTCGTCGAATATGAATATCTGGTTAAGTACAAGGGGCGTTCGTACCTTCATTTGGAATGGAAGAGGGGCGCCGATCTCGAGAGCATGAACAAATCAGCAAAAGGGATATACAGGCGATTTGTCAAGAAAGTGCATGCTGGTACGGAAGAGGACCTTGAGAATCCTGAGTTCGACCCGAATTATCTCATACCTGAAAGAATTTTGGATGAGGCTGAGCAGGAAATCTCCATAGAATTGACCGATAAAGAGCTTCTTCGGTGGGAAAAGAACGCGAAAAAGAGCTTGCTGAAGAGAGTGACGACTCCTCCGAGAGTAAAAAGGAAAAAGGTCCAAAAGTTGAGGTGACTGTTGACAAACAAGTACCATCTGAGGAAAGTGTTCCAAAGGAAGAAGATGCCGGAGATCTTTTCGATTTTTTTGACGGGTGATGAGATTGATTTTAGCAAGCTGACTCTCGAAAAGTTGAGAGCCATTGTGGCAAAAGAGGATCCTTACTACGTCAAAGTTGAAGGTTCGGATAACCCATACAGAGACGGATATGTTACTGAACCGCCAAAAAAACCTCGCGCTTCCTACATATTCTTTCAGTGCACTCTACGTTCGTATTTTCAGAAGAAGAATCCAAATGCAATTCAGGCTGAGATAATGTCCATCGTCGCTGAAAAGTGGCGATCCATGACAGACGAACAGAAGGAGCCATTTGTACTGTTATCGCAGGAAGAAGCTCGGCAGTACGAAAAAGAGAAAGTGCTGCTTGCTAAAGCCCAGAAGCCCAATGAGGTGTGGCAGCCTCTTAGACGGTGCCTGATGGTGTTGGAACGGTTGGCGAAAGATAGCTTTGCAGATATATTCCTTGAACCCGTAAATACAGAGGACTTTCCAGACTACGAAGAGTTTATTGACTCTCCAATGGATCTTGGAACCGTTCGAAACAAACTGATGAGCAAAAAATATCAAATGCCCGAACAATTTGCGCGCGACATGCGAAAGGTAAGTTTGTTTTTGCCGGACGAAAGATTACTGTACCTACCTCACTTCGTCTCATCAACTTTATTAGGTGTGGAACAATTGCAAGATATACAACCAACACGGGTCGGCGATATGGCATGTAGCCGACTACATGTCGAAACTTTTCGAACGGCTTTATCACGCGTGGGTACTTGAATTTCGGGAACGATATTTGCGTTGGAAGGACCCTCGTGCCCGCCCCTGGGAGCACACTTGTAGATGTCACGATGGGTCGTGCGAAACCCCGGATGATCAAATGGTATTATGCGACCATTGTGATGCAATGTATGGGTTCAAGTGCGTCACACCTCAATTGAAGAAAGCCCCCTCCAGGGCGTGGCATTGCCCCGAATGCAAGCCGAAGTTAAAAACCGCTAAGGGGATTAAAATGCTCTCTGCAGTTGCAGAAAATGCTGCCAGGAAAAGAGCTGAGCTAGGTGATATTCCCATGAAGAAGATGAAGCAAAGCATGTTTCTGGTGAAATGGAAGAACCTTGGTTATGAGTTCTGCACGTGGGAAACCAGAGCCGATATCAACGACGATAAACTTATAGCAGACTTCAGGAAACTCAATAGCAGTCATGCCGACGAAACGGAAGTTGAAGCGCAGGCTGTGACAAAAACCTTAATGGGAACAAAGCATACAATTGAAGAAAACGCAGGAGGACAAGGATGTACACCACTGTTGCGCAGTCAGCTCTATGCGCAAACACGCTCGTTCGAGTTCTTGAAATTTGGAGTTTCGTGTCCCCCTCCCAATTTAACCGCCGAATGCGGACCACATACACAAGCTTTCTTGATGAATTGTGCGTCACTGAATGTTAAATTAAGTCGTAATGGCTCGGGGCACCCAGGTGATGTTGTTTCGTGCGTTTCTGATATCGTTTTTCGAGTTGCACGAAAAGAATCGAAGACACAAAGCTGTTCTGCCTCTCTACCGCCGCTTATGCAGGGCGAATATGACGCTGTAATACCCATCACATCGAAGGGCTTGATGATGAACGTAGGAGAGATCAATGGTGTGGTCGCTTTTCTTGGTTATAGGGCATTTCCTGATGGGACCAAGGGTCCTGCTGAAGAGAGAAAGCTAGTGCGCAACATTGGAGATAAGATCATTGCTGTGGATGGGGTTGGAACAATCGGGAAGACTTTCAAAGAAGTGATCGGATTGTTAAAAGAAAGTGGAAAGAACAAATTTGCCTACATGCGCTTCCTCGAAAATGGCCTTTCCGGATGCGATACGCATCTCGTCAGCTCTGGCGACAAGGGCCGCTACGCAATAGAGGAAATGCGTACTAAGTTCATGTCTGACCGCCAACGCATTTTACTGCAACGGCAGCATATAGTTGAAAACATTAATGACGAAGTCGACCGATCTGACGACTTAGATTCAGAGAGCGAGAGAGGTGATTCAGACGACGATTCCGAGGAAGGTGGTAGCGAAGGTGAATTCGAACCTGATAGCGAGGATGACGAAATGGCTCAGAATGCTTCAGATAAAGCACACGTAGCTACAGAACCCGCTGCAGGGGATTCAGCCAATGGGGAAGCTACGCAGCTGGGAAAAGAGAAATCATCTACCGATTTAGCTCCGGAAGTTCATCCTGACGATTACAAAAGTCACTTTGAGAACGGTGTTGTTGAAACTGAAGAGACGACGCAGTCCCTTGCATTCAGACTTCTTGACACGGACATTGGTTATAGTAGTGATGAAGGCGGTACCGAAGACCGGGCTTACTTTTTGGATGGAGTCGATCAAACATTTACCACTGCAAAGGCTAGTGAGCAAGCGATCAAAACCAAAAGAACCAAAGAGGACGAAAGATCCTCACTTCCAGCCAGACAAACAGAGTTTTCGACTCTCGGGGAGCGTGCCAAACTAGCAGCCGCTGTCCTAATATCTCCCGATCAACCAGACGAGGCAGCCTTTGATGGATTTCCACAAATTAGTCTAGAAGAATCGCCAATGAAATCTGATGAGAAAGAAGCATCCGATACGCCATCAAAATCGATCAAGAAGTCAACAGTAAAGATTGAGCAAATTTCCGTTTCGACCGGAGAGGTTTTGCACATTTGGGCCAACGTTGAATCAGCTGCCGCTACACTGCAGCTCCCTTTGCAAGATTTGCGTCAGGTTCTTCTCGATGACTACGACGAAGAAATCGGCGACGAAGTCGGTGGATACAAGTGGAGATATGCTGCAGCAGGAGCAAAGGTAACAGCCGGTGCGCCCCAGACGCGTGGCGGTGGAGGCAAGAAAGCTCAAGAGGCATGGTTGGAGTTCCGAGATAAGCTTTATGATCCGAATGAGCCACATATATACAAGAATGGAAACAAATTGCGTGACTATCAGATTGATGGTGTAAACTGGCTATCAAGCGTCTGGTACAAACGGCAAGGATGCATTTTGGCGGATGAAATGGGGCTTGGGAAAACTGTTCAAATTGTCTGCTTCATCGATCATCTTTTCCGTGTAGAAAAAATACGACGTCCTTTCCTTGTAGTTGTGCCCCTATCTACCGTGGAACATTGGCGAAGAGAGTTTGAAGGATGGACTGATATGGTGTGCTGCATCTACCACGATCGACAACGGGTATGGCGTGATGTTTTGAGAGAATATGAATGGTATTTTGAGGATAGACCACACACGCCCGAGTATTTGAAGTTTGATGTTTTGGTTACAACGTACGACACTTTGATCGGAGATTTCGATGTTATCAGTGCTATTCCCTTTCGTGTCGCTGTTGTAGACGAAGCCCATCGCCTACGTAATCAGAGAGGAAAATTACTTGAATGCATGCGAGAAATAAGTGCCAGAGGAACAATGCAGTACGGTTACCAAAGTCGAGTTCTTATGTCAGGAACACCTCTGCAAAACGATCTTACCGTAAGTTGTCCTTGCTTAGTCACCATCCATTTCCTTTAGGGACCGTGCTCACTCGACGCTTTTCTCTTTAAGGAATTATGGACCTTATTAAATTTTATCGAGCCGTATCAATTCCCGGAACTCGATGACTTTCAGTCTAGATTCGGAAACATGGCGAATCAAGAGCAGGTCGAAAATTTGCAACAGATGATTTCGCCATTCATGCTTCGAAGAGTGAAAGACGATGTGGCCAAGGATATTCCCGCTAAAGAAGAGACCGTCATTGACGTAGAGCTTACTAGTCTTCAGAAGCAGTACTACAGGGCCATTTTCGAGCACAACCATGCTTTTTTGAGCATCGGAATTAATCGCCAGGTAACGCCGAAGCTCATGAACATCCAAATGGAGCTCCGTAAAGCATGTAACCATCCTTTCCTTCTTGATGGTGTAGAACACAGGGAGCTTGATCGAATTTACAGAGAATTGTCTGAAAAAGGTGCATTTGAAGGGAAAACACCCGAGGAGCAGCAGCACATGGTCAATGAGCAAGGCTATGTTATGTCGAGCGGTAAAATGGTGCTTTTGGACAAGCTTCTTCCCAAGTTACGACAAGAAGGCCACAAAGTTTTGATTTTCAGCCAGATGGTGAAAATGCTCGATCTGATATCAGAATATTGCGAGTTCCGTGATTTCCGCTACGAACGTCTCGATGGTCGCATTCGTGGAACCGAACGACAGAAGGCAATCGATCGCTTTGAAAGTGAGTCGGACAGTTTCCTTTTCCTGCTGTCAACCAGAGCTGGTGGTGTCGGAATTAATCTTACTGCGGCCGACATATGCATCATCTTTGACAGTGACTGGAATCCGTAAGTGAAAAACACGTTAAGAGTTTTCTTGGTTGGAAGCAATCACAGACTCTCAAAAGTCCTCTATTTTCTCAGACAAAATGACGTCCAAGCTCAGGCAAGATGTCACAGAATCGGGCAGACACGCGACGTACGAATTTACCGTCTTGTAACTAGTCGTAGTTTTGAACAGGAGATGTTCGACCGTGCTAGCAAGAAACTGGGTCTAGAGCAGGCTGTACTTGGAACATTTGAGAAGGATAGAGATGACGACAAGCCGACTCAACAAGAAATGGAGCAACTGTTGAAGCGCGGGGCATATGCGCTTTTAGAGGACGAAAACGATGAAATCACAAAAGAGTTCTGTGCTGACGATATTGAAAGTATACTCGCCAAACGAACCCGAACTCGTGTCGTTGAGGGAGCTAAGACTGCGTCCTGGTTGAACAAGCAAGGAATGGTGATCAGCAAATCAAAATTTTCTGCTGAAGCTGGTGGCGATGCTTTGGATATGGACGACCCTGAGTTTTGGCAGAAAGTCATGCCAAACTTCGTTACACCAGGACTGATGATGCAGAAATTACGAGAACTTCAAGACGAGGTAGATGGGAAAGTAAGAGGTCCGGGTCGGGGACGTAAGCGACGTGGTCGACCCCCAAAAGAGGCAACAAATGAAGTCGATGAAGCCGAGGAAAAGGCAGATGAGAAAACTCCCGATGCACTTGATTCAGGCAATGCAAACATCGCGACAGATGATGCGGGTGCGGTTTCTGAGAAAGAAGACAACGAATTAGATTCCGAAGCTGATGACGAACAATCAGGAAAGAAAAGCAAAGACAAATTTCAGTTGTCGCGTGCGCAAGCAAAGAAAGTCGTGAAATTTATCAGTGACTTAAAGGGAATGATGGAGGGGCTACTCGAAGAAGATGAAGACGATGTGAACCCAGATGATAAGGTTATTTGCCAGAAGTTGCTTTTGACGATTTCTGTAAAGGAAAAATTGTTTAACGAAGAACAGCGGCATCTAGCTCGCTCTTACTTGAAACGGCTTGAGGGTGACCGTCGTCGAAGATGTCGGGTATCCGAGCAGAACCGATTTCAACCCGGAGTAAGAGAGGAGGAAGTAGATGACGTAATCCAGGAGTTAAGGATCGAAGGCAAGAAGCGTAAAAAGAGAAGGAAGCGAAGCGAGATGGCAGAAGAGTCGGCAGTAGCAACACCTGAACGCCGCCGGAAACGTAGATTCTCTGAAAACGGGGGAGGTTATCTTGGAGATGACGGGTATTTGCACCACTCGGACTCTGGAGAAGATTGGTCAGATGTCGCAGAAGATGTGTATGATTCAAGTACAACGAAAAAAGATAAAATTAGTGCAAAGGAAGCGCGACGTAGGCGTCAGTGGCTCGCTAGCGACGATGATGCCACTGCAGCTGGACGTGCGTGGCCCGTGTTCCCTCGTCATGCAGTTACAAAGATCCTTCGAACTCTTTTGGACGAAATGATAAAGCACGACAGCTCTAGGGGTGGTACTTTTTCCGAACCAGTATCGAGAGAAGATTTTCCTGACTACTATGAAGAAATTGAGAAACCGATGGATTACGGCACGATGAAAAGAAGCTCGAAAACGGGGAGTATCGCTCGGCACAAGCCATGCAAAAGGACTTCATTCTTATTCTGCAAAACTGTCGGAAGTACAATGACAAAAAATCAGATATCGTGAAAGAGGCATTCGATCAACACGTCATGAGACCGAAGCTTCTTCTTGACGCTGCGTCCAAGCATGGACTGTTCATCGCTGAGGATGGATCGATTCTTGAGATAATCGAGGAACCGAAGCCGGGTAGTGCCAAGAAAGGACGCAAACGAAGAAGTGTTGACGACGAGGGTGTAGAGAAGAAGGTAAGCAATTTCACACGATCTGTTATGTAGAAGTTATTTCTCTCATGTGTTAGTTGTTTAGACCCCAAAGCAGAAACAGACTTCAACACATTGTGACGATAGTTCCATTGATGCGAAAATGCCTGGAAAAGCTCGTGTTCGCATGTCTCTAGATGGTGCGTCGCCTGGAAAAGTGAAGAAGGGAGGCAAGAGGAAACGTTCCGTGGAAAATCTTGGTACAGATGACGGCTCAATTGATCATGACGGCTCTAATGTAGCCAATACGGGAACGAAGCGACAACGCAAAAGTTCATTAGATAAAAAAGTGACAAGTAAAACTACGGGGAAGTCTCTGATCGACGATACTGCCTTTGACCTGGTCGCCTTGAAGAAACGTCGGGATTCCCTGGATGGTTCATTCAAAAAGGCACGCAAAAATCTTACACAACTCGGTCCTTGGCGGTTACCCGAGAGGATTGAGGACAAATTCCAGGAAGTGGCTCTTAGTACCTTGTTGAAAATGAACAGGTAAGCAAAGGGGTGCGGTCGTACTTGTTCCTTGATGAATAACGTTTTAACAGCCATGTTCTCTAGTCATGATCGATATGACGTTTTCACTGAGCCTGTGTCCGACGACCAGGCGCCAGGGTATAGTGAAGTTGTAGAACATCCAATGGATTTTGGTTCTATGCGACAGAAAGTCGAAAAGGGGGAGTACGGAACTGGTTCAGATGCTGCAGCCGCTTTGTTTGCAGATTTCTTGTTGGTGTTCGACAACTGCAGCTTGTACAACCCTGAAGATAGCGAAGTTGCTGAAGAGGCAGCTAGAGTGCTTGCTTTACTCCCTGAAGCTTTCGCTGCTGCGGTCGCCGCTGTCATGGCAAAAACCAAATAAAGTCAAAATGTAGTTCTATTTGTTATGCTGACGATTCTCTGTATTTCGTAAGCACGTCGTTCACTTGGGCCTCGACTTTTTCGGCCCGCAAAAGACTCAAGTCTGCGAAATTGTCTGGGTCCCGGCGCCGCTTCTTCTTGTCCTCAGCAGTCATGGGCTTCATCGCCATTATCTCTCCAAAGTCTGAAGTGCTACTATCAGAGTACAACGAAGAGTTCTCTCTCAGTGAGGGGTAATCGATATGATCATTTGAGTCAACATAGTGGATAGTTTCTCTCGGATTGCATGTGTCTCGGAATGTTTCAGAACACTGCAAAAACTCCTCTGTTGATGGTCCCAAAACACGTGGAACCCGAGACTCACGAAAGTACTTTTGTTTCACGTCGTCGGTTGATTCGTTCAATTTTGTTGAATCAGATTCAAGGAAATTGCTTACGTAGCGAAGGTCTTTTCTAGGTTGGGACAAGCGGTTTGGATCACTACTGCTATCGACTAAAGTTGAGAGACGTCTCGCTCTCTCGGCTGTTTTGCTTGACGTGATTCTCTGAGCGGCATTATCTTGAATTGCAAGTGACCGGGAAGCGACATTGTCGGCAGACGACCCGTCGTGATTGTTCTTGTAGATAGTGCGTGTATTGGAGTTTACGAATGGAGTATCGGCACTTTTTCGCATACTTTTCTGACAGGGGGCGTCTTTAAAGATGTTGTCGTTAACTGAACGACCGGTGGCTTGTGTCTTGTAAGGCACACTAGCAGCGGTAGATGAATTTGGTTGTGCTACTGGATTTGATGTTCTGAGGTGCGGTATGCTATGTTCCTCTCGTGCCCGATGGTTGGGCGGCGGGGCATCGGTTCGATCATACATTTGTCTTTGATGAGATATAGAAGATGATTTCGTACTAGAAACGGTTGACGTTTCGAAAACAGAAATGAGAGACGAGACTTTTCTTCTTTTACTATCAGGCGTCTCCTGTTTCTTCGAAATCTTTGCAGCGTGCAGCTTAGGTCGACATTCTTCCATTGCAGCAAGTTGTTTTTCTACCAGATCTAACCTCGACGATATGGAAGGTTTTATTGAAATGATGCGATCATCCGGCTTTAATTTCCCAGCTTTTACTGCCCGCAATGTCTCCTCAAAACGCATATTGACGGAGTTACGAGAGTCAACATCGTCCATTTGTGCTACCATACGGTACTTTCTTCGTGCGACTCCGTAATCGTTGTTGAGCGTTTCAATGAAATTTGTTGAATTCGAGAGTGAATAACCGTCAGCTATATCTGAAACTTGGCTGCAATCGTCCTCATTTCTCATTGATGTAAACTCCAATTCCAAACCTTCAATATGATTGATAGGAGCCGATCTTAAGACCAATTTCTCTTTCGGACCGTAATCATTGCGAGGAATGCTGTTTGCGCTTCTAACACTCTTGCCACTGACACTTCCGCTTCTGACCCTTACGGATCGCGAATCACTCTTCCCTCTCGTTCGTGCCTTTTCCGCATAAAGGCGTCGCTGAGCTTCCATACTAGATTGGCTAAGTAGTGACAAACTAGCCTGACTTGTCGAATCGTCATCACAGTAGGGATTGACATCGACTTCTCTTCCATCAACATCAAACTCATGGCCTTGAAAATCGAAGAACCACGAATCAGTGTCACTCAAGTCGAACGAATGATTTTGTTTTTCTCTTCGCTTCCTTTGGGAGGCTTGTGGATTGGTCGATGAATGTAAATCTGAATTTCTCTCGCTATTGCTGCTTCGGATCGCTTCGTATTCAGTCCACCTTTGCCGCTGGTCATAAATATCCTGAACACGCTCTTCTTCGGCACTAATTCTTTGCTGACGCTTGATTTGCTTCGTAGCGACTTCGGCTGCAATTTTTAATTTTTGAAAGTGAGAAAGAGCCTGGGGATGAACGGCCTTATTGTCGGGGGGAATAGGCGGGAGCGACGGCAGTTCAATAGATAGCGGCGAAACACCCGACTTTGCTGTATGAATCCATGTATGTCTCTGGTAGCGCATATGCGGTTGTTCAAGCTTTCTTTGTAACTCAACATCACGATGATTTTCCTCCTCGTCACTTGGTGCATCCGGATCTTTTTCTTCGGGGATGAAGGCGTTGCTGCAAGCATTGAGCGACACAACCGGGATAAAGGAGGCTGACTGAGTTACTGATTTATAGGAAGGGTATGCTTCATTCATAGCATGGCTTCTTGACCGCCGCTTTCTTTGTTTGCTTTTCGATGTGCGAGGGAGGATTAAGTGCTTCCTTCAACTCCTCATTATTTAGAGGGGTCAGCGTATTTTCCTGATAGCTACTAGCAGGGGTGGATCGTGAGTTCATAGATACCGTCGACGGTGTATTTTGTACTTGAACTCGAAGGCGAGCTTTGTCGTTGGTTTCGACGTCATTTGGTGGGAAAGATGTACAGATCTGAAGTGGAGGCTGACTCTTCACAAAAGTCGCACCAGCTGATGTGGCACTTGCCGTAGGAAAGACCACAATGGTCTCTGGGACTGTGCTTTTGCAATTGCTTTGACATTGACCCATCTTTGCTTTTATGAATGTAAAAGTTAGAGCACTCGGGAGACTTTATCCTGTTGCAGAAATGCAGGTTTGTGTCATTTGAATGTTGTCGAGGAGGTGTTTTCTGATACTCCCAGTCAGTACCGTTGATCGGATGAAATGTGTCCGGCTTGCAAAACGAGCTATATTGAAATTAACCTTCACTATACTTACAAAAACACAAGTGTGACTTTCTATAGTTTTTATGTAGAGGCAGTGAGGACGTTCTTTACAACCGAGCGGTACTGACTATTTTATTTGAATTTTATGAACTCCTTCCACACTGTATAATGAATAATAAATCCCTAACCCTTTAGTCTTTGGACTATGGAGTGTAGATGGAATGTTTGGCTTTTGGCTCCTTGCTTCACACGAGATGGGGATGGAGGAAGCGAGGACGAGAAAAATGTGCATGAATTGAAATGAAAGCAGGTGCGTCTTGAGTGTTGAAACTAAAATCGGTCCTTAAGCTGCTACTGCCTCTCTCTATTATTATTTCAAGCATAACAGAAGCTAACCGAAATAATGATGAACAACAAATTAAACGGAAAACATGTCGATCGTGCGTCACCGGAATTAAATACTGGGGTTCCCACGACGTCGGTAAACTCCTCTCGGAAAACTCCCGTGTCCGAACACGATACGAGAACAAGTCCTCGTTCAGCAGAATCAAGCCCCACCAGGGGTTCACTAGAGTGGCTGAAAGCCAAACGAGATTGGTGGAAAGAATCACAGCAAAGTAAGCTCGTTGAGTATCCAGCCAGTGAGTGGAGCGAAATCCTGAAAGCGCAGAAAGCCCTGGACCTTCTTTGTGCCATTCAAGAAGGGAAAGCAGACGCTTCGGGGATTACCCAAGCAATTAACAGTTCTGGTAAAGATCAAGGCAATCAAATAAACTCTTTCCCAGAAACCACGACGAGAGACAATCAATTCAGAAATCGTTTGGTTGCTTTTTATGAAAAATACAACCCGTCCAAGCTTTCCGCTGTGGATGAGACACTACAAAAATACCGCGGAAAAGAAGATGAGATGTTTATGAAGCTTGAGGCCAAATATGCTAAGGATCCTTATTTACCTGCCATTGGCACTGGCCCACAATGCTTCATGGAGTTTTCGACTGGGGGTCGCGTCACCTTTGAGCTATTTCAGGACAAGGTCCCGTTTGCGGCCGAAAACTTTCGTTCGCTCTGCACGGGCGAAACTGGTGCTTCGTATCGAAACTGTGTTGTTCATCGCATTGTACCGAACTTTTGTATTCAGGCGGGTGACTACACCAAAGGCGACGGTACGGGTGGGCGGTCTATTTATCCCAAAGCTGCCCTGGCCTATCCAAAGACGGATATGTGGGGAAATTTTGAAGATGAGACTCCTTTTTTACGGCATGATGCGCCAGGACTACTCAGCATGGCGAACAATGGTCCCAATCGAAACTCGTCTCAGTTTTTCATAACTTTGCGACCCCTTCCACATCTAAATGGAAAGCATGTCGTATTCGGGCGTGTTACCCACGGAATGGATGTTGTGGAAACACTTTCTCGTTTGGAAACGAATAGTAAAACGCAGCGACCAATCGAACTACTTCGTATCACAAAGTGCGGAGAAATTAGAGCGGAGGCGACAGTTTCGCCGAAACAGGGGATAGAGAAACCAAGCAATGATACTGTGCCCACGTCCGTGTCCACTGCTTGTGACATAGACGCGCCGCCATTTTCGTTGTCAAGGCCCAACAGTAATGGGAGCTTTGTAAAGTCTGTGTTACCGTTCGACTCGGCAACTAGCTTTAAATCGAATCAGGAAGGTACGACCTCCTAAGCAAAAGCATCCTTATTTCCTTCCGTTGCTTCTTACTAATGAATCTTGTAGACATGTCGATTATGGGCAGTACAGCCAGTACCAAATTCGAACAACGACAGAAAGATGATTTGGTTTCAAGTAATAGCGACCTTAATCTTTGTATGCAAATAAGCTCTTGTCTTCATCAACTTGAACATACTGACAACGGTGGAAACAACATACTCCGAAAGTCAGGTGAGAGCTGTCTTCAGTCATCAGTCGATCTGCCACGAAAGGATCATAAAGAGAAAAATCATTCAAGGGTTTTCTGTAAATTCTTTCATAGATGAGTTACTGTTAAAACACCGCGCACGGCGAACAATCGCTACTTTCTTGGTGGAAGACCCTCTCGGTTTGTCATTCATGATGAATGCAAAGGGCAAAGAAAAGGCGTTACTGCAAACCATTCCACAGCTTCATGATGGGGCTATCACATTGAGGAGCGTCTTAAGTGTACGAAGACGCTCTACGAAAGCAGAAAAGCCGATTGCAGGCGTGTTGGACTGTTCTCATTCAACGAATACATACCAACTCAAATGTGATCCTCTTTTTGTAGCCTTGTCTATACACACATTGTATGACTAGATGGTAGAATAAGGCCTCCCGTGTCAATAAGTCGATGTCGTGTTAAATGCGATAACTTAGTTTTGTTCGAAGAATCTTGAAAATCAGGTTTTCAATCGGATACCTCGTCGAAATCGGTAAGATCCAGCTTCGAAATATCGGAGATGTGGCCCTCGTCCACTTTGTCTTTAGCAGGTACTTGTAAGTCGAATCCAGAGCCGAGGCTTCCAACCTCGTCCCCTTCTGACTCGTCGTCTGAGCTAGTTGATGGTTCTAAACCAACTTCACACTCTGTACAATAGGAGTAACCGTGAACTGGACAAAATTCGTTGCAATCCTCCTCGTCGTCAAGATCTTCCTCTTCGTCACCGTTGTCTTCAGGAGTTACAATATCAGCAATCACACTCCATTGAATAGGTTCCCCCGCATTGTCACATAATTCAAAATGTTTCATGATTTCTTTCATATCTTTGAAAGGAAGAGCCATCATTCGGGTGGCTTGGTCGGATGTCAGGTAGCCGTTGTCAATTGGTTTTTCTTGTTTTAAAATGTAAATAATGGCCTCGCGAACCTCTTCCTCTGTTGCCTCGTCTTCTTCTTCCTCTTCAATTTCTTCGTCCTCGTCCCCTTCTATAATTGTGTCTGGTTGTAACTCGTCATCTTCATAATCATCTGCAATCTCTTCGATCACTTCCGAAGCGTCAACAACCTCTTCTATGACTTCTTCCACTATTTCTTCATCCTCTTCTTCGATCTCGGTCACATCAAGATCATCCACTTCTTCTTCGATGATGGTATCGTCATCCGATTCTATCAGACCTCTTGTGTTTTTCAGTATAGATTTTGGTTTTCCGTCTCGAGGAGAGATTTCCACATCATTTACGCCGTATCTCCTGGCACCTATTGCATTCAGATCTAGTGACATTCGCCGCAATTCCCTTTTCGTTTGCTCTATATCAAGGGTTGCAGCTTCCTCATCATCATCTGTATCACCGTAACGGACGGATTCGTCACCCGAAAAGTACGCCATGTTGCTTAATGTTGGTAAAATAATGAAGTCACTTCAACGGTTTGGATTTATTGGGCTATTTCGCAGGCAAAAGATGATTCTGTCGGGAGCTCTATGTTAACGGTTCTCGAGTACGATGTGACTAAACAAAAGCAGAAAACTATTCTTCAATCCATTGACCTGTTAAATGAAAAAGAAGCTCTCAATTGCGATTACAAAACACCAAATGATGTTGCTTTTTATCTCGACGGCAATGAGCAATGAACCTATGTGTGGGCGATGGGTCACTTCATTTCGCAGTGGCTCTTTTTGTACAACATTGGTCTTGGGTCGGAGGATAAGAATTTATCCAGTCTATCTCATTAGAGAAGAAAGTGATACCGGAAACATATTTTTCACTATCTCGAATGTATCAATGAAAAACAGTTGACATCAATACTTTGTACAGAGCGAATGTCCAAAGTGGCATATGACTTGTGTGTCGTACCGTAAACGTTATTGTAGCTAGGGGTCAATGGCGACTTATTTAGAATAGTTTTTGTTGTGCTTACTATCGTTTCTCGTCGTTATTATCAAGCCATATCACAATAGCGCTCACATTATCGGTCGAACCTTTCTTCAGAGCCTCTTCGACGAGACAACGAGCAGCTCCGGCTCCTTTGGAGGCATTTTCTCGCACGACAGCCACGGCTTGCTCATCGCTCAAGACGTCAAAAACACCATCGCAAGCTAATATAAGCAAGGTTCTTTCGTTTTCTTTATTTGAAGAGAGGTCTAGCGTTGCCGACATGACACTCGGGTGTCCGATTACGAACCGTTTGAGCAAGTGATCCCCGATACTGCGAGTGAGCGATAAAATGCCAAGCACTCTTTCACGGAACAAAAATCCCCCCGCTTGTTCAATGCGTGCTACTTCAGAAAGATCCGAAGCACGATGATCCTCCGTCAGTCTCGTGACTTCCCCTTGATGAAAAAGAATAACCCGAGAATCTCCAGCATTGGCAGCCACGATTTCAACTCGATTCGGAGTTTGATTCTGACACTGTGTACAGTTAAATTAGATGTATTAAAGTTGTCAAACTGACATTGCGACGTACCTTTAGCAGGCAGGCAGCAACGGTAGCTCCTGACGTCAAGACTCCGGCATGTCTCGCATGTATATCAGTCATAAGGAAGGCTCGTTGAAGACGGGTCATAATGTCGCTATCATCTTCAAATGCCAATTCTTGAGCAACATGAAACGAAAGGCCGTGTTCCAGAAAGTTCACGATTTCGCGGCCTGTGAAAAGCGTAAGACAACATGGGTACAATCAAAAGAGAACGTAATGTCAATAAAACGTACCTCCGTGTCCGTCGTAAAGACCGAAAAAAGCCAAGTCTGGATCAGGCGCCCCCAGGTGCCTGGTGCGTGAATGACAGAAACGTCTTCCATTGTGGCCCTCCATGCCGGATTCATCGCCTCGCCCTTGCCGATCGTTACTACGCGGTTACCAAGCTGAAAGCTTTCTTCATGAAATTCAATAGCAGGACCCGTCAGTCTCGATCCGGATGTGCTCGGATACGTTGCAACAGAGGTCGTCATTGGTGTGAGAAACTCGGTCGTCTTCTTCTGTTCGGTTGGATTCCCTTCCATAGCTGTAAGTCGCGTTGCTCAGCTGACGTACAAAAGTTTACGTGGGCTTGCTTTGGGGCTTCTGGAGTGGTGTTTATTGGTGAGTGTTATGCTCCCTGTAGCTTTTGTGGCGATCGCCGTGATTTTGATGCGAGAAGCGAGAGAAAAAATCCTGTCTCATGACTGCACTTCAGTCTTGATTCTGACAGCCGTGACAGGAGCTTTAGCCGTGAGGAAATGTCGCCTACACATTGGGCTTATAATGAATGTAGAAGACACCATGCGCAAGGATATTCGACTTCAGGAATCGAGCCATGCATATCAAATAACATAAAAAGGTAAAAACATTGTAGCATTGACACCTAAAGTTTCATCAAACTTGCAGAGCAAACAAAAATGGAGTAGCAGTCTGGCGTCTGGCTCGAAAAATTATTTCTTCATGACTGAAATTCTGTCGTGGGAACGGGTTAGGGACCATTGTACATTGTACATGAGGAACATAACGATCTGGAAAGCTTTTCGACGTAAAGAATCAAGCCGTGCATTGCTTATATTACCGAAGGTATTTTTGAATCTAAGAACGGCAACTGAAGATAAAGAAAGGGCAGAAATTGGGCTTGGCTAGTGCACACTTTGCTACCCATGGGTTCACGGCTGCATCAGACAATTTAGACAAGCTTGCATGAGAGTTAGCTATTAAAGCAATGTATTTATTTAAAACATAATGCATTTCAAATGTCCAGTAACATTAACGGAAAGACCAGCCACATAGCGTTTAGACTATCCTTATACTTGGGTCGCAACTTCATGTCGGAGATGAGGAAAATTGCACAACTTTTATAAAAGTCAATCGTAGCCAAGCGCATTTCTTCAAAATCTGAAGCTGACCATGAAGTTCAACTTCAGATAATAGTTTCACAACTATCGCAATCAGTTTTCGTATTGCCACTAAACAAAGACAAGGAACATTAATAAGCCTAGGATAAAATTCATGACTCTCGCGTCACAGGCTACTTACCGACGGACTTGGGGGCACAACTGCAGTGTGCGGTTTGCTTTCAAACATTGTTACGATATTACTAATTTTCCCTTGTGCTGTTCGTGAAGGCGACGTTACGGACCGCTCTAGTCGCTTGGCTACATTTTGATGATACTCGTGGATATGAAGGTCTTCACGTTGACTTTGAGTATGAAGGCTTCGAGCGCATGGTTTCGGCTCTTGGGAAATTGTTCCGTTTGATGCATGATAAATTGAAGCATGGGATCCGCTCTGCTTTGGTTGTCCTTCCATATTGTCACTCAGTGCGCCTTGGCTCAGTTTTTCATCTTCTAGGGGCCTCTGCGTTTTGGCGTCACGGCTACTTTTTCTATTGCTGTTGTTATCGGACACGAGAGGGTGTTGAGGTGTGATCCCCAGACGCTGTGATACATCATCTTCCCCATCAGATAGCTCTGTACTGTGAAAACTTTCAAAACTGGACGGGAGAACTGACCGCTGAGGGATCGCGTAAGCTTCTCGCGGGCGGTCTCCTGGATAGTCCGTTCCAGCTTGGTAGTTAAGACCACCATAATTTGAAGGACTTGACTGGGATCGTCGTACAATAGGCGCATCAAGGATTCGTTCAGAATATATACTACGTGTTCCTCTTTCATGAAGTTGTCGCTCTTCTCTGTCTTGTAAGCTTGCGGATATGGACAACTGCAGTCGTTGCTTGTTATGAAACTCGCGTTGTTTCAATTCAAGCTCGCGCATCTTTCGTGATTCTCGTTTTTGCTCATATTGCTGAACATATTGAGACAGTTCTTCAACTTCCTTTAGCATGGACAAAGTGGCAAGAGGTTCGTCCATATCAGTCAAATCTCCGCCACTCCAAGACGAATCAGTTGGCGATACCCGAAACGAAGTATCCGACTGGTCATCCGAGGAATCAGGATTATTCAGACTTTGCCTTGAGAATGGATTTTTATCTGGAGATGTAGCCGATGCAATATCCTTCGCGTCACCGTAGGGCTCCGAGTCACCGTGGTCTTGCGTTCCATACCTGTCTGCCTTGCTGCTGGAATTTTTGCTTCGTGACGATTGCATTCTCTTCTCATCTCCAGCATAGGAAACAGTTGGATGTATCCCACTATGTTCCACTTCAATTCCTTGGTGTTCACCTTCTCCTCCAATTGGATATCGATCAGACGTGCCGTCATACTCACCGCCCGACGATATCCCGGTGCGCGATGTCTGCTTTTGTCTCTGAAATTCTTCCCATGAAGCTTTGTCCAACGACGCCGCCATGCGAAGCTGGCGTCCGAACTCAGACCCTGTATCCGATTCATCGCTCCCTAATCCTCTGTTTGCCGTGTCATCGTTGCTCTCTTTGTCGGTAAGTGCCCGTCCAATAAAGCTGTTCAAGTTGGGGTCACTGCGCGCAAGAATATTCTGACGCGGACCTTCGGCGAGAGGCCGTGTCGTTGTAGGGGCAAATGTTTGATATTTGGCCTGGGGCATAGGAGATTGCACATCGGATGATCCCATGCCGTTGACACTCATAGGAGCGCTGCGAAGTGCGGCCAATTTCTTCTTTCTTAATTTTTTCTGCCGCTTCCTCCAGAAAAACATGGCCCAGAATACAAGTGTACCAAGCGCGATAGTCAAAATAGTGAATCCGAGAATGATTTCCCATAATTTCGGTTTGTCGTCAACGACCGGCTGATTCTCATTTTCACCATCGACCGTCACTTCGAAATTGGTATCGGAACTTGTCAAAGCATTTTGTAGATTTTCTCTTGATATTGTTTCGTCCAAAAGGACCGAACCTCCTGTCGTTTGGTGTCGGCTTCTTCGTCATCAAATCGCATGATAAGTTGACCACGCGCCGCGATATCCAAAAAGTCGAAGACACGGTCCGTTTGCAGTAAACGCAACCTTCGGCGTTCGGCCGTGACTGTCAACTCCAGTGAGGCAAAGGAGGATGGACCGAATTCGTCTTCCACGGCTTCTCGGATAAATGTTCTCCAGACGGTAGCAACACGTGGTAGTAACTCGTCGATATCACTTTCTCGTACGCCCTCGAGACGAGCTTTGAACTTCATTGGCAACGCGACGGTCGTCAAACTAGGATTCTCTCCTTCTTCCGACTCGGATCCGTCTGTCACACGATCTGTAGGATGGTTACTAGGCTGGGTGCTCAATGGTTCTTGGGATGGGACGTTTGAAGGGAAGGAAGTCGGCGCTTCCGACGGCACTGTCACGGGGCTTTGGGAAGGACGTAAAGTAGGTCTTTGCGACGGAAAGTCGGTGAATTTTACAGACGGGGCACTGGAAGGAGGCATTGTTGGCTGTGGTGTATATATGTTGATGGGTGTGGGAACAGGAAAAGGCTTTGACGTGGGAGGATTGCTTGACGGCGGTATTATTGGTTGCATTACTGGCTGTCTTGTTGGATTGTTCCTAGCAAAAGGCGCCGGCGTGACATCTATTTCGTCCGGGTTAGTCCATGGTTCCTGTTGCTGCAGCAATCTCAGGGATGTCAAAAGAAACCTGAATTTGTTTTGTGATTTGTGAATAAAGACTTTGTGTATCGGAACATTAGAACCATCTGCAATCACCAGCGCGATGAAAAGACTGCATGCATCATTATTGCTTTTTTGTTAATTGAAAATGTCATGCTCGGCGAAGAATGATCTGTTTCACTGCGATGCCGGTCACGTCGAGGTCGTTTCAGATGTAAAAGGCAACAACTTTTTTTTCGTCCCTTGTGTTGAAATGTTGTAAAATGACTGTTATCATCTTTCCTCATCGACATTTCATCCATCAAAGTGCAGCTTTGGCGCATCTTCAGGCTTAATACATCAACTGTCGAGCTAATGATTGGCTTTGGTTACCCTTCGTTCTGTTCAGTGTTGTTTCGTATTCACACTCAGTGTCACAAAGTGTGTTTACCTTGTAATTGTTCGTCTCGAACGAAAGAGTCGTGCAAGCGCGCGCTTTCCAAGGAGCGGCTCGATGTCATTAAGGATGGACCAATGAGCAACGGACAGCAGTGACAAAAATCTCTATATCATTCCATCCGTTGAAGAATTGAGCTCTTTAATTAAACTTGATTCTTCGTCACGTTTCACGTTTGCCGTGTTTATCCGCTAAATACTTTGTAAGCGTCCATCGTTGCGCGTGCGTGCGTGCATCTTGGCGCGCCTTGCGAAATCCTTGTCCCTAACAAATAAAAATTAATGGTTGACTATGGCGTAAAAAGATGGGAAGTTCAGGGAAGGACGTTAAAATTCTGCCTCCCAGTACAAGATTGTACGTAGCGTCTACGACGAGGCAGAATTTTCATGCCGTTCCATATTCAAATTGAGTTCAGTCCCGTCAGATAGGTACCATCCTAATTTCAGAAGATCGACATCCCTGTCACTGTTTCACAGCAACAGGTGTTAGTCAATCATTGGATCCATCCCTTGTTGTATCGAGGCTACTCATGTTGCTCATGTTGTAGCATTGAATGAGCGTCAATTGTGTTTCAAGAAAATGCATCAACTTTTAATATGGCGTAAAGAATGCCATTTAAGAGATTCCGACTTAAAAGTGTTTTCAATCCCGTCTTGTGATAAGGAAACTATGAAGAAAACTAATTATTGTGATCCATGGATGTTCAGCAATCTCTTTCTTTCTAAAAATGGGTCGTCGCTTAAGACAAAGTATTGACTAATGCTTGATCTGTTTTGAATAACTTCGATTGCTACCCTTTCTGTGCCTTACAGCTGTTTACAGCATCGCAACAAGAAACGTCGCATCACTTTTTTATCCGCCTCATTCTTCTTTGGCACCACCTTTACAAAAACAAAGTACGCCAAGTATTTCTATCCAAGGATCGCAAGGATTTCTTTCAGCAAAACGCATCTAAAGTTTTTTGTGACATTATTGAATTAACGGAAGCCAACTTTTGGGGGTCAAAACGAAGCAAATGTGTCATTTTCGCTGCCTCGTCGTGTTCTTGAGCTTCATCTCTGCTCCAGGAGTACGATCATTTGGAGGGAGTAAGAGAAAAGATAAGCTATTGTCAAAACCTCCGTTTGTCTATCGAGGGGATGCTGTCGATAGTGAGCCTCAAAGCGTACTTCATCACAAATTATCGGAAACTGTCCTCTTTCAAGGAAAATGGAGAAGTCTTTGGAATCGACGAGTCCAATTTCCGAGTGGAGCGAATGCTGATTTTGAGATTGTTACGCAGAATGGTACCGATCAGGCCGTTTTGATTTTCGTTTGGAACTCAGCAACCAAGACAACAACACTGGTACGAGAGTTCATGCCCGCTTCCGACGGAATGAAGATAGGATTAGCGGCTGGCATGGTGGATGATAAACATTTGAATGAAGATGAGGATCCTATTTTAATAGCGGCGCAGTTTGAGCTCGAAGAAGAATGTCGATTGAAAGGTGGAAAATGGCAACCGCTGGTGGTCAATATCCTCATGGACAAATATTCAACGACCCGGTTGTCGGTCTATCTCGTTATCGATCCTACTCCTGTTGAATTCGCGAATGCTAGATCTCGAGATGAACTGGAAGAAGGTATGCAAATACTGTCGAATGTACCGATCATTCAACTGATGACGTGGATCGATGGCGGCCATATGACTGTGGTCGGCTCTTGGGCATGTCTTCTTGCCGTGCGAAAACTAAAGGAACTTGGCGAAATTGATTAAAGGATGCAACGCATCAAGTTTAACACCGTTTACTTAATACCAGGGGCCACATCATTCAAGACATCGCATAGTGCATCCTGTAATCGTTCGGGATGTGCATTACCGTTGCTCAATGACATGGCTTTTCCCGTAAAAAGTTTGTTCATCTTTTGAATGAATTTTCCTCCCCGTTTGTACACCTCAATTTCCTCTGGGTGGTCACGCAAAATTGCTCTACACAACTCTCGCAGCTCCTCTTGGTCAGTTATTAACCGAAATCCTTGATCGTGAGCAAGATCGCTGGGATTTCTATCGGCGCATTCATCGGTGAAAAGCAACGCAAGCAATTTCTTTGCCATCGTTGAAGATATTCGCTCTTGCAGAATCATCGTAGCAATTTCGCCTAGCTGGGATCCATTGATTTTCGCATGTGACATGGATACAACCTCATCATCGTCGTCCAAGATGAATGCGTGTGCCTGACGTTCCGCTGCTTTCTTCACCAGCGAGAAAAGGTCGTTACATAATAGATTGGCGGTCGTTTTTGATGCCAATGATGGTTGTGTGTCAAGGGAACTATAATTTACAAAATGCATGGCTTCTTCAAAGAGTCGAATGGCCGCTGGGTCTCTGGCGATTACATGCGCATGATATTCACTTAGCTGATAAGTCGACCGCAAGCGCTGTTCAGCCAAAGCTGGCAATTCCGGTGAATTGCGCAACACGAATTGCTTGATTGTCGGCACACCTAAAACATGTCCATTTAACACAAGTGGAGGGAGGTCAGGTTCGGGAAGAAATCGATAGTCAATAGCCTGATCTTTGGTTCGAATAAGAGTTGTCTTTCGTTTCAAGACGTCCCACGTGCGCGTCTCTTCCACTCCACCCACTAAATTCTCAAAGTTTTCGGCTTGTCGAACAGCCTCGTACTCGATCGCATCTCGAACCTGCTGAATCGAATTCAAGTTTTTAATTTCGATTCTGGGCGTTCTCCGTTGCTGCTCATTCTGTAAATTCACATTGCAATCCACGCGCAAATTACCATCTTCCATACGGCCGAGACAAGTCCCCGTGAAACGCAGCAGATGGCGTAAGCTGTGTACCACCGAAGCCGCTTGTAGACTGGATCTCAAATCGGGAGCTGTAACGATCTCGACCAATGCGCAACCGGCACGCGAAAAGTCGACGAGAGAGTAAGTCGTTTTTATGGTTGCGGCAGAAAGATCACTTTCGGTAGAGCCATTGCTACATATTTGACTCCTAGTAGTAGATGTTGTTTTCCCGGTATCCTGTTCTAGTTGGACGCGTTGTATGCGACAGCAAATTGATTGTTTGCTATCAAATTTTCCAGTAGACCTAGCAAACTGGCCGTCGTTCAGTTTGTTTTTCGGGGTCGACAAATAAGAGCATTCCAGCAGTCCGTTCTCAGCCAAAGGCCAACGTTGTTGTGTTATTTGATAAGAAAGCGGTAAATCCGCATAGGTGTAGTGCTTCCTTTCAAAGCGAGAAGTAGTATGAATGTCGCATTGCAACGCTGCCGCGACGAGCACAGCCTTCTGAACTGCCTCGGCCGACAAAAGTGGTAGCTTTCCAGGCACGGCCACGTCAAATGGATAAATAGAAGAAGATTGACCGTACATCCCGGACGATATGGCCGGTGAAAAAAGCTTGTCGCGAATATTGAGTTGCGCATGGATCTCCAAGCCCACAATTACTTGGTACACAGGTCCCCCTTTCGACAGCTTTACTTCACCGGACCACGAGTCAACTTTCCAATTCGAGAAGAAACGAGCATTTCTCTGGTTAAATCGTGCCCGTAAACAATTTTTGAGTTGCATCTTTGAAAAAGTCAAGCTTGTGAAATCCTTTTTTTAACGGTAAATGTGTTGTGCATCATCGATCGGTCATCCGATGGAGAGAGATTTTGCGTTCTAGTTCTAAAGCCTCAATTAGCACAGCCCAAGGTGAATACAAAGTAGCAAAGTGGAAGAATCAATGAAGTATTTGATGTCGCTTTGTCGAATAATGGTTCCAAATGCCCGTGTTCATAGAAGCTCATGGTGACGATGATGTGCAATAATAATAATAATGGTGAGTGTGAACCAGGTAACACAATATCCGGGTCCTCCTCTGTCGATAATTTTCCCTACGGGGCCTGCGTGAAATGCACGTAGACATTATTCGCAACATTGCATATGTTGTTTTTTTTTATAGTTGATGCTCCAATAAATGTCGATTATCGCCAATCGCCATTGATTATCCATGCCGGAGAAAGCGATGATGGCATTGTTGCCCAATAGACTTGAAAATTTGTGTGATCGATACACAATATTACATCCACATTCGAATGGTTCTATGACAGATATTCTGACAACTTCAATATTCGTTATGCGGTCCATATGTATTTTTTGCCTTGCGCCATCACTTTCTCTTTCCTGAACAGAACCGCGGACACTAGAGAAATAGCGGTTGTGCGTGAAGTTCAAAGCATGATAGGAGCGAACCATGCAAGTTCAAGATCAGCAAAATGTTGCTGACTGGAATCGAGAGATTGTCACGTGGATCTCTGGGATTGTTTTGCTTTCATCGATCGTACTTTGCGCGCAGCTAAACTGCTGGCTAGAAAATAGGCGAGATCGCGCACGTTCTGCTCGTCGAACCGAGGCCCTGAAGCAAACGTAAACTTACTTGGGCTTAATGGAAGTGGTATTAAAGGGTCTTTTTTTGCAAGAGAAACGAATGCTTTTTTTGGAAGGCGACCTTCGAAGCATGCAAATACCGTCGATTTAGTTGGCAATTTTATCTATCCTTAAAGGGAAGATTATGGAAAGAGATGAAGAAACTTCAAAACAAGCTCTATCTAGATTGATGAGCTCAATAATAACTTACAAATGTCACAAGCAAGTTGTCGTAGTTCTTCCGCCTCTACGCTTGTCGGAAATGGAAGTTGGTCGACGAGATATCGGCTCGATTGCCACCAGCTTTCGTGGTAAAGTGGAGGTGGTTCTTTTGTAATCAAAGTGTATATAATACAAGCTTGTAACCATGTTCCATGCAGACTTGGATGAAAATCGTCATAACTGTACAACTTTTCCCACAAGACTCGGTTTCGCTGTCGCAACCAACGAAAGGCCTCACCCACAGGCGCTACTTGGCTTACGATTGACGGGACGTCTCGTAGTCTTGTTTCCTGTTGGACTATGTCGGAGTAGAGACCATATCCCTCCCGTGTTCGGTTCGTGAACTCGTCAAAGTCCCCTAGGTCCTCCGTCCCTCTGATTTTTTCCAAACGATAAGCAGGGGTCTGCAGAAAAGAACGAGAACGGAATCTTTTAGGCTTTTGTACATGCAAGGCAAGTAATGATCTCGCAATGCGGCAGCGGTAGCATCCCGACTCCTCAAACGAGCTGGCGATTGTGTATGGTCGTTTACAACCAAGATATTTCGACCTGGTCTGCTTTCACTAGATAATTCCATCCCTTTGATCAAAGATTCGACTGTAGACGAACCGATATCATACATTGGAATCTCCTTCGTAGACTGAATTAGAGCTGCCTTGGACCGGAAGCAATCTTTCATTCCGTTACCTCGTTCCCAAAGAGACGACAATGTTGCCCCACCGCGCAAGCATGAATCTTGCTTCACTTTATAACCGGTGCTACGCAACATGTTTTCAACAAGTCGAGGAGAGTCGTTAAAATAGATCATAGAGTTACCGATGAAAGCGAGTCGAATGTCCTGGTCTTTGTCAACAGCACGCACAGGTGGAGAAAGAGCTACACCCAACGTTGTCATGTTAATTGCCAGACAGAAGTTGGTAGCTCTAGAATAGTTGCCATAAGGCTCCTTAAAGGCCGAGAATGTGACGTTTTTCTTCTGAAGACTCTAGTTGCAGATAGCTTTTAGTCACAAACCATGAGGCTGGATTTGATTCCTGGTAGGTTGAATGCTGGTACCTGGTATAAGCTATTATCGTGCATCTCCAATCTATCGGGTTGATCGATTCCATCATCCATCACAATAAAAAATCCCACAAAATTTGCGCGACTGGAAACAGTCACGAGTCTTTCAACCTTTACTCCGGGAATCGTACGTTGTGTGGCTATGAACCAAGTCAAACAGTCTAACCCACTTCTCTTATCTCTGGGACACGCAATGAAAATGAGACAGGCACCTGAAAAGTCTACAAATTATTTCCTTAATAAAGAATACATCCGTCGAAACATACGCATTGATGGCAATAACACAAAAAATATTCTTACTGATATTTGGCATCTGCCAAAAATGCAGCCTCTAAAAGAAATCTAAGATTGATCAAAATCAACCCAGGAATCACGACGTAAAACGTTGTTCGCAATCGTATGGGTCAATTAGGGCGTGTAGATGTCGAACCGCACATTCCGCAAAAACTGTTCGATCCAGTTTGTCCTCGGCACCAGCCTCAACTTTCGCTACCGGCGTTCTACCGTATCCACCTTCCAATACCGATACAACTCTTCCGTGACAGCACATATCAGCTACCTCAAGAATCTTGCGCGTGGTCCAGGCATAATCTTCGGGTTCCAGGTCGAGACCCATTTTCTCTCCTCCGCGCTCGTGCCGTGCGTTTCCAACGTCACCCTTGCATGCATCGAATCCGGCGCTGATTATAATCAAATCTGGATTAAACGCGCGGAGTGATGGTAAGAGCCGTGTTAAAATTGCTTCACGATATGCTGTGCGTCCAGATTTTCCTGGCGTATGTCTTGGAGAGCCCACCGATGTACTCCCTGATCCGCCTTCACTTGCTCCGTCACTTCCTCGACCTGTTCCCGTCGAAGAATCGTCAACGACATCTTGTGTTGACTTCGTCTTCTTGCGAGTGTTGTGGGTTTTGACGGGTGACGCTTGTGATTGTGATGCCTGATCTTTCCAGAGAGGTACAATCGGAACGTTTATAATGTTCAGTGCTAAATCGTCGTCCGATCCAGTTCCTGGATAGAACTTATACTGAAACTGCCCTTTGCCTTTTCGCTTGTCATTGTCGTATAAATGGATAGAAAAGAAGAAGAGCTTGCTGGGATCGTTGCATCTCCTAACAATTTCTTCTGTTCCGTTTCCGTGATGGACGTCGATGTCCACAATAGCACAACGCTCACACAAAAGGCGATCATCTGAGATGGCATAAAGTGCACCGGCAGCAACATTGTTAAAAATACAGAAACCGCACGACTCTCCTCCTTCTAGTAGGCCGTTGATCCCTGCGTGGTGACCCGGCGGTCTCACGACGCAGAATGCATTTCGATTTCTACCGACAAGGACGCTGGCGTGCAGAGGTGGGTAAGTGAAAGAGCGTCGCATACAAATAAATGACAATTGAAACATACCAATCAACCGCATGCTGCACGCTTCCTGCGGCCCTCCGCGCAGCTTTGAGAGACCCTGAGCTGAAAGAGGTATCAGAATTCGCGCTTAGTTTAACACTTGATTCGTCGACCTTGATCATAGTCCGTTGGACTAGTGGAGTAAACGGGACAACGGGTGGTTTGCAAGCATCATCTTCGATACAGCTTTCGCCCTTTCTCAGAGGCTCCCTGGCTTGATTCCTCAAATCGTTGCTTAGATTGTTGACGAAGGCTAAGTACTCGGTACTATGCACCCTGCTCAACATGCTCAATGTTGCACGGTCAAATTCCTGAGAAACAACAACCTCATGAGGAAAAATGCCAGAGTTTTCAGCAACTCCAGTGGAATCGAATGATGGTATCACTCTTCTTATGATGGTCGTGATTCGGTCAGGTGCCTCCCAATCAGTGGATGACTTCGGGTGGTGTTCTAAACATTCAGGGTGATGAAGCACTAGCGATCTAGACTGAGGCGACCGGATCAGCAAATTGGCACGAGATTCCCTTCTTGCATCGGCAGTATCTTTCAGCAACTTTTTTAACTCCTTGCTGGACGACTTTTTGGCATTTTGTTCTTTTGCTCGAAGTGAAGTAACGGAATGAGGTTCGTCAAGAAAGCCTTGCCCGGCTACATCGACGGGGCGTCGAAATTGATTATCTGTTATACTTGGTCGAGCTCCACTATCCAAAAGCTCGGCCGCAGCGTCAATTCCCCTTAATCCAGACCGTAATGCGTGATGAAGAGGAGTTTCACCGCTTTTATTCCTAGCATCTACTGCTGCATTCCTGTGAAGCAATTGACGAACAACACTCTTCTCGCCAGAACGTGCTGCCCAGTGTAAGCAAGTGTTACCGTCACTATCCTGCAGTGACGGGTCGGCCCCCAATTCCAAAAAGCCGACCAATGATCTTGGTTATTGTTTTGGCACTATCCGGGTCTTTGAGGATCATCGCACAAGCTGAATGAAGAGGGCGAAAGCCCGCATCATCTTGTCGGTTTAGCACATTTCCGCTATGATACATCCTGTTCATTAAAAAGTTCATCAAGGCCTTTGTCATCAATATCGCAGACAGCTTGGTGGACCTTACTCCGATTATATCCTTTACTTGGTCCGCAGACAGGTAGAAGATTCCGGATAGACGACGGTTCTAAAGACATGGCCAAAGGTGATGTTGACTCAAATCCCAGCCCAAAATCCGCTTCTACTTTTTTTGGTAACTTTTTCATCTACCAGTGCCTTCAATTGGCCTTCCCATGGGGTCACGGGTGAACCTTCTCCGTCCCTCTTTCTCTTGAGCTGCTCCCCGAATGTCACTCCAAGCGCCTCTGGGTTGACAATTTGAAGAGGCACCAAAGACGAAGCCTTGTTCCTTGTCTCCAGTGAATTGAATCCCGAAAATGAAAGAGCAGGCACAAACGGTGCCTCAACAAGTCCCAGCGACGATGGCGGAGGCGTTGGGGGACAGTCGTCTACACCGCCCGACGCTAAAGGACTGCTTCCTACACCAGCAAGCATCCGAGCAGCAGCAATTTCTGCAAGTTTTCTTTTTCCTGTCGCGGCTGGAGAAGGTTCTGGAAATCCCTTTCGTAGACTTATTGACGGATCTGGTGCAGCGATTTTGATCATGCTATCAGTTCCATTTTGACCCCGCGCGGCCCCCAATACCCACGACGGTAAACCAGGTTCTGTCGAAAAGCCGTGCTTAAGAGGAGGAGTGATGGAAGGTGTGGTTGGCAAACTGGGGACCAATTTAACACTCTGTAGCGCATTCGGTTTCGAACCACCACTCAGATTCGAGATAACTTGTGCAGCATCAAAGGTAGAGCTGCTGGATCGGCGATTTTGCTTCCTGCTCATTGGTGATAATGGGCGTACTATCAGCGGAGTCGATGCAACGGTATCAGTAGTTCGCTTTGCCTTTTGGCTGTTGCCACGCTTCGTTTCTCCAGAAACTCCCAAATCCGCGCGAGAAACGTAGTCGTTTCCTGAATCTTCTGATGTTTTGTGCAACTTTTGAAAATATTTTTGTGCATGCGTTCTAGTCTGGACTACAGTTCTGGTCTTGACTCTAGCGGCGACCTTCTTCCACTCTTTGCCGTACATTTTCAATCCAGCTAAGAAAGCTTCATGCTCTGCCTTAGTCCAGCGACCCGTGTGTTCTTTTCCTGTTTCAACCACTTTTCCGGGAGTGCCTGGGTCAACAGTGGCACTCTTAAGGCGAGACTTTGAGGAAATATGCTCATAATATTTCGCATTTGGTGATTCAACATGATGACCGTCATCTTCGTCATCAGGATTTGTTGCCTCATCTCCTCCTCCCTCAAAAGAACTATTACGCTCATCATCTGTTTCATCTCCGGCTGCATAGTCAGAAGAAGCTCGTTCAGCATATTTACCAGCTCTTGAGCCGTGGCGATCCGCACGAGATCCATCGGTATCATCTTCATCGTCATAGCCGCACTCATGTGCCCCCGAAATTCGGTACGCTGCGTTGCGTGTTGACATAATAGTGCGCGATGTAAAAACGGTAGCCAGCAGGTAGATAAATCGTGCGAGTATTCCAATCTTCTTGGAGAATGTGTACAAACGTATCCGTCGATCAATCAATCAGAATATAACTCCAAGATTCGTGAACAAGACACGAGAAAATGGAAAGAAATTGAGTTCAACAAAGCACTTCCGTAGGTGTGGTTGCCTGCTGCTGTTTGCTTTTGTTCTATAAAGCAATTCAATGACACAGCTTTCTTTACTGAATAGAAGATGTCAGTGTGCAGTGGGTAATGACAACAAGATCGTTGTTAAATCGTCTGCATTATTGATGGATGCTTCAAACAGCGTTGGTGGCAGCAAGCAGCGCACCAAAGGTTGTCGGATCGCGCTGGCGAGCGAAAAGATCAAGATCAAGAATTTTGTCAACGTTTTCCATTCTACACAATGGCAGACAGTCCAAGTATGTGTCAAAGATCCGAAAAGACTTCCAAGTTTTAAGTTTTAAAACCAACAAATCTACATTTCAAAGTGTATTGGAAATGTCGCTGCGACATGACTGACTTTGAAAAATGAGTCGTCTTACCTTTATTCACGAGACTAGACTGAAAAGGTTCAAGTCTGTCCGCAGTCCGCACACCCTCGGTGACATTTTCCGAACATACTGTGACATGCAACAATTTTTGAGTACCGGTACCGATCCAAGGTTATACGGAGTACTCCGTATCATTTAGATCCTACAGTATAGACCTTGTGTTTTCAATCCATGTCTTTGGCCAACAAAATGCAAGGCAAACACACCTTGAAAAACGATCAGGATCAAATTTGGCCCAAGTCGTGCCGAGCAGATCGACGACCTTTCGAAAGATATCTTCAATTCTTGCTACCCCGGAGTAATTTTTAATGTTGTATCTGATTCATAGTAAAAGACCTTAAAAGGCCTGAAGAAATAACGAAAATGTCGGTCATTTTCTTGTTTCTTTGCATTGAATGAAAGTTCTTGGCAGTGAGCCGTGACAATGATGCACTTTGGGGTCATTCACCATTCGTCATTATAATCTTCTTGCGCTTTCCTGAAAGTCTTTTCCTTCTTGAAACGCTGTTTTGAGCATGAAGAAACCTGAAAGAGGTTTCGGTGATGTACCATTTTGGTCCAATCGATTGCAGTCATAAACGAAAGTTGCCACAACGACTAGATTTTGAAAAGTTCAGAGCAAGAGCACTCTTGATTGTTGCCCAGTTGTCACAGCCTGTGTTCACATGTGAATCAGCGACCTCTGGGAGAACAGTTTTTCCATTTTTGGCTACTTTTACCAAGGAAATTCATTTTATAAGTCATACTATTCCGTAAGAAGTGACAGCGGAAATAGGGCTTCACCGTTCTTTTTGTGTTTGCTATTCCAAATTGTCGGAAATGCTGGTCGTGGGATGCTTAAAACGTTTTGGTACCTCGGCTTTACCCACAGGGTGAGAGGCGTGAGAAGCATGAGAGGCGAAACGTCAGTCGTCAAGGGAATTGTCGTCGGCAAGTTAGCACCGAGATGCTCTTCAAGCACGCGTAACTTTTTTCAGTAATCTTAGTAAATAAGAAGATTTGCCTTTGATAAAATATCATCGGCTGGTACTCGACTCAAAAATTCTCAGTTTCAATGCCAATAGGCTTAAGATTCCTAGTTGTTTTGCAATCAATATCTTCAAACAAAACTTTCCAGGATGCTTTACGCTGTGTGTTGTAGCAAGTGAACTCATCTTTAATATTCTTATTGAGGTCCTCCGTCGAGCACATTGTTGCTAGATAGTCGCTCCTCTAACCGATGTCCGACCTAGAAAGGTATTGAAGACGACCATTCGACACCAGCACCAATACAACGAGCAGCGACGACTTACCAAGTAAGATAGATTCGTTACTAAGATGACGCTTTGAAGACGAATGTCGGTGGAAAATTCCGGAACCGAAATAATCATCGCTGTATTAATATCTCGGGACTAACGGAGCGGCACTCACAAGACCTCGCGCCTCGCCACTCCCAAATTCTGCGTGCAATAAACGCAAAATCGAACGGGAGAAAAAGGATTGTGAAAAAAAGCGCATTTCTTTTCACAATTCACCATGCGACGCCTGCGAACGTCAAGTGGACCCCACCTCTGATCGCTGCTACCATGGACACCGCAACAATCCAGCAAGCCGATCGCAATGCGCGAAAGAAGAGCGTGCTGCAACTTTTGCGCTCATCGGCTGCACAAGCCATTGAGGAAGGCGATCCTTGGGCGAAACACGAGATACATAAGATTCCGGCGGAGAGAGTTATTCGGTAAGAGTTGATGTGCGAGTACTATAAAAAGAGGATGCCTTCCTCATTATTCTTCTGCTGAAAAGTCATCTTTATAATCCCCAAGAAGAGTCATGGACATCCGACGAAACGATTGTAAAGATCGAGAGAGATTCTTTTACCAACGGCGCTATGCGATTTTGTTATCGGATGAAGAAGCGGGCCCAACCACCATTGTCTGCAACAAATCGAGGCTTTCACAAACTTGGCTGGGCCTATGCGAACAACTATGTTGCCAAAGCTTATCACAAGGGTGGGGTAATCGACACTTCCGATGAGGCAAAGCGAGCAGTACAAAACGACATCATGTTGCAATACGAGGCGCAATATTGGGCGACTAGGTTCAATGCTTGTGAACCACCCAGCAAGATCGTTTTTATCCGGGCCTATGCTGTTGAGTTTCCTGATCGACCCGGAAAGCCATGGTTCGCCGTGGAGAGGTTTATTGCCGGAACGGATCGCTATGGGGCTGGTTTTGTAAAGCACAATACGAACGCTGGATTTGTTGACACTGATTTAAGACGAATCACACCACAAGTTTTCAGCGCATTCTCCTTCCATGCCAGTCAAGGGAATCGTCTGGTTGCAGATATTCAAGGTGTCGGGGATCTCTACACTGACCCCCAAGTGTTGTCCAGTGATTATAGATTTGGAGATGGTGATTTGGGTCCCAGAGGCATGGCTTTATTTTTCAAAAACTTTCGCCATTCCACCTTATCTGACGCATTAGGGATTCCAGTGTTTCCTCTCTCACGAAATGAGCTCAAAAGTCAAGCAAAGTATGAAGAGGATGAAGAGACGATCTCGGACGATGACGCTTCATTGGAAGAAGAAGTTAATACATTCCAAAAGCTCGATGCAAACAGGATGCGGCGACAAAGTGCGTTACTAAACCCCAGAGACTTACTACCAGAAGGACTCCAAGATACGCAAAGGCAGTCTAACATATCGCGTCGCCAGTCGATCAGTGACAGAGTTCGACACTCTCTCCTAAAACCCAGATCACCTGGTTTGGCACGTAGTTCTAGTGATGTTGATGAAATTACTGCATGTCTGATCCGAGCCAAGCACGACTTGGAATTTTCGCATCGTGATTTTCATCGCAAAATATCAGGTGAGCTTCGCGAGCGGCATTTCAAAAGAAATGATTCAGATGGATACTCCAAGCTTCGTGGAAGTGCTATCGTTAGGAAGGTCTCTGCCCCGATGGTTCCAAGCGACGAAACGACCAAAAATCTTGGGAAAATTCACTACCAGCTTGCTGTTCTACATGGCATGGGCCGATTTCCCGAGACAGTTCCTGACTACCACGGTGACGCTGTGGACGACCACGATGTTGCTTCCGTGGTTTTTCATCTCTCGTATGCGGCAGCGCTTCATAACGCACCAGCTTGTTTAGCCCTTGCTCGTGTCCAGGCAAATCTTGAGTCATCGGTATCAAACTTACTCAGTTCAATTATTCCGGTTGATTTCGAGGGCGCGAAAGAACTCTTGAGAAGAGCGATGAATAGCCCTTACACTCCTTCGTCACCAAAAGCAGCAGCTGGATGCCTGCTGATTCAAATTTTAAGAGACGAATCGTCTCTGATTGGTGAACAGTCATGTTCCGATGAAATGATGGAACAAATTTTAGCTGATACTGTTAATTTAATTAATTCAGCCACAGAGGAGAAAGACGAAGCAACACGTCACAAGACGAGAAGCTTAAGACTATCCACGCAACCGACATTCAACACAGGTGACCGAGTCGAGGGGAACTACAGCTTGGAGGGCACTTATTACAGCGGTACTGTCCAGTCGGTTGCCGATGACGGAAATTCCATCACCGTTTGTTACGACGACGACGGATCTTTAGAAACACTTGGAAAAAACCATGTACGTTTACTCATTCCTCCGACAGCCACTCAAACAACTTTAGGTGGCCCCTTGTCGGACGAGGAGGCTTTCGGTGGCGAGGGTGAAGACGACGATAAATTTGCAATAGAAACATATGATCTGCTTGCAGACCTTGCACAAGTAAAAGAGAGGCTGGGCAAAGTTGACGAAGCTTCTAGATTGTATGCACTTGCTGCCGACGAGGCTGTGAACGCAGGGAAAATGAAAGTCGCTTCTGAATGGAGTCTAAAAGCGGCTGAATTACACTGAACAATACCAAATGTGATAATTTAAGTCTAATCTACTCTATGTAAAAATCAGTCTCTGCATCTAAGAACGCTGCAAAATCCATGCAATAGCGTCGCTAAAGACAAGATCGATATTCTCGTCTGGCTCCGTACTGGTCAAACCGTGCCACATTCCATCGTAAAGTCGAAGGGACTTGTCTTTCGATTTGGATTCCTCATAAAGTGATTGTGACAACTTTGGATCTGTGACGCGGTCGTCTTTCCCGTGTATTACTAAGAAGCTGGCATCGAATTCTGATAAGCTGCTCGAGATACTTTGTGTAGCTTTGATGAGTTCACGAGCTGTCGCCAAACGAGGATTTCGTTCATAATTGAGCGGAGCGCGCCCATTTACAATACGTTTCTCTTCTAGTTTGTTCGCCACTTCGCCCACATTTTGTTTCGCCGGAGCAATCGGAAGATAACCGAGAAACGACGTACTCCCCGAAGGTCCAATCAACCAGATAAGTGTGTTTACGACCCACTGGGGAGGCAACATATCGTCGCTGATCTTGCACATCGGACACACAAAGACGACTCCGCGGAAAATGTGTGGGATGCGTTTGTATGTGCAGTACGCAACTGCTCCCCCATCGATTCACCCATAAGAAAGATACTTTTTCCTACAAATCGGGTCCTAGAAATTTCCTGAAAAAGGAAGACACATCCTCAATTAAACAGTTCCAGTCGTTGATCAGCCCTAGAGAACCGTCGGACCGACCATGTCCTTCATATTCTATGGCCACAAAAGCGATTCCTTCATCCACAAGCCTTTGGTACTCGATCTGCTTCATATAGCTTACATTGTCCGTATAACCGTGGCAGAAACAAACAACAGCGCGGATCGGCTTGTTTTTCGGTGTCATCGTTGTTGTACATAACGCCATGCCTCTGCACAACAAATAAAGTCAGTGAAACTACTACATAGGCTTACTTGTGCGACAAACAAGAAAGATACATACCTTGAGTTGACCCAATACGACTCTTCCAGTAAAATGTGGCTGGGGAGTTGCTTGAATTCGTCCGGTAGATCATCCCGCTTGGTGAATTCGGCAAACAATGTTCGCCTCGAAGCCGCGTCGTCGTTCACGCGAAACGAATACGGAATGAGTTTGGAAACCATGTAGGCAAGCAGAAGAATTAGCGGAGGATATACTGTTGCCAGAATAAATATAAAAAAGCCCACCAGGAGAACGGAAGTCTGAGTGACGAGTGGCGGTGGCACGTAAACTTTACCAAAATCATTCGATATTGACTCAGAAGACGCACTCGTGCTAATGGACACCGCTGAATCCAAGCGGAGCGTCACGAGCGGAGGCACATTGTCTACTTTTGTTTTTGTCCCTCCGACGGGTCTTTTCCTGAGAATAGAAGCAGCCGTTTTCTCTGTAGCTTGCATGTTGCAAAATAATACTTTTCCAGTAATAGCTCAATTACAGCTGTGATATCAGATATTTTGAGGATCTTGCGAAGTAAGGGCTCCGTGGCAATTGTGAATTCAGAGAATGGCGTGGTTGATCGAGCTGGAAAGAAAAGTAATAACGATGACGCGTATCTGAATTACGACGCTGTCATACCAGTACCAGGTATCAGGTATGAATGGTTTTGTGTCGTGTTTCGCCAGCTGGACCGTTTTTCGTCACCTTTCTTGCGATGACAAAGAGACACTCGAAGAAAAAAGAATAGCGCGATTGGGGCGCGCAGACCAGTATGGGCGAAAAAGAAGGAGGGGATGACCCGGTACTGCTATTGCCAGTCATGAGTCATGACTGAATTCCAGTCGTGGTAAAAAAGCAAAACAGTTTGTTCTACCAGGCAAAGGAGTACCGGTACCGGTACCGGGTATAGTACTCCGGAGTAGAACTTTTGCGGAACTATCACTAGCGAAAGTCATCCTAGCGGCCTTCAGTACCAGTACCCTTAAAACCGAGCAAAGCGAAAATCTAATCTTCTTTCGTCTCTATCTCGCAAAATGAAAGGTTACTTGCTCTTTAGTCTAAACCATAAAATCAAAAATGAACACAAGGATAGCGACACAAATGGATCTAGCAACCTCTTCTGCTTCCCAGCTATTCACTTCCACTCGCAAAGGACTGTATGGGAGGGCACTTTGTTTCATTGATAATGTTACAGCTTATCTTTATCGTCGGCAGAACTGCCCTCCTTGTTCCGTCGACTGGCTTGTCTCCGCGACTCGGATGACAGAAATAAGAAAAAACCAATCATTCCAAAGACGAGAGCAAATACGTAACTCTTCCATGAAGCAATGACAATAATAATGACCATAAAGACCATAGTTGGCAGCAAAAACAGAATGCAACCAAAGGTATTGAGCGGCACTTTCCATGGGCGATGTGTCTCGCTGTGCGATACTCGGAGCTTGATAAAGGCAGCAAATTCAAACACGAGAGAAAGAGTGTACATGAAGTTGAGCATCTCCACGAGTTCGTCAAAATTAGAGAATGACGAAGCCACAATGATGACCGCTGTTCCAAGTAGGATACCGTAAGTGGGTGTTCCTTGTCGACTGCGGCGAGCGAAAATCTTGGGCAAAAAGCCTCGCTCCGCCATTCCCATCACTGTAGCCCATTATAGTCCCATTCGAGTGAATTAAATAACGTAGTGAATGTTGAAAAAATACAGGAAAGTTGTATCGGAAATTGTAAAACGTAAGAACCGTAAGGTATAGTTGAAGCAAGAAGTGAAGTTTTTAACCAAGGTGAACGAGTGAGAATAGTAATCAATAAAACACATGGCAAATGAAATGGCGACTTTTATCATTTTTCGAGACGTACCTTGATAGGCATCAGCACTCATCTCTGCTTGAAACATGGCAATATTGCTGACCCCGGCAGCAAACACAGTCCAAGCTCCTAGCCAAACTCCTCCCACATCAAAGGCTATACCGGCAAGATAGCCTTCCACCCACTCTGGAATGAGGCGTATCGGAGGCTCCCGTGGCAATCAATAACGGTACAAAGTAGCCAATCGTCACAAGCAGGAGACCCCACATCATTCCCCGGGCAAAGGTCTTGTTGGGATCATCGACATCGGCGGCAAAGCTTCCCGCTGCATCAAAAGAGTTCAAATTCCAATACAAATTGTTGATCAAGGGTCGCCATAAGACACCCGTCGTCACGAATCCACTTTCCCAGAAGCTCACGGTATGATCCGAACAAATTTGATCGGGTATTTCAAACCACCGACTGGGATCACATTTGGCAGCACCCACGAGCAAGAGTAGAACGAACGGACTCATCGCGACAAAGCAGATGAGTATACTAATACGACCCACCAACTCCAATCCCAACCAGTTGATATACGCCAATGACGTGGATATCGCCGTAATGAGAAAAATGCGAATCAAATGATGCATCGTGTCCGAGTGCGCCGATTCAATTTCCTCCAGTACACTGGCTTTGAAAATCTGCATGACGTACTCTAAAAAGAGCACTGGATAAATCGCATTGTCGGTCGCTCCCGCGACCCAATTCAAATATCCCGACATCCAACCGGCCGTCGACCCAAAGGCTTCTTCCACCCACGCTACTCCTCCCGAAGCTTCCGGAAAGGCCGCACCCAATTCGGCCGTCATGGCCGCTTCTTGTAACGACCATATCAAAGGAACGACGAGAAATCCCAGTAAAGAATAAAAATTGCCGCCGGCGCGGACACTCGCTTCGACTCCAAAGGGTCCTCCGGAAACATTGTAAAAGACCAAGATGGAAAACGAGACAAGACCTAATTTTTCCGGAACAAAAAAAGTCGTCGGGGAAGATCGAACTTGTACTGGAAGATCGTCGTTTGTATCGTACAAAAGGAGTTGTTTCATGAGGAATCAAGTTGTCACTTTCGATGAAAGGGGCGTCATCAGGGATCGTCGCTCCTTCCGCAATGACGGGCATGTGGTGAGCGAGGGTATTCACAACCATCGCTACCTGCTTTGTGTATGTATATGAGACTACTTTGTAGTACTTTGTAGATCGTTCGCAGTGCTTGAGTTTATGAAAAAACAGCCCGATGAACGTGATGTTAATAAATGCAAAGAAGACTTCGTTCGACGTCTCTTGGATTTGCAGAAGCATCAACGCAGCCCCCATCATTTCGGTTGACCGCCGTCAAATTCGGAAACTGTCACCAAAACGCCGCTTCTGCCTCCCACACATTATTTTTACTACGAGAGGCCAGACGACTAAGTAGACTATACTACGCTTCTCCAACGTACAACGCACGTTTTGTACTGTGACGAACTTCGCTCGATGGTTCGGAATTTCCGAAACAGACGACACAAGGACACACCTTTTGCGTTTCGTGCTTGCTTGCGCGTTATTCATCGTTGCCGTCGTTGTCATTGTGTTTGCATTCAACGAACTACCCTGTCAGACCACCGATCTTGCATCTTTGCAGCGAATTTTGTTGTTTTGAATTGTTGAGTTCATCTGTACGCGCTGCAACTTGCTGGGTGTCTTTTTGTATCTCTATTTTGAAAAGGAATGAAGGACGAACCCGTCCTTTCCGTAGTGTCTGCCGAGACACACAATGCCTCGCTGTCACAAGAAGAAGAACGATCCGATCTCATCCACAATAGCGACAACCTGGAATCAGCCTTCGATGACGAATACGCCCTGCCAACACCACACAATCCCCACGGCTTACCCGGAAAGATTGGTGTTCTGCCCCTCGCCGTCATTGTCTTTTACAATGTCTCGGGAGGACCCTTTGGTGTCGAAGCCAGTGTTCGATCAGCGGGTAATTTTTACACACTGTTGGGATTTTTGATCATGCCTTTCTTGTGGTCGTTGCAAGAAGCGGCGATTACGGCCGAATTGGGAGCAGCCTTTCCCGAATCGTCCGGCGGTGTCGCGTGGGTCGAAGAAGCCTTTGGTTCCATGGCGGGATGGATTTCGGGGTATCTTAATTGGATTGCGGGAGCGACGGACAATGCGATCTATCCCGTCTTGTTCTTGGATTATGTGGTAGAAGTACTGCAGCCCGTGGACTCCGATGCACCGGAAGCCGGTGGTGTCCGACATCCCGTCATACGATTTTGTCTCTTGTCGAGTATTTCCATTTCGTTGGCTTATGTCAACTACTTGGGTCTCGATGTTGTTGGAAAAATGGCCATTGCCATTTGTTTCGTCGCAATGAGTCCTTTCATGATACTCACGATTGTCGGGGCGTTCAAAGTCGATCCGAGTCGATGGTTTCAAATGCCCACGGAAACAGTCGTAGCCGACGACGTCGGGACATCGTTTTGGGACAGCATTACTTGGGGAGGCGTTTTGTGGAGACCCTTCATCAACAATTTGTTTTGGAATCTCAATTCGTTTGATGCCGCCGCGTGCTTGTCGGCCGACGTCGAAGATCCGGGCAAGATTTTCCCACAAGGGATGATGTGGGGGTTCGTTCTTGTGGCTGCGGGATACTTTGTTCCTCTTCTAGTGGCGTTGGGGGCTTCCGATGCTCCACAAAGTGCTTGGGTGGATGGATATCTGGGTCGAGTCGCCAGTGAAGTCGTTGGACAGTGGCTGGGCGATTGGACCATTTTGCCGCGGGAATCAGCAACGTTGCGCTCTTTTTAGCCGAACTGTCCTCGGATGCCTTTCAAATACTGGGAATGGCTGAACGCGGTTTTCTTCCGTCTATTTTTGCAACACGATCGCGCTACGGAACCCCAACGTACGGCATTCTTCTCGGCACAGCGGTGATTGTTGTGATGGGTGTAACAGACTTAGACCATCTCATTGAAATGCTCAATTTCAATTACTCAATATCGCTCCTTTTCGAGTTTGCGGCCTTTATCAAATTGCGCATTACGCGTCCCGATATACATAGACCCTGGAAAATTCCTTTTGGAACGACTGGGTGCATTATATTCTTGGCACCGACTCTTGTTATGACTGTTGCAGTCTTATTACTCGCATCGTGGACAACTTACCTATTCAGCATGGCAACAGTGGGATTGGGGGCAATATTGTACATGACAGCTACCGGAAAGAAAGGATGTTGTAGTAGCGGGCGTCACGGAATGACTCGAGTCGATTCCAGTATTTCCGACAATCTGGAAATGCATTCACCGATTCCCCAAAGCATACCAAGCACCGGTGACGATATTCTGAATCATAGATCATCCAATGTTTTATTATAGAGTAAAAAATTGACATGATTTTAATAGAAACAGCTATAAATAAATCGTCATTTACAAAAAAAAAGAAACTCAATGGTAGTACCAGCTCGAGTCTAAGCCAAGATAGAAACTGTGTGTTTTGGCTTTCGTCAAGGCAGCTACGGATACAGTCTTCTTCGCTTCATCACTTTGATATTTCACTTCCATTTTGGCATTCTGCTCGAGGAGCCATGCTTCCAAAGCTGGAGCACTTGTTAGACTGTGTCGCTTTATGACGTTAGCCGCAAAAGTGCATCTCGGAGATTATCAATATTCAAGTTTGGCACACGACATTTCTGACTCGGACTAAACATACTCGGAAAGCGTTCCATCAATAGCTGTGCTCCTCTGTTAATGATAGTGCGATCTTTGGCCGTAGCGACGCCGGGCATATCTAGCAGTTTGACTGGTTCCGCTTTGTTAATCTCCAAGAAGATATCTTTCGCGTGATCTTCTCCGTATTCAGGGAGTTCTTTGTAAACTTCCACTAAAACACTGTCAAGGTCGAGCCCTTCTACGGATTGCTCGTTCAGTAAAGACATCATGCCAACACGATGCTGCCCATCAATGATGCTTAGTTTTCCATCGCGATCCTATGAGCAAGAGGATTGTCAGTTATTCGGCAACAACGCAACTTCAACCCTGCGCGGTATGATAGATAGCACTTACTTCATAAAGCGTAATGACGCCTGGCATACCCAGTTTCATGGTCTTCATTTTATCTTGTGCCATGGATTTCGCACGATCATGCCGATAAATTCGTTGCTTTTCCCAAACTGGAATATCCGCCAAGTCCTTGGCGGACACCAAGTGAACGCTCTTGTAGCCCAAACTCGCGTACGCCATGCCAAGAACTGGATGTTCCTGTTCGCTTTGCGTCTCTTCTTGAGTCGCATCCTTGTCCGCGACTCTTTCCATTACTGAGGAGGTCTTTGCTTTTCCCACCTCTTGCTGCCACTGATTGAATTTCTGGATCCTTAACTGACTCGCAACTCGTTCCATCGCCGCTTTCTCTGCTTCTTGTAGTATAGCTTCTCTATCTTTCTCCCACTTCTTTTCTTGTCTTTGGGCTTCCTCCATTCTCGCCTGTGCTACCGCTTCGGCAATGCTGTTCTTGAGTGAAAGGGAATCGTCCTCTTGTTGTAGGCGCGTATCTTCCAATGTCTCAGGTTGCAAAAGCTGCTTTCCTCCAATCTTTTCTAAGAGATCTTTCTTATCATCAACACTGAGGGTCTGCGTCAAAGCAATAGCTGCTCTACGTCGCAGGGAAAGCCAAAAACTGTTGGCAGATTCGAGTGATGAAGTCAATCGAGCGGATGAGTCAGAAGACTTGCAGCGTCGTCCTTGAAAAAAGACTGTTCGATTCTTCAGGAAGCTTGCTGAATTGTACGCGCGAGATATCATCATTCGATTGACCATTGTCACCTACAACGGAAAGTAATGATGATGATAAGATGAATGCATGAAGACGATGGGGAAAGTTTTTTCCTCGTCCACGGCCCACATGTGAATTATACGATAAAGTGTAGAACTTTGTGACTCAAACGGGATGCAGTCCCGGGAATTGTCGCTAAAGTCTACGCCTTATATCATTAAGATAAGACGATTCCGGGACGGTTGTGCATCAATACTCGGTCACTAATCAAACATCTGTGTCCTATCATTGGTTACTTGCTTATCTTAATGTTATTGTTACAGTAACATCACTCCGCCACCTTTAACAAACTCTCCCACCCGCACTGACTAAGTATGTGATCCAGCGCAACCGATTCGGAACGATTTTCTCAATGTAACACATCATTAAAAAAATGTTGTGAGTGGGAACAAGAACTTCTCAAAGGCAGTTTTATCTCGAAAAATTGCGAAGAGGGTACATCACAGACTCCCAATTCGTTTCACCGCCCTATTCTCTGAGATACGGATGATCGGCGGCCGCGTATCAACCACATTCCGAGGGAATATCGACGCTTATAGACTCATAGCCTGGTGTAATATCTTACATTTGAAATTAACTGTTTGAACTAGGTGACTCCACGAAAGAGCAGCGAGCAAGGTGCATTACATCCACGTTGACAACTTGTTTACCGCTTTGTTCGACCAATCGGACACTGCCTTGTTCTGCAACACTGTCTTTTGCAAAATATAGGCGGTTCCAACGGTTGCCGCCAAATAGGCTGCGAAATTCGTGGGTCCCATGAGCACTCCACCAAAAAGCTTGGTAGCAATGAGCTTTTTGAAGAAAATCTGACCAATCGGTCCGTGGACGATGAAAATGGGAAAGGCCAAATTACCGAGCCACACCAATAACGGGTTCGACAAAATCGTGCAAGTCAAATCCGACACGTTATTCACCGTATTGCGGTGACACGCCATAAGAAGGCGTAAGAACATGGGCACAAAGAACAAATGACGCGCCACGAACTCGCTACACTGAATGACGTCCAAACCGCGCAAAGCACTAAAGCCGACAAGAGACACAATGGGAAACAAGGTACTGAGAGCATTTGTCTTGACTTTCTTTTCCTTCTCGTCGGGATCACTGTCGAGCATGACCAGTCGGCACGCAACGATTCCCAAAAATACTTCGGCGGCGTTGTAGAGCGGACTGAATCGAAGCAAGTTGAATAAAGCCAAGTTAGGATGCGCTTTGGGATTGATGACCCCTTCCACAACCGACCAACAGTTAAAGTCATGCAGATAACCCAACTTTGGCAACATCAAAGTCGCAAACAACCAGCCTGCCGTCTTGCGAAGCTGCGCCTTGTTCATCTTGGCGATCGACGGCAGACCGAATGGCATCAGTGCCGTAATGAAACTCAAAGCCGAAAGATACCAGGTCGGCGCATTCCACACCTCCGCATGCATCGGAAACCACGCCTGCGTCATTGTCACTGACATCAAGCCATTGATGGCAGTTGTCATCCAGCCATTGTAGGTGACGTCGGCATACAAAAAGACGGGAGAAAACAAGAGGAGCGTGACCAAATGAAGAGGATAGTATCCGAAAATTCGAGACAAAACCCACTTTTGTTTGGGTGTTTCCAAAAGCTTGGGCGAAGGTTCTCGTTTGCCCAACTCGGTGGAGGTGTACGCCGTAACATATCCACTGAGAGCGAAGAAAGCTCCGACAGCGATGTTGTGCTGACTCACGAATTTAAAGACAAAATCGGAAGGATTGGCGAACTTGATGAAATGACCCAAGACGATAACGGCAATGAGGAAGAATCGCATTGAATCAAATGCCGTGATACGGATCTTCTTGGCAGGAGCGGCAGGCGATACTTCGGCCGCCACAGGGCCACCTCCTCGAATGCGTAAAACACCCGACATTTCTTGAGCACGAGTTGATGCTTGCTGCGGAAGAAACGAGAGAGATTTGTAGGCTGGAGAAACCTTGGGGACTTTCGATTGTGTTGCAAAGGCGAAAGACTCGGCAATGATAAAGGCAAAGATGAATCGAGAGAGACGTGCCATCGAGTTTCGTGATTCAAGTACGTTTTTGACTGCCTCCAAGTCGTAATGTATCGACCAAGTGCTGAACGCTTCCTTTTATTTATCAAGATAAGAAGTCTAAACAGATCGACAGAACCAAGATGATGATCTATAAAGTGGAATGAAGACAGTGCGGCTGCAAATGCAAATAATAATGTCGTTCGGATGGATCGGATCTTTTGAAGGCAAGGGTCGAGCTTCTCGTGTCATCCATGTCATGAACATTCAGTGGGACAGTCTCAACTTTGTCTGTTTATTTCTATGGAACACAATGCGGTCCGGTATTCAATATGCTAAAAATTCAGTGCCGGATACTAATGTTCATGCGACACATTTGAAAGCAGACAAATGACGCTCTTCTTCGACGAATTTTCCGTGTTCCGATCAACAACAACGCATCATAATCGAAACGTTAATCATTTGTTGTCCATATTGAGTTGCTGTCTCGTGCACAATGCCGTCATTGTCTTATCGATTCTCCGCTTATTGTACGATAGCGGCGCTGGGGACAGCAGTCGCTGTTTATGCGCTGCAAGAAGCGCGAAAAGCAAACAAAATCACGGGGAGAAAAAGTGGCGGAGGCAGACTGCCCGCCCCTCGTCGACATGCGGCTGTAATACGATTACGAATAGGAAAGTATCAGCAGTACCGGGAGCTGCACGATAATGTATGGGAAGCGGTGTTGGAACGAATGTACAAATCAAACATCCGCAACTTCTCCATTTACTATCACGAAGAATACTCAACCTTGTACCAGTCCTTTGAGTGGATCGGACACTGGACCTTTTACGAACGCTATCTAAGATTTCCAACACCCAAAGAAGAACAAGAGTTGTTTGCCTCGGATATGAAAGCAATTTCGGACGATCCCGTCACTAGGGAATGGTGGAAAGAGTGTGAGCCGTGTCAAGTACCATTCTCACAATGGACGTCGTCGACGTCCCCTTCCGAAGGAGGAAACGGAAATTGGTGGGCTCCACTAGAATGCGTCGCTTTTTGCGGACATTGGCCGACTCGATATTCGGAGGAGAAGCGTGACCCGGACTTTGCGTGTCTGGATGGAAAGTGGGAATCCATACATGAGTAGTGGAACAGGATATGAATAGTTGCACAGCTTCATGGTTTTTTGGCTTGATTAAGGTGGATGCCAGAGTAAGCGGAGAAGTGCACTTTCAAATTAGGGATGCTGGTGTTAGTCGGTAACTCATTTCATTCCCTTGTAAGTGGACTAGTCGATGTTGGTCAGAATAGGGTGCAATTTTACGCGGCTTTTACTATATGGCAAATAGCAACTCAAGTAACCCATTTTGTAAACGTCGTGATCCAGGTTGTATGTATTTCAAACCCGAGCTCCACTCACTCCTATGGATTTAAAATGATTCGAACTCATTCGTCGGACATGCCGTATACCCCAATAGTACATGTTAAGAGACTATTAGGCCGCTTCGGATGTGTCGTGTTGTTGATGGGGAAGAATCATGTTTTACGTGCTTTTTACGTACAAAACATAATTTTGTGTGTCGTACGTCGTACGCAAGAAAATGAAGTGTTTCATGACTGAATGCAGTCGTGGTAGGATGACGCTTACACTTTCGTCCATAGTCAGGTAGAAGTCAACAATCAGCAAAGAATTTCAACGTCATGAATCAAACTATTTGTTCTTGTCAAATGATGTAGTCTAATTTTCATTGTGATAACAAGAGATTATAACGAAATTTGCAGAAGGAATGGAGGTTAATTTGTAGGAATATTACGTAACGTAACGTAACGTTAGCGCAGTCTGCGTCTTCGAGCGTCGGCGAGTAACGCTTCGATGTCGCAACATTCCGCGTCGCTACGTCATCGTCACAAACGACTTCGGAAAGCTTTTCTTTCGTTGCGCCCACTCTGTCAAAAAGGTATGCTGCGACGGAGAGATCATTCATATTATTACAAATCAATAGACAAAACAATCTGCTTAGCGTATGCGTCAAATGAGACTGCCAAGACTTCGCGTACTGGCGCCGCTGCTTTGTGCGCTTGCGAGCCTCAAACTCGTGGACTCTTTCTCAGTGATTTCCTACGCCCCGAAAAGTACATCCTGCACACCACCGAAACATCAGCTTGTGTCGATGGCTTTGGCAAAAGAGGATTGTGGCTGTGGCGACTCCGTACGATATTCAGGGGATCCTCCGGAAGAAATGAAGCTTGATTTCGACATTAGGCAGTCTCTTCGTAACGAGAACATATACAACATTCAAGGACAGAGCGTGACGATTGATGACATTCTAGGAGAACCGGATCGTCCACGGAAAGAAACTTCGATTGTGGTATTTTTTCGTTCGCTGGGGTGACCCTTGTGTCAAGAGTCCATGCTGCAATGGAGTAAGAGGAAGCATGAACTCGACCAGAAAGGTGTCGGCTTGGTATTCGTCTCGATCGGCACGCCAGAAAAAGGCAAGATTCTTGCGGAGCACTTGGAGATTCCAGACGCAGAAAATCTGCTGTTTGTTGATCCAGAAAATGTTCTCTATGATGCTATTCGCCTTCGTCGTGGTGTCGATCGAACGTTCTTCAACATCGAAACACCTTTTGCTTTCGTCGACAGGTTTACCAAACCAAGCGGCATGAAAGAACTTGGCCAAGTTTTATCGAAATGGAATAAAGGTAAGTCCGTTGCGTTTTTTGGATTGGCTTCTTGCTGCAAAATAATAATCAACGGGCAAACTCCGTTTTATTTGTGATATTTCGCAGCGTTTTTCATACCTCCGAAGCAAGATCAAGCTTTCATACAAGGAGGAACATTCGTTTTCAAGGGACCCAAAACTCTGTTTGCGCATTACGACCCTTCAACTGCGTCACACGCAAACATGATCGAAGTTATCGATACAGCAGTCAAGGCCATGAATGGCTCTACTGCGAGTCTACAATAAGATGATGGCGCAATTTTCATTGAGTGAAACTGCCTCGCAACGGAGTCGACTGGTTGTAATGACGTCAAGTCGGACCTGCAAAGGGACGATTTGGCCGACAACATTTCTTCGTTTTCCGTTTTGTTCTTTCACTCCAAGTTCATAACTAAATAGCGTCAATTGTCATGTTCGATTCTAAAGTTGTACAAATGGCTTAGTTTGGTGTGCTATGCGTCGTTGCATTTTATCACTGAAACTGATAACCCGATAATCTCGTCAAACACAACAATTTGTAACAATCCGCCGACCCGCACCTAGCAACACGCGGGCCTCTTCTTTCTCATCTTACTACAAGAAATCAAAATTACTTCTCGAACCTTATAGACGATTTCGACATACAGACAAATACCTACCGACAATACGTTTGTTTATATTAACTTGTGCTACTTATTTTACGTTGTTTCATTTTTTACAGGAGAAGGGTTACGACCACGGCAACGCTTGCCACGACGGTTGTCAAACCAGCCAAGGAAGGAGATCCCGAGGTGGTCACCGTTAACGGTTTGTCTTCGGGGCACTCTTCCAGCTCTCTTCCGAAGCGACGTGGTAGAGCCTCGATCTGCTTGCTTTCATGGGTTGTCTCACAGGAGGCAAAGCCGACGTCCACAGCGCATACCCAGGGGAGGAAGTCGAAGAGGATTTGCTTAGGATAATACATGATAAACACGATGCACATCTCCTCTTGAGACGAAAATCCAAACGTAGCGTTTCGTCCTTTGTCGTCGTAGTTGCAAATGGTTCTGTACGAGTCTCCCTTTTGGACGGTGTACGGCATTTGCTTCACAAGTTGGTTACCCTGCTGGTCGAACCGGAAGTAGTCAACGGTGCCCGTGTGAATGACTTCACCGTCACGTATGAGTTCATTCTGCATCGTAGCTCCTGCATAGTGCATGTGCAAATATTCACGAAGAACCGTGACTTCTTGTTTTAGCATGGTCTCGGTACAAGTTGAAGGGCAGTCGAAAATGTGCTGGGTCAAGCCGTCGCCGACGGGCTGGCCTTCCAAGGAAATGATCGGATCACCGAGACGAAGCAATCCAAGTTCGACCGGGCGCATTTTTTCGCTGTAATAAAATCTGACACCGCTGCTATCCAAGACACCCTCTTTCAGCTGAGGATTGTCGTAGTGAATTTCCAAACGGAAACTTTGATAGGTACCAGGTCCAATGTAAAGTCCTACATCGAGTGGAAGAGCGGCCGGATCTTCTCCTTTGGCCCATCCGTATATAAGGTCCAAGTGATCGGCAAAAGCTGAACATGGCTCTCCATTCATGGGCTCGTAGGAGCCGAAGAGAGTGAAATGGTGAAGATGTTCAATGGCATCGAGAATTGGTTCAAAGCCGACGACAGAAAACTTTTCGGCGGGAACACCCTGAGCCAAGAGATCCTCCCACGAGTAGCAATAATCAAAATATTCAGTATCAACATTCGGAATGGGATGATTCTCGCCTTTCATTTCAAAAAAAGCCGATGGATTCCTGCTTCATGATGTTGGCGAAGGCTTCTTCTCCATCAATCTCATTGTTGTAAAATCGAATCGTTCCTCGTGCCCTTTGTTCCCCGTGATAAGCATGTGTTGGGGAATCACCCCAGGCTGCCACAATGAGCGAAGCAGGGAGTTCCAAGAGTCCATCATTAACAATACGGTGATCTTGTGTATCCCCCGTATCCAACAGACGATGAAATTCCACAATGATAAATCCAGAATCCTCCGCAAAATGCGCTTCCTCCAAATGCCAGTTGTGACATTTGTCGGGTACGGGAACGCGCTCGTCTTTGACGTGAGCATCCATGAGTTTGTCTGGATTGGCCGTCTCGAAGATCATCATATCCGCACCTTCCATCCCACCATTCTCGGAAAGACCAAAGCCTACCCATCCCGTAGCCCGAACGGCGATTGCCAAATGAATGTATTCTTCCTCGAGACTCCAATGCACCGCGAGACCTTGCGTGTTATCTGTGTCCATGGGTAAAAGGATGACCCAGTGTACTTGGACGAACCAACTTCATTCACCCAATCCAGATAGTCCTGATGATCGGCTCCTCCAAAGAACGCCGACGTATCGGCGGCTGCGAAGAGGACCAACTGGACTAGCCCCAGCAAAGTACCTTGTCGGAACACCATGGTTCTCGATGGCTTTTATCAAATAAATAAACCAAAATGAAATAGATCAATCGTGTATTCATTCCATTGGTCGTCATTCGTCATTCTCAAAAAAAGCCGAAGCTTCGCCGTATTCGGATTTTGCATGTGCAATACTCTCTAAATGCCAAAAATACAAGTTTCAACAATACGATTTGAGTACCGTTGAATTAGCAACGGATATCTTGTCCATTAGACAGTACATTAAGAATTATTGTCCAACTGAGCCACGCTTAGCTTATGCCTTGTATCGTACATAAGGAAAATTTAGCAAACTTAACGTTGACCGGTAAAGTACTGGCACCAAGTACCGCCTCACCATTATTTTTTTGGCACTCCTTCGGGGTCAGTGCAGTCAACAGTCATGCGTCACGATATCCTGGATCCATGCCAGTTTCCTTTCTTTGCCATTGAACTTTTCCTTTTCCGATGACCGCGTGGAGCCCGGAACGTTCAGGTACAAGTACGGTATCACTCTCCCTTGTTCGTATCTTTCGCATTTGATAGTTAAAGATCACCAGCTTCTCGTTGTAATAGGTAGAAAAACTTTGATCCGATCACAGCATGGCAATCGACGACACTGGACGAAATACTTTTCTTGGTGTCAAGTTGGTTTTATCCCTTCTGACGATCTTTCTCAGCCTTCGAACGACAGATGCTTTGACGTCCTACAAAAATGATACAGATGTCGTAAAATTTGATTCGTACGACGACTTTAAGAAACAAGTTTTAGGAGGAGATGAAATATGGGCGATTCAATTGTACCGAGAAAAAGACTGTCGTGCCTGTGACATGCTCGCGCCAACGTGGAAAGATCTCGCTCGAGTTGTCAAAGGAATCTTCAAAATCGCGGTCATGGAAGCCACCACGCCGCAAGGGAATCAGTTTGCTGCTACTTATGGCCTCGATACCCTTCCGTCCTATATTATTCTGGCAGACGACAAAGACAAGCCCTACGCACGAGATCCGGAAAAGATTCTAGAAGAAATGCTGCTCGCAGCTAGTACGACCATCACCCGTCGCTCCGAAAATGTGTTGGGGACGGGAGACGAGCGAAAAATACACGACAGTTTCTCTCGGAAAGGACGCAAGAAACTTTACGAATCCAATACGAAACCCAAATTCAGTAGCACGAACATTGAAGCCGATGCTTCAAACTACGACGATATCGTAATGAAGAGCGAGGATGTCGTCGTCGTGGCGTTCGTCCGACCCAACTGCAAATTCAGTCGAAAGCTAAAGAGACAATTTGAGGAAACAGGATCTCGTTTAGTAGGCGAGTCCGCAAAAGCCGTCTGGGTCAATCTGGAGCTAGCGCCCGATCTGGTCACAACCTACAACATTCAGAGTACTCCAACTATCATGATTTTCCCAGGCGGTGAAAAGTCACACGAAAATGCTTATAAGTATACCGGAGACCGTGTGGGTAATGAAATAGCCGCTGTCGTTTTGAAAGAGATCAATAAGACAGGGAAAAAGAAACAGGTGGAACAAGTCCTTGGAATGCAGTCGCTCGAAAGGAATTGTCGAGGTTACAATCACGTTTGCGTCATCGGTGTTGTACCACACATTTCAGATAGCGGTGCACACGGTAGGCTCAAGTACATCGAGCTCCTAACAAGGATGCAAACCATTTTTCGGGGGAGTACGTACTCCTTTTTATGGGTTGAAGCGGGTGCTCAGCCAAATATGGAAGATGCCATGAAACTCGACTTTGGATTTCCTGCTCTCGTTACCTTTACGCTGGATCGTACCGCTTTTTCGGTGTTTAAGGGTTCATTTAGTGATAAAGGGATTTCTACTTATCTGCACTCCGTTGCAAGCGGAGCCACATCCAATCAAGTCTTACCCTACATGTTTCCAGTAATGGATACTGAACCGTGGGATGGGAAGGATGCACCCTCAGAAACATACGAAGACATTCCTCTTTCGGAAATAATGGACGACGTGGAGCCTGTCAACGGCGCTGAAAGCGATACTGTCAAGCCTGTGTTTGGAGATGATGAAGACGATGGTGATGTCGACGATGATCCTGAAGAAGACCAAATCAATGACATGTACTTCAAAGATGAACTATAAATAGTCCGGCGTTGAAGTAGATGAGTGTTAAAGATACAATGAAAATAATCAAAGGAACATTTTCCAAGCGAAAGCTGAATCTAACGCACGAGCAAAGGGCGTCCTTCTTTTACTGCAAAGTCTACTAGAGACGGAAAAATTCCAAAAAAAGTGTTTTTTAGACAATTTACTTTATGGGAGAATTGTAACCCAGCCGCGCCTGAAAGATGGTCGCATGCCGACTTTTTCTCCCCCTTGGAAATCATAACAGTTAAAAGGTGTAATCGGACTCGTCAAAACAAGGTATCGAGCTGAGCTCGCCGCGTCCCGTCACATTCATAGCGAAACTCAAATTGGCATTGTTGGCAAACTTAGCACCGAAGTCAATTTCCCGAGTCTCCTCGTGCACGATAACACGCTGTCTTGGGCCAATTTCGATCTCGGTCGGGTCCGGGATGTAGTCGGAAACAAGAATCTGGAAATCGCTGTCAACAAAGGCATCTTCGGCGATCATTGGGAAGCCCTCCAAGTTTCGGACGAAGTACTGCATTCTAACGTTGCTGACGCTGGATCTTCGACCAAGGGCATTGCGGTAGTCGGTGAGCTCAAGAGATCCGTAGATGTCCGTCAAACGTAGAACCTCTTCGCCCACCCTACAATTAGTGTCAAACTCAAACTGCTCGATTCGATCTCCGGGGCCAGTACCTCCAGCGTTCAATGCGCTCACAATAACGAAGGCTTCGCCTCGGAAGTCACCCTCTGCATAAATCCGGTCACCAACGTTGATTCGCTGACTAATGATTGTTCCAGTACGACCACCAGCAAGAGTGATCCAAGCAGACTCGGGGTAAGTAGCTCCTCCGTTATAGCGGAATCCAAGGGCAGTTGCCTCAAGATCTTCGCCACAGACACTGTCGACAGGATTGCCAATGTCATCGCAAAAGCTGAAAACGCGGTCGGTTTCATCAAGGGTCTGGCAAACCAACTCTCCTTCCACACTGCATGCTGTAGTTTGTGGGTCTGGGGTCGGTGCAGGAGATACAGTCGGACCACGAGTAGGTGCTGTCGTTGTGCTATCGATGGGAGGTGGGTTGCCGGCCAAGAACTCGGTAAAGTTGGTACCTGTGCAAACAGTACCAGAGGGAATGGCAGACGCAACTACTTGAATCAACAAGGTGTATCTTTGACGAGTCGTCAAGTCGAAGGTGGTCACGATGTTAGCAGAAATAGAGCCACCCGGTTCGACGATCTGGCCAGCAACTTGGTCACTCAAATCAAGGAAACCAGCAAAGTTGGTATTGGCGGTGAGTGCAATAATTTCAGCAGCATCGCCTTCAATTCCAACTGGAACAACGATGTCAAACCCAAAGTTGGCATCGTTAAAGCACGTCACGTTACCTTGGAGGTCATTGACGAATTCCACGAGTTGACTGGCTCCGAAGCGGTTCTTCAACTCGAGATTACTGGAACAGGAACTGTGGTACTGCATGGTTTGAAGCAAGGTAGCTTCGGTGGCATCCGACGAGCTGTAGATGTTGATGATCTGATCAGGCACAAAGCGCTCTTGGTCTGGAGGGGTGCGGAGGAAGTAGTTATCTCCGACAGCGACGAAATCTTCGTGGTACACGATCTGGCCTGTCAAATCAGTGACGACGATCCAAGACTCTGTTCCGATTTCCGTAGGAGGACCGTCGCCGAAGTCCTCACAAGTGAACTTGAGGAACTGGCGGTTATCACTCTGACTGCAGTCTCCACCGTTGTAGAGCATGGTGGCACCAGTAGGACGTTGGAGGCACGGCTCGATTCCGATACCCGGAGACTCGCACAAGAAACCTTCGAACTGACCAGACTGAATGGTGCATTCTGCCGCAACGAAAAGATTGCACTCCGTGGTAGGTGCAGGTGTTCTGTCAGGTATAGGTGTAGGCTGTGGGACGGGAACTGGGGCGGGGAGAGGGACAGGTACCGGGACGGGCACAGGCACTGGGACAGGAGGTCCGACTAAAATAGGGAGAGAAACATTGAGCTCGCTCTCGCATCCAATGCCAGAGGTATCGTCAGCTTCCACAACTGCCGAAACCTCGTACACACCGCTTACGCAAAGCAAAAATTCAGTCGTCGTATCAGCGCAGTATTCCTCGCCAGGCTGGAGCTCAAGGTCTTCCTCTCCAACGCCGCTAATGAGATCGATGACAGCCCCATTGACGTTGACTTCCAGCTTTGTCATAGTTAGATCGATTGTTCCTATATTGTTAGCACAGAAGTCCCATTCTCCGTTCACGAAACAGTTATGAACGTCGCTGGGGGAGCATGAGTAACCTGAGAATACCACAGCTCCGAATGCCTCAAGCAACGTGATACCATTGGCGTTGCAATTTGTTGTGATTGTAACCGCTTGACTCGCTGTGTTGGTACTAGGATCAGTCACGAAAACTGCCAATGTGTCGGGCAAGCAGCTATTTGCGTTGGTGATGACAAAGTCTGTGTTTGCGCTGACGTCCGCATTGAAATACGTTGTCCCCCCTGCCGTGACACTAATGCGCGCAGAAGATGGCGGAAGCGCGCCGAAATCAATGCAAGCAGGAGATCCGTTGCATGGAGTAGCTGTGTAGCGAAAACGGAGCTCTCGTGCGCAATCATCGCAGCTGCATTGAAGTCGTTCCTCTCCTTGAATGTCAACACAAGGCTGGTCCGTCCCTTGCAAGACGCAAGTCTGTTCAAGCTCAATATCACAGGCCTCATCTCGGGGAACGCTCATACTTCCTTCGGATTGAAGAAAGCGTCCCCAAAACATACCGTCTTCCTCTGCCAAACTGTTGGTTTTGCCTGATAGGTACTCAGCTGTCTTCGCGGCATGACCAATCGAAAAGGACGCCGACAGAACTGCCAGTTTGCACAGAGCAGAGAACTTCATGATAAATATTATAATAACCTTGTTCTGTAATGTAACCTTTGATTTCACGTCGAGAAAATGTTGCAAGTTGCAAGCAAATGATCGTGAAAGCACTAAATTGTGGCCGATTGGAAACAAAAGTGAAACCAGTTCGCGGGTTTGCGGAATAGGGGTCGGCACGCGCTTATTTATTCCATTTCGGCTAAATGCAATACCATCATTGCTATTATGCATGAATTCAGCAACGAAGTATTTTCGCATTGTGACACTGCAACATTATTGAATCATTTAGCTCGTTTATTAAATAAAGTACGTCTTCTTTGCTTGTTCGCGATCTGCATTATGTGGCTGCCTTTTTTGCGGGGCCAATGCAAACAATAGAGGTGAGAGTACGCAGCGAGCTACGACGCTACGACAGACTTCGTAGAAAGTACGTAGTAGTGTAGGAAATGATCCTTTACGTACAGTAGTAGTTTATGTGCGATACTTTCGTCTGTCGTCTCTCCGCTACTGCGGGCGACGGTGCCGTGCCGGTATCGGTACTGGGTACAGTACAAGTACCGTACCAGAGTGCAGTGTCAACTTTTTTGCTTTCGTTTTTGTTTGGTTTTCTGTTTTCTTGTGTTTGTTGCTTAACTGGTAGAGGAAATGTGAGGGAGCTGGCAACTGTGAACTCTCCTTCATCACCTCGACAATCTTCTTTCCTTCTTCTTCATTCAATTGGCAATGGTGTGTGCGATCCGTTGGACGTTACATTTCCTTATTTTGAGTTCAAGATGGAGTTTGCTCGTAGCGGATCCGACCGTGCTGAAGTTGTGGGAGAACCCGATCATCAAAGTCGGAGATGCAGCTTTACCCTCGACAAACGGTTCTGAAATAAAATCAAACAGCTCTTCTGCCATCGAAAATGTAGTGATCCGACAGCAGGAAACAAAAAGTGTTGTCACGGAATCAAGGGACTCTTTACTGTCGGAAGTCAAGGCCAAATGTGATGCTCTTTGGAAAGAAATCCACCCGAAATCACTAATCAAGCTCGGCGATATTCCGACCAAATTAGAGAGAAATCAATGGAAGGGTGCTTTCATGGGCCTTCCGCTACAATGGAAAAATTATGAGCGATTCATTTCTGGGCCGCAGACGGCGCTTTTCCTGTCAGCAGCCTTATTTGTAAAAGCAAGATCTTCAGAACCCTTGAAACGAGCTACATACTTCTGGATGCACGCGGGTCCCATTGTGGGACATTATATGCACACTCAATGGCGTTTAAAACGAATGCGACAATCTACCAAAGAGGAACGGGAACGCACCTATACGGCCTTGCACGATCGCTACGCCCAGCCAGCTTTAGATCTGATTCTTCATCTTCGTGGTTTATATGCTAAGATAGGACAGGTTCTTTCTGCTAGACCCGACATGATGCCACATCAATACACGGATTTATTTGAGACACTACAGGATAGCATTCCGCAGTGGCCCATCGAAAGTGTAAGAGAAATAATATCTAAATCGTTAAAGGAATCGCTCGACGTTGACATGGACGATGTTTTAGATAGCATCGAGTCGAAAGCCCTTGGATCAGCTAGTATAGGTCAAGTACACAAGGCTGTTTTGAGTAAGAAATGGTTCGAAAAGCTTCAAAACGATCATAACTATGCTGGGGGCAGAACAGTTGCCATCAAAGTGATGCACCCAGGTGCCGAAGCGAGGTTTGCCCACGATTTTCAGGTCTTTCGGTGGCTTTGCCGGATGGCACTTCCTCAGTGGCATGGCATCTTGGACGAGCTGGAAAGACGAGTTATGACTGAATTTGATTACAATAATGAAGCAGCCTCCTTGACGCAGGTTCGACAGAATCTGATGAACTCACCCTACAGAGACAGAGTGTGCGTTCCGGAGCCGTTGACGAGCCTCTGCTGCAAAGAAGTCTTAGTTATGGAAATGCTAAATGGACCCAAACTAATAACAGCTATCCAAGAAGATCTCCATGCTGCTTTCGGTGATCAGCGAACGGCGACTGAATTTTTGGCGGAGCGGAAGAAGGAAGTGATCTCGGGGGAAGGAAGAAGCATGGAAATTTTACAATCTCTGGGTTGGTTCAGCAAGCTTCGACTGCAGTTTCTGGTTAAAAAATGTCGTCGATACGTGAAACTTCTCGTTGACGTCCATGGAAAGCAAATTTTCGAAGATGGGATATTCAATGGGGATTGCCATTTCGGAAACGTTTTGAGATTAGATGATGGTCGTCTAGGTCTCATTGATTATGGTCAAACTAGGCGACTGACCGATGAAGAGCGTATAAAATTGTCGCGCATAGTAGCAGCTATAGGCCAAGGATGCGATGATTCTATTATTGCTACCGCCATGAGAGATCTTGGTTTTTCGTTGGAACGAGACGACGATGATAAAATGCTGGTGAAGTACGGGAAAATTTTCTTTGACAGCGATCAGGAAGGCGCTGAATTGGGCTTCGCGACGCCACAGCATTACTTTGAGTCACTCATGAAAGAAAACAGCCTAAAAAATATTCCGGATTCTGCCAGTAAGTTCAAATCCGCCCTGTAGTCGTTTACGAATATCGCTCATCTTGTTTAAATGTCAGTTTTCGTTGCTAGGGTAAGCTTCTTGTTTAGAGGGATGGGACACGCACTTGGCGGAAAGCAGATTCGCTCTTCACAGCGGTGGTGGAGGCATGCGACCGAAACATGTACACAAGCTATCCCGGACAGCAAGATTCCGGAAAATGCCGATTCACTACCCAGTGCAGATACGGCTGCATTATAATCTAGAATGAGTTACAGGAAAGAATACTACAGCGGCCTAGGTCTATCATGAATGCTTCATACCATATTCGAACAACAAGCTCTAATGAAAACGTTATTACAAAATGAACCTACAAACTATCGTACATTTTCTTGCTTTCTTGTTTCGCCACGAGGCATTCATATTCACTAAGAAATTGACGTCTTTGCCGAGAAAGACGGAAAATTGCCAAAAGAAGCGAAAGCATCGAAAAGATACCAATCAGTATTACAGCAGAGATCTCTGGTATAGCTGTCGCGCTAACCATGTCAACCTTTTGCTCCACATACTTCCAAGGCATGGCGTTTATTTCGTACAGCATAGCGCCCGCACACCATCCAACCTGATGCCCAGCAACAACTCGAGTCGCTCTGATAGAATCTTCATCTTTGAAGCCATAGCCATGTCGAAGTAATTGGTAAACGTAGGCCGACCTGAAGCAGTAACTATCTAGTTCGTCTTCACTCACTATGCCGTCATTAAATACAATCAGTTCTTCCTTTGATAAGGAGCAAGCATGTCTTGTGGCTTGCTCAAGCTGCGTTATCGACGCCTTGTCTGGCAAGTGAAGGAATTGCCAAACATGATAGTAATTCGAAAAGGCTAAAAACTCTCCAAAGTTTGGACTTTGGATTGGAAGCGCAGGCTGATATATCCCAGCGAATGAACAATCTCCTTTGTGAGCGAATTCGCACCAATCATTCTTTTCTAGATGCAAGAGAGCTTTCGCTGCTTCAAAGCACTGATCCACATCTCCATGGGCCTTTACATTCCTTAATATGGCGTGACTAACTGCGCTGGCGCTGGCATCTTCACTTTCCCAAATTTCAAGCCCGTCGTGTTTCACGTGAATGTCAGTGCGCACTTGTTGCTCTGACCCTCCTGGAAGACAAGGATTGTGAATTCCCTTTACAAGACGCTCTTCCACAGTCTTGTTGGCGATCAGCCTCGAATGAAATCTCGCAATAGCTTCGTTTATCCCATAAAAGAGGAAACTGTGCGCGTAAAGATTCCAATGCTTGGCTTGTCCAATCTGCAGCTTGAAAAGGTTGCTCATGATATCGCCGTTCGGCTCGAAAAACGCGATCTGCGTACTACCGCCACCGAGGTCTAAGGCACCGTGCGTCAACGTGGGTTCTACCACGGAACCAGCTCCAGCAGATTGTTCGACTAAATTCCCTAATAAAAAATTGACCCCGGTCCAATCATAGATAGCCTCTTCTTCACCAGACAAGACTCTTGCCTGCTCGTCGACAAAAGCAAAGGGCGAATAAGTCTTGTCACGGAACGAGCTACGTACGGCTTCCATGACACGGGCACGGTCTTCCGTACTCAAGATTCGCATTCCTGCCGTTGCTCGCAAAAAGATGGGATATTCTCCGAACTTATTCCGTTTCTCGTGCAGCACAGTCTCGGCAAACTCTAAAAGAGGCTGCAAGTAGTCTCTTACTGCCTGACGTAATTCATCATCGTCTTGAATACTAGCAAACGTATCAAGACCAGGTCGCAATCGATCGGTCCATCTCGACTCCGTTCCCGGGACACTGATGTAATCACCAGCTACAGCCGCCGCGATATCATCTGGGTCACTGAGCACACGCGGCTTCCACTCATACACATGTAGTCTGCTCCCCGTGGAACCAGCATCGATCATCAATCCATGAATGCTGTCCTGATGAATGCCCGAATCCTGGTAGAGTTCGTGCATGAGTTTTTGTCGCTTCCGATGTTGCTTCGCCACCTTGGCTTCTGAGTCGTGTTCCATTTTCTTTTGCTTCGCCCAAAAGTCGTTTTCCTGCGCTATTTCTAATTTACCGAACTTGTCTTCCGATGACTCATGCGCAACAGGATGGCGATGATGATGATGACGAAGCCGCCTGCGATCGTGGTGATCGCTGCTTACATCATTCGTAGAAATGCCGTTTACTTCCATAAATCGCCGCCGCGAGTCCTTATCTTCAAGAAGATGAAAATCAATCGTCATGTTTTAGTAAGGCTTTAGTTGCAAACAGAGGAGTGTCTTGTGGGGATGTTTTCTTTGAACCATAACTTTATGACGCAGTCGCTCGTCACTTTCACGACTTTGGTCTTTGGTGAAGGGCGAAAGAAGGGGGAGAAAGAAATGTTTCCAAAAAAAGTGGATGGAAGAAAGAGAGCGTTCTCTGACACTGGAAGAATGTGTACTTTTCGTTCGTCATCGGAGAATTCGATGTGAGTGAATCTCTCAAGATTCAATTCACGAAGATTCGAATGGACAATGGACTTGGACTCCGGCGCTCGTACAGTACAAATTTTTTATTGACGCGCAATGAGGATTTAAGCATCCTTTTTGTGTGAAACGGTGTGACTATGTGTAACGATTACTTTACATTTTACATTGCTGGTACCGGTACTCGTTTAGCTAGGTTCCCTTCCGGGTTCCCCAAACATCGATAAATTTCTTACGGCCCCTACCGGTACGCGAAATTCACGTAGACTGTCGAAGCGTTGCACCCTTTTCTGCGTTTCGATCACGAGATGAAGATAACTAACGTCTATCGGATGCGAAGTAGCAATATTGTTGAAATAGTTCATGATAAATAGGGTGCAAATTAGCCCTGGAAATCGATGCGGAAATGATCGTCTTCGCGTTATCCTTATATGAAGGAACCTTTTGCAAAAACAAGCATTTGCACAGGTGGTAGCTAGCGTAAATCATATTACAGAGTATGCGTAGTTAAATCAAAACAATAACCACAATAGTTTCTCTAACGCCGACGTCCGGTAATGCTTCAAGGCGCCGGTTCGTTCTCGTGTTCTAATTTAATTTTCTTTCGCGTTGTTGTATCCGCATCGACATCATCTCCGTGTAAACCGTCTTCCAGTTGTTCCATTTTTTCTTTTCTTCGAACCGTCTTTCTCGTCGTTCATTGTTTGTTCTTCGTCTACTAACGGCTCATTCTCCGAGGCCTGTGTTGGTGCGACACCTGTGATCCCAGATGTGATCGCTCCACCCAGCAATTCCAGAGCCAATTTCCGTCGCTTCAACCCCGCCAGCTGTCCCAGCGCTTCGCGGAGCAGTCCTCGTGCAAATAGCTCCGGATTCACTTTGCTGGAATCCAGCATATCCAACAGATCCAACGGAATGCGGCACTGCAGGAACGTTTCGCGCAAGGCCGCATCTTTCTGTAAGAATCCTTCGACCCTTTGTAGCATTTTCACAGTTGTATGTATCTTAGTAATCAGTTGGCTGGTCCGTTCGACGTGCATGGACCCGTCGCCACCTTTGGCTTCGGGCCAATTTTTAATGAAATCGGTTGTATCCGTCAGCTTAGACAAGAGCCTGTGCAATTGATCCTGAAATTGCCGTGCGTTTTCAGCAATGGGGCCGTTAGAATTGGGGTTGACCATTTTGAGAATGTGCGGGAAATATTTTTGTGATTGCGTTTGATTGATAACAAAAAGTTTGATATGTTGTCTTCTGTATGGAGCAATTAAATGTGTATTCTATGCGAGCAATGCGAGTGGGTCATGAGCAGGCGCTACCTCTCTTTCGCGTTCAAGGCTTCTTTGTTATTGTTTTTGTATACTTTGTAATGAAAAAATTAAGGACGGGGTAAAAATAGTTGTCAGCTGTCACGCTGTTCTATTATTCTCATCGCAACGTATGGAACTAAAGTGCAAGCACTAAACCTCCCCCGAAAATCAACGCGGTTCGACCCACTTTGCTGTAACCGGTACTGATAGCTATATTGCAATTTGTCGCTGTTATTTCGCCTACATGAATTATTATAGACGATAGACGTAGCGGTACTGACTATCTTTGTTTCATTCATCTCCTTCCGCAATCATTCGCACGAGTACGACCTTGTTGCAAAGGAAGATCATTTGATCCTTGAACCTGGCTTTTGAAAACCGTGAACTCCTAGTTCTCTTGACGTATTTCCTTTGCATAACGATACCGTTTCATTGATTGTGCTCGGTGAAGCATTCCGTCTTACAATCTCTGAGCGAATCGCTAAATTAAAGCAACACAACAATTTTTGGTTTTTGCTACCACACGCAGCGGGATTATTGTTGAATCGGCTACAAGACGAGTGTTTTACGTATTTTTTAAATCTGAAACACGTGAATTGAGAAAATGGATGCGAATACAGATACACCGGTCGCGGAGGTCCTTCCTAATAATACCGCTATTCAGGGCGAAGAATCATCCGGAACGGCTATTCGCGAGACGCCCGCCGAAGCCATTATAAACGTCCCTGTTGCTCCGATAGAATCAGCTCTTTTACAGCTTCATCCGAAGAAACCAGATGTTACAGATCAAGTAACAGACATTGCCGACAATGAAGATACTGTCATTCCGGCAATAGTGCATGTTGCTATAGCCGAGGACCTAACCAGTGGAAAATCCGAACTAATAAGCGACTCTCTCATTGAGAAATCAGCGGTTGTCCCTCCTACTGTTACAGAAATACACGTTGACACATCTGCAATAGAAGCATCTCCGTCTGCTTCCGCCAAGATGAACACATTGGAAGAGAACGCACGAATCGGAGAACACTCGTTCACTCCTGCATCCCCGGCCGACAATAATCAAGACCCTATCCACTCGAATATAGTCACGACATTGCAGTATACTACGAAATCTACTCAGGATGAACAGTTCGCGGAAGGCAAAGAAACGTTGACGGAAAAACTACCAGGCACGAAATTAGCGCTACCGACGGAAGATGCCGCCTCTAAGGAACACCTAGGTCAGGTCTCAAGAGCTGATCTCGATGATGCCATGCCGAACCATGATAGTGCCGTAGAAACAATCGAAGAAGCTACACCGCCGATTTCATCTGTGCCCGTACGGGCTTTGGTTCATCAGGAGGATACCGAAGCTCTAAGGCAAGCGTCGTCGAGCACCGTACAGAGTGAAGAACTGCCTGCTTATGGAGATCCGTTAATGGTGCAAGAGGCGGCCTTATTGGATATAGGAGAGGACCCACAAAAAACCTTGAATACGCCCGAAACCAAATCTCCTCTGATTGGCGAGATCGACTACAGTGAAATCATGGAAAATCAACAGAACAACACAGATTCTATTCCCATGGAGCATCAGAACAGCTACGACGACCCGATGGTACAAGAAGCTGCATTGTTGGATGTGCAGAACAGTCCACCGTCATGTCCTACACAGCATGACGTATCTGGGCAACTGGGAGTCGACGGTCAGAACACTCTTCAGAATGAAGTGCATAACAAAGGAATAGCCGATGAAGACAGAGAACCTTTCACTGCAGAGTCTCAGATGAAGTCGACGGAGAGTGACGATCATATAATCATTTCCGTGGACGATGACACAGATAGCGGTGAGGGAAGCATAGAAGATATTGCGCCGGCTGATTCGTTGGCTAGAAAGCGTCCAAGGATAGAGCCACAACCAGGGCCTTTCTCGAAACCTCCTGGTCATAGACCCCCAATGCCTGTCACAAATCATGGCGGCCTATCGATAGGGTCCGCTAGGCTTCCAGTAGTCCCGCACCAGCGTCCTCACTCGATTGTTCTGAACACTCCGGAATACCTAGAATTTCATAATTTTACGCCTACATGGAACCAACTTCTTCCGAGTCCACAAAAGTCACCCAAAAATGAACGACGGTTATTTCGCCTTTCACTTTTGAACGTGAACGAGTTTACAATCATTGGCTTACCGGTGCAGTTTGGTAAGAATCCAACACCTATAGCAGGGCTTCGTGCGTCGATCAAAGCTATTTCAAGGGAGCACGGCAAAGCAGTGTACGAACACGACGCGGATGGGAGTGGAAAATGGAGAATCCCCCTGGGTGCTTATCACGGTACGTTGCTTTTAAAAAAGAAGCAATATGACCGGACGCTCTAACACTCTTTTAGCTTTTGCTTCATTCCTGCAGTCCGATCCACTGACCTCTATCGAGGGCATCCCGCAGCATCAGCTTCATGTGGCGTCTGTGGAAAGAGCAAGGCAGGCTCAGGGGTACCCATCAGCAGAGCAGCTGCAAGAGAAAGGCTTACCTCTCCGCTTAGCAAAGGCTCTTGCACCCTTTCAGCGAGGCGGTGTAGATTTCGTTTTAAGCAAGGATGGCAGGGCCATGATTGCGGACGGTAAGTCGTTGTTTCCGAGCTTCGCCAGAGATGACTACATGCTCACTACAACCCTTGTTAGACATGGGCCTAGGGAAGACCATTCAAGCAATTGCCAGCATGAGCATATATTTTCAGGAATGGCCGCTGTTAGTCCTTTGCCCCAGCAGTGCGCGGTATCATTGGGAAAGTGAATTTTTGCTCTGGCTCGGTAAAGACAGCGACAACTCTCATGATGACAATAGTAGTCTTTCACAGTCGCAAATCAACGATCTTTCGACATCGAAAGACGAAATTTTCCCCCACAGTCTACCAAAGTTATCATTTGCTCATACGGACTTGTTACGACTCTTGTGGAGAGCAGGAAGATCACTCCTGGAATGTTTGATTGTGCTATTGTCGACGAGTCACACATGCTTAAAAACAAATCAAGCAAGCGCACTTCGCGTTTGCTCCCGGTGCTACCGCAACAAAAAGATGTGTTTTGTTGTCTGGGACCCCTGCTCTCGCTCGTCCCGCCGAGCTTTGGCCGCAGCTACTTATATTGGGCACCGAGCGACACGGGTGGTGGGATGACGAAGCTGCTTTTGTTGACAAGTACGTGAGAAACGGGAATGCCGAAAGTAGTGCTGAACTTCATACAATGTTAACGGGGACGGTCATGATACGCCGCCTGAAAGCAGATATATTGAAGTCTCTTCCTCGTAAGCTTCGTGAGAAAGCAAGCTTTCAAGTTCTCGGCCCGAATGAGCAACTAGAATTCAAGGACCTATTAGCTAAGCTTCGACAAGGAAAGGGAACACTTGGACAACTTGCTCGTATCGAGCATCATTTATCATTAACTGGTCCAAATACAAGCAATAACGCCCAAACGATTGGTGGAGGCTTAAGTACCGAGCCAGTGCAGTGTGAAATACAGGATGCCATTAAATCACTTGAAGCTCAAGTAGAGCGGAGCGAGATGGAAGGTCGAATTCGTATTCAAAATACCCTTAATCAGGTAGTCCACCAGTTGTCACAAGACCGATACGAATTTCTCAAAATGCAACTGGAATCTGATTTCAATAGCCGCATCGAATCCCAATTAAAGCAAGGCATGGATGCAATAGCGTCACGATTCGGGCAGAATCACACGAACCAACATGAGTCGAAGAGGACAAGAGTTCTAGCACGACTATATGAAAGGACCGGTCAGGTTAAGATCCCAATAATAGTTGATATTCTGAAGCGTTGGTTGAACGACCCTACAAAAGGCAAACTCTGCATTTTCGCTCACCACCTATCGGTCCTGGACGCAATCAGGGACTTGGCTGATTTATCAAATCGAGAGTCAGATGGTAAATATAAGTTCATAAGAATTGATGGATCCACTAACCCGAAGCAACGGCAAGAACAAATTCAAATTTTTCAGACTGATCCTACGACGAGGATTGCATTGCTCGGCATCACGGCAGCAGGCGTCGCTGTGACCTTAACAGCCTCATCAACGGTGTGGTTCGCTGAACTCTTCTGGACTCCGGCTATAATGATTCAAGCAGAGGATCGGTGTCACCGTATCGGCCAACAGGCTCGTGTGCAATGCCTCTATTTTGTTGCGCGCGGCACTATTGATGATATATTGTGGAGGTTGATCGAGAAGAAATTTACCGATCTCGGGGAATTCGTAGAAGGAAAGGAAAACCATAAACTCGTTGTGGATAAGACTTACCACACAGTGAAGGAGCTGCATGATCATTTTCAGGGCCTCGATGTTGGTCAAGATGAAGATCTTTTATATGATGCCGAATCGGGAGAAGATTTTTTACAGCTTGATTCTGATCTCGTTCATGATATCGAAATGCTCGGTGACGAAGAGCAAAGGATGTTGCAGGTGTCAGCCGATGACGACGAAGTCGCTCCTGATTCAGAAACTATTTTTAAGGATTTGAACGAAGAGTTTTGCAATGCGAAACCTGCGCCCCTTAATGCTGATTCTTTGCCGAAGTCTAGCCCCACAAAAGAACACTCTGGCCAAACAGAAGATGATGCTATTGCATTATCCGATGATGAAGAGGAGGATAAAAGGTAGCTGCTACAGAAGTAGACAAGAGTTCAGCGTCACCCAGCGCTATCGATTCGCGATACAGCTTTTGTGGTGAAACGTGCCGGGCATATCGAATTATTTTGAAAGGACCAAGCCTGGGCCTAACCATCGAAAACTACAAGGGACGCATTGTTGTATCAAAAGTATCACCAGGTGCAGAACTTTCCAAGCCAAGTGTTGGTGACATATTTGCTTCGGTGAACGGCGTTCGATTCCCGATCGCTCCAGACTCAGAGGGCTTGCTTCGGTTTATCCGCAGTCAATTGCAGCATGGGGCAACAGAATTCATATTCGTAGAAGAACCGATGTTCGCGGACTACTTTAAGGGTTTACTGTTGAGCAAGAATGTAGCAGCAGCGTCTTTGCCAACACATTCAGTTCATAAAATGGCAATAGAATCAGGCGAGATAGTTGATGTCATCGAAATCGAATAAAGAGGTTGACTAGAATGATAAAATAAGAAAGTCATTGATTACAGATTCTCGGCGAATGAAACAATATCAGCGATTTGCTTTAACACAGAGTCCTTGCTTGTTCCTCCAGTCGAGCTTTTGCGTTCCACGCTCATTTCGTAATCCCAAACTTTCATCACGTCTCTTCAAAGCGAGCATCGATTGCCTGGAGCTGCTCAAGAGTTAAGCTATCCAAGCTAATCTTTTGCTCTTCAGCCAAGCGAACGCACGCACCACTAATATGATGAGTTTCTCTAAAAGGCACTCCCTTTCGTACCAAATAGTCTGCCAAATCTGTCGCTAGCATTTCTGGACACAAAGCCTTCATAAGCATATCTGGGTTAGGCTTCATAGTTGCGATGACGCCCGTGGCAATCGCAATGCAATCTTTCACGGTGTCGACCGCCTGGAAGAGCGGAACTTTGTCTTCCTGCAGATCTTTGTTATAAGCACGCGGGAGTCCCTTTAGGGTAGCTGTAAGGCCTACTGCTCGTCCTAATGCTACTCCAGCCTTACCACGAAGCAACTCCAAAGCATCGGGGTTTTTCTTTTGAGGCATGAGTGACGACCCGGTAGCATACGCGTCACTAATCTCGACACCTCTCAACAAATTCGTTATGATGACATCCTCAGCGAATTGACTGAAATGCGTGTGCAACATTGTACTCCAAAAAGAAACTCGACAACAAAATCGCGATCGCAAACAGAGTCCAAAGAGTTGGATGTCACAGCACCGAAGCCGAGCTCTTGTGCCAGAAACTCGCGGTCCACACCAAACGCATTTCCAGCTAATGCACCCGATCCGAGAGGACATTGATTCGCCCGAGGAATAATTTCCTGCAAACGCTGGGCATCGCGCACAAGAGGAGCCAAGTGACTGCACAACCAGTGCGAGTAACGAATCGGCTGAGCAGGTTGCAGATGGGTGTACCCTGCCATGAGAATATCCACATTTTCACGGGCAACTTGAGCTCCGACTAGAAGGAGTTCCTTGAGATCTTTCAAAATATCTTTTTCTGCATCTACCGTCCACAAGCGAGTATCGGTCGCGACTTGATCGTTGCGAGAGCGACCCGTGTGCAATTTGCCACCCAAAGGGCCGATAAGTTCCGTGAGTCGACGTTCGTTAGCTGTATGAATGTCTTCGTCACCAGGTTTTGCTTCAAACGTGCCGTTCGCCCATTCTTGATGAACTTGTTCGAGACCTGCGACGATCTGGTCGGCCTCCTCTTGCGTAAGGATCCCTGTCTTGATATTCGCTTTCGCGTACGCGATACTTCCACGGATATCTTGCGCCCACATGCGCTTGTCGAAGGATAAAGACTCGTTGAACTTCTCCATGATCGGGTCAGTTCCTCCAGAAAAACGTCCCCCTGCGCCAAAAAGGCTACCACGGGCTCCAGTGGCTGTATTCAGTCAGAGCATTCATTGCGCGGAACGAAGAAAGTGAGGTGCGATGAGCGAGGGACACAATCATTTCTTTACGCCGACTCCTCCTATCAAACTTACGTGCTTCAGAAGACATTACGGGGTATTTGGTTTGTGAAGTTAGCTTGTTGCTATAAATTATTAGCAAGAACTACCAAGATGGTTCGAATAATGAAGGCTAAACTCCGAATAAATCGCAATTGCACGTTTTCATCACAAGTGGCCGGAATTTTTCTTCGCTTTTCTTGTTGGATGTCATTCTGTCCTTCGTCCGACGACCCTATATTATTTATCCGTCAGTCACGATCATGACTGAATCTTGGATAGGTCGTCTATTGAACGTGCACACTAGCTCGTCTTTGCTATAAGAAATTAAAATCTACGCAATTATGTGCGCAACAACCCTGACCAAAATCAGCCGCTGTAGCCGCAGTATCGCTATCTTCTGAAGCCGCTGGAGCTATTGAACCAGCTACTGGCATCACAAGACTTTTCACATTTGCGACTGGTGATGATTCGATATAGGATGGTGCTGAAAGCTCTCTAGGTGCACAAAAGCTTCTGCTGCTGCTGATTTACTTGCAGCGAAGGACATGTTTGCTTGGCTACGCCTCTCGCTACGTGGTTGTGCCATAATAGAAGAAGGCGAAGCTCTTGGTTGTTTCTGATTCTTAGGACTTTCGTCGAAGGATATATCACTCTCTGGAGTTTCCGGCGTTGTGACTGCGGCGCCTTTGGAAATGATTTTGCGCGGTGGTGTCTGTGCGACACCCATCTGCCGTGCCTTCAAGGCAAGTGAATCTTTCTTTGCTAGAGAACCGTCGCCGTAAGTAAATTCTTCTTCGTCTGGTTCTTCCAGCACTCGTGCTTGCTTTCGGTTCCGTTTGGTCAGCAGGAAAAGAAGTAGCAGTACAAGTAAAAGAAAAAGCGTTGTACCCAGTGCAACACCTGCTTTCCCTCCCGCTTCCAGTCCACTCTCTCTTGGTATTGTCGTATCACCAGCTAGTACATCATTCACGGCCACGGTGCGATTCACAAAAACAACCTTTTCGATACTACCCGACCGGATGTAAACGTCGTTTTCCATTTCAGAACGAATAAATTCCACCGCCGCTGCCACTAATGCATTATCATCACTCTCAGAGCGATTGGTCGATGGTACAAAAAACGTGGATCCTCCCAACATTGACACGCAGATGGTGCCTTCCATTGGAGGTGTCATGCAGCCATCAAAGCGAGAATCGAATATATCATTTGGCGCTCGATTTACGCCCAATACATTCGAGAAAATACCTCGATCAATGATATCACATTCCATCGTTCCTGTCCGGCTGGCTAAACGCTGCAGCATGGCTTCTTCCAAATATTCCCTGACCAAATCTTGGTTGACTGCATCCTCGTTCAAGAATATTTCGTATTGGTACTGTACGAGCAACTCATCAACGTCGTCAACATCCACTTGACATCGATATTGCTGAATATTGCATAAAGATAGTTCTTGCGCTTCTCCATCTACTGGAGGATCATTGCTCAACTGACAATCGATGTCAGTAAAGATGTTGGGTGAAAGTGCTTGGTATCGCTGTCGCAGTCGGTGTGCCATTATCACAGAAAACTTTTATCGGAACTCGAAATAGGCAGGAACGGATCGTATTCAATTTGAACAAAGTTGTTTCGTTGATGGACAGAGTCTGTGGGAGAGAGAGAGAGAGATGAGGCCCATTCCGTCTTTTGAAATGCAACAATACCTGGTACCGGTCCCTGGTGCTGGGACAATTATGCTGACAAAAATCTTGAATACAACACTCCACTATCGAAAAATAGGCGCACCTCCTTTTTTGTCGGCCATGGCAAAGTTACTTAAGCATGTCACGTCCGTTCAGAAAAATGATGGCGACCTTAATATGAATACATAGGTCCTCGCGTCCGTCAGTCAGACAACACACATCACCATCACCAATCACCAATCACCACCACTTTCTTACGTCTACCTTCTACCTTGACTTGTAATCACTCAATAAAGTAAGAAAGTCCTTGAAAAGTCACTGTGTACCTTGTATAAACAAAAATCTTGGCAGGACTGCCGTTGGCGGTTGGCTTTCGGTTGATTATCGACCAGAGTGACTGGAGTCAAAGAATTAAACATGGAAAGCAAGGAACAGTAACAAAAGAGAATCCCGGCAAGAATCTCTTATTGCTTGTACTGGTCGAAAAGACTCCTAACTTAGTTTGGGGACTTGCATTCGCTAGAGAGGCGTAATATAACGGGTTTTTAGTGCACCATTCAAAAAATTCATTGCATCAAATAGATTATGGTAGGGTTTAGACCTACATTTTTTGTAGCCTTTTGCTACCGGCAGCAGAAATAAAGATCACCCAAGACAGCATCTAGCAAAAGAAAAAGCACGGCAGTCTGTTTAAAGAACCAAATACTTGCTGCTTGCAATACTTTCAGAATTTTAATAGACTAATTGCTTATCGGTGGAGTTGAGCTGTCTAGTTTAGCATGAGTATAACTTGGAAAGCGCTAGCTAGGGGCTAGCGCAGAGGCTGCAGATGCAACTATATTCGTAGCAATACTTTTCGCCGCCATCTTGGGAGTATTTTTCTCTAAGTTTTAGAATGGCCTCATCGCGTCGGGAGAAGATATTGAAACTGCGTCAGACGAGAATGGATAAGGAGTTACAAAGCAAGTGCTGTGGTTGGAAACTTTAGTTTGTGGTGACCATTATAGACATTTTGACAGTTGACACCTCGATCGCTGAAACGCTCAAAACATGCGTTGCGAAATTGGCGGGACAATAGAAGGGAAAGTACCAATTAAGACGCCGGGCGGACAGCAGACAAGACGCATGACGCTCGACGATTTATTTTTGTTTTTGAGCAACAAGAACTGCATCAACCTTCTGTCTTTCATATCTCTCATCTTTGTCAAGAAGGACGTTCATTCTCACATTAAATTGAATAATTTTCTGCTTAGCAACACTAATATTGGTAGAATGTCGGACATCAGAAACGAACAAGAACTTTATGATGACGATTCCGAATCGTCGAGAGAAATTGCTGAGCTTGACTTGGAGATCCGACGCATGAGTCTTCATGCTGATTCAATCTTACAATCAATACATGAAGTGAACGGTGATGAAGATTCACCTCTTCTGCAACTGTCGTCACCCAACAATGCGCCTAACGCCAAACTTATCAGAATGGAGCAAAAAGTCATCTTTCAGGTACTAAACCGTCAAAGAAGCCACAAGCCTACTTGTCTTATGAAGACGATGATATGATGGAAGAAGAAGAGAGACTGGAATACGTAGCGCAATCTATCCGCGAGTCTCTCGCAGAGTCACACATGGATGTGCCCCAAATGCAGAGTGTTTCTTTCGTGACGAACACAAACTGCGGCCCAAACATGGCGGAGAAAAGCGACGAAGTAGACCAGTCTAATGAAATTCTCCTTTTGGGATGCTCAATAGTCTGGACAATGGTGATGATCCTGTTTGTTCACGCGCAATACTTTCTGCTGAACGAGAAGGGACAGATCAATCTTCCCTTCGGGTTGTAAAGTACTCAAACGATTCCGATCGACGCGCGACAATGTAAACTCGCGTCAATCTTAACATGCCAATAGTTCAATAAAGTTTCTCCGTTCATTTTTATGTTGTCTATTCTGGTTTACAAGTCTTTTTCTGCTGTTGTTCCGTGACGAATCCACACTTCGGCTTCCCCTCGAACGCATTCCTTGTCATCTTTCAAAACATAAGTACTACATCGCACAATCAGTCCATCAAGTCTTCGCTGCTTTTCAATATTTATGATTTGAACTCGACCAAGAATTGCTTCATCAACAAAAACCGGCCGACGAAAATCAAGCGTTTGGCTTCGATATACTGACCCAGGAATTAAGGTCCCAAAAATGCAACTAAAAAGACTCGACAACAAAATCCCATGAACCACTTCTTTCGTCATTCCGTTCTCGTCTACTTTTATCAACGGGTGACCGTTCAATACATCAGATAGTTGGCCGGAAGGACGACGTGTATCCAGCGACTCATGCAAGGGATTGTAATCGCCAATAATTCTAGCAAAGTCACGAATATCATTCGACGAAAAAATTCGACGCGTATCCGCAAATTGGCCCACGGCGAGTCCTTCTCCGCCCCGTGGAATGTTTCCTTCGACTACGGGGAGATTTGCAGAGTTTTTGAGATGCCTGATCTGCCGTCGGCAATCAAAAAGTTGGCGATTGCCACTTCCCACCAAACCGACTCGGAGTAGCCCGGTCAAAGTTGGGGGCATTGCAGGCTAATGAACGTTTCGTTCCCTATGGTTCCTCATAAGTTGAGGCTACTACCGTCATGATGTTGCCATCCTTTGTAACGTTATTGTATTGATGGTGTTTTTATTTGCGACGATTTAGTATTCCATGATCTTCTGATGATCTCTCTATTCTCTATCCTTGACCCTGAACGAGCACCCTAATCTGCATCGTCCTTGGAATTTGGAATTGGAATGCCTCCCAATCCCAAAGCCAACGCACGCAACGCACCCGTTAAACAAAAAGATTTTTGTCGTAATGGTTCTCGTTTCTTATATGTAACTTTGAGGTGCGCTAAGTAAAATCCTGCGCAAGCGTTGGCGATGAGGTACGGATTAAGTAAAAAAAGCTACTCCGTGAGAGGGACCCAACACTTAAGCGAAATCGCCGTTGAAAAGTGTCCTTAATAAAAATAGATACGGTTAGCGACAGTGGATTGCTGATAGTTTTAGCGATCACAGAATTACACCGCCTGAAAAACACTCAGCTCTGCTCACAAAATCTACCCCAACGGTGTTCGACAAGTAGTAAACGAATTTCAAATCGAGCAAAGAAGGGAAGATGAAATTGTTCTTGCCAAGAAATCTAGCACTGCTCGGCCTTCTCGGCCAGTCTGCTATATACGCTGCTGTCGCCCTCGAAGCGAATGAAGTCGATAACGTCAATACAGAAGATGAAGGCTTTTGGGAGCGATTCCTTCAGAGCGATGGAAGTTTGAGTGTTCCAGTCCCTGCACCAGTTCCAGCGCCTGTTCCAGTGCCCGTTCCGGTACCCGTTCCGTTACCGGTTCCTGTCCCTGTTCCCGCTCCAGTGCCAGTTCCCACGCCTGTTGCTACGCCGGAACCAACTATCCCCAGAGTGCCTGTCCCGGTGCCCGTTCCGGCTCCTGTCCCGGTCCCTGTGCCAGTGCCTGTTCCGGTACCCGTTCCCGCACCGGTGCCTGTCCCCGTTCCGGTACCCGTGCCCGCACCGGTGCCTGTCCCCGTTCCAGTGCCCGTTCCAGCACCTGTTCCAGTGCCCGTTCCAGCACCTGTTCCAGTTCCTGCGCCCGTCCCAGTGCCCGCTCCTGTTCCTGCCCCCCTCCCATCACCAACTCCCGATACATCAGCCGCTCCAACCACGGAGTGTAATCTTTTGTTGCGGCAGAATGTACTATTCAGTCGGGTCAGTTCGAAGGGTTCGTGTGTGAGTCACCAAATATTGGGATCGAACCTTGTCTCCAGCGCCCAACTGGTGCCACCATGCTCTACAACGGTGGAGACTGCAGTCAGAGTGATAACCGCCAGTTCCTCAAGTTCACTTGTGAGGACTTCGGCGACGGTCCTCCTACGGAAATCGGAACAGAGTCTTGGATCGTCGTCACTGATTTGACAGGCCAGATCGTGTACCACGAAGATTTCGTCGCTGTCGGAGATAACTACTTCCTCCGCACCCCTCCAGACCAAGAGCGCTTTGTGCCTGATCAGATCATCAACATCTACAGCTCGTCGGATGCCACCGAAGCTACCTTGCTTCAAACCATGCAATATCACAGTTCCTGTTCTAGTAACCTCGAGTTGAAGAACCGTTTCGGTGCCAGTCAACTCGTGGAGTTCGTCAATGAGCTCCAGGGTAACGTGACCTGCTTCAACGATGCCAACTTTGGGTTTGAGATCGTTGTTCCTGTCACGATTGATGGCGATGCTGCTGAAATTATTGCACTCACCGCCAATACCAACTTTGCTGGTTTCCTTGATTTGAGCGACCAAGTTGCCGGACAAGTCGTCGAACCGGGTGGCTCTATTTCTGCTAACATCGTGACCACCTTCGACTTGACGACTCGTCAGAGATACACCTTGTTGATTCAAGTGGTCGCGTCCGCGGTCCCTACTGGCACGATTTGCACAGGCACCAATTTCACTGAGTTCTTGGCCGGCAACCCACCTCCCCTCGACAGCACCACAACCGCCCCTACTCGAGGTCCGACTGTATCTCCGGCACCTACGCCAGACCCACAAACCACAGCATGCAGCGTCGAAGGACAAATGGTCTGCCAGACACTCGATCCACAAGGCCGTATCCTCAGCTTTTGCGACGACGTTGGCAATCCTGCTGACAGTGTGTGTGGCGGTGACTTGGAAGCCACTGCCCTTGGTTTCCGTTACAACGGAGGAGCTACTTACCCTGAATCTGCCTGGATCACGATCTCGGGAGGCCGTACTGGAACTGTTGTTAGTGATCGTGTCAACGTTGGCGGCCAAGTCTACGGTGAAGGTGATTTCCGTGGAGAAGCATTCGTGGTTGTGAGCCAACTAAACGCAGGGGGTACTGGACCCGGAGAGCGAATTGAGCAGTTCCAATTTGACACCAACTGCAGGGAAGGCGAAGAGGTTCTACGCTTGACGGACATCTACGGATCTCTTGAGCTTACCGATTACCGCAATGCCCTTGGACGACAATCTAGCATCGCCAATGTGAGAATGCAGTACTTTGTCCGAAACTTGGAGGGCTTCGCCATGATCGCTGAAGACGCATTTGTGAACAGCGACTTCCAGATCCTTGTTTCCGACTACATTCCCGACCCGACCGAGATCGAAGTTGGCCCAAGACAACGCGTCATCGTGCATGAAGAAACCCGTCCGGTTGATTTCGGCGCCAAGTTTGATAACGGTGAAACTCTTTCGTTCTCGATGAATGTGACTGGTCGTGGCGAGATCAGCTCATTGCCTTGTTTCGACGAATTGGACTTCTCGTTCTAAGAAAGATAAATTTATTCATTATTGTAAATCCATGATATCTAATGTAATAGCAAGTACTTTTTGTTTTTCTGTAATTTATTTCTTTCGGCCAATGATTCGAATTTCGACGAATTGACATATTCGTTCTAAACAATACATGATATTATTTATCTATCACATAATTCACAAGTTAGTATAAAACTTTTCCGTTGAAGTCTTAACCAAAGCGAAGGGATTCAGCTCTTTCGTTTCATTTTCTTATGGGCGGAACCCGTGTTTGATTTCTTTGTTATCGACCGCTTCGCCTGCGATTTCGGCACTTCACTTTTCTGCACAGGAGGAAGGGGTGCACCTTCATGATTTCCCGAACTAGAGATGTAACGGTTGACGTCTTCATCTTGTACGTCATAACCACTCAGATTACCCACGGCTTGAGCATCAAACCCTTTTAATGCGTCGCCGGTCTTTTCGAGATAGCAAAAATCATCCGCGATGCCATCTATTTTTAAGTAGTTTTCCTTACCATTCACAACGGATAGGACCATAGTCGTAGCGGTCGGGAAGAATCTTCCTTTGTATTGCACTCCCTTGAAATCAAAACTGACTGCGCAAAGAAAAGATACTGTCAGGTCGTTCCAACTTTAAAAATGACGACATAATCTTCCAACGTACCACCCGTATCGTCGGCCTCTAACCGACCTATCGCTCCTGTTGCGCCAGTAAAGTCCAAAGTTGATGCGTCTTCAGGATTTATTTGTACCAAGACGGTGCACTCTCCGCTGGATTGACCAATGCCGGTTGGAAATAGAATTTTCATCTGATCTTCATCACTATTATTTTGTTCCGCCATTCCAAAGACTATTTTTTCTTATGAACTTTCCTCAATTCAATTCACGAATCCTAGTTCTTGCGAGATTAATAATACAGAAGAAAAAATATAAGGAAGTTTTCACTGAAAAAGAATGACAAAGCATACCAAGTAATAGCAAAAGTCTCGAGACGAAAATTTGTAAATGATAGAATCACGCCTCGGGACTCAAACCCAGTCGTGACTAGAACATTTGTACGGGTTGTCAGCCTAAAGAATGGGAACGCGATGCCAATCGCAACCCAAGTGCTTTATCATAAATAAACTACGATGAATCTGACATCTTCTTATTCTTTATTACGGGCTATTTTGATCGCATGTTTGAGGAGCCCCCTGACATTGCCAAGACCTCCTTCGAGACCCATTTCCGCCAACAGTACGACAAGGAAACCTTTCTCGTTCACGGGAAAGTACCCAATTACAGTCTCAAAAATCGCAGATCCATTATTCTTTGCTGCTGACCCTCGGCGTACTTGCAAGGCCATGCTGTCTGCAGGCTTGGTCAGAATGCTACGAATGTAGGCTGCTGCAGCTGAGTGTCGTCGGAAAGAACCTTTGGATGTTGAAGAAAGGACGACCACAAAATCAGCCTGCCTACCTTTGTCCTCTAGATAGCATTTGAATGATTCATCAATTGGACCTTCGTATTGTTCGCACTTAATCGTGGTGACAGATCCGCTTTTCGATCCACTCAAAGCATAAGCGACCCGATCAGCCAGCTCACTCATCCTTTCAGCACCGGCACTCTCTGCTTGTGCTTCTATTGATGATAGAACAACAACAGCAACCGAAAAAGATTTGGATGGTTTTGATAAGTGTCGAGAGGATTGGACAGTTATTGGGGCTAAGGAGCTGTTACAATGGTCGGTTTGCAACACAAGATATGTTTCCCCGGCCAGAGCTTTGGGCCGCGTTTTGGAACCTTGTGGGAGCACGATAAGACCTACCGCATCTCGCATACTCATCAAGCGGCTGCTTCTTTGCACTCCTGTGGTAGAAACCTGGCAAATGCCCGATGCACGTCTCCGCACAACGACACGCGCGTATTCGGGGCGCTCCACGTCCAGTGCTACATCATGCGTTAGTTGAGCTTCGAATTCACTGTGAATCCATGCATTTTCAACAGTCCTACGAATTTGTTCATCGAGACTATCACCGTTATTGTCGGGAGACGAAGCAGGCCCATGGAACAACAGCTCAAGACAAGGCCTGATCAATAAGTGTGTACATACGCCAGCACTCACAGGATTTCCGGGCATGCAAAAGACAATTCGATCCCTCTCGTTCTCCACTGGTAAAGTCATGAACGTCGTCGGCTTTCCTGGCTTCATGTGCAATCGCCCAAAATGCAAACGTCCCTTTAAATCGTTTACAAGTACATCTTCGACAATATCGGTTTCCCCTACAGATATACCCCCAGTCGTTACTATTACATGACAATCTAGAAAAGCAGTTTCAAGGACACGTGCCAGTTGATGTCTATCCGAATCTACAGCAATACCGAGGTCTACCACTCGACAGCACGCACCCCAAGTATCGCCGAGTAAGCTGAGCAGCATCGGGCGATTGACATCGGGAATTTTTCCTAATTGTCGCTCTGCCCAATGATCGGTGGTAGAGGTGTCGTTCACGTCGAGTTCATTGCCTGTAGAGAGAACACCAACGACCAAAGGGCACACTAGTTCGACTTCTTGTACACCCGACTGGAGTAAGAGACCCAACGAAACAGCGTCGATCTTGTGCCCCGCTTTTAAAACTATCGATCCGCCTGGTATATCGCAGCCCGGCGGCCGTATCCATTTGTCTTTGACCAGAGATTCTTTTTGAACAATGACGAACGCTCCGTCACTCACTAGCTGACATTCTTCGATGGGAACAACACAGTCGTACTGGTCGGGAACAATAGCGCCTGTCGTCACGTAATGAGCGGGCGGATCGTCACTTGTTGTAATTGTTGCCAAATGCGAATCGCCCGTCAAAATTTTCCCGACAACTTGGTATTTGGTCTGCGGGGAGGTTGACGAGACTGCAAAACCGTCCATAATACTAGCACGATAGGGTGGATAACCAGGCTCTCTTTGAATAACATCCGCAGCTAGAGTTCGGTTGACAATATTCCGCACACTCTGGGCGTCAATCTTGACGCATTCCGTGGGACGGGAATTTGACAAGAGAATGCGCGCCGTTTCGTGCAACACGATGCGGATTGCTTCGGGTACCGAGACCATGGGATGCACTGGCTTATTCAATTCTAATGCAGTCATCTTGACGTTGTTTTATTCATCAAGGGGCTTGAAACGAAGAGTTTTTTCTCGCAAAAAAAAATGAAGCGCTGTTGTGCGAACGCGGAAGGCTTGAAGACTTACAGGTACTCACATTCTATCGAAATGGGTGCCGCTTGGTGATACAATGTTGATGAGAAAGATGTCATCAGAGTCAGAGGCTCGTGTTGTCAGCAAACACATCCGACAAAACAAAAAAACGACAACATCGACTCTGACTTGGAGCTACCTGGTAATATTTGCTTTGTTGTCTTACAAACGACTAGTCAACGAACTAAAGTATCCCAATCAGCAAGCGCAAGCTGACATATCCCAAATGACACGAGCAATCCTTAGTATCGTCACCCTCCTTTTGGCTATTGCGTCTGCCAGTGCTTTTGTTGTGCAGCCTCGCTCGGCATTGTGCCGGACATCGTCGGGAACCTCTCTCGGTATTTTCAACAGAAACAAGAAGGAAGAAGAGGATCTAAGCTTCATTGAAAGTCGAGATATGACTCGAGAAGAGATGCTGGACTTGAACAAACAGAATGAGGAAATTATGAATGCGGAACTCATTGGAATGACCGCTTTCAGTCTCATCATTTCAATCCCCATGCTCTATTTGGTATGGGTAGGATTCTTCTCGGAAACGGCGGAAATTGCGAGCGACCTACCTTACTAAGACACTGCATATTGGGGTCAGCTTACGGAATGAATGACCAATCGAAAGTGCTCAATCTTTCGGAAGCAGCTAATATAAAGACAGACGTCATGACTTACCATTGTTATTAATTGCTCTGAAAGTCAGTTTTAAGAGAAATTTTTCTAGTCGACCTGTAGCTTCAGGATTTCTGTCGACTCGATTGTTGAGTCGGCAGCTCTTTTTCAGCTTTCTCTGTTTCTGTGACGCGACGGTAACGGATATTTTATTGAGAGACGCGGAAAACATTTTCGAATGCTTTTCGATGAAGAAGTTGTCATGACCACACCGGATGTTTGGGAAAGTCTTCCTAGAATCATGATTACTCCTAATCGAAAAGGGCAAGACGAAGTCTTCTTATCTATCAATATATGACGCCGTGGAGCCACCTATCACGTGAAACCAGGTATCATCCGCGTTATCAATAATTCTTTAATACTGTCATTCATTGGACTAAATGCGATCGATGAATGACTGGACTTAATTCAGTCAAGCCCGAGCCATGACAAGAGACGTGATTCATACTGAGGAATTCATCAGCAGCAACTAGCCATTACGAATGTGACTAACTATAGTTGCTTTGTAATGTCTAGCTGGTACGGATCATGAATAGTTCTGTGAGGGCGAAGCACTGCATTCGACTATGATTGCGATCGGTGATCGATTACTTACGGGACTGAAAATCAGTTGAGTCAGTCACTAAGAAAGATTCTCCTTCACTTCTCAAGATAGTAAACTTCGAAGCGACACAAATCGACGTCTGTTCGTAGTCGGTGACAATATTGTCACCCCGTCCTTTCCCGCTTGGGCGCGCCCCTTCTTTTCGCTAACACAAAAAAAATCGTCCGCAACTTGCTGCGTCCAAGGAAAGTAAGGTGAGGAAGTCATTTCTTTTCGCTCCTAATAAAGCCAAATAAGTAACGATTGCTCTCAAAATACTATAAGTATCGAATCATTGGCTCGTTGGTTGCTCTGGCTGCTCTGTATCGGACGAACGAGAAGAGAAAGAACGACATCAATCGACGCAGCATTGCTGATTAAGACCGACACTATAACGCATGCATCAAGTCCACCTTGACGACTATCATGGAGAACAATAATGAGGCGACGATCAATGACGATAAATCAGATAGCAAATTCGTTGGCTCTGCGAACAACGCGTCCAGTGGGAATCAGATAAACGTCAGTGCACCGGCAAACAATTATAAGCTCTTGGGTATTCTCCGACGGGGAGATCTCGTGCGAGTGTCTACAGTGTAAGTAGTTATCGTAAATGAATGTTTCAGCTTCTTTCTTTTTCGCTGAATGTTTTTTCTTACTTGATACTCCAGGGGTGCACAGAATATGAAATGTCTTCGAGACCGCGACAAATCGTTGGGACGGATTGTCGAGGTAGACGATAAGGCTTCCGACGGTGCGACCGAGCAACTGTATACGGTAGAGTGGATCATTCAAGGAGGCAAAACGTCACGTATTCAAAGAGACTATCTGGTTCACACGACTGCATCCGCGGAAGGTATGATCGATGATAATTCAGGACGACGAAATAGCAGGAAGCGTCGGAAACCCGAATCATATGAAGAGGACGCCAAAAAGCTAGACGATGATAAGAAACGCAAGAAGATAGCAGAAAGTATCACTGACAGGTCTAGCCAGGAACCAGTAAAACCTGAACAAGCGATGGAGGAGCATGAAAAAGTTTCAAATGCCAGAATTAAAGTGGAACAGGAGAATGCTCCTCAGGAAACAAAACGGCCTTTAACGTTCATGAGAAGTCTTCCAAAGCGATCCACGATAGAGAAAGTGACTGATTTGAGAAAGCAAAGTGGTACAAAGGAGAAGAAAAGGTATTTCAAAGGGAAAACAAAGTGGTGCGAAGGAGAAGCAAAGCGCTGTAAAGGAAAAACACACCAGTACAAAAGAGAAACGTGTTCCGAAAGCAAAGCAGAACGCACAAGAAATTCGTTCGAATAAGGATGCCAATGAGTCCTCACATGCGCTTGATCTTTACGAGAAGCACCGCAGAGAGTTTGAGAGAATCATCGATCGTTTGGAGAAAAAAGTGGATAAGTACAGACTTTTCTCGGATGAAGATCCTGATAATGGCAACGACGACGACAGCGCGGGTGGCCCTAACCGTGCAAATGACGAGTCGCATGTTACGGCTCATGTCATTCCCAAATTGGAGGGTAGCGGACAAAGTGCACCAGAAAATATTCTTTCGGAAAAAAGTGGGACAGGCGCTCAATCTACGTCACTGCCACCAACAAAGTCGATTCCGCAACCATTAGAGGTCAAATCTTCCAGTCCTCATTTGTCTAAAAGAGCGACTGATGACAAGAAAGGCGATTCATCTCCCGACCTTTCAGAGTTTCCTCCTTTGAATTGGAAAATGATTCGACGGCGCATGGAGCTAGGGTTTTATGTTTTGAATCGCGAGAAGGTTGAGGAAGACAATCGCTTTTATATTATGGAAGATTATTACAACACTTTAGACAAGAAACCCCGCCGATATTACCTAACTGGTGGAATGAAAACTCAGAAGCGTCAGCCTAATTCGAGAGTTAAGCATCCTCTAGGAGTTAATTGGGATCGGTTTCGCGACGATGTCTTGGCCATGTGCGACACAGCAATAGACCGGGAGTCAGACGATCAAAATGATTCATTTTCAATGACTGCAGCAGCGAATAAAATAAAAGAGGTAAGTGGGGTGACGAAAAAATTGAGCTTGCGGAATGAACGATTTGGCCTTATAATATCGTTTCAGCAAATGCTTCAAGCGTTTGAACGAACAGGACGTAAGCAGATGCAAGAAATGACCATTGCAGATGGCGTACACAAGTTCTTAGCTGCTATAGAGCGTAGCGAGAACAAGGAGGCAGCGATGCAAAGTCATCGAGAAGGCCCTTTTCCCGAACGTTTATATGAAAGATTGTCAGCCGACACTGTTTGTGACGGCCTTTCGAAGGTAGACAAAGAAATCGCAATCTACGAGCGACAAACAAGTTTGAAGGATAGTTTTGTTGGTCTTGCTTATCGTTATGACGATACCGGCCAGAGCGAAGCTTGGATGAAGTCTGTTGTTGATGAAACTGCATTAAACGGGAAATCTAGAGACAAGGTTAGACAAGCGGCTCTTGCTTTATCGGCGGATGATGGAGTAACCCGTGCACAAGTTGTAGCGTCAATGCAATCGCTTTTGATCGGTGTTCAAGACAAAGTGCTCACAGAAAAGCAGGTACTGAGCCAAGCAGAAATAAGCAGCGTGAACTGGAAAAGGCGCGAAAATCATGAAAGTATGAACGACGGAGCGACGAAAGACGAGTCGTTGGAAAGTGAAGCTCCTCCAGAAATTGTTGAGCAACCTGTCTGGGGCATCGATTGCTACACCCGGCGTAACATCACGGCTTGCCTGCAAATTGAATTCGATCCACGCACTTCGCTTCAATTTGTTGAAAAATGGTTGCTGCCGGCGATCAATGCATGTCCTGTCGAGTACGCACAGGATATTAGGAATGCTGCCAAACTCTTAGAGGGGCTGCCTCTGAATGACGAAAATGACGAATGCTCTCTCGATGCTCCTTGCCAAGATCAAAGTGATCAGCAAACCATTCTCGGTGCTGCTCTCCGCAGAAAAATTGAAGCTGCGTCACCTCCTTGGTTGAAGGCTGCGGCTTTTGAGTTACGACAGGCTCGATCCTGTCTCGGACCAAATTTTTTCGGATTCATCCCAAAGGTCATGGGTCTGTCTTACTAAGCCAGCAAGTTGATGCGAACAGGTTGGTAACTTTCTACCGTGGAGAGCTTTATCCATCTTGGAGATGGGGTGAGAAAATGGATGCAATATCGATGACGCAAGATCGGAAGAATCTCAAGCCAGCTTTACCAGATTTTTACAACATGGCCCTAGAGCGGCCTCAAATTGATCCTCGTGGCTATGGTCTACTGTTTGTTGATGCGTCCCGAAAGGCTGGCTACGGTTCTTCTCTCTCACACAGCTGCGACCCGACTTGCGAGGTGCGAGTAGCAGCTAAGAATGGTGAATTGTGTTTGGCAATGACAACACTTCGTGAACTTGAAATGGGCGAGGAGTTGACCTTTGATTACCACGCAGTAACAGAATCTTTGAATGAATACAAATCCGCGGTGTGCTTGTGCGGCTACGGAAAATGTCGCGGGTCGTTTCTGCATTTCGCGACCGCCGATTGCTATCAGCAAGTCTTGAACAGAAACGCACCGATTGCTACAAGATTTTCGAATCTGGTAAAGGGGTCGACGAAGCAAGTCATGTCAGATGACGATGAACGAGTCCTGCGAAATCATGGTTTCAACACGGCTGCCTTTGGTGCAATAAGTGTCAATCGTCGCGTAGAATTTTCTATTGGGGGCAAGAGCTCGCTTATGGATTCGTTGGATTTGGTTCCAGTTTGGCTCAAAACTTACGTTGCAGACACTCTACGGTATATCGAGTATGAAAGAAGAGCGTTGCCAATTTCGCTGATTTGTGATCACCTGTCATCGGCTCGTCAAGAAAAGGACCCGGCAATAGCTGTTTCGCAGACGTCTAAACCTCCCGGACGCGAGCCTGCTTTTTTCTGTTACTCGAGAGTTGAAAACACTTATTTGCTATCTCTTTTAAGAAAAGATCCTGTGTACCAATCACTGAGTGGTTTGGAGCTCAAAGGCGCGGTAAAAAAGTTGGCTTCAAATTTATGGCAGAAGATGAGTGAAGAGAAGAAAAATATATGGAAGAAGCGTGCACAAACGGAGTACGAGGAAAAAAAAGAAAGTTTGGCTTTTGAGCGAGGATCTGCGGAAACGAGATGGCGCTGAAGTGAGCGGCAAGTCCAAAGTTCAGTCAAGTCAACAGAGAGACAAAGGAATGAAAAAACGTTTTGGTGGTCCAGATATTCAAGATGTGTTGTTTTCGTCCAAAATATCTTTTGAAGATGCCGACGCTGAAGGTGTTTCAGCCATGGAGCAACGCATTCAGCAATTAACGCAAAGCCTCAATAGAGTTGGGCGTGTACTGGACCGTCATCGAGAGGGTGTATTAGAGGCATCAACGGAAGGCAAATCGGCTCCAGATTTGCAGACTTTGCGCCAAATTATTCACGCTCCCATTTCTCTATTGTCGGATGAAGCCGTTGTGAACTGGATGTGGAGTAGTGAAATGGGGGCAGTTCAAACGCTGCTACGCTCTGCAAGGGAAGCCCAGTCCTCCAGACCGTCATTGATTGAACGACTAGATCAGTTACGAAAGGAGAAGTATGCGTTTCTTGCAGATTTCAGGGATCCGTCAATAGAAACGACAGTTTCTGGCTCGTCTTCGTCAAAAGGCATCGAAGGCAGACTTCAGCTAAAAAATGCTTTACTGGATATGCGCGAAATTATATTGGATGAACTGAAGGATATGGCCAGGGAGTTTCGTCGCTCAAGGTCGTTGACGAAAGGAGCTGCGGATAGAGGCGAAAATGCGGTTGTGTTGCCCACAGACCATATGGATCTGTCTGATGAGGATGTCCGAAGCGGTGACGATAACGGCCCTCCGCCCATTGGCGTTCTCAGCGAGGAAAAAGATTTCTCGGTCGAGAATGAAAGCGGTGTGTCGAGCTATCAGATTCTAAGGAAAGGGAAGAATAATGGTTTGCCGCCCGAAGAAAGGAACGTCATCAAACCTGCCGTCGTTTCCAGTGGCAATGCTATTACCAGAGACATCCAAACGGTCTTACCAGCCGTTGTGACAGAGGAATCTATCGGTGTACCTGTGGATAGTGAATCTCAATCAGGGAGTAACAATATGATTGGCGACAAGGGATCAGGCGAGTCAAACCACAAGAACGATGAGGAAGGTGCACCTAGGAAAACGTGCGGAAGCCCTGCAAATTCGTCATGGTTGTTGCATTACGATCAAAGATTTTCCTTGCAGGCTGCTGCAGATGCGCTTCTTCTCTATGCTCACACAAGTAATTTCTTCACCATGAAAGCGTACCAACCTCTCGAGTCAAGCCCTGTCGACGTTTACGCTAGAGAGATCGGAAATAGCGTACCGTTGTCTGTTATCGATGAGGTTGTTGATGCTTCAAGAATCACCGATGAAAAGAACGAGAATATATGTGAGAGGAGATTTGAAGACAAGAACTCTACTATGATATGTCGACCCGATGACATTGTTGCTAGTGTAACAGTGAGGTACGAAGGTGACTACGTTTTGTCTCAACTCTTGCAATGGTACAACGGAGGTATAGGTCAAAAGCAAGGCCTCCCTGATCTTTTTAGGCTGTGTTATGCTCCCTTCAATCGACGGTTGTTGGAGGAGCTCCATTGCAAAACGCAGGCGTAAACCAGAGAAAAAGACCCTTTACGAGTCAAAGGTACGGCCGCGTCTGATCGAATGGTTTCAAGATCCATTCCAAAGGGGTAGTCCGTGGCCAGAAGAAATTCGACAGGCTTTTACCGTAGAAAGTGAAGAGCTGTCGAAGCTGGACAATAGCTGCATGCAACCATTTGGGTCGCCTATTTTAGATTTTCTTGTCACAGGTGACGAGTCAAACATTCATGATGTACTGAATATGCTTGATGCCGAAGAAAAGGTAGCAGCGAGAAATTCTGTGGGTGGTCTTCTTTCGTCGGTTGATAGAGGACGTCCAGCTCAAGCTGTTTCTACGTGGGTACAGTGCGAGAGCGCTGACTGCATGAAATGGCGGAAGATTCCTTGGCATGTGGATGTGGACTTACTGCCTGAGAAATTTTACTGTAAGGATAACATCTGGAATCCTCTTGCGAACTCTTGTGATGCTCCTGAAGATGATTGGGATGCTAACGACTCCCTGGTCGATGCGAATGGCAAAGTGGAGGGATCTCCTATAAAGAAGCGAAAACGAGACAGTAGTGCGTCACCTCTTGACGAAAAAAAGCTTTACTATTGGAGGTACGTTCACCTTTCAATTTTTGTTTTTACTCAAACAGACTAATTATGTGTTTTTTCAGCTCGATTTGACGTTCGTCGACATGATAAGGAGAAATATGAAGTCGGTGTCGTATCAAAAGTCGATTTCTCGGGTAAAATCAAACGTATTCAATTTCATTTTCCAAAGCTGTCAAGAAAATTTGACGAGTGGATTGATTTTGGTTCAGAGAGAATAGCTCGGCTGCACACACATGTCCCCAAGAAAGCAAAGCACTCCATTCTGCAGACTCAAAGCGACAATTACGACACAATCGGGCAGCAAGAAGCGAATGCTACCTCCGTCGTCAATCCAAAGGACATCAAGATTGGTGGTATGTAACTTGACTATCATTTCCTGGAACGAAATGTTGGCTTACCTTTTTCTCCTTCACGTTAAGTTTCTTTCGACGTTTATCGCGATGGTGATGCGCGTGCTAGTGTTGGTGTGGTAGAACGGTTAGACATCGATGAAGAAAGGAAGCGCATTCTATTTCACTTTCCGAGGACTAATGTCAGTGAGTGGCACGATTTCGACAGTCGAAAAATCAGAACTCATCGACCTCGAAAGAGCAGAGATTCTGTCGACGGTTTCAGTTTGAAGAATTCTAGATGCCCCGTTGTTGTGGAATATGAAAGCATGAAAGTTGGTGGTAAGTGACGTAATCTTGGGTTTTTTGTTGTTTGACGTTCGGAACTAACAATTGCCTTCTATAAAGATGTTTTTGCTGTGTACCGGGATGTCATCAGGCGGACTAGCACGGGTGTAGTTGTGCAAACTGAAGTAAAGGACGACCAAAGACGCGTTTTGTTTCGGTTCCCTAGGGCGAATCCCCAGATCACCGAATGGTATGACTTCGACTTAAAGAAAATCAGACCTTATCAATCTAGAGCCAACAAGCAACCGAGCAACGCTTTCAATTTAAAGACTGCAAGGTGCCCCCAAACTGTGGATGAAGAGACAATCGAAGTGGGTGGTAAGTAACGATTACGTCCAGACACTAAAGAATCTGAGAATGCGCGACTAAACCGTTGTTTCAAGATGTTTTTGATGTATACCGCGAGAGTGTCAAGCGGGCTAGCATGGGTGTAGTAAAGCAAATTGAGTTTGCTGGGGACAGGAGGCGCGTTTTATTTCACTTTCCGCGGGCGAATTCACAACTAAGCGAATGGTGTGACTTCGATACGAATAGGATTAAACCTTACAAGCCGAGAGCCAACAAGGAGAACGGTGTGTTCAGTATTAAGACTGCAAGGTGTCCCGTCACTGTAGATGCTGCGACTATCGAAGAAGGCGGTAAGTATTGCAAAATTTTTCGAACGTTTTGCAAAGTTTTAAGATGGACCGACTTACTTTGATCGCTTGAAGACGTTTTCAACGTTTACCGCGCTAGTATGATGCGGTCTAGCATTGGAGTGGTGAAAGAAATTGATTTTACTGAGAACAGGAAGCGCGTTTTATTCCTCTTCCCTCGGACAAACCCGCAGGTTAGCGAATGGTGCGATTTCGACACAAAGAAAATCAAGCCATACAAGCCGAGAAGCAATAAAGAGAACGGCGCTTTCAGTTTGAAGACAGCTAGGTGCCCTTCTACTGTAGATGCGGAGACTATTGAAGAGGGTGGTAAGTAATTTGAATACAGTTCGACGTTGTTACGACTAAATTGAATCGTCATCTTAATTTGAATGTGGCAGATGTTTTTGATGTTTTCCGCGACAGTCTGATGCGTTATAGCATTGGTGTAGTAAAAGAATCTGAATTTACGGAAGACAGGAAGCGCGTTTTATTCTTCTTTCCTAGAACGAACCCACCCGTTAGCGAGTGGTGCGACTTTGATACAAACAAAATAAAGCCATACAAGCCGAGGACCAACCAGCAGCCCAACAGTGCTTTTAGTCTAAAGACTGCTAGATGTCCCACAATAGTGGACGTGGAGACAATGGAAGAAGGTGGTAAGGATCTCGCTTACGTTTCGAAGTGTTGCCAGGATTCCGGATCGCCACCCTAATTTCGATATTTTCAGATGTCTATGATGTTCATCGCGAGGGGGCACTTCGTTGGAACGTGGCCGTTGTCGAGCAAATTGAACAGACCGAGAAGGGCAAACGTGCTCTGTTCCATTTTCCTCGGATAAACCCACAACTCAGCGAATGGCTCAACCTCGACAATTTATCGCGCGTTAGACCCTTCAATCGCAAGGCAAAGAACTCGAAGGAACTTACAGGGGACGTCGGATCAGATGAACACGCCGACCAGACCAGTAAAGAACAACCCAGTTCGAATGGCTTGGATTTGTTGTTGAGCGCAATCAATGGACAGGCATCGAATCCCGGTACCGCGAGCTCACCCCAGCCCGATACAATCAAGCAGAATACAAGCATGACTCCGTCATTGAACAATTTTATGGTGGGACAATCGCATACCTCATCGGGGGCTTCTCCAGCGCGCTCTAGCAATAGTGCAAACCCGCTGGCACCCCTGACGAGCCAACGCAGTAGTGGGGTACAAAGCGTCCACACTACACAGACACAGGACAGCAATAGATTGATCAACTTTGGCCCGTACAGCAATCCGTACTGTTTTAATGTTTTCAACCAAAGCTATGGGGTAAACTACAATCGCGGCGGCGGATTGAATGGTAACCCCGTCTCACAATTTCCTCCTAATTTACCAACGTACACGGGAGGACCTGTTTTCAATCCCCAAGCGTTCGGGATGAACCCCTTTAATTACAACGGAGTCAATCCCTCGTCATCTACAGCAAACAAGGGGAATTTAAAGAAAGCGCCGTAGTTTGACTTAGCCACAGCAGCAATCTCTTATAACCGCTAATTAAAAAACATCATAGCACAACCTTATTTACAAGCTCGTGGCTGGATTTCGTTTTTCGCGACGGAGAACACGCATTCCCTTCCCGAGCAAAAAGAGTGGGTACTGCACAACAAGACGAATAGCTATTGTCAGAATAATTCTCAGAGAATCCGCTGCAAGAATGGAAATCGTGGTGATCAGGGGATCTGACAAGGCCAACGCTTTTGGCTCGATTGCGTAGCCCAACCAAATGGCCCGACCTCTGGAAAGTCCTCGACGCTCCCTCAAATGTCTCATGGCCGATTTACGACGTCGACTTTGCAAATAACGAAAATCGAGTAAGCGCAACTAAGTATCGCAACGACCAGTTCAAAAAATGTAGGTCCTACCTTGACTCAGAGAACAGCAAACGAAAGAGTGGAACCATAAGCTTTAATATCAGCGGCTGTTGCTTCTTGAACTCCGACTCGGAAAGAACTTGTGGCGATTTTATTATCAGCTCGTTTTTAGATAACTGTTGTTGCCGCTTGTATAAGCCAATTTCCTTGAGTTGGACCTCAAAGAATCCATCCCGAAAATCGGTCAGTTCGGTGGTATTGGTTCCGAAAACGAACTTACTCATGGTCATTCCAACTTGATAGATACCTCCGGTCGTGTTCAGAAGAGGACCATTCGGCACGATACGAGGACCGCGAACTAAACAAAAGTCGTCAAACGGTATATTCACACGATGCCAAGCCGACTGATTTTTGGGAAACGAGAACGGTGCCTGATAAACGACTTCCCCACGATCCGGTTTGGTTCGGGTACTGAATTTCCACACTCGCCTCTCGGGTTCCAGATCACTCGCTAGACGACCAATGAGATAAAATCCGTCGGCATCGGCCACTTGAAGAGGTTGACGAAATGGGTTCGAACGAAAGCCACAGAATCCTCCACCATCGGTGCGGCATACCCCGCCCCATCGGGTAAAGCCGTCGGAAGAAAAAAGCCAGACTGCTGGTACTGATACCTCCCATGATCGCATCATCGAGACGACCCATCATCTCAAGGGCCTCGGGTCGGGAGAAATGAAAGACTGGTGTATAAGAATCAGTGCCAAGAAGATGGTTCGTCTCCAACGAGGACGACTGAAGATAAGTGCACCCTTTCTCCCGTGTCGGGTCCTTTCGGGGTATCCATGCCGTTACAGCCGGACACAAGATGAGAAGAAGAAGAAGAAGCTTCATCATAGAACGTTAAATCACAATCATTGCAATTTGTAAAAACAAAAAATATCAAATGAAATAAGGTATTGCTGTGCGATGCCGCAGAAGTGTACTCATGCAATGCGATTGTGGCAGCGCCCGTGATAGGCGGAAAAGGTAAGGTTACCTGGTAAGGACATGATAAGGGAATAATTCCTCATTGCACGTAAGACGTCCCCCAGATTTTTCTGGAAAGTCTGAAATTTCAAACACACAGATTTTCTGGAAAGTCTGAAATTTCAAACACACAGATTTTCTGGGCAAACGATGGGGGCAAGTGACCATCACAGGAAGGACGATGGGGTGTCCATGATGTTGATGAAGAATGCGTGCTGTGTTTGTAATGTGATGCTTGACCACCGAAACAGCAAGGTCATTGAATTGGATACACTGGAAAAGAAAACGTGGATGAAAAGGTTTCTGAACTCAACAGATCATTCAATGGTTGCTAGTATAGACGCCAAGAACTTATTAAGACAGTCTATACGAACAACAATTGAATTTTCGGCAACCACTCCATGCTGGTAGACCTTGTTGGCTTTTTTGGATTTTTATTGCTCGCGAGTGAAGTGAGCGATGGGCAGACGCCAAAAGGGTCTTTCTCAAGAAATTTTCGCGTTTCGTCGTTCGCACAAACACCACACGCCCATATTTTCCGGGTACGTGAAAACACCATATTTTCTGGGTACGTGAAAACACCACACGCCCATATTTTACGGGTACGTGAAAACACCAGTCATCCATATTTTCTGGGTACGTGAAAACACCACACTCCCATATTTTCTGGGTACGTGAAAACACCACACTCCCATATTTTCTGGGTACGTGAAAACACCACACCCCCATATTTTCTGGGCAAGTGAAAACACGACACGCCCATATTTTCATGGTACGTCACCAGTCACCATACCATTCTCAATAATTTTCGCGTTTCGTCGTTCGCTTTGATATTTTCAAATTTTCGCAATTCGACTAGAGTAAAGTCCGAAATAAGTCTATGGATTCTCAAAAATCCCACTCCCCACAACCCCTTGTCAAAAAAAAAACTTTTCGGACTGACCTGGACTGACACGCAGTCGTCACAAGACAACACTTAAGGCTATAGAAAATACCAATGCAAATAAATAGCACATTTTCCAACATTGGGAATCGAGGCGTGAGTTGTAAATGATGCTGAAATTATTAAAATCGCTTGGAAAACAAGATGTAGCATGCCAAGCTCGTGAAACGAATGCACAGGTGAGGTAGCAAACAGTTTCGGATCGTCGTGACTCATGACTGAAAATCGCAGCCGTGGAAACGTTTATGGACCATGTTTACACAGCAATAGCAGAAAGGTTCAGAGTTCATATATCATTACGTACGGTGCTGGTTGCGTTCCTTGTTCAAGGCGGTTGAAAGTTGAAAAGCATTCCGTCACGAGTCAAACCTTACTATTTCATTCAAAGTATATCAATCAAGTGACTTATAGCTTTAGCTCATCAATTGACGGGAAGCCTTACAAGGACTTTTGAGTAGTCTGTAACTAATAAGTCGTTTTTTGCCGAAACCCTTTCGTATCACTAAAGCAAATTGCGAATACATCCTGATGTCTCTTGGCTCCTTCACGTCCTCTCGTACAAACAAGCACTTCAGTCTGTCTTCGTCTCTCTTGTCAGCGCTCGATCGCTAATGCCGCATTTCAGACCCCCATTCCTGAATTGATTGCACTGTCATAACAACCGCAAAGACGGCTACAACAGCGTACAATGGGATACGATCCAGAAAGTTCATCAAAGGTTGACTTTGTCGTAGACAAGTCAACACCACAAGGAGCATGATGCATCCCGCCAAACATGCACCCAGACACAACTCCCATGCTGTAAATAATTGTCCTAGCAAAAGTCCGGGAAAGTACATAATCTCATCGAGACTTCCAACGAATGTCAGTGTTACAACCATCCATGGTTGTGAGACGTCGTCATCAATGGCACTAACTTGACTGCTGGGCGGCGTAACGAGAGGAACTTCTTCATTTGGCTCAAAAGATTGCTGTTGTTGTTGTTGTTGTTGTTGTTGTTGTTGCTGTTGTCGTCTTCTTTGTTTTTCCAGAGAACGATGCAGAAGATATCCTGCCAGCAACCAGCATAGGAGCGCCCCGGTCCCCTGCAAAACTAATTCCGAAACCGGCAAGCGACTGGAAAACAAGCAAGTTGCTCCAGTGACGAGAATGGCCATGCTCGTCAGCGTTACGACAAACAGACTCCCATGACAAAATGCAGTATTTGGTTTCGCGACAAAGGGTACTAACCACACACAATCGTCTAGTGTCGTTATGAGAATTGTGAGGGTTGCCGCGACGAGTTTAGTAAGCGAAACGATCATCATGCGTGTCTCTCTTTCCTGCTACAAGCAACACTCTAGTTCACGGTCTGATTTGCGTCGAAATCATCATCGAAATTCACCAACATGCAGAAAATAAACCAATAAGCGAAAAACTCGAAACGTCATGTCTACGTGCATTTCACGTAATTAATTATTGTCGACAGAGGAAAACCCGGATATTTTTCAATTGACACCATCCATTTGCCGGGTACCTTGTACCCGGTATTTTTGACTGCGATGCCATCAACCCTTGCATCATCAACATCGCTCATTTGCAGTAAGAAAAAACGCTGAAAAGAGAGAAGATACAACGCTTCAAATGTCTACTGAAATTCACGTAGGCACCCTACTCAAAACCCTTGATGCAGTTAAAACATAGACAGGATTTCTGTTTGATACAATACACCGTGTCCAGAATTTCTGGAATGTCTACAGTACAGATTTTTTGTAGGATAAAATAGACCGTTTCCAGAATTTCTGTAAATATAGTCAGGTTACGAATCAATTCATTCACGGGTCAAAGCGCACCAAATTTCATCGGGAAATACCTGGTACACCTGGTACAAGTACTGGTAGACTTTAATGTTTTGTTGCTTTATCAACTCGATATCGTCGATGGTAACCCAACAATTCACCTAGCTAGAGAAAAGGATGCCAAAATATTTGTTTACGTTGGCTGGTGCATTCATTCTGTTATGCAATTTTGACATCGTATCGTCGTTTGGATTACCAAGGACGGACTTCCGATTCGCGAAAAGTCGACGACCCACCGACACTACACTGCAAGCTCAATTCTTGGACACTTTGTTTGCTGCAGGCGGAAGTGGCACAATCATTCCATCTTCTATTTCCGCTCGGTACGTTCCAGCATGACGTTTTAGAAATGATAGACTAGTAGGACTCGTTCTCTTCTCATTACTGTTGTTTTGTCATCCTCACCATGATCGATCGCAAACAGTGACAAGCAAGCCATTTCATCTATCAAAGCAGCGATTTCCAAGCCCAAAACTAAAGATTTTCCGCTGATTGAATGCGAGTTTCCTCCGTTGGGATCACTTAATAAGTTAGGAGACGGATCCATGCGTTCTGCGAACCAAGTAGATGATGTAAGTCCGTCATGATCGATTTGACTACTTTACCCCTATTCGAACGAGGAGTTCCTCACGCTGCCGTCATACCGGCGATAACACAAAAAGGCAAATCTAGCTTTCTGTTCCAAGCTCGTCAAATCGATTGCTGGCATTTTGGGGCCCAACACGTGGCTCATCACCAGTGCCGCCGCGTCGATGAACCTCGCACAAAAGGCCAAGAATGTAACAACCAACGTGCATTCCTTCAAAAGCGGTTTCCAACCAACAAACATCAAAAAGACAGATGTTTGCGTAGTTGTCGCTCCTTGTGTGCAAAGTGATTACGAGAATGCCAAGCAACTAGCGAAACTTTGCAAAGCTGTCGTTTTGGTGAATGGATTTGCCAAGGTTGGTCGTTATGAATGAATTACGATGATTTGCCGTTTCGACTCTGGACTTGACTCACAATAACTCCTTCTCTCAGGATACCAAAAGCGTCCCCGATACTGCCACCATGGGCTACTACTTGAAACCACTGACCTACAATGCGCAGGTCATTGGATACCTGCAACGGTGCTATCCCAACGATTGGGCTGTGATAGATGCCATTACCCAAAAGTCACTTCAATCCTTTTCCGACCTGCAAATTTTGGTCCCTAAGACCAACACTCCGGATCTACGAGAACCTGGACGAATTGTACAACGGGAAGTCGATCAACGCGCGATCGAAGCTAGAAGACAACAATAACAGCTTTAGCTAGGAAACTAATTATTCAGTTTTCAACGTCGTGTTAGTTTTTCTTGTATTTCTTTTTGCAAACGCCCGAAAGAGAGCAATCAGACCAAATCCATAAATATGCAAAAAAAGAAGGCTAGCCCGAGAACTTTGGGTATCGCAACGGTTGCCCATGAATAGCACTCCTACGGAGCAGCCAATTCCTGTAAAGAACTGTCCTATCTGCGCCATGGTCAGGTAGCGAGCGGCTTTAATTTCCGTGTTCGGAGAAATGGTCTTGATGAAGAAGTAAACATACATGAGAGTATGAATGACACTATTCAGCAACACCACAAACAGAAGCCACGCCGATTGACTGGCGACACCACCATACATTGCCAATACAATCCCCGTGTGATGATACACTTGTAAGAAGGATGCCTCTTTTCCTTTCAACACCAAAATCCACGTATCGACGAATTCGTAGTATTTGGATATATAAAACACCGTCGCCCAAGCTCCCAATCCACCCTCTCCCCACAAAGATCCATCCGTGTCGCAATAGGTAGCTATGAGTCCTCGTGTAGCGAGATGTTGAATGACAATCGGCCACGAATTGTAGGCACAGACGCCCGAAAAAACAGCCAACCCCAGATTGTGTGCAGCAATAAAGAACTGAAACGCCGAATTCTCTGCACTGAATCCCGTTACTTTCATCGCCAGTTTGAGTATTTTCTTGGACATGAGATAAACGATTACCAAGCCTAGAACGACTTCGGGCCGCATCAGGACGGCCACGAGTGTGTTGGAAGGCAGCCGGTCGTACGGAAAATGGACAAAATGTGACACGACGGTGGCTAAAGGCCGGCCATCACTGCTTTCCGGAAGCTCTGGACGCCATATATGAAGGAGTCGGAGTAATGCCGAGCTCGTCATGTTTTAATTGATACTTTATAGTAATAACGTTGAATGGCGTTGTCGGAATGGAACGCGTGACGCGTGATCGCGATCATGATCGATCATTATTACGTAGTACTCCGTATTTCTTTCCATCACGCACCAAGTTACTCGGTTATCTTGAACCTTAACCTGGTATTCTTGTCACAAATTCTCCGCCGCGACCCACAGTGCGACACGAAGAATAACGTGGGAAAATACAAAGAAGTCATGAGCACTGAGAGCACACACGCCGCTCCCCCCATAGTACTCATACGTTTAATGACCAAATTTGTAATCGCTAAATGAAGGGTGGTGCAGATTTTAGTTGGCGAAACTCGATTTAGGAAATTTGATTTTTCTCTCTTTAAGTAATTTCATTATTTAAGAAGGCACATCCGTTGATTCTCATCGAAAAAATTTAATTACGTTTTGAGACTAGACCCAACGACCCCCATTGCTCCTTCATAAATATGTGCCACACGCCACTCCACTGGAAGAGAGAGAAAGAGAGAGGAGGAATTATCACATGCCGATAGTGCTCTCTGCTCATTACGAAGTTGTATGTACCTTCAACGAAAAAGATACTTGCCAACGTTGTGCTATTGTGATTGACGATCGGAGGGGGATAAGCAACAAAAAGACAATCTCTGTGAGGCGTGGCAAACGTTGCTGGAAATTGTCGTTTGCATCCTATCGCCGTTAAAAGTCAATTCCTCTTGTTTTATTTGTCATTGTTTGTGATACTGTGGAACAAATGGCGCAACAAAGACCGAAATACGGTGTGCGAGGAGGGCGCCAAGAGAGTGTTTTATATCCTCCTCCTCGTTTCTCCATGGCCGGCGATGATCAACAAGATTATCACGAGACGACTCACTATCCTAGCCATTATCATTGTGGAGAAAGCGTAGCCAGTGCTAATACCAGCACATCCGTATTTACGCTTCCCAAGCATTTGGAGGAATCGATTCATAAACCAAAAGGTCTTCTCAATGTTGGTAACACGTGCTACGCCAACGCTGTATTACAATGTCTGCTCTCCACCGCTTTGACACATGCCCTAGTAGACCCTGCCGCCAGTAAAATATTCCGTCGCTATTCATCAAACCCTACTTTACTCGAAGAAGAAACCAAGAGCATAACCAGTGATGATGGAGATGCTCGGGATGACACTAGTTCCAGGCGGCGGAAACGCCATGATCGAGCACTCCGAGACAAATGCCGGTGGCTGACACGAGAGTTGAAAGCCATTACGGTGGAGTTTCATCAAGAAAAAGAGGAGCCTTCACTTCTTCTTCGTCGTCGGACTGGATGAACATGCTATCGTCCATCCGAGTTTGGGGAAGCAACCCGGTTGTCAACCCAGGGGCGATCACTAAACATCCCGATCGACTGTCACCATGCCTCCGTCCGTATCAACAAGAAGATGCGCACGAGTTTCTTCGCGCACTCTTGTCGACTCTTGTGATGAACGGGCAGAATAGAAAATTGAGCAGTCTGTTCGATGGTTTACTGGAGTCGACTGTCACATGCCAGGATGCCAATGTCCGAGCAATACAAGAGACCGATATATGGATCTGTCACTGGATATTGATCAGCCACATGTCAAGACCCTGACGGATGCTTTGAAAGACTTCACCTCCTCAGAAATATTGGATGGTGATAACCAAGTCTATTGTTCACCCTGCGGTTTCAAGCGACCCGCTAAGAAAGCATTACGTTTGGCCACGGCTCCCTCCATTCTGGTTTGCCATCTCAAACGGTTTGCTCTTGATGAATACGGCCGATTGATCCGAGTCAACAAGCATATTCACTTTGCGGAGCGACTACAGATCGGTTCTTACATGTCGAAAGTCAACAAGTCTAAGCCGCCACCTTACGAACTGGTGGCTCTGCTCGTTCATCAAGGTACTTCCTGCGATTCCGGACATTACATTGCATTCTGCAAGCACGCAGGTGAATGGTTCCAGTGCAACGACAGCGTCGTTGATCGGGTCGATATCAAGACTGTTCTCGCTCAGCAAGCGTACATTTTGGTGTATGAAGTAGCTGAGATGAGAGAGAATCATGGCTACGCTTCGCCGCATTCTTGTCGCAAAGTCTCCGCGCCAACCGCTTTTTTCTTCGCTATTGTGCGGCTTGGACGATACATTTCTGGGCGACATTTGTTGCTACGGATTTTCGCCCAACAAAAATGTGGCATCCACCGCCGCGTCTTCGCGGAAAAAGACACCTATAATAGCAAGAGACGACAGTACGTTGGACGAATCCACCGTTGCGACAGCAACATCTTCACTACTCGGATTACGCCGGACATCATCTTCCAATAATGTTCAAACAGAATCGGGCACTCGCAAGCAATATTCCCGACATTCATCGTCTTATAATTTGTCCGACCGAGCTGCGACAACGAAGCAATGGACTTCCGAACCCTTCCAGACGCGCAAAGGACTGAGATCCCAGTCCGCACGTTTGCAGCGCTATGATACTATAGATATTGTACCATAGATCCCCTTATTACTCTTATTTCTTTTGGATACGAAACGTTACCTTGTTTATGTGTTGTACTCAATTTCTTCATGAAGGTGTTTATCTACGTGGCTAGCGCAACAAGCCCGTTACTATCGTCGGTGCGACACAACCGCACTTGGTTGGCAGTTCGCCGCCTTTTCCGCCAACTTCCTTGCACTTCGATTTTTGCGTCATCGCGATTCTATTGCTTTGATTCATCACTCTATGTTTTTTCATTATAAATAAAATAAACCATCATCGTTACCATGCCGGACGCGCCATTCAGCTACAATACCTACGATTCGCTGCCCAGCGCCGCTTCGTTTACGGTTACTTCAACCGACATTGCGGACGGAGCGACCATGCCTGGACCTCAGCTGAGCAAGGCCTTCGGTGTCGAAGGAGGTGAAGATCTTTCACCCTCTCTGACTTGGGAAGGTGCTCCCGAGGGTACCAAGTCGTTCGTCGTCACCTGTTATGACCCGGACGCTCCCACAGTGTCGGGATTTTGGCACTGGGTGATGTATGATATTCCAGCGCACGTAACTTCCTTGCAAACCGGCGCTGGAAATGCGGACGGATCAAATCTCCCCGAAGGCGCGAAAATGTTAAAGAACGATGCGGGTTTTTCCGGATTTGTCGGCTCGGCTCCTCCTCCCGGCCATGGCGCTCACCGTTACATATTCTGTGTCTCGGCTCTTCCGGTAGAAAACCTGCCGATTGATGAAAATGCCAGCCCTTCAGTTTGTAACTTCTATATGTTCGGAGCCGGCGTTCTTGGTCGCGCTTTCTTGACTACGACCTTTGGACGCTAATGAAAATCATAGCCTAGGTAATGCAAAGGTTGTAGCTCATCTACATTTGCTTTGGATTTACATAATGATTATAATGTAATCAGAGGCAGCGCCTGTGCGTAGACAGCGCTAATCGCTACTATTTGGAATCATCGGTTGATACTTTAGATAATGATATTTCTCATAGCACACCCTGGAACGTGTTGGGGTTCATATTTCAATCTCCTATGATGTTTAAAAGTGTTCGAAGAGAGAAAGATAGAATGAGTCAAAGGAGTTAAAGAGATCGCAGACGAAAGTAGGCTGTTTTCAGAGTCAACCATAGAGTTTGTCGTCCATTGTAGCGGACGACCTATCATTGTGTTTTATTTGGTGATCATCATTCTCATGAAAGAAACGAGCCTTCACATCCTTCACTACTACTTTCTGTGTTGGAGCTCGAGTCACTTTTCCTTTCTTACCTATTCAGAAAAAATCCTCCGATTAGAAAGCGCAGTTAAGCAGTCGCGTTCGCTGCTTGTGACCTACACCAATGAGACAGCTTCCATTGTCCTATGGTGCAGACTTCTTCAGTGTAAGTTGACTGTATGTAATGCGTTGAAGGGGCGGCTGGCTCACTGTTTTTGCCAAGCAAGCATCTGTCCCTTCCGAGGTTCAATTTAAGAGTTTAACACCAAAGTGCAACAGAAGGGAGAAGCATTTTTTATGAACGATGGCCGAAGATTAGGACGTTGTGACGAAAGCGAAACTTTCAACGATAATGCTCTTGCGCTTGTGATTTCCGCTACCGAATTACAATCACGCACTGACAGAGCATCGTACTAACTGCAAAACATGCTGTCATCGGCGCTGTTATGCTCTTGGTATCTCGATAATGATTGATGATGAATGATGATGTATTTTTGTTGCGGAAAAGTTTTTGCCGCTTTCCGCACCGCGTGGCATGTCCGTCGCTGCGTTCAATGCAACATTCACTGTGCACTATGATCTCAAAGTGTATGCGCTCCGGCACCACGACTGGATTTCAATCACGATCTAATCACCGAAACGATTGAAACGGCAACAAATTGATCCACAAATGATAGCACGAAGTGTATGTTCAAGTTCAGTGGCTTTGATGTTCTTATTACTCGTACTATTTATCTACTCTACTCGAACCGCAACACCTCGATAGCTTGCGTCGAAACGGATCCTGTGAGTTGAACCTTAAATACAAAGTATAGTCTCAAAGTGTAGGCAGACGGACACCACGACTAATTTTCCAGTCACGATTGTGATTTGGAAAACGTTTGAAACGGTATTCGCACTATATCTCGAAATTTGGCGGGAACATGTTGTGACTTGTGACTCGATCGAGTTGCAGTCCCGGATCTTCTTAAGACCTATAAAATGATCATGTCATATATGTTCTTGATGACGACTAGGGCGTTGCCTTGCATTTTTAATTTGCTGGGTGCTTTTTATTTATCAAAGGTCAAGAACATCAAGCATTTAATTTGTTTAATTTTTCTGTGAATTGTGTACGCATACCTCACCGCGCAAGGTGCAAAATGGGTCATAGTTACGGGTCATCATGATAGGGACAAGCTGCTCAAGAAACTAGTCCGCTTTTTCACAAGCCAAGAAAGGCAAAAAACAAGCAAAAACAAAACAAACACAACGTGTTTGCATTGCTCACACTTGCAAGGCACCTGCACAATCCCCGTATCGTTCTTCTTCCTTTCGCACAACACACATCTTTTACCATGGCGGATATGATGTTTTTCCTCAAAAAGAACAAGGAGAAGGAGGCAGAAAAGCAGAAAGAGCGCGAGACGAAGGAATCACTCAAGACTGCCTTTACTCCAGGAGCTTCCGATGAAGAAAAATTCTTTAAGAAAATCAATGAACGCGAAGCAGAGCGAAAGGAAGTCACGAGAAAGACTGTAAAAGACAACGAGAACGTCAATATGGCAAAAGCTGCTTTCGGCTAGTACGAAATCTCTCGACTGCAGCTTTGACAGATCAAGGCTCGACATCGGAAGGCTGAATTCACTAAAGAAGTAATCATTTTCTCTTTCTCGAGAACTTTTGTTTGCCTTTTCTCCGTTAGTGTTGCTACGTGCTATAGCCTAGCGCCCGCCTTCTCAAAGGAATACCGACGTCGTGTAGCTTACAACGATTAGACGCAAGCCTTTGGAATTCATTACGCGTTGTACCAGACGACGATCGTTCAAAGCAGCGATTAGGCTTGTAGCATAGCATAGAACGCGACGAACGTCAAGTAAATCGATCATCTGGCTTGAAGCGAACCACGCGTTACAAATCAAAGAACGGCATTTAATCAACAAAAAAATCTCTTTCTTCCATTTATGGTCTCGCTTATTCTACCTTTTTGTTTCCCAAGAATGACAAGAAAACATTGTAGCCGATTTGAATGCTGTTGATGTAGAGCAGTCGCTGACTGGGAGGAATAAAGGCAAAGTTGATTGTGTGAGCCGGGACCCAAACTGCCCATGATCCCATGACCGCCGTCTTGAGATCCGCCTTGATCTTGTTGGTGTAATCTTCAAAGCTCTTGCCCTCGACAAAGTTGAGGTAACCAAAGAACATGAGACCGAAAATAGGATTCCAGATAGTCTGATCAATAGCGACCTTCGTAGCCACAGTCATCGGGGCCGTTCCCGGCAGCTTTCCATCCAAAAAGCCGTAAAAGTAGTGTCCTGTGGTACCATGAATGAGAAAGCCGAAACTTCCCAATCGCACAGTTCGCATCAAATCGTACGGCTTGTCGGTCGGTTCGACGAATTTTTGGGCCAAAACATCACCCAAAGTGAAGCCAGTTAAGGAAGTTAAAGCCTTTGTCAAAAGAGGCTGTGCATCCAGCATCTTGTTGTAACGTGCCCATAAACCGCTCATGTTGAAAGTGTCGTCGTCGTTGTCAATGAAATCTGCAGCCAATTTGATTTAGGTCAATCCAGAAGAAAGAAAACAAATGTGAGCGTTCTCATTATGTGCTAGACTATAGACAAGCCACTACATACTCAAGGAAAGCCTTCTATCTCTTTAGCGCTCCAGAGTAAGAGCATGTTCATGGTCTGGCGGAACGACGAAACCGTCAACACTCGCGAAAGAGCGGAGATTCAACGTAGTTCTCGCCAACGAACAAGTGCTCTGTCGCAAATAGGAACGCGAAATTTCTAGCAGCATGGCTCTCCCTCAAACATACCTTTGCAAAGTTAATATTTATCAACTCTTTGTTGTCTTTTGCTACACAAGGAGAGTCGTGAAGCAGGTGAGGAAGAAGAAGAAGACGAAGAAATTTCCAAGAAGGGACACGCCAAGATTTGAAGTTCGGATCCTTTTGCAATTGAACGAACGGAGGGGCGATCTCCTTTCGAGAGAAGACGTCAGCGTTTGACACGAACTGCGCGCATGCCATTCAAGCGGTATTGGTGTATCTACAATAGAGTGAAATCGTTTCACACCTTATCTTATACTAAAGATGGACCGGTATCGACGACGACCTTTCAACGGGAATGATTTTCATTTGCAGTCACTAATGTCGATCTCGGAACGAAGGACAGGCGGATCTATTCTTCACCACGTTCCGATCGCGCCCAGATCGGTGGTTGCCTTGAAACCAAGCGAAAATTGGCCGAAGAATTACACAATTGTGGCATTGTCCTTCATTTGTAACCAACCAATCGACCTTTTTTTCTTTCTTAATTATCAGCAAACTAAGTAAACATGCAGCTTATCTAATAGTAGCCGTTGGAAAGGTACATTGTCTCGAAGAGAAAATCGATTGCAAGCATGTCCGGTCGCGGTCGAGGTCGTGGCAGAGGACGAGGATCCGGCCCGTTGTCTCAGTCCAAGCTATTACTCAAGCGGTCAGCGCAAGAAGCTGGTCTAGACAATGATCGTGAAATGATGTCGATACAAGAAATTGTTCGTCCTTCTTTATATCCGGATATTTTATGGCAGTCGTCTGGCAACGATGCGGCTCATCCGACATCCTTGAACCCATTTGTGATAAAAGAAGAAGAAGCAGAAGAATTGAGACAAGCACAACAAATTGTTATAGCAAAGCGACCAGCTACTGTCGTTTCGATGATACAAAAACAGCGACAGATCTTTGAAGCATTGAACAAATCGTCACATTTTGTGCAGCAGAATCCCATGACCGATGTCGCTAGATACGGCCAACAAACAATACGAACCGCACCAGATCAAAATGTGCTTTTGTCCATGAGCGGTCACCAGGGAATTAATCCTATGAGCAGTAATGAATTGAATGAGAACGAAACAGAAGTCCTTGACACAGTAACAAGTGCGTCTATACAAAGGCAAAAGGTGTACAGCAAATTAGCCACCGATGAACGATATTTTCCAGCGGAGTTATTGAGCACCCGTAAACAACTCGAATCCGCCCGTGAGGCACGTAATCCACAACGGAAGACTTTGACGGATCTTTTGGCGGAAGAAGAGAAAATACAAGCTACGGACGAACAACTACAAGAAGAAGATGAAGAGATTGGCGAAGAACTCGAAGACATGGACGAAGAGGAAGTTGAAGATTACACAACGAATTATTACGACTCTGACAATGATATAAGCGTGGATGGTGACGGAGAGGCTACCTTTTAACTCCATTCCTCGTTAGCTTTCAGTAAATGCTATAATGATAGAAATTGGGATTTTGTACATCGACAGAAGTTAAAGTGAATCGTAATAGCTGTATTGAGATGTCACACCATGCCACTTTGCAGCGTATAGAGATAGTTGAGGTCTTCGACTCGGCAGTTGCGCATGCGCGCCACTTTCCAAGATAAGTACTTTCTTCGCTACTTTTTCAGCAAATGCTCTAATGATAGAAATTGGTATTTCGTTCATCGACAGAAGTCAATCTGAATCGTAATAGCTTTATTGAGACGTCATAGCACGCCACTTTGCAGCGTATAGAGATTGTTGCGGTCCTCGACTCAGCAGTTCCGCATGCGTGCCACATTCCAAGATAGCTCCATCCCTCATTACAACTATCTGATCCGCAAGACGACCAAGTGCCCAACGGTTCGAAGTCAAGATAGTAGCGGCACCTGTTGCTCGTAAATCGCGAATCAAACGAGCTTCCTCCACTTCTGGCAGGTACAAAGTTGCATCGTCCAAAAGAAGCAACGACCCAATAAGGCAATTTTCCAAGTTATCACTGCTACTGGCTGAATTATCGTTTTCGTAGATAGCTTGCGAGAAAACACGCGCAAGCAACAACTTGGACCATTCCGCCGGTGATAACATAGAATACAGGGGGCGGAGAGCAGAAGGTCGAGTGTCTTCTTCATTGGCCGTTACAACCGTCGAAAGCTTAGAGGGAAGTTTGGGAAGAAGCGATGAGTAGAGGCCAACAAGTTTTAACGCAAGAATCATGGTCGCACGTTCATTCGGACCAGGACGATGTGATAATTCCAAATAACGTATACCGCCAGAAGGCTCCAAAATTTCTTCTAATGACATGCCAGATAAAACTTGGGCGAAGTCACTCATGCTCCGGACGTCGTGTAAAACAGGCCATACCCTCTTTTGGAGAAGTTTGTCATCCCACTGGTTCACCTCAATGCCAGCCACGCGAATACTTCCGCGCACACGAGTCGTCGTTAATGCCTGAGGCGGAGGGCGCGCAATAGTTTCAGCAAGTGTCGTTAGTAGACGAGATTTGCCCGCTGAATCATCTCCCAAAATCAAGAGGACGTTTCCACTGCGGCATTCGAGACTAACCCCACGGACTGCCCACGCCCTTTTGGTCGTATGCGCGGCCCATAAATCCTTTACTTCGAGTCCCGCAGACGGAGAAATCGCTACTTGCTGAGGTAAGTTAGCAGGTGGTGCATTTAGTTGGCTCAGTCTTTCGTTCGTTGCCTTCCGCAAAGACATGACGAACCCTGCTACCGCTCCTTTGTATTCGTCTGCAAGCAGTGACGACGACAGAGCTTTCCATGAAACAAACTGCGTCAAAAGAAGAACACATGAAACATCCATCAATGATCCCCACTGAGGAAACGCATTGCCCTTGGAAGGTGAAAAGAAGCCAGAGTAATAATGTTCAAAAAGCAGTGGTAGTGCAAGTATGATAGCTGATGCCAATCCTTTCCACGTGATGTGCAAGATAGCTTTCAATGACCTTCGCGAATATGCGAGGTCAGCTCCGCGTGGGATCAACAATCGCCAGCGTTCAAGAGCCGAATCGATTCCGCCCGCATCAGACAGTAGAGCAATTCGACTTGCACTTGATATGCCTAAATTTGAAACTTGCTCGGTGAACTTAACGAATTGTGCATCCTCCTCTTCGTCTGTTTCCGTCACTTCAGCTTCCATACTGCGTTGATTGCTTACTGGCAAGCGGCTTACTAGTAAGAGAGCCGCAGCGATTGACAAGCCGAAAACGACTTGCTTCGGATGACCTGACATTTGCTCGAGCTCTTCGGCTATTAATTCTTTCGCCGTGCTAGCAAATGCGGACCATGACAAGATAATATTCGCCATAAGAGCCTTCCATTCTATCGGCCATGAGCGCAAAAGCTTGAGATCGAAAATATGTTGCAACGCCCCAAACAAAGCCATCATTAGGGGGAGTGAAGATGGGCACTGTCATCAAAAACATGGACACCAGGAAAATTGTTACCAGAGCACGCAATCGAGTCAAGTCTATTCGCGCCGTGAGCTGAGAATTCGCAGCCTTTCTTAACCTCTCACTGACATCTCGGACAAATGATGATGAGGTGTAGAGTCTCAAAAATAAGGCGCCATACTGTGCTTCTTCGGAAATTGAAGCATCCAAGGTTTGCATCAACGATCTTAATTTAGCTTTCAGAATAAGCTGTCTCGTTTGCATTGTCAGAAAGGCAGCAAGAAAAGCAAAGGGTGCCCATGTATCCATGCCAGCCACAACGCAATGTGCAAATTGAGGAAGGCTACCACGGAATGCTTCTGATAAAGAGTGCGGAAGCATGATATGCTCGAGCTTCGGTAACTGTTTCAGACCAATGAGAGCGAACACAAGAGCAACAGTATCTAGAGCAGCTAGGGTGCGCCCTATACTTCTGCTTCTTGTTCTTTCCGTCGGTTTTAGTAGAGACAACCCTTTTCCATCGTCGCACCTATCCATGAAGCTTCGTAATGGCGGTGACATGAGCTTCGTGGACGGTTGGTGCGGCGCTTTGGGGAGGAACGCCGACCTCCTTTCGAACCAAATATTCTTCCAAAGAAACCCGCTGATGCTTCAGTAGTATCGCTATCACCGGCATTCCATGCATCCCATGTAGCGGAAGCAGAGGAATCAAACTGCTTTCGGCGAAAGAAGGAAAACCTGGGAATACCAGGAAGGGCTTTCATCATTTTCTGGACGATTGATCCATCTTCTTCATCATCATCGTCCAAATAACTTTTTGCGGGGACTTTCGTGTCGGTGTAGGACCTGCCCTCGTGGGAGGAATGTTTCTTGGAGGCGTATGTCGGCCCGGAGGCGCCATTGGACGTTCCAACGGAGGCCGCGACTGCCGTTGAGAGTCAAGTGGGTCAGTAAGCTTTCCAAAGGGTGGTGTGGATGCACCACCATTGGCTCGGATCATCCTTTTCGTGTTGTTGCCTGAGTGATCAGACGGTTGTTTGGTAAAACTGGGACCAAATGGTGTCAAACTATCCTGCCTGTTTTCCGAACCCTTCAGTGCGCCGCTGGTATCAGTCGTCACTACTGACCGTTGGATCATAGCGTTAGCAAAAGGACTGGCCGGAACCTCAGTAGAAGCAGCCGTACTTTCCCACGGTAACTTTCCTTTGGCAGCCCCGGACGTCACTTCGGGTGTACGTTCTCCAGTGGCGATCTTCTTGGTGAATCGTGACATATCCATCTGTGGAATCGGTGTCGAGGCTGGCTTACTGGAACGAGACTTCGACCATATCCGCACGGACGGTACCGCGACCGACGAAGCAATGTCATGGTCATTGTCCGCGCTTCTCCCATCCAAGGGTCGTTTGTAGACGGACGAAACACTTTCTTTGGCCGTTGAATACAGCTGCTGCGCTCGCTCGGTGACGACATCTTCCAAATCGGCTAATCCATCCAAGCCACGTTCTACTTTTTTCCATAACTGCGTCAGAGTCGGAAGTGCCTGTTGCCGCCTGGGCGGTGGTTGCCGGTAAGCAGCCGACGGAGAACGATTCAAATATGGTCGATGATTCGGGCCAGCTGGCGGTGGTCCAGTCCGTGGATCATGCCAAGGTGCTTGTGCATGGAATGTTCCCGGGGGGCGGACGTTGGGAGGTTGTCGATAGGTCGCATCAACGCCTGGGCGGGAAGGGATATCTATCAGTGGCTTTTCCATTCCTCCATGATCCCTCCTTGCTTCAAGATTCATTGATGGCCTCGACGGTGTGATTGGTGGTCGCTCCAACTGGGTCTCCTGACGTTGAGAACCGAAACCACTGACAGGCGGAGTAATATTATGGCTTCTCTCGATAGGAGTTGTCATTTCGGGTTGCTGTTGTGTTTGCTGCCTAGCGGCAGTTTGCTCAGAATTGATGCCTACAGCAGATTCTAAGATCTTTGTATCGAGAAGTTTCTTCTCAGTTTGTATGGAATTGTTTGCATCAGATATACTAGCGGTGGACTGAATTCGGGGAGGTGGAGGCATAATCACTGAGTTCGGTTGTTGCTGGTACGACGACAAAACCGGAGAAGACGAGCGTTGCGGCGGTGGAGGTGGTCGATCAACATGTCGAATTAAGTTGTTTTTTTGTTGTGGCTTTTGTTCAGTATCACTGGGTTCGACGGTATGAAAAGGAGATGTTTTCCGGTCGGTTGGTTTTGGTGGGGGAGGAGGAGGCTGTATGGGTGCATTAGATTGGCTCCCTGCGGCAAGCCATGATATCGATATTATAGCAGCACCGACCCAACAGACAGAGAAAGAGGAAGATATAACGTTTGGTCGTTTCATGCCGGAACTTGATGTTAGGAATGAGCGCTCCGATTTTGCATTGCTTTTTTATCTCGTTTCGAGTTTCGACGCCTTTTCATCGCCCTTGTCGCAAAATTACACGTTTCATTTTTTTCGGTTGACGGACGCACTACTACGAAGCGTGCTCAATTTAGGGTTAGGGATTTCTACACTGGGAACCATCAACTATCGTAGAGGCTCAATTTAGGGTTAGGGATTTCTACACTGGGAACTATTGTGGAAGTTTTGAACTGTTGTGTTTTTCGCACTGAGAACGACGCTCTTCTTTTCTTTAGCCATTTGCACCGTTGGAAATATACTTGTAGCGAGGTGATTCCCTCCTTGGTCGATTTCGCTCAACATTTCCTGCCCATCCGCTTGACTTGCAGTGAACAGAGTTATTCGTTGTCTCAAATCTGCTTCAATAAAAGGTACCAATGTTGTTATTTCCGGCATTCGTCGAAATGACGTTGCTGTGGCTAATTGCGAGTCGTCGACAATTTCTCTTCGACTCATCATCATCATCATCGGCTGCTGCAACCACATTGATTGTATCGGCCAATGATGACACTTCTTTGTGTCAAAAAATGGCATTTTGACGGAAGAACGGGCCATTCCTGGAGCGTACGAAAATGTTTGCATGACCTTGCCTATCCGAACCATTGCCGTCGACGACGACGACGACGACGACGACTCGACCATTTTGTCTATCGAACAGCAAGCATCGGGACCGGGAGCTACCGGACTCGCAGTATGGAATTCCAGTCTTCTTTTGACCCGACTCCTGCCGTTACTTTCTTTTCGAGACACTACTGTGGTTGAGTTGGGATGCGGAACCGGATTGGCCAGTTTAGTAGCGGCTATGATGGGAGCCAAGCGCGTCTTTGCTACAGATGGAAACCCCAATGTTATCAAGTTGGCGGAGCGAAATATACAACGCAACAACATGCAGAATGTAGTTAAGGCTGTATCGTATCAATGGGGCTATGATACTGACCCGATTCCGGAAGAATCAGCGGATTGGGTGATCGGTTCCGATTTGACATACAGTCCGGGGAGTTGGCCCTTGTTGGCGGACGCCATGGCGAGTCTTGTCAAGCCCAACACGGGTATTATCCTTTATCTCAGTCTGGGGCACCCTGGTTTTAATGTGCAGGGAGAAATAAATGGATTTTTGTCAGTCGCCCAATCGCGAAGTTTGCGTCCTCTACTACTCTCTGATTCCGAATGGCCTTTGCGGACGTCAGACGGAACTCCCTTGGCCCCGGAAGCATATTTGCGAGCATCGTGTCGAAATGGTTACGAACGAACTATATTGGAGAGTGGCGGAGGCACACGTGTTCTTTTTCTACAGAAACGGATGCAAAGGCGATACAGTTAAAGTCGAGTGTGCTTTCATGGAAAATTGTTATGAAAGGATACAAATGTTTCACCGTCATCCTCCTCAAGACTTCTCGTCACCACCGCCGTAAATTGGCTTGACGTGAAGCAAGTGATGTGCTTTTTCACCACCAATTTCTCCGAGATACTTTTCGTAAAGGTGCTTTACCGTGGGGTTCTCGTGCGACTGGCGAATTGGAAGTTTTCGGTCGAGCTTGTAAATGACTTCCTGGCGCCGCTGTAGAATATCTTTGTCTTTTGATCGTGGTTGTCCACCGCCTCCTATGCAACCGCCAAGACAAGCCATCACTTCGATAAAGTCATACTGCGCTTCCCCGTTTTTCAATGCTTGAATCAACTTCTTGGCATTACCCAATCCATTGACAACGGCAACGCGTATTTCCGTGTCCAGTCCCTTACCAGTTTCCTTGTCCAGCAAAGACACGGTAGCTTCCTTCACCGCCTCGAGCCCACGGACCTCTGTCAGTTCAAGACGAGGTAGTTGTTTTCCAGTCAGCCACGCATATACAGTTCGGACCGCCGCTTCCATGACACCGCCCGTTGTACCAAACAATTGCCCAGCACCCGATCCAAGACTGTTCATATCTTCTTCCGACTGAAACATGGAGTCAAACTCTCTCGGTTCCAGCTTAGTCGGGTCAACATTGCGCATCCGGAGAAGTTGTCCGATATCTCGGGTCGTCAGTACATTGTCGATTTCTCGAACGTCTCCATGCTGAAATACTTTCTCGTCACTCTCTGGCCTCTTTTTGACACATGGCATAATCGATACTTTGTGACAAAGGGTGAGCGGACTTGTGAAACACAACTTCGAAAGCACACATGTCCGATTTTATGCATGCTTACCAAGATAGATATCCTTAGGATCATCGCGACCATACCATTCTTTGCTGTACTCCTTCACCAAAGCGCCTAGCATCATGTGAGGAGATTTACAGCTGGACACATAGGGTGCGAGATCCGGAGCCATTTTCTCTAGCCCAAACATCCAACCAGGACAACAGGACGTGAACAGCGGAAGGGGTGCATCATTCACCGGTGGATATTGCGTTTCGTTTTGGCCGTTGCGCTCGATGCGGAGAAGAACACGGTTTAAAAGTTCAGTGGCCTCTTCGCAAATGGTTAAATCGGCCATGGTATTGGTGTCTATTACTTTGTCGAAGCCAAGTTCTTTCAAAGCCGAGACCATAATACCGGAAGGAAGCGAACCTGTTCGCATTTTGGGCGGTGAGACAATTGATTGTTGTTTTGTTAGTATATCTTGCTCGGGCGAAATACGATCAACCTACCTGGCTCCAAACCGAATTCTTCCGGAGGTGCGACTCGCACCGACGGTGCGGTTTGAGCAATGAACAGCGCGTCTTTCTTGTCGGCCAAACGGTTTTGAAACTCGATTGCTTCAAGCGTCATCTTTTCGGTAGTTTCCATCGGATTCTCGGCCGTGGTCGACTTGAGTGCCGTCTGAATTCTTCTCGAAGGAATAGAAAAGGGAACTGTTCGAGAAATGAGGGCCAACAGGACAGTTATTAAAAGAGATTTCATGGTTGTTGGTGTTTCTTTTCAAAATATATTTTGAAATGTTTACGGATTGTCGATATTTGTGACGAGCGTGGGAGTCGTTTGCTGCGATTATGGGTTGTGTTCGTTTCGCTTTGAAGAGTCGATTCAAGGGAATACCAGGATTCAATTTGCTTTTCGATTCGTGCTCCGTAAAGAAAGAGAAGAGTCGTCCTCGAGCATCGTGATATGTCCTGTGATTGCCGAGTTCGCATTGGAACAATGACATCACCTTGCAGAACAATGAATGCTTAAAAGAAAAAAGATGTGATTCACGTGATTGGTGATTTGATGCAATGAGAACAGACCCAGACACCGATGTCCAGAGAACACAGAACACCAGAATTGTTCCGTAGCGTACGTAAGTTGCTGGTAGAAATTTTACGACCCGACTGAAACGCGAATCGGTTCCTTATTTTTATGCAAGCACAAAAAAGTGATGGATGGATTGACTTCTCATTATTTAAAGAAAAGCCAAAAATCAAAATCCATCATGGTTTACAAATACATTTCTGTTGTTAACGTCGGCATCCAGGTACGTCATGAAATGAATTATTGTTGCGTATCTTTGCCATCCCTTTCCACTCACTCGTTTCGCTCGCTTGCTCATCAAAGATTGTGGGGACTGTCGTTTTGGGTTCCCTTTCGTCGTGGATCGGTGTTTTTGACAACACCTTTGTCGTTGATGCGACAAAATTCGTCTTTTAGGTGGCGCTGCCTGCTCTCGTGATTAATGGTATTGGAGTTGGCATAGACTTCTATTCCGATGCTTTCGTCTGGGACTTTATTAAAGTCTTCTTGTTGATACGGGTGGCGAGCTTGCTGTTGAGCTTCTTCTTAGTGATTGCAGTATTCCGAGAGCGCAAAGGCCTCGGTGATGTGGCGGTTCAGTTTCTCAATTTTTCATGGATATCCACCATCGTTCATGGAAGTAAGTGGCTCGATTACTGTGCTCTGCATCTTTGTTGACGACCGCGCTCACTGTTTCTCAGTTCCAATTTTGACCGCGATCCTGCCGGATCCGGCCATGGCTGTATTTTTTGGTCTCATGGCTGGTATTTCAAGCTTTCTTTTCAGTTGCCGCTGCAACTCTTTTTCTTAGAAGCTTCTGTTCTGGAGCGTCAGTTGCTCTTCGCGCCTGAAGTTACGGACGAAGAGGCTCTGACCGCAGAGAAGGAATCCACTCCCCCGCATGAAATTAACAAAGTCGATGAAGAGACGCATCTTGAAGAAGAACATTCTGAAATTAAAATGGAATCCGATGCAAAGCTCGAAACGCCGAAAAGCCGACTAGCACTTTGGCTCGAGTTGATATCTCGTCGTGATATCCTGACTCAGGTTACAGGACGCGTCATTCGAAATCCTGTTTTGTGGGGAATTTGTATTGGGTTCATTATCTCGCTTTCCACATTTGGAAAGACGTATCTACGTCCTCTGAACGACCAGAAGGAACCGAATACAAACTATGTCGAGGGTCTTGAATGGTTTGTCGCTTTACTCAACTGGCTGGGAGATATGGTATCTCCACTATCACTATTTTCGATGGGTGTCTGGATGCATCAGCAAGGAAAAGACTTGATTTCTATTAGCTGGTTAGAACTCGCTGGTTCGATGCTCGTTAAGCTTGTCTTGATTCCGCTGCTAATGGTCGGGTTGGTGGATGTTTATGACTTGCCCAATACGTATGCTCGAAGCGCTGTGCTGGTGGCCGCCCTACCGATTTCGCTTGCAGCATTTTCTCTTGGAAAGCAGTTTGATATTGGCGAAGCCAGTCTGGCTGCGAACGTTACAATGGGTACTATCCTTATGCTGCCAGCTCTATTGGCATGGATTGAAGTTTTGGACCATTTCGAACTATACATGATCTAGAGAACGGGTAAAAAGCTTTGACTCATTGAATCTGAGTCATCTTGTGGAGTGTTTGTTTGGTGATTGTTCAATATCTTTGTTTGGAATCCGTATAGTTACAGTTAGAATATTTGTTACGATGTTGTATTCGTTTTTGTAGCCTTAGGTAGCATAGCTCATTTACTCATGGCGTCTTTGTCCTAGTGCTACTCACATACACAATATGTCATACTCCTTGTTCTTATTACAGGACGGTGCGGGAAATTGTGTACTTTCGCGTAGGCCCCCGTAGAGAAATGTACCAAGCAGAGGTGCGTTCCCGTGTCTCCCAGGGAATGAGGAGATTTCGAATCCCGCGTCGCGTACGTCGTCCGACAAAAGACTTCGCCACCAACCATGGAGGCAAAGAAGAAACGATTTTGACGAAATTAGTCTCATCATGAACAAGAAGTTAAATCGTCATTAAAGATCACTTTCGTGAATCTTGATTACTAGCGTTTCAAAGAGTCTTTAAGCAACGTTGCGATCATGAAGAAGAAGCCCGATGCCTCGTTGAAGGGTAAGAAACCCGTCAACAAGGCGAAAACCAAAACGTTGGTTTACAGGAATCCGTCGCACATTCACAACAAACTCAAACGTAGTGAAATGTACGGGAAGTATTTGCAGCAGAAACGTAAAGCAAAAGATGAGCAGAAGAAGATACGCGAGGAACAGCTCGGTGAAGACGTTCAGAAACCAGTACCGAAGACCATCGACAACACACGTGAAGTCGAGCCTACTTCAGTCCTTGAGAACGATCTCGAAGTCGCTGCCGACGAAGCTGACGATGAATTTGCCCCCTACTTTGACGACGATGTTAAGCCAAAGATATTGATTACTACACGTCCTCGCCCGTCGCAAAACGTCTTTTACTTCATTGCGGATCTGCAGATGTTGATCCCCAATCTTGAATTTTATCCTCGCCAGTCCTACTCGATAAAAGAAATTTGCCAGTTTGCAATAAATCGAGATTATACGCATCTCATAGTCTTGTCGGAAAAGTCCAAAGTGTGCAATGGTTTCACTATCAGTCATTTACAGAAACACCACGATACTGGACTTGCCGGACCCACAGCTTTCTTTAAAGTATCGAACGTAGTGACCGCCAAAAACATTCCCAAACACGGCAAAGCGACATCTCATATTCCAGAACTAAATTTACACGGATTTGGCACTCGGTTAGGGCATCGAGTCGGGCGGATATTGGGCAGTCTATTCCCGCATCAAGCTCAGTTTCAAGGAAGACAGGTCGTAACTTTTCACAATCAGCGAGATTACATTTTTGTGCGACACCATCGTTACATATTCAACGAGAAGAAAAAGGAAGAAAAAGAAGTCTAAGGAGGCGAAAAGGATGAAGGCCCTCCCGTAAAAGCTCGTCTACAAGAGCTAGGTCCTCGTTTCTCGCTCAAATTACGTTGGGTGCAGGAAGGGATCTTTGACACTATGCACGGAGAATATGAATGGTTTCACAAGCGAAAAGAAATGGATACGAGTAGACGCAAGTTTCATTTGTAGAAGATTAAACGCATTGCGTTATTGTTATTTTTCTACCATGTCGCACCATCTTAATCGCAATTTACTGCTTGTTAGGCTCGGGAAGTCCCCGTTGAACCGACGTGATTCTATCGCCGAGGCTCAAAGCAATACCTTGTGTCTTCGACCTGATTCGAATGTATCCTGCTAATTTCCCATCGTTGTCATCCTTTTTCTCAACGGACACGTTGACAAGCGCATCTTCCCCGAACACACTGTTACATCAAACGAGAGTGGGGTGTCAGAATATGTTTCAACCGCATGATACCCTGGCTCGACAGTCGCAAACATAGCCAGTGTTTGCAATAGGGTAGAAGTCAAGAAGAGCGCCTTGACGGCGTTCGCCCTGAACTACAATTTGTATTCCCCGGAATTAACGGACGCCGACCTATTGAAGAAGCAACTGGTATCCAACACGAATCCGGGGTTCAGAAACACTGTGAAACTCACCTCTTTGCATACAAGTTGGCCGCCAAAAAGCTACCTTTCTCCGTTTTATCATGTGGCGTAAGGCAACGCATATTTGTCGACGTGACAATGTGGTTTAAGAAGTCCAAAAGGGAGGTGATCGAAGTAGAAATAGCGACCTTGTTCTCCCATTCAAATTCAGCCCACATCGAGCGAAAAGCTTCGTCTGAGCAAGTGGCCGGTCGAATGTAGTCCATAATATCCATGTGAATGTCGTTGAGATTGATGTAACACTTCGTTTGTGTGGCTGCGTCGTCGTAAACGATTGTACCGAAGATGTGACCAGTTTCTGTAGAGCTGACTTTGATGGAAGCGCGAATGTTGATTTGGTCCATGGGCCCAATTGATTGAGATTGAGGACGTTCAACAATTTTCATATCGCCCATCGTCGCCAATTCTACGGTGAGATTAGAAAGGGTATTTGCGGTGCGGTTCACAACAAGAATTTCCAGAACGATGTCGTAGTCATGAACAGTCACCAATGCTTCGCAGTAAACAGGATCAGCAAATCCGCTCAACTGGTAAACGTGGTTTAACTCCGAACTCAAGAGCGAGTCGGCGCTATCGTAACCAGTCGCCCGGGCCAAATCAGCACCGTCATCCAAGTCAACATCGCCTCCTTGAACGGCCATACTTCGTAGCTGACGGAAGTGAATTAGATCGTCGGCCTGTGTCATTATTTCCTCGCTTTCTTTCATTTTCTTTGTCTTAGCTTCACTTGCTTCTTTGTCTTTCAAGATTTTGAGAAATTCCGCGAAACGTTTTCGCCCATCCGTCAACAGAGGCTTCTTGAGCAGATTCTTTGCCTTTGGATCTAATAGAGCACGACAGCACACTGTAATACGCTCTTGGCAGTCATTGAGGCTCGAGCGTTGAGCTGTGACCGTAAGCTCGGCCATTTTGACAACACCGCACATCATGAGAACAGCTTCGGCGGTCATCTTTTCAACATAATTGCGTCGAATTGAGGCATATCCTCAGCTCGTAAGCAGAGCTTGGTCAAGGATGATGCCAGGATTTCTCCAAGGAAAACATCACCATTTACAAGCATTCGACGAAGCGCAGGTGTCGAATCGCTCAAAACGGGGGCCTTAGCCTCGCTGTAGATCGTCTGTGTCGCGTACGTACCATCCGCCAAGACCACATTCTTCGTAACAATTTTTGGCTCGGAGGCTTTGACATCCTCATCCTTGTCCTTGGCTTGCGAGACAAACGGGGGAGATCCAGCTTGTTCCGAGATGGTATCAAAGGCTTCGACAATACCTTCCACTGTCTCGCTGTATTCACCCAAAATCCAGAGAGAAACACAGAGCACCTGGTTCGACTGAACATCTTCCAATGATCCTAAGAGCTTTTTGAGAAGTGGAACGCGCAAATCGGGATAGTGTTCAACGATGGCACGGACAAAAATAACAACTTGCATTCCCGAATCAGTACTCAAGAAGTCCATCAAAGTGTGCACTACGCTTTCCGCAACCTGAGGAAATCGAGCAGCACAACCATGGATGGAACGGATAAGAAGGTTACGGTACACCGATCCCTTTCCGTCAGTGTCGGAGTCTTCCATGGTCTTCGTAACTTCACGTTTCAGTACCGTGACAACGTCTTGTACGTTGCGGACCGTAACAGCGTCCATGGCAATATCCAACACCTTTTGCAAATGTCAATATTAGGACTACTGAGCGCACGGAGAATATCCATAAGAAGCTCTTGCAATATTTTAGAGTGCTTCTTCTTGAGTCCTTCCAAGCGTTCCAAGACAATCAATTTGACGTTGTTGTCATTTTGTCCGTTCAGGAGATTCACATAGGTCAATGCCGCCGCACGGACCGCAGTTGGAGCCGACGACAACGAAACCAGTGTCCATGCAGCCTCATACGAAACCGCCGACGAGGTGGAGGACAACATGACGAAGAGAACCCTCACAAACCGAGACTTTTGCATCGGGTCACGTCGGCACACACGACGAGTCAACTCCAGGACAAGTAAAGCAAAACCATCGCCATATTGACTGACGTTATCCATGTTTCTGGCCAAAAATTCAATAGCAAGGTCTTCATATTCGTTAAAAAGCATGAGGAAAGCGTTTCGACGAGCGGCTAAGTCCGTTTCTGCCTGAATGAATGCTGCCATGATTTCCGCAGCGTCCGGTAGGAGCGCCTCTCCGTGCAGCTTGTGAGCATGAAATACAGCGAGTGCCGCATTCTTGCGCACGTAGGGGTGACGGTGTTCCAAGCATGCCTTGATCGAAGGGATCAAAGGACCTAGAATCTCCTCATCTTTAACCTTGCAAAGAAAACGCAACATACTACCACGGACGTACTCGTTGGGATGGTTGAGATCGTTCATGAGGGCGTTACAGACAAGAAGCATTTCCGGCAGCATTTTCCTAGGAGCAGGAGGACCACCGGAAAGAGCAGCAAGCAACTCTTCCGATGTTGGTTCTTGGTACTTGGGGACAACTTCCCAGTACAACATGCAAAGTTTTTTGAGTTGCTTGTCACTACTATTGATGCAAAATCGGATGACTTGCATCAAGATTCTTGGCATCGCTTCACCGCCTAGCATTGCCATAATAGCGGCCTTCAGCGCAAGCTTCTTGACCTGTGCGTTGTGAGCCGAGTGTTAGTATATTTGCACTGTCAACAACACCGCACAATATTTTGGTACGAAAAGAACCACAATTAATCGCCTCTCCTACTACTAAATTTCAGTTTAAACGGTAGGCTATGAATAACTAGGTCTTGCACAACATCGTTCAAATAAGCAATACGCAGACGACAACAAAGCCATGCAACGTACCTCCGTATCATTGGATTCCAAATCTTTCGCAATTTCCTCCTGCGATGGCAAGCCTCCTGCCGCCACATCCGAAGGGAGCGTAAATGTGCAATAGCTTTCGTTACTATTGGTTATCGACATGCTCAAGTTAGAATGAAATTAAAACGACCAACAGGGGCATCCAAACAGCCTGTTGTTGCTGCGGATGACAACGGCGCAAGCGGCTTGTCGGATCTGGCGTTGTACAGTACGTTGGATACAAAAAAATGCCTCGCTGCTTGTTTCGTGCTGCGTCCGACGACGACGGCAACTCCTCCTACCGGTCGCCATACAGACAACCAAAAATGACTTGAGGAGGAGTCCCGTCAAGACAAGGTCGCCCACTAGAGATAAGTTTACAGACATCATCATACTTGTACTGGTACAACAACAATGACTCTCCATGAAATGACGTCTGTCTCATGAATGAACTAAGTCAACCTTGAATAAAAAACAAAGAGAGCCAGAAATCTGAACGAACAAATGATTGAAATAGAATCTTGTAATAATCATCATCAGGAATAAATTAACTGTTCTAACCATTAGAAACCTTTCCTACAATGAGTTCCAAGGAGAATGAAAAAGAGGAGACAAACGCTTTTCTGCAGTCCATGACGTTTGCGGGGAAACGTGATCGCCATTTGGGCGCGTGTGATTGCGATGAATGCGGTGTCAAACCCGGAGGATTTGTCCTTCCGAATGAGATCAAGGAAGCGATTGATCGATTTAAGCGAATCAAGGGGTCTTTGAAACGAACACAGGAACGCCAGCTTGTGCGACAAGAAGCTGTCAAGATTGGTGAAGAAACAGTTATGTTTTCCATTTGGCAATGGACGTTGCCGAGCGAAGCGGAACCTTTACTCGAATTTGGCAACAATCATCGAATTATATGCGTGGAACGTCTAGGAGGAAAATTACAACATATTGGAACTGGTATTGTTGGGTCTAGCAGCGAAGAGGATGGACGTCACATATTGGAATCATGGACTGCAGGGAGTGCTCATGTTTTGGCCAGTCGCCAAGGGAAAGCCGTAGGTTGGGTGCACGAGAACGACAACGAAACCACGGGTCCGGCTGTTCTTTACATGGTCAAGATTCCGCCTTCTGCGATGCACGCAAACATTGAAGGGACAGTGAGCTGGTGTCGAGTGATTCGAGACATTTGTCAGCGCGCTTTAGCTTCAAAAGAAAAGTGTGAATCATCCGATGGGGCACCATTAGAAGCCCAAGAAGCCAAAGAATTGCTGGAGCTATGTAAGTCTCTGCAGCAAGGCAAATGACACACTCTAAGTAGAGAAGCGATGACGTTGTGCCTACTGGAGCTATTTGATTTACTTACGTGCGAGCTCATCTTAATTTAAAAATTTTGTGCTAAAATGTTGAGCATTTTTTAATAGCTTAGTTTCAAATAACTATGTGAACCTAATAGGTTGTCGAGCGAGCTGTCGACTGTGACCAGGTCACATGTACTTTAAGGTTAAGGTAATTCCCAGACTGTACTAGCCGCACAGTGATGCGAGTACCGGTACGCTGCAAGGATTAGAGGGAGAAAATGAACAAGCAAAAACTGCACGATTGCGAAAAGATCCGCACGTCCTCGTTGCGTTTTAGGGGAAATAATAAAAACATTCATTCGACCGTAACTCTTCGTCTTTTCACTTAGCGAGCAACAACAAACCTACACGATTCGCGCCTGTTTCAGATTATTTAATCAGAACGACGACAAATAAGCTAAACTTCGCACTCATACAAAGTACGATTACCGTTTCGCGCCGCCTGTCTACCGAATTTCACCACATCGGAACTAAATCATACAATGACGTCCACGATGGTTACCGCCTCGCAAGACATGATCGATAGCAAAATCATGAGCGACTTGAATACCGTTTGCGAGAAAATGGATATTATTGAGGGTCTTTTGCGACCAGGAGGCGGCAATCCTGTTCCTAGTGTTCGAAAGGACGCAACTGTCATGTCGTTAATTGGTTTCTTAGAGGCTTGTTCCCCACGCATGGTCCAGTTAGTTGAAGCCGCAGCTCAAGGATTTGTTTCGGAGCCTGTTCTGATGAAATGTTTGGAAGTCAATGATCGGCTTACAAAAGTTATGACGGATATCGACACGGTTGCTTTGACCGAAACCCCTGCTACCACAACAGTAGCAGCAGCTCCCCAACCAGATGTCGTGGAGGATCTATTGTTTGCAGAATCTACGACTAGTGCGCCTGGTGTAGGGAAGTCTGGAGATTTTTTTGATACTGAGCCTCTTGGAGGCGCACGTACACCGGACTTCCAGCTTCTATGTCAGATGATGCATTCGACTCCTTTTTCAACGAAAGGGCCAATGCACCTAGTTAATTCAGACAATTGTACGTCAGATAATGAATGATGGTTGTTTCGACACTCTGTTTTATTAGATCTAAAAGCGTTCTATACTCTACGAACAACGTCCGTTTCGAGTTAAAACGGCTTAGATCGCTAGATGCGACAGGCTAGAAACCAGTTGCGAGAGCCCGTGTACCAGCTAGAGGTGGTTCCCTAGCCCGAGATGGACGATTGCAGTTGCAGTTTTCAGACACTCTATAGTACTCCATATGTTTCACGGCCTTGTCTACATCGATGGTTGTCGACTGTCGACAGAGACTATCGAACTCAAAACTTAACGTTCATGAAACCATAGCCAACGCTTTTCTAAATTGCTGTTAATGATTGACGGTCTGCCTGCTTGGATAACAATTGTTAGGTACGGTACGTGTTTCACTCTTGAAATGGTCATCTACCTGCTAAACATAAAGTTTAACGGCAGAGGTGTGGAGTCTGGTGCGGAGGAGCGTTGCTTTTCTCGAAATAATAGTGTTTGTTTTCGAGTCTCAGTTCTCAGTACTTTCAGATTTACTACTCTTACGACAGACGGCTTCGCGAAAGTTGTAAGTACGAAACTAGAAAAAACACCTTTGGCAATTAAAGTATTCGTAATCGTATAATTGTAAGACACTTTTTTTGTCCGCACCTTCGCTCTTAAGCTCTTAGTGCTCAGTGCTCCATAAAGATGAATGAGCTCTGTCTCTGTCGTCACTTTTTGCCTCGCCATCTGATAGCAACAACAAATACATCCCTTCAATAACAAAGAAACATAATAGCGTGCCACATAAGACGAGGTTACAAATGCTTCGTCTTTGGAATCGAAGTCCAAACACTGCTTCGGGGAAGAAGGGCCACGAAGGGGCCAAATTAAATAATAGCAAACCGCAAGAAACTGCCACGAACCATGGCAATGAAAAGGAAAACGGCGTCGCAACACACTTGGAATCTCCTCAGCGATCGTGTAAGAGCCAGAACAATGCGCAGTTGAGAGATATCGATCTCCTGTTAGAACCGTGCATGGAATCTGCTCCTTCCATTGCACATGAAAGCATTAGGGAATCGCAAAATCCGTTGTGCGCAACCAAAACGACTGTAGCCCCTCAAACTACCGAAGATCCGCACGAATGGGCCTATGAAATATGGAGAGAAATGGGCTTGATGGGATCGAGAAAAAGGTGATACCACAGACAACGCTTCTTGTTGAATCCCATCTGATTTCAGACATTATCGGGGGGATCGAAGATAGAGTACACCAGCAACAACAGGAAAAACAAGAGGAGTTGCGAAAGCAGCAAGAATTGCAGCACAAAAAGAAGGAGAATGAACGGCGAGAACAGAACATGGCAGCCCTGATCACTCCAAAAAGCTCAACATTCCCGAGCACCTTCAACGAGCGTGCTCGTCGACGAATGAGTCTACCTTCGCAACTTACCCAAAAGAAACAAGAAGGAAGAAAGAGCTTTGCCAACATTCTCCAGCACTGGCGTGAAAAGAGTGATGACAAGCCAAATGCTCACTTTTTGTCACCTGGAAAGCTTTCCCCACTGAGATCATCGCGAAGTACATCGAAGGACGAGCCACTAGCCCCTGTGGGGGTGGCTTTCCACGTGGAAGGGTCCATGATACAACGGTAGTTCGTACAACTGAGTCAAAAATTAAACCGGACGACGATTCTGCATGTGTTAGTCAAGCATCTAGAATCAGGGAACAGTACTTTCAGAGTCGTCGCGACACAAGAGCAAGTTCGAGGGGAAGAACTCGAACCCAGGCTCCCGAGGCTGGTCAGGATGGCCTTGGACGAAACATTCGTCGAACAAGATCTGCATCTAGAAGCCGCGGTGACTTTAGAACTGCCGTTCAACAAGTTCTTGAAAGTGTCGATGCTGTACACCCGCTACCCCGCTCAAAATCGCCACTTTTCGCAAACACACCGACACACCGAGATCATTTTGAGTACCAGAGAGAAAATAGCATTAATAATTCACATGCTGAGGTTGATTTCGTCCCGTCACCTTTGGATCATAGGGGAAAGTTGAGAAATGGAGCTAAATACCAGCGGTCGAAATCGGCACCTCGTTCTATCGATCGCAACACCCTTCACAACATGTCGGATGCTGATCGACAAAGCAGTGGATTAGTTTTTTCGAGTCCAGAGAGGGATGTAAAACCAAGTCAAGGCAGCAAACGCCACACGACGGATTTTATGAACCTCACAAAAGTTACGAAAACGTTCAACACCGATGATAACTGTTCTATCCCGTCACACGTAGAAATTGACGATGATGAGCACTATTCCGTGGCTGATAGCAAGCTTACCGACATCCGAACGGAGTGTGAAAGTCTTGGTCCTTCGCCAATTAAAACTCCAGCCGATTCACCTTGGACCAGGTACATTCACTCGAAGGTACATACTACGCAGTCAGCCATTGGCAGTGCTTCGCGAGACGGACGACCGTGGCACCGTGACATCGTTATCAACAGAGTGGGTAGCATTGGTGATTCGAGATTTCCTGCGGACGGCGAATGTTTCTGTTCGAGCGGACTGTTTGCTGGAAAGGATGACTTGATCGACTTCTTCCTACCATTGATGGGGACTGGATGTACGTGCGGTAAGTACTCAACCGGTCTACGTAATCCTGAAGAGCCAACTTCGCTTGAAAACATTCTACGTCCTTGGCAAGTTGATTTCCTAGCCGGATTCGGCATCTACCGAGGTGATGAAATGGTCAAAGCACATCATCGTAGTGGGAATGCGCTTACTACCGCGCTACGTCAATACCAAAAGAAAAAAGGAAGCTCATCATTCAGAACTAAGTCTTGTGTCATGGCCCTTGAGATCTGGGCGAAGACGTGCAAAGCATTCGTTCGCTCGATTCGCAAACAATTGACCGAAGGTACCGTGGAGCTCAAGCTGCCCAACACCCTTTACATTCTTTCTTCGTTCTTGGAAAAGCTACCTGTACATAGAAACGATCTAAATATGAGCTCGAGCTCATCAATCGCCTCGGGTGCATGGTCTGTCACACACAGTCGGACGCCTCTAGCGAACAGTCCATACGAAACAATCGGAATGAAGTACGTGACCCGTGCGGAAAGTTCAGATGTTTCCGAAGTTTAGAGAAGGATCATTGGAATTTGCACAAACATTTAATTAAGTCTTGGTTAGTCGAGTAATTAAGCGCCCCGAATAAGTTACATTGAATTGATAATAGCTTCAGTTGTTGCTACACAAACTCACGTAGCTGATATAAGCATTGACGCGATAGAGCATTGTTTTTCCGAAAGAAATGATAAAAGTTTAAACTCATGAAACAGCCAAAACTAAGATACTCGTTCAAGGCCTTCAAACTGTACAATCGAGTTTCCTCGAAGGACAACTTGTCCTAAATATTCGCCGTTTGCCTCATTCTCTACTTGCTCTAGAACTACATTAAGGAACGCATCGTAACCTCGCAAAGTTCCGATGATACGTCGATTACCATTCAAAGACACACGCAAGCGCTTGTCCTGTAAAATTGATATGCGAGCTTAGGTGTGAATGGAACGCGAGAGCAAAATCAGAAAAGTTAGCCGCGCTGCGAAACACTCACCATGAAGCGTTTTAAATCCGGTCCTTTTTGAAATTTCGGAGCCATGATCACTACAGCGACGTAGTGTTCTACTAAGAAACTACTTAATCGAGAGGTAATCTATTGCAGAGGCAACGTTCCACGATGTCGCCAACCAAATGAAACGTAACAGTAACAACAACAAACCTGGTCGAATTAAAGCTACGGTTGACGGATGTACGATGAAACGCGGCGGATCGCAATATTTTGGTTGTTGTTTATTATTTTTATTCTTTCCCAATCGGCGGCGCAAAGCAATCCCTTGCAAAGTCCTGGTACAAATACTTTTAAGTAACCATCAGCCATGGGTGATATAGATACCCCCGATGAATATACAAGCGCGCGCAAGCTGGTATTGAGAGCCGAGAAGCGCGAGGCTGCTTTAACCAAGAACAGCACTGGCGGTTTAGGAGCAGATTTTTCGCACCTTCCTTTGAAAGCCGACCACATTCAGCGTCCCGTTTGGACTTGTCCGGATGGAAGTATTTTTCTGGAGGCGTTTCATGATCTCTATGTTGCTGCCTACGACTTTTTAGTAGCAATTGCTGAGCCTGTGGCGAGGCCAGAGTTTCTACATCAGTAAGTTGTTGCTGTCAATCGTATCAAGGCGTGTTATGACTTTCCTTTTCTCACCAGCGGCCTTGTTTATTTTTTTGCAAAGATACAAACTCACGCCTTATAGTCTTTATGCTGCCGTGGCAACTAACATAGAAACTGAAGCGATCATTAGCGTTTTGGAACGGTTGTCAAAGAATGAACTGCCCAAAGAAGTGAAGAAGTTCATTCGCGATTGTACCATGAAATATGGCAAAGCCAAATTAGTACTGAAACACAATCGATTTTATGTGGAATCCGAATTTCCTATAGTTCTTCGCGAGCTTCTTCGCGATCCGACCATTGCTCAGGCTCGATTGATGGAGGACACGGAGAACGTAGACGAGCAGGGTTTTACAACCTACACGAAAGCAGAGGAAATGAAGGAGAATCTACAAATACTCCGAGAGCCCGACGAAGACAGCGACGACGAAGACAGAGATGAAGTACAGAAAGTCAAGAAACCTACAGTCGTGGTAAGCTTTCAGGTGAAAGCCGAAGCCGTCGAGCAAGTGAAGCGCCAAGCGATTGAATTGGATTATCCGCTCATGGAAGAGTATGATTTCCGAAACGATCAAATCAATCCTAATGTACCGCAATTCGATTTAAAACCTCACACACGGATTCGGCGGTACCAAGAGCGGTCCCTAGCCAAAATGTTCGGAAACGGCAGAGCGAGATCGGGAATCATTGTGCTACCCTGCGGCGCAGGAAAGACGTTGACCGGAGTAACCGCGGCACAAACAATTAAGAAATCTGTTGTATGTCTTTGCACAAACGCAGTCTCTGTATTACAATGGAAGTTTCAATTTCAGCTATGGACTAACATTCCCGATGAAAACATTGCTGTGTTCACATCCGATCGTAAGGATACAATTAACCCAGGTGCATGTGTACTGGTGACCACTTATACCATGGTTAGCTTTTCAGGGAAACGCTCCGACAAAGCACAAGAAATTATGGACATAATCACCTCCCGTGAATGGGGGTTGCTGTTGATGGATGAAGTCCACGTCGTCCCAGCCAAGATGTTTCGTCGCGTAGTTGGTTCCGTAAAGGCCCATTGTCGACTGGGTTTGACTGCAACTCTAGTCCGAGAAGACGATCTTATCAGCGACTTGAACTTTCTGATCGGACCCAAGCTTTACGAAGCAAATTGGATGGATCTTACTGCGCAAGGCTATCTTGCCAACGTGCAGTGTGTCGAAGTGTGGTGCCCCATGACAGGTCCATTTATGAAGGAATACTTGATGGCCTCCAACTCTCGTTTGAAGCAGCTTCTCTATGTGATGAATCCGAGCAAGCTTAGAGCCACAGAGTTTCTCGTTCGCTTTCACGAGGAAAGAGGAGATAAAATTATAGTTTTCTCTGACCTGGTGTACAGCCTGAAAAAGTTCGCCGAAATGTTGAAGAAGCCTTTGATCTACGGAGAGACACCGGAGTATGAACGACAAGCTATTCTAGGAACGTTTCGTTCAACGGATACTGTGAGAACCATTTGTATCAGCAAAGTCGGTGATACGTCAATCGATCTTCCCGAGGCGAATGTCATCATTCAAGTATCATCTCATTTCGGATCACGGCGACAAGAAGCACAACGGTTAGGACGAATTCTTAGACCTAAGTCTTACACTCAACAAGATGGTAGCAATCGGTCGTCTTTTAATGCATTCTTTTACACCTTGGTCAGTACCGACACTCAAGAGATGTTTTACTCTGCCAAGCGTCAGCAGTACCTGATTGACCAAGGTTATACCTTTAAAATCGTAACGAACCTTTGCGAACGAGCAGATAAGGAAGCAGTCGAGAAAGGCTACGCTTACTCTACACCAGAAAACGACCGAGATCTCCTTCGCACAGTGCTAGGCAGCGAAACAGAACTTGAAAAGGACCAGAGGGCGGAGGACACTGCTATACGACGCACCAATGCAGATGGAGCCGCTTTAGCCGATGCAAGTGTCAAACGCACAGCAGGTCTTACGATGGCACAAATGAGTGGCGGGACTGGCCTCAGGTATCGCGAAAGCTCGTCAGGTTCTTCGAAAAAGCACCCCCTCTTTGCAAAGCGACAAAGACAAGGGCGTTAGTGGTATCAAAGATGTAATGATAGCCGATACGCATAATATTGTATACTTTATAACTAGTTGAAGAACGAACTTATTTTGAATATCACACAACTACAAATTAGATGAATGGACTTGATCTTCCAACGCTTTGATGCCTCCAATGGGTCGGCTAATGTATTCGCCAGCTTTCATCTTATCTCCTTTCTGTGACTTTTTGAGATTTACCGTCTTGGTCCACTCAGGCTTGGCGAAGCCTAAATTTTTCTTTTCCTTTTCTACTACTTCACTGATTTTCGTAATTGGAACTGCCAGAGTGGCACCATGCTTGAGCAAATCGCCCTTTTCGGTGGCCCGTAGTACCGTCTTTTTCGCCCAATCCGGCTTCTTCCAGGCCAATTTGTCGTCGTCGTCGTCGTCTGCTGCTGCTGGTTCATTTTCTCGTGCAAAGCCTGCAGGTCGATGAAACGTAGTTGTCGGAGCTCGTGACGGTTCTGTCTTGGTCGCAGGTGGAGATGGAACTTTGACGGGGGATTGGGCTAGTTTCGTTGGGGATGATGGTTTTACGGATGTCGGAGCGGCCACCGGAGATTGGATCACAGGAGCCGGCGGAGAGACAGGGGATGCAGGCTCCTCCACAACGACGGAAGCCGGTACTTGTACCGGCGTTTGCACCACAACTTCTGGGGTCGGGACTGGTGCTGTCGGTCCAACCACAATAACGGGAGGCGGAGACGGTGCTACTGGTGTCGAAGGACCCTGTTTTAGCACGGAAGGGTGATCTTCTTTGACCCGGACCGGTGAGGCTTGTGACACGTAAAGAACCTTTGAAATTGACGTCTTTTGTACCGATATTTCTTTCGCGTCGCTACGACTGGAGTCGTCCGTGTCTTCATCATCGCTACTGGAACTTTCAACTTGCTCCTTTTTGCCGGGAGATGTGGGAATGGATGTTTCCCAGAACGATGTAATCTTGATTGGTTTGGATTCTATAACGACACTTGAAGATTCTGTATCGTCCTCTTCAAAACTTTCGTCCTCAACTTCTTCTTCTGTGTATTCGCTTTCACTCTCACTCTGTTCTTCATAGGATGAGTCGTCGCTATCGCTTTGGTCGTAGACTGTCATGGCGAAGGAAATAAAAGGTCAGGGAAATGGTGGCTGTCGGCGTATATAATATTGTTATGTTTGATCTCTGACTTCTGAGGAAATGGATTGTCAAGTACCGTACCAGTACCTCTGTTTACCATCGTCAAACCAAGAAGGAATGAGGTCTTGGTCGAGGGGAGCTTTCTCCATCCTTGCTTAGCCATTTCAGCAGTACTGACATTAGAGAAGGGTTGTGTGACTCCTATTGTACTTCCCGTGAAAAATCTGAGACATTTGCTTAGCGAGGTAGGGTGCGGAGTGCAACATGACAAGAGGAGTCGTCATGGTTTGGGTCATTCGTACAATCTGCTATCAAAGTTAGTAACAGTGGGATGAGACAGAACAGGACAAGAGACAGTCCACAAAATTAATTAGATGTTCATAAATCCGTTGGGTTGGGTACTTAAACTAATTCCGTCGACGCGCCCTGTAAGTACTTTTAGGAAGTCCGACGGTGCGACTTTCACGCCATTTTCCTTGCCACCATTTTCGTTGAGGTCGTCAACGAAAATGACCCGATTATTTGAAAAAGAAACACCTTCAGTACCGGTCCCTCCACTCTTTGACGCGAACAAACCAATTCGAAATGACATCCATGGAATACGAACGTTTCGAAAAAGTGCCTCGACAGTGCCGACAACAAATTCGTATTATTCACGTCGTAAAAACATTCCTATTTCATTTCGGAGATCGATCATGTCAGCGAAACCCGTTGTAAAACAGATAGTGCAGAATCAGGCGCCCCTGCCGATCGGGGTGGGGAGAGTTCCAAAGTGGTGGATGGATCTCACACCTCACGACACATTAGACCTGGCGGAACATGAGGCTCAAACGAAGATGCAGGAACAAATGTCTCATTACTATTTGAAACTTGCCGCTGCGGGTCTCGTAGGACAAGACGGTCATTTGGTGACGCTTCCGGATGGGCAACCCGATTGGTCGAGAATACAAGAACTGCGCATTCGATTGAATCCGAAGCTATTTGGAATTGCTGATAAAGACCCTGATTTTCCCTTGTATGAAACTGGAGAACTCTTGCCACATGAATTCAAGTTAAAGATGCAGGAAATGTACGGTGGTATTACGCCAAATCAACTTGAATACAAGAAATATGGGGCATCAAAAGACGATAACAAACCGAGTTGGGCAAGGATGAAATTGAAGCATTCGAAGGAAGGAGACATGATACGAAGTGGGGTAGATATTGACGAGGGCCCTAATGGTTATACGCGCCGTTTCGGTGGGTCACCGTCATCGGATTTCAGTGAGAAGCCTGCGGTAATGATTGTTGGAGGTAAAAGGCTAGTTCGAAAAATAAGACGAGTGCCAAAGAAGAAAGCTCCTTTATCACCCGAAAAATCAGCAGCTACCCAGGTGCCACACCACGACCAACCATCACCAAGAAGAAGTCCCAGGGCACTTTCAGGAGCTAAAGCAAAGAAATTATCAACACCGCAAGCAAACGGTAGGAGCACAACGTCTTCACCAAAACGAAACTCAGCTTCCCCACGGCGACGAGTGTCGCCTCCACCTATGCAGAAGCCATCGTTAAAAGCAACGAATGGTTCACCAAAGAGGCCTCAGAATTCGCAGATTTTAGAGCACAGCGCAACTAACGGAACACGCTCATCTTTTCCGACACACGCTAACGCTGTGGGTCAACAAAAAGCAAACCTAAATCGTCAAGAAAATAAGCAGCCCGTCCAAGCAATGTCACCGCCTCGAAGTAAGCAGGTTCCAGCGAGAACACCACCTCCAAGTAAAATGAGGCAAATAAGCGACGAGTCGGAAGCGCAGACGCCCGTAACTACCAACAACAAACATGTCCATTCAGAGCGGCTGATGAATGGCTCACTCCTGAGTGAGCCACCATCAATACGCGTCTCATCTTATCAACCTGTAGCACAAGGAACACACTTTCTGGACGCACGTGCTGGATTGAAAAAAGACGCCCCCGAAGCCCGCACCTAGTAACCCACCACCTTCCTGGAGACCTACGCAGGCGCCAAGTTCTCAAAATTACAAACAAGCGCAACCCATTGCAGTTACGCGTGGACCAGAGCAAGAAGAGCCACGAGTGACACATAAGCTAATGTTCTTAGCAGATGAAGATGATTCGGAGCTGGCGTTGGTAACCCCAGCTACCGACGAACGCTACGACGAAGAAGAATATGAGGAGGTCGAGGAATACTATGATCATAATGAGAAAGTAAATGGTGAAAATCTCTATTACGAAGAAGAGGAAGAAGTTCTTTCAATTCATGAAGTATTTGTGGATGAAGAGACTGTCGAAGATGGATCATCGTATTATGAAGAAGAGGTAATTGACGATTCTGGTGAGATTGAATATTCACGAAGAGGAAGAGGAGGAAGCGATAAGTGAGCTTGAAGCTAAGCTAGCAGCTAAGCAGGCTCAGCTGGCTCGATTTCGTTAGTTAACGTCAGGCCAACCAACAGTATAGTTCTTCGTTTATTTTAATCTTTTTTAGCAAGATGCTTCCTAGGTGTATGATATGGGCAATATGTGGCTATACGATTTTGCTGGATATGTTACAAAACTAGGCTGTTCCAAATACCGCATGGCAATCAATCTTCAATCTCGGTAAGAGTCATTTCTTCCGACTCCTGGTCTGTGTCTATTGGTAGCCCAGTTTTCGTTCCTGAGTGACGCCTTACATGTTCAGCAATATGCGTAATAGGTTTCTCTAACTTCCCCAACTTCTTCATCGCATCGCCTCTTCCTGATCCCTTTAGGTTCGGCTTCGTCCATTCCGGAGCATCCCACGTGTAATGTTTCCTTGCTTTGGAAGGGCTATGCATGAGTTTGTTTGGTGCCTTCTTCGCCCATTCCGGTTTTTTGCCAACCGTACTCTTTCTTTTCAACCTGCACATGCTTCTTCAGAACATCCTTCGGTTGTGCCAACAAGTTTATATCGTCACGCTTTCGATCAACAGTAGCCTTGGTAATAGGCTTCTCTAGATTCACGCCACTCCGGATTTGCTGCCCTTTCTCACTGAAACGCAGCTTTCGTTGATATTTTCCTCCGTAAGTAGGACGAGGAACAAAAGCCATGACCCCTTCTTCGCCCGCTTGGATACGTCGAATGAGTTCTTCCTTGTCAATTACATTACCATTCTCGTCTTCATATACGTCCTTGGCGTGGTGATCATTCTGTTCGTGGTACCTTTTGCCCTGCTTGGGAAAAGTAATAGGACTCGCCAGGTTGACTCCCTGGCGTACGTCTTGACCACGATCGGTCTGCTTCAACTTGTTTTCTTGAACCCAATCCGGCTTTGTCCACGTAAATACCTGATGTTCACCATCGAATGTATCGGCTCTGACGTATGTCTTTCTAATTCCTTTGGCCTTCTTCTCTTTGTTTTCTCTAGGTCTGCGTTGTGGGCTCGGTGGACATGCCTTCAAAATGGACCGTCCTGGGCTAGTTGGAGACTTAGGTGGCGCTTTCAACGAAACCGGTGCAGGGGCTTGCGGTGATGATGGAATCATAAGAGCCACCCGTTCTGACGGACCGGGTGCCATCTTAGCTTTCGGTTCTTGTTCAGGAGTAGTAAGTGGAGACATAAAGTCAACTGGTGAAGGAATTTCTTCGACAGGAATGGTAGCATCCATTGCTTTGCGAGCATCTGTTTCTTCTGCATCAGGCCTAGCCACTTCATCGTCACCTTGTTCTTGCTGCGGCATCGACTCTACTACCTTATCATCCTCCATATTGACCACTTCCTCTTCTAGTTCAACTAAATGCAACGGGACATCATCGATAACCATCGCAGAGCTCTCCGTTTGATGTACCGCATCACGGTCATCGTCACCCAATGGGAGTGCCATCATTTGCGATGTTGGTAAAGAAAGCGTCGGCCGAGGTTCCTCAATGACCGACCCTGTGTCTGAAAGACTACCATCATCCATATCCTCATCCGAATCGTCTTCGGTTTCGAACACGTAAAAGATTTCTCCGTCGACAATCTCAAGATAAAAGTCGGCATCGCCATCATCTTCAACGATTTCAATTTCGTAGCTATTATCATCTTCGTCATCTTCTTCATCCGTTATCATACCAAGCTGTCGTCTATTCGGCATCTCGCAAATATGAATTTCGTCCGCCCACATTATTTTGCGATTCTCTTTTTCCGGTGGAAGTATTTCAACAACTTCCCCTTCATTTTCGTCGTCTGGCATCAGAAAAGGTCGGGCTTCTGCCATATGTTCGCTCCATATCACTTTCTCCTTCTGATAGGGCGCCAGAGGATCCGTTTCGATGTCATCTTCTTCCGCCATCTCAAAGCAGTCGTTTTGTTTCAACAGGTAAGCCGCAGTAAATTATAGATTCAAGCGGCGGTGTCGCAAATGTCTCGGCCGGTAAAGGGCTCACCAGCAGTAATTTTATTAGACGCGTGTTTCAGCTTTTATTCTTTCTTTTCTTGTTATTCTTTTAATTCAAACTAATGTTTATGAACAAGAAATAGCAGAAGGGAGAAAAGAAGTCAAAGTTGGATAATTTTGCTCCCTTTTATTCATGATCAAGATGAGGCTGTTGTTAACCGCTTACTACGTCAACACACTATTCATTCGATAATTTACGACCGTAACCTACGTGAACAAACTCGATGGGCGGATGAAAGACTGACATTATTGAATTACTGTTGGGCTCGAAGGTAGAGCTAATGGCGCTTGATCTTCTTCTTAAAACAATGCAAAACGAGTACCAAAAGTCCTATGACTATGAGTACCCGGTATCGGTACCTGTGGCCTGTGGCCTGTGGAAAGTTTTTAGAAAAGAAAAAAGAAAGGACGTTTCAGGCGTCATTCTCTTTCAGTGGCACAATGACTTTTAGAACCGGTAAGTCTTCATCCAGACGAAAGCAAGTTTCAGAGGGCCGGACGCCGGACGACGGACGACGCACGACGCACGCAAAATAATGACCCCAATCAAAATGACCGAAATAATGACCTCTAAAAGCGCGCGCCAAATCGAAGTCTTGCCAAGGCAAGCCGAAAGATTGCTCTGCTTACTTTTTATCGGACAGTGTAAAAGATCTTTTAACTGCCCTTGTCTTACCACGATTGTAGACCTCGATCGCTCCTCCGTGCTTCTTGTGTGCAGCTGGCACAAAAAATCAAAAGAACATCAAACGGCAGAGCAACCTCAAAGATCGTTGCTATCACCACAGAGACGCTAAAACCATGGACGACGATAAAGATCTTTCCTGGAAGAAACCCGACTGGGCTACAAATGGCCCCAAGCTTCGGTCTACCGGAAAGGGCACCGACCTGAAATCGGGAGGCAACTTGGCCAAGCCCATCACAAATCTGCCGCATCAGAAACAAGAAGACCTGGATTTCAAGAAGCCCGAATGGACTGGTGAAGCTGCTGCCAAAGAAGGACAGCGAATCCAAGGCGATCTTGCGAAGCCTATTACGAGCCTTCCTCACACCGAAGGAAATCTCCAGTGGGAAAAGCCCGACTGGACGAAGAATGCTCCGATCAAGACCAGTGACAAGGGTGCTGCTTTGAAAGAAGGAAAAGAAATTGCTAGACCCATTGGTGGCATCAAACCTGTCGATGATTAGAAATCGACGAAAACTATGTTTTACCTTCTGCTTGTCGAACTTTCTCATTCCATTGTGTCTTGGGTCTGACGCCCGGTCGTGTAATGGTCGTGCAAATAAATTGATAATTATTAGATTTCAGCATACCTATTAACTTTTTTCTCTCATAAATGATATGACATCGTTATGGAAGAGTAAGTAGAGATAACGTCAATGGAATTTTTCTCGAGAGCTTCGTCGTCGAAGAATCTAGGAGAACGAGTGTCCCAGATCCAATGTGAAGGAGAAAGATAGAACATCATATTTCAAGAAGTAAGCTTTAGGCTTTATTATTTTGATGTTAATTTATAGATATTGGTTGATGCTCCTCGTCATGTTCTGTAGCTGGAAGATTTGTTAATTAGATCATGCATCATTCGTTCTCATACTGATCCTCAATCACTAGAGGGACTCGGGACTTACCAGTGCTACGTGGGACGCGGACGGACGTAGACCGTTGTAGGTAGGTACTTTGTACAATCAGCGTACCGGTACCGTACCTGATTACTGGTTACACATTCACACTCCTTCGATTAGTACAAATATCTGTTCGTTGTTCGTTGTTCACTGAGATTTGAGATCCAGGGATTCTCCACAGTCCACAGTTCACCAGTTTCGGGGCAACATCGATGACAGACCATAGACCATAGCCTATTAAGAGTAGCGGAGGTCATAAGTCATAACTGTATTCGAACATTGCGTATTGCGTAGGATGTAGATCAAGTACCGCTGCGTTTTCCGGAAGAACGACGAATGACCCGTTCAATGAACTGAGCACTGAGAAGTAAGAAGCCGCGGCGCAAGAAGCAGGCTTCGACTGGGTGCACTTTATTGTGTGTGACTTGAGGCATTGTACTGGTAACATGAAAGCGCTCCGGGCCTTTTTTTAGGACTACCAGTACGCGATACGCAATAACGCATTTTCGCGACTTCCCTTTCCTTTCAATGCAAAGCAAACATTTCGTGCCGAAAGCTGGAAGAAATCATAAATTGCAATCTTTCACTACCAAAACAGTGTAATCAGAGTCCATAGTGAACATGGCCGAATATTTGAGCAGCCCGAAAAGAAGAGTGGAACGCTCGGAGACTCGTTTCATGGCTCGTTTCACTCGATCAGTGAATTGGGAAGTGACGGAGAAGACTTTGAGGACGAATCTGTGGTCGTCGTTGAAAGTGATGAGGAGGTCGATGGGACGGATTCAAACGAGGAGGATCGCAGCATTGCAGCGGAAACATCGAATACTATGGAGGACGAAATGAGTACAAAAACACCCAGATCTGTTCTATCGAAGACTGAGATGATTCACGCATGTTCTACACCAAGCCCCAAGGATCCCAGCGGGCGAACCCATCATCTTCGAATCCCACCAGGAAGAAACACCTCCTTCTCGGACGAAAGTTTCCCTAAACCTCGCCGTGAATGCGACTCGCCTCCAAGACGGGGTGTCACTCGCAACATTTCATTTGATGGCCAAGAAGGGAAAGTGATTCTTTCCACTTTGGATAAACGGACGAAACCGAGAAGTTACAAGTCTTCAGGTAGCTTAGAGTTCATGCGCAGTGCAACCCGAACTCCTCGTCAAGGATTGGTTCGAAAATTGTCGGTCGAGGACTTGTTCGGACCCCAAAATTTGTGCGGCAGCAGCTCGAACATGAGCGCTGCAAGCTGATCGACCCTCATTTTTGAACAGTCTTGATTGCGTTTGCTCAAAATGTTTAGACCTCTATAGTCATATTTACTATTACATGACCTTTTCGATGTTAACTAACAAGAATAACGCTTGAATCTAGCTGATTCAAATCGTTGATAGTATTGCATGTTTGGATGAAGCCAAATACACCATTCTAGTAGACATCACTCGTTTGATTATTCTTTGGTAGAGAATCGATAGGAGCAGATCACCAACTCAAACGTTCTGAAAAATCAATGCGGCGGAGTTCCTACTTGTACGGAAAGAATTGAGTCACCACTCGGGTTTAGGCTCAGGTCATAAGTCATCGTTATTAGTACTCAGTATAGCATAGCCTAATCAGTTTTCGTCTGTCATGCCATCGAAAGCCATTCAAGAAAAGAAATGACCCACCTCCCCTCGCTTTCGTGAAAAGATCCCCGATGCTGCTTTAACCAAGACCCTCGAAAGCCGTTTATCAATGACCAGAACAAAAACGCAACCGTGGATAACCAAACCTAGCCACGTTACAACCATACAAAGCTTCAAAAACAGCAAATCATGGCTCAAGTGGAAGATTTACCTGTAGGAGTCGGCCGCGTTCCTGAGTGGTGGATGGAATGCACACCGCATTATATTTTGGATCTTGACGAGGAGCAGGCGCAGCGTCAGCTAGAGGAACAAATGGCAACATACTTCAATCAGTTTGCTGAAATCAACGATATGGGGGCTCTGTTTGACGAAGAGGGAAACTTGAAGCTGGGATCTGATGGTATCCCTGTTGCTTTCAACAGCAACTGGCAGGGCCGTAGCGAAAAAGGAGAAGAAAGCCCGGCGAGTCCGAGAGCCAGCGGTCGTAACTTTCGAATCGACCCGAAGGTGCTCGAAGGATTTGGTGTCAAAGAATCAGATCCGGACTATCAATCCTATTTACGCGGAGCTAAACTTCCTCCTGGCTTTATTGAGAAATTAAGGACTATGTATAGTTCCGAAGGTATTCCCAACAACTCGCATCAAACTGACTACGGAAGATACGGCCGTCAGGCGGAGCGACCGGCGTTCAAACCAAATTGGACTAAAACGAAGCTCCGCTCGACTGCAGCGGGTCAGAATATCCGTCAAGGGCAGTATGATGATAGTCCAAACAAGCACTACCGCCGCCGAATGCAAATGGAAATGAATGAATCGCTTTCTGTTCCGTCTGCTGTAGTGAATGCACCCATCCCTTTACCTCAAACACCAGTAGAACCAGAGCCTGTAGTCACCGAATCAACACCCACGCCGGAAGTGAGTGAGCAGGCTAATGAAACACGCGCAGAAGAGATCGAGACGGCGATTGAGATTCAGGACGATGGGGAAGATGATCTCACAGAGGAGCCGGAAGGTGAACAGGCGGGAGCCGATGAAAATGCCGAGTCCGATGGCGACGAAGAGGATGATGAAGAAGAAGAGGAAGATGCCGATGTCGATTTGGCAGACTTACAAGCCATTCTGGCAGCGAAGCAAGCCGAGCTGGCGAAACTGCAGGAACAACTTTAAAGAAGAAGTCTCTGTAATAAGTCTGTAGTATCCTTTACTCAAATGCATGTATCTTAGACAACCACTGGGTGGCAGAGTCTACTACACTACCAGGTAGCTTAACAAACAGCAGGTGACACATTTTGGCTAATGCATGCGAGTAGATCGCACGTTAGAAGAATTGTGTCAGCCTCGTGGTGATGTGCATTTTGTCCGCTTTCAACAAAGCTATCATATTTCTTGACGTACGCGAGAAACAGCCACAGTTTTTTCCGCTTCTTTCCTACCGTGTGACCAGTGCGCGAGCTGCATTTGTTCCGCTACAAAATGGATTAACTTGCGTTTCCGGCCACCCATGCGTGTAGGAAACAATAATACACCACTGTTTCCCGATTGTGACTCTAAAAATTCTATTATTTTCTGTCTTATTTCGTCCTCTTCTTCCTTGGTCCAATCTACAGTATCACAGTGAACCCTGTCTTTCTCATTATGCGTATTCAACAAATGATTCATAGTTTGAAGAATATCGCGTTCGCACAGCACGTCCGGTGGCATATTAACTGGATGATAAGATGGATATTGACTCACTTGACGCCAGGCCAGTATAATATCGTTTTTGGGACTCGCTTCCCACGGATCCATTCGCGTCAGACAAGTCTCATATTGAAATGCTTCTTGCAAAAACAAGCTTCGATCTGTCTCTAGCAAGGCTTTTGCCGTCCGCCGAGCCGCATTCCGTGGCGTTCGAGTTTCTGGCATGGAGCTGTAGTCCGCACTTTTGGCCAAGGCATCCCAATCACTCCTGTCACTACCAACGTGATTTGTCAATTCGGCTGGATTCGAATGTTCCGATGTTTTGACTTTCCGATTGTACTTGTTGACCGATGCGGCAGTCCCAAGAATGAGCTGACAGAATGTATTGGATTGAGGATACGAAATTGTGGAATGATTTTGACCGCTCGCTTGAAAAACATACGGATTGCCACCATCACCAGCTAATTTCCCCACACAGCATGGAGATATAACCATTGCCGAGGCCTTTCGTTCGGCAGCGACTCGTAACGCAACATCCGTCGCTTCTCCGCACAAATGTAAGGCCACCGCCATGTCTAAATGAGAGTCGAAAGCTTGAACAGGGCCATGGAAGGTGAACAAATTGGGAATGCAGGTTGCCTGTAGGTTCTTCGAGTTGTTTGTTGCTGTTGAGGCTGCTCCACGAAAAGACACTGCCGTGGCCGTGCAAAACTCCTTTACTTTCTCGTGCAATAAAGTTAAAGCAGGAGCACTGAGATCGACACAAATAATGCGACATTGAGGCAACGTCAACGCCAGTGGGATTGATAAATGTCCCGATCCTCCTCCGAAATCGACAATTGTATAAGATTCTTCCACCTTTTTCGTGGATGTTTCGGAAGAAACCACTTGTTCTGGTAAAAGAGACAAAATGCAGCGCATCAGCGATTTTATCTGATCTTGTTTGCGCTGGGCGCGAACGGGATCTTCAATCTGTCCCTGTTTCCCTGTTCCCTTCCATTCTCGAAATGGATGAGGCGGAGAAGGCAATTGCGAATACCGCGGTGTGATGTGCGTCAACAACTTTGCCACAACTTGTTCAAAGCGCTTCAACTGCACTCCATGAACGCTTACGGTTACAGTTTCTGGCATCGGCAAAAGCCAAAGCTCACAATCGCAATATTATCATTATTTTAGGAGTACAAGGTACGGTACCAGGTAGTTCTTTGTCGTCGTCCTCATTGCGGGGCGGCTAAAACCCATGGTAGGGTACTCAACTTTTTAACGGTACTCAAACTGTATCCGCCGAAATTCTTTCACGTTTTATAGTACTGAAAACTCAGCTTCCATTTTGTTGCACGCGGTGTGCCTGTGGCCGCTGTGAGGAGAGCTCCTGCTCGTCGTCCTATAATCTCCGATAAAAAGCCGTTGCTATTCAATTAATTGCACGCCACTTCTTACTGAGAATTGAAAAAATACATTCATTAGCACGAACAACATGACAAAGCCACGAAAGGCCCGGAATGCAACAAAGCGTGCCAAGAAGGAAAAGACGCAACCGAAAGAAGAAACGTGGGTCGATCGGATTGATTTTTATCCGGTGAAAGCAAAAGAATATCCACAACAATCCACAGAGATATCTATCATCTCATGGAATATATTGGCGAATAGCTACTGTAGCCGAAGATCACAGAGCAATCTACCAGCCGCGTATCAATCGACGGTCTTTTCTCCACATCGACGCAAAGCACTCATTTGTCGGTGCTTGCGAAAGTTGAATGCTGATGTTTTTTGTTTACAAGAAGTCGATATGGACGATGTTGGCGACACTCTACGAGAGAAAGGTTATGTTGGTGTCGAAACACCGCGCAGTCAAAAGGGTGGAGGCAGTACTGGGGGGAGAGTCGATTCCTGTGTCGTTTATGTGCGAAATGCCGATTGGATGATTTTGGAGGACGAACTCGTTCGGCTAGACGATCTGGCTTTTCTCTTGGCAGATAATTGCAATGTACCTGATCAGATTAGCAGTGGTAACAATGGAAATCTTCAAGGTATTCAGCAATCGTTTCTTCGTCGAAATGTTGCCCTGCTCGTTCGCATTCAACATCGAAGGACCAAGCAGACCGTAGTTGTGGCCAATGCGTAAGTTTTCCCCGTTTTTCTTACAGGGAATCACCCTATTTCATTCACCTCACGAAACTTGAGAAAGCCATTTGTTTTGGCATCCAGCCTTTGAGTATGTCAAAGTATGTCAAGCGCATTATATTTTGACGCGCGCCCGGAAATTCTGCAAGGATGACGAAGCTTTTCTTTTGCGGGGGACTTAAATTCACGGCCAGGGGGAGCGACTCATTCGTATTTGACGCAGGGTATCATTAACATGAAGCATGTGGCTCCATGGTACAATGAGCCTGGTCTAGAAAAGGATGAACTTGTAAAGATTGTGGATGATATGGGTCAGCTCATCTTACATTCGGCTCCAAGACAAAGTACTCCTTGTGCACCCCGATATCTACTGGATTTCACTCTAAATAAGCTATGTCGCTGGCTGCGAATCATGGGTATTGACGCCGAACTAGAAACGGAAGAAGAGGAACGGCTTCGCACGACAATGGACAAAGACGAACGAAGAATGATTGTTCTGGAAAGATGTAGGAAAGAGCGCCGAACACTGGTTACCACTTCAAATCGTCTTTTACAACGTAAAGATTGTCCGAGTAGTGCTTATTGCATTAGCCCAACTGGTCTGCGAAATCTAGAGGGGGCGCTAGCGCAAATGCTGGTCACACACGGCGTCGTGTTGGAGCCTTCTAAATTTCTTAGTCGATGCGTCGTGTGTAACGGGCTCATTGTTTGTGTCGAAGATGCCTATCAGGCTAAAAATATTCTTATAGCCTATGAAGCACCAGAAACTTTAATTAATGATGCCGAGGGAAACAGCTTGGAGGTTTATCAATGTGACGGTTGCAAGCAGCCTTACTGGTGGTGTGATATTCCGACGAGTTCTGCATCGCGCGTGAAGACAACAGCAACGCGATTGCTGAAAATTTGCCTACGCGCGGGTGTTCCATATACAGGTAGACTTGGCATCTTTGATCATGTCTCAGTAGAACAATTGAACTCGGATGGCGGCGACTTTCCTGAAACCAATCTCGAGTCTCGGTTAAATGTCATTGAATGGCTAAAGTGCGAAAACACAGCATGCCCATTCAGACTGGAAAGCGCATATGCAAAAAAAAGACAGCAATGCCAATGTGATCGGTGAGCTCTTACCTTTTACCAACGTAACACACGATTTCGTGGATACGCTGGATTACATATTTTTCGATGCAAAGAAGATGGAACTGACGCACCGGCTTTACGTTCCGCAAAGGGTAAACGATCTTAATTCAAGCAGTATCGCCCGAGGTCACTTACTCCCCAGTAGTTCATGGCCGAGTGACCACCTAGCAGTTGGGTCTCGCTTCGTTTTGAATGAAAGTTTTCCAACACAAATTGAGCAAGCTAAAACACCGGTACCGAGGATCGCCAATGCTACTCAGCAACGAGGCAAAGACGAGAACTCACCTTTGACCTTTCAACTCTTGAATTTTGCCAGCCAATTTATTCAAATGCAGATGATCAGATCTCGTTGGCCGGTTCTCAAAACGGAGATGCACAAGCCTCGCGTGCCCCGCAATTGAACTTCTGCCAGCCTTTTGGGCTGACAAGAGAGGAGCCAACGACTCCGTCTGGTGTAGTCCATCCCACTCAACCTCAAACCAATGGAGCCCTGGTACTACCAACACAAAATGTGACACACGACAATAGGTGTGCATGTGGATGCGTGCCAAAAATACCGTCTCTTTTTGAAATGGCCGAGCTCCGCCGACAAGCGAAAGTTCGATCAATGGCTAAAACCATAGCTATTATTTAACTAGAGAGCTTACTAAGACAGAAAAGTTTAAAAACACAACGCGGCTCAACTTAAGTAATGGCTTGTAGTATATTATTAATGTGTCAGTAGCAACATATGGAGGACCATATTGCAATACGCGGGATCGCGCACTCGTTCGATGCGGTAAACAATTGGCAAAGAGTCAAAGATAAGAGCAAACGGGATTAAGGCTTCAAGGAGACAGCACGCGCAGCCTCAGCGAACGATTTCCGCTGTGCTCTTCCCCGATCATCAGCAGACTTTGCCTGGAGACCGCCCCCAGTGGGAGCGGCGTCTTTATTTTCTCTAGCTTCCTTTGAAGACGATTTTGGCTTAAGCAAAGCTGCAGCATATCTCCCAGGGACTTCGTTATAACATAAACAATCAGTCGGGCTATTTGGTTCTAATGATGAGCGAATTCTTTCGTTCGAAGATACCGTGTCCGCAGTTTCTTCAGATAGTCCTGGGAAGTCACTTTCTTCAAGCAGCCGAGGTGGGTCGTTGACTTCTCTGCTGTGCTTGTTATCACCCTCTAGTGTGGGAGGTCCTGCTGACTTTGACAGTTCCCCAGTTCGAACCAGATTGTCGAGTTCTAGCGATTTCTTCTTATTCCGCCGAGGTCCTCGCTTCTTCCTTCTCCTACGTGCGACCTGCTCAGCAATCACCACTGCCACAGGATCCAAGGGAGGAGCTTGGTGAAGAGTAGAAGATTTTAGTCTGGCGTGAATGTACTCACCCGCCAATGTAAGACTTCGCAGTTGCATGACGACAGCCAGCATGGTTTCCTTCGAGTCACAATCCAGCTTAATAAACCTGCATGAAAATTGAAACAAATTAATAAGCACAATAGCGTCGTCGCGAAACATGTACTGTACAAATAGTGCCGCACTCACCAGCAGTTTGCTACGTCTCGATGCACGCTCACGACGCTAGGACAATCTACCACTTCGTTAAGCAGTAAATGGCGAACCTGCTCTTCACTAACACCAGGGTGTACATCTCGGAGAAGTATTGTTTTAACATTTGTCTCGGATAAGCTGTTTGAGACATTGCTCTCTCCAAACGAAACCATACTCAACTCAATACCAGGCTTGATGCGTATCCCTTCGATCGTGTTTCTGGCGTGTCGATCATTGCTCTCCTCTAGGATCTTTCCAGTCAAAGTGTCAATTTCTTCTACTTGCAAGATGGAGGTCTCACTTTGCTGAATAGACCGCACAATCATGTCCATTCGCGCTTCCTCCTCTAGATACTGCCTCGTCAACGTAGGTGTCGCCCATAAAATTCCTTTCACTTTACCGAAATTAGCAAGGGCTCTCACAGGGACACAGCCGTCGTTCAGTTCCTGCAGAGTTCGAAGATACGTATCTGTTTTCATATTGGAGGGTGAAAAGTAGTAAGCAATTTGTCTCTCCAGTTGCTGCTGCAACACATACGTCAGAGCCGCATCGCGTTCTTGCTTTTGCAGTTGTTTCTTGGTCGCCTTCGAAATGGTGACCGTGGAGTTAGTAACCGAATCTGTGCTGGTCGCTGCTGTTGTTGTTGACGTAGACTCGCTTGGCTGGTCGTTCGGAAAGCCCGAACAACTTGCTGATGGACTAGAAGTAACGCTTGTGGAGGAATTCAACCTTCTGACAGCTTCTTCCGATACCTCAATGAAAGCACCAGTTGTCTTTTGAAGTTCCTTCATTTCTCGGAAGTCACTTGACTCGGTGAGTAACTGTGATCCAGTCATTTAAGTTCGAATATGTTCTTTGATAGCTGCCAATTCGAAAGACAATTACTTGAAAACGGCCTCGGATTCTGTTATTTAGCACGAGGTTTCGAAATTCGTTGGCAAACCTTTTGTTATTGGCAAGGTGGCAAGACTCCGGATTAGCTCTACCTTCGAGTTCAGTTCTAATACTTGAAATGATGAAGCCAAGTACTTGTTCATTGACTAATTGCTTTCTTTCCAAACGGATGATCCGAAAGATGAATGTTGTTGTGATGCAAGTTGAATTAGAATATCTGAAGGTCCAGTCAGTCAGGCGAGTCTCGTCTACAGTTTTACTATACGATGCAGTTCATTCCGGTTATGGACTCAGTTGAGTCCCGTGTCTGAGACCACGTACACGCGAGTGCGGGCCAAAACTCGTGTCGGAACGCATTCCGAGAAGTTGAACTTTTTTCGGCATGTGCGATGAACGTATCCTAAAAACGTGACTGAATTCCGTGACCGGAAAGAGTGACTTAGGTAACAGTGTGACAGATTGCGACTGATGGTTTCTTTGAATTTTTGCTCGGTGGAACGTTGAACGGCGGTGTCGCTTACAAAGTGTGTTGTGATTTGTGATGGATGTTGTGGTGTCGGCATTCTTTGACAACTCGAATACACTTCGTCGTTCTCTATCTTATTGCAACGAAAGCGATCTAAAATGGGGAACGTAACGACGGAAAAAGGTCGAAGGTTTCAGAAATACCTATATCTCCTACTAATTCTATGCCTAAGATACCCAAGTTGTCATGCTCTCTTAAATACAAATCCTCCCACTAGCACAAGGCTACCGAAAACGTATGCCCGCGCTATGAAATTTCCCAGTCAAAAGTTTCAGTCCAGAATTTACAGCAGTGCTCATGATGGTCCTATTGCGCGCGCCATTCAGAAATTTAGAGACCGACCCGGAACTCATCTTATGATTCCTCTCATCGCTGCCTTTGTCGGGTGGTTCACCAACTGGCTGGCGGTGCAAATGATATTTTATCCTATTGAATTTCGCGGAATTCCATTGTATCGTCGACAGGAAGTACCACTGGGCTTGCTTGGATGGCAAGGTATCATACCTTGCAAAACGAGACCGATGACGGAAGCAATGGTGCACATGTAAGTCGATGAATGAGACAGAATTTCGCGTTGTTTTGCACTCAAAGGCCGTTCAATCGTTTTTCTTCAGGGTTACATCTCAGCTTCTTAGCGTAAAGGACGCATTCGCTCGGTTAGATCCTGGTCAGGTGGCTAACTTACTGGCACCAGAAGTCCCTGCATTGACTCGATCTGTTTTGAAAGATGTTGCTCCAGGATGGTTGACAGGCCGGCCGGCAGTGCTAATGTCCGGCCTGGGAGGTATCTCCCAGGGCGCGGTTCGACATCTCAACATAGAATTTCTCAGACAACTGACGATTTCGATACAAGCGAACATCGATACCGTCTTCAATCTACAAAACTGTGTCGTGAATCAAATGCTTCAAGACCGAAGTAAACTGGGGATCTTATTTCGCAAGTGTGGGCAAAAGAATTGGACTTTCTTACAAATAGTGGCTTGTGGTTTGGTTTCTTGTTGGGGATCATCCAGATGGTGGTCGCTTTGTTTTGGGAGAATCCATGGAGTTTATCCATCGGTGGGGGGATCGTCGGCTTGGCAACAAACTGGCTTGCCTTGAAGTGGATTTTTCAGCCAGTGGATCCGGTGTCACTTGGTCCTTTTGGAACGATTCAGGGAATGTTTCTACGTCGTCAAAAAGAAGTGGCCCAGGAGTTTTCTAGCTATTTTGCCAACAACGTCCTCAATGCTGAGCAGCTCTGGAAGAGTGTTCTTACGGATCTGGAAACCAAGCCCGCATTTGCTGCTCTATTTCGTGATCATGTCGAGCGATTTTTAAGCAAACTTACGTTTGGAACGATGTTGGGACTAAAGCCAGAGACTATATCCTCATGGTCAAACGCTGCAATTGAAAAACTTCCACAGCATGTTCCGGTCACATACTCGTACATGGACAATCAACTAGGTTTGCAAGACACCTTACGTGTTCGAATGGAAAGAATGACTAGTCGCCAATTCGAACGCGTATTGCATCCCCATTTTGAAGAAGATGAGTTGACGTTAATTCTAGCAGGAGCGGCGCTTGGTTTCTTGGCCGGGCTCGTTCAACAAGGACTTGAAACAGGTGCGATCCAATTCCCATCAAGAAGACGACTATGGATTTGGTTTCGACTTCGAATACAAAGACCTCTGCGACGCTTTCGAAATAGAAGATCTAGGTGATATATAATGATTGTAAGACTATTTCTAAGCTTCATTATCCGCTTTGAAATGACGTTCTCTTATCATTAATAAGAATAATAATTATTTTCCGCCCCGCTGTAGTGCTTCGTTGATTTCCTTCCAAACTCCTTCCATTCCTTGGTTGGCGTTGACTGTTCGTACCACTCCGTGCGGCTTGTAATGCGTTAAGATAGGGACCGTTTCCTTGTGGTAGCTTTTGAGACGGGCAACAAGTGCCTCGGCAGTGTCATCCTTACGCTGCATCAACAAATCGCCAGTTTCATCATCTTTCATCGTTTCGGGGATGGCTTTTCCGTTTTTATCGAGTTTCATCGACTTGGGAGGCGCGTATTTCACATGGAAGGAACGTCCCGATTCCTTGTGAATCCAACGTCCGCAGATGCGCTCCTCGAGAACCGAATCGGGAACTTGCAACTCAATGACTTTACTGACACAAGTTCCTTCCTCAGCTAACATTTTATCTAACGCTTTGGCTTGTTGCAGAGTGCGTGGAAATCCATCTAGAATGAAACCGAATTTGCAGTCCTCATCCTTGATGCGCTCTTTGATGATCGCCACAACAATATCGTCCGAAACAAGACCACCCGCTTTCATGATAGCGTCTGCTTGCTTACCAACTTCGGTTTTGGCCGCCACAGCCGCACGCAACATATCGCCAGTCGATAGCTGCGGCAATCCCAACATGTCTTGAATGGCAGGACCGTGTGTTCCCTTGCCAGCACCAGGAGGTCCGAACAAAATCAAAATGTTGCGCGGCCAATACTTTCCGAACTTGTCTTCGACAGCCTTGACTGCTTTTTCGGTGGATCCAAAAAACGAGTTCCACGTAATCTGTGTCTATATCGTCGTACGGAAGGATGGATAGTGGTGAGTATGTGAGAAGGAATGACACAAAATCATCAATATGCAACAAGGACACGAGATAATACACAATTTCATTTATCAATGAAAAATCACACATACCTCCTGACGCTGCAACTCTACAATAGTCGTAGCCGCAACAGCCAACCCAGCCGCCGTCAAAAGCGATTTGCTCGTGTTACTGGTGCCCTGTCGAAAGGCCGCCGTACTAGTAGAAAGACCACGACGTCCACCGCTACCAATATGGCGACCCGCCATGCGAAGAAGATTGGTTGTTTTAAGAGTGTTCATTGTGGTGTTTTCGTATTAATGAATTTGCTTGTGAACGATCCGACAAAGGCGAAGGAAAGAAGCAATAATGTTGCGTTATGTTGCACGGCGAAAAAAAGCCATCGTCGTCAATCGTCACGCGACGCGCACCACCAACCGCCATCATCCGTCGATGCCAAACGTCGACTATTGGAAAAGTAGTACAATGATACGAGTCACGATCTATCAATTTGGTCACGAGTCCGAAAGAGGGTCCAGCCTGTCCGTGCATCCTGGGACACATTTTCGATACGCGTTCCGACATGTCTCAGCATTGAAGTACCGCTTCGAAGTCAAGACTACTTATTTGACTTACATGGCTTTGAAACATACTTTACAGAGCTAGTGTAGTAAACCGTGTAATTATGCTCCAAAACGCAAGGGGATTGCCCATGATTTATGGCCCAATCTTTAGCTTAGTCTTTGCACCCACTTCATTCGCTTGCAACAATCGATTTTGGGACGGAAAACCTTTCCATCGCATTTCGTTGATTTATATTATCACTCTTCCTCAATAATATGGTATGACGACGAAAACAACGCCATAGGCGTGCATTTTACCGTTTAATGCTGATAAGTGGACACTCTTGCGGTCAATTCGAGTCGACCGAGGCCCGTGAAAGTGACCAAGATTGCATGAAACAAAGTCGACATGCATCATCAATCGTCAATCAACATAGTTTTCTCTGATCCTTGGCCACTTCATACGAAAGATGGCCGTCTTAGACGTTCAACTTATTCTTTGATAGGGAAATATCATTAATGAAGAACTCGTCCTTGTCGTTTGTGTCAGACAAGGAGGTGACAAACAGCTCCCCAAAACTAACACAACGGAAGTATATCCGAAGGACTTGTAACTACCAGGATATACCCAATAATGGCTTTTGTTTATGAGAACTGCACGTGGCTGGTTTATTCGAATGAAAGGACGGAAGTGTTACGTATCCTCTTCTAGGGTAATTCGTTACTTTCGAGAGAACACAAAGTACTAACGCCAGAACTCAGACAATCTCGATCAGCTTTTGAGCAAGCACAAACCTGGTCATTTCCTAATGTCTTGCCGAACTTTTATGCATACACAAACAATCGTTAAAAGCTGCTAAAACTGCCCGTCACGGAGCCTCTCCAGCAATACAATCTTCCGTCTTCTGTCCAACAATGACCGTTATGTCTACGTCGTACGTCGGAGTATTTTTCGCTTGCCGTCCATTTCGGGTAACGTCCAGTGAGGCATTTTGTGGGAGTGCTTGTGTCTGATTGATCCTGATAAATGTGGTAATATCTTAATTGTCAGTCCCTTTTGCGTTCAAAAATTTGCTCAGTTCTACTTCACCTAAAAACAACACCAGCTTGCGGCAACGAGCCATAGACGATTTCGAAGGAAGTTTCATAATTCATAAGTTACTTTAGCCGCGCACATTGGAACTTGGTCATTGTAAAATGTGAAGTAAGTCGATTCCCGGGTCCCGGAAGGTGTGTCGTCGTCGGTCATCCCTTCGTGCTTCGTGGTCTTACGTCATCGATCACTCGTTCACGTAAGTTTATTCTTATTAGCGTTCTCATCAACATCGAAAAATTATTTTAAACTCTCGGCAGTGCACTTGATAACGAAAGAATTATCTTGGAACTCCATTTTTTTAAGAAATGAAGATAAGCACAGTTGCTCTCATCGGCGCAGTCACAACGCCCGGCATTGTGGCTTATTCGGTCAATCGTCGATCGTTCCTTGGCCAAGTGGCTGCCGCATCGGCATGTGCACCTACGTTGGCCAATGCTGGTTTGTTGGATGAGTTTGGAACAGATCCGACCAAAATTGTTCAAGAAGAATCGAAAAAGCCCATTACTCCCGTCGTGCCGCAGAAAAAATCCGAGTCCGTCATCGAACCCAACTTGCGTTCCAACTACTACTACCCCACCAACAAGAAGCGCTACTTGCCTCGCATTCAAAAATGCAGTAACATGATCCCCAATGTCGCTGATCTACTGGGGTCACAGGACTGGGAGGCCGTAGATAGCTTTGCGAAAACCGTTGCGGATGATACGATTTTACCTCTCAAATTGTATACGTCTTCGCTGACCGGTGGCGGCACCAATGTTAAAGTGTCGTATACCAAAGATATGTATGTGTGCGCTGATCAATTTGAGACAAATCAGAAGCGTCTGCTTAAAGCGATTACCAAGAAAGACACGGCATTGGCTACCGAAGCTCTCGAAGGTATGTCCGAGGCCTTGTCGAAGTATCGCACGGTTGCCGGTTTGAAAGATGACATGGGAGATTTGCCCTCGGTCGATGACATTCGACGTGCTGCTTCTCGAACGCAAAAGCTTACATTTGAAGGAAAGATGAAAGAAAGAGACCAGCGAGCAAAAGCTGCTTCGTCATGATACTTTTTCTAATGCGAGATAAATGTTCAAAAACGATTTATTTGAAGGACACATTACTAAATGGATTAGGTGTATTGAAGTCTCAGTTTAAAATCATAACTCTTCGTCATGCTCTAGCTTTGCTTCACTTTTCCTTTCTTGGACGAAAAGAGGCACGACAAGGTGCATGTAATGAACATGCCGAGTATGGCTCCCAGAATCATAAGTATCACTGCCGCGTTCTTACGTACAGCCACAATGTGCTGAAAATCTTCACGAAGAAAGCGCAACTCTTTGTTTTCATCGAATAGGCGTTCAATCTTTCGTTTCGTAACATCCAAGAAACTAGGGGGCGCTGGTACTGGCAGTGCGACAGCATCTTTGTAGCCACCCTCGACAAACTGTTGTATGGCCTCCAGCGTTTTTAATCCTCGGTACTTGTACATCTTACGATCCGCAAAGAAAACAAGCGTCGGTTGGGACAAAATGCCGAAGCGATCCGCTAATTCCAGGTTCTCCAGGGTGTTGACGGTAGCTACGAGGACCGAGCCATCTCCGACACTCTTTTCCAGCTGTTCCAACGTCGGGATCATTTCCGCACACGTCCGTCCACACCAGGGCGCTGAAAACATAACGAGCCACTTTCCAGTTGTCTGTCCTGTGGAAGCTTGTGTTTGATGTTCAAAAGTCTTGTCGGTTAGAACAATGACTTCCGCTGCAATATTACAGAACAACATGAAGCTTGTAACGAGTTTAAATATCATTTTTTGCTTTTTGAATCTAGAGAGTGGTTACTGGTCGCGTAAAGTCTATTGTTGCGTATATGATGCTTGTAAAGAATCAAAGAGGAACTACTCCGAAGGATTCGCAATTGAAATAAGAAAATGGAGAGAGCGTCGTTGCCACGGTTCGTTCCGCGATCTATAAAAAAGGCCTGCGTGCAGCGTGCGAGTGCGCATGAATGGGACGAGAAATGCAGGGAGGCAGAGCAAAGGAGGTCGTCTGTACCGGTACCACGAACGAACAAAGCTTCCACGTGGTCCGTTGCAGAAAGAATACTAAGGTTCAAAATCAAGGAAAAAGTATGAAAATGTACCTCCATAATAACAAGACCGACATCTTCTTTAAACATCCTAGCGGGTCTATGTAACGAGAATAACAACTAAACTCGCTTGAATATTCGATCTTGTCTTCGGCTCGGCCTCTACTTGTGTTCCTGCCGCACCTGGTCTCTCAAGATTCGTCGTAGGATTTTTCCACTCGCCGATTTCGGGATCTCGTCTACGAAAGCAATACCTCCATCCAAGCGTTTGTATGGCGCTACTTGGTCTTTGACAAACTCGTACAACACCTTATCCGAAATTTCTTTGTCTGCCTTCAGCGTGACAAAAGCTCTTGGTAACTCTCCCGACTCCTCGTCGAGAACAGAAACAACGGCCGCATCTGCTACAGCAGGATGTCTCAAAAGTACCGCTTCCAATTCGGCAGGTGCAACGGGATAGCCTCGTACCTTTATCAACTCTTTCACTCGATCAGTAATGAAGAGATAACCCTCGTCGTCATAATGCACTAGATCACCGGTTCGAAGCCAGCCCGTTTCTGTTAGACATTCTGCAGTTTTGTCTGGATCGTTTAAGTAGCCCATCATTACCTGTGGTCCCTTGATGTACAACTCACCCGACTGATGCGGTGGTAAACTATTCCCGTGCTCATCGACCACCTTGGCAATGGTAGAACTCACGACCGGTCCGACGCTCCCGCTCTTTGACGCAAAGTCAGAATTCATGGCACCAATGGGTGATAGTTCGGACATACCCCATCCTTGTTTTACTTTTGTGTGAGGAAGCCGATCCATGACGGCCTTTTCCGTTTCGCTACTCAGCGGAGCGGCCGCGCTGATGATCATACCAAGTGATGACAAGTCGTAATTATCGACACTGGGATGTTTCGCCAATCCCAATAAAATCGGTGGTACCAAATGCGCCCTTCTGGGTCGATGTGTTTCTATCAGCTGGCAGAATTCAAGTAGATCGAAACGGCCACTGGAAGTAATGACCGTATGTCCTTTCCATGCTGGAAACAACATGCTAACTGTGAATGCGTAAATGTGAAAGAAGGGTAGGGGACTGATCAACTTGTGATCGGGAGGAAAGCCTATGCTTTCTACTTGATCAAATTGCAAGAGATTGGCGACAATATTCGAATGCGTCAGACACACTCCCTTTGGCATGCCTGTCGTGCCCGAAGAATAGGGTAATATGACAGGATGGTGTGACGTACTCCGATGAACAGCATGTGGAGTTGCAGTAAGCGATTCGTCGCTTTCGAATTGTCGCAACTGCTTCAAATTGATCACACCGTAGGGTACGTCTGCGTCAACATTGTCATCGGTAACGACAATGACATGCTGCACACGAGGACACTCTTTAACGGCTTCCAAAGCCACGAGAAGTGTTTTCGCATGCGCAATGAGGATTGTGGCGTGACTGCGTTGCAAAATGACAGGTAACTCTTGTACCGTACAGAGCGGATTGATGGTGTTAATTTCGCTCCCGCGAGGGCAACACTGAGAGTAATGGGAGCATAATCGACGTGATTCGGGCAATACAAAGCCACTGTATCGTTTTCTTCGACTCCGAATTCACGTACAAAACAAGTCGCCATATTGACAGTGGATGTAGCGTAATCTTCAAACGTACGTTGCATCCCTGTGTGGCCGTCAATGATGGCAACATTGTTCTCGTTCAGGTAGCCACCCTTACTTATCGCCCAATTTTCCGAAACGAATTCAAACAACGGAGGGAAAGGTCCATCTGGAATAGGGGGAAAAGGACTGGAGTCACGAAATTTTGTCGGTAGCGACACGTTCAGAGACATTTCTTGGGTTTGGCAGTAGAAAGATCATGAAATGTATCTGGGCGTACCTTGTGATTAGATTAAGGCTGCATCTATCAGCTACAGATGACAGACTTCGCCTTGATGTTACTGCGCGCTTTAGAATTTGATGCAGCATCCTTTGCGGTCAAATTATGGGCGTCCTTCTGTTGTAATTGTAATGTAAGCATCGCGATAAGTAAAAAGGTTCCAAGTACAAGTATCTTTTTTGTTCTTGACAGATTCTTGACAGATATTCGTCATGAGCCGATTGATTATTGTCCGAGGCAGTTCTCATCCCCTGTCGCAGTAGGACACGATTGGAAAGGTCGCCTACATTTTTCATTACAGCTTATAGCTCGATGCAATGACCATTCGCATTCCTCTTTACAGTTCTATTTCGTTAAAAGTCTTACCAGTACTGTTACTAGCTAGAAAACACGCAGTAACAAGTAACACGCCACACACGGCGTCGATCACAACAAAGCACGCACAAATTCAACGGCGACGAAGTATTGTAGGGTAGTTTCGTGTTTATATTTCATTCCTCTTTCCTCATTTTCGATTCGAGAATGCCGACGACAACAATGACAGATATGACGGGGGAAGCGATTGCTGCAAACCCCAATTTGGCGGCGTGTGGATGGAATTTTATCGTGCTCATGTCACGTCAAGGCAAAATTCGCCTCAGCGAGTTCTTCTCCTCCTATTCGGAATCGGATAAACGACGCATTCTTCGCGACATTTCTTCGGATATATTGCCGCGGGCGCCGAAAATGTGCAACATTATTGAGAAAGGCACCTACAAGTTCGTGTATCGCCGATATGCCTCGCTGTACTTTGTGGTCGGTGTCCCCGAAGGGATGAATGAATTGATTGTGTTGGAGCAAATTCATCTCTTCGTGGAAGCATTGGATGGATATTTCAATTCCGGTGAGTTATGTTTGAAGTCACCGCTACGTTCATCTTTGTCTTGGGCGTCTCACACGAGATCATCATCTTGGTAACGCAGTCTGCGAATTGGACTTGGTCTTTTCACTGCACAAGTCATTATTAATTCTGTTCGAAATGTTCATCGGAGGAATGTTGTGCGAGTCTAACAAGCGCGAAGTGTTGAAAGCAATCGTGGAAGCGGAAGAATTGGTGGAGGAAATGACCAAGCCGGGTGAAGACACGGCTAGTCAGCTCGATGATGGGCTCTCCTTCCATGAACAGTTTCAATTGGGAAGAGCCCCAGGTCGTCGTACGAATCAACCCGGTCACGGAAGACGATAATTATTAGCTTGATAATGGTAATGGGAAGTTTGATGAAGTCATTTTGACATACTATACAACAAGGTGTAACAAACAAGATTGTATTCATGACCGGATACTTGTGATGTCGTCTTCCCATGATAAGCATGGTAGCTAAAATGCAGCTCATGTCAATGCCCTTGCAAGGAAAATGCGACATGCTGATAATGAGGAAGTCGGGCTGCTGGATATCGGCTCTTGAAACACATCGCACGACTATGCACCTCCAGCGTTGCTAGGGGCACCTCCGTCGTTCCTTGACGGTGCAGCATCGGGCCCAGAGGCCACAACATTCTCAACGACGGTATTGAATGACGAGCATCCAGGGCACTGGATCCCGAGAAAGTGCCATTGGCAATTGTGCGACTTCACTTCGCAGTCGTTGCACATGATATCAACGATTCGGTGCAGGTCAGCCGGCATGGGATGCTCCGCAATGTCACGAGCTCTGGCTTCCCAGGCCGCGGCCATCGATTGCTGACTGACCACTGTCTTTTTTGCAGATAGGGCACCGATAATCGAACCCCGCTAGCTTACGGAAGCAGTGAGCATGAATGGCGTGTCCGCAAGGCAAGTCTTGAGGTGCTTGCCGAGAGGAGAACATATCTTCGCGGCACACTGGGCAACTATTTTTGTATTTGTCTTTAAAACAATGATGGGTATCAAAAACACTAACCGAGATACACATGCAGCATTGATTACAATGACGGAAGGACTCCATGCCTCCCACTCGACAAAAGCCGCACAGATCGCAATGAAACGGCTTCTTGCCCTAAACGTATTGATGGAAATTAAGAAGACGGTTCGTCCATGCGATTGTAAGACTGCAAATCGAAACTTACCGTTGACATCCATAAGTTGCAAATATTACAATGAAATTCACCGAATATACTGTGACAGTGAATACAATTGTTACTTCAAAAAATAAAGTGAAAAATGAGGTATGACAAGTTGATCAACGTCACGAAAGTTAGTCATACTTACGATGTGGGTTGTCTGGTATGGCAATTCTTACAGACGATCTCTCGGATCAAAAATCGATTCATAGGTGGGTGTCCCGGTGCACTCAATTCATCATGACAGATACGACAACCGAAGATTCGACCACAGCACGGGGCAACTATATTGCAATTTCTCTCGTAGTGGACACAAGTTGCGTTCGCTTCGACGGCGGCCTGAATTGGGGCCGGTGCAGGTGCAATTACGGTGCGATTGCCGCTCATGATAGCCTGTATCCGGAAACGTTTCTCATCTGGACTAATTGAAGTATCCGCCATGACTTGCTGGATCGCCCGCCTTCTATCAATGGCGGCATCTTCTTCAGTTGGGGCCGGTGGATTTTCAGAATCATCGATGTTGTCCATTTCATCGTCGTCGTCGGAATTTTCGTCGTCACTATCGACAATCTGCATGTCGTCCTCATCTTGCTCATCATGAGCAAACCGTTCGTCCTCCATTCTATTATTATGCTTCTCAGCGGTTGATTACTTCGACAACATACATCAAGAAAGTTTCTTTTTTTTGTGATCTTAGCAAATCCTTTGCGGTCGCGATAATAAAGTGCTGATGATTTTTCGCCAATGAACTATGGTCCACAATAATCGGAAACGAAGAAATCAGCTCGGTTGAAATGTACAGATGGCAAATGTCCCTGTACTTTACAACTGATACTTTTCAGCAATGGGCATTCTTCAATCCTTTCCTGTTTCTATCTCCTATACTAAACCATTTTCTATTTTTCCTTGTTTCTTCGTTTCGCTCTATGTGTTCCATTTTCCTTCTTCTATACGAAGTACGAGTACGAAGGCCATCGAAGATCGAAGGCTAAACGAAAAACATTTTATACGAATAGTCCCCGCAATCTAGGGCAAACTTTGAAACTTTGCATTTGCAGTTAAATTGAATGAAGTTGCAGCTTTTGTGACAATCTCTCCCCATTACAATTACAAACTAGGTGTAAGATCATGGTCGATTGTCAACTTTCGTCAATCCATAACTTTGGATTTCAGTTGATTCATGGCCACAGGCTCGTAGGCCGGTGCTTGCTCCTTCTTGGGGAACACGAAAACTAGAAGCAAAGCAACGACGAAACCTATTCCTAAACCCACGAAAGCCTGTTGATGATCCTTCCACCGAAATACAAAATCTTGAGGCCCAATAAAGACAGTTGACATCATTCCTGTGTCTTCATGCGCCAGGAAATGACAATGAAGAACCGTTTTCCCTGTGTAGTTCTTGTACTGTACCCAAATGCGCGTTCTACCGTTGGGTGGGACCACTACCGTATCACGCCAAACATCGGGCTCAAAGTCCATGACAGCTTTGAGAGCGGGATATTTTTCTATGGACAGCTCGGATCCCATCTCTTTGACTTGAAATCGATTCACGTGAATGTGGAACGGGTGCACGTTGTGATTCGCATTGATTAATATGTATTCGCGCGCTTCTCCCGGGTGCGCCGTAAAGTCAATGCGGTTGGGATCAAACGGCTCTCCGTTCACATAATATTGCGGAAAGGGAGCCTGATTCCGGTTCGCGCCCATGGAAAACACAATTGACTCTGTTGCAACAATGTCATGAGCTTGGATAGACTCTTCTTCCTTGTATCCTGGTGTAAAGACCATCTCTGAGATGGGAATGATCGGGGTCTGAACACCCGGACGTTCTTCCACCGTAATGGTAGCCAATATTTGGTCATGAGGGTGTCCGTACATGTCGAAGAATTGCATGCCTTGAATTCCTTGTTGACTGATTACATACTTGCCCGGTTCTTCCAACTGAATAAGAATTTCAGTGCGCTGCCCGCCAGCCATGACAATAATGTTCTTCTGAACGGGCTTCCTGTACATGACACCGTCGCTGCCAATGATCCAGAAAGGGAACGACGCTTCGTCCCAGGGAAGATCTTCTTCACCTTCCCTGTAAATAATAAATGTATTTTCATTCTCTGTCGTTGCACACAACGATCGTAGATGCAAAACTTCATTCACTCCAATGTCAAAGTTCGGGGTCATTTTTCCGTTTACCAAAAAGGGATGAATCTTGGAAAGCGTCGTTTGTCCCATGAGAAACTCATCCACTTCAATGTTGTGCGTCGGTTTATCGACTGCTTTGAAAGCCGGATCCCAAATCACAAACTCCTGTGTGTTGGTGATACCATAAGCGGCCAGTTCGTCTTCCAAAGGACCGTCTACATACAGCAGTCCAAACATTCCGCCCCACATTTGCACCGCCGATGATCCGTGGAGATGCGGGTGATACCAGTACATACCGGCTGGATGATGCTCGGGAATCGTGAAACGGTAACAGTAACATTCGCCGGGATGGATCGCGATGTGAGGTGCATCGGGATTGTGTGTATTGACTGGATCAAACATGTGTACTTCAATGTCTAGACCGTGCAGATGCAGATTGGTGGCGTCAAAGTGCGACGGAATGTTCGGGAAATCGACCGTCATTAAGGATGCATTGGCGACTGCTTTTTGTAATATTGATATTTGATCTTTTCGCCTGGTTTTTGTAACATATTCCAGTAATCCTCGACCGTTACTCGAGTCGGACCGACGGGCTCGTGCATCTGATTCGTTAACTTGATCCAGAGCGTTTGACCCGGTTTCACACGCATCGTCGGACCCAAGTACGAATCGGATCCTTCCGTAGAAAAAAGTCCTGCCGCGGTAGGTGTAATTCAGCAGCTTCATGCTGCGTACATTCGCAACGAGTTCATAATTCAGATCTCCTCCATTGCATGAAGCCGAGCAAGGAATGAAGTCTGTTGCGCCGTGACTCAAAAGAGGAAATAGTGACAACAACAAGGCTATAGTAAGCATCTTTTCTTGTTTGGATGCGATTCTGTCAAGTCGCAACTATGTCAAGGCGTAATCATTTGAAAGAGAAGAATGCTTTTCTTCTTTTCTGAGTCGTCAACCGATTTTGTTTTGGTTCAAGCTGTTGGGGCGGAAGTTTGGTGGGAAAATTCACTCATGATCGAAGTGCAATCGTGGCAAAAAACAGACAACACTTTGGTCTATAGTAAACTAAGGCAGGCAATGTTTTGCAAAGCTTTTCGACGTAAAAATACAACTGTGTGTACTACAAACGCTGCTCAGGTCTATTGCATCGCAACAATGTTAAATATAGCTCAAGAAAGTGTGCTGAAACAAACGAAGTGCAGGTACCATTGTCGCTTATAATAGATGACTGAAATGCAGGCGTGGTAATATGGACGACAATGATTGAATGATCACAAAGAATTTTACCTGGTAAGTTCATTTGCGATTGTTGCTAACGCAGTCGGATCTCAATATCCCTTTTACCTTCGGAACTGATCCCTCAGAAGTTCATAACGTTTTAAGTCAGCTTCACTGACGCTGGGTACCACCTTTTCCGAAGCCTGGATTAAATCATCAAGTGTTACAGTCGGTACTAAACGCTCTTCATTCCAAGATTCTAGAAGCTGGTCCATAGTCAGCTCACTGTTACCATTTGCTTGCTGCATCTGGAATTCATTCTCCGCTTCCGCACATAGTCGTTCCGTAGCCAAGAGCTGCGCCCCCGTCGCAATGGTCGACAAGTCCGCTCCCGTCAAATTATTCGGTAGCTTGTCCACCACAAACTTTGCGAGAACATGCGGTTCATCCTTAAGATTCAATTTCCTAATCTGCGCGGCTAAGATTTGCGCTCGATCTTCAGGAAAGATCCCCAAGTACACGAGACGGTCGAAGCGACCGGGACGCAAAAGAGACGGATCCAATAAGTCGGGTCGATTCGTCGCTCCCATCACAAATATCGAGCAATCCTTTGCGTCCTTATCAAGCTCGCCGAAAAAGGTAGCGACAACGCGATCCATGACATTTCCGCCACTGGCTTGCTCTCCGCGGCGAGGCGCCAAACTATCCAGTTCATCAAAGAAGAGAATGCATGCAGGAGGCTTGTTTTGACGAGCGCAAGTCCGAGCTTGTGCGAAAACTTCTCGAACGTTCCCTTCGCTTTCTCCAATGTAGCTTCCAAGTAATTCAGGTCCTTTTACCGAAAGAAACGGTAACTTGCATTCCGTTGCAACGGCTTTGGCTACGAGCGTTTTCCCTGTTCCCGGAGGACCATAGAGCAAAATTCCAGACCGTGTGGAAGGAGGGAATAGGTTCGGATGCTGCAGAGGGAGTTCAATTGCTTCCATGATTTCGCTGCGGACATGAGACAGTCCACCAACATCTTCCCAATGCACCTTTGGAATTTTGGCCATACTGGATAGCTTCGTTTTATTGTCGTGTTCTTCGCAAATTTCACGGAGCAAAGCAATGAGGTCGGCAACGTCAGGGCTTAGCTGGCGCTGTACATTTTGTAGAATTCGACAAACTTGTTCTCGGGTTCGTCCCGACAGAATCTCGCATAACAGCTCAGTTACTGGGATATCTTTTATGTGCTGTTTCCACAAATACTTGATGTAATTTGCGTCCGGAATAGAGCAAACAACGGACGGGTGAACTATATTGCGTGTCAGTGGGCCCGACTTTAATTTTTTCTCGGAACTGAGCACGACAAGTATCGGTGGCGTATTAGATCCTTTTCCGTTTCGAAAGTTTGAGTTCGACGAGGGCTTTAAGTAGTCCATGAGTATCGACAAAATTCTACTTTCTTCGTCTTCTTGTAATTCACGATCTTGTATAGAAAGTTCTTTATCCAAATCCTGCAACAGCAATACGGCCGGTGCGTGATACAAAGCTTGCTCCAAAGCAACTTCTAACCCGATCAACTTGTCTACCAAGGAGCCCGTCGGATTTTTGACGCGGCCGTGAAAATGAGCGTAAAACGCGAGTCCTCGAACTGGTACCAGTCGCCGTCCCAAACGATCCGCTGCAACGTGAACCGCTTCCGTAACATTTTGCAATTCGCCGCGCACGTGCAGTACACGTTCTTGAGGAGAAGAGTGTATCGGTAGTGACAGCGCTTCAATCAATACGGAAGTATCGGGATGTGGCGGAAGAGAGCTGGTTGTTGCTGTAAAGAGGTGGCACGTTGCTTTCAATGGCGGTAAATGTGGGCATGCTAATTTGTGTTCAGCCATCTCTATCCGGAAGGAGGTATCTGACGACGTTTCGTACGCCATGATACTGCCATTTTCATTGCAATCTATATCTATCACTTCGTAAATGCAAATGTTATCGCCTTGCCGAGCGGCTATCAAGATATCCTTCTGTAGCAGAGTTTTGCGGGCAGGCAACGGGAAATTTTCTTTCGGAGGCGAATAGGTTAACCTTGGAGGTGGCAGTGGAATACCCCATATCCGTAACGTAATGCATTTAGCAGTGGGTAAATCTTCATCATTGGATAGCGTGTTGAGTATGCATCTGACATTGTGAATCTGGCTGATCGGTGTCCCCGACAACAAGTTGGAAGCGGTTAACACATTCGCCCGAACGACTAGATTTTCCTCGTCAACTGATGTATCATCTGTGTCATCCTCCGCGAGTACGAGCCTTGTATGAATACACTTTTTCGTAGCAGGACATGACAGCGTTACCCGAGTTCCAGTCAGCCGAGAAAGGCGTCGCAAAACTCTCCACGAAACCAACGACGATTGTGGCTCGCAGTTTCCCTCGTGCAACACGAGCTGCACATTGAATTCTTCACTAGAGCGACAGAAGTTGCTGGCTCGGATCATTTTGAAGGACCATACTTAAAAGAAGTTCTTTATATTTCTTTTTGGTATTTTAACTTCTACTCTGTAATAATAACGACGAAAAGTAGGAGTAATGTGCTGTGATAGGTGATAGGGGTCTCAGAAATTGTGCTTCCTACAAATACAAGTAAATCTGTGCGTGTGGCGTTGTGTTAATCCTTTTTATCACGTCCCCAGAAAATCTGGGTGTGTGGTGATTTCACGTGCCTGGAAAATCTGTGGATCTGTGAGGTCAAAGTTATCAATACAAACAAATGATGATTCACTTTTAATACGTCATACATGATTGACAAGAAAGTCATTACAAGTACCGTGCCTTGTATCTGGAAATCGGTTTACTCACTCCGCGCCGCGCCGCCGTCGGGAGACTTCCGTTAGGTCTCCAACCAGGGTGAACCTCTTCCGATAGCTCTCCCGTTAGGAGAGACGTTAACTGACTACATTCAACTTTACAGTAGAGTACGCGCCATTGGATGTGGTACTAATTACTTAAAGGCCTTCCATCCATCATTAGTTCTACTTAGGTCACGCACAATAACCGCACAATCGTTCGCGTTGTGCGTTTGTTCCGTTCCGACTGCCGACAAGATGATCAGAACGCTGCATTCCTTATTGTCATAGTTGCCCTTCCGTTCCTACTGTTGCTCTTTTACAACATTAACATGTCGATCATTGAAACGAAGGAGCGACGATCATTCGTCACGATTATGCAAAAATATGGGGCACTTCCTCCAACCGGTCCGTATGATTTTGAAAAGTTTCTCTATGACAAACCGATCCCTGAGGATGATCACGAGGAGCTTCTCCGCAGCATCGCTTTTGTGTAATGCGATCGAAAGCTCTTACGAGATGTCAGCAAGCACGGAGAAAGCCCTTGCTACGTGTGCACTTGCTGCAAAACGTTCTCACTTAAGTTCAAGGAAGAAAACGGCGAACTTCGATTGCTACACGACCATCCTAGTACTAACTTCAGGCACAGTTTGTTTTGCACTCCAACAAACGACCTCCCAAAGGACTGCCGCAGAAAATCAATGATAGTGCAGAACATTCCTGCTGTTCAAGACTTCTTCAAAACATGCTTCCAGGCACCAAACTTCGACAGTCATGCTACTCGCAAGAATCTCAACGCCGTCCTCAGGAAAGAGGGTTTCGACATCGAAGTTGGCCCGACAATGCATTCAAATCTCAAGAAACACTTCCGTGAGGTCTACCGAAAGGATTTGTTGATGTACAATGAGCTGTTGGCCCAGTATCTTCGGAAATATGTCGAGCTAAATCCAAATGCCTCCGTCAATTTAGAAACTGACCAGAACTCATGCTTTTTTCGGTCAACTGTGTTCATTGAGAATGCCGCGCACTTCTTTAGAAATGCCTGCATTCCTGCAATCTTTTAGACGGAACACACATCCGTATACCCGAACACGATGGAATTGGAGTCCCGATCATAGGGGTCGATGGAAATGGAAGTAACATTCCACTTGGTTTTGGGTTGATTCCCTCGGAAAACAAGCAAGGGATGATATATATCCTTCTCATGATGTATCAAGCTGGGTTCAATTTCGAAGAGTTTCCAGTATTCACTGACCGAGGACACATTCTCGCCGCTGTCCGAGCGTTGGCAGAACATTATGGACTGGTTGTTTCCGTGAAGTATTGCTTGATTCATATTCTTCAAACATTTACCATCTATTCAATATCAATCAACGATCGCTGAGAGGGCAGAGCGGTCGCTTGGTTTATGAGATGCAAAGCGCCTCCAGATGTTAACGCCTTCTTGGATGCTGCGAAGAAGCTTGTCAAAGCGCTTCCACAAATTGAAGAAAAACGAAACTCTTAGTACCGGTGCGCGAATTGTTATCTATGTTCTTGGGACAATTCATCCTACTCATTGGACTGTGTTTGGAAATACACCGAGTCAACATGAATCTATGTGGGAGCCCCTATATTTTACCTATCTAGCTGAAGTGAATGGCTTCACAGAGATAAGTGGAGACGTCGACGAATGGAGGTGGTTGCTCAACGATCACGTGCCAGTTGGAAACAAGTTCCCTTTATATGGTTTCTGTTCAACAAATCATGTCGAATCGGCCCAGCAGTGGCTTCTACATCATGAAGTGAGGACTAATACCCCTCCACTAGCCATTTCTAACTTTTTGATGGCTGCCGAATCTCTTCGACAATTTCGAGATGAAATAACAACCAAATCTGCTAGGTTCCTCACCATATACTTTCGAAGCTTGCAAGATACAGGCAATGAAGATCTAGATTTTGTAATAGAGGATGCTGAAGGATGCCCCGATGGCAGTTTGAAATTCAAATTGTACGCTGAAAAGCACAAGAAGACGGAGTATGTTACTTATGAACCCACGAGCACTCCGTCCCTGTACTGCTCCTGCAGTAGAACAGCGATGCGGGAAATCTACCGCGGCCACATCAACCTTGTTTCACGTGACAAGATCCTCAACTTGGCCCTCAATCCCACCCTCTGTGTTTTCGCAATTCTACGAAGAGTTTGGAAAAGTTCCGACAAGTGGTGATCGCCGGCTTCCTTACAGAGTTTCTTAACAACTATCCGAGCGACTTGACGTCCGGGATTTGGGGATATCAAGCTTGCTTATCAATCAGAAAACATTTATCCATCACCAACTTACACTGACAAGCTTAACTCGGGGAACAGAATAATCAGTAATGGTGAACCGGGACCACGTAAGTCAAAGAAAAAGAAGCAATCGGGCGCTGGAATCAGCACGAATGACAAAGGAGTATGAGCCAAGTTCAAAGAACAAGCTCAGTCGAAATAACGATGCAATAGCAGAAGCGATTGCCGCCGATGGTCTGTTTGATTTTGGGACCAAACCAAAGGCGGAACACATGCAACAGCTAGAATCAACTCTTGACGAACGTAGAGACGGCAAGCCCTTACCTCGGCACTGCTTTCACTGCAGATCACCGAATCACACAATTCGACAGTGTCTGGACTACCTCAAAGATGATCGAAGGTACATGGATCCTGCATTACTTGAAACTGGCGCAATTCTGGTCAACCATTTCCCAACATGCGTCATTGACATGGATGCAGGAATTACTTCTGAAGATTTGGACAACGATGATACCTCCGGAGGACATGGCCTTCACAATATTGACAAGATTGGCTTAGTAGAAGACTCTGATGCAGCCAATGCCATTGTCCAGTCACGGATTTTAAAGCTTACTGGAGAAGACGCTGCAGAAATTCACGCTGAAGACGACAACGAAAATAACTATCTTCTGGATATGGACCTTGCTCCGTCAGGTAGTAACCGAGATATTGTAGTAATTATTCGTGACAAGGATTACACGGAAAGAAGAAGTCACGAACAAGAATTGACCATGGTTGATGATGTCGAGGGTAGGCATCCATGACGATTCCCGTCTGAACAGTGCACACTCGGGTCATCTGTCGACAATTCTAGAGGATGAAGATGTGGAACCAAGCACCGCACATAATGCTTTTGCCTCAAGTCCCGCGAACAACAGAATATTCAGTAAATGAAATGCCAACAACTAGAACAAAGAGGAGATCCAAACAAGTAACGAATTTAAAAGCGCAGAAGGCAAGTCCATCTACCGCAAAGTCATCGATATTGAAGACAGCGACCGCATCCAGACCGAATTTGAAACCACCGCCCGACCACAACAGCTTGTGCTTCCAGTCCAGCAACAACAGATTTTTCATTAGTCAAAATGGCAACGAGAAAGAGGAAACGGCCGAAACAGCCACCAAATCAAAAAGCTGAAGGAACAAGTCCCGCCACAACTGATTCGTCAATCTTTGAGAGGCCGACCATGAAGAGTCAAAATCTGAAGCCACCACCTGATATCAGAGCTCATGCCTTGACTATCGAAGTCTTCAATGAATGAGAATACAACACAAAAAAGGAAAAGATCGAAACTGACAGCAAATTCCAGAGCCAAAGGCCCGACTCATGCCCGTAAAAAAGAAGTTGAAACCGCCACCGATTGCAGAAGCAAAAGCAGGAAGTCCCGCCACAGCAGTTTCTTCCATAGTTGAGATGCCAACTATGAAGAGGGGTAATCTGAGAGCACTGCCAAGATCTCATTCAAACAGTCCAACAACCGAAGTATCACGATTCCTGAAGATATGATTATAAAGATACCGAAGACAGAACCCACTAATGCAAGTCCCGCCCACGTCTGCTAGTGACGATTCATCACATGTATTTAAAAGGCGATTAGACATCCAAAAGAAGAATGCAAGTCCCGCCAAATCCGGTAATCTCAGTGACGATTCGTCGCATTTCCTGAAAATGCCGCTAGATCTGCTAAGAAAGAACTTGGCACAAAATGAAGCTCTCAAGTTCATTTTCAGTGGGTATTCCGAAAACCAGAAGAACTCGTAGAGCTATAACAAGTCCCGCTACTGCCACTAGTGGGACCTCATCACAATTCTTGAGAACACCCTTCGACCTGAGACGTAAGATTGTAGATCCCAGAAATGAAAATCAATTTTCATTACGTCGACAACAAGTAAGGCAAATTGGAGTAGCCCCTTTGCAACCCCCAGTCATTACTGATGAACCATCAAAGATCGTATCCTATTTTTACGACACAGCTTATCCATTTGTGGGAACCATTGAGCAATTAAATTGTTTGGTTCAAGAACACGAGTTTGATATTCCAGAATCATTTACGGAAACGGAAACAAATGATTTAACGATGAAAAGAAGGGCTTCAACCCGAAAACGCAAGGGCGCAAACCAGCGAGGACTTGTGAGTGAGAACAATATTGCAATCCACGTGCGCTGAATACTCTTGCAGAGACAGCAAAAGGAAAGAAGTGGAATAGAATCATTTATCACTGTAGGGACAAGAAAGAATGGAAACGATCTGATTTACAACAAAGAAGATGCCAGGGGATCTCTTCGGTCACTCCTTTTTGCAATCCAGTGCAAAGGGCGTTGATAAAGGTCGCGGAGTCGTCACGACCTGAAGAGGGAAAGAAGCATCATATCAAGGTGCTAGTGGTGCCACGGCATCCATAACCAGTGAATGCCTTGAAATTATGAACTCGCAATGTTATTTCAATGACGCGATTGTGAACAGTTTCCTTGAAAGCATAACAAGCAAGACCGTGAACGGATGAGGGAGTTATTGCACACCCGTCAGATGTCATGAGTAATCTGTGGGATTCCGCCAACCAAAATATTAAGAGAGAGGGTAGACTGCAGCTTAGTTCAGCGTTTGTGGCATTGAATTCTATGACAAAATCGAACAATTTGGGCATTCATTTATTCCCTATGTGCAAGGAGAGGCACTGGTGGTTGATGGTGGTTGATGCCGATAATCGAGTTATTTATTCGCTCGACTCCCTCGAAGATCCGGACGATCACTACTCTAATGCTGTCTGGCTTTCAGGTTTATTTAAATTGCGTGCGGTGAGGCAGCAATTAGAATGCCGTCAACAAGCGAGCAGCAGGAATCAACATTACCCGATTACCGTGGGAATACCAAGAAATGCGTCTTCCCAATAAACTATTGCAACATGATGGCCATAGTTGCGGACCATATGTATGTTTTTATGCGGCGACAATTCTGAAACATGGTCGACGTGCCCTCAATGAGAGGACATGGTTCCTTGACTCTATTTCGGAGATTGGAGTCGGAGATGATCTCCGACCTTTTGTATTTGATGTTATGTTTCAATTGGCTGAATGACACGTATAGAGTAATGTGTGATATTAATCAACCAAGTCTAGTTTGAAACTGAAATTGTGTAGATTGGGTTTTGATTATTTACACGAAGTAGTTTTCGACGAAAGCCTTGATCGGTGGAAGGTCACGTAGGCTGGGTTTTTCTTTATTGGAAGGTCGCTCGCTGCATCAGGGTCACGTAGGCTGGTTTTTCTTTATTGACAATTGAGAGCGGTCGCGCTCGCTGACTTTTTCTTTATCAAGAGCGGTCGCGCTCGCTGACTATTGTTTATTGAGGATTTGGTTATCTTAGAGGGGTGATTCATGAATCATCCGGGACTGTCATTCATAAGGCTTTGTTACTTTATCGAGCAACCTAAGTAGATTCTAAGTAATTAGTACCACATCCAATGGCGCGTACTCTACTGTAAAGTTGAATGTAGTCAGTTAACGTCTCTCCTAACGGGAGAGCTATCGGAAGAGGTTCACCCTGGTTGGAGACCTAACGGAAGTCTCCCGCCGCCGTCATCCCCAGTGTCACACATCGACGCAGCAGCAGCAGATGAAGGAAATCAGTCATCGTTTGGTTTATGTAAAAACGTAATCGCATTCACCCTTCTTTGCTAAAGAAGACTCAGAAAGAATCTTTGTTTACCGACACAGTTTGCTCTCATACATTTCTTTCAAACGAACAGAAAGATGGATCACGACGACGACTTTCGCGACGAAGATATGGATATGGACGACCACAGTGCGAACGACGAGGATGATCTCTCCGACGACGAAGACGCGATGGAAGACGGGAACGACATGGATGATGTCACTACTCCTCCTGTTCCAGCAGAAGAAGATGCCGCTGTCGCGAGAAGACGTGCTATTCAAGCGGTCATGGCCGATACTTCGTTAAGTGCGGATGAAAAACGATTTCGCATTCAGTCACTCATGACGGGCAATCGCACGATACAGACTCCCGCTCCGGCTCCGGTCTTGCCTGCGCAAGAAGCGAGTGCGGCGTGTGTGCATTACGAGAGAAATTGCAACATTGTAGCCCCTTGCTGTAACCGAGTGTTCGGTTGCCGGATATGTCATGATGAATTGAGTCCTCCGGGTCATCCGCCGTTGAATCGTTTCTTAATTCGTGAGGTGGTGTGTAAGAATTGTAACGTGAGACAAGCGGCGACGTAAGTAAAATCGATTGATAAAAATGAAAAGAAGTTACCATTCTCTGACACTTTCTTCGCTCTTCTTTTGCAGAAACCAGTGCACGAGTTGTCACACAATATTCGGAGAATATCATTGTGGAATCTGTAATCTATGGATGTCACTGGTAAGAACTACTGGTCAATTCTCACTTTGAAATGTTGAAATTGTAGTTGCTAACGCATTTGCATACAGGGTAAAAAGCCCTTCCATTGCGATCAATGTGGTTTCTGCCGCGTGGGCGGAATGGAATCCTTTCGTCATTGTGACCAGTGCTGCATGTGCATTTCCGTCACAGTCTTTGAAACACATCAATGCTTAAAAGACAAATACAAAAACAACTGCCCCGTTTGTCGAGAAGATATGTTTTCCTCTCGACAATCGCCGCAGGACTTGCCCTGCGGACACGCCATTCATGCTCACTGCTTCCGTAAGCTAGCGGGGTTCGATTATCGGTGCCCTATCTGCAAAAAAGACAGTGGTCAGTCAGCAATCGATGGCCGCGGCCTGGGAAGCCAGAGCTCGTGACATTGCGGAGCATCCCATGCCGGCAGACTTACAGCGTATTGTCACTATCATGTGCAACGATTGCGAAGTGAAATCACACAATTGTCAATGGCACTTTCTTGGTATTCAATGCCCAGTTGCAACCTGTCGATCCTTTAATACAGTCGTGGAAGAAGTTATTAGTTCAGGACCAGACGCAATTGTTGGTAGATCGAATTCAAATGACAATGGGTCCGCACCTCCCAACAACACACGCGGTGGCTAAGAATATGAACAACGTTGTGTTCGAAAGTCAAAATTGACTTTTGTCGTGCTTTGCTATCCATAGTGGCGACACTTAGTGAATACTTTACGTGTTATTTACGCTACTTGACTATTCCCATTCAATAGTAGCAGGGGGTTTCGAACTGATGTCGTAGCAGACGCGATTGATTCCACGAACCTCGTTAATGATTCTGCTTGACATAGCTCCCATCACCTCGTAAGGTAAATGATAGAAGTCCGCAGTCATATAATCAGTCGTCTCGACGCACCGGATTGCGGCGACGTCCTCGTAGGTCCGACCATCTCCCATTACACCCACGCTCTTAACCGGCAAGAGCACAACGAATGCCTGTCCAATGGCGCGGTAATGTCCCGCCTTATGAAGTTCTTCAATCATGATTGCATCTGCTTCTTGTAAAATCTTGACACGTTCTGCCGTCACTTCGCCAAGAATACGGATGGCCAATCCCGGACCAGGGAACGGATGGCGCCAAACACTATTCTCTTCGATACCCAAAGCGATACCCAAAGCACGCACTTCGTCTTTAAACAACTCACGAAGGGGCTCAATTAGTTTCAATTTCATTGTGGCTGGCAAGCCGCCAACATTGTGGTGTGTTTTAATAGTCGCCGATGGGCCCTTATAAGAGATGCTTTCAATCACATCCGGGTAAAGAGTACCTTGAAGAAGATAGTCGCATCTGCCACTATCTGCTTGAATCTTATCTGCTTCTTCCTGGAAGACATCGATAAAAGTACGACCAATAATCTTGCGCTTCTGTTCTGGATCAGTCACCCCTTTTAAAAGGCCGAGAAAACGTTCCGAGGCGTCGACACATCGCAGATTTACATGGCAATCTTCCCGGAGTCGCTTGACAACCGTAACAGCCTCGTCCTTACGCAAGCATCCATTATCCACCATGACTGCATGGAAGCGATCACCAATAGCTCTGGTCATGAGAACGGCGGCCACTGTGGAATCTACACCACCACTTACTGCACCAATCACATGCCCATCCCCAACTTGCTTCCTGACCGACTCGATGAATTCAGCAGCGTAATCAGTCATGATCCAGTTCGGTTTAGCACCCGCGATTTCGATGCAGAAATTGCGAAGAATAATGTTGCCCTGGGGTGAATGTGTAACCTCGGGGTGAAACTGCAATCCCCACATCTTTTGCTCAATGTTCTCCATGATGACAAACTCGGCGTTGCTCGTTTTGGCTACTGCTTTGAACCCTTCGGGTGTTTTATCGAGTTTATCGCCGTGTGACATCCACATGACGAAGTCATCAGGCATATTGTGAAGCAATGGAGATGTATGATTGGGGTCAATGCGTTGCACATGAGCCTTTCCATACTCATGCTTGAGACCCGGCTGAACGTGCCCACCGAATGTGTAAGCAAGCTCCTGCATTCCGTAGCAAATTCCGAGTACCGGTATCTGTCGGCTACTAATCAGGTCCCATACTTCCTTTCGAACGTGAGGAGCCCCTTCATCGTACACGGAAGAAGGTCCTCCGGAAAGAATGATGGCTGTGATTTCGTGTTTACCGAGCTCTTCCGCTGAGACCTGGCAAGAATACAGCTCGCAATAGAGATTAAGTTCACGGACGCGACGTGCAATAAGGTGCGAATACTGCGAACCAAAAATCCAAGATGGAGATTTGCGGACTAATGTCAGAAAAAAAGTAAGACCAGGGGGGAGGTGACTTCGAAAGTAACAGTCGGCTTCACAGAACTCACCGGTCCAGGTTTCCCAAGCTCCCCGCCTGTTGAAGAATGTCTTCAGAAGAAGCCATTTTGTAATTTCGATGTAACTGCAATACCACAAGTCAGACTAAACTGTAAATTGTTCCTCTTTGCGATCAAGGAATTTTTCGTTTGTTGGTTTGGCGCAACAAATTCAACTGCGCATCGTTGCATCTTTCTTTCTTTTTGGTTGGCAGAATGTAAAGTCGTACGAAGCACAGACAAGTTTTAGACCGCGATCGATGCGCGAACTTGGACTCATCCGGGTCTCCACTCTATCGATCTATTCCCCTACGAGACCCACGTAAAGTCTACGTAGACGTCATTACTACGTATTCACATTCGACGCATTATGCAGCTTTGCCGCTCCTTGCTTTTTGAAGCCGGAAAAGGTGCTGAATGCCAGTAGGCTTATACGATGATGCCACCGCGTTTATTAATTCTGCATCGTTAAATTCGTAACTTAAGTGGTGACACGGTGCTCATGAGTACCCGCCATCGTAGAGGCGCCCCACCCTCCGAGAGTGGCGACACATCGTCGTCTGAGGAAGACGATGTTTTTGCGACCCTCAAAAAGAAGTCAAGAATGAGCAAGCCTGATACTGAAGATGCACTCAATTCACCAAACCTATCTGTAACAACGTCATGCGAAGCTATTAAACCAGATGAAGTGTCAACAACAATTACGAGAAAAGATCCTGTCAAGGTTTCAATCACTTCGTCAATGAAACGACATCACGGAGCGATAAGTTCTTCCCGGAAAGCCAAAATGGATGCATTATTGCAAGAACTAAACGCGGAAACAAACATTCTTTCAAAGTACCCGCCAGCTTCGAATCAGCGGGTATCTGGCTCGTTTGTTCAACCTGGGGAGGAGAATATTACTACGAATTTGTTTGTGGGAAATCTCGCTCCCCATCTTACAGAAGAACAAGTATATAATGTGTTTGCGCAATTTGGTGAGATAAAGTCTTTCTAGTCGGTATATTTGACTGAATCATGATCCCTATTTTCAAAAGGACATTTTCTAACGCCTGCCTGTTGAGTTCCTTTTTGATTCAAAAGGTCCATTGAATTCGGTCAAAATTATGTGGGCTAGAACCCCCGAAGAGCGATCTAGAAATCGACACTCGGGTTTCGTGTGTTTTCGATATCGCGCCGACGCGGAAGCAGCTTTGAAGGAGCTGGATGACACGGATGCGTTTCGAGTAGGGAGGTATATTATGGTACGGTGGGGTCGCCACGTTCCAAATCATCAAGAGGAAATGTCGAGTAGACCGAATGGACTAAACGCCGGTGCTGGTTCGATAGAGGTTCTGGTACCTGCAGATAGCGAAAGGGAGCATTTTATTTCAAGAGCTGCCTTTGTTGTGGCTAGCGACGAGCACCCGCTGGAACAGAAGTTGAGAGGAGAGCAAGATCGTTCATGGAGTGACGCTGAGCGAAGGTATTATCTTTGGCGTGTGTGGAGTTTTTCGCACGGGGACACCTGGGAGTCTTGGCGTACAGAACCCTTTGTAATGGAAGAGGGAGGACCGGTATGGATTCCTCCTTCCCTGCACCATGGTGTCGAGACGAAAGAAGTTACAACTGCAATTCGCAAGGAAAATCCAGATGGATGCCGACGACACGTTGGGACTAGCGACGGACAAGACCTCACTCCGCACGAATTAACTGAATTCAGGCGTTTGTTTCGAAAAGAGCTCACTACGTCACGTGGCTCAATTTGTCAAGCCATGGCATTTTGTTTCGAAAAGAGCGGCTCATTTCGACATATTTGCGATATGCTTGAGGAGTTGTTAAAAGAAGAACCCACAGAGAACGTGCCGAAGGACGTTGCAATGGAGCAGAAAACAGCGCAGCTCTTTCTTCTTTCCGATATTCTTTTCAATTCGCAACAGCCTGGCGTCCGGAACGCGTTTCGATATCGTGACGCAATCGAAAAAATGGCCCCAGACGTCTTCACGGCAGTTGGTAGAATGGAATGGGGTGGACGGCTTACCCGCAATAAGCTTGCCGTTGAAATTAGTTCAATTTTAGCAGCTTGGACGAATTGGAGCGTTTACAGTCCTTCATTTTTGGACGAACTACAGGATAGGTTCGAAGGGAGGAAGATAAAGTCAAAGTTTACAAAGGAGAAAACAAGTCTTACACAATATGAAGGCAATTCCAACGATGGATCTTTAGATTCAGAACTTGACGACGCGGAAATGCAGCCGTCACCGAGTGAAGGGAATGTCATCGAACCCTTACCCGAAGAACGCGTCGAGGTAGCAAAGATAGGGTCTTTCACCGAAGTGGACAGTTATATTCAAAAGCCATGTCAGAGGAATGATTATGCAACGAACAGATGTTCAGGAGAAGATTCCGAAGTAGACGGTGATCGCATCGATCTCGATGATGTCGATGGGGAATCCTTAGAAGAAGACTCGAAAAACAATGCCACAAACAGAGACACAAACAGAGACGTCGATGGGGAGCTTCATCTTGATGACGAGAACATTGACAAAGAATCGATCGGCGAAGAGCTTGACGGAGAGCCACTCAGCGACGAAAATATTGATGGAGAGTCAATAGATGATGACGCTCTGTGATCCAGTCAAGAAAATTAATGAACTTAAGTAAAGCGAGCACTTTGTCTGGTTCAGTTCTGTGATGAGGTGCTGTCTCAAGTCTCCACGCGAAGGGCAAGTCAAATTGCTTTCTCTTGACACGGTTATGTCAGTGCTACATTTAAAATCAACAGAAGCTCCAATAAATCTCAAAGTCAAGTCTAGTCATTACAAGCCTTTGTTAACATCATGTATTAGTAACGGGTCCCTGTGTGCCCTAACCGCAAACTCCAACGGTCGAGCAGCGACTCTCACATTCAGTGGATCACCCACAAACTCCCACTGTTGTCCCAGTGTTACGGTTCGTGGGAACCCAAAATCATTATGAAAATCAAACAGACAAGTAAACTCGGAACCAGAAAAGTTCCGCGCTTTCGTGCAATCCAGATCCTTGTTTCCAGCATCGTATTTGCGCTGTTCGGGTACAAATTAGAAACGAGGTCGATCGTTGAGTAATCTTTTTAACTTGGTTGTAAGTGTGCGATCTTTTTGTGCGAAAGAGATAACAAGCAAGATCACCGCGTCCACAATGCAGCTTGTCGATTGCTTGCGAATTGTCAAGAATGCACGAGAGTGTGGTTTTCCGCTATTTGCTTTATTGATAGAAGAGACGCTGGCAAAAGGATTCGACCGTCATACATCGTTGCTCTGGTTGCACGGATAGTGCAGGGATACACATCATTTACACTTGAATGAATCGCCGTCGTCTGTGCCTTTGCGGGAAAAGGTGCACGGCGAACAGGCCTCTGCCATCGGATGATACATCAACGAGGCAGATAGCGATACACCAAATTTGAGACCGTGCAACAAAAAGATATTGCCTTTCGAATGAAAAGAGGTCAACCAAGCGAAACACAATCGCGCAAGATTTCCAAAGCGGATGGCGGTTCCGCTAGCACAGTAAAAGGACATTCATTCATTTTTGCGATTACTCGAGGAATGACACCCACAAATACAGCAGATCGTCTACAACGCGTCAGATGACATCCACGGAAATCTCAACGAGTGGTGATCGCTGTTGTCGTGATATCGTAGCTTCGTTTCCTAATCGTTTCCCTTCCGCATTATCATCAGTTAAGAAGATTGTTATTCCGTACTCGATACTTGTATCTTGTATTGTCTCGTTCTGTTCGCTTTTGTTGTCCTCCGTCGTCCTTCTTTTGTAAAAAAAGTAAAATAAAAAGTACTCCGTAGTCACCTCGTCGCTGACAATGAGCAGACACAGACACACTAACCAAATACACATTGAAGAATTGCGATTGAAATAACAAGACTGAAAAGCAAAGCACGAACGCGTTAAACAAAAATCGTCGTGCTCACTCTCACCCATCATCAAAGTCGGGGCAAACAAAAGTGCCTATAATGGACTTGACTTGCATTCTTTCCCCCCTTATTCCAAATTGAATTTTGAACGCGTGTTTTACTTGTGAGAAACGAGCAGGCCGGGCTCGCAGCTGCGCTCATCATGATTGAAAGATATGCAGACGCGTACATCGTGACATTCATTCGTGGGTGGTGGGATCCCAACCTATACATGGAGAAAACCGTTGCTCGAAATAGAAATACTTAGATAGTTCCCTCTAAATGATTTTAAAATGAGTTTGTGAACACAAACTGATTTTGATTTTACGATAGGAGAAGCGGAGAAGCATCGCCAAACATCTTTCTCTCTTTTTTCGCTGCGTTCTTCTTCTTCTCACATCTCCTCTCAAAGGCGACTGAGAGAGGTTTGATGTCCTCCCCGTATTCAGTTGTTGCCAAAGCTGTGGCCTGCGATCACAGCTTGGGACCGTATGGTTGAATACAAAGTGGGAGCGCATGAAGGGTTGTGGTGCGTATGTCCCGAGGAAGGAGGAGTCGTCTCGCCAAAGGGCAACCTCGTGTCGTCTCGACGATTCGCTTGCCTGCTTGCGAGGCTTCCTGCCTTACCGGAAAACACGCAGTTGGAGCATTGTGCTGGGAAAAGTTCTTCACCTGAGTTGTGGGATCCATGAGGCGTGCCGAAGAACTGCGTGCGCCGGTGATTGGTGAAGCAATGGTAACGGTTGAGCGGGGTTTGGGGTTCACCCGCTGAGCAGCTTATGAAAGCCACATTCGCCTTTCCGCTCCCAACCGGATACATGGGCGTTTGTGATCGCTTGTTGACATCTGCTTAACGTCTTCGGAGCTCTTGCGGTGCTTATGAGTTATCCTAGAAATAGGTTAGCGGTTACGGGCACTAGCAAGGGTCCCCCATATGTCCCAGCACAATGAAAAATGTATACCACAACACCTTCATGCTAACATTTGTTCATTTCAAAAGCGAATAATTTTAATTAATTTATAAATGCAACTGATGGATGCGCGTGGCGGTGATGGCGAGGAGCGAAGCTCTTCCATGTGACACTGTCCAATTCCGTGTGTCTAAACGGTTTTATGGTCGTTCGGCTTGAACTACTTGTTTTGTGCCTTTGTTGCTCATTGCACGCGAACTCATGTATGCTGCTTTGTAAATTGTTATTACTTGCCCTAGCTAGTATCTGCTCCACTCGATGTGGTGCGCTTTGGGCAAAGAATTTACTTCAATTTCTCCCTGCCACCGACAAAGAGCTGAGGAACAGAGCCGACATCGAAATCAATTGTTGAACCAAGGCCCACAACATGTTGGTAATGTTTCCCATCATGCTTCCATTACTCTACTCGGTTCCTTTGGGTCCACTATTCGAATGGACCCTATCTCTTCTTTTTCTTCTCTCATGCCGTCTTAATGTGCCGCTCTAGCACAGCTATTTGGAACAGAACCCTAAGGGTTAACATCATAGGGGAGAATAGGGGCTCGCCGAGAGGTTTCGTGGCTCATTCAGCACTGAAGGACGTATGGCTAGGAGGGCGCGTGCTTCTTTGTACGGAAATCATACAGGTTACATCATTGATGCCAAGAGGGGAAGACTAATTAGTTCTGAACCGAAACTACATACGCTGTAAAACAGACATAGCCAAAGAGCAATGCCAACGCGACATACCCCAATGTCATTCCTGTATACATGCCTACCATCCAGCTCAACCAAGAAATGCTCATCTGTCGCGGAATTGCGACCCATTAGTCGAGTAATTTCCGCTTTGAATCGACTCCACAGCGTCAAGACGGGCGAAGTCAAATAAAATCCTCACCTCCCCCTTGCTTTGCACCCAGCGCATCTTAATATCGTCGTTTGCATTGCCGCAGCTCTAATGGGTGCCGACCAAATTTATCGGCAACGGGTTCCTGCGTACCCTAAACGCAAACTCCAATAGTCGAGCAGCGACTCTCACATTCAGTGAATTACCCACAAGCTTCCACTGCTGTCCCAGTGATACTGTTCGTGGAAAAGCAAATTCATTCGAGAAGTCAAATAGACGAGCCAACTCGGAACCAGAAAAGTACCGCGCTTTCGTCCAATCCAATTCCTTGTCCCACTCAGCATCGTATTCGCGCTGTTCGGGTGCTACCAGCTCAAACGTTCCCTCTCCAGTGTACAAGACGCTGCCAGTGCCGCGAACAAATTTCCCATACCCCGACGTGAAACACGATGTGCGTCGTTGTTCGGGAGTGACAATGTCAAGACACCAGGCGGCTCGCTTTTGATAAACCTTCTCTGGAATGCTCAAACGCGGATCGGGCGGATTATCGAGGAAATGTTGGAGCTTGGGTATATCCTTTTCAATGATGCTGTTCATCGCGTTCACTCCCAACTCGGGAATTTCCGTGTGAATGATAACCTCCGCACTAATGTCATCGGACGGTTTTGTAAAGAACTTGCTTTGCCAAGAATCTTTCTCTAGCTTGATATAATTGTTTTGTACAGCCACAGAATAGAAACGAGGTCGATCGTTAGGTAATCCAACTTGACTGGGATTAATTATGAAATGACAGCACTGATAATTCCGATCCTTCAAAACTTTCTGAAAGTAGGAAAAACTTTGCGATCGTTCAAATCCAACCACATTTTCCAGCAAAATAACGGAAGGTACGGTCGAAAGAGACTGAATTAACTCACACAAGTGCAGAAAGCTCTCGGACCGCTTGTCTTGCAATTCCCGCTCTTGATGCGTATGCTGACGACTGTGTGGTTGACAAGGAGGACTCATGACGAACAAATCGGCTTGCCACTCTTCCACTTGACCGACCGTAAGTTTTTGGATTGGTCGATTTGACAAGGTGACGGGTTTGTGGTTGTGTTCGTACACAACTTTGCACAGATCCGAATGATCGAGAGCAGCGACGCATTCGAATCGCAAGCCGGAAAGGTCGGAATGCCCCCGCTCTACTACTTGTTGTAGCGCCATAGTCCATCCGCCGATTCCAGCATAAAACTCGACAAAGCGGATTGTTTCTAGTGATGATAGCGACGGATCCTTTTGAGGTGCATCCTCGTTTCTGGTTCGTTTCATGGTAAACAATAATGGTGTTGTATTCAATCGAAATGATGCCAGCGTAACTCTATTTTGTGTGAAAAATGATGAACAATGAGTAGTTAATAACAGGTAGCACACAATGCGAAAAGACATGCTTCTTTCAGTGCTTCATTATTGGTTGTCAAATCATAGGAATTGTGTGCAATGCGAAAGTAAAAAAAAAGGTTTGAGGTGGGGCACATACTGATCGGATGGGAGGGCGGACGCAGCTAAGGTGAAAGTTCGTTTGAGGTTTAGGGTTAGGAATTAGGAAGATAACCCCCTAGAGATGTTTAACTTTACCCTTAGTGATGCTCATAAAGCAATGTTGCCTCTCGCTCATTCATCACGACGGAGAGGAAATAATAATAATGATAACATCACATCAGTCGTCTTGTGCCTCTTAGCCTCTTAGAGCATTCCTTGCAGCATGTCCACAAACAAAACAGCACGCCTCATTCACAAAATTTCCGCACGTGTCTTTTGTCAATGGAAAGGAACGGGAGGGAACCCGGTCACTGTCTTCATGGGCGAAAACTTGGTCGGCTCGGAACTTGCCAAGACTTGTACATGGGAAAGTGTGGTGATCGATTCACTCCAAAAGCGAATGGCTTTTTATATGCCGACGGGAGAAGAAGTGAGCTTTTGTGCACATGCTGCTATGGGAGGTGCTTTCTGTATGGCGGAGCAGACCTCGATGGTTCGTTTTCAAGATAGTCGCGCGAATACCTACCAAGCTCAAGTAGATGTTCCCGATCAAATCGTTTCTTTACACATGCGAGCACCATTTTATCAACAAAAAGTTATCAATTCACCACTCCTGTTCCGATTAATCCGTGATACATTGGGCTTACAGTCGTCGGACGTGCAGTCGTCATCGTTTTGTCACGCATCGATTGCTCGACTAAAAACACTCATCCGCGTGCATTCGGTGGAAGCCCTACACCAAGCCAAGGCTCCTCTTAATCCAGAACACTTCAAAAGTTGCTGTGATGCTTTAGATTATTCGACGGGACTGTATTTGTACGCCAAAGTCAATGATGAAGAATATGAATGTCGACAATTTCCTCGGGCCTCGGGTTATCCGGAGGATCCAGCGACGGGCATTGCCGCGGCAGCTCTTGCCGCGAGTCTGGATATTGTGACACCCAGACGACGTTACAAATTCCATCAAGGGACTGTCATGGGAAAAGCATCTTTGATCATGGTGGATGACATGGAATGGATTGGGGATGCTAACGAAGAAACTGATCGACTGGTGACATTTAATTTAGTAGGACACGTTCAAATCGATGAACGTGAAACAATCGACACTCTCTAAAGCGTAGACAATTTTCTACAGCATTCATAAAATAGACAAGCAAGTCGACTCGACATGCTCTTCCTATACAAATCATACTTGGCATACTTTTACAGCAAATTCTCCACCATGGGGTTTGTGCCCGCAAACAGTCTCTCTTTCTTGACCTGCACCTTGTCGAGAAATGCCTCCGCTTCATGATCCATGTAAGTATGAGGGTTCTCTCCGGCTAGACCAGCCAATCCACTATCTTGTTTGCCCAGCATTATATCTTGCCACATTGGTTTTGATAAACTGGTATATACGGGTGTTTGACTTGGCGGGGGCAATTCGTTCGGAACAGAAGGGAATTTCGTTGTTTGTTCTAAGTGTTGGTGCAAGGCAGCGGCAAAGCCTTGATCGTAATATGGCGTGCTACCCCGCGTCGATCGAACTGATACCATGGCTCGGCCGGCTTGTTGAAGGACCAGTTGTAATCGAGCTTCTTCCTCTCGTGATGCTTGAAGTTTCGCTAACTCTTCAGGATCATTAAGTATCCCATTCTGTTGTTGTTGATTTTGTAGCGCATTATTACCGTTCGTAGCAGGAAAGGACGAATGCAAAGCCGAGTTGGGAATTTCATTCGAGGTGCTGTTGATATCCTTGCTATCGAAAGCAGTTGCTTTTGCGCTTTCTTCCTTTTCGCCGCAAAAGATATTTCCCATTGGATACTCGTTGTAATAGTATCTGTCGTATATAAATGAAATAATAAGAGTGTTTGTTGGACGATGATTGTTTTGCGTGAAGTTAGAGTGTTGCAATGAACGCGAGACGCAACCTCGATCTCCATCGTCAACAAAAATAAAATGTCCATTCCGATCAGGGTTAAACGTAACAAACCAAACGCGAACGGTTAATTTGACATGACGTTTCCGACTAAACCAAATTTCAGTCCCGGTGTCGGTCAATCACCCTGAAGAACTTCTTACGAAACTACACTTAGGGCAATAAGTAGCGACCCGTTATGGCACGTATCCAATGGTAATATTGATGATGCTAACGATCCCGTAGAGATGAATCTACCGTTCCGTGCAACAAACTACAAGATATGTAATGGGATGATGCCATGCCGACACTAATTTTCAGTCCCTGCTGTTGCCTGCCACATTTGAAAGATGTTTCAGCTAAAACGGAGTACCGGTACTTTTATCATCTACTAATCGGAAAAGTGCTGCCTAAAGGAAGAGTAAGATGCGGATGCTGCTCACCCGCCAAAGTAATCAAAAAAGGCAAGAATAGAAAAAGTCCTACAAAAGACAATATGATCTTTAAAAGAAACCCTTGTTCTCGAAGATCGCTGTATCTGATTAGAGTTCACCAAGGCTCTTCTCGATGATATCAAGGCACTGGTCGACTTCATTTTCCGTGATTGTTAAAGGAGGAGCGAAACGAATTATGTTGCCGTGCGTAGGTTTCGCCAACAGGCCGTTATCCTTCATTTTCAGACAAAGTTCGTACGCTTTTCCGGCAGCACCATAGTGACCCTTGGGCTCGTCAATGACAATCGCGTTGAGCAGTCCACGTCCTCGTACTTCTGCAATAGCGGTTGTACCCTCCAATTTGTTCAACCCATTTCGGAGTTGCTCACCGCGAGCTGTTGAATTCTGGCATAAATTTTCGTCTCTTAGAACCTGCAAAGCAGCCGTTGCGACTTTACACGCCAGCGGATTTCCACCGTAGGTAGAACCATGTTCGCCTGGTTTTAATTGCAACATAACTTCATCGGAAGCCAAAACAGCCGACACTGGTAAAACACCACCCGACAAAGCTTTCCCCAAGACAATCATATCTGGTTTGCAGTCATCGTGTTGCACAGCCAGCTCGTAGCCTGTGCGTCCAATTCCTACCTGAACTTCGTCAGCGATTAACAGAACGTTGTACTTCTCGCAGAGCTGCTTCACCTTTTCATGTAGCCATCCGTGGGAACAACAACACCAGCTTCTCCTTGGATCGGTTCGACCATGAATGCAGCAATATTCTCAGCCTAGATTTTGCAAGACACTGATGAGTACTCTGCCGACTCAATGAAAGCTTCATATTCGTCGTCTACAACTACTTCTTACTTACGTCCTTTTCGAATTCACTCTCGAGCGAACCCAAATCGTTAAATGGAACGTTGGAAAAGCCCGGCATATAAGGTCCAAAACCACGGAACGCCGTCGGATCATTTGAGCTTGAAATAGCAGCTAGAGTCCTTCCCCAAAAGTTCTGATTGGCAAACAGCACTCGAGCTTTGTTGGGTGCAATGCCCTTGACAGCATAACCCCACCGACGAGCTAGCTTGACTGCGGTCTCACCGCCCTCCACACCAGTATTGGCTGGTAAAACGCGGTCGTAACCAAAGTACTTGGTGATGTATTCCGAATACTCTCCCAAGCAGTCGTTGTGAAAGGCACGGCTCGTCAGACACAACTTGGAGGCCTGCTCATAAAGTGCCTCCAAAATTTTCGGATGACAGTGACCTTGGTTCACTGCCGAATAAGCGCTCAAAAAATCGAAGTATTCGTTGCCTTCCACGTCCCAGACTTTGGTGTTTCGACCCTTATTGAGCACAACCGGAAGTGGCGCGTAATTGAAGGCACCGTACTGTTCCTCTAAATGAATGCAGTGTTCCGTCCGGCTATGCATCTCGATTGACGCTGTTGAGAAAGACCGCGGGAAGCTGGCCTTTCCGAAACGAAATAATGATGTTCGTGCGAGCATGATGGTTTGATGATTTGTTTCAATGGGAAAGGTTTGTGGTGGGTGGGTGAAAGAAGAAAGAGAAGCTTCGTGTTTGACTTAATTGTGCGGACATAAGTTTTTTCGTTTGGCGTTCGGAAATGTGGCGACGGAAAACGGCGCCGCACTCCGCTGGAATTCCAAAGGAATGACATCAGTCGTTTGCGGTTTTCAAGATGCAAAATGATTGGCTGCGAGTACCGGAAAGTCTCTGCAGTTTCATCCGCATGATCGCATGATGATTTCCTCGTCTTTCTCTATTCGTGACCGATCTTTCCATTTGTGACTGGCTTTGATGTTATAGAATGCACAACGCATTTGCTGTTTGCAGTTGCGACTTGCGACATTTTTCACGTGGCACGACGATGAGAGGACGAATTTTGAGCAAATGCAACCAATCGTTTATCATTCATTGCTTTCGAGCTATTAATTCCTATTCCAAGACTGTACGCCTCTCTTCCTCCTTCTTTTCATCCAAACAGCTGAAGATGACTGTCGTAGAAGATATTCCAGCTCGTATTGAAAGCGATACTCTTGGAGAACTGAAAGTAGAGGCAGGAAATCTTTGGGGGCTCAAACGCAGAGAAGCATCGAGAACTTTCCGTTTTCCAATTGTCAGATGCCGCTCGATGTGATTTACGCACAAGCTTTGATTAAGAAATGCTGCGCGAAATATCACGCTCAAATTGGAAAGCTCTCCGAGAAGAAAGCGACTGCAATGCAGCAAGCCGCGGAAGAAATCATTTCCGGTCAACATGATAAACAATTTCCTCTGGTCGTCTACCAGACAGGATCGGGTACGCAGACCAACATGAACGTCAATGAGGTGATCGCTAATCGAGCAAATCAGATTCTCGGTTTGCCGTTTGACAAGACGGGATTGACGGAAGAAGAAAAGAAGGCTTACGTGAGCCCGAACGACGATGTGAACATGGGACAATCCTCCAACGACTCCTTTCCCACCGCTATGCACATTGCAGCCGTTCGATGTTTGACTACTGTTACTATCCCGGGCTTGAAAGTTCTCCGCGACGCTCTTGCAGAAAAAGTGAAGAAATTTGAGAACATTATCAAGATTGGAAGGACTCACAGTCAAGACGCGACACCATTAACGTTAGGACAAGAATTCAGCGGCTATCTGCAGCAAGTTGAATACGGTATCGAGCGCATTGAGGCGTCAATCCCTGCGTTGTACCGCTTGGCACTCGGCGGAACTGCTGTCGGTACTGGTTTGAACACGGTCATGGGATATGATGTTGCCATTGCCAAGGCGATCGCGGAAGAGACGAAAATGGACTTTGTCACGGCGCCCAACAAATTTGAAGCTCTCGCGGCACACGATACTTTGATTCACGCCTCCGCTGCACTCAATACGGTTGCTGCCAGCTTGCATAAGATTGCTTGTGATGTACGATGGCTAGGATCAGGGCCTCGATGCGGGCTGGGTGAACTCTCTCTTCCAGCAAACGAACCAGGATCCAGCATTATGCCCGGAAAAGTCAATCCTGTAAGTTGTTTTACATGAAAAGATCATGCAACCTGAAACTCATTTTGATTTTCTCACTATTCAACACAATCAGACACAATGTGAAGCTCTCACGATGGTTTGTGCCCAAGTCATTGGAAATCATGCAGCGATAACTTTTGCTGGATCGCAAGGTCCGGCGCTGGAGCTGAATGTGTACAAGCCAGTCATGATATCTAACTTGCTGCAATCCGCTACCTTGCTCGGACAAGCGTCGGAAAGTTTTGCAGTACGCTGCATAAGTGGTATTGAAGCAAACGAAGGTCGCATCAAAGAACTTTTGCACGGAAGTCTGATGCTAGTTACGGCATTGAACCCTCACATTGGATACAAGAATGCCGCGAAAATAGCCATGACAGCCCATGAAGAGGAGCAACGCTCAAAGATACCGCAATTGAGCTTGGATTTCTGACGGCTGAACAGTTCGACGAATGGGTTGTTGCCGAAGACATGATTGGTCCTAAGCAAGAGTAATGACGATAGAAGACTAGTCTGTCTGGTCGCACTTGTAGTTTTTCTACCCTCGTTAGGCTTTAGGAAATCGGCTCAAGGTATATTCCCCTTTCGATAAAGGATGAGGCCATCGCTGTTCCTTTCGTTCATTCTTCATTCGTCTGTTTCGTACGCTTACACCGATCGGTTCTCCGTTCGCATCTCGCGGAACGTGATGAAGCGTGACATGGAACGCAGTGCAGTACACTACATGTCCTCTCTTGTTCTTTACGTTCTGTTCTTAGAAGATTATGGATCATGGCAATCTATTATCGATTCCATTTACGCTTGGTTCTCATCTATTGAGAACTGCGTCCTGCTCATCTTTACTTTAGCTGTTAACATGCTTATAATATATCTTTATCATCAAATACATTCCTTGTGAGTCAAGTCATTGTGATCACAGGACGCTACGCTCATATCGAATACACCATGGCAGCCAAGAAATCAACCAGTAATGTTTACTTCAACCCCGGATACAAGGATGAAGAAAATGTTCAAGAGATCCAATTCAAATGGGAGCTCGAAGGAGTGAAGTATGAAATTCATATCAAGCGATTGACGAAAATTGAATTCACGCCGTTCATGAGACATTGCACGCAACTACCTTATTATGTCAAACAAGCAATCGGTGGAGAAGAATCAGAAAAAACCGAGAAGAAGATTGAAAAAAACGTGCATGCAATTATTTCCGCGAACGCTTTCTCCAAATTTTATTTCAGCATGGACGGAAAACAATGGAAGCAAAACATTCAAGTCGAAGCTCAAGAACTTCATCAACAAGTTTTATAAAGCAAATACCAGCTTCAGTCTTATTGAAGAAATTCGAAACAGTCGTCTTCCTTTCACAATGGACGTGGAGTCAATTTAACATTTTGATGGAAGAAGCAAACAACTGGATAAGTCTTCTCCCTGGAAATGCAATGAAACTCGATGAATCGACACTCAAGCATGCGATTTATGGTGCTATGCCCGAGTGGTGGCAAAAGTCCTTTGATAAAAGCTCCTTTGATTTAGCCAGAATCAGTAAGGGAGAAGTTTTGGAATATTTCATCAAGCAACAAAATATCGCTAAGAAAAATCCTCAACAAAATTCAAGCAAGAAACAAAACAACGATCGTTCCAACAACAAATGGAAAGGCAAGAATAACGACATCAATCAAGGAAATAATCAAGGAAACAAGAACAACGGAGGCAGTAACAAACGCAAGACTTTTAAAGCGGTTGGTGACTGCCGAAAGCGCTTAATGCCTTGATAAAAACGGTGTGAGTCATCATGATTGGAACTACTGTTGGTATAATCGAAACGGAAATAACTACAATCCAAATAAAATCCGCAAGATCAATGAAACCAAGAACAGCAAGACAGCACCTCAAGATCATGCAAAAATCGCACAAGAAACTCCTTCAAAACCAGCCGGAATGATGGCGACAACGACTTGTATCCGAATCAGTTTTATGGTATGTCATCGTTAAGCCGTAACAACCGCCGATGAAAATTTATTGTCTGATCCCAGAATATCGTCTTCGCAGAGTGAATCAAATGTATCTTCTTCTATATCATTCACATCTTTATGCGACGATATTTATTATTCTGGAGATTTAGACATTAAATTAATACCTAATTACATGATACAACAATCGCAAGACACGCCCTCGTCCTATAACTATCATGTCAGCTAAATATATTCAAGGCCAAGAAAACAAGCATCCATTAAAAATATTGTTTGATTCAGGATCAGATCATACAATGTTTAATCGAAGAGCTTTACCAAAAGGTGCGACGCCAAAACTCATTCAAGGTAAACGCATCGTCGGTCTTCATGGCGTTGAAACCCATAACAATCAAGTTGAACTTCAAGACATCTCGTTACCCGAGTTTTCCGCCTCTCAACGAGTGCCAGGTCCACTTCCATGTATCATTTTCAATAACGTTCAAACGATCTATGACGTAATCATCGGAAATGACTTAATGACCAAACTCGGAATCGACATTCACAATTCAACGAAAACAGTATCATGGTTCGAAAACCAAATACCATTTTGATCAAGTGACTATTTTATACCGAACTACTTCTCTGCACACTTTACCTCCATGTCCGATCTCTTTGAAAACGATAAAATTAATTCGTTCGAAACTTTCATTACAGAAGAACAAATCAAGGAGGCAGGATACAAATCAAAAGAGATTCTACCAGCGAAATATGAAGAAACCAATCCAAATATAATCGCACAAAAGCAAGATCATCTAAACGATGTGCAAAAGGACCAACTCGCAAGTCTACTATCAAAATACAAGCGTTTATTTTCAGGCAAACTTGGATGCTTTCCGGAAAAAGTCCACATAGATATCCAACCTGGAAGCAAACCACACGCATGCCGATATTATCCAATCTCGCCATACAACCGAACTACCTTCAAAGGCGAGCTAGAACATCTTGAAGCTATCGGAGTCCTATCGAAATTTGGACCATCCGAATGGCTTTCACCTTCATTTATTATTCCAAAAAAAGATGGTCGAGTTCGATGGATCTCAGACTTCCGTCAATTGAATAAAGTTATCAAGCCGAAAAGTCTACAACCTTCCAATCATTACCGACATTCTCAAACGACGGAAGGGATATCGCTATCTTACGAAACTCGACATCTCAATGCAGTTTTATACTTTCGAACTCGGCGAAGAAAGCAAGAATCTTTGCGTCATTTGTGCAGCCATTTGGAAATTACCGATATAACAGATTACCAATGGGAATATCACAGTCTCCCGACATATCTCAAGAGAAGATGGAAAAGATATTTCGAAACTTTGAAGACGTTGAAGTCTACATCGACGATGTCGGATGCTTTTCAGACTTCGTGGGAAGCTCATCTTAAACTTCTTGACCGAGTCTTAATGACATTGCAAGACAATAACTTCATTGTCAATCCTTCAAAATGCGAATGGGGAGTTCAAGAAACGGATTGGCTAGGATACTGGTTAACACCGAATGGTCTAAAACCTTGGAAAAAACGTATAACTCCCATCCCTCGCGCTCAAGCAACCAAAAGACGTTCATCAATTACGAAGCTTCCTTGGAGCTATCAATTTTTATCGCGATATGTACCCTCGTCGAGCTCATATTCTTGCACCATTATCAAAAGCAACGGCAACGAAAGGCAAAGAGCTTAACTGGACTAACGAAATGGAACAAGCATTCAAGCAAATTAAAGCACTACTGGCTCAAGATGCCTTTCTCCAGTACCCAAATCATAACAAACCGTTCCATATTTATGCCGACGCAAGCAATGAACAAATGGGCGCGGCCATATTTCAAGACAAAATGCCAGTCGCCTACTATACCAAAAAACTTCGACGCTGCACAACGAAATTACACTACAGGAGAAAAAGAACTCTTATCTATTGTCAAGATACTACACGAGTTTCGGTACCATGCTCTATGGATGTCCAGACCTTCATGTCTATACGGACCATCGAAACAATGTCTTCGAAAAATACACATCACAAAGAATACTACGATGGAAGACTTTTCTTGATGAATACGGTACATACTTACACCATATCAAAGGTGAAGATAATCCATTAGCAGGACGCTCTCTCACGCTTGCCATTTGACGAAGAAATTCTTAACAGGTTCGAACCACAATACGTTGACTCCACCGAAGAGGGAAGTCAAACATTTTATTCAATGGCCATCGACGATGACGACCTTAAGAGTTGCTTTGTCAATCTACCACTCAATGAAGTGGCGCCCTTTGTCTTAGATTACAAGAGGCTTCGAGCGGTACAAACGAGGGACGCCGTTTGCAAACGCTACGACAAAAATATCCACAATCATTTTGCGAACAAATGCTCGCACCCAATGTTTATGTTATATGTTTCATTCCAAAACCAAATGAACCGTGGAAGATCTATTTACCAGATGAACTATTACATGAGACAGTGGCATGGTACCACTTTGTACTCGGTCATCTAGGAAGAAGTCGACTATTCGACACCATCTCCACACATCTTTACAACTCCCAATTACGAAATAAAATCGATGACTACGTATCAAGGTGCGACGAATGCCAATGAAAGAAGCAACTTCAACGCGGATACGGAGAACTACCGCCACGAAGCAAATATTCATCCATGGAGAGACATTTGTGTTGATCTCATAGGACCATGGACTCTTCAAATAGCCGGTCACGAGCACAGTTTCATCGCCCTTTCAATCATCGATCCGGTAACCAACCTTGCAGAACTCATACGACTAGACAACAAGCGTGCGATTATGTCGCCTTGCAACTTCACAACGCTTGGCTATCAAAATATCCACGACCATTATTCTGCACATTCAATCAAGGTGGTGAATTTATTGGCTATGGATTTCAAATCACTCTACAAAAATATGGAATCCACAAATCACCTTCAAACAAGAAGACGCCAACATCAAACGCGATCTGCGAACGTATGCATCAATCAGTTGGTAATATTCTACGAACGATGTCCTCTTTGAATCCACCAACAGCCTTGGAAACAGGAAAACTCATGGTTGACACCGCCCTAGCAAATACCGTCTTTGCACTTAGAGCGTCGTGTCATGGAGGACTCAAAGCCACACCGGGAGCCCTAGTTTTTGGTCGGACATGATACTTGATATACCAGTTGTTGCTGATTGGATCACCATTCAACAGAATAGACAACAACTCATCGACGAACGAACAGTCTTAGCAAACCAAAAACGATTCCCTTTCAACTACAGACCAGGAATGGAAGTCCTCAAACTAGTCTACCAACCATCAAAACTACAAGATCGAGCAATTGGACCCTATAAAGTTGTCGAAGTATTTCAGAACGGAAATTTAACTATCCAACTCAACGACACCGTTCAAGAACATATCAATATCCGACGAGTCAAACCTTATCTACATTGATCTATCTCAAGCAACATTACTTTTCAAGATATGTTGGGAGGCAGAATGCAGTACACTACATGTCCTCTCTTGTTCTTTACGTTCTGTTCTTAGAAGATTATGGATCATGGCAATCTATTATCGATTCCATTTACGCTTGGTTCTCATCTATTGAGAACTGCGTCCTGCTCATCTTTACTTTAGCTGTTAACATGCTTATAATATATCTTTATCATCAAATACATTCCTTGTGAGTCAAGTCACGCAGAACCTGTCATTTTGCGAACTCCATACGCGAATTCGCGAATGAATCTATGGGACACAAGTCCTACGAAACCATGTCGAATACAATAAAATCGATAGTCCTTTATTCTATATAAATAGGTGTACTATCGGACATCGCGTAGAAAGATGCAAAAAAACATCAGTGATCATCGTCGTCGCGTTTGCTTGCTATTGTTTTTGTTGTCGTCGTTGTGTTCGTCGTCCTGATGCTAATCATTAAAACCTTTGCGGTGACGCTCTAGTCGTCCATTTTCCTATGCGCTTTTTAAGGCAGCTGACTTGCGTACTGAAACGAGAGATCCGAATCTGTTTCGCTCTCGTCGCAGTCTTCGGCCACAGCGTGGTCCAAGAGGATTGATTTTCGGTAGGTGGCTTCAATCTTTGTTGACACTGAGTTGAAACTACGAAAATCTGATAGTTTGGGGAACAAGATTGACAGCAAATCGAAGGGTGCGTGAACTGAGACGATGGCGCTGTGATGCTTGGCAAAGAACCCAAAAAGAAGGCTAATGCATTCGGCAGAAGCGAAGGGAAAGTGACTCAGGTCAAGATGAATTTCTTCGCCCTCTCGCAGCTCGTTGCTAAAACAATCCAAAGAGTCGGAAAGCTCGTTGGTGCTGGCTGCGGATGAAAAAGAGAGATGGCGAGTAAGCATGGTTCGACGATCAAATGAGGCAAAATGGTTCTCGGTATTTTTCTTCACTTTTCTCTCCGCTTTGCCGCGATGGGACCGATCATTATTTACAACTAAACACCACTCAACGCATGGTTGCGTGGTTAAATTGATATCTAACTTTTAAGGCAGCTTCTTGATCCACTAATGTTGTCTAATTTTCTTACAATTTTATTAGATATTATCTCACTCAACTGCAAAGTGACTGCATTCAACGCTTCAATTGTTGCATGTGCCATCATTCAAAGATCATGACACAGACGAAACAAGATTTGATTCCGAAAACGCGGCACGTTGCGCACATCTTAATCGTCATGGCATGCTTAATAGAGGAATGGTAATCGTGACACTGTTCTTCGCGCTCGGCGACGTGCCTTCTCCAGACAATTACAAATCGACAAAAAGAATTTCATTAACAATGTCACAAGGAAATAATTGGACCACTCCATCCCCACGACTGACAAAACTCTTCGGATCGAATTTGTTCGGATCGGCATCCGTGTTCTCAAGATGCCACAATTGTTTCTCGTCCGCCTTCCAAAGGTTGAGATAGTCGGTCCAATTTCGATCGCCGTCTTTCTTTTTCTTACCGGCTTTAAGCATTTTGTCAGTATCAGAGATTACCTTCCGTGCTCGAAGTTCTTGCAAGAGAGCCTCGCTGTGCGCGTCTTTCTTTAAGTCGCCGAACGGTATTCGGCCCACGGCTCTACTTGGCAAATCGACTCCTTTTGCTATTGTTCTTGCGTTTTCTTTCAGTACCTCGTCCTCGTAAAACCGCTGCAATTAACTTCTGGTCATGTGGCTTAGTGGAATATAATGAAGTAAGAGACAGCCAAGCCTCAGGAGGCATCCACCTGCCATGAAAGCGGGGGTCGGCAGCCACTTTTTCCAACACCTCGCGTGCGTCTTTTTTCGTCATTTGCAAGACGCAGACAGCACAAGTCTCAATTTCCACAACGGAAATTGCTTTCTTGCATGAATAGCTATGTGGATGTGAAAGGAAATTGAGAGACAAGCTAAAATGATGAAGTTAGAAGGGATTTAGTAGACGTATTGTCAGTGCAGAACAGTTATCATCGTGATTTTTTGGTGAATGTTGCAAAATTTTCGTTCAAAATAGGGCTCATTTTTCGTGAATGAATAGCAGTCACGAGCTTGACATGGTTCTACGGCTTTTGTGTACCATAGAATCGTGCTTCGAAGTGTCGTTCATTATCTTTCTTGCCACACAAAATTGTGACAACGAAAAAGACATCCCTTCTTTTCTTTTAAAACAAACACCAATGAGTTCTCAATTGGCAAGTAAAGGTCTATTTCATTTATCTCCTCGTACTCGCGAAGAGGAAGAAGCCCAACTGCTGGCTGCGATTGCAGCGTCTTTAAATGTAAATAAAGGTCGAAATGAAACAGCAACTGGACGAGGTTGCAGCAGGTCCGAAGCCCAATTAAGCAACGAAGATAGGCAATTAATGCAAAAATCTTGCCGTCATGACTTCGTTGGAAATGAATTTCGCCCCTTCGACAATTTCTTTCCTCAAAAACGACTGGTGCATGCTAAGGGGGGAATTGTGTTAGCATTCGTAACCTATAAAAACTCCGCAATAGACATTGCCTAAATTTCTCGTTATACTCTATGAACGCGCTACGTCCACGTATATTCTGAGCCTCTTGCGCTGATAGACTACCAGTAGCCAGTCAATTACATTCAAAAGTTCCATTACGCTATTGTAGAACGACGGAAGACAACAATCCTCCGCAAGGAATTCGACCGTTAGAATTGAAGCGTGTAAAATAAATGATGTTGATGGTAATTGTGTCTCGGTGAAAGCCAAGGGAGAAGGAGTAAAGGCTAGGTAGCAATCTGCGTCGAATTTATATTGATTCATGACTCAATTGCTGTCTCATCGAAATAGGAACAACATTCAGGAAATATTAAAAACGGAAGACAACGTTTGACAAGTTTAAAAAAACGTTACTGGTCGATAAGGGGTTTTGCAAATGTTACCTTATGATTGGATCGTAATGTATTTCAATGTAGGCTAGCACGCTTGCCGAACGAATGAAGGTGAGGTCGCTAATTAGCTAGGAAAGGTTGCTTCGTGACAGAATCCCAGTCGTGAGATTATTCGACGACACTTCGGGCTATAGTGTATAAGGGGTAAAAAATGAGATGTTTATTACGTCGTCGTCGCGAACTCTTTGTTTGTCGTATTGTCGTTGTTATCTTGTCGAACACGGAACCATGGCAACCTTGCTAGAAGAGGCCTTAGCAACACAGACATCAACCCAGAGTGAACTTCTCGTTGAAGTCTATTGTCATCGCAAGGATTACCGGAATCCCTACGACTTTGTTGCCTTGACACAGTTGGCTGTTGACTGGAATGCGAAACTCGACGCCTATCCATGGTGGCATCGTCCTTGCTTTGATGTACACGTCAGCGAGGATAGGATACCTTACTTGCGAGCCAAGCTAATTTATTGTGATGTTCGAGACTGCTGGTATCTTGTGGGGCTATTTTTGAATGCAGGGGACGACAACATTGTGGTGAAATTTTGGGACGATGGTGATTTACTATTGACAGAAGCTGCCTATCATTTGCCCGACTGGGTCCACACACAATCGGACGATGAAATGGAGTATTGTCGTAATCGATGCTGGATACAAAATGGGCAGATTATTCTGTTACCTCCTCCGAACGATTGCTTTACCGTTGGCCAAGCTCTGTCAGCAATAAATGAGAATCGATTCGATGTTGCTTCGGATGCTTTTCAACAAGCAATCCAGTCGAGAGTGGCGTCGTCTGCTCCTATGTTTCAACGCACAGCTATTGCTGTCCCCAGGCGAATCGCATACTTACTGCAAACGCTTCCTCAAGTGGGAAACGAAGCAGCGGCTTCGTTCATCGAACAATCTTTGTCGCGTAATCCTCAACTGTCGGCGGACCAAGTGGATTGGGTATGGACGACGTGTTCATTAGGGCGAACCCAATACGCAGCACTACGAACTGCGGTGAGTCGAACTTGGCCCGAATCGGAACAAGTTCCTTTCCGAACTCCCGAATTGAATCGCCTGATGCGACAAGCGGCGAATGATGCAACACCGCATTTGCAAAACGGTGTCGCTCTGGGGGTTCGTATAGTGGCTGGTTTGCAACATTTGATTTCCGAAACTTCTTCGTCTTTTTTTCCAAAGGAATTAGCTCCCTTACAGCGATGGCCTGCTCTACTGGCAAGGACGGGAAGTGATGTATCATGGTTTCTAGAAGCCTTTCAAGCTGGACCAAATCGCGCGGCCTTCAACCTTGACTCTTTTTTGAAGCTTGACGAGCAGTGTACAATTATCCAGTACGGATCAGCAGCGATACGTTCAACCTTGAAAAAGGAGTCGATCATCCTGGTTGGGATGGCCTACCAAGGCGATCGAACGTTGACGAGGATGAATCTTGGATGGTGATTTCCGACGACCAAAACTTCAATTTGGACGAACATATTCTAGAGCATCAAGTCGAGTCCTTTCTACGAACCTCGAGCGAGTTTGATGGGATTCCAGTAGTCGACAGTCCTAGTGTCAATCCAGTTATGTTTCTCAACATCTTACAAGCCACACTTAAGGCAACTGTTCCTGAAGATCTCGAGTTCTTGGACAATACACCTGATCCGTATTTCTCGGTCGAAGACTATGAGCTAGCAGATGATGAAGAAGAATACGATGACGAGGGTAACGAGGAAACAATAACAATGAAAGATGTAATGAATGCTATGGACTTGGAGCTTATGCGTCAGCGTGACCACGATGACGATGACGACATTGTGACGAACTGGAAACAGTCTTTGGAAGAGAATGCTGGGAGAACTGGACCCGTGCAGACTTTTTTTACGAGGTTTGCCGTAGATACAGTTGCTAAATTCTGTGTTTGACGTTCAAAAAAGACCAATATTTTAGCGTAAAATTTAAAGTCTAATTGACTTCTGTGGCTCCATTGCCCGATAACAAATTAGCGACATCCGGCCAAACGTCTGGGCGAGATCGGAGCATGGCATGTAGCGCATCTGGAAAACGCTGTTTACAAGCCATAGTCAAAGCGGTTTCCCCTATTCGGTGGTCTCTGTGTACTAACGAAGCGTTGCTGCGCAAAAATACCGTAACTAGCTCTATCGCCTGATGTCGGATTGCCCAACAAAAAAGCCAACGTATCAGCAGATTCCTTTTTCAAAAATTGTTTCAGCAACGATATTTGACCAAATTGAGTGATCCGCAGGCACAATTCCGGACAAGAAGATAATAGTTGTGGTTGATCCTCAATAAAGTATTGAGCTATGTGCCATTGGCGTTTTTGAATAGCAGATTGTAAGGGTGATCGTCGTTGTTTGTCTAGCCATACACCATCGGCGCCAAATTGAAAGAGCAGACGGACTGCTTCTAAACTTCCGGCGGAACAAGCTCGGTGCAGCGGTGTTTCTCGGGTTTTGAGATGAGGCCGATTGACGTCGGCACCGTTTTCTAATAAGAATTGAACGACGGATTCATTCTGCGAGGAAACGGCCCAATGCAAAGGAGTCTCGTCAAAAACATCTCCTCCATTGATGTCGACTTTCTCATTGTTGATTAGAAATTTGACTTCCGCAAGCGCCCCATCTTGGGCAGCTGCCGCTAGCAGCACTTGATATTGCAATTGAGTTGCACTACAACTACTTGGCATTCTTCTGATCGGCCCCGTCAATTCTGGAAGTAAACGCTTTCTTATTTTTGGTCAACGAAAGCGTTTTCCGGAGACCTTTCTTGAACTTTGTTGTTCAATTGTTGGCGCAGGAGATGTCTTTTGGCATTCGGTGCGCTTAGGTCATTCGTCATTCCACCTTTTTTCTTGGTCGGCTGTCGGTGTGGTGTGTGGTGAACAATGTTCACGTTGTCAAACAAGAATTTTGGTACTTTTAATTAGTAATTTTTCGGATCAAGGGGATAGGACTGTGATAAAAGAGTAAGCTGCTGACAAAAAGAGAATATCATGAAAATGCTTTCCTTCCACTTTTAGTTCTATACTTGTACAACAACTCTTGCAAATAGTGGGCCAGAAAACAGTAAAATATATGATTTAGGAGTGATTGTTTCCTTTCGAACAGAAATTGTCATTTTAACATAATTTTTAGGCTTATTTATTTGGCTTTATTGGTTGAAACACGAAGAGAATTTCGTTCTTGCCAACGAAAGATGTCCATCCAATGCTACCTGGTACTTTAAGTTGTAGAGTCCTAGTTCCCCAAGACGAATTGGAACGAGTTTTGTCTGGACTGGCGAAACCGTGCCACCTAAGTAAAGTTCGCTGTGTATAGAACGCATCTCACTTAGCGATAGTTAGAAAAAGCAGCCAGGGTTAAACTGATAGTGTCTCTCTATTCTCTATACATGGCTGTATATGATCATAACTCATATCATATTTTTGGATTTAGAAAAAGGTGGAAGAAATCAAGCGCTGCATAAGAAAGCACGAACGAGAAGCGAGACGAGAGTTTGGGGCCAACCACGCGATGAAACTGAAACGGACTGCGACTGAAACCGAAACTGCAACTGCAGCACGTGTTGAGCCCGTTAGGAAGTAACAATCCGTTGTCGATATCATTGATCGTTTCAATTCTAAAAGTAATTTTACGCCTTTGTTTCGTTTACGTTTACGAATCTAATTGCGAGACGGCCGACAATCTTTTATTCAACAATTAAAGCGTGTTCGTAGAGGTTTAGTTTAAGAGTCTGAAATCACGATTACGAGCAAGAGAGCGAATTTCAAAGGGAATATTTGTGAACTTTTCACCGTTGTTGACGTTGCTCTAGAATTCTTTAAGAAGCAACTCGTGTCGGTAACGCAGTTGCGTATCTTTCAACGGCAATCACATACAACTCTGTCTTAAGGAAAACCAGCGACAACTCCCACCAGTTACACGAAAGTTGTAAACGTTTCGAACAGCATTCTTCATTGCCATGGCGCCATTTTTTCGATCACGAAGCAGGGAAGTGACGATGGAAACTGTTGAGGAAAATCAGTCACTGGAAGCATCAACAACGGCTCGTAAATCAAACGGATGGGAGCTGCGAAGGAAGCGGCTAGCACGAAAGAATAAAGAACAAACCGACGACACTACGCGACGCCGGAGTCGCAGTGCGCCGGCCGAGGAAGATCCGTACGAATCGGATCCGGGAGAAAGTTATCGGGACCACTGTATGAAATTCAAAGGGATCTCTTCGAAATCGTGTTTAGCGGTGCCAAAGTTTTTGCGAAGTAGTCGATCTCCAGAAGTAGAATCGGAATTGACATCTCCACCCTCTCCTTTGGCTTCGGAAATGGGTGATATTTTCGGACACACTCCAGCATCGCTTCCGGCCCATCTGACTCGAGTGAGATATTCATTGAGATCATCGATTACGGATGGGGCAGAGAAACAACCGGTCGGTCCTTCAGTAATGGAACGACGGGAATTGCGTCCCAATGGGATACATTTAAACGTTAGTCACTGGAGTGATGAGGGAGGACGACCTTACATGGAAGATCGGTACGTTTTTATATTTATTATTGAAGAAAATAAACATTGAGCCCTCTTCTCACCCGTTGGTTCTTTGGAAACAGGTATTGCGTGGAGAATCTCGATGCGGTTCAGGTCGAAGTAAGTCCTGTGGATGTCAAGTCAAATTCACAAGATGTGGAAGTGACATACGGAAGAAAGCGGACGCAGCGGCTAACTATGCCATTGACGTTCTTGGGGATCTTTGATGGCCACGGGGGAGACAAGGCCAGTCAGTTTTGTGCCGATTGGATGACGGCCTATCTTCGGAATGACAAATCTTATCCGTATGATCTGGGTTACGCTATGAAGAATACTTTTCTATCAGTCGACGATGACTTTGTAAGAACGGGTCAACCAGATGGAAGTACGGCGTGTGCGGTAACACTTGTGGGAGGGCGACGCGTCGTATGTGCGAATGCTGGTGATTCTCGGGCTATAATTGTCCGGTGGGATGGTTCAATCGTAAGACTTAGTCGCGATCACAAGCCTGGTTTACCGGATGAAACACGGCGGATTACAGAGCTCGGGGGTAGAGTTATTCATTGGGGAAGATGGAGAGTGGTACGTCTGGTTTTCACGGTGATTCCTAAAAAATCATTGTCACAATTATGGATTCGGTTGTATTTCCACAACTTTTTTCTCACCATCTTTTTACCTATTGTTTATTCGTTCAGGAGGGCTTGTTGTCTGTATCGCGCTCCATTGGCGATGCCAGTCTGAAGCCTTACGTGATCGCGGATCCGGAGATTTGTGAATATGACATTGGAAAGGATGATTTGTTTCTCATTGTGTCGTCGGACGGAATCTGGGATGTGCTGGACAATGAGGAGGCCGCACACGTAGTGATAGCGTCGTCTTGTGCGATGGAGCATGGAAAGCTGATGATTGACACGGATCGCTTCAAATGGGCGGCTCGTAATCTTTGTGAACACGCAAAGTCATGTGGATCGACGGATAACTTTTCTGCCGTAATTGTTGATCTAAAAAGTTGTGGGAGCTCCCTGGCGATGGGACCGGGACGCTATGAGCCATAGTCACAAGTCACAGCGCAGAAATAAGGGGGTAGCTTGCACATTTTTGTCATGAATTCGTTGATAATTGCGGCTGGTACATTTGTAGGTTGTCGGATTCGGTCGCTGCTACTATGCTACTCCATCGATCACATTAGGTAATGTTACGGCACTCAGGTCACTTGCAGCAGCTATATTTTGGTACTACGTTATTCCGTTCCCTTGTTCGTTCGTTGGTCCAACTAGCTTATAAGAGCGACGACGCGCTTTCCGGTGTCCGACTGGATTTCTGTCACGAATTCCCCTTCCTATGATATTTCAAGCTTTAAACACCTTTCACCTCTAGTAGCTAACATAATATATTTAGCTGTGCATTGAGACTTTGCAAGTATCTTCTTTTTATCTTGAAAAGATGACAATGTCTTTCAAGTTAGTGCAAGTATCGCGATGGAACCGCATCATTTGGCCGTCAGCGTCATTTCGTGTAACACCATTGCCTTGTCGCAACTTTGCTACCACTGATGAAGAAGTCTCCCATGTGTTGTACGAATCGCCCATGGGAGGGATTGTTACACGATTGAGGGCTGTTTCGGTGTTATCGGCTTTTACCGGAAGTGTCGGTTTGCCCGCGTTTTGTGCCATTCGAGGGATACCCGATGTGGAAGTGGGCATTCTGGCATTCGGTATGACGTTCGTCGCCGGTTCCATGGTATCGACGGCCGCCATTCATTTTGTATTTTCGCCCTACGTCTACAAGATAGAAAAGATTCCGGTTCGAAAATGTCATCAGAAAAAGGAAGCAGAGGATGCAACCGATGAAATTAATTCAATGGCACCACCGAACGAAATAAAAGAAGCCGATTGCTTGCTCAAAGCGGTCTCACGTAGCCTGTTCTTGACCAGTGTGGAAACTGTCTTTGATCCGGAAAAGGATGTAATCCCCTACAAAGGATTGCATCCCCTGTGTAACTTTTGTTGCCAAGGGGGAAACAGTTTTATGTACATCCAGAGTATGTTCATAATGCAACACTGAGGAAACAGTTACAGCTCGTCGATCCGAATCGAGGGGAGGAACACAAGAAAGAAAATCCGGACGATTTTTTCTAAGGAAGTGTTAACCATTCAATTGCTAATCTACTCATATATATTATGATTATGGCCTATCTCCTGCTCACATTAATTCCAGACCGGGCGCTTCAGCATCTTCGTGACGGGACGTCAATGAATATTTGTTGTCCGATTCATGTATCCGCCGCCGTCGCCGTCGATTCCCCCCCTCGAAGGAAGGCAAAACACAATAGAATCAATAAAGCCGAACCAATAATCGGCGCCATCGAAGGCCCTTGTTCATTGCGGGTTGTGTTCTTGGTGATGGTGGGTGCCGACGTGGGAGCGACGGTCGGAGGGGCCGTCGGAACCGGAATGGGCTTTCCATCGTAACGAATATCCTCGGACCAGTCGTCGGGACACCGTTCTTTATTGCGGCCTTCACTGCGCACGGCAAATCCGATGCGATTGCGAGCAAAATCAAACACCGTGTAATAGCGCGTCATGAAAATGGTCCCCAACACCCAACTCTCTGTCGTGTTGGAACGTTCCAGTCGGAGAGCGCATATTTTTTCGTGAGAGCCCGTTGGTAATATTATTGTGTACACTAAATTGTCTTTGGTCATGTAGTAGGTGTGTCCATCCATGTAAAATCCCAAGCTTTCGAAATGTGCATCACAATCGGCGAGTGCCAGAACATTGTATTCCCCCGCCACGCAATCGACCGGTACCAGAGTGTCATAACTGTTTTTGTAACACACCAATTTGTTCACTCGAATGATTTTCTCCAACGCTGTTAGAGGACATTGAATATTGTATGTCGCTGTATCTATGAGAGCTTCTTGACTATCCGGTAAATCCGCACCACCCACGAACGCCCCTTGCAACACCAAATCCCAGCCGCCTTTGAAGAGTTGTTCCTCTTCCCATTGACCCACACTGTTCCATTCCAAACAATCCTGATAATGACGATTATCATATCCGCCCCATACAATCTTGGAAGACGTTGATAGGACATCGCCGTTGGCGTCATCCGTGGTGGTGGCGTAAATAGCGAACATGTCGTGTTTTAATAAGGGAGACAGATGACCCAGAACGCTGGTTTCATTGGTGGAGGTCGTTGCACTTCTTCCGAGCCCTAATATTCCTTTTGCGTTGCATGGTAATGCGTCGTTTCCAGTATATTGTTGATAGACTTGATCGAACGCCTCGATTTGATGGTCCAAGCCCATCTGGAAAGAATGTGATGACGACGAACTCTGTCGTATGGCAAAGTGGAATGAGTCATCATACTGTATGTAATGCACGTCACTATGATTTGTTGATGTTACTTACATGGCTGTCATTCGTAAAGTCAATCCACACATCGGTCGCTTTAGTATCGATCAACAAAAGCACGTCACTCCCGTCGATTTGGACCTTTCCGACGAAGGAATGCAAATGACAGTTGGCAATGGACATCGTAAACGTTACCCCCGACACTGGTTCATTGAGCCATCTCATTGCTACGCTCTCTCTCTCTCTCTCTCTCTCTTTAACTTTCTTTCTTTCCGTTAGGTTTCGTATCAAAGGTGAACAAGCGCCTCAGTTATCTCCTATATGTTCATGGTCATTTTTCTCGGCATAATGTCAATCGACGAAAAAAAAAACGGATGCGGACGAGGACGAGTTAATCAATTCAGAAGTGTTAGGGATAGGGATGATAAACATTTTGAGCCGCGACGAGACGACGACTGACGTGTCACGGAAATGCGGATAGCGGGCAGACTACTAGGGACTCAGCCAATATGGCCGCACGACCTAATCGCGAATTCCGATCCCCAAATCGGAAGCATCCGGAGTGTAACCTCTTGGGCGAGGCCCAAGGGTCTTTGCACGATTTGGGTTGATCGTGAAGGCGTGAAAGGGTTGCAAGCAACGCGATACAAGAATGTTAGAGCCACATACGTGAGCTCAGAATTTCAAGATAAAACAAGACCTAGTCCGATGGCAGTGACATTCTCGGCGGAACCATCACCCAGTGAGATTCCACCTTGTTCATTTGTCGGATTTGTAAAGGCTTAATAATATTGTTGTTTGGAAAACTTTGACTGTTTATCGTCTTAGCTCTACCAGATACTTCCTCTTCTGTTGTTGCGAAACGTAGCGACTTGGTTGACAGAATTTCTGTTTCTGTCCGTCGATACGTGAGATGACGAGCCTTCACATATCATCCCTATCCCTAACACTTCTAAATTGATCTAGGAAGAAAAAAAAAGGCCAACCTTGTTCCCCACGTCGATCCTGTAACCTTACCAGGTATTGATGTTTTAGAAAGAAATTGTTGCCAAAAGTTCTATTTCGATCGCACCTATAATGTTTCTGGTCTAACATTCTGGAGTGGTCGAAGCAGTCTTAAGAAAGTCTCTCTCTCTCTCTCTCTCTCTCTCTCTCTCTCCTCTGCCGCAAGGAGTATGATGTCGAACAACACAGGGAACTTCGTCGACTCTGTAGATACTACTACCATCATGGGTGGTGTTTGGTGTTGTAGTTTGGGTAGTCGGACTTTTTTTCTCATTTCGAGTAGGATTCTTAGTAAGCGTGGTGTGCAGGGAGATGTATAGCAACTGGTGCCCATGATTATGGAACTCATCTTTATACCTTTTGCCCTAAGATCCGATCGGATATTTCGATTGGGTAGATACGCGCTTTGTCTCGACGCGCTAATCAGCGCAGTCGAGTCTCATGGTGAGAATGCAGAGAGAAGTGGCTTGTAATGAATGATCTCCGCGGTCGAAGGAAAGGATCGACTAGGAATGTACAGTCGCTCTTCCTCTCAATCACTGACATGTCGTGACGAATAGTATTTGAAAGTCAGCAAGGTTACCGTTTCTGTCATCCAGTTCATGTGCTTCGATATTCGATCTTTGGATTTCAATGCATACCGAGTTTTCGATTCGTGTAACATCCGACCGAAAAAATTATCTCCGTAGAGTAATGAAACCAAGCATATTGAGTCTCCGTTAGTCGAAAAACGTGGTGGAGATCCAAAAGGAACGATGGACAATCGACCGATAGCTAGACCTTGCAATGACGTCGAGATTTTTGAGTTGGTGTCCGTGATTATGGAACTGGTCGTTTCTACCTTTGGTTTGGCTCGCTCCACTTTCTTTGTCTGGGGGAATGGGCTATAACCCCCGTATAATATCGCAGCTGATATGGGGACAAACTTTCCGTCAAGCAATGTGCGTCAAAACAAATTGCGGTTTGATTGTTGCTCGCGCACCAAATTGCAGGTAAAATCTTTGAGTTCGGTACGTGAAAGGGTTGTTTGTCCAGTGCGGATGCATTTTGCAATGACAAAGTATTGATTTCGACCACCACATTTTTTTGATTTGTCCTTGCGGGCGTCGTCCGGGAGGAATTGTATTTTCGTTACGCCCGCCACGATCCATCATGCTTTTCCACTGTAGTAAGATAGGATTACAATTCGAAATTCGACCGTTGCTCCCATATACATCTCAAAATTGTTTCTATACTGCTGTAGTGTTATGTTCTACTGTACAAATCTGCAAATACCCATAGGTGCTCAAGCTATGCTCCAGTTTTGGGTTGACCTGCAGGCGCTTGAGTGTTGGTTCGGCTATTTGCAGAAACATTACTAGTCGTTTTGTTGTTATCTCCTGATGGTGTGCGTTTAGCATTCGCCACTAGAAGTTGGAGCGGCCACATTTCGGACCTTCCACTGGCTCCCAATGCTGTAACGGCCTCTTCAACGGACTGAGCATGAGAGGGGTGGCTTGGCCCGATGGATGGCTTCTCCGTTGCGACACCTGGAATTGGAACCTTTTGCTTCATAGCTAAAGGTTTCGATTTGTTAAATGCTTTGAAAGTTCGTTTTGGTATCGTTGCTTTTGCTTGATCTAATTCCACTGTATCCTTCCTTGCACTGTTCTCGGCATCATCCAATTGTTTACCCAACAGCGCTGATCCTGGGACAAAGATAACAATTGCTTGATCTTTTTGTTTACAAGCGGCGAAAGATGGACGCTCAATGTATTGGCCTGCATCAGCTCCTGCCGGTAGATCGATCTTGTGACGAAAATATTTGTGTCGCTGGTTCCCATTCGCATTCAAGAGGGGATCAAGTTTTGACAATGCCTGCCACCGTTCACGACAGTTACGAGAGATTCCCCGAGAAGCGGACTGGCTATCATAAACGTAACGGAATTCATTGAAACACGCTTGTGATTTCGCAACCATGTTCCAATGAAAACCGAATTTTTGTACTGCACGGATGAGATGTTCGTCGTGGCTCGGCGTCCAGTCCACATTGTTGATACTGCTATCGAAGTTCGAGGAGACTTTCACTCCCATTGGTAACGAAATTCCCACGCGATTTTTGGTCGCTGAAATGTAAGTCATACCAGTGGGAGACGCAAGAAATCCTGCTTGGAATGGTCCGAAGTTCATTCGACAAGGTATAGAGAGAGACTGGTGGAAAGATTCCTTTTGCTTAGTCGCGACTTCCAATGACTCGTTTCCTGTTTCGTCATTGCTTGATCCTAACTTCTTAATAATACTAGTCCATAGTGACTTGTCGATTTCGAAAGAAATGGGGTGACGGTCCCTGTCTGGTCGCACGACATGAAGAGGCAATCCCGGTCCAACTTCCAAAGCAGAATTAGATGTCCAGGAGTGCGACATCAGTCTGCTACCCACACGATTTTTTACGTCAGTTGAGGCGAGACGAAAGCCTGTCGATTCGAACAACGTTAAACCACTCGACGATTGGCGTAAGGAAATCAGCAAATTTTTCTTCAGTGAATCCTTGGTTTTGACACTTGCTTGTCCGCCCATTTGGCCCGAGGTTCCCCCTAGAAGTGCTGTGTCGTTATAAGGTAATCGCGTAAATGCAGATGAGACTGTCATCGTGTGGTCGCTGGAACCCATTGCCTTTCTTTTCTTCATCTGCTTGCCCGTCAAACTACCATTGTGCTCGTGTATAACACCATTGACGCTTTTGCCAGCAGCCAAAATTGAAGGGGGCCCTAAGGAACCGGGTAAGGGCACGCGATACGCTTTACCCGGCTGAGAAGTCACCGGTCGCACCACCTGTCCGCGGGGACGTTTTCTTGACACAAATAAAATGACCGACTTCAACGTCGATTCATCTACAAAGAGGGGCTTTCTTTCTCGGCTTCAAAAACATCATTGCCGATAAAACAATCCGTGGCTTCTTTATAGTATGAAAGCTTCATGGGCACTACTGCAGTGTGAGCAGCAGCAAGAGCAGAATCCCGTGGGAGAGGAACAGCACCTGCGCCGGCCATCCCGAAGTCTTCAACTAGGCTTGGCACTGCTAGTGACTGGGAATAGCTATCATCTTTCTTGATATCTTCGAGATCTAGCGCAATGTCAAACAAAACATCTTCTGAATGTTCGAATTCGTGATCCAAACGTAGTCTCTTTGCATCACGATGATCTCCGTTTGGCGAAATCTTAATAGCAGCATCTGCTACCGATGACGATATGATGAATTCCGAGTCACTCTCGGCAAGAATCGAGGACTCAACGATGCGTGGGAATAGAGGAGGAGTGTAAAATATTGGTTCCTCTCCTTGACATAGGGTAGAGAGATCCGAGGCCGAAAATACTTTACCAAATGAAGCGGCGTAAAGGTTGAAACGTTGACGGTGTTCGTTACGGTCTTCATTCCTGGTGTCATTGAAGTTGTAGAAAAGGAGAGATGATTCCGATGCATCGGGTTTCATATCATCGGAGAATGATTCTTTGATTTGCGTCCCCTTGGAAATGCGCTCATCCTTATTGACAGAACCGGCTATTGATGATGGTTTAGCAAGAGTCAATCCTTCTGATAATCCGAACGTGACTGCCTCGCTGATGACGGCAAGTTGCTGTATGTAAGAAAAAAGAGACGCTTTCGTAGTCTTCCAAAAAAAGAAAGCAGCTTCCGAATCAAAGAGCGCAGGAACTGAAAAACTTTCCTGGATTGTTTCTTTTGTCTGGATCGGAGTTCGTCTCGCAGTCGTTGTCGCTTTCGCCAACCACTCGCTTTCGATCATTGAATAGATAAAGGACGATTCTAATTCCAGTTCATTATTTTGTTTCGATGACGGTAGAAACAATACATCTCCGTTATGCGAGAGTAATGGGGGTAGTTTGTCGGTGGCAAGAATTTCAGATAGTAGAGAGTCGCGGAATGACAGCACATTATCCGCTGGGAATCCAAAGAGACAGGATGAAACGGCTCTCTTTCTTGGATCCTCTCCTTCCTTGTTTGATTCTTCAGGAGCAACATGCGTATCAAACCACCCAATAGGGTTTATTTTTAAAGAAAATATTCGGTGCTGTCGACCTGAACATAGCTTGTGGGGATCCAAAAGAAAAGTAGATTCGCATGTGTTTTTGGATATCAAGCGCAGGAAGTTGCACGGTGCCATGCCTTGACGAGAACGTCGCTGAAACGAACGGTTAACAACTTGTTGAAGCAACACTTCAGAACGACCGCTCCAATCTTCGTCGAGGCAGACAAAAGGTCAGCTAGCTCGGTACTCAACCCCCGTGATCACCCGATATCGATTCAATCGAACAAACGACAATTTCCGGTAGTAATGTGTCTGAGTTGAAGTCACAAAGCGCAAGTTGGTTTTCTTTCCAATTGTCGAAGACTAACTCGTCTGGCATGGACGTGGGTTCCAAGAGCAACCGATGGCTGAGACCCACACAGTGAAGTAGAATTGAGGTCATAAGCAACAACTCCGGTAATGCCGCAACAACAGCGATTCTCTTAGCTTTCGGAATGGCAGAAGAAGGTAAGTCAAGCGTGTTTTTGGTTTCCAGCAAAAGTTCCACCGAACTCTCGTTTCCCATTGATACTGAAGATTGTTCAGAAAGTATCGACAGAAGAGCTTGAAGCTTGCCCGATGCTTTGAGCAGGCGACTAGCGGCATCGAAAGACAACCAAGAGGGGTTGCTATATTGTGACGTCTTCACTTTCGAAAAGTCATTCATTGCCTGATAGAGAGTCACCGTAGACGATACAGCATCGTTTTCGACGAATGAGCAGCACCTTCGCAGTCGCAGTAATGAGTCTGAAATCGAGCGACAATCCGATAATTTTTGTGAAAGACAAAATTGACTTTCCTGGCAGCAATGAACATAGGCTTTTTGTTGTGATGCTGTCATTTGAATCGGAACAATGATCCATGGCTCTTTACCGCTATTCGATAAACAGGACCGATCGAGTTGAGGGGCCGATAATAAATCAATAAGTAACGGCTTTACACAAGAAAGTAACACATCCTTCACTGCCTTAAACAGAGACGCTGGTTTCGTTGATCCCTCCTTCACATGTTTCCTGGCCCAGGAAAGGAGGTTTTTAGCTCCCAGTCGCTCAGACGAAAGGGTCGAAATGGGCGCACCCATAAGCAACATTGTGCGGAACGCCAAAATTTCGAGTGTCAGTTTATGAGGCAGGCAGCGAGCATACGTTGGTAGCTCACCAGTGTTCGACTCGTTTTCGACAATCAAACATCTCTGTTGGATGTTTACCAAACCATTGGCGGCATCCCACCAATCTGACGATATGATTGATGACGGACAAAAAGAAGCTTGAGTAGTTGTCAATCTTCCAAAGCCGAAAGCATGACGGCAATCAATTATCAGAGAAACGAAGTGCTTGGCCCTGCTAGACTTGCTCAAGCGACCCAGAGACATATGATTACAAAGAAGCACATCGTTCTTTCCAAGAGTATCAATTCCTACATTTTTGTCCAAGACGAACGGCCGTAGGCCGTTGAAACGTCGAAGCTCGTGTCCCCAACGAATTAACCTTGACGCCGGACAGAGTAAAAGCTGCGGACCAAGATCTCGGCGTCGCCACAGAAGAGAACAGACAAGTATAGTTTTACCGCTGCAACGACTTCCATGAAGCACACTCCCGACATTTAACTTATCCCATCTGGACTCTATTCTAAGAATGGTAGCAGATTGTTTCTCAGACATCTGCAATCCGTACTGCTGCCCTTCATCAAAATCCTGCTCCTCTTTCCATGTTGTGGTTTGAACGCTCTCGAAAAGAGAAGAAATTTTTTCATGCATGTCATTTTTGTCGTGTATGGGATGCACCGTTTCAACGGTGGCATTTTCCAAATTTGTTCCCTCGGCCGCGTCTTTTGTGAGTTTTGGTTCGTGAAGAAGAGCAGCAATCTTTTCAGAAATCATTGTCGATAGCTGTCTCGCAATGTTTTTTGCCGTTTCAACGTCAATTGCGTCATCGTAAACATTCGAACAATCCTTTCTTGGAGTTTTAGGGGCGCGGACGTCTTTTTCAACTTTCTTTTTTGCTGGTATTTCTTTGGCGCTGGTTTCTTTTTTTCATCACAGCGGAGCTGAGCAATCGAGTTGTCGCACGCTTCCAATTACGTTCTTCTCGAAAATCAGTAGCCATCCATCGCATTTCTTGTAATAAGACATCCCACGCAGTTTGTCGACGCGGGGGTAATTCTAGTTTCAAGTCCCTGCCTTTGTGAAAGCGTTTTGTCGGAGGAAATGTCTGTCCTCTTCTCTCATACAAAGAATTCAATTTCGCTTGAATAGCGGCTTTTTGTTCCCTCAGTGCAGCGGTTTCCCCGCAGATGATGTTCTGAGACGTAGCGTTATTCATCGAGATCGAGGGCACTGAACGTTGCTGCCGTGGGTGTCCTTTGTGCGGCGGCCCTCGTTGTTGTTGCAGTTTATTGTTGTTCACGAGAGTAGGTGCTGATGCAGGACGTTGTTGAGGCTGGGGCGTTACAGACCGTTTGACGACTAAGGATTTGTGAGCCGCCGATTGTGGCCTGTCCACTGCTGACGATGATATATCTCCTGTGGGTATCGGCTGAGCAGCAGTTCCGGGGTCTACAGATGATAGAGTAGATAAAGCCGCATTCATTCTTTTTCCCACTGAAGATCCCCGTCGCAGAGAAACGGAGGATCGTTCTTGTTGAGTTTCGGATTTAGCCTGCTGTCGAGCAATAGTTGTCGCGTGGCGTAAGAGTTCTCGAAATGATGAAACTTCTTCATCTGACGTTTGATTTGTTGGTGGAAGATCACTCAGCCTTGCTTGTGCTGCTTGTTTCATCGTTTGTAATCGCTTCAGCAACAGTTTTCTATGAACCAGCAAGGCACGAAGTCGAGTTTTATTCGATGCCCCCTCGGCTGATGGAGATGCCATCGGCAAATTTTCACTCTCGTCGAGCTCTGCATTCTTTTCGGTATCCTCTTCGTGTAGAGGAAGTTTGATGTCGGTGGAAGTTTCGACTTGATCGTTTCCCTCGTCGATTGTTGTATCTTGACGAGTAACATCCGATTTTGTCGGCGGCTCAGCACCCGTTCCACTATCCCGACGGCGGCGGGACGGTGCTGAGGTGCTGTCGACTGGATTCTCGACGCGTTTGCGTTTGTTCCTCGGAACTGGCATGGCGGAGACGTCAATTACGTTCAATGATTATAATCGATGAAAATGGTGACTTAATGTAATGAAGAAGAGATGCTCGTCGCAAAATGGAGCGTATGTTCACGGAATTTCATCCAGGATACAAAGCGCAGCACCATGGACGATGCTGCTCGTCGCTGCTTTCGTCCGAGCGTGCCGCCGTATGGAAATGCCCCCAACCACAATGGTAACTTTCTACACTAAAACGTAGTCTCCGACCCCCAGAAACCAAAAAGAAGCATCGAACATCGAACTGCCCCACCAACGTACATAAAACAGGATACAGCTTAGCATTGCTATCTTATTTGAAGTTTCGTAATTATGGCCTCTTGCAAAATTGCAGAAAGGATGATATCGTCTCTACAAAATAGCTGATAGTCTACACAAATCACCAACACGGCACCATATGATGCATGACAGACGGGCGGCGCCAGGTGGAAGCTATTGCGGGTGCCGACAAACAGATTTGCGTTTTGCTTTTCTTGGGATATAAACTAGCAAGGGCCACACAAATACTCCGTCGGAAGGTAGTTGTTGAATCAAAGTAAAAGAGTTCAACAGAATTTTTCTCAGTGTCTTGCTTTATCTAAAATAAAACAATATGCTTTTACGGTATTTGTCGACTTTCCTTTCCGTGTCTCTAGCGGCGGCTGCATCACCAATTCTGGATCCGAGTGGGACACTAAAATTAGGTTCAATCCCTGCATCGGCTTCTTCCGACTCTTTAGTAGCTATCATCCCTTCTCCCGGCACTCCTTCTTTATTTTTGGGAAAAGCGTTTGATGATATCTTGAGTTATGATTCGGCGACAAATCAAATGCTATGCCGAGGAGCGACGCTGCAGAGTACTTCAACTGCCGATCGGATAGCTCTGGCATTGTGCGCACAGACAGCCCCGACAATCATTCTAGAGGGTATCACGAACGGTGATATTCTATCGGGTATAGACAATTCAAGACATGCGCGTACATTGACTGCAATCTTTCGGGCATCGACTCCGCGAAAAACAAGCCTCGTCCTTGTTGTTTCTTCGGCCGATGAGGAAGAGGTTGATCAGGAATTGTTAAAACAGCAAGTGAAATCACTGTATGATACTGTTGCTGTAGAGCAAAACAATGACATGCGTTTTGATGAAGCGTTTGATCTTCAGGTAGTTGCAGCTTCCTCGTCCGCGGATGCAGCGAAGGTAAGCATCATGTTTTGTTGACGTTGTGCTTTGTTTCGACTAGCCTAACTCGCCGATCGTCTTGTCACAGATCTTTGCTCTAGCTGGAGACACCAAAAATAATCAGGAAGGAAAGCCATTATCTGAAGCTTTATTGCTGGCCAATGAAGAGATCCGCCAATCCGGCGTAACGGAGCTTGCGTTGGATCCTCCAAATGTAGCCAGCGCCTACTTGACTTTAGGCACTGTAGCCAGTCAATTGACGCGCCGTATACAGGCCCAGCTACTGGTTTGGAAACGCCGAACGGCTCGTGGTTTGAGTGTGAATGACTTGGGAGAGACTGCTGCGGAACTCCGTGATTCCGTCCTAGCCGAATGGGACGGTCAAACTCGTGCTGTCACCGGATGGACGTCGGTTGCAACTTATCGCCGAAAAATTCGCCAGCAACTGATCGAATTGATGGATGGAGGAATAACTTCTGTTTTTGAAGAGTCGGTTGAATCAATTCGAGCGGCGGCTTTGAAACGTTTGGAGAAGCAATTGCTGAAGACAGCTCTGTCGAATGCTGAAACGCAGGTAGAAACGGGGGCTCAAGCTCTACGACAAGAAAGTCTTATCGTCGAAACGACGTTGGAAAAAGTCGAAGTACCTTCTCTGGGTCTCACAAAAGAAAATGTCATCCGGGGCATCATTGCCGACCTGAATGACGCGGTGATGGCCTTTCCTGATTCGCCCTCTGCAAAGATTTTGCGCCTCAATCAAGTGAAAAGACAGTGAGCAAGGAAAAGAAACCGGGAAAGAGATCGGTGGACATAGCTTTGGATCTGGTAGCCATGCTCCGCCCCGATGGGTTCGGCAGTCTACAAGGCTTTGTGGGCTATGATCTCCCCGGTGGGAACAGCATCACATTCGGCGTTCACAATGATGCCGACGACCCGCAAACAGTTTCTCAATTTGGTGGTGTTCGACCACCCTTGCTAAGAGTGCAGCCGAAACTCAAAGTCAATGTAGAAATGTAAACGGCAGTGAGCGTTTTCCTAAACCTTTCTTTGACAAATAAACACTAATTATCTCTCACAATTACAAACTAATTCTTGCAAACACATAAATAGAAAACTATCTCCAAGTAGCTATTTGGAGTATTGTCCACGCTAGCGGGCGGTACTTGAGACAGGGCGGGGTTTTCCCGTCGCATCGTGATGGAGTTGTTATACCACGAGGAGCGAAGAAGTGGAGAGCGAACAATGAGACAGAGGCGGCTTGGGCTGCCGTATCGGACTGGCTTCGGATGGTGAAAAGTAGTCCATCTTAACCAGTTGCAGCTGCTCATCCACTATCACATCGTTGACGGTAGCGGTGATGATTCCCCATGTCGTGTTGCGTTTCACATCAGACATGTTGGGAAAAGCTTGCCAGTGATGAAACTCGTGGCTCAAGTGTATTATATCCAAGTCTTCTTCAGAAGATGAAGATGCATCATCATCATCGTTAATCGATGGGGAACTTGGTGAGAATGCAATGGGAATGTACACAAAGGCCGGAATGGATGGATCGGTATACGAAGACGATACTCTCGTAAGACTCGAAGACGAGCATCGTCTGTGCAAACCTTTCTTGTCTTGGTGTTTGGAGGGTCGTTCTACTTGTTGTAACGACGTACCATGAAAGGTGTCACTTTCGTGGATCGCGGTTTCCAGTTGGAGCAGGCTTCGGCTCGAAGACAAGGAAGCCGATGAATCATCCATCGAGACTTTGTCACTATTGTGTTGACAAAGATGGATCGACATCTTCTTCCTTCCCTTCGGAGGACTTGCCTTGCGAGGTCCGCTGACTTGAATGAAGGAGCAGCGAATGAGTAAAGGGGACGACGAACGAATCGAAGATGAATGTGAAGGAGTGGGTGTGAGTGGTGGACGGGAGGAAGGTCGACGATCATCATCAAGGTGCGCAGTCGCAGAAGCAGAGGAGGAGAAAGTGAATGGTGGCATTTGCATTCGAGTGACGTACCGTACTGAATTGGAGTGCCGGGCTGTGATTTACCGTATCCAATACTGTGGCCTAGTTTTGGCGCGCAAATCGACCAGCACAGTATAAATCACAGTCAAGTCCCGGGTGGAAAGGTAAATTGTAAAAGGAGAAGTTTGACTCTAAAAGAAGAAGTCAGTTGGGACATGCTGGTACGACGCACACAATACTGGAAACGTCGTCGTTTTCGCAGGCTGCGCCTCGCACTGTTTTCCAGCATCCACCATGACAATGACACCACCAGTAGACGGCAATCCAAAGAAGAAACAGCCCAAAGCACTGGCTACGTTTTTGCGTCATTTTATTGGTGTTCAATTATCGGTTGAACTCAAGAACGGGAAAATTATCCGGGGAAACTTGTCCGCGAGCGATGGAGACATGAATTTGATGTTAGAGGATGTTAAATCATCATCATCGCTAGGGCTGGGGTTATCGACGGATCAGGCCGTGCACACCGTTCACATTCGAGGATCGACCATTCGATACATTCACTTTCCCAACGATTTACCTTTAGCAACTACGGTGAAGAACTCCTTAGCACTGGAGCGAAGTGCTTCGGGGAAATATCAAAGAGTTGTTCGGCGGAACACTAAATGAAAAGCGCAGTATTTCTGTTGCCTTGGTGGAGTACTTTCCGAAGCGGCCGCAATCAGCAATTCGTGTGTTGGGGATCGTTGCAGAAATCGTTGAGCTCAACGATGCAGCTCGAATGGAAAGTGTGTAACGCATGTCATGGAGAGGGAATGTTGAAAAGGCCATCCAGTCGGAAAGCTCGCAAAAGGGACTGTCGGAACGTGTCGAATCGTGCGGCTCGTGTTCCGCCTCTGGACTCGTTCCATCCGACGAAAGGGTGCCAGCTAATGATCGTTTTCCGCGGGTCGCTATTGTGGGAGGTGGATTAGCCGGCTGGGCTCTAGCTGCTGCTTGTCGACATCGAGGTATTCCCTATGATGTGTTCGAACGTGATGCCCATTTCATCGACCGAGCGCAAGGGTACGGACTGACTATGCAGCAAGCAAGTAAAGCTTTGAAAGGATTCGGCATTTGGAAATTGGAAGACGGCATCACTTCCACGAAACATATTGTGCATACAGCCGATGGCACGGTGGTTGGTCAGTGGGGCATGCGGCATTGGAAGCAGGAAGATGGCGAGGAGGAAATCAAGTCGAGCGAAGGAAAGAAAGAACCTCGTCGGCAGAACATTCACATCGCTCGGCAGTCACTGCGGCGGCAGCTGTTGCAAGTTGCCAGTGGACAGGAAGATATTCAAAACGTCAATTGCGATCGTATTCACTGGAATTACCGACTTCTCAATTATGAGAAGCTCGAAAACAAACAAGTACTGCTGACTTTTCTTAACATAAAAAGTGGAGCAAGGGTTCATCACACGGCTGACTTGGTAGTTGGTGCTGATGGAATCAGAAGTCAAGTTCGAGAACAATTGGTGGGAGATAGTTTGCGGTACTTGAACTGTTTCGTAATGCTCGGTATATGCGAGCTGCTGGAGATAGATCGCTCACAGAGTGAGTTGCTAGATGGAAAGACAGTATTTCAAACTGCAGACGGTACCACTCGTTTGTATATGATGCCATATTCAAGCTCTGCGTATATGTGGCAGCTTAGTTTCCCTTTAGTGAGTCCGATTCACTAGATCTCGCGAAGAAAGGAAATGAAGCTTTTTTGGAGGAGGCCCGTAGACGATGTTCCAATTGGCACAACCCAATTGAATTCATCCTGAAGTCTACTCCCTCTTATTTAGTTTCTGGTTACCCGGTTTATGACCGCGCAATTCTTTCTCCTTCAACGCTATTTATGGGCGATATTGGAAGTCTGGAGAATATTGGAGATCGAGTCGTCACCCTGATTGGCGATGCCGCTCATCCCATGAGCCCTTTCAAAGGACAAGGCGCGAATCAGGCACTGCTAGATGCTTTGTCGCTGACTAAATCAATTTATCGTGCGGCAAGTGAGAGTGGCGATAAACAGGAAGTAATTCGGAAAGCTATCGAGGCGTACGAAGCCGAAATGTTACCGCGTAGCGCAGTGAAAGTCAAGGCTTCTGCCGAGGCAGCGGAATTTCTTCATACTTCTGTCGCGATCGAGCCCGGAGACGTTACGAGGGGTGGAGCTAGCAAGCGTCAAAAGCAAGAGTAAGTTATTGGATTTATTCAACCTTATCTTGCATTTGCTTTGCAAAAGTATAAGTCCGGGAACGTGCGACCCCATGCATGGACACAGGCGTAAATTTTTGTTTTTTTTTCTTTTGCAATGGCAAACGAATAAGTTCTCGCTCATAATGAAGAACGACATCTTAAACCGATTCAATAGCTAGTCCCAACAACTATCTTTTTCTCGAATACAGTTGTCCGACTCACAGGGGTCTACTATGCGTCCAGTATTGATAAATTCTGTTATCTGTGTTATCAATGCTTTGTCTCTTCGAACACAATCATGAATCGGGTTGTCGACAGCGAAAGTGTTGTCGAGTGGTAGAGAGGAGTAGTCGTTCGTAAACAGAAGCTCAGTGAATGTGACGTTCGGTCCAATGGAAGTCGAGGACGCCGCTTGTCCACGCTCTAAGCCATAAACGTCTCGCGGATTTCCTGGTAGTAGAGTGGCGTTGAAAGCTCTGGCAAGAGCCTCGGCTGCAAGAGCTGGTACGATAACGTCTCCTAGCCCTGCTTGTAGAAGCATGCGCGGATAAGGTTCTCGGATAGGGGGTGCGAGGAAACCAGCACCTTCGGTGGCATCCCATCCCATTTGTATGATCGTCAAAAAGATACGGACGTGTCGGTTAGTCATGAAATTCATCAAAAGCAATCTATCATAGCCTTGGAAGTCTAAAGATCGAGTCATTATCAGAGCAAAAGGAGTCCCTGGGACACCAAGTATGGCTCGATCGATTAAAGCCGTTGTCCCTGCTAAGCTACAATAGCCGGCTCCCAATATTCCGCCTTGTGAAATGCCGTAGAATACAAATGATAAAGATTGGTCATTTGCGAAAGGGACGGATCGCAGGACAGCGTCATTCTCTGCAAAATCGAACCAATCCATCGCCATCATTGCATTCCTTGCAAAGTGCTGTAGGGCTATTTTGTTTGCATATCCCTGTATTAAATTGTCTCGAACCGATTGGAACTGACTCGGCTTCGATATCAAAGTCTTTATTACAACCAGCAGATCGAAAACGGACATGCCACGCCAGTCCATTGCCATGATAATATATCCTTCGTCATGAGCCATTTGGAGGAGAAAATCATCTGAAGCCTCGGAGCGACTAAAAAATAGTCCATGACCGTACTCCATAATGCCGCGTATGGGTTTTGACTGATCATACCCAAGAGCTGCAGAACGCGCTGAGCAAGGGAGGTGAAGTAAAAATTTTGCAATGCCAAGAGACGACGCATGGCCTTTATCTAAGGCTTGGGGATCGAGAAATGCCCCTCGATGACCAGGACCAAAGTGTTGTAGAAACCACGGAACATCCATCTCAGCATGAACTGTACGTGCCAGAACACTTTCTGGTTCATCACAAGAATATTCCTCGATGCGGTTAGTCCTGACATGTTCATCCCACCTCCATTCTTTCTCATTTGAAATTTTAGCGAACGTACCATCGCGAACTGCTCGCGCGGGTGACAACTGGGAAGTTTCGCTTATAGTGTGAAAATCGAACAAAAGTTGAAGCTCTGCCGGATTTTCCGAGAGATTCAGCCAACTGGCTGCTCTCTGTAAAGCTGGAATCACTTCGCTTATGTATCGATACATTCGTCCTTGATCCGGTTTAGTCGAACCTGTAGGCTGCTCTGCTTGTTTCTCCTGAAAAAGGTTCTCCATCGCACTACTACGAGCGAGTAATCCCCCGTTGCCATTTGTTGCATTCACGATGGCCACAGCATAATGAGTGTTATGCTTCAGTGGCCTCGCTGGAAATAGCAAAACCATGGGATGATTTGGATCAAGGTAGTCAATCTCCGCGCTATGTGGGACCAACGTTGCGCCTTCCACGTCAATCAAAAAGGTTACCGACTCTTGCGTTATAGACTTTGCAATCTCCCTTAGGCCTTTCAACTGATTTAACCCGGCTTCGTGCGCCTCCTTTAGACCATTTATATAAAAGAGAATTGGACCCATCGTTGAAAATCCATCAAGTTCGTTGTAGAACTCGGCATGCATAGAAATTCCACCTCGTAACAATGGAAGCGACGCCTCTTGTAGGTTTACTCGCCAACCCGTCTCGGACGTTTCATCCGGCCTTAAATGAAAGAAAGACGGGAAAGGCAAAAGGCATTCCGTTTCATCTATCGGGTCGCAAAACTCGTTTGCGTCCGCGTTCCGTCGAAGCGAAAAAGGAGGTAGAAAGTGTACGGCAACAGAAAAGATGCACCACGAAGAGAAAAAAAGTTGCAATGATGATACCTGAGAACGAGATACGCTGCACGGAAGACCGCAGTCTATATTCCTTTTCCGCAGGCAGTGAGCAGATTGGTGACGTGATACATTTCGCGACAAGAAACGGCCATTCAATTTGAAAGCGTGCTAGACAGCCAACTGTGGATAGTATCGTTCTTAAAATGAAATATACCCTCGAACTGAAAGCGAATAAATCAAAGAGTCGCTTGTAGTTGGACCATTCGATGACATCCGTGCCGTCTGGTTCAATGAAAAATGCCTCCTTAATATTATGGTAGAAGAAAGGGTAGAAAAAGCCAGCGAGAAGTATGTCAGCCAAAAGTGAGAGAGATATCACCAGTCTCGTGCTGTTTATCTCACGATTAGTTGCATCGACCACAGAGCAGCGAATAGAAAGGAAAGCCAGCAAGAGGTGAAGCATTGGTAGCGTAGCAGCCCACACTCGACCAGTTAAATGATAAAAGACAAGCGCGTTACCACTTAGCAGAGGTACTTCCAGCAATAGTATCAAAGGCGCCGTGAAAAACCACGGATGTTTCCAAGAAAGTGCTTGCTCAGCGAAGTCATAATAAGTGTCATCGTTCTCAATCTCAAGAGGCGAGGCGCCCTCCGTACTTCCGATCGAAGTTTGGTGTCCGTCAAGCTCTTTCTCCCTATCACTTTGCTGAATCTCAGTATATGGCATAGGCATTCTTTTGAAAATGGAAGATCATTCTGTTTATCGTTGATCTTCTCATTCGACGCGTTGTTTCTTGCTTCCTTTCACAGGTTATTGTCATGGTGTAAAATTTGCACGAAAGATGTCTCGTGATTGATTTTCAGTCCGAGTTACTAAGGTTTACACCCTACATCCTATTTTGTTCCATTCCTGTGCTTTTTCGAGACAGTATCGGGGAAACTTTTCACGAAAAAGAAAAAATTAGACTTGCTACGGTACATCATACCGTAATGATTGGGAAGCAACAGCGTCTTTCTGACAGAAAATTATCGCATAAAAGGTTTAGTTTTTTCGATTCTTCGCATCCCCGGCCCACTTAATGGCGGCTTTTACTTTCAACAATGATTCAAAAATTCTGACTGGTCTGATAGACGGCAGTGCTATGGGACCATTGTGCAAAGAGGGCACAGCACCCTTACTTCAAGGGAGGAACGAAGACACCATCATTTCCTCATTCCAGTACCTGATAGAATAGATTCTCGGAGTGATTGATCCCTGTGCAATGCTAATTTCCCATCCACAAATTCTACAGGATACGATGGTCCTGCTCCGAACGCTTTTTCCGCCCATGCAAAGGTCTAAGGTACTTGATTGGTGTCATGGGCTGTCGTCGTCTACCAGATCCACGTCAACTCTTGCCGAAAACAATCGTTTGTCGCGGCTAGTCTTCGCTGTACGGATCGTTGTTTTTTTCTGCCGTTGTCAGATGCTAATGCACGGGAACATGACTATCGATGTGAATAAACGTTCTTGTGCCTTATTTGCTGATTGTTTTAATGATTGGTGTGTCATTGAATGAGTTCGACGGTCATACATCGTTGGTCGAGCTGAACGAATAAGGTTTGGATACAATCGCTTTTATACGAGTGGTCATCTGCAGGAACATTTTCGTCTTGCCTTTCTGCAGAAAACTGTATACGGCGAAGCACATCCGCATGCCCATCGGGTGATACATCAACGAGGCGTTTCATTTGCAGACAGGGATACACCAATTTTGAGACTGTGCAACAAAAAGATATTGCCTTTCGAATAAAAAGAGGTCAACCAAGCGAAACACAATCGTGCAAGATTTCCAAAGCGGATGGCGGTTCCTCTAGCACAGTAAAAGGACACTCATTCATTTTTGCGATTACTCGCGGAATGACACCCACAAATACAGCAGATCGTCTACAACGCGTCAGATGACATCCTCGGAAATCTCAACGAGTGGTGATCGCTGTTGTCGTGATATCGTAGCTTCTTTTCCTAATCGTTTCCCTTCCGCATTATCATCAGTCGAGAGGATTGTTATTCCGTACTCGATACTTGTATCTTGTATTGTCTCGTTCTGTTCGCTTTTGTTGTCCTCCGTCGTCCTTCTTTTGTAAAAAAAGTAAAATAAAAAGTACTCCGTAGTCACCTCGTCGCTGACAATGAGCAGACACAGACACACTAACCAAATACACATTGAAGAATTGCGATTGAAAAGCTCCCGATGACACAACAACATGAAATTCCTACACGGAGTTTAAATTGACTCATGACCATCCTAGCTCGTCTCTCACTCATGCACATCGGTACCCAGTCTTTAAGTAAAATTAATCGTTACATAGTCACACCCGTTTTCAACAAGACTGAAAAGCAAAGCACGAACGCGTTAAACAAAAATCGTCGTGCTCACTCTCACCCATCATCAAAGTCGGGGCAAACAAAAGTGCCTATAATGGACTTGACTTCCATTCTTTCCCCCCTTATTCCAAATTGAATTTTGAACACGTGCTTTACTTGTGAGATACGAGCAGGCCGGGCTCGCAGCTGCGCTCATCATGATTGAAAGATATGCAGACGCGTATATCGTGACATTCATTCGTGGGTGGTGGGATCCCAACCAATACATGGAGAAAACCGTTGCTCGAAATAGAAATACTTAGATAGTTCCCTCTAAATGATTTTTAAATTGAGTTTGTGAACACAAACTGATTTTGATTTTACGATAGGAGAAGCGGAGAAGCATCGCCAAACATCTTTGTCTATTTTTTCGCTGCGTTCTTCTTCTTCTCACATCTCCTCTCAAAGGCGACTGAGAGAGGTTTGATGTCCTCCCCGTATTCAGTTGTTGCCAAAGCTGTGGCCTGCGATCACAGCTTGGGACCGTATGGTTGAATACATAGTGGGAGCGCATGAAGGGCTGTGGTGCGTATGTCCCGAGGAAGGAGGAGTCGTCTCGCGAAACGGCAACCTCGTGTCGTCTCGACGATTCGCTTGCCTGCTTGCGAGGCTTCCTGCCTTACCGGAAAACACGCAGTTGGAGCATTGTGCTGGGAAAAGTTCTTCACCTGAGTTGTGGGATCCATGAGGCGTGCCGAAGAACTGTGTGCGCCAGTGATTGGTGAAGCAATGGTAACGGTTGAGCGGGGTTTGGGGTTCACCCGCTGAGCAGCTTATGAAAGCCACATTCGCCTTTCCGCTCCCAACCGGATACATGGGCGTTTGTGATCGCTTGTTGACATCTGCTTAACGTCTTCGGAGCTCTTGCGGTGCTTATGAGTTATCCTAGAAATAGGTTAGCGGTTACGGGCACTCGCAAGGGTCCCCCATATGTCCCGGCACAATGAAAAATGTATACCACAACTCCTACATGCTAACACTTGTTCATTTCAAAACCAAATAATTTTAATTACTATATAAATACGGCTGATGGATGCGCGTGGCGGTGATGGCGAGGAGCGAAGCTCTTCCATGTGACACTGTCCGATTCCGTGCGCAAACAGTTTCGTGGTCGATTTTTTTATTTGCTCTAGTTTCTCCATCTTTTGTTGTGTTACGCTCAGTGCGATAAGATTCACTTCAATCGCTTCTATAATATTCTTCACCTCGAAGATTCTGTGTGAATATCATCAGTCGACAATTGAGAATGATCGTCCTCTTTTCCATTAGGCACGACTTTTGCCGTATCGCAACAGTTGGCGGGTGGTGCGGGAACATCAATACCAACTCCACCGATAATTAAATCAGACTTTGGTGTTTGACGAATGTCTTTCCAATTTCTTTGCTGCAAAAAACTCAGAGATAGCCGATGCCACACTCGGAATTTTAGAATCTCCTTCGCCGCCTCCACCCTTGCCTACTTCGCAAGCATTCGACAATTCAAAAAGTCCTTTTTCTTTCTCCTCATCAACGCAAATGACTGCGGGTGACGAATCGCAACAATCTACAGATGGTGTGCTTGCAGCGCTAGCGCCGATGGTACTAACCGTATCGGTTTGGTCTCCTTCTGAAAAGGAGCCTTGTTTTCTCGATGTAGAAGACGCGGAGACCACAACTGCTGCATGTGGCGACAATTTTCCTGGTTCACAAACCACCCTTTTGTCCGCTTCTCCATCAATGCCTTGGTCTACATCAGTACCAGCTGACAACTGTGCCTCTCCTGAGGCTGAACTGGAATAGTCAATTGGTGTTGTGTCAACAAAACTCACGCCACCGGTGGCGGAATCCGAAACAAAAAGCCGAGAATCCGCTTCCTTCTTTGCTGCAAAGAATGCAGAGATCGCTGATGCTGAGCTCATGGGACTAGATTTGGTGACTTCTGTTGCGTGGAATGCTTGTTTACTTTGTTTCTCTAAGCCGATCCGTCGGTCTGTCTGTATCATGCTCTCTTGTCTTTTCATCTCTCGCAGCTTCAGCAATGTGAGCAATGCTTCAAATTAATTTTCAGATGTATGTTATTCAGAAAACGTACCCGCATGTTCTCCTTTTTCTGTACAATTTGATTTGCGTTCTTAAAATCTGCGATAAACCGTTTGAGTGTCCCAAAGAATTCATTACTAGCCATCTTCTCGTCCTCTCCAAAGTATTGCAAAAGGCTTCTAAACTTGACCTGGACTTGCGAAGTCAGCTGATTAGCCTCGTCGATTGATGCTTTTGCATGTAGGCAAAACCTTTCCATAGGTGTTCTACCCGTTAAATGATCTACCTGGTTGAATTGTGAAACACCCGAAAGAGTACGAACGTTCGTTTTCTGCTCTTTCAATTCCGAAAGAGAGAGTTTAGATGCTATCCCAAGGTCCAAGAGCTCGTCTGCTTGCTCTTGTGATGTTTTAAATAATTTTTCAAGTTCTTCCTTTAATGCTTTGATATCAGAACATAGAGAATCCAATATAATGTTTGCTGAGTCGTTGGTATGTGGAAGGTCTTCATGAAATTCAATTAGCGACTCGTCGTTTCGTTTGACCACTTTGATGAGATATTGAAGAACGCTTGTCTTTTTTATCAAAAGCCTTCGCCTGATTTGAGTAGAAAGATGAGATTTGCGAAGATGTCCATTGACAAGCCAAAAAGACATACCTCATTAAGCTTCAAAAGTGTCTCAAGGTTAAAACCCATAGCCTGACCCTTTCCTTCGCCACCCGTGTTGATTTGATTGACCACGGTTAGTATTATTGCCATAATCTGTCGAAATTTTTCAGAAAACCTGACCTCATCACAAGCTTTGTCTACCGTCCTAAGACACTCAGTAAGTTCGTCGAATCTGGATCGGAATTGCACCCGGAATAACATGCAATCGAAGTGATCTTCGGCTTTAGCTACGTCCATCATGCAAATCATGTACTTCTCACAATCACTCAGATCACCGTAGAGCTTTTCTCGTTTCTCCTTGGATTCACCAGCCGCTTGTAAATAGGATTGAAGCTGGTTTCTTTCGTCAGCAGTAGGTAGGTATTCTTTCAGCGCTTTGATCGATGTTGCGTCCAGAGCTCCAATTTCCCTGGGGCGTAAACGATGCCATAAGAAAAGCTTTGCTTTGAACGACAAAGCGTCATCAAGATCTTACTTACATTGATTCGACCATCTCAGCAAGCACCTTATACTCGATCCTTAAACGCTTAAGAATAATGCCTCCGTTCATGGATCGTTTCCCATCAACAACCTGGACGCTCCTCTTTGTTTCTACTCTTTTCTCTGCTTTTATTGTTTTGGTTTTTGCTGCATCAGGCGACTCGGTAAAAAGATCCTCGAACTCTCGAACATCGTACTTTAAACTGTCCATCGGCACTTTTCCTTTCACCAACGACCACAAAGAATCCTCTTTCAATTCCCCCGGGGTTTATTGGATTCCAATATATCTTTTTCCGTCTCACATTCTTTTTTCCTGCGTTCAGTCGTGGCTCTGCCCTTAGATGAGAATTAGATGCTTTCTGAGAAGCAATATCCTCGGCTTGAAACTGATTAAACTCGGCCGTGTTTGAAAGAGTCTCCTTAGTTCCAAATTTATTGTTCGCGATATTGCTTTGTTGGGAGATGAGACTTCTATCTGGGTCCAAATCAAGCAGCGACAAGTCAGCGCCATCTCGAGTCATTGCATTCTCAACAGCGCCTCGCGGTAGGCCCATCTTCAGCATCTTGTAGTACTTCGAAAAACATTCATCATCTTTCAACGGACGGTCCGAGGATACAGCCTGTGTCGGTCTCTGAGACACAAGACTCTTTTCAGGATCCAAATCAAGCAGCGACAAGTCAGCGCCATCTCGAGTCATTGCATTCTCAACAGCGCCTCGCGGTAGGCCCATCTTCAGCATCTTGTAGTACTTCGAAAAACATTCATCATCTTTCAACGGACGGTCCGAGGATACAGCCTGTGTCGGTCTCTGAGACACAAGACTCTTTTCAGGATCCAAATCAAGCAGCGACAAGTCAGCGCCATCTCGAGTCATTGCATTCTCAACAGCGCCTCGCGGTAGGCCCATCTTCAGCATCTTGTAGTACTTCGAAAAACATTCATCATCTTTCAACGGACGGTCCGAGGATACAGCCTGTGTCGGTCTCTGAGACACAAGACTCTTTTCAGGGTCCAAATCAAGCAGCGACAAGTCAGCGCCATCTCGAGTCATTGCATTCTCAACAGCGCCTCGCGGTAGGCCCATCTTCAGCATCTTGTAGTACTTCGAAAAACATTCATCATCTTTCAACGGACGGTCCGAGGATACAGCCTGTGTCGGTCTCTGAGACACAAGACTCTTTTCAGGATCCAAATCAAGCAGCGACAAGTCAGCGCCATCTCGAGTCATTGCATTCTCAACAGCGCCTCGCGGTAGGCCCATCTTCAGCATCTTGTAGTACTTCGAAAAACATTCATCATCTTTCAACGGACGGTCCGAGGATACAGCCTGTGTCGGTCTCTGAGACACAAGACTCTTTTCAGGATCCAAATCAAGCAGCGACAAGTCAGCGCCATCTCGAGTCATTGCATTCTCAACAGCGCCTCGCGGTAGGCCCATCTTCAGCATCTTGTAGTACTTCGAAAAACATTCATCATCTTTCAACGGACGGTCCGAGGATACAGCCTGTGTCGGTCTCTGAGACACAAGACTCTTTTCAGGATCCAAATCAAGCAGCGACAAGTCAGCGCCATCTCGAGTCATTGCATTCTCAACAGCGCCTCGCGGTAGGCCCATCTTCAGCATCTTGTAGTACTTCGAAAAACATTCATCATCTTTCAACGGACGGTCCGAGGATACAGCCTGTGTCGGTCTCTGAGACACAAGACTCTTTTCAGGATCCAAATCAAGCAGCGACAAGTCAGCGCCATCTCGAGTCATTGCATTCTCAACAGCGCCTCGCGGTAGGCCCATCTTCAGCATCTTGTAGTACTTCGAAAAACATTCATCATCTTTCAACGGACGGTCCGAGGATACAGCCTGTGTCGGTCTCTGAGACACAAGACTCTTTTCAGGATCCAAATCAAGCAGCGACAAGTCAGCGCCATCTCGAGTCATTGCATTCTCAACAGCGCCTCGCGGTAGGCCCATCTTCAGCATCTTGTAGTACTTCGAAAAACATTCATCATCTTTCAACGGAGTATACGATATGAGATTAGTTTTTGCATTTGTGAGAGCTGGTTTTTCCGAAGGATATGCTGTCCTTTTCATGTCGACGACACTTTCATTCTTGTCGCCAGGTAGTTTGCTGAGGTCATTGGTTGCTCCACGACCTAGCATGATTTCTGTACCATCACCGCATATCTTAGCTGTTTCTGGATGAGGACGCTCCCTTTCACCTCTGAGATAACGCTGCAATGCAAGTAAATCATTCATGGAAATGTTAGGAGGGCTAGAAAGCATCAACATGTCAAAAGCATTGCGATTCTGGGGATCATCAAGCACGCTACTTGTTCCTTCTTTCATAGGTAACGGGTGCGGAAAAAAGGGAACGAGAGGTTGTTCTTTTCGGCGTAATGGATGGTCTGAATTTGGGTAAATGAATTTAGCCTTGCCGATTGCATTTGTGATGTCGCCCGACTTGGGTCGCATCAATGGGGATGTATACCAAGAAGCTGCATCTGGCCGTTTTACTGGTGTGTATCCTTCTTCAATATCTTCAGTGGATGGCTTCGTTGCCCTTGTCTGAAACGAGTCATTCCCAAATGATGTCGATAGTGCACCAACACCCCTGACCAAATTTAAAATACGGTTTCTTATTTCAAGATGTTCTGGCCGAACAGTGGGCTGTGTATGGCTAATCGATTGATATTGGAGAGATGGAGCCTCTGTCGCTGTCCGACGACTCCACCAAAGACTCATTTTTCCTTCTGTGAGCATGTTTTTAGCGCTATTCAAATCAAAGTTGCTAAGCTGCAAGGCCAAAGCGGAAAGATGAGAAGGACAATCATGTAGACTTTCACAGGAGGCTCGTAAAAGGTCGACATCGATGGTCACTGGCTTTGCGCAATGATGCCGTGAAATTATTTCCCAGCCTTGTTCCATAGCCTCGTACCCGCTTCGCACGTAAAGAACATTGTCAGATATACTATCTCTCTGTAGCAAAGGTGCTTCTTGCTGACTAGAGCAATTCCAAGATGCTTCAAACGTCATAGAGAGTAAAAATTCCTTGTAATCAATTAGGTGCGCGTATCGACGCATCAGATCAACTCTATCACATCGTAAGTGGATAGGTCCAGCTCCAAGAAAACTTGTTGTGTTTGCATAACGAAAAATGATCTTTGATGGATCAGAGAGATCGTCTGCGTAGTGTCCTCCGAATCGGCACAGCAAATAGAAGTCCCCTTCCAAGATCTGGTTGACTGGAAAGAAACCTTCCTCTTCCTCCCAATGACCGGGATCTTGCTGGGCATAAGGGTTCGTCACGGATATATCTCCAAACAAGTCAGGGTGACTGGAATACACATGGTCACCTTGAGCGTTGAAAATATTCAAACACGGTTTCTCTTCAACCGGAAGGCCACGCATTACTATTGACCGAAGTAAGAGCGGTTGTTGATTCATATATCGCTTAAGCTTGATCGTGGAATCAAAATTTCTAAAGAAAGTACGAATGGACGCGGGGAGAGCTTTGGCCACAGTAGCCGGTGAAAGCTCACTATCCGGACATCGCTGTTCGAGGAAGAGTAAGAAGCCATCTTCAGTCTTGTCCACTTGACCAGTGAACTTGAGATAGCAAGCGATAGCAATAGCCGTTCGAGTCTTTCCGTTGGGACAATAAATCACGCCCACGTGTTGCGATCGCTTGAGCGACGAGTGACCTTCGTTTCCGACCGAAATGCCCTCCATGTTTAGCCATGCATGAAAAGCGTAGCAGATATCCAGCAATGAAGGGACCGTAGGAAGCTCCGAAGCATTATCTCTGGAGGATTTCCAAGGCAATTGTACAATTTGACGCCGCAGGTGAAACAATGTGGAGTCATCCGCTTGATCATCGCATAATGAAAACAAAAGGTAATTGCCCTCTCCGTGTTTCTTATTCAGGAATTTAGCCAACGAGTGTGCATAGTTTCTTCGTGGATTGTTTTCGTTTCTGACTGACGAGTTGAAAGTTCTGCGAGACCGGATGTCGGATTGTAAGCTTAAGGACGTATCATCGTTGTCATTGGGACTTTGAAAGTCTGATTTGCCGATTTCACCAAAATTTGAATAAGAAACTTGCCGGGCAGATGAAACAGAATCTTCTAATTCCTGATACATGCCTGCACTACGTTCCGAGGCGTCTCTTTGTTGTTCGCTTTGCGTGAATGATTCTCCTTCACAAGTTGACCGTCCCAGATCTCGATAGGTTGGTTCATCGTCCGGAATGGGTTGCGAAGCGGCAATGATGCGATTCGTTACGTAACTAACGTCTAAAAGTGCAGAAATCCGCCGTTCCTGTTGCTGTAAATATTTCAATTTCCGTGATCTCTGCGTAGTCGGTTCTGTTGCCAGCATGATTTGGCTACGACGGCGTCCGCTGGTCGATGTTCAAAACGAGAAGCTAGGAGTGACCAGATTTGCAGGCAAACGACCTTTCACACCCTTTTTCCACAATTACAGGATTAGTGCATATAAAGAGCGATTAACAACGTCGAAAAAGTTGGATTGGTTCACCGAACCGCCTCCATCGTCGTTCTCGCATTCTTCTTGACCTTTGCAAAATTTGCGACCAACCCGTACCGGGGAAGGACGTTAAAATTCTGCCTCCAAGTACAAGATTCTACGTAGCGTCTACGACGAGGCAGAATTTTAACGCCGTTTCCAGGTACCTGGTAAAAAGCTGCACTCGTGACGTGGCTCACATGCCAAAGTAGTGATAGTAGTGTTAGGGTTAATCATTGGACAGAAGACAATGGAAGTTTTTCGTTCCCAAGGCATCTTGACATCACGAATCAATCAGTGCATCGCGAATGCTGCCAAAGAATATTGAATGTAATAAGGACAATCATAGTTTAGCATGCTAGCAGTAAGAACAAAGGCTAGGTAGCGCTGACTCGGAAGAATGATGATTCATGACTGAAATCCAGTCGTTGTGAAAAACAGACAACACTTTGGGTCTATAGTAATTTTTGAGACCAAACTGCTCCCAAGGCATTTTACTTACGACATTACGAATCAAACGATGCAAGAAGCAAGAAGCATCTACCAATTTCAACATTTCCTCGCTTAGCTACCTATCCATATTCTTATTGCGTTTTACTATTTAAACTCTTATGGTCGGTTCGACGTCGCTAAACAGTCTACTGTTGTTGATACCTGGTAGATGGTGAACGGTTAAGCGATTGCTACAAGAAAGTCCTGCGTGGACCATTTGGATCGTCTCGCGAGAAGAATGGGTAGATCTTTGTCCCCTCCTCTCCGAAAAGCAACTGTTTAGTAACAGAAGACAAACATTTTCTGCTATAGTTGATCGCAGACGATCCCGAGTCCATTGTTCCTACTCCTTTTGTACCTTAGTCGTTATTATTTCTTGCCGTGATCCCCACCAAAAAAATTACCGCTAGGTCCGCCGACAAAGTAGCCCAATGATGGTCCGCGAGAATCGTCTTTTCGCTGCGTCTGCTGGGAGAAGAAACTTGCCCTACTTCCACCAAACTGCGAGTCGACAGCACTGTCGCCTCCCACACTGCTCAAATCATCACCGCCGCCAGCGTAACTCGGCAAAGGAGCAAAGCTCGGAATGGGCAAACCTCCACTAGATCCATTGGCGTTAGCCGGAGCACCGCTGGATGATTCGTACCGAGGATCGAATCTTGAGTCCGATTGTTTGCTGCGTCCACGGCGCTTAAAGGCAGGGGCCTCGTTCGGGCGGTCTCGTCGGTCTTCCCAGCGTCCATCCCAACCGCCTCTTGCTAGCGCAGTAAAAGCGTAACGAGAATCACTAGCTGGGTTGCGCTTCGGGCGTGAAATGGTGATGTAGCTTGCCTGAAGATTGGTCAAGGGGCCCTCAACAAGACATTCGTACTCCTTAAAATGAATTAGCAGGGCAGCCCAAAGCGGGTTTTTACTCAGTACGCGAGGGTTCCCGAACAAGATAATTCCCAAGCGAGCTCTCGTAAGCGCCACATTTAGACGTCGTGGATCCGATAAAAAACCAATACCCTGTGTTTCGCTAGAGCGGACGCATGAAACCAGAATAAAATCCTTCTCACGGCCCTGGAAAGCGTCGACCGAAGCAACTTCAATAGCTTCATAAAGCGAACTGGCCAGAGCGCCAACTCGGCGCATGTAATCAGAAAGGTACTTCTTCTGTCCATCGTATGGCGTAATAACACCGATCTGTGCCGGAGTCACGCCCATTCGCAACAAATGCGTCACAACTCTCTCCACGTACGAGGCCTCGGTTCGGTTCAAGTAAGACGTGCCAGATGCCGAAATCTCTTCCATTCCGTTAATGCAATAAAAGAACATGGGCTTTTCAGGAACAGGCCAGGGGAAATCTTCCTTGCCAGAAAAGCTAGGCATAGTCAACAACTGTCTATCGGCTTCCGTCACACCATTCTGCAGACTGCCTTCATAAAACATATTGGAAGGGAATTCAGAAAGAGCAGGATGCATTCTGTATTGCACTTGCAAACGAATTGGGCGCGTCCCAATAAGAACAAGTCGCTCAAATAGACTTTGTGTCAAGCCAGCCTTTGCCGCTGCTTTGCACATGACGACAGGTCCTAGCTGGCAGTGGTCGCCAACGAAGACGACTTGCTTTGCTCCCATGGCAATTGGAATCAAAGCTTCTGCCTCAATGGCTTGAGTTGCCTCATCGATCAGCACTTGGCGGAAACGAAAGTTCTTCAACCGCGGGTCACCAGCTCCAACACACGTACAGCAGATCACGTCAGCAGCTTGAAGGATTTCTTTCTCGGTACGATTGCGAAGAGCTCGGTACTTGCGCTGATCTCGTTCGGAGAGATCGCCGATCTCATCCTTCAGACGTTGCAATTTTTGAAACTCATCACCAGCAGCCAAAGGAGTCATGACGTGCAGACACAGATGATCAATGGTTGAAGACGTCTGTTCACGAGTTTTTGAAGCAAGACGTACAACACGGAGCCCCGTAGCGGCAATTTTTTCAGTCAGTTGATCGACAGCAACATTACTGGGAGCTGTCACAAGCACTTGACCCATATTCTGCCGCGTCAGATGGTAAACAAGGGTTGCACTAGTAACAGTTTTGCCCGTACCTGGAGGCCCTTGAATTAAGCTGAGAGGGCGCTGCAGGACTGTGCTGACCGCTTCAAGTTGCGACTCATTTAGAGGAGGCAAGCCTGGAACATGGAATTCTGCTTCGGTTGCTGGAATTTTGGCGGTAGCAATTCGCTGTTCTTCAACCGCATGTCCGAGAAGCTTGTGGTAGATATATCCTGTAACCGAAGTGTCATCGATCGCAAACGTTTTCAAAGCGTTCTGCATACGATCATACGACGTGCTTTTCCAAACGTATTCCACGACGTAATCGTCCGTGATACTCTCCGGGACAGAGACGCTCCGTAATTCGAGTTCGACTTCACCATCAATGATGCTCTTGACATATCCAACTCCTTCCCATGCTCGTCCAAACAAAAACTGTGAACCCTGTCCTAGTTTGATCCGTAGTTCGTCGCCGATCACAATCCTCGACTGTTCCGCTTGTAACCTATGAAAGAAAATGTGGCCACGTGTTTCCCCGCCAACGACTTGTCCCAACGAATAGATATACTCTCTTCCGTCAAACTTTCTTTCATTTGCCTGTCGTAATCACCTTCGAGCTGCACAAGCGGTGCGAGTATATTTTGGTAATGATATCCATCATCGTACACACGCTGCACGGAAGGTAGATCCTGCTCTTCCGTTATTTCCGGGCGATTCAAATCCGCATAGCGAGCTTCCGGATTTGTTTTCCACAGCTCCTCCAACCTTGCCATTTGAGCTTGCGAGATATCCCGTGCGCGCAACTGAAGCTTTTCCGATGGCACCGACAGTAACCACGGAAGAAATTGTCGATCCTGCAACACCGGATGCCACTGTGAAAGTTCCCAATCCATGTCTTTCAAAGCAGGCACTGTCTCAACGCACACACGACACAGCAAAACAACAACCGAACTGGCACTGGCAGGGACGAATCCCAGAACAAAGACGTTCTTCGAAGCGCAATTATAACATTCCAAAACAGTGTCCGCTAAGGGACTATTAGGGTGCAGCTGAACCTGGTGAGAGCGCGATCGAACTAAGTGGTGGACGAGATGGCTGCAACCGGTTGTACCCGATGAATTGCAGAACCACTTTTTGGACTCCACACACATCGCAACGCAAGATGGATTGTGAATACCGCAATAACGACAAGAATAGTCCGGTAAGTTGTCTTCGTCGTAGTGATCAGCAGAATAAAGAAGTATGTCTTCATCATCATCCGAAGCATTTTCCTCATGAGATACATCGGATAAGTCTTCATCCCCGTCACTGGATTCTTCTTCATCGTCCTCGCTCTCTTCCGGGTCGTCGTCCTCGTCGTTAAAGTGAACTTCGGCGTGACCGATGCGGTCGTTACTGGCTTTTTCGTCTTCCATTGGCTGTTTCAAAAGCATAGAAAGCCACCGCAGAATCTTTCCCTCAAAGAAAGCACACTAGTCCAGTCTATTTGCAAAGCAACATGGCAAACATAGAAGGGCGAACGAAAATCCGCATTGCCACAAGCCACAAGACCACAAGATCACAAGATCGACCCGTTGGGAGGACAGACAGACGAGCCGCTGATTGCGCGCGGAGCCGAGCGGAGCGCGGAGGCATAACTTTTCCGGGACTGGATTCCGGCTGAGTCGGAACATTGTCGCCCTACGCAGGGGTACACTTCATAAAGAGAGTAAACACCTTTCGATTAAAAGTTGGTTGCGCAACGCGTCGACGTCTTCCACTCCATTAACAGATCTCCAAATAACATGCCCTAACTTATGAATTTTTAAATTTATTTCAGTCAGGCGATTAAGCTTCCTCTAGGAGGCGTACAGAACGGATAAAATACAAAATGTGATTCATGACTGAAATGCAGTCGTGGTTGTGTTGAGGCAAGGTCCGCATATTTCACCAGAAAGAATTCATTGAACGCCTCGAACACATGGCATTCTAATTGCTATTGTTTATGCTGTTATCGGATTGAATGAGGAACGTCCAAACCTTGATTGAGCGGATTTTCTTACCAGGTGTAATCATGCCGTAATTAATACGCCACCCCTAATAATCAACAAACACTTATCCGAGCTTCGATCCAGTTGAATACTGCGCAGCGCACCATTCAGTCCAAGTGATCCTCTTGAAAACATTGTATTGTTCGCGTATGCTATCATGGCTTTTTTTCTTAAGTACTTATCATGGAAATATCTTCCCCCAATTCTCAACAATATTTTAGTGCTGCAATGGACGTTGATATGCATTAAAATATGCCTTGAGCTCGTCAATCGACTGAGCAACATGGACAGAAGCAGATCAACTTGGACAAAACCATGCATTCATATGGTGTTGAGTAGCAGTTTAATCTTTTGGCCGCTCTACGATACGACTGACTGGACTTGGAGATTTAACACAATCGTGCCAGCAGCTCTCATGATTCGATTTTGGTACAAAGGTTTCATTTGTAAGGATCCAGATGATATCGAAGTTCAAGCGCTGTCTCGGTCTTCTTCTCCTTCGGAACTATTATGGGGACCGATGCAATTTAATGCTCTTTTGATTTACTTGGGTCTCTATCATTTCATGTCTCCTCGAGCCGCTATTCTAATTGCTGCCGTAGGTTTAGGGGACTCTGTTGCGGCGCCGCTGATAGGGGAGTTCTTCGGACGCCACGTGTATCAAATGCCTCTTGCAGCACGCAAAAGTATGGAAGGATCCGTGGTAGGGGTCTTTCTAGGGACGGTTGCTGGTATCTATGTCTTGTTTTATATTCTTGGCTTGGATGTTTTGCCGCTTCGACTTGTCCTATCCTATGGAGCTATTGCTGCCGTTGTGGAAGCAACCTGCCCCGGTAGCCTCGATAACGTAATTGTGTCAATCATTTTGCACCTCTCAATCGATCGAATCGATGATTTGTTGAGATCAAATGATTCAATTTGACGATTGCGTAAGCGTTACAGCCCGCTAGGGATCGGTAGTGAGTCTTTACTGTACAATACATAATTAATCATCAATAGCATACTGATCCATTTTTGCAGCAATTTTTACAACATCCACATTGCCACCGCATAAAACTATACCAACATTGTGTGCATTGCCGTAAGTGTGCGCAAACTCTTCCGACAGTGCCACAGCAACACCCACTCCAGCACTGGGTTCTATCATCACTTTAAGGCGCTCCCAAATAAGTTTGGTTGCTTGCAGTATTTCCTTTTCCGACACAGTAAAAATACTATCAACTTTATCACGAATAATCGGCCACGTGTTCGGTCCCAACGTAGTCTTCAAACCGTCTGCTACACTCTCCAACTTGTTATCATCCGCGTGCTTCAGTAATGTCTTCTCCTTGAAACTTCGGTACGCGTCGTCTAGCGCTGACGGTTCAGCCAGAATGATTTTGATGCCTGGTTGCAAAGATCGAAGAGTCATTACATTTCCTGCAGCTAAGCCCCCTCCTCCAACGGGAATAATGACAACATCCAATTTGATATCCCCCATCTGCTCCAGAAATTCAAGACACACAGTGCCCTGTCCTGCTATTACACGGGGGTCTTCACTGGGATGTACAAATACTTTTCGAAAACCGATTAATAAGTTTGAGCCATGCCTTAGAGAATTGCGGCTGTGTTTTTGTTCACGCAACTAACTCACCTCCACCACTTTCATTGACAATTTCAGTTGCTTTGTCTTCCCGTGCTTCATTCGTGTTCTCGACTATCACAATAGAAGCCCCAAAATCAGCAACAGCTGCCTTTTTGACGGACGGAGTGTTGTTTGGCATTACAATAGTTGCCTTTTGACTAGAGAGCTTCGCAGCGAGGGCCAACGCTTGGGCGTGATTACCCGACGAATGGGAGACAAACATAATCTCGTCGTCGGGTTGCTCAGACACGACACTTTTGACAGCATTGAGTGCCCCGCGAAATTTGAATGACCCAGTCTTTTGCATGGCTTCCACTTTAAAGAAGAGATTTCGTTTAGCCTTTTGGTTGATGGACGTAGAAGTTAGTACGGGTGTACGATGGGCAATCCCTTCGATCCGTATTGCAGCATCTTTTATATCCTCGATGGCTACGCAATACATTGACTCTGTACTCGTCCTACTATGCATGATTGAGCTTCCGTTTCTAGCTGACTTTAATTGTTTGCTTTTTGCTTTTTTCATTCCCCTTCGATACGATAGTTACCTGGTAACATCAATTTTTGATTTTTCACCGCCTTGTTTTTGTCTTACATTAGGGTTTCTGTCTCTCTTAAAAAGCACGTTTAAGGATTGAGGTCGAACTCCACAATATCCGGGTTTTCCTCAGTCGATAAACTTCCCTACGGTGCCTACGTTAAAATCAAGTAGACACTTGCAACATTGGATCTGTTGTCTTTTGCATATTTGGTGTTCCAATCAATGTCGATTCTTGCTTATCGGAACACGCGAAAGCGTTGGTAGAAGGAGACGATGGGTGTGTCGTCATTGACAATTCGGTACGATGGTCTTGCTGTACCAGTGTGTGAGTGAGTCATCCCTACAAAGGTATGATGAGAACCATTACAATGAAATTGGTTGCAGTCGGACCCGACAATTAATGAGGTCGAATTCAATAAGTTCCGTGTGCTATCTACAGCGATAAATTCCTACTAAACCTACGTCAATTTCACGTAGCATTGAATCTTTGCTTTTCTCTACGTTATGATTTCGAATAGTTTGTGATTATCGTTCATTAATGTGAATTAACAATCATGGTTCAAGGTTTGATGGCATTGCTGTCCAAGATACCCGAGAAATGGATGATCTAATATCTAATGCCACAATGGGGCCGTTACGTTCGTGCATGCATCCGTCATCAGACGTCATAATTTTCGACCACTCTACACGATAAAGTAAGCGACACGAGACGCGTTTTGACCCTTCAGCTTCAGCACCTTCCCAAAGTGTCAAAGGAAACACTCTCTGACGAACATGAAGGAGCAGCACAACACGAGTGTTGATGATTATTTTCCATCCGCACCATAGAAGATTTGCTTGTTTCATCGTCGACTTTGAGTAATAAATAAATGAACGCAACCGACAAAGCGGATTTCGAATTAGGCGCCGTGGCGCATGTAAACTTTAGGGTGCGCTGTGAGACTTTGTCTCATGGTGAACAGGTCTTCCTCGTACCATCAGGGGCTTAGGACAACGGAAGGTAAATTTATCTATGATCTCTTATATGTTCAAAAGTCCTGTTAATCAGTTCGAGTGTTTTGAGTGACATGAGACAATTAGCAAAAAGCGAATGGTTTGCGTGTCTCGGATGATATGGAATCTGTGCAATAGACGCAGGATTTTAATTTGAGCATGAAGTCTCAATTTTCTGTCTCTCCTTCTATTCAGTCGTTTGTTCTTCATACGACGCCTACAGATTTTCCATGGTATCATACACTCAACCCGATCACTTTACCTCTCTCGGTGAAACTTCCCCATGATGTCGCTGAAGGCGGTTCGGAGGGACGTCCAAAAAGCAAGTTTACCTACCGATACGCGATTCATCGTGCCGGTGTTTTCCACCGTTGGGAAAATCCTTCAGATGGAGGACCTGAGCAACCTCATGCTGCTGATATTGCTGCTGAATCTGCACAAGCAGACGATGAGCCAGTTCACGAAGTTCCACTTCATCTCATGCAGAGTCGAGAGGTCTACACTGTAAATGATGTTCTGGGTATCACGGGCGCCCCCGCAAATATCGATCACAATCGACTTCCATCACATCAAGGGTTGCAACGTGCACAAACCTTGCATGCACGACACAACAGCTCGGATGGAGCATTAACAATATCTGCTCTGCGCATTTCGGCTACCCAAGGAGGTGTTGGTGCTCCAGTAGGCGCCCCTCGCAAAAAAAGCAGTGGGATTTGCACCTGCTCCTGTTCCCCACCATCACTCAAGTGGAGGAACTGGATCCAAGTCAGCTCCAAAACAAGCTGTGCATCTGAATTCAACCGACGGTCTAGTCGTGGTCAGCGCATTTCTGCCAGTTATTCTGAACCGCAGCGACGACGGAAAGTGGTCCGCTGAGTGGGACTACGAAATGCTCTTGTCCATGCAAACGCATTTGCGCGTAACCCGCGTGGGCGTTGTCAAGTGGCGCGGCTGGCATGGAAATACTCAAGAGAAAGCAGGAGTGCCTCGCAACGAGCGCCGATTAGTCGAAGAGTGTTTGTTGCCTTTCAACTGCGTCCCAGTATGGGTCGACCCCATTCTATTTGGTGAAATGTACAATGGCTTCTGTAAAGGCGTTCTTTGGCCTGTTCTACATAATGTGACATCCGTATACTCGAACGGCCCCGAAGACAACAATGGTGACGGGTCGTCTAAGATTGCGGAAGTTGATGGAAACGAGTTTTCTGAATACAGTTTGGATGATGTAGAACAAGGTCCTATCCACGGCGGTCGTGGCCGCGAGGCAGAGCTGTGGGCTGCTTACACGGCTGTTAATCGCCAGTTTGCCGAGAAGGTCGTCCAATGCTTCCACGAAGGTGACCTCGTTTGGGTTCACGGTTTCCATCTGCTAATCTTGCCTTCCTATTTGACCCGCCGCATCCCAATGGCAAAAGTAGGAATTTTTCTTCACACTCCATTCCCGTCTTCTGAAATATTCCGAACACTTTGGTGCCGAGAGGACTTGCTTCGAGGTATGCTTAATGCAGATCAGGTTGGTTTTCACCTTTTCGAGTACGCTCGTCACTTCTTGACGTCGTGCCGTCGACTACTGGGTCTTCACTATGGAATGATTCCTGACGCATCTGGTGGACACACTCTTGCGATCGACACTGCTGGCCGAAATGTGGCTGTTACGAGCATTCACGCTGGTATTGAGCCACCTGTCTTGAGGCAGGTATTGATTCATCAAAGTACCATGGAACGGGTATCTAGTCTCCGAACTCAGTTCCCAGATAATATCATTTTTTGTGGGGTCGACAGACTGGAGAGTCTTAAGGGAATCCCGTTGAAATTACTTGGGTTCGAGCGATTCTTGACACGTTGCCCAGAATGGGTAGGTAAAATCGTTTTGATCCAAGTTGGAATAAAAGCTTTTGAGCGCGGAGAGGATTTTCATCGCACGGAGTCCGAAACTTGTGCCCTTGCACAAAAGATCAATGAAAAGTGGCCTGGCTCCGTTCATCTCCAGATTCTTCACGAGCGAGAGATTCGCTTACAACAGCGAGTAGCACTTTTACGCGCGGCCGACGTTTGCGTTGTCACTTCGATTCGCGATGGCTTGAATTTGCTTCCGCTTGAATTCACGATCGCACATCAAGATGCTTTGACAGACCTCGGACGTGCGGACGGTCGTAAACGGGGCATCTGCATCCTTTCTGAATTTTCCAGTTCAACACGTGTGATGCGTGGGGCACTACATGTTAATCCGTGGAAGATATCGGAAATCGCAAGCGCGTTTTTCCAAGCAGCAAACATGCAGGAGGAAGAGCGTCTTCGTCGCCTGAGCATCGCTTCGGAATTCGTAACACGCGTCACCACGCAGCGCTGGGCTTTAGCGGTAATGCTGGACTTAAAGGGCGTCCACAAGAACATTAATCCGGTTCAGTTCTCAGGGGCTGGTCTAGGCTTAAATTATCGTTTGCTCGGTATGGATACAGGTTTCACATCGCTTGACTCAGCGCTCGTCACCCGAGCGTACAAGAAATCTAAGGCGCGATTGATTTTGCTAGATTATGGCGGAACCATTGTGAGCAACGACAACGTAAGTTCTTTGAATTCGGGACTACTCTCTGTTCATTATGGAACGCTTCTCATCCTGAAAGATTTGCATTTTAGTTGGATTCTTTAACCAGATTTCAAATGGTGAAAGAGAGAGACGGAAAATCGGTCCCTACTGCTCGAATGATAGATGCTTTACGAGGTCTTTGCGAGGACAAGAGAAACACAGTTTTCGTCGTGAGTGGAAAAGAGCGTCATTCTCTTACGAAGACACTTGGTGACATTCCTAATCTTGGCTTAGCTGCCGAGCATGGTATGTTCATTTCGTGGCCGACACCTAAGACGTCGTCAAAGAGACGTTGGGAAACACTTGTACCCGAAACCGATCGGACTTGGCGATCTCTAGCTGTCACCATCATGGAAGTATACACGTCGAGAACTCACGGAAGTTATATTGAAGAGACTGAGATGAAGGTACTTTGGCAGTACCGTGACGCAGACACTGAATTTGGTTCGCTACAAGCGAAAGAGCTCGAAGATCACCTGTCGAAATATCTTAGGAGCTTTCCTGTGGACGTGTTGCACGGAGGATTGAAAGAAGGTGGTTACGTTGAGGTACGCCCGAAAGGGGTCAACAAAGGTGTTCTTGCCATGCGCGTCATCAAGCGCTTCCCGGACATTGCTCAAAAAGGGATGGTCGATTTCGCCCTTGTGTTGGGAGACGACCACTGCGACGAGCCCATGTTATCAGTAATGCGTCAAATCGGCAGGCGAGTACTCGAAGCTCGACCACGACCGAACCAGCCACTGTTGCCGATGCCGGCCACTTTACAGCTGGTGGATGTGTCTTCTTGTGACAACTACGTTTCCCCCGATTTGGATATCTTCACCTGTACGGTGGGGAAGAAACCTAGTGCAGCTGCTAGCTATTTGAATGACGTTGACTCGGCATTGGAACTGCTAGAAGGTTTAGTGAAGGTTTCGACAAGAGGCAACCGCTTCCATTCCGCCCTTGATCTTGCTTCTTTACCGAAGATGACATCGGTGGGCGACCGCTCACTTTCTGATGGTGAAGTTCTTGGTGCCCCCACCATGTCAAAATCACTGAGTATGAATGCATTCAGCTTAGGCCGACAAGAGGAACCTGTAACACCCGCAAAGAATTGGATGACAGGTTTAGCCCTTGCACCAATAGAAGACCCCGAAGAAGAGGATGATATTTGGTTTTAAAGAATTCGTTTTTCAACTCCATTTTTCTAAATTTAGGGTATCCTGTTCGATTATTAAGGATTTCATGAATCATTATTGTTGTGAACCAAAGAAACAACTGGCGTTTTCTCGAGATATCGAAAAGGAGCGACGCCGTGTTTTTTTTTTTGGGTGATGTGTGATGTCCCGTTTTTGATCATCGGTCATCGGTTATCGCTACACCGGTGCGATAAGCGTGATTGTAGTGCGCTCAGTAGGTTCAGTATTTCTTTGGGCATTTCGGTATCTTTTTGACCGGAGAGCTGAGAGGGGGGGGGGGGGGGGGAGGATGGAATACGTAGATTTTGTACTGGCAAAAATTAAGAGAATTTTCCACGAAAACAAACTACCATGACAACAAGGAAAATACATCACCTTCCTACTTATCGTTCGCTTGGAGGTCTATTGCCGACTAAAATCAAAGCATTAGGAACGTCGCAGTTGCTGTTGCTGCCTTTCTCACTGCCAGTCGGCCGAGACGAAAGCCTACTTTCACTTTAATAATTCCAAACACACTTTAACTGCAACCTCTAACAAGAAAGAATTCTCAAGTACCACTATTGGTGTGAGAATACTTTGTAGAGACCGAACAAGATTATCTACGTAGTACGCACCAAGTCATCGCTCATCATTTGCTCAGCTTGATTTGCCACTCAAGCTGCGCCCGTCTTCGTGGACCTAAAGCTGCTATCAAGATTCAAATTGCGATCTGTGAGCATTCTCCCGGGTCGCGTCTCACTTGAACGATGATTTCCACCAAGCGATGCAACAATCTCGCCACATCACACAGCAAGCGGCTATTGTCTGGCTCCCTACCCATCAAAAAGCGGACTTTCCAGCCGTTCAAGGTGGCAGGTGCGCCGTTACCTCTGCATGGTGCGCCTGATAGTAATCTCTTAACCTCCGAGAGCAAAATAGTAACCGCTGTCTCCAGAGATGACGATGATGCTTTCCTTCACAGGGAGGCTAATTCGTCAGTCAAAACAACACACAATCACTTGCCTGAAGTCAAAGTACAAGGTCATTGTCTTGAATTCGAACCAGGCAATGAATCATCACAAGGGCAGCCAAAATCTGCTCTTCTTGACCGGCAATTATCAACACTCTCAACGACACCGCAAGATCGACGATATACAGGATCTTCCAATGAGACTCGATGTGCAGCAACAACAACACGAGGCCGAAGTTGTGCTTATATCGCTGTAAGGGAATCGAAGTACTGCAACATGCATGCCGATTATGATAACAACCCTCCCCCCTCGAAGGAACGTATCGAAGCAGAAATCAAAAGCAAGGGCGCGACAACAAGCGAAGAATCCGCTTCTAGTTGCTGCAGATGGCATTATTGTTCATACAGAGCGCCCTCCATCCGCCGCGTCATCTCTTTCGGAGAATTCTATTGACAGCTCTGCTGCAACGCCTTCTTCTTCCAAACAAGACGTCTTGGATGCATCGTCGAGAAAAGCACCCATTATCGACGCCACGCGTGCATGCCCTCTGCTATCCACCCTTTCTACGGATCATTGGTTTCGGACGGCAGTTCGCGTGGGGACGGGCCCTTTCAAAGGACGTGTAGGTCATGTTGAGAAATGGGGTAACGGATGGGTATCTGTACACATTGCTGGAGTTGGTTTCCACAATCGTCGGTCGTTTGAGCTGTATCTTCACTCAAGCGAGGGAGTGAGCGCTTTCGAAGAGGTGGAGTCTGAACGTGACGGAACCAGCATCCACCAACAGCAAAATACTGCTTGTGTTGACGAAGGCAAGACTCAATGCATCAGCCCTATTGTCATAACACCTCGTTCCATCGTTGCGTCTCAGAACATCGTAGCTCCGACTTCTTTGAAGCGTTCGTCATCCATTGGCATCTACAGCCTTGGCAAGGAATCATCGAAGCAATGTAAAGTTGTAACACCACCTACTCAGTGGCGGCGCCTCATCAGTGAGACGTTTAGCATTCCGTCGTTAACCAGTGGTGTTGGTGCTGTGGACGAAGGTAATGTCCCGGTCACGATTTACGACACTCCTGTACGGGAACGCAGTCGTCGCTTTGTTCACAAGCCACCGAGATTTCAGGAAACTGAATTGCTGGAGAACATCCACGGCACTCGCAAGCGTTCTCGTTCTCGTGGCGATGAGGAAGACACCGAGAAGCGATCACGATACGGATTCTTCATCTGATCGTTGATATGACGTAGTGATAGCAAATGCATGGCTTCATGTTTCATCAGTCTCCGTCGAGTGGTTGGTCCCTTGATTGAAATTATTCATTCCTCTTCGAAATCCTTTCACATAAACTACATAACTTTTATTTGCATAGCAAGTGCGTAGCGAGAAGAGAAACCACACTATTTTGCAGCAATAACAACCTATTCTTGTTCGAAGATTTATCAGTCAATGTCTCGCTATCCTGACGACGGAGTATATCATACTGATTTTGTTCCTAACGTTATACTGTGTGACTTACAATTTGATACCTTCCGCCGGTTCAAACTTGGATCCCAATTCCGACAACTTCTTGTGAGCCGCCGCGTAGCTCTGGAAGAAAGCATCCTGATCATCGCGGAATTTCTCAGCAAACGGTTTGAAACCGGGGTCGACAAAGATGATCTTGTCTGTGGCCAATTTCAAGAGTTCCGGATCCGCACTTTCATCACTCATGATTTTGAAATACGAATTATCAAATTGCAAAAAGTTGGTGGTCCACGAAGATCCCCCTTTTGTGTAATTGGCTTCTGAGCCATCCGCACGCGTTTGTGGTCCGGTGGTGAACTTGGTGCTTTCGGCGCCTTCTCCGGATCGGTCCTTGTAGGCCCGTCCCAACGTGTGAGCACCCGACAAAGCGACAATATCTTCATCCGAAAGACCCATTCGGTGGAAGACGGCACGCAAGTGCCCTTCAGCGGATTTTGAAACAGTGGGTTTCGTGCCTCCGGCCCCACCAAACTCTTGGCTGCCAGAAAAGAGACAAACGACAAGGTAAGTGTTAATGAGTGTCGTGTTTCAACAAATAATTATCGATGACAGTGTCAGTCTCACGTACGTTTCAGGATTGGCGTTTCCATCCGGCAAGTTGCCTTCCGGAGGGCATTGCTCTGGGGCAGTGGTGTCAAGACGACCGTACTTCATGTCAACGGCCGGTCCACCGGCGAGGGCGATGGCGCGAGCCGATGACATCTGGAAAATATCGGCGTACGAAACATTGGGGCAGGCCTCCTTGACAGGCTCCAAGAGCTTGACGGCGTTAATCAAACCGGCGTTGGCACCATGATTGATTTCGGGAGCAAAGCGAATAGAACCGTTCGCGCCTCCCGCCGCTGGCCATTCTCCTTGCACATCCTTGTCGAAGGTACCCGAATCATGCCAAGCGAGGCGAACAAAGATAGGACCGCAGTTCTTTTCGAGAATGATATCGTCGATCAGTTTCTGCGCCTTGAGAAGTTCTTCAGTTGTGGGGGCCATTTTTGAAAAGATGCACAAATTCACAAACAACGGGCTTTTTTATGAAAGTGATGGCTTGTTGCGAATGGAAACGTTGCGGCGAAGCGCGGTCAACAGTCAACAAAGGTAAGTTGTAAGTTGGCGACCGGAGCGGAATTTTGCCGAGATCAAAGATCTTCGCCACACTAATGTCTATAGTAAGCGGTTACAAGCCACGAATGAGTCAGATTTTTTTACCTTTTGATCGGAGGCAATAATAATTTTGTTACGCTCGCAAAGCAATGCCATTTGTTTAGTAGTGACGTCACTTGCGAGAGTTTGTGGCAACAAGATAGAAGCTAGAAGCTAGAAGAGATGTCTTACCGCTTACCGGTGCGATATTTATTGATCTGCTTTTGGTTTACCAGTAAGGTTACCAGGTACCGGTCGGTACCGGTACGGCACTGACAACGCCACAATTGAGGGACGAGCTCGCGCAGCGCGAGCATTTCGCTCGACACTCGACTCTCGACACCAGCAAAGATTGCCATTGCTTGAACATGTACTTGTACAAGTATCAGGTATTATTGGTCTGTCTTTCATTCAAAACGAAAATAGTGGACGAAACACTGTATTTGTTGAACACTTTGCGTGATTGATTCTGATAAAATGCCCAGAAGGTAAGCGAATGTTCAAAATTTCACAATGCTAACGCGCCTTACTCTATCGAATATCATCTCCCATCATCTCCCATGATCTCCCATCATCATCCCTTTTATTTGTCTGACCCTCGAACCTTATATACAATTAAACAACAGATCTACATATAATATTGACTTGAACGTGAAGGAAGGCCATGATGGACATACCACTCTATTGCAATGTGACACCCCCATCGGTTACAAATCGTGGCTGCAACACAATTCATCGCAGTCCGCTTCGTCCGCGCAGCGCTCCGACATTGAGCGTCGCGCAACAAAATGCGCTCACGGCAAAGCGCAAATCCAAGGCCATGGCGATTGCTATGAAGCCGGGTCAACAGATATTGATGAACGCTTTTATGATGTACATGTCGGGCAGTCAACTCAATATTTTTTCGATCAATATTTGCAGTTCGGCAATCATGAGTCCACTTACAAACATTTTTGCCATCAATCAGCACTTCAATGCTTTGCAGAAAGTCGAATTAACGACGGCCAAAATGATTTTCCTGGCTTTGAATTTGGTGTGGCTCGGAATCGGATTGTACAAAATGTCCACCATGCGATTGCTGCCGACGACAAGTGCTGATTTCACCTACAAAATTAGTTGGAAAGCAATGTTGGAAACGACGAGTATTCCTCCTGACAATCTGGTAGTATTCTAATTAAAAAAATTAGTTGCCTTTCGAGGCGAGAAGAAACCTAATATTGTTTGAGGCTGTCGACTTTTCGTTGTACTTGTTTCCCAGGTGTCGACTTGCACTTCCAAGCCCAATTATAACGCCATGCTTTGTGCAACTCTCTGTAATCAGTCAACGACTTCCGTCATTTATCTAGATTCATGGTGTGAGAATTCTAGTCGTCGGTCGTCGAGTTTTCCGTCGCCGAAGAGGACTGGTCGCAGCGCGAACTAGCACACTATCAGATAGGGCAGGACGTAGTCACTTCGGACTTCTCCGCGATTCGTCTTTCCGTCCATCAGCCACCAACTTTTGTTTGAGCGCAGCTTTCTTTTTATTTTGTTGGCAAACAGCAACCCGCAGCAAGAAAAGGATGACAGCAAAAGGATGAAAAGATCCGCGACGACTTACAACAAGTAAAACGATTAGCGTTGACACTAACACTGAGCTGACAACGTAACAAAAGACTCAACAGTACTTTTAGTATTGCCGTAAAGGGGATCGATAGTTTGCTTGCCGCCATTCTTTCTATCGCGCAAGGGTTGACACAATTCGTTTCACCTCCAAGTTCGGGTGCCCGAAATACATACAGATCAATAAAGTCAAGAATACATAACTCCGATAACATGGCATTCAATGAAGATTCTTCAGTGTCAGGTCATGACGAACCTTGGATTCAATGGTAAGCTTTGTGTTCTTACGTTCCGTATCTTTTCCGAAAGGACGAGTTCTCATCTGGATTGGCTTCTACCACTTAGGTTTTGCGGCCTGAAGGGACATGAAATGTTTTGCGAAGTCGAAAGATCTTACATTGAAGATGGTTTTAATCTTTACGGCCTGCGAACTTGTGTATCAAACTTCTCTGATTGCTTAGATCTCATTTTGGACCGCATTGGACCCGATGATTCAGATGACAGTCACCTGACGCAATCTGCGTGCACACTCTATTCACTCATTCATGCACGTTATGTAATAACAGCCCATGGTCTAGATGCGATGTATTCCAAGGTATGTTTTCATGACGTTGTCAATGTCTAATACTTGTCAAGTATCACTCACGTCGTATCGACATCTAGTACGTGGCAAAAGACTTTGGAACTTGCCCATTAGTACCATGCGGTGGTCAACCAGTTCTTCCGGTCGGCCTCAAGGACGACCTGGGCGTGGATACCGTAAAAATATACTGTCCGAAATGCTCACAAGTCTATCATCCACCACCCATCCGTAGCAGTCGGACGGGAAACACATCTGGCGTTGATGGAGCCGCCTTCGGCACCACGTTCCCGCACTTGTTTCTTATGACGTTCAACAATTTATCTCCAGATCCATTACCCGTACAGACAACGTATGTGCCTCGCGTTTTCGGCTTTCGTGTGCACAAAACAGAATCGACGAGCAGTACAGCGCGAGGTGCGGATGCCAAAAGTGCAAAGAGCAGTAACGGGGATTCACCCGCTCAAAAAGTAGACGGTAGCGACCCATCCGATTCACTCGTGCGAGCGAACAAGCGGAAAGGAAGAGATGAAGGAAGTGCCCCCGCTTTTTTATTGGAAAGTACAAAGCGGAGAAGAAAGAACAATGCAAATAGTAGTAACAATGACTAGAGATTTTTCTCTCATTTCTGTGATAGATGCATCTTTTGCATGAAGCGTAAAAGCGATTTTCACCTTTTTCGGTGGTATTGATTGATTAGTAAACATATCATTTCGTTTGATGTATGGATAATGAATACAGGGGTGGGATCCAAAACGAAACACGACACACCGTATCCAGACTTTCTGGAACATAAACAGAATATCTGTATGATAAAATCACCTGTGTCCGGAGTCTGTAAACCAACAAAGAATTTCTGTTTGATCAGGAAAATCGTCTTCAGAATTTCTGTTTCTGGAAGTAGTTGTACATGGAATTTCGATATGATCAAAATCACTGTATCAAGAACTTCTTAGCAAATTACAAGTAGGGTATAAAATTCACTAGGTTTCTTTGCTGACTAAAAACACCGTGTCAAAAATTTCTGGAACATACGCAGAATTTCTGTAACTGGAAAGTCACTGTGTCCAGATTTCTGGAAAGTAAACAGAAGTTAAGTACAATTAAAATCAATTGTATACAAAGCTTCGGAAAAATACACAATTTTTGTTGATGATCTTTAACCTTACAATCATCCAACTCCTTTGAAACGCAACAACTCTCTCGGCTATTTACGCTGAAAAGCCGAATGCTAGATTCACTATGGTTCTCGAAAACCACGACAAACGTCAATTAAGAGAGGCACAGATAGAAAAAGGAAGAAACACATTTTGGCGAGTAGCGTTCATGGTGGTGTTTGCAATCATATAGCTTTCTTGTCGAATAGAATTATATGTAAAACCCGTTTCGATTCCGGTAGGGGCACTATATGATAAAGTCTAAAGCACTGACTTGACTCAACTGCAGTCCCGGCATCTCGTGCATACGTGGTGGACAGCAGACTTTTGATTTCCTCTTCCACACGTCCCCTCCCCTTGAAGAAAAACGTCAACAAAAACATACCTGGTAGTCACACCCGTTTGCACACTCAAGTCAGAGAAGAAAGTGCCGAGTGCTCGTCACTCGTCATACGATGCTTTTATTTCATCTTTTGGCTTAACTGGAAACAACTGGGATAAAGGCCTTTTATTTTCGGTGCTAGAACTTTTCGCAACTGATCTCCTTGTTTGTCGGTTTCATTCCGATCGTTTACCCTCTTCACCTATTTCACAAGAATGCGGCTGCTCCTGATTTCAAGTTACGTGTTTGTCTCCGCGGTGGCTTTCTCGCCACTCCATCGACAGTCGTACCTGAGAATACCGACATCTCTATCCGCAACAAACGGCGCTACCGATGAATACTACTCGATTGGAAACAACGAACGACGGCCCACAAGGTGGAGCTGTTCACAAGATCATTTTCCACAAGCTCAATGACAAAGACACCGACACCGATATGCCACCCATTGTTATAGAAACAGGAAAAATTGGTCGCCAAGCAGCGGGTGCTGTCACATTGACCCGCGGTGATTCTGTTTTGTATGCTACAGCTGCCAGAGATGAAAAGCCAAAGGCCGAAATCGACTTTTGCCGCTTTCGGTGGAACATCAGGAACGATTCAGTTCCGCCGGACTCACCAGTGGATCATACAATAAACGAGACGGCCGCGCCGCGGAACATGAAATATTGACTTGCCGTTTGATTGATCGGCCGATTCGTCCTCTGGTGGCTTCTGGCTGGCGTCACGAAACGCAACTCCTTTCGTGGGTCCTTTCTTATGACGGTATTCGATCGTGCGATCCTCTTGCCATTGTGAGCAGCGCGACGGCTTTATATTTATCTGACGTACCGCTGCTCAAGCCGGTAGCAGCAGTGCAAGTAGGCATGGATGAAGACGGAAGTTTCTTGCTAAATCCGACCAATGAGCAGATGGCAAAGTCCGCACTGCACTTGACCGTGGCTGGAACGCAGGATGCAATTCTTATGATTGAAGGTGCAGCAGATTTTTTACCAGAAGAAATATTTTTAAAAGCTGTGCAGCACGGGCATGATGCTATACAGATTCTTTGTAAGGGTATCAAGGAGTTTGGAGAGACAGTAGGGATCACCAAGAATTTGGAGACTCTCAAGCTTCCTCCGGACGGATTGCAGCAGCGCGTCGACGAACTGTTCACTGCCAAGGTGGATGAAATGTACGCCACGCTGGGCACTAAGGAGGAACAAGGTGCATTGATGTCAGCCTTGCAGAAAAACGTGGTGGAAACACTCGAAGAAGAGTTTCCAGATGAATCGATTGCCATCAAGATGGCTTTCAAAGACCTCTTATCTCGCCGCATGTTTGAAAGAGCCAAGACTACTGGTATGCGAGCGGATGGACGTGAGCTTGGTGCCGTTCGGAGAATCGACATTGAGGCCGGCTTCTTGCCGAGAGTTCACGGATCGGCATTGTTTACGCGTGGAGAGACACAAGCAATCGCGACTGCTACGCTCGGTGACTCGGGAATGCGTCAAAAAATCGACAAATTGGATGGTCTGGAAGAGAAACGCTTCTATTTGCAGTACAGTTTCCCACCTAGTAGCGTTGGAGAGACTGGACGAGTGGGAGCCCCGGGACGACGAGAAGTTGGACACGGTAATTTGGCAGAGAGGGCACTCATTCCCACTCTGCCATCCGAAGAAGAGTTTCCTTACACAATCCGTGTTGAATCTTTGATTACCGAGTCACACGGATCAAGTAGTATGGCAAGCGTTTGTGGAGGTTGTCTGTCTTTGATGGATGCTGGCGTGCCCATTAAAAAACCAGTGGCTGGTATTGCCATGGGAATGCTTTTGGGCGACAAAGGAGGTTTGTCTGATGAAAACGCATTGATTTTGTCTGACATTACTGGAACAGAAGACGCCCTAGGAACCATGGACTTTAAAGTCGCTGGCGATAGACATGGCGTTACAACGTTTCAATTAGATATCAAATGTGAAGGTCTGACGTTTGAGACGATGCAACGCGCTCTTGAACAGGCTCGTCAGGGTCGACTTCATATTCTGGATGAAATGGACAAGGTTCTTTCAGCGCCACGGGCCGAACTTCCTCCTACAGTACCGAAGATTATGTCGTTTACAGTACCTAGTGAATCATTGGGAAAGATCATTGGACCTGGTGGCAAACAAATTCGAGCAATCATCGAAGACTTTGAGCTAACAAATATGGATGTCAAAGACGACGGAAAAATTCAAGTTTCTTCTTTCAATGCACAGAAAATGAAAGAAGCCGAAGAGTTCGTGATGAACCTGATCAAAGGAGGAGCCGGTGGCGGTGGCAAGACAGAGAGAGCCAAGTACGCAGGGCCTGACCCAGTCGAAGGGGAAACATACACTGGCAAAATTACCGGAATCCATCCATTCGGCGTATTTGTTGAAATATTACCTGGGTCCGAGGACGGATCCACACCTGGGCTTGAGGGGCTTGTTCACGTGTCAGAACTTGCACGTGATCGGATCAGAAATTGTGAAGGATATATCAAAAGTCTTGGAGTCGAGGAGTTAACGGTTAAATATTTGGGCGTAGAGAAAGGAAAGATTCGACTCAGTCGCAAAGCTGTATTGGAAGAACCGAATGGAGAAAGGAAAAGTGAGACTAGAACAAGCCTTGCATCCAGTGCTCCCTCCATGGAGGAGGATGAGCTTGCCGTTATTGCGAACGCAGTCGAAGGCGTTCATGAATAAAACTCGCAGGGTATCTGCTAAATCCCTCTACCATTAAATTTTGTTCTAGTTAGTTATTGTCCTTGACAGAAGGTGAAAACAGTTTGAACAGAGGTGGTAGCAATCGAAAGTAAATACAATGGTGGTGACTGCTGCTGATTCCCGCTTCAAGATGAATGCAGTTGAGAACAACTTTCCCAAAGTTCCTCCCATGACTCTGAACCGCAATGTTTAACGGCATCTTCCCTTTCTAAATCTTTCGTTATTTGGTCTAAATTGGCTGCTTTTGCCAGCAAATCTCGATATACACTAAGCTCTGGGAGCAACGCACAACAAGCGGCGAACATAGTGGTTCCATTCAAGACAGGATTCGCGTAGCGATGACTGCCATGCGTAACTGCTGTTCCTTCGATCCCACGACCAAAGCGTCCAGTACCGCCTAACCACTCGTCGAGTGCCTTCAAATCATGCCACAAGTCGGTGGTACGTACCACTAATATCTCGCTATCGGGTAATACGTGTATTGTGTTGTTGACGTAGTGCTGATAATTGGCAATCATGTGAGCGGCCAAAGGCACCTCTCTATAATCTAACGATCCCTTCCACGCTTGTTGCGCGATTGCACGACAATGTGACGTTTTCGGTAGAAACCATTCTTCCGCAGTCGGAAAACAGTCGAAGAAACGATGAACCCATGTATCTTCATTTTTGAGCTGCCACTTGGCCTTACAGGCGGGCGTTGCCATGTGTTTACAATGATCTGGATGAATGTAACCGTACCACGAAAGCGCACTGATGCGAAGAACAAGACAAATGAGGCTTCCAACTTTTTCAAAACAGCAGCTAGGATGAGTGACCGAGGCTGACTTACCGATCTACAGGGTGTCGTACATTGAAAAGAAATGATGTCGGCTTCAACTTTTTGAGTCGGGGAACATCAAAGCAATGAAAGTATGCGCTTACTGTGTGATATGTGAGTCCAACTCTTAGCACCGTAAATACATGAAAGAGAATTTGTAACGCATAATAATCTTACCGAGCTCCGAAAGACGACTGTCCGGGAGTCTGGCCAAACACTTTTCCTGCCGCCTTCTCGCTGTCCGAGCGAGACATCCAGCCTTGAGAATATTCTTGATGGTCTCTCCTGCCGCTTTTCCTACGTGTACAAAGATTATGTTTCGTTCTGCTTTCTCATTATGAGTTGTTATATTGGGAGGTAAATGTGATAATGACTGAATGATAAGGTCGTTCGGGAACGATGACTCGACCGAGTGCCAAAGTTGCAGCAGTCGAGAGAAGAAGAACACAAGAAAGAAAGCTGCTACGTATCGAATATACAGCGCTACGCAATACTTTCGTTTCCGTTTCTCACATTCCATCTTGTTCGATTGTGGTGATCGTTTGAAGCTTCATCCTTTTCCTCTTTGCTCACAATGAAAAAACAGACAAAAATACCAAAAGTGCAACGCAAAACCGTGCAATAATAATAGTGGGGCGGGTCGAACACTTCCGGGACTGGTTTCTATATGAGTCGGGGATGTAGTATTTTCGGGAATGATCGAGCTACTGGTACACTTTTTACAAAGAAAACGACATTATTACCGGTCTCAAGAAGCTATCTATTAACGGTCTATGGGCGGAGCGTGTGCTGAATGTCACAGTTTGGGCACCTTGTTTGTATTATGGACCCAACGATGCTCAAGCGGAAACAATGAACGCGCTGTAGGAACCTAGTCAGCCGCCAAATTCACGGTGTTCAGTTTAGTAGCTCTTAACGCTTTCTGAGCTGTACAGTCACAAGGCAGGACAGAGAGTATTTGTAGTTGTATAAGTGTCCGTTTTAACGCAATAAATGGAAAGGCGCACACGAAAAAGAGTTTCCGTTGGGGGCAAGCAGGTCTTGGCGACTGTTCAAACAGCGTTCGACGATTTGAGCTTCCAGAAGGGGAAGTGACGTGATTAATTCACTTGAAAAATCATCATGTTCCTTCGTGTGCTTGCTGCATACGATTCGGGCTTGTTTCCTAGTCTTGACTATCAAGTCTGTTGCAATCCCTCTTTCTTTTGGAGTGCCTTTGACGCCGTAAACACAACACACAGCAACATTTTGTGGCATTACTATCACGAGTCATCACGTTGCAATTGCAGCGCATGCTTTCGCTACCAATCCACCCCATCAATCCGGGCATCGCTCTAGTCTTGGGTTCTCTGACTCAAATCACACGATCTCGAAAGTTACACTCAAACCTTAAACTCTCGATTTTCTCATCTCAACCAATGCCTGTTGAACATCGTCTAACGTTATGAAAAGACCGCTGACGCCTGACCCAGCGTTCCGCGCTTTTGCCAATCCAATGGATGCAGCACATCGCACTAGGCCCGCCAGGTCTGCCCCCGAAAATCCTCCCGTGGCTTGATTCGACGCCGGATCGAATGTCGACTTCTCGATTCTACGCCAAAACCTTTGGTTCTCGGACAGTGTTCCATCCAGCGCATCGCATAGCCGTGGACACAATCGATGATTTTTTCGTAAAGCTGCAAAGTGAATGGCCAATATTTCACGACGGCCTTCCCGGTTGGGCATGGGTATTTCGACCTGCACTTCCAAACGGCCCGGACGCAAGAGTGCTTCATCCAGGAGCTCTTTACGATTCGTCATTCCAATCAATAGTACGTTCGGAATAGCCTTTACCCCATCTAATTTAGTTAAAATTTGATTCACGACACTCGAGCGCGTGGATTCTCCGCTGTCTTCGGACGAAGTGCGCTTCCGAAAGACTGCATCAATTTCATCAATGACAATAACGTGCAATGCACTTTTCGTTGCATCCCCACCACAGGCAGCAAGTTCGGCTTCGGCATCCTGAAAGAGCGCGCGAACTTTCTTTTCACTGCCGCCGACCCACCGATCCAACAATTCGGGTGCGGCTACGATTTTGGGTTCTCGTGCGCGCAAGACACGAGCCAGTTCTCGAGCCAATGCCGTCTTTCCACAGCCCGGCGGACCGTAGAGTAAGAGTCCTCGTACGGGTACTAGTCCAAGAGAAGCTAATTTGCGCGCTTCCATTGGTGTCGTGGAGGAATTCGACCGGAGTAGGACACGACCCTCAAGGACACGCCGAACGATGGTGTCGATTTGTGGTTGCAAGCCTCCAAGTGCGGATTGGAATTCTGTGTGAATGGAGAAGGCAACGGTCTGTGCTTCAACTTGTTGTATGATAGCCTTTTCGTCCTTCGACTCTTTTGTGCTTGAGCTCCGAAAGTGCAGTCGTTGCTCAATAGGCCAATCAGCAGAAGTGAGACACATGTTGTCTCCAGTCGAAATTGTTGCTGGTACTGATGGCGACGAAGGAAGAAGTAATACCTCGAATAGAACACCTGTACCCATGTCCATCGCGTGATACATGCGGTCCTTTCCTCCAAGCGTGGTCCAAGTTGCTGATTCCTTCGATGATAGTTCTTTCTGTCGCGTGTGTTGTTGTCGTTTTCCCACTAAATCTTCTTGCGAAACAGCACCCATCAATAGTTTCGTCACAACCACGGTGCCTTCTGGCTCACGAAGTGGACTTGTCAGTGACATTCCAGAAGGAAAAACGATGACTCGGCATACGTAGCGTAGCGATTGACTCCAATTCACAATTAGAGGACATGGCGTCGCCTTCATCCATTGCCACCATGGAGACTCAGCTGGTAGTTGCATCTGATCCATCATCAGCTGAACTTGCTCCGAATTGTTTATAAAATCATCTTCTTGTGCAAGATATTCTTCTGATAGAAGTGACCAGGCATCTTTATGAACGACCCCGCAACGAGTCGTCGTCCTAGAAACTGTGTGAAAAATCGATTTTCGATGTGTGCGTTTCAGTAAAGTAAATGCTTCACCCGTGATAGCCGCCGCGAGCAACAACACTGTCTTTAGCGACAATAAGTAGCATTTAAAGCATTTTGGATACATTAAAAAATGAAGGAGGATATGGTGTATCAACGGCTTTTGTTTAGTTGAAAGAGGAAACAGAAAAAAATGAATGAAACATCGCGTTGCATTGTTCGTGACTAAGGGATAAAGAACCAGTCATGGTGAAATACGGCCAACACTTTAAGCTATAGTAAACCCGAGGAAAAAATGGGGAGGTTTCTCGAGAAAAGGAAAGGTTCATTATTATTTTATGTAATAAGAAAAACAACGATACCTAATACTTATTCCTAATTCCCTAAAGTCAGATTGCCATTTTGACATTCAACTGATTTTTCCATTGTTCGTATTCATTTTCTCACAAATATTCCTATCTGGCACTTTGCTGAGTAAGCTCTCTAGCTCAAATATGTATCCCTGCAAGTTGTCTTGATGCTGAAACAGCTTGCTGTCCGATCCGATCAATCCGTCAATAGAGATACAATAACAACAATATTTGCTTGACTGCAAAATGCCATCAAACCTTGAACCAATATAGCTACTTGCTATGCTGCACATCCTACGTGCAATTCACGTAGGCGCCGTAGGAATTTTGTCGATGTAGATGGCACACAAAACGGATTGAATTCGACCTTATCAATAATTGTCGGGTGCGACGTCCGACTGCAAACGAGAACATAACATAACTTTGATGAATGTTACGAGTTTGATTACCTAGAGTATAGTATTCATAAGAGAATGTCAACAAGTGATACGTGTTACTCCGAAACGGATTGTTTGTTGTTGCCCAAATCAACCGCCCTACACGGACACGCTTCTCTCCACGAAACCATTCTAAATATCATGAAAAGTTGCATGGGTACTGGCTGTTTAGCCTTGCCGTTTGCGTGTCAAGAAGGAGGGATTATTTTATATGTGGTGGGTGTGGCACTAATTGCTTTGTGGAATGTCTATGCGGTTGAACGATTGTGTCGGTGTTGGGAATTGTCTGTTACAATAACGAGGGCAACGCCTCCTCCAATCGGTACCACACAACTGGGAGCGGTCACGTGGTATGCCTTTGAGAAACGAGGCCTATGGGTCCTGGAAATGCTGTTGTTGGTGTTTTTCATGGGAGTTCTTGTGGCCTATGTCGCGGCGATAGATGATTTTCTCAGCGACACGCCTTTCTATCATCGAGGTGTGGTGAGTCTAGTAGCGGGTCTGGGCATGGTTTTGTTATCGCTTGTGCACGACATGGGAGACTTATCACGCGCCAGTGCTCTTGGATTAATCGTTCTGGCTTCCAGTTGTCTCTTGGTGGCTCTAGTGGGCATACAACAAACAATACGACAACCACAGCCGTTGTCACTATCACCACTTCATTGGTGGCCCGTTTCTCGTCAAGGATGGAGTCATTGGTTTGGTATCGTCGTCATCGGGTACGGGGTTGTTCCACTTACTTACAATCTACGTGATTCTATGACAGAACCTCATCGCATGGTCGAAGCGACGTCCCGCGCACTTTCGGCCGTGTTTGCGTTTTACGTTATTCTCGGACTCGGCTTGTATTCGCTTTTCCCCAATGTTCAAGGTGAACTTTTGCAAGAACTGGGCAATGGCTTGATACCTACACTGACGCGACTCGCCATGTCGGGCGTCGTACTGCTCACAGCGCCATTACTACTGGTGCCTTGCAGTGAACTTGTCGAAGGTAAGCTCTTTCCTACCCGACAAGAACGGTCATGGCAAGAGATATTTTTCGTCCGGTGCAGTATGGGCGCTATCGCGGTGGGAATGGCTTTGCTAGTACCTAGTTTTGTCGAGGCCTTGGCCTTGGTGGGCTGTGCCTGCGTGGGAGTGCTGGGATTGTGTCTTCCGCCGCTATTGCATCTCCAATTGGCTTCAGAGGCATCTTTTGGTGTGCGTTTCGTCGATAGCTTGTGCCTGTTGTGTGGTGGAATTGCCACTATCGTCAGCACACTATACGCCGTCGGTCTTTTTTAGCGCAATCGCCTGATATTTACCTGCTTTAAAATTGTACAGAAACTGTAACTATAGTATTGCTAATAGGATTCATTAGAGTTTAACTGATAGTACTTTAGAGTGTTTGATTAAGCAATTTCCACGGTCGCGCCGACAGCTTCTAGCTTTGCCTTGATTTCATCGGCCTTGTCTTGCTTCAAGTCCTTCATTAGAACACCGGGGACACCTTCCACAAATTCCTTCGCCTCTTTTAAACCTAGGCCCGCAATCGCACGAACTTCTTTAATCACTTTGATCTTGGAGCTCGCATCAAAACCAGTCAACTTGACATCAAACACGGTCTTTGCCACTGGCGCTTCGGTTTCTTCTTCACCATCACCCATATCCTCCGCAGCCACATCGTCGGGAGACAGCATCCCTTCATTAAAGCCGTAATGCTCTGCCATTTTATTCACCAATTCGTTCATTTCTAATACAGTCAAATTCACAATTTCATCCGCCAAGGCATTCAAATACTCGGGTGTCGGAGGAGCCCCCGAGGAGTCTTCCAATGGTGGCGCAGGATTCACGGCCGCCTGGAAAGCCTCTTCACTAGCAAAATCCTCTTTAAATACTTGATCACTGGGAGGATTTTGGTGAATCAAAGGATTCTGCCACGAAGGACAGTCCGGATCCTCCAAGCCGGCTTTGTGCAGGGCCGCATCGCGCGTCAACTCGGGCGTCGAGTATTCCTTGGGTGCTTCATTGTTGGGTATTACCGTAGACGCGTTACTTTCATCCCACCGGAGCGATGTGGAGTGAATCATTCGAGACATGGAACAGAAAGGTCGTGTTCTTGCGATAATATCCGAAGACGGTGTTAGTGGGTTGCGTGAAGAAGCGTTCCATCCGACATTGTGAACAGCGGTTCGTCTCGCTAGCGCGAAGCGATGTATCGACTGCGAAAGATGTGAACAGCGAACCATTTTTTAAAGATACAGATGAAAACACGAGAGAAATCAGGGCCGCAACTCGGTCGACGGATCTTATTTATTTCGGAAACTATTGAGGTCCACTAACAGAGCGCCGTCGCTGACGAGAATATTCCTATACTAAAGCAGCCCTAGCGATGTCGTTAACACGTTTGAAGATGGTTACACTGCGAACGAATGTTGTGAGGATGTAATCTACAGGTAGTGATTATTATTGTCTGGTTAATCAATACGGAGTAGTTGATCAAGTCAGATGGCGGCTATTTTTGTCGAGAAATGTAGTGAGGGAGGAAGTTGACGGTCGAGCGGCGTCAGATGAAACTCCGAGTGACATACAGACGACAGTAAGAATCCGTGTCCGAGGAACGATGAACAACGTAAGTCACGGACTGCTATGGACGAGCTAGGATGGACGAGTAATAGAGGTACTACCTGGCTCGGAGTAATGCATACATCTCGAAGCTTACTTACAAAGTCAGATTTCCATACAACGAGCTTTTCGTTTCGTATATCTAGCAACGCATACTTTATACATACCATAAGACATTGTACAGTCAAGAAAATCGTCGAATTATGAATTCGTTACGTTGCCAATATATTTCAAGTTGCGTCGACATTACTTCTCCATGGTGGGCATCGTCGTACCTCCCAAATCAGATTGCGGTATCTCAGGCCAATTGCTTGTCACTGTTTTCAGTTTGGTATAAAAATGAACACCGGATTTTCCATAAAAGTTCAGGTCGCCTCGAATGCTGGCTTTTCCTCCCGTAAAAGAAAACATTGGCAACGGCACCGGAATGGGCGTATCTGCAAAGAACGGATCGTTAAGTTTCAGAAACGATTACAGGAATAGCGATCAGTACGATCACACGGAGAAGTAAAACTTACTGATACCAACTTGCGTCACTTCGACTTCATTCTGAAAATAACGCGCAGCGCTGCCAGAGGATGTAAACAATGCACAGCCGTTACCATATGGGTTCTCATTAATCAAAGCAATTGCTGTTTGCAACAAAAAATATGATTACAAAGTGAGACGGGCGAGCCATACCAGCACCGAGTCTTTAAGGTATACTGACCTTCCTCGAGCGTATTCACATGGAAACAAGTTAAGACAGGTCCAAATATTTCTTCTCGATAGCAAATATTCTCGGTAGAAGCACATTTCAGTATAGTAGGGCCAATGAAATTACCGTTTCGGTACCCTTCCACCGTGACATTTCGGCCATCCAGAATTAATTCGGCGCCTTCTGACACGGCTTGTCCGATGATATTTTTCACGCGTTCTTTGGATTCTTTTGTGATCAAAGGTCCAACGTCCACTCCCGTTTCCCATCCGGGTCCGACTGCGAGTGCTCGAGCCGCTTGTTTCAAATCGTCTACCCAGTCCACACCAACAAAAACGACGACCGACAATGCCATACACCGCTGACCGGCTGCACCAAATGCGGCCCCCACTAAGGCCTGCACAACCGCTTGCTTGTTAATAGCGTCCGGTAGTACGACTGCATGATTCTTGGCTCCCAAATTCGCTTGCACACGTTTACCATGAAGTGTACCCTGTTGATAAATAGATTCTCCCGCCACGTTGCTTCCGACAAACGAAATAGCCCGAATATATGGATGTTGACAAATCTCTTGCACCATTTCAGTCGATCCGTGTACAACTTGCAAAACATTCGGTGGAAATCCGGCTTCGACAGCAAGTTGTGCCAACTTCATAGCTGCACCGGGTGTCTTTTCGCTCGGTTTGAGGACAAAGGAGTTGCCCGCCGCAATGGCCAGAGGAAACATCCAAAGCGGAATCATGGCCGGAAAATTGAAGGGCGCAATGCCCGCACAAACACCGAGTGGTTCACGGTAGCTGATACAGTCCATATTTTTTGAAACTCCCGCCAGTGAGTCTCCCAGTAAATGACTCGAAGCAATTTGACACGCCGTTTCGACCACTTCAAGTCCCCGAAAGACATCTCCGCGAGCATCCATCAACGTTTTGCCGTTCTCGAGGGTAATGAGTTTCGCCAGCTCGTCTGTATGTTGTCGAATAAGACGTTGATATTCCAAAAAGAGACGTTGTCGCTGTTGAGGAGGCACAGTTCTCCATGTTCGAAAGGCTTCTTGTGCGCGGTCCATGACAATTTGAAATTCGTTCGGACACAAGCGACTGGGGACATGAGCTATCACATCACCAGTAGCGGGGTTCGTAACAGGCAAAAGCTCATCTTCGAAAGAAGTCCTTACAAATTCATTGTTGCTAAAGTATTGATAGACAGAATTCGATGTGAACCCGTTGCTATCCGCGGTGAGAATACTAAAAGAAGCGGACGTCTGTGACGACGACAAACGGCGACATAATTGTCTACATAATTGTCTTTGACGCTGATTTGAGCGAGAGCAAGAGCGTAGCAAGCTATTTGTGGTATTTTTCATCATCTTATGTGCACTTGGCTTGATATAAAATGTTGTGGATATACATTCAAGGCGATTGATCATTTTACAATTGCAAAATGCTTCGTAGATGATATTTTTTAAACTTGTCAAAATATCCAGGACTGAAAATCAGTCAAGAGTGTCGGAGAAACGGGCGCCTACAATTTACACGATAGTGTCACGTCTTTAATCTTTGGAGCGTGAGAGTAATTGACGAAATTATTCAATCCTACAACATCATCAAGGATTAGCAACATCAAATCAATAATGATAACAATAATTCAAAGGGTCGAAAATAGTTTTCAGCATGATTCCTGCTGTATTTTGTGACGTTTTTCTTACCTCAGTCACGAAATCAGTCACATGCTACCCTCTGCCCGCCCCGTGCCCGGACACCCGCCCGCCCGTCCCCGTGCTGTTGGACAGTACGTCGTACGTCAAACCCGCGATTTTCTTTCTGTTGAGGGTGAGGATGAGCCATTGATGTCCTTTTTGTTATATCTACATTCTTATCGTGCATATTCTTTCCATTCATTACAAATGGTACCATTACGTACTAACTGCACAAGATTTGGACTGAGATCCGCCCGGAGATGGTTACAAGGTCCTTTACGGGCGCAATTTCACGACAGTTCCGTACGGCTGCAACAAGAACTCGAAATGCCGGCTAGCCAGGAAATCGTTTGGACGACGCATCGTCTCACACAAGAACAAATAAGGAAAGTGGACTCGATCTTTCACAAAATTCTGTGGCTGGATACCATGGAAACAGCATTGTTGACGGCTAGTATCAACTTTAAATTGGGAATGACCATTACACCAAAGCAAAATGCCGCCATTGAACGACAGTTGGAGATGCTGGCGTCTGGTAATACGGGTGGATCCAGTGCAGAAGAGAGTGCTCCAGTAGAAGAAGCTCCGGTACTTTTTTCAGTACAGTTGTCGGGTTTTGACGACAAGGCAAAGATTAAAGTCATCAAAGAAGTTCGTGCTATTTCGGGCCTTGGTCTCAAGGAAGCCAAAGAATTTGTGGAGAGTGCCCCCACTATTTTACAGAAAGATCTTAGTGCTGAGAAAGCGGAGGAGCTCAAAGCTAGATTAGAAGCCGTGGGGGCAAAGATCGAGCTAGTTTAGTAAGCAAGACACCAAGAGTCATGAAAAATCAGAATTATGCACAAATGATAGTTAATACGGAGTACATATTTGATGTTGTGTTGAAAGCAAAGCGTCCTCGATGCAATCAAATTTTTCATTGGTTGAGGTAACCGACCAAGTTCTGGTTCTACCGAAGATCTGGTTGCTGACGACCCATAGCGCCTATATTTCCGGACAGAGAGTAGATAACGATGCATCAATTTTCTACCATGGCGCTACTACAGACACAATTATTTCTTTTCGTTTAAACAAAGAACATCGCACATCGCTATAGAATGCCTCGTTGTTCATGACTGAAATGCAGTCTTGGTCCAAGTTGATGCCACACTTTCGGTCTATTGAAAAGATCCGCACCGCTTTTGCCGTAAAGAGTCGATTTGTATAATGAAACTGCTGCTAAGAACAATTTCCTTATGTTTAAACCACTAGGGTTGATTCAGCGAGCAAAAGGATGGACTTGAGTGAGCATGGAGTCGCACACGATCGACGATTCATGATTGAAATGTAGTCGTGGAGGAAGGTCGCTTACACTTTGATTCATACACCGTCTGACTGTCGACGGTAAATTGCCTTTGGCTGACGTACTACAGTACAAGTAGTCAGCCTTCATCAAAGAAGCGGCCGCCAAATAAAGATGACACATGATGCCAAGTCAATGTTACGTTTCATGCCCGTCAGGATACCACATCAAGAAACAACTCTTTCTTTCTGATAATTACAAGTACCAGGTCATTCATTTGTCTGGATCGACAAATTGCCTGTGTCGACGTTTTATCCTTTGGAATCAGTCAACAGTACATAAAATCATCGCATTGTAGAGACAATGAACTTGCAAAAGGCATTCTATTCCTTACTCGCAGTCGCACTGGCCTCGAGCACATTCGCTTTTGCGCCTCACACACCAGTGGGCGTTCCTTCCAAGCATAAGTCCTCCTCTACTTTCGTTATGAAAGATTATCCCAAGCCGAATGTTGAAAACACAGATAACTATCGTCTTTACAACGAGCTGTCCTCCTCCTTTCGCAACGAGCTCAAGGCCGCGCCGGCCAACAAAAAGAAAGTTGCCATCATCGGCGGAGGTCTCTCTGGTTTGGCGTGTGCCAAGTATTTGAGCGATGCTGGACATGAACCTGTTGTTTACGAAGCCAGAGACGTACTCGGCGGAAAAGTCTCGGCTTGGCAAGACGAAGACGGCGACTGGATCGAAACAGGCTTACACATCTTTTTTGGTGCATACCCCAATATGATGAACCTCTTCGATGAACTCGGCATCCACGACCGTTTGCAGTGGAAAGTGCATAAAATGATTTTCGCCATGCAGGAGCTGCCGGGTGAATTCACCACCTTGATTTCATTCCTGGTATACCTGCGCCCTTCAACTTTGCCTTGGCAATCTTGAGCAACCAAAAGATGCTAACGTTGGGAGAAAAATTGCAAACGGCTCCTCCGCTCATTCCCATGCTCATCCGAGGTCAGGACTTTATTGACGAACAAGATGAACTCTCTGTTTTAGAGTTCATGCGTAAATACGGTATGCCTGAACGAATCAATGAGGAAGTCTTCATCAGTATGGCAAAAGCTCTTGACTTTATTGATCCGGACAAGCTATCCATGACTGTAGTTCTCACAGCCATGAATCGATTTCTCAATGAGGACAATGGTTTGCAGATGGCGTTCTTGGATGGCAACCAACCAGATCGTTTGTGCAAGCCGATGGTCGATCACATTGAAGCCAGAGGCGGAAAGGTCTTTACGAATGCACCCGTCCAAGAGATTGTAACAAAAGAAGACGGTTCAGTGGATTATTTGTTGCTGCGCTCGGGCGAGAAGGTTGTAGCTGATGAATATGTCTCCGCCATGCCTGTGGATATCGTCAAGCGATTTGTTCCTATGAAATGGCAAAACATGCCGTATTTCCGTCAGTTCGATGAGTTGGAAGGTATCCCTGTGATCAACTTACACATGTGGTTTGATCGCAAGTTAAAAGCTGTTGATCACTTGTGCTTTTCTCGATCACCTTTGCTGTCTGTTTATGCTGACATGAGCGTCACCTGCAAAGAATACGCCGATCCCGATAAGAGTATGCTCGAACTTGTATTTGCTCCATGCTCGCCTCTTGCTGGCGGCAACGTCAACTGGATCGCCAAGTCAGATGAAGAGATCATCGACGCTACCATGGGAGAACTGGCGCGACTTTTCCCGACCGAGATTGCTGCGGACGAAAAGTGGCCATCGACAGTGAAACAGGGTGCTGCTTACCCGAATGCCAAAGCCAAGCTTCTCAAATACGCTGTGGTCAAAGTACCACGTTCCGTTTACGCCGCTATTCCTGGCCGCAACAAATACCGCCCAAGTCAACGCACGCCTATTCCTAACTTCACAATGGCTGGTGATTGGACCTCCCAGAAGTATCTAGGAAGCATGGAAGGAGCTGTTTTCGGAGGAAAATTGGCAGCGGAAGTTGTCGCGAAGAAAGCGCTTGGGAAGGAACTTCCACCCATGAAAGAGGTTCAGCAACATATAATTGAGGCTGCGAAAAGTACGAACCAAGAAAACCTGCTGGTGTAAAGGGACAAGGAGCTATTGCGTTTGGTGGAGGGGCGACACTGAAGAAGGATAACGAGAAGCTTCTGCGTGAAGTCGATCCCAATCAGTTCGTTGAGGCGTAGACTTTCGTCGACGGATTCAATCTGTTACTTCGTATAATTCTAAACGTTTTCAAATTGCCTTAGCCTATCGACTTCGCTGCTGAATGAAGAAGAACTCAAACAGCTGTAGAAACTGGAGAGCAATGCAAGAGTTGTGCACTCAAACAGCTAACAAACAAGGTTTAGTCGAATGGGTACATGTATTACAAGAGAGTCTTTCTCAACGTCAGTACAATACAAAGAACAAGGATGCAAACTGACAAGAAACTGACTTTAAAACGAAAAAATTATATATGTCCTCAAAGCTCCACTTTGCATCCTTGCAATTTTTCTTTGGGTTCTTTTACCGATGAAGATTCAACGAATCCGGAATTTTCGGTAAACCCAGTGAGCCCAGATATTACTGAAGGAGCGCCACCTGGTCCCCCAGAAACTGCTGAGTTCGTCCCAGAAGCTATAGAAGCATCCCCTTTTGGTCCTCGCGCAGAACTAGTTTGTGAATCACGCGTCGATTTGCTAAGCTTTTTTGACTGTGATGTGCCAGACACTGATCCTCCTTGACGTTTCGATATCGCTTCCTCCGGGAATAAGTCAGCCTTGGAGTCCAGTCTCTTAGATTTTCCATCTCCTCCTGACTTCTTTTGTCCCTCATCTCCGCCAGCAATAGTGCGAGTTTTGCCCCAAGAAAAGTCGTCCATGTTTGTGAAGGCATAGATTGGAAGGAGAAAGTAAAAAACTGGAATACCCACGAAAGTGAAGACAAAGAACCACCAAAGATAGTCCCACCTGGATCTGATTAGGAACGACACCATCTGCATGCCGAAAGTGATACCATAGAAAATGATGATAAACATATCGATCGACTCGGGTTCGGTCACGAAGAGGTAGGTCAAGTAAACAACATAGGCAAGAGATGCTGGGAGAATCATTGTGACAATGAGATCCATGACAACGACAGTTTTCATGGACAGGCAACATATTCCACACATTGTCTCAACTTTGAGCAACTCGTACATGTTGTGGAAAGTCGAATTAATCCATCGTCGACGCTGACTCAGAAGAATCTTCAGTGTATGCGGGACAATGGTCCAGCACATGGCCTCCGGAACGAAGCTTAGACGCATGCCCGGGAAGTGCTGAAGAAGCAGCGTTGTAAGCATTCGATCTTCACCAAGTTCGAACAAGTTCTTTTCATGAAGCGAAGGGATATCATTGCGGGCATAATCGATATAAACTTGATCGTTAGAAATCAAGCATTTCAACTCATCTGTGAAGACGCGGTACCTGTCGTCAAAAATGGTGAGTACGGTTCATAGGTGCTTTCAATTGGTAAATTCCAATCGGAAATCTTACATTGTAAAACATCCGGGTAAGCAGGTGACACAACCGAACACGGACTCGAAAGCTTTCTTTAGATGGTGACTTGAGTAGTATTCGAAAACTTGGATCATTGTTACCCAAGAGGCAGCCTTGTTATCCACTTGCGTTTCACCACAACACGCCAGTACCAACTTGTCGTGCTCAAGGTGGTAAACCATGTGAGAAATTGATTCCTCGTGAACCCTAGTATCTGCATCGATCGTCATCAAGTATTCAATGTCCTTGGCGGGTAGTCCGAGACTAAACAAGGCCTTCACCAACGCGATATCGAGTTCGCTGGGCTCTCGATTGTAATGAATACGATTGAACAAGCCCGTGAGAACAAGCTGAGAATCGCGTTTACCACGGTTACCAGCGCGACTAGAGCCTCTTTCTTCCGGTCCGCCTCTTTTCACTATCACAATGTACTTCAGTTCGCGCTCGACATCACCGACCTTCTTCTTCCACGTTCCTGTGTAGACGCCGGCGAAGTTGTCTTGATTCTTTCCCAAACTTCGGTAATGATGCGTATCGTCCTTTTCGAAGTCTATTTCAAATCCGAGAATCTTGGCGCAAGTCTCCGGCGTACTACATGTTTCTCCTGAGCCAGTAATGACACCATCTGCTACGATGCACATCACCTTGTTCTCGACAGGGTAGCTGGTCCTGAGGACACTGTTACATGTCTTCTCTAGCTCAGTGTTGCCTTCATTGTAGCAAGGCACCATCACCATCACAGCAGCCTGGAGATCATCTTCGTGAAAAATTCGATGCTTGCGAGCCAGATAGACAAGGGAGCAACCTACTTGTACGAAAAGAAGTCCTGCGATGAAGAATAAAAAGAAGTACATGAATACACCGATGCTTCGGCAGGCTGGATCGTATCGATCGTCCAGCCTAGCCTCGTAGAAAAAGCTCGTCGAAGCATCTAGGGATGGCTATGTGAGATTGTGCCCTCATCATGTTAGTCGGCACAGCTAGCAAGTTCACTTACTCCATGTACGCCTGAGCATCGTCTTGGAAAACATCATAAAACACTGATGTAGCATCTTGGTTCAACTTATTGACCAACACGAGATGGAGGTTTTCATTCAATAGGGCGTTGGGATGCGAAGGGCTTGTGTCGATTCTCCTTGTGGCAGGATCTCGTAATGAATCGACGTACTGGGTGACGTTGTAGATGTTCTTGTCAATGCGAATCCATTGTTGCTCTTCTCTTCCAAGATCCCACTGGGGAACAACTACAACACCTTCCCGATAATCACTCAAGAGGTTTCGGACACTATCCAAACCCGCCGTGCTGACGTGACAGAAAGGGTTTTCTTCCTCTTCTTCGGTCGACAGAACACATTCGGGAGTAATGAAATTGGACTTGATGTAATCTGTCTTGTTCGAGTTCATGCAATACTCTGGCATCCAACCCATAGGAAGTCGGGGAAACGGTTACTCGCGTCTTCGCCGCGATACGCGCGAATCGTGTCAGCACCACCCGGATGCTGACTTTCATAGGCAGCCAAGTTGTAAAGATTACCATACACGGTAACCCAATCTGGGTTTTCCTTCTTGGCTTCCTCGGCAGTATATCTGGTCGATGAACGGCAGAAGAAGATGGGCAGAAAACCGATACCACCTACGATGAGCAAAGAAAAGAAGATTGCAATCAAGCAAATGGTAATTTTTTCACTACAGTTGCAAAAGCCAACGTTAGAATCAATCTTGCACGACTCTTTTGTGTAGAGATTTGTTGTGTGTATCACTTACCGCCACGCCTGCTTCGGTCCAGCCCCTTCCTTCGGGACACACGCATCGGGCACAAGAAACGTGCAAGCCCGAGAAATATTCTTCCAAGTGCGCGAACCCGGTGGATTTTCTTCTCGAACAAATTCTTCAATAGGAGGTTCAAAGCCATGATTCTTTTTTTTCTTCTTGGAACTCTTTCCACTGCGCGAACTGCGACCACTGCTGATGGAGGCACCGGTGCTGCGACTGCTCTTGTTGCTGCGACCACTACGATTCGACCGTCCACTTTTGTTACTGTGATAACTTTGGCTTCCCATCGAATACTCGTCATCGGAACGACCCATGGGCGGGCCGTTGAAATCGGCCGAAACGACGATCGGAACCCGGGGTCCGGCACCGTACGTGACATCAACATCGTAGGGTTGATGCGCTCCGCGGCTGCGACTCGAGCGACTGTGACTGCTGCGAACGCTATGACTGCTACGAACACTGTGACTGCTTCGCACACTGCGTCCCATGCCGCTGTGCACCGAGGAACCTCCGCTGATGTAGGGAGCGCCAGCATATCCTTGACTTCGTTCGTTAGGGTCCATGGGGTAAGGGCCGGGCGGTACCATGTGGCCATTGTAAGAGGGCAGCCCCGGAGGTAGATCATATCCGCCCGGAGGATAAGGGGCGTGTGGATATCCCTGTGAATGATGTGAATAGCCGTCGTGGGAGTAACCCTGTGAGTGGCCGTCGTGGGAGTAACCCTGCGAATAGCCATCCTGCGAGTAACCCACACTAGGAGGATAGGCTCCACCAACCGGATAGCCCCCCGGATAAACTGGACCTGGCCCATGGAAGTGATGAGGAGGATAACCTCCTGGATAAACCGGTGGACCATTGACAAAACCCGGATGACCCGCATAAGGCCCCGGATGAGTGTTTCCGTCGATGTAGCTCCCCGGGAACGTCGAACCTCCTTGTGACTCAACATACGTCGAATTTCCAGCCGTAAATGTCGATCCCGGCGGTAACACAGATGCCCCCGCAAACGTCGATCCGCCGGCACTCATGCGACTGGCATCTTCGGTCGCGGCCGCCATTTGCCCTTGCAAGTACAAGACACGCTGCGCGAGCTCTTCTTTTCTTGAGCGATCCGCGCGGCTTCTTCCGGGGGTACGTGCGGGGCGATTCGCTGCTGCCGCCATTGCATTCACCAATTCGGTTTGTTCATGCATCATTTTCGCCAACACGGACAAGGCATGAGACGACGACTTTTCCGACTTGGCGGAAGAGATTGTCGAAGTGTCCATTTTCTCGTATTTAAATAGTCTCTGCGGCTTGCTATTTACTAGTCAAATGGGTATTCAAATAGATTCGGTGATAGAAGATTCTCTTGAATTGCAAGTCAAAAGGGATTAGTGAAACGTCTGGATAAACTTTCACGGCAATGGATTTGTTGGCCTCCTCTTTCTTGGACGGCAAGATGCTGGAGGCCCGAGCGCTTTTGACTTCCGTTACAAGTACCTGGTACAATTGGGCCAAAACGACGCGGAACAATAAGGAGTGAGATTTATCACAATAAATCTTATCGTACTCACAAGGTGATTTCTGAGTACCGGAAAATGTGCAACCGGGACCGCACTACTACATGAATTCTATGGTGTACGTAGTAAAATGGGAGTTTCGGACTAAGACCGGGGCAGAGGCAATAGTCGATGACCCATATCGTAATCCGTGTCCTAATAAAAGTATTCACTCATTTTTATCGCACCGGTTCAAATACTGCGTTTCACATACAAGTGAACGAAAAAATGAGCTGTGCAGTGAAAAAGGGCGAAAGAATCCTTGCTCTTGGCGCGTTTTACGTTCAGTTCTTTCTCTAAATGCCAACTCAGAAACGTGATTCGATTACTTCGTGGCAAAGGGCACATCGAACTGTCCTTAGTTAGCTTGGGTAAACCAATCAAAACCAATAAACGATTGGCATTAGGGATTGGCACTATGGATTATGGTGTAGACGAGACACACGGCCATCTTAAGCCCGGTCCAACAAACTATCTTGTGTTCCTTTCCAGTTAAAGAACGTGAAATATGAAATACTACGTATACATACAGCCGGTGGTGGACAGTCGCGGATGATTAGATACGGTACTTAAAATTTCCCGAAAGACTCAAACCTAATAAACAAAGCATTGCGAATTGCGACGGAGACGGGTCAAGCTGCACCTCAATTTTTATTTGGTTTCTGTCGACGAAAAAGACTTTGTCAACAGCATATCTTTTGATTGTCAAGAACATAAACAGAATCTTGCTTTTTCCTAAAATCGTTTGCTGCTGACACAATTTGAAGAACCCACAATGATGCCGGAAAACGGAATGGGCCACAGCGGCCACTACACTCCCGAAGAAGCGGAACGTTTAGCCCGAGAGAAAGCGGAACTGGCAGAACAGGTGATGATGCTGAAACAGCAGCTTCAAGGATCTGTCTCGTACTCGGGCTCGTTTACGGGAACGTCCTATGGAGACACTTCATATGGAGGAACCTCTTACGGGGGTAACTCGACGGCCTACAGTCAAGGCTATCGCGAGGAACGTAGTCTCGGTAGCGGATACATTCCTCCTGGCCCTTATCCCCACGGAAATTTCCCGCCTCCCCGTTATCCCGAGGGAATGCCCATTCCCTACGACGGATACGCTGGACCTCCTCGTGATGGCGATGCTGCTTTGTACGACGAATACCGACACGGGCTGTCGGTCGCACCGGCCGACACTCCCGCCGACGACACTTCGGTCGGCAGTCGCGAAGATCGCAGTGTGCGAAGCAATCGATCGAATCGCAGTGGACGCAGTACCAGCTCGAAATCGGTACACAGTATTCGCAGTGCGAGAAGTGCGCGCTCGGCGGCCTCCAAAAATTCAAGGCGGGCCAAAAACGGATTCGAGCCGCCTTTGCAAGATTACAAGCGTCCCGAAAGTCCTCCTGGGTCGCAGGCTTGGCGATCGCTTGCTTTCATATGCACTTTCTTGATTCCGGATGCTTGCGTTCCGAAAGAGGGTGCTGGTCCGAAACAAGCGTGGCGGTACGTTCATCGCTGATTCTGGTCCTTGTTTGCTGAACTCGATTGTTGTTGCTTGCTGTATTCGCTATCTTTGCTGAACTGTTTCGCGGCATCAATAACTAACAAGCTCATTTTATTCTCGCAGTGAAAAAGTGACGATTTGCATGATTGCGATTTTAATGTCGGCCATAACCGTAGGAGGAATCGGCTTTTACCGCTTTATTTCTGCAAAGAAAGTTACAAATACACTCAGTCGGAGATTTGGAAGCAAGAAGGAGAAGCCTGGATTACTATCTTTGGAACTATCTACGATATGGCTGGCTACGTCGATCGCCACCCCGGTGGTAAGGATGGAATTCTACAGTTTCTGGGAAATGATGCTAGTCGCCTGTTTCCCCGTGTAGCACCGGCTCGACTCCCCGCGTTTTGCTTAAATACAACCAAGAACGAGTATTTGGCCACACATGATACATCTACCTGTACGCAGTTGACGGAACTCGACTTGCTGACCGGAATTCCTTGTCACGATCAAATCGTCGGCATCGACGCCGTCAAGGCACAGTTTAAAAACGACGTTGCCGGACAATTGGTCATTCCACAATGGGAGCTTGGTCAAAATGGAATGCAGTACATTCGTATCAAGAATACCATCTACAACGTGACGCAGTATGTTAGCGATCTTTGGGACAACAAGACGAACACCATCTCGGAGAGCCTTGATCACCCCAACGCGTATCTTTATGCAGATTTACACCGGCTGATCATGATCCAGTTGAACAAAGACGCTACTGCTATCTATTATGATCTCTTTGACACGGACGATTATCTATAGTAAGTCTCGGACGGATGACGTTGTCACGGCTTGAACGCCAATCTAACCCCTTCGACCCAGCTGTTTGGATCAGCTCTTCTTCGAGGCTGTTGTGGACGACCGCTACGATCCGGCATGCAATTCCATCGGTGTATTAATGTAAGAGCAATTGTATGCGATTTGAGAAGTGACTAGATGGGTCTATGGTGTCGGATTCTCTTCGGAGGGTCTGGCACCGGCCGTAGGAGCCTAGCTGACACGCAAATGACTCATCCTATCATCTTCTGACCTTCGTTTTGTCTCTTAATTTCTTCTGTGCAGGTATTTCTTTCTCTTCTTCATCACGGGATTCTTGGCGGTGCAAGTACGTAACCTTAACCCTAATCGTATCGTTTTTGTTATTCTCACAATTTTTCGTTGAAATTTTCGTCGCAGGTTTTGTGCTCCTTTGTTTACTTGTGCAGGTAAGATTCACGCTGTCACTTTCATGGAGAGAGAAAAATCGTGTCCTTTTTCTCACTCCCTGGTCGTTTTATTCCACAGATCTCATCGAAGTTTTGCCGAGGACGATTTGCAAGCGGCTGTCATGGTGATGGTCCCTTGCTACAATGAAGGTGATGGCGAGTTGCGCAAGACTCTTGATTCTGTGATCCACACATCGTACCCTGAGGAGAACAAATTAGTGTGCGTGGTCGCGGATGGTGTCATTACTGGAAGTGGTGAAAAGTACAGTACGCCTGAGATCTGCGCTCGTATTCTGGGTTTCGAAATGAATGAAGACGACGAAACTCATCATTATCGATCTCTTGGACGTCGGCGTGACAATTATGCAAGTGTTTACGCAGGAGTTTACGAAAAGGAAGTTCAGGAAGTCGAGTTGTCGCTGAAATATGTTGTGGTTGTAAAGCGTGGTGGCCCAGAAGAACAATCTAGCGGTCGTCCCGGTAATCGAGGAAAGCGTGATTCGCAGCTGGTTTTGGCTGGCATGTTCAATCGCATTCATTATAATCGCGAACCGAGCGAGCTTGACATGGCCCTGGTGAAAGCCCTTTTCAGTTTAGGCATGCCTGCGAAAGACATCGAATACCTGATGACCATTGATGCCGACACCAGGGTCCATGTAGACTCTATGTCGCACATGGTGTACAGCATGGAACAGGATAAGAAGATTCTGGCTTGCTGTGGAGAGACGCAAGTAGACAACAAGGCGCAATCTTGGGTCACTATGATTCAAGTGTTTGAGTACTATTCCAGTCACCACTTGAAGAAAGCTTTCGAATCTGTTTTCGGTTGCGTGACATGCTTACCCGGTTGTTTTACCATGTAAGTTTAATCGGCACACCTCACAAATCTTTCGTCGTTTCGGGACTAATCCCTTCCCTTATAGGTATCGTGTGATGACAGAAGATATGAAATGCTTGATTGCACATGATTTGGTTTACACTGATTACGCACGCAATGATATCCCCTCACTTCACGAGAAGAATCTCTTTGAGCTCGGAGAGGACCGTATGCTCACAACACTGCTTTTGCAGTACTTCCCAGGAATGAGACTGAGTTTTGTACCCGAAGCCATGTGTTGGACGATCGTGCCACACACGATGTGGATTCTTCTTTCACAGCGCCGTCGATGGATCAATTCTACGTTTCATAACATGTACGAGCTGCTTAAGGTCCAAACGATGTGTGGTATCTGTATGTTTTCCATGAAGATGGTCGTTGTCATGGACTTGATCGTCACGATGATTCTCCCAGCCTCGTTGATCTACATCGGTTACCTGGTATATCTTTTCATCACCCAACCCGAGCTTATCGATACGTTTGTGTTGATATTCTACGCAGTTTCGTTCTCACTACAGATGCTTTCATTCCTTGTTCGCTCGCGATGGGATTATCTGTGGTGGTTCGCTGTATTTTGTGTCGCTGGTATTCCCGTGTTCTACTTCATTCTTCCTATTTACGCTTTTGCCAATATGGACGACTTCTCCTGGGGCAAGACGCGCACAGTTACGACAGCGACCGACAAAGAAGGCGACGTTTCTGATTCGGAAGGAAGTAATTCTGATGAAGAGTCTACTTCATCCTTCTCTGAAGACGAAACTCGAAAAAGCGGTGGCCCTTCAAGTGGTTACCGCGAATATAATGATTCCGACTCTTATGCGGGTTCGCTCGGTGCATCTACGATTGCTACGAGATTGACAAATGTGCCACCTAGTGGCTCCAGCCTCATCTCCATTCCGCAGAATATGCCGATGCCCGGTATCCACGGCCAATCTGTTGCTTCGGGTAAGCTTAGTACCAAGGAAGACGTGAAGCGATATAAAGCTTTTTTGTAATAACTGCATTCGATAAAGAAACAACACTGCATATCTGGAAGTTAATTATAACTTGTTCGACGTTAGTGTTGGTGCATTCGAGTTAAGATGTGAGACCCGTTGTGACTTCAGAGTACTTCGAGAATCCGAGAGGGCATTTGCCTTACTGCAGTCCCTAAAGAACGTGCTGAAGGTTAAAGAGAATTCGTATGCTGTTCAAGTCATCTCAGGCAGCTAACTTGTGATGCCATTCTCAGTTGTTTCTTATCGTACTAAAGTCTTTACGTGGACGAATACCATAGTTTACCCAAGACTTATTAAAGTCTTGAGTCAGGTACCTGGTAGTGCTTCTGTTGCGTAAACCGTCATCAAGGACCGCAAAAAGCAAAAACTTTTCACAACGCTTCGCATGTCTACGTGAAAACCTCGTAGGCGTCGTACTGGTAAAAAATTCATCGACAGAAGCGGTACCCGGATATGGCAGCTGCGGTAACTGGCAGCTACGGCAGCTGGCACGCATGGAATTTTGATGCTACGTAGTATCGTTACAAGTACCGGTACCGGTAACCTGTCGTGCAGTGATACGCGAAAAATAAACATCGGAGATATTGAAATCCAAACGACCATTACGCTCATGTAATGAACCTAACGCTTTTTAAAATGCTTTCTCATTAGCAAAGCTGTATGACTGCGTTCATTTTTGGTTTGCGTTTTGATGGTAAGGCTACCAAACGTTTTCAAATTTGCACCGTTCTCTCGACCATATGAAGAGTCGTTTTCTCTTGACTTTTCTACGTGAAGGCAATGTTTACTAGGACAGATGGTTTCATAAGTGCAACATTCTAGCTAAAAGGCATCCTCGTGTGTTCTCATCCCTGTTTATTTGTCAACCAGGCCAACTAAAAGATAGATTGAAAGTCGCCCCATTCGTTAAAGATCCAATCCATGCTGTAAATCTACCCACTCCGTACTATCAATGATAGGCTCTCTCATCGTTTGATGATTGAATACTAAATCAGTGCATGTGTTGACCCTTTAACGCTTGTTGTGGTGCCAGCTGACGTTCCCAAAGTCTTACAGTAATACGGAGTATTTGCTATTTGATCGAAATTATGGACCGTGGTTTCGAGAAGCGAATTGCCCTAATGTCTTTAGCCTTGCGTGCAGGTAGAGGGACTTGGTCGCCTAAGGAAAGGCTCATTTTAACTAATACTAGTCGCATTAGATGTTGCTGTTATCAGCATTCCTCGACCGATTAAACATCTTTTGATTGTAATAGCATAGCTCACTTAAACTGATCATGGAATTCTCGAGTCAGTTGATTAGATACAACAACGAGCGGTACTTTCTCTCGATCCGCAATAATTGTTGATGCATGATATGCTCAACATGAGATTAGATAAGCACTGTTCATACAACGAAAGACACTGCTACATGGCAAAATGAAAATTTTTCACAGAGACAATCGTACGCTACTTACGTGCATGAGCACGAGTTATCTACGAATGCCCTAAATTCCACCGCGGAGACGCAACACCAAGTGAAGAGTAGACTCCTTCTGGATGTTGTAGTCGCTCAACGTGCGGCCGTCCTCGAGCTGCTTTCCGGCAAAGATCAAACGCTGTTGATCAGGCGGAATTCCTTCCTTGTCCTGGATCTTGGTCTTGACGTTGTCGATGGTGTCAGAGGGCTCAACATCGAGGGTGATGGTCTTTCCGGTCAGAGTCTTGACGAAAATCTGCATACCTCCGCGGAGACGCAACACCAAGTGAAGAGTAGACTCCTTCTGGATGTTGTAGTCGCTCAACGTGCGGCCGTCCTCGAGCTGCTTTCCGGCAAAGATCAAACGCTGTTGATCAGGCGGAATTCCTTCCTTGTCCTGGATCTTGGTCTTGACGTTGTCGATGGTGTCAGAGGGCTCAACATCGAGGGTGATGGTCTTTCCGGTCAAAGTCTTGACGAAAATCTGCATACCTCCGCGGAGACGCAACACCAAGTGAAGAGTAGACTCCTTCTGGATGTTGTAGTCGCTCAACGTGCGGCCGTCCTCGAGCTGCTTTCCGGCAAAGATCAAACGCTGTTGATCAGGCGGAATTCCTTCCTTGTCCTGGATCTTGGTCTTGACGTTGTCGATGGTGTCAGAGGGCTCAACATCGAGGGTGATGGTCTTTCCGGTCAAAGTCTTGACGAAAATCTGCATACCTCCGCGGAGACGCAACACCAAGTGAAGAGTAGACTCCTTCTGGATGTTGTAGTCGCTCAACGTGCGGCCGTCCTCGAGCTGCTTTCCGGCAAAGATCAAACGCTGTTGATCAGGCGGAATTCCTTCCTTGTCCTGGATCTTGGTCTTGACGTTGTCGATGGTGTCAGAGGGCTCAACATCGAGGGTGATGGTCTTTCCGGTCAAAGTCTTGACGAAAATCTGCATCACACGAAAAAGCGCGTGTTAGCCCAATTTCTCGAAGCTTCAAAGAAGCAATGCAACAAAGTCGGCCCCACTTTGTCAAACATACAGTTCACGAGTCGGCTTAAAAACATGCGACGGGAGAGAAGCAATGCAACGGGTCTGCATTTACAAGCCCTTTGCCTCCGCATCCATAACGCCGGTCGTCCAGGCGCCATTTACAAACATTTTATTTCAACAAATATAGTCGAACCTACCTGCATGCTTGATATCTGCTTGTAAAGTGGAGTGGGATAGCAACAACAAAGTCTTCGCTCAATACGACTGCGAAAATTATGAAAAGTTCCGCAGCGAGACCTTCGAAGCGGTTCGGCCATGTCAATCTTTTCTACGCCATTTGCGGTAGATGTTCTGCGTATAAGGGAAGCGATAGGATTTTGTTGCGGAGTACACAAACTACCGGTAGCACATTGTGTAGCGAATAATCACTGTAACGGTTTCAGCCATTCAGCGCACCGGGACAGAATCAACAAAATAACGCTATAGTGAGGACCGTTTCGCCGAACACGATTGCTCCGTGTTCAGTTCTCCGTTCGGTGCTCGGAGGTCATTGCGTATTGCGTCATCAATTGTTCACGCGACTATAAGTAAAAATGTACTATCCTTTACTTGATTCAAAGGAGTATACATATAAAGTATATACTCCTTTGCGTGATTTTTCAGCATTGTGACTACCACGTGGCAGCTAAGCGAGTAAGCTTTAGCGCTGTGCCACTACGACTCAATTTCTGATGATAAAGGGAGTCGTCGTTCGTCGTCGAAACTTTAAACATGGTAGTCAGAATCATCACAATTATTATCAATGAGACAATAAGAACTTTCGTGAAGAATGATAATTCTTTCCAGTAGATGTATGATGTTGGCAATACAGATTGGCTTCCTTCTGTAGAGTAAGTATTGCTCATTAAATGTCTCGAACCTGACTTGCTCATTTCTTATGAAATGAGTCCGGATGTATAGCCTAGTTTTTCGTGGAAGTTCCAAAACCCTGTGTAACCATGAATTTGAAAATAAATGTGCCTGTCGTCATGCCGAGATTAAGTGGTCGTTGGCGAAAAATCAACTCGTAATGAACTTCTCAAGCCTCAATGAGCGGTAAGCGATGATTGACTGTTATTGCCGACGACTAGCGAATGTGGGTCATGAAAGGATGAACACACCTTACGTGCCTTGGCATGTATCAAACCCTGTGATTCGTCCACCAAAAGAAGTTTTCTCCGATCGTATTCGTCGGCTAGGCTCTTTGAACAACACCTAAACGCGAGTGGAATACTAACCAACCAGGAGGATAGCCTTTTTCGCGACGGAACGCAGGTTCGACTTCTTCGTGCTTCAACTGTACTTTCGTTGTCGCCGATATATTTGTAATAGCGCGATTGTCTTGTCTATGTTGACCATTGCCCAATGTTGTCTCTGTTCCTTGTTCTTTTCTGGTTGGCTCGAGTACATCCTTCAGATACTCATCATATAATAACGCTGGCATAGACGACCGATAGCCATCTTGCTTCTCCGTCAAGTCCGTATACACGCCATCTCGTTTGGAAAAATCTGGGCTACCCCTCAAGATCAGAAAAGTATTCCGCAGAATCTCACGTCCAATAAACCATGCTCCTTGAACATATTCAACATTCGTCCACCACCAATTAACGATGAGCTCTGTTATGGTTATATGCCTTAGTTGAAATCTCAGACTTCTATACCAACTTTCTATAGAGGCTGAAGTTCATTGTCAAAAGAAAGACCGTGAGAAAACTCATCAGCACACCGAAAAGAGCGCACAATCACTCACATCTCCAATGAGCCATTATAGCAAAAGGATGGACGTCAATATAGCAAATATTGTTTTTGGTGAAAGATCGAATGTATCAGCGAATGAATGTACAGAAGCGCCAAAATCGTCGTCGCTGTGAAACGGATCTCTCTCGGCCATATCATAAAATCTTGCGAGGATTCGAAATATATTGCTTGAGAGGACGAAGAAGGCTCTTTAGACTGGAAAAGCTAATCGTCCATGTTGATTATAAGATAGACATGTTACCAGGACATCAGCCACTTTTAAAATGATAAATGAAGTTGCGGCGCTTTGCTCATCGCATCGTCGCATCGACCAAAAAGTGCGTCCTTTATAACGCAAGGGCAGGGATAGGATATGGAACGGTCAGTCAGTCAACCTCTCTAGAGAGAGATGTGATGCCTTTTACTTCCCACTTATTCCAGCTTTACGCACGCACGCACGCACGCTCACTACTTTGTACGGAGTACAAAGTCTACCACGTACGTACTACGTACCATGTTTTTTTGGTATTACTTCATTATTGGAAATCTTAGCAGCATCCTTTTGTGCGTCGCTCATGACTGAAAAGCAGTCGTGGTGAAAACGAACAACACTTTGGGTTTTGGGTCAATTGTGTAATGGAACACGACAAAGGTTCCCTAGTCATCGAAAATCGAGGTTAACGTCGCAAATGCTAATAGCAATAATTGCATCGTAGTATCGACAAATGTGTTGACGGAGGTTAGGTAGCAATCTGGCTCACTCAACATGATATTGATTCATGACTGAAATGCAGTCGTGGCAGCAAAGGTCGCCTACACTTCAGGAATATAGAAATGCTGAAGACAGTAAAATACCTCCATACTCCATAGGCCGAGGTCTAAGGATCTCTTTAAATCCATAATCGATGCGTTCATTGCAAATGCTGCATGAAATTGTAAAGTGAATGCAAAAGAATGGTAACTTTTCAAGCTTGCCGACCGAACGGACGTTAGCAGTATTGTCGCAAGAATGGTGACATTTCGTCTTCTTTTGGTGTCTGGAACCAGAAGCTAGAAAAAAATTATTGGGCTTTTTGACCACAAAAATCTGTGAGCCGTATGCATTGACACCACAAGACGAACAATCTAACGCCGTGCAGATAAAAGAATACAGTATATTTTATTTGCACTTTGCTGTTAATAGTGGAGGCTTATTAGCAACGTGTCCCTTTCGTTCACTAATCAGTCGTGTAATGCATACAAGTCGCACTGGTACCGTTGCAGGGAAAAATTACACGCATTTTGATAATTCGAACATCAGCAAATTGACAATGGACTATGGACTAGTCTATCCCCCATTACTAGCTTCGCCGCTTAACATGACAATAAACCATGTATCGGACGCTTGCATACAGGAGATACGACCCGGTCGTAGCGTTTTCGTAAGGCAGGAATATCAAGGAAACGCCCAAGACAACGTTGAACTCCAGCTCGTGTTTCAACACGGAACGATGGCGACGGAACAACAATTTGGCCTGGTTTTGAATATTCTGAAGCAGCGTTGCGACGAATTTCTATCCTTGAAATGCGTTAAATTCATTCTTTACGACTGTGTGGGTTGCGGTCAATCGCCTCTTCCTACAGATACCCGACCGTCCGCCTTTCAAAACGAGGAACTTGCGAAAGATTTTACTGCGATTCTGGAAAAATATACTGATTCGACAGTGCCCATCATCGTGATTGGGCATTCGTACGGTCCTACAATTGTTTTTAATACTCTCCGAACCAATCCGCTGTCAAATTTGAGGGGCCTCGTCCTCATCGGCACGTCAATCCGCAATCCTCATTTGCCTCACTCCGATGGTGGACACCCCATCATGAAACTACCCCTTTTCATTTTACGTTTCCTTCAAAAAACCATGACAGACGAATTTGTCAACATGTCAGTCCATCCGGATCATACGGAGCTTCGTGAGGAAGTGCGGAAAGGAAGCAACCGCAATGATATGTCTCTTGCAAGAAACTATCATCGCAACATGCAGTGGGCAACCGTAGACGACGTTCAATCGATTCGCAATGTTCCTGCTCTGATTATTCACGGGAAAGATGATAGAGTTCTCCCACTAGAATGTGGACAGCATCTTGCTGACCAGCTCCCCATGTCCACGCTTGTAGTCGTCGATCCAGCAAGTCACCTCGTCATGTTAGAACAACCCGAGCAGGTTGGCGAAGAGATACTGCAGTTCCTAAAGAGATGTTTCCAGAAGCAACGTAAAGTATAAACGTTATGAGTTATCATTTCACCATTTCACACTGCAGTTATAGCATTTAATCCGGACTAAGAGACTCGGTGCTTTATTCATTATCAGGAAGACGTAGCAATGTATTGACTTTGGAGCTCTCGAATTCAACTCTTGAGCTCAGAAGAGATTTAGCGTCATCTAAATTCAAATCCCAGTTACCTTTTCGCTTGGCGCTGCTGATCAAATCAACAACATCCTCCAGATCGTCCACTGACAGCAGCTTGGCTATTTGCAACAATCGTGAAAGAGCAGGACAGGCTTTCGTAACGGCAGCGGTGGAGTTGTACTCTGGAGCGTAAAGACGTTCTTTCACGAAGTTGATAATGTCGCGAACATCAGCATCCAGTGTCAAAGCACCTAGAGCTGTGAATTCACATTTTCGAATCGAGGTCTCTAACCGCTTGGACACAGTTCCCATAGCACTAAGTAACAGCGTGTCCCAAAGTCTCGGGGCTAGATACTGCCGGAGCGGATCCATGAGTTCATCGAGAGAATGGCAGAGCCGAGCGACATACCCTTCAGAAAGTTGCAGAAGATTGTATGTTTCTTCATCTAGATTATAATTCATTCTCGCCATCGCTCCGCGATCGCTTGCCTTAGCGCCACCCATGGCAGCTACGGACGATCCCATAAATGTGCCACCCTCACTGCCTACAGCTTCTCCCACAATTGACCTCAGGCGAGGCTTTAGGACGGATTCAAGGGATTCCACCGTCCCATTCGAAGCAATCCGGAAACTATCTACGACATTTGAAAGCGATTGGACGCACAGACTAAGCTGTTCAGTCTCGTGCATTCCTGGCGGAAAACCTTGAGCAACAGCGTCAGTCAGCAACTTAGAAAGTCTATGGACCTGATCGACTGCGACCTCTACATCATTTACTGTCGCACAGGCATGCGCAATATCATTCTGTCTTTTCTCAGCTTCTTCGTCCTGATTTTTTCGAACCCCGCTCGCATGGGCCCCTTGGCGAATCAAGTTTGAAGCATTATTGAAAAGGCCTGCAACACCGACAAGAAGACCATCTCCTGGTTTTAAAAGAGCCACACCTGCTTCTTCGGCTCGTTGACCCAGTACCTCCAAGAGAACTCCAGTCAAGCAATCGGAGACAAAATTGGTCATGGCACTAGCTGTGCTCGTGTGACCTGTGGCAAATGCTCGTTGAGCTCCGTGTCTGGCAGCGTACATGCAGGCGTCCACCATTGACGTTTGCAGCGCCTTAGTACGAGTGCGCTCAGGTGCTGCGACAGACGACTCCAGCGACAGCGAGAGTGGTCGGTAGTATCGAGGGTCAAGATCAGAGGAGACAAAGGCTCTTTGCATACTTGCCAACAAAAGACATTTTTCAATCCCAGCGTATTTTCCACCTATCTCAGTAATCATAGTGTGAAGTGATGTGTTGTCTGGAACAATGATGCTAGGTTGGTATTCTGTTCTATCTTCGTCAGAGTCGCCGCCATCATGACCGTCCTCATTTTGTTTTGTTGATTTTTTCCACTTGGTTCGTTCTCCGTCCAATTGACTCTTTCGCCATGACTGTTCAAAGCGAATTCTCCGGGCTTCATTAATTTGATCTGCAGAGTGACGGATGAACCGCAAATACGATTCTGCAGATTGAATGCATCGTGCAGCTTCTTCCATGGCAGCATCGGCATCGCTCAGCGAGCCAATGGCGACGGAAAAATTACAATCATCTGCTTCCTCATCATCGATAGTAGGATCATCGGATGTCCCTTGCTTATGATCCATTATAGCTCGACCCGTATAACGCTCCTCCAGCGCTGCGTATATTTGTTGAGCGCGATTGTATACAGCCGTGAGTTGCCGATCCTTTTGATATTGCTCCAACAACGGCAGTACGATTTGTTCCACTTCACCGTGCACGAGTTGCACGACGGAAGAGTCGCCATCTGCTTTGTAAAGAAAATGTGAAACCATGGGTAGATGATGGCGCAAACATGAAACGGCTGCGTTATAGACTCGAGCCATGGGTACGAAGGGTGGCGGTCGCTGGTCTTTACTCTTCTGCTGTGACGCTTTTTGAAAGTCTTCCATGATAATGGATTTCAGAAATTGCAAATACAAGCGAACAGCATCGGGTTCCAGCTGCACGAGACTCAAAGTTGGAGTCAGCTCGCCGAGTGCGGCAAGATCTGATTTGAGCACAGCGGCTTCGTATTGCTTCAACAACGTTTCTTTGAGGTGACCATACGTCGTGGATAGTTGTTTGAGACAATACTCTCCCGCGTACGCTCGGCACCGAGCCGATTCTGTATTCTTCCCGTTACTTTGACTGTGCGCTTCATGCCATTCTAACCACGGCTTAACAGCCTCCGCAGCCTCTCGTAATTGATTCGTTTGCATCGCCTGCAACGCCTTGTCGGACGACGTTCGCAACGTCAGTGCCATTTGAACGGCCCTTGCATGTTCCTCCAGTTCGGTCTTTTCTTGCTCTAAATGACGAATTTCTTGTGAAGCTTGTGAGCCTCCTGAAGCAATTTTATTTAAAGACTGTCGAACAGATTCCGAGCAGGCAATTGCCGAATGAAGCGGATGGCCGGGTTGTTGGGTGGACGCGAGAATATCCGGGAGAACCAACTTGTACGTCTGAACATCTTCCAGTAGTTTGTCCGAGAGTTCTAGTGCTATAGTATTCGAATGACTAGATATCAAATGCAAAGCTTGCACAGGGTCGTCACAATCGAGTGCAGCTGCCATCGACTCGGGCACATTCACTTCATCTTTCAACGCAGAGTGATGATGCCCGTTCTCCTTTCCGAACTACTTTGGGTAGCTCTAGATGAAGAAGCAGCTGCCAACATGAAGACCTGAATTTCCTTACAGTATGATAGAAGGCAATGGGAGAGTGATTGCACGAAAAGGATCCATTGACAGCGGTTTTCCTACGTCTATTATTTCATCATTGTCGTCCGATCGTCTGGTCATTTACCAGTATTATTATTTACAGTTTCCAGTGGGTTGAGAGGGTTGCGTACTATATAGCGCATATAGAATGACTCGTGTTTCACTTTGAGTAGAGAGTCACCTACAGCTATCTTACCGGTACGCACTTTTTTTATTCTATCGAGTACCGGATTAATGGCGTGCTCTTTTTGATTTCGATCACTACGCAATATCGTTTCCAAGTGAATTGCTTGCATTACCCATTCTTCAATATTCACGCAACAAGAAAGCTTGTTTATTACAAAGATATGTTCAGTTTCTATCAAGAATGGCACCGGGAGTTTTAAATCCGTACGCGAATCGCGCATCAGCACAGAATAAGCGACCGAACCGACCATGGGACGCTCCTCCCAAAAATCAGGTGAATCGCACCGAAACGTTAATATCAAGCAATTATAACCAGCCAGAGAGCGATCCATTCGATTGTGACATTGATTGGGATGCTGCTTCGCGACTTGTTGATGCTGCAGAATGTAGCAATGGAAATCAGGGAACTGTTAGAGGAAGTTTGACGGAACGAACCCAACATCCTGTTGCAGAGCAAGCAAGTGCAAGCTGCGATCGATCCTCCGACATCGTCAACCGCCTTCCATCTTATCATCATGCACAACAAAACATTCGCGCTGCGAAAGAATTCCCAAGCCCTTCAACTTCAACCGCATCTTCTCGCTTCGAATTTGTCAATCCTTTATTTCCGCCCAATCAAACACAACATTCACTGGCAAACACGAGTCGTGCGACTCAATGTACGAACCCATCCTCTCCAACAAAGGTAGTGAGGTCCCGAGGACAGGAAGAAAGCAGTAATTCGAGCACTCAGCCTCTACCAAAACATCAAAAGCTATGCTACCGAGACACACTGACAACTTTACGCCCCGACGCTTGGAAGAAACCAGCAGCGTCCACACCTCCTCAAAGCCAAATATTGAAAACACAAAAAGGTAACTGTTCATTAACTACAGTGCAAGATTCTACGAGCTCTGAAGAGCATGTACTAGACCCTCGACAAGCCTCGCTTCCCCCTCAACTTCGATTCGATCCAAAGTCGACAGCGCCAGTGGAGGATTCCTACCGAAGTACACTTGTTTCGAACGCTGCTCTGTCGGCACCGCTACTGAACGGATGGACTCTGTTTCCTCATCAGAGAAAAGCGATACTGTGCGGAATACTGATGCGACGAATGATTTTAGCCCTGGATATGGGCCTTGGGAAAACTCTAATCGGCTGTGTATGGGCCAAGTCATTTGTGCGTACAATGGAGGGGTTGAAAGTCGTATTTATTTGCCCTGTATCGCTTAAAAAAGAATGGAAACGTACGGGGGAAGAAGCAACCGGTTTGTCTGTCGCGGATGGCGAATCGGATCGCGACTTCGTCAACAATGATGTTATTATTGTTTCGTGGGCCAAAGTTCCCGATAAATTGAACGCATCAAAATTTGTCGTTGTAGCAGATGAAGCACACACCATGCAAAGTATGCAAGCGGCGCGGACGAAGAATGCTCTACATCTCATGGAGTCACCATCCTGTGTTGGAGTTTTATTGTTGACTGGAACTCCCATGAAGAATGGCAAACCATCGAATCTTTTTCCGCTACTAAAAGCTGTTCGCCATCCGCTAGGAAGGAATCAACGTATGTACGAGACTCACTTTTGTGCAGGGAAAGAAATACGCCTTGGCAATGGACCTGTTATTTGGACTGCCACTGGCTCATCCAACGTTTCTCAATTGAGGGAGTTATCACAGTCTCATCTGCTGTATTTATCCAAAGAGACGTGTCTCAAAGAGCTACCACCTCAGACTCGGCTGGTTAAAAAAGTTCCAGTCAGTAGCCGAATGCAAGCTCAACACGACAGAGCCTTGAATGAGCTCGCAAAAATATACAAGGCGAATATGGATTCGAGGTCGGCTGTTGGAAACGATGCTGTACTCGGAGCTACCCAAAAGTTACGGATGGTAAGCTCTCTGGCCAAGACAGACGCAGCCATCGAGCTGTCTCTTGCCGTGTTGAATCAAGAAGCCGCGATTGTTGTGTTCACCAGTTTTGTCGAAGTGGCAAAGACTATACACAAGAAGCTGATGGAGTCGGGTTGGAATGCTGAGCTGTTGACGGGAGAAACTCCGGCGAAGAAACGCCAAGATATGGTAGATAATTTTCAAAAGGCCTCTCTCCAGTCTTTGTGAGTACCTTTGGTGCCGGTGGAGTCGGTTTAACACTCACCGCTGCGTGTACTATAGTTCTTGTTGACCGACCATGGACTCCAGGTGAAGCGAATCAAGCCGAAGATCGTGTACGACGGATCGGACAAATGCGGCCCGTGAAAAGCATCTGGATATCCGCATTTGATCTAGATGAAAAGATTGACGCATTGCTGGAGTCAAAAAGTCAAACGGCGAACGAAGTATTGACGGGAAGTTCGTCCCAGTCATCCCATCAGCACGGGTCGATTATTCCCCTGATCTTGAATACTGTTTTGACGCCGCATCTTTCGTAGTGTAACCAATAAAAGCATTTTGACTTGATTCAACTAGTCGTGCTTGTTAGTTGATTTTCCGAGGAATAGAAAACGGATCAGACCCGCTCCGAAATGGAAAAGTGAACGGACCGTCCATTCGAGTAAATCGTACACCGAGATATTGCGGATACGATCCACGACCGATGATATTTTCGGCGATAAAACGCCCCGTGGTGTCCCCATGACTAAAAGACGAGGGGTTGGGCTCCTGTTGACAAGCCCACCGTCTTCAGCAGTTTGATCCGTCAATGTTTGCGAAATGGCAAAATCGTGAAAGATGTCACTATTAATTGGAGACGATGATGAAAAGATTATCCTCCCCTTGGATAAGATTTTAATTGATGACAAATCCAATTGAAGAGCGTCGGCGATTCGGGCTTGGGCCGTAGTACGATACGAACGAATGTGAAGTAGCTGAAGGCCACGTTCCAGCCATCCCATCGGCGCCGTGTGCGAGCCGCCTGGTACACTCAGACAATACACAATCTTTCCGAACTTGAATGTAACAGTCTCATCTTCTACGTTCTTCTTAGCTGCAGCTAAGTCTTTGATAAACAAAACAGACTCACCGCAATGAGGACATTTAAGTGAGAACCCCTGACGATGCATTTGATCGACCATCTCCGTTAAAGGAGCCCAATGGCCGCATTGCTTCGCTGGCGGATAGAACGAATTGTGCAGTATGGCGACTTCGGAAGCCTCTAAAGTCTTCTTTGTTTTGAATAGCATGGCTTGATAATATAAGAAATAGATCTTAGCGAATGGAAGGATAGATCGAGTATAGAAGCGAATAAATGCAGATTTTTCAAGAAAAAAACAACTAGTGACTGATCAAGTCATGAATATGACTAGGAAAGGTTCCCAACTCCCAACACATAAGTCTACATTTTTTCTTTGTCATTTGTGGCACAAGACTTGTGTGGCAAGAAATTATTAGTTTGACATCTAAAAGAAAAACGAAAAGGGAAGCATAGCCGCTGTGGTTCAAAGCAATATTTTTGCGATTCCTTTATTTCTTTATGAAAAAGTGGATGCGGTACTTTGTAAAGACGCAAGTTATCTTTGTTGTTGCGTGCGCTGATACGTTTCGTGTACGATCCCTTTAAATGTTTTGTACGGCGGCGAGTGATTGCAGCGTTGTGACAATATCTTCTGTGTCAGGTAAGTCGTCAGTGTCTGACTTCAAAGCAAGATTACAGAACAGTTGCTTAAGAATGATAAGCATCAATCGTCTCTGATGATTATGTTTTTCCCGCCACGGCCGACATCAAGGATCAAACTCTGCGGCGACAAAAGTCATCGAGCAAACCTATCCTCTTACAAATGGAAGAAACCCCTTTACTGAACCGAATTTCTGCGAGAATTTTCGTCGGCGTCTTTGCAATACTATCTCCATCATGAATGCAGAAAATTTTGAGAAGGAAATCGTAGAATGTTTTTAAGAAGGTCGCTCAAAAGCACAAATGATTGTGAAAAGCAACGGGCCGAAAAACTCCTGTGCTACTTTGTATGCACTGTTATTTTGGGCCCCGAAAGACGTTTTAAATCCACTAGACCTTCAAAGTGGAAGAAATCGGAACGGTATTCGAGTATAGGAGATGTCGCAGCGTGCTAATAATATGTCGTAGTGTACGCACGGACAGACTAAACCCTGTTTGTGATTATTCGTGACTCAGCGAGTGATAAGCATCATAGTCACAGATACTCTACTGGTACTATCAACTTACACGGGACACGGTTATTGTGAAAAATGACAGCACGCACTTTAAAAAAAAATGAAAACAACTACTCGGAGTAATATTTATTCCCATTTTCCTTGTTTTTTGTATTTCTTTTCATTCGGGCTAGACTACGAAATCCAATGACAGCATTATCAACGACTATCAAGACACAACATGGGTAATCAACCAATATATTCTCCCTAATGTGGATTTTATGTGGGCTACAAGTGTGCTAAAGGCGAGCCGCAAAGGGCTGTTTTTCTGCATGGACTTTTCATCGCACGGGACATTTCAGGCAGGAATTCGTCAACCGTCTAGTGAAAGGACAGGTTAGTACATCATATAGACATGAGACTGAATACACTATAGTGAACGAGGTTTAGAGTTTAGAATTACTTTTTCAAGCCCAGAACTTTTCGAAGACTGGGGCGGGTGCTGCCGTTCGCCACCATCATCTCTTCTACTACATGATCTTCTTCAACGGCAGATGGAATAGTGACTTCCATTCCATTGTCACCGGGGGACCACGAAACAATTTCATTACACCAATTTCCGATTTTGTCGCAAAAGGCTTGCATAGGAAGAATGGTGAAAGGCTCCTCCATCTGTGCGGCGAGCTCCTCGATACCAAACAAAAGACAGAAAGCATTGCCGTGGTGGGAATTAGACCAACATGATTCCAGGTACCCGCCAATGGATCGTAGAGTGCAAATGGAATGAGAAGCAACCACAGAGACAAAAATCGAGCCAAATGGCGAGAATAGAAAAAGTGGCACCGGAGAAGTGAGCAAACGTTCACTGCTTCCGAGGTTGTCCTCAAAGATAGTGGCAGCCTTGTGAATCTCGTTCTTTCGCATAAAGTGCATGTTCAAATTCTCAATGGCGAGCGACAGGTCAAACAAGGCTCGATTGGGTCGATGAGCTGCTTTGATGATGGCTTCCGCTTGAGCCGACGGAAGCTTCTCGTATAACTCACGCTTGAATGCTTCTTCATCTTCGCTTTCGGGAGACAAGTGACGTTTCATGGCACGAACAAAGGCCCAAGTGCACAAGCTGAGCATTTTCAAATCCTTCTCGACCTTTTCGGGAGGCACGCCTTGCCGATCGTACATGGCCGTTCCCATACGAACAAGATCACGAGTATGGTTGATGTTCATTCTATCCGAATTAAAGAGCAATGTCAGACGGCGAGCTCTGAACAATACAATCAAAAAGCCGACACCACAAAGGTTGATGACAAGCTTGTTGCAAACGCTTGCAGAACTTACCCCCAATTTTTTTCGTGCCTCGTCCCATCGTTGGTAGGACGTGTTGGTTCGGAAAACTGAAATATTGGTGCATGGTGATGTGAGATTACATGTGAATGATTTAGCTTGCTCGCTGTAGCCATAAACGAAACGTACCGAGAAGAAGACCGAGAGAAGGACTAGAAAGAGTGAAGGGAGCCAAAGGTAGGCCAACTTGCAAGAGTCCTTGAATAGGCGCAGCATGAGCTACTCCACTAAAATCAGTGTAGCCTCCTACTAACGCATTGTAGATGACGACAAAAGTCGCAACTCCAGTGGTGGCCATGACTTCATTGGCAAGATTCTTGTAAACACCCGACGACCAAATGGAACTCAAGTTGCGAACAAAGCGCTCTGGAGAGCGATGTTTCACCCAATCATCATGAGTAAACACAGTGCGACGGTATTTTCGACTCTCCTCTCCATACGAAATAGCTTTTGGCATTGGAATCGGAGGAGGCGATTGGGTATTTCCGAAAAGTGCAGTGTCGACGCGTGATGATGTCGAGGACGGGGTAAAGGCGCTGCCTTGCGAAACTGAAGCGAGTGCAATCAGTGCAAAGACGGCGCTACTCAAACGTAGCATCATTGTTCTCTGTATTTGTTGGGAAAAGGTGAAGTTTCAACCTAATGTAGCGATTCTTTTACCAAGTCGCATGAAACAAATGATGGTTTTTTGGTTTTGTATTCGTTTTCGGCGAACATCCAGAGCAAAGTCAAACGCCACAGGAATGATGACGTAACCTATTCCACTGTTTATTATCTTCAACTGACGTCAGCTTGCATACGTAATACGTGTGTCCCGGAAACAAGGTATGTTAGTCACGACGACCGATATTCATCTTCCATCTTGCTTCTCCGTCAAACCAAAGAACATCCGGTTTCCATTTTTATCTTTTTTTACGCACGGTTATTAGAAGCGGCCTAAATTAAGTAAGTCTGACAGAGGGTCCACTCTGTCTGTGGATCCTGAATGACATTAATACGCGTTCCGACATGTCTTAGAATAGAAGTACCGCTTCGACGTCAAGACTACTTAATGTACTACAGCGTCTTGAAATATGAAATATGCTTCTTACACACTGCAAGGGGGTGCCCATTGCCCATGATTATTTTTTGGCCCAATCATTCGTGCACCCTTCATTCGATCGCGTCAATCGATTTTGGGACGGAAAACTTTCATTTAAAAAAAAACCATTGTTCATCCTATTGAGAGAGCAATGCTTGTGGGAATTGACGCAAAAGGCGTTCATTCTACTATTTACACTGCTTGATTCGATAATTTATCATCGACACTCGTCGACCAACAAAACGTGAGAATCAATTCACTGGTGAATGTGACATAGCTCTCTCATCGCGGTCATCTACGATCGTCAACCAGCAATCAACGGTCTAGTTTTTGTCCTATCGATATTGCACTCAATGAGAAAACAGCGGCACTTGGCATGTTTAGTCTTTCTTCAATCAATTCGAGAACTGGCAAAGCCACATGAAAGACTGTAACGCAGCCAAACTTTACCTCGTTAATACGGTACACGGCAATTAACTTTCTTGGAAGCAACAATTTTCTCTTTGTTGCGGCTTCAGTACAAGTTAAGTTCACACAAATATTTGCGTTAAATGGGAGCAGCGATAATGGATATTGATCTTTTCGGGACATTTCATTGGTTCTTACTTTGTATACTAGTTAAATTCCAGCATAGCAAATCACTAGTACAGAAAGGGGTCATCGCCAGGGTGTGCTACTTGAAATTCGAATTTCTTTTAAAATTTACCTTGTTGAAATGACGAGAACTGAATTTACCAGGGAGTATGACAACTCGATGTGGAAAACGAAAAGGGACTACATGGAGGTCGAATAAATTGGATATTTGTTATTGCCTTTAAATTGCATTGCTGTAATGGTGATCATAAAATTCTTGAAGATAAACATCTAGCACCAAAAGAATGCCTTACGCACTTTTTGATCTTCGATGTCGAAAATGACCAGGTCGGTGCTTCTTCAAAAGCTGATCGAGGTCGTCGGAGTTCTGGCGTGAGTATGTGGGATCACCTCGGATGTAAACCGGGTCGTCGCGGTCGTCTATCCAACTAGGCTCGAACATTACACTTCCGTCATCCTCCGATTCAGATGAGCTAATAGCAGACTCGTCATCCAAAGCTGGTATCTCTTCCGGATGCCACCCTTTGGTGTTTTTGATAAATTCAGTAGCAAACTCGTCAGATATACTCAAGCAACCTCGTAAAATCGTGTCGACATAGGTCTGGACGATCGGATGCTCTGGAGTCGGATATTGATTTTCTTGTTGCACGTATACCCACAGACAAACATCATCAGGGCGTTCTTTGATTAACCGAAGAAACTGTTGTTGTTGCTTTCCTTGATAGTGTTTCGGATCAAGAAAAGGTACTGGTTCGATATCGGCGGGTCGCAATGGCATGCGGTCATACCCTTTTTCACGTTCATCAAATTGCAGCAGCTCCGAATCCGTCAGCGGTAGAAATACTCCGACGCACTCGGCGCCTTCCTGAAAACGAACCCCCATGGCTGTCATTCCTGTGGTACTCCGCTTCGCCCACGTTCGCTCCAATCCATGCACGAGAACGGGCGTGACTTCGCGATCCAGTGTTTCCGGGGCCGTGAGGCTACGACTTCTGGAACATATCAGCGAGCCGTAGCCAAAGACGTAGTTCAACCACGTTAAAGGCCTCATGCTCACAATCGTTGTTGCCGAGAAAGGTTTCATTTCGTGTGAATGTGTTGAAGGTGGTCGTTGGCTCATGATAACATAATCGTTTTCTGTTCTTTTGTCCGATGCAATTATTGTGTATTTGTGACCATGTTTAACAATCGGTTTCCGAGCAACCACCTTTCAACCGACACGGAATTCCGTCCGATCGAAGCCGATGGAATTCGGGGCGAACATCACTCCAACTCATCAATTATTAATTTTTAGCAATGGAATCAAAACCTTAAACCTAATCCAGTCTAGGAGAAAGTGTTGCTTCGCGTAAAGTGTTTTCAGCACGGGTTTACAAAAATGTTGTTCTAACTTCACCATTATACATGCCTCGTACCATTTACAAGATACGAAAGATACAACGCTTCAAAAGTCTACGCGGATCTCACGTAAGCCTCGTAAGGAAATGTATCAATGTAAGGAGCACCCGGATTTTTGACGAATTACCAGGTGCAAGATTTTCTGTATGAATGAACTCCACCTGGTCCAGAATTTCTAAAACGTCTCCAGATTATTTGTATGAATAAAGTACAATTGGTCCAGAATTTCTGGACCACCCCAGATTTTTGTATGAATGAAATTTACCTGGTCCAGAATTTCTGGATCACCTTAGATTTTCTGTATGAATGAAATTTACCTGGTCCAGAATTTCTGGACAGACCCAGATTTTCTGTATAAATGAAATTTACATGGTCTAGAATTTCTGGATCACCCCGATTTTCTGTATGAATGAAATAAACCTGGTCCAGAATTTCTGGACCATCCCAGATTTTCTGTATGAATGAGATACACTTGGTCCGAAATTTCTGGACCAGCCCAGATTTTCTGTATGAATGAACTCCACCTGGTCCAGAATTTCTGGACCGACCCAGATTTTCTGTATGAATGAATTTTACATGGTCCAGAATTTCTGGACCGACCCAGATTTTCTGTATGAATGAACTCCACCTGGTCTAGTATTTTTAAAACGTCTCCAGATTTTTTTGTATAATAAAGTACAATTGGTCCAGAATTTCTGGACCACCCCAGGAACGGCGTTAAAATTCTGCCTCGTCGTAGAAGTTACGTAGAATCTTGTACTGGGAGGCATAATTTTAACGTCCTACCCAGTTTCTCTGTATGAATAAAGTACACCTGCTCCAGAATTTCTGGTATTGCTTCAATAGACTCGGTTGACGTATCAGTAATAGCAGGAACAACGCGGGGACGGTGGTGATGTGGGTCTAAACGAAAGGGGTTCCTTTTGAATTCCTTTCCAAACTTTGATGTTGGACCAAGGTAGTCGACAAGATTGGTATCCATAGTTTCTGAGATGCCATCGGCATCCGTCAGAATTGCTGGGATCACTATTGAACTGGGAGGCCATTCCTTCTTCCTATCGTTACAAGGTCTCCAAGCTGTGTGAGAGCAGTAGTATCTATTGCTTACTGCAATATTTAATTGTTTTTTTTTTCAAATCAAAGGTTTTGGAATGGAATTGTGGGTGTTGTCATTGTCAACCATACACAAAAGTGCGCAGTCGCGGCCGTCGACAGTTTCAAAACTGCCAAATTTAGGAGAAAAAACGTGTTGTGAGAGCCGGCATGACAACAAAGGACTTGGATAAAATAGACCGTGGAGTGATTACACGTGGAAACAGCATTGATGGATGACAGACGTGATGACATAGCCGTATGCTATGCATGGAGATAGCAAGGCTCCCTTACTTGTCCTTTACTGAAAGTTTTCGAAACGCATTACATTCATTCATCATTCCTCGCCTATACAATCATGGCTGGTCCCTCATCAGAGCTATCGATTAAAGAAAAAGCAAATCTGCTGTACCGAGGAGAAGCTTTGGCACCCATGGTGCGCGCATCGACAACGCCTTTACGCGTACTTGCCCTCAAATACGGAGCCGATTTTGTTTACACAGAAGAAATAGTTGATCGAAGTCTTATCGAAAGTACGAGATTCGTAAATGAAGAAATGGGGACTGTTGATTACAACAAAGATCTCGCCAAGTTTTCCGAAAAGAAGCGCAAACAGATTTTAAATGGTGATGTGCCGCCTTTACTGCTCCGCATTGACCCCAAAGTCGAAAGGGGAAAGTTGGTCTGTCAAATTGGAAGTGGCGAGCCAGAGCTGGCATCAGAAGCGGCGTTGAAGGTGTGTCAAGATGTTGATGCCATCGATATTAATATGGGCTGTCCCAAAAATTCTCTGTTTCGGGAGGAATGGGATCAGCACTTCTTTCGGACAAGAAACGAGCCTGTGCGGTTGTGCGAGCTGTCTGTGACGTGATGCATCCAAAAGGACTTCCTGTTTCCGCCAAAATAAGACTGTTGAGTGACGTAGACAGCACAATCGACTTTTTGTCGGGCCTGATAGAAGCAGGGGCGAATGCCGTGGCAGTCCATGGTCGACAGCGACATGATAACCCCATTTATCCTGCAGATTGGGAAAGTCTTCGTAAGGTTGTTATTGTATTCAAACAGAAATTCCCAAACATACCCATTCTCGTAAATGGTGACTTTTATACGCGTGACGAGTTCGACGAATTTCGACGGACCACTGGAGCAGACGGTGTGTTGCTAGCTCGACCCGCTCTCTACAATACGAGTATCTTCCGGAAACCAGAGAAAACAGACTCACAAACAACGCCAGATTTTGGTTACCAATCAAAATTGTTGCTGGACAAGGCCAAGGTGGTGCAGGACTACTTGCACGAAGCCGTGCGCTACGGCGTCCATTACAAAAACACAAAATACGTCCTTTGTGAGTTTATGAGTAATCGACGAATGCCTATACCACGCACCCCATATCTACCTCAAATTTATTCCGCGGGACAAACGGTGGCCAAAGTATGTAACTGTCATAGTATGGATGCCATTTGCAAGCTGTGGGGTCTCGATGAGTTGGTTGCTGACTTATGTCGATCTTCCAAAGAGCAATCGGATCCTCACAAATACTTGGACTCGTACTTTCTCAATCATGAAAACGAAAAGCCTGGTAGTGATGTGATCGACAAGGTTAAGCAAGAAAGTCCACTAGCAAAGCGACCAAAAGTCGAAGCCGAATCCGAGATGACAGTGGCCTGATAATTTGTGTGAATGAAAGGATTCTAGTTTACTGCTAAGAAATACTCGTACTTTGCCAGTAAATGCTGTGTAACATACAATAACAACAACTTACATTCAAAGTTAACCATTTTGCCACAATCGCCTATCTTTGTGCGCCATGTTTGTCCACATAGTCTTTTAGATGTTGATCGGCGTAGCTTCCGTTGCCCCCGAACATTTCTTCGTCGGCGATAAAGCAATGTAAAACAGTTGAGATCGCCATGTCAAAGACACCCATGAAAAAGTCGGACATCCAGTAGGCAATCAAAAAGTAATTGTAACGGGTCCGCCCACTGAAAACAGCTCATCGCTGAGTCTTTCGGTAATGGCTATGTACGCAAAACCTGTCGTCACCGCGCTGATAAACAGCTTTCCAATAATGAGAACTGCGGACGACACATAGGTAACGGCACCCACTCGAGCAGCATTCCGGAAGATGAGAAAGAAGGAAGCTCGGCAACTCTTGCAAAAGCTGGTAGAGAAAATCGCCGTCTGAATGTAAGCGTTTTTGTTGATGAACTTCAAGCATCGTTCGAGACACCAGAAGCAGCACTGGCAGCAGCAAAGTATGTACTCGGCAATTTTGTTTTGTGTTTCCTTAGCTTTCTTTTGAAGCTTTGCGATGATGTAGCGAATGAATTGCACGATGGCGACCAAGAGAGAACCATAGGCGCATGTTCCAAGATGATACGTGACCGTCTCTCGCACACTACTAATGACAGTCCAGCTTCCCACTGTCATTTTATTTCGCGCGAAGAACCATTTAGCGACTGCAATCGCAACAATCATGTCACCGACGGCAACAATAAAATTTGCTGTCCAGAAGAGACAGAATAACAGGTAGTACGAGCACCGAGTTATGAATTCGTCGAAGAGAAAAACTCGATAGTGCACTGGTTGGATAAGGCCCTGATCCATTTCGGGAAGATCCTCTCCTGTCAGCGCGCTAGGGTCTAGCTCCACTTCTTTCGTCACAATTTCTCCGAGACTCGCCAAGTGCACCGCATAGATAGACCAAACGACAAAGAAAGCGACCAATGCGGCCGCTTGAAGAAATGGAACCGTCAAAATGAGAATCATGTTATTGACGGCCCTTCCTGCTTGTTTGACACAAAGTAAGGCCACTTGAATCGCCTTGCGCATGCAGCACGTCAGCACAACTAACAGTACGCCTACCACCCACAACGCAATAGCAGCACCCGTGGTTGCTGTGATCGTAGTATCTTCCACGGTTTGGGGATCCGCTTCATCCCAATCTGTAGCCACATTCCATGCGTAATAACCACCAAAAAAGAACATGCCAATAGTAAGGAAAATGGACCCCCAGACGACGGTATTGAGTAAAAACGGCAGACGCAGCATGAAAATATACAGTGAGCTAACGATCAACGAGACGCCGAATCCAAAGCCTAGAACATAGGCTCGCGCCGTCCACAAATCTGCAAATACACGATTCCAGAACGCGTAAGCATCTTCGACAGCACCAATTCCCATAAGATCCGACGCCGCTTCCGTTGCGGAGGCGATTTCAAAGTTAAGCTGTTCTTCGATGCGATCGAGTGCGGCCGTAGTCATGTAACATCGTCCCAGAACACCGTACGTGGTTCCGGCATAAAAAGCATAACCGTAACCCAGACGGACCCCCGGGCTGTAAGGACTGGTATAGGCTTCAGTATCCCAGCAGGTAGCGTCCGTGCAGGACATGACATCCGACGCATTCGAATAATCGGCCACTTTGACATAATCCAAAGGAAGTTGGGCACCTCCCGACGACGGTTGCCAGACACCATCGTACGTAATTAAAGTATGAACATCCGAGACACCGTCTTGTGTCTTGTTGGTCAAGTCGGGACATTCGTCAACACAGACTCCACCGGAAAAGAGTTGACATAGAGCAGATTCGGATATGCCGTCATGTCATTTTTAAAGTCTGCAAAACAAAGAGCACAATATTAGCAAGTATGACAAATAGAGCCTTTCGAAAGACCTCTTGCGCTTAAGCGACGAACACGCACCCGTTCCGCAAATGTTTCCGTCGTAGTCTAAAGGATACAACACGAGTCGGTAATCTCCTTCTCCTACCGCATAGAGTCCGACACCCGTCATTACCACCCATGCTGCAATCAGAATGAGCAAACAAAAGACATCCGTGCAATGTCGAGTGCTGGTGGGACCGTCAAAATCCGCAGGAGCGACCAACTTTTCGTTGGCTTCGTCGTCGGACATGATGTTTCAAGAAATAATGAAGTTTGCAATGTCACAATCGTGCTTGTGTGCTTCGAATTGATCGTCACTCGCGACGTTCTGGCTTACGGATTGCTTGTGCGGAGAAGGCTAACTGAAAAATTGAGAAGAAAGCAACTTCTCCGTCTCACAAGATTGCTTGAATGATGCAACGAGGAATGATTTTGTCTTCGTCGCGAGAGTTGCTGCTGCAGTCTCTGGTAGCGGCTACCTGGTAGTGGCAGGTCATTTTTGTTTTTTCAAATGCCCAGCTTCCGTAAAAGGGCGCCTACACAAAGGTGCAGAGTCATGGCTTTCCACGACCTAAGGCTTCACGATTCAAATCAAGCTGTGGCATCCGGTACTCCAACTGGAAGGTGTCGAACAATACCTCTGTCGTACCAGGTTTATTTTGGAGAGTAGAAAGTGTCCTCGAGATCCCTTTAGCTATACTTTACCGCAAAGTGCATAAAAACAAAACGCAAAACGATGCACATCTTTTCACGTTCAGCATCAACAGACAAGGTATGCATCTCATCCGCATTGCGCCTCATTCCTTCAGTGCTTTACTTCGTATAATAATCAATCAATTTGATAAAAGGAATAAGACGAACACTAGCAAAGGCACACCTTCAGCGAAACGCAGAACGGATTTGCCACTTCGATCAAAATCGTCGCTTCATTTCCTTCCGAGAAACAGACTGCGATCATTATCGAAACTACAACCTTGACCGCTTCGTTTCAAATTCAAGATAAAGTCTTTCCTTGAAAAACGTTGACGGGTTTCAGCAAAAAAACGCAACAATGGACCCAGCAAGCCTATCCGCTGCCACAGCGGACACACTTTCGCCGACAACTTGCAAAGACTTGGAACAGTACGATCTCATCATTGGTCGCCGCGGATGCAAAGGACATTGTAGTAAAAGGTGCAAGAATGGCTTTTCGGATGGTTTCCAAAGTATCTAAACACCAAACAGAAAAGCTCATTGCTACAAGAACAAGTCTACCCTGAATTCGTTCGCAACCGTTTCCAAACTTACAGGAAGAATGCTCAAGGAGAATTAATTTTGGAATTAGACAAGGCGAAGATCATCGCCAAACTCAAGAGAGAAATGGATTCATTCCGAACAAATGAAAAGAAAATGATTCTTCTCGCAAGCGAAAAGTAGTAAGGGGTAGCACTCCCCAAAAAAACAAACGCAAGGTTCATTCTACTATAAATGCACCGCCCAGTCCCCTCGACGGTGAAGACTTGCTCTTGCAAGCCTACATGGATGAGAATCCGCTACGACCGATCGGTTTGGGGCCAAGCGTATCCACTTCCACATTCCGATCATCGGGTTTTCATATACTCGGAACTCCCACGCCGGCACACCAAACACCGATCGACGCGAATCACCAGGATTTCGTCAAAGATATCTTTCCGTGGCAAGACTTTGAGTCGTACGCGATACCACCGAGTTTGGGGCACGAAAGTGGTTCTCCGACCGCATCGACGATGATCCGTGCCTTTTCATCCAATGTCTACGTATCCCCGGAAACCGTCCCCGAGAGCGCGCCAAACGGAGCGTTTGCGGCTGCATCGTTGGAAAACACAAAACACACGGTTACATGGGTCGACAAGACGACGCCCCTGGAGCAGCGATCTCCTTGCGGTATTGATCCAGGTCCACAGCTCCCTTTCTTAAATGAATCGGTCAGCGACCCAAAGAATTACAACCAAATGGCGGTCGACAACCATTCAGTTTTCGACGTACCGAGTCCGATTGCAAAAACTAATTGTGCCGTTGAATCAATTACCGAGGATACTCAGGCTGTGCTCGTTACTTCACCCAATGTTCCCATCGCAGCAGCCAGTCGATTGAAGACGAAAGTGACCAAGCCTCAACCCAAAGTAGTGCCCCGATTTAATGGGCCTTCGCCACTTTCCTTTCAAGTATTGAATCCACATCGTCGAACACCGCAACTGGCACCCAAGCCACCTTCACTCGTCGATATGATGATCGGTGTTGTCAAGCAACTAGAGAACCGGGCGGAAGCGCTTGAGCGGGAAAACACAGCAGTCTGGAAACGGCTGCACGAATTGGAGCTTAAGTACGAAATGATGTTGCCGTCGCCCAAGGAAGGGGAGGACGAGAAAGCAACAGTCTTTCCAGTGTGAGATAAATTGTTGTGAATGTAGAAGCACCATTAGAGTTCTAACGTACATAAGTATTACGATTCGAATTAATGGTTAGTACTTTTCTTTTCTACGGCGAAACGATCAGTTCCCAAGATTAACAGGAGAAGTTTGTCGCTGCTTTCAGATCGACCCGATTGACCTTCGATGCAAAGCGAAGACTGCTAATACTTTCGCTCATGTGTGATGGTAACGGGTTGCAGCAGACAATCGCTAGCGTCTTTGAATTTCCACTCAGGCTGTCCTTAAGGAGAAGCGTAAGTTTTGACTCGCGGAAGGGAACATTATTATCCCCGGCCTGGAGTCGTTCGATTACGTTGGAAAGTGTACTTAAGCTTTTGTTGATGTGCTGAGTCTCTTTTAGTAATGCTCCCTATAGAAACAAAGAGGTGCTGTCAGTTACATGGGCCCGATTCCAGAAATGAACATTTAAAACTTACACCTTGTTCATGTGCTCCGCTTTTACTGAGCCGTTCACTGCCAGCCAAGTCACAGATGTTTAATTTCCCCTTGCGAATAGAGCCATCCTTCGCTTTGACATCGAAGTGAATCGTGAATATCAAATGACTTCTTGAGCTCTCTGCGTTCGAAAGAGTTTCTTTCACGCAGCGCCGACTCTGTGCATGCTGCAGGATCTTCAAGACTTGTTCTTTGCAGCTTGTCTCGGCAACTAGATTGCCGCTTACGTCTTGTGACGACACTTTGAGAAAGTCGCTTCCCTGGGGAGCAAGAAGATCGCGAACCTTCTCATTATAAATTTCAAGGAGCTCAACAGACACTTTCACTTCCGTTTCTTCTATACTGAGAGACTCAATCTCATCCTTCGCAGCAAAAGTTTCCCGACCGCTCGCGCGATAATTCCTTCATTTTTGGCTTCTCCCAGCATCGTGTAAGTCTTGCCACTACCCGTCTGACCATAAGCAAACACAGTGACATTGTATCCATCCACGGCGCATTGAACAAGAGGTTCGGTGGCTTCCCAGACTTCTTTCTGACTGCTCTCTGGCGGAAAGACACCGTCGAAGGCAAAACTCCAGGTTTTGCGCCGGTCTTTAAGACCACCTCTGTCTTTTGGAGGCTCGGTAACCTCGATTCTATTTTTGGTCATGTCGTCTAAAGAGGCATCACTGAACACACCAGGAAAGTGAAAAGGTGTGGTAGATGCTGTCAATTGCGATTCCGACCTCTTTCGTTTATCACCGGGCGATACTTTCTTTGTTTCTTCGTCAGTGTTTGCGGATGCACCGAGTTCGCCCTGAATTGCTGGTCGCACTCGGACAAAGACTCTAATGTTACCCATCAGCTGGATCAGTTTGCCGTGCATGGCTCTTCGAACCCCTTCAGCGTGCCAAAGCTTCTTTCGAAGTTCATCCTCACGTTCGTTGAAAGTAGCCATATGGTTTTTTATCATGTCTCTTTCATCGGACACATTCTTTAGAGCGCATTCAAGGTCTTCGACGCGACCAGAAGCAGCTGAAAGGTTTTGCTGCAGTGATGCAAATCTTTTTTCGATATCGGCAAGTTTCTGTTCCATCTCATCTTTTGCAGTAAGGGCGTCGAGAAGCGATTGCTCCAACTCAGTCTTGGTAACTTTTTGCAACTCGGTGTACTCCTTGTTTTCATTCTTTGCCTCAATCAACGAGGTCTCCGACTGCAGAAGTTTTTCCTGAAATGCTGATTTTTCGTCTTCCAGGTGTTCGTTTGCAGCGCTCAATTCTGTTACACGCGCAGATAGCTGTTCAACCACTTCCTTAAGCTTTGTTACCGCTTCCTCCAATGTAAACTTTTCCTTTTCCAGCCGTTCATTGGTAGCGACCATTTCTTCGTGACGTCCAGAGAGTAACTCAAGTTGCTCATTGCGCTTTGTCATCGTTTCTTGCAGTACTTCGAGCTCACTCTCAGCTTGATGAGCCTTTGATGTTGCAAGTAGAAAATTTTCCTTGAGTTTCCCGACTTCGCCTGCCATGGACGAAGACAGAGCTCGCTCTTTTTCTACCTCAGAGTGTTTTTTCACCCAGCTGCTTAAACAGCTCGCCAATCTTCTTGTCCTTTTCTGCAATAGACTGCTTCAGGTCACTCTGGATACACTGGTTCTCTTCATTCATGTTGATAAAGGCCTCTCGATCAACGCCTGCTTTGTGAGAAGTGGTTTTTAATTCATGCATTAGCTCGACGAGGGCGTTTTCCAGCTCTTGTTGTGCAGCCTTGGCCTGGATGAGGGCTTCTTCTTTCTCTTCCAAGCGTTTTTCAACTTGCTGAATCGTTTCGCTAGCGCGATTTGATACCGTCTGGATTGATTGCTCAAGCTGCAGCGCACGTTCTTCAACTGCTATCTTCTCCTTTTCAAGTTTCTCAACGAGATGCCTCAACGTAGTATTATCTTTGGCCAGAGTTTCTTTCATCTCTTCGAATACTGTGTTCTGCTGATGGAGTCTTTCTTCTGCATCGACATTCTTTGTTTTTAGAGCCACCATCTGTTTTTCAAGGTCATGCATGGCACCTTGAATCTCTTTTTTTCTCTTCTTCGAGAGCACGAAATCTCTGTTCCCATTGAGACTGGCAGCTTGCTTTATCGTTGAGAAGCTTCTCCTTTTCGACTCTTTCATCTCGGAGTTGGTCTTCGAGAGTAGACACGAAAGCCACTTTTTCTTTCAGATCCTTGTTCTCGAATTCTAATTTGGCCTTCTCGTTTGTAAGAACTTCCATCCGCTGAAATTGTTGCTGAAGAACGGCGTCGACGTTGGAGTTGGAAGAACTTTTCATGATCTCTTTCATTTCGTCCAAGAGACCTTTCAGCTCGTCATCGACCCGGCTGTGGAAACCTGTAATGCTTTTTTGTAGGGGATACGTCGGTCATGACCTGATCTTCGATTTCATTTTCCACGCCTCCTGCGGGGTGATAGAGCGGACGTCCACTTGGTGAATAGATCAGAAGGTTTCCGCTATCACGACTTTTTCGGATTCTCATAGCTCTGAATATTTGGATCATAATAGATTCAATGAGATATAAACAACACAACATGAGATACACAATCGACGGCTGACGTACCTGGCGGCTTCTTTACGCTCTTTCTCAAGTCTTTCGCGAGCTTCATTCTCTTCCTGGTTGGGAGGTGAGAAGTTCAAGACTAGCCCGTTGCTGCATCGTGGAATACCGATCACTTGAGATGACTTTTTCGCGGAACGGGTCATTGGAGGTGAATACGGATCGGAAGGAGGGTCGTTTTCTTTGCGAAGAATAAGATCGCGTTGCTTTTTGGCTTGCAATTTGAACTCGGCAATCGATTGACGCCTGGCAGCTTGACGAAGTCGCACATTTTTCTCCGTCACAACAGTGGAAGACTCGCATGACGAAGGAAGGCTATCACGACGTCGTGAAAGGGAACTATCGCGACGACGCGAGACAGAACTATCGCGCCGTTCGTTGCGTTGTGGATGGGACAAACGACTATCCGTGCGTTGTGGAAGGGACAAGCGACTATCCGTACGTTGAGGGGCCATTTTGTCGATGAATTTGTTTCTGTCGTTGCTTGCTTGGTATGTGATCGAAAAGCTGAAGCAGGGTAAAGACAACAAATCATTAAGAAAATAAATGATGCTGAAACCTTGGTAAAGGTCGACGAGCGTGACAAAAAACCGCGGCAATTTTGTGATACGTGCTCTGAGAAGTTGAGGCATATTCAAATATTCGTTGGCGAACAACATGATTGACGGATTCGGTTAAGCAAATTCCGTGCGGGCTCAATGATATAATAATTTAAGTACAATTGACCATGTAAGGCGCCCATCGCTTAGATGAAATTTAACGTCAACCTACCATAGGTTGTTCACAATATAATTGTGTACAGTCCATAGTAAGTCCGTCCACACGCGGACGAAGGACAACGATCCGCGAGGATCTTTCGCGTCGAGAGTCGTCGAGAGCGGGGCAGATGAAAAATATCATCCGTCACATGGTGGACTCCTTTGATTGCATTTCCTGTTTGATAAACAAGTTTCATAGTAATTCACATTAGAAGAATGTTTCGCAATCAATACGATACCGATGTAACAGTCTGGAGTCCGGAAGGCCGCCTACTTCAGGTGAGTTTGAGTTGTAGCCTCCGCCCCTTCATTTTTATATTAATTACTCCGTACTTGTTAGTGCCATCATGTTGTTTATTACGCTGTTCTAACTCGATAGCTACTAGGTCGAGTACGCCATGGAATCTGTGAAACAAGGTTCCGCTTGCGTAGGGCTTCGTAGTGATACAACCTGCGTACTGGGAGCCTTGAAAAGGTCCGTCTCGGAGCTGTCGAGTCACCAAAAGAAATTGTTGGAAATAGACGATCACATTGCGTGTGGTATTGCGGGTCTCACTGCCGATGCTCGATCCCTAGCAAAGTACATGCAGACAGAGTGCCTTAATCACAAATATGTTTACGGTACACCCATCCCACCGCATCAGTTGATGGCGGACCTCGCTGACAAACACCAGCGAACAACGCAAATTTACGTCCGTCGACCCTTTGGTGTAGGTCTATTGATTTCCAGTGTCGACAGTCGTGGTGTTCCTCATCTCTATCAGACATGTCCCAGCGGAAATCTCTACGAGTTTTACGCGAGTGCGATTGGGGCTCGTAGTCAATCGGCGCGAACGTATCTGGAGAAACATTACGAAACATTCGCGACATGTTCGACCGATCAGCTAATTGTGCATGCTCTACAAGCCTTGGCTGGTTGTGTAAGCGGTGACGATGAGCTTACGGTTGACAATGGCAGTATCGCTATTGTCGGAAAGGATCAGAGCTTCACCCTCATTGAAGGAGATGCTTTGAAACCCTACATCGATCAACTTGAACAGAAAGCCGACAATGATGACGAGGAGGGCGAAGAAGAGAAGGAATCGGAAGCAATGGAGACTTAGGAGTGTAAAACGTAGCCAAATTCACGTATTAAGTGCAAAAAGGACTTAAATGATGTTGCTGCGCCTCGTTTTTCTTTGAAATAGTTTAGGCGTTATTTACAAACATCTCATGATTATTTGTGTAACGTACTGGCATCAAAACTGATACCTAGTTGAGAAATAACAAAAATATCTTTGAGATCACGATACAACTCTTCGTAATCCAGTCCATACCCAATCACAAACTTATTGGGGATTGAGAAACCGACGTATTTGGCCTCGTACTTTTTCACCTCTAGACGCTTATCCAGCAACGAACACACTTCGACGCCCGCTGGATTTCCCTGCTGTTGGAGCATGGGAATGAGAGCGCTGAGCGTGGTCCCAGTATCAACAATATCTTCAATCAATAGAATGTGTCTCCCTTGCAACGAATTCATCTTTAACTCGCCAACAAATTCTACCTGACCACTGGTTGCCGTACCTTCATAGCTAGACGCCCGAACAAACTCCATATCAAACCCTTGCCTAATCTCTTTCAAGGCATCCGATAAATGAATGTAGAAAGGCGACGCGCCCTTCAGTGTACACACCAAGACAGGGCGAATGCCCTTGTAGTCGGTGTGTATCAACGTCGCAAGCTGCTGAATACGCTCATGAATTTCCGCACAAGTTATCATGACTCCATCAAAGTGCCCTTCGTATTCGGGTGGATAGATGTGCTGAAAATGAAAAACGGACTCTGCTCGTAAGCGCAGATTGGGGCGACGCGACTGACGTTTCATGGACGTACCTCCTCCTTCATGAATGGCTTGACATCTTCTCCAACGATCACTGGTTTCCTCCACTCTGTACCGTCTCTTCCACTCATATTTGCGCTCTCTTTTAGCTGAACTGCAGACTAGTAGTTGCAGCAAGATCACGCCGACGCTCTCGTTCTCTTTTGCGCTGCGATAAGAGAAAACATGTGACGGAACGAATTCTTGCCACGACTGCGTTTCAGTCATGAGTCGTTATTGAGCCGAGCGAGACTAATAATTGATAATCGTTCGTCCTACTGATTTAGTAAGATCCATTTGCTTCCAACACGATGCAACTACGTTATTCAGTGGTATTGCAGGACTCATCTTGATGCTTTGTGTCGATACATTTGAATTATCGTTGAATACTCAATGTACTATGCACCCAGCGTGTAGGCCGTATTTCACCACGACTGCATTTCAGTCGTTAGTCATATTTTTCATGCGGCATTAGAGACACGGACAAGTCTTCTTTGTACGTGAACTGCACGTAATTCTCGTTCTTCCTCTTTTACTATTTATTTAAGGTGGCTTTCCTTCTAAACATGGAATAAGTCCGTGAATTGTTTTTCGCTATGACTGGATAGGTCGAGTCATGAGTCATGAGCCAGCCAGGCGTGCGTACGCGTAGCGTACAGCTGGTTCTCCTGTACGTCATCCGTCCGGACCATCCTGCCCTCGCACTTCTATCTTCTAATCCGTCCTTCATTATTCATTATTTCGTCGTTCATGTCATTTCATCCTCATCCATTCAAAAACCTTGTTGATTGACAAAAGCACTTTGAGAATAAACAATCCCGTTCCGTAGTCTCTGATACTTATCTTTGAAAAAAGCACGCCCAAAGTCGAATCTTAACGTCTTCTTAACAATTTGAAAGAACATCGAAAGCTGCTCAAAAACAAACAGTTGTCATCCTCCCTTCTTCTCAGGATTTCATGTTTTACCTCATTTATTAGCAACTATTCACCACAAAAATGGACCCAAATCAAGAGCAAACCGTTCTTCGCGCCATTGCCGTTTCGTCGCTTTATAATTCTGCTTTTTCGGCAGCGGACCGGCAAAGCGCTTTTGCAATTCTGGAAGAGTTCAAGAAATTTGAAGGACGAATTGCTGTCTGCGTGGCATGGATACAGTCAGAGCTTCATGTTTATGAAGGAAGTGACATCACCGTTGCAACAAAACTACTAGCTTTGGAACTCTTATCTTCTTTCTTGCAGGAGAAAAAGGCTGGAAATTACAGCTATTCGTCATTATCGGAGCAGGATCGAACTACATTGCGGCAAGCTGTATTAACGTCGGCGCGCTTGCTTTGTATCCAGAGTCAACAACCAGTTGATAGCGGTCAAATCAGAATACTGGGAAGGAAGCTTGCGTTGATTATTGAGTCGATAGCGATTCGTGACTTCCCGCAGCGATGGACTACTTTCATTGCCGATATTTTCGCTCCGTATAGTCAAGGAGGTCTTTGGTACGACGAGGTGTCACCAGAATCAGGGCGAAATGCTGGCATCAAAATTTGTCTCGAGTGTCTACAACTTCTTGCGGAAGATTGCACTGATAGCGACTTCAACGCGAAAGTACCAACAACCAGGCGCAATGATATCCTGAAAGGCTTGAATGAGGTCGTGGGTAGCTTTCTCCCTCTCCTCTATCAGCTGCTCGAACATTATGTCTTTCTTCAGCAATCCCAAACATCTCTATTTGAAATGCACAAATATCTCATCACTCAAAATCGGACCGTTCACACTTTGTCCGAGGATGAGGCCGCCTCCTACAAACGCGAAAAGAAGCGAGCGGAGGATCTGGCTCTTCTCATCGCTGATACCTTGCTTTTGTTGCAAAAATTCTGCTTTTCTATGCCATTTTCTTGGATCATTGGAGGCTCTCCGGATTTCATTCTGCCACTATTGCATTTGCTTCGTGAACCGACAGCGGAAATACAAGTAAAGGCAATTGATTGCTTGGATCAGCTAGTAACTCGGGGCAAATTGGAGACACAACAATGGATCGATCTTCTTGGAAAGTTGCCGGTTGCAGTTCAGGAAGCGAATCGCGCTTTTAGCACGGTTGAAGAGTTTCGGAGAAGCGAAGTGGCGGCCGAGGGCGACACAACTCGACAGTATGATTCATTGACAGACCAGCTCGGCTACCACAAAGCGCTTTCGCGTCTTCTTTCCAATCACCTGTCCTCGTACGTAACTTACATCACATCGAGCAAATCTATTCTCAATCAATCAGGTACTGAGTATGACATATTTCATGCGTTCACGTTGTTGACGGTTGAAATGTTACGACATCCGTCAGGAAAGGTTTGCTGTCAGCAATTGCATACATGGACTACTTTGTTTCGTGATCCTCAAATCGCACAAAGTCGGCTATTAGCTCCGTATCTCCAAGACATTATCCTTTCTTTCATGAACCACGTGTCGCGAATTCGTTGGGAGGACGTCGAAAACGAGACACATCCGTTTTCTCAGCTCCTAGAGGCGAGCTTTGAGGATTCAGATGGCTATGATGCATGGCTTTCCGACTTCCGATCACGGTCAAGCGCAGTCTTTAAATACGCGGGGACTGTTGAACCTTGTATAGTTGCTCAAACGCTTGTGGCGAGAATGAAGTCGCTCCTTCAGAGTCACGCCAACGGAGAACCTTTGAACTTTTTGGACTCATCCAACGGACAGGTCACCCAACTTAGTGACGCAGTCATACAATTTGAAGGTATTGCGTTACCCATGGAAAATTTATTAAGTGGTCTACCATCATGGTCCATGGATGATAACGCGAAACAAAGTTCAAATCAAAAGGAATATAAGGCACGACTGGAGCTTAGGACGGGCACAAAGGCAGCATTGGCTGAACTTGTTCACAGCGTGGTCACCTGGAACCCAGCTCATTTGTGGCTTCGTTTCCGAAGGACGTATCTGCTGGAACCACTCAGGTTTGTGTGGAAATATGATTCATCAACATTACTCCAGGGTGTTGAATCATTAATTGGCTACTTGGGACTGAAAGATGAGTGGACCGCGACCGATGTTCAACCTGGCAAAGGGCTAAGTCCAGAAATTACTGGATTAAAGAAACGGAGCGGATCAGCACTTGTGACCATTGCTAAAGTTGTTCCCCAGCACCTCGTCCCCTGGTTATCGCAGCTGAGTAATGCGACAAGCTCACTTTTAGCAATGGACGGACTCATTCCACTCAATCAAACTCATCTTTTCGAATTTCTTTCATGCGTTGCGACAGCTGTCGACGATCACCAGGCTCGGTCAAACTTCATAGGAGGAGTCCTTTCAACAGCAATTGAGTCACTTGAAGCTCTTGATATCCAACGATGGGTTTCTTCTGTGCCCTCTTTTCTAGAATATTTGGGAGTCGCAGATATAGCCAGCAACCCAGCTGCAGCGACGGATCCGGGAACTGTTCAAAGAATCACTCAAAACTATTACCGAGTCTTTACCCCTTTAAACCAGCTTTTGTCCGTGGGAAAACGGTGCCAGGAGGCGGCACGCAAGAAAAGATCACAGCTCAATCCCATCGACGGATCTATTATGAACATAAGTATGTACTCTGAATTCACATTTCGGGATGAAGGGCCTATGAGTATCAACGATCTTGCTGTTGATGACCCTTTTGTGCCTTTATGGCCACGTTTTCTGCCGGTGCTTCTTCAAATCTACGAAGTAATTCTTGCAGTTTGGAGACCAGAACAACAGAGCGTCTTTCTAAGGAATCCCTACCAAAGGTATCTTTTCGCGATATCAGAGGATGAGGCATTTTTATCGAAGAACCATGATGCGCAATCAGGCGGGGTATTTGGAGAGGGTGGGACCGCTGGAAGCGTTGTCACAGGTGCAAGTCGTCGCGATCTTAACTTGGTACCCAAGTGGAGCGGCTGGTTCAATGAACTTCGAAACACATGCTTCCAGTTATTAGGACTGCTTTGCACCCAAAAAGTACTGTTCGCTCCGGAAATATCTCACCTTTACCCGCGCCTCGTCACGCTTTTGACCGAGCCATCATCTCTTCGATCGATGGAACACAGACATTTCAACCAATTCATGAAGCACGTAGTCACGTTTATCCTGACCTGCACCCCTTCTACATTGTACAAGACCCATATCGAGCCCATTATGAGTCCTATCTTCGACCATATTCGATTTCGGCTCGAAAAACATGGGATCCAGTTTTGAATGCGAACGCGAGTAACGCAGTCGGAGACTCACTGTCTCCCAGGAAAGCCCTAACTACACCGGATTGTAATCGCGCTGCTTTACTTGCTTCTCAGGGTAGCGAGACTTGGTACACTTGGTATTATGGGCACGCGGGGTTGTTTGTGGGCGAGCTCGATGCTGTGACATCCGAGGCAGCGGTAGAAAAAAGCGTCGTGGAGCTAAGTAGGACATTTAGTGACGTTTTGCAGGTGGCGTTGGCCTTAAAGGGCGACTGGGCTCTTGTGCTTGCTAATTTGGCCAGAGACGAACAGTCAAGTAAAAGGTCTGATACCAGCCCAGAGATTGTAGATACGGTAGACGCGAATGGGACGACGAGGACCGAGCACGAAATTTATGAAGACGCCAGAAAGCTCCGGCGCATCAAAGGCCTTTGTCACTTTTTGTTTCTCGAAAGTGAGGCTATCGCCAGCAGTTTGACGTTGTCAATAATCCAATGTCTTGGATATCCTGATGCTTATACCTGCCGAAGGGTCACTAAAATATGTCATCGGATTCTAGAAGCCACAGCTTGGTCTCCTCACTATGTACAACTTCTTGGCCAGCAAATGTTTTCACAAGCGGTGAAGAACGTTGTAACGGAGCCCAAATGGATGGTTGGCATCGAATGGGACATGATTAATGTCATCCGTGATATTTATTGCAGAATGGTATTGGGACAGACGTTGCAGTTTGGAGGTCAGGGACCTGCTTCACAACAGAGCATGTCCGGTCCCTCGACTTTTGAGCAAGCGAAAACCGTAGACGACCCTTTACATGGCGGCGGTATTCAAGTAACCCCGTGTGCTCATCCTAGACAGATACTGTCGTGCTTACCAGGAGTCTCGCATGGTGTTATCACAGAGTTCGAACAAAACATGTCGACAAAGAGGTCTGCAAAGGACCAAAAAGAATTCGTTCGAGAATTACTTCGAATGATAGCGGATTCTCTTAGTGACGCAGATGCAAATTCGGTGAACTGGGGTGCAGCAGCGGGGATGTTAGACCGCGCAGGAAAGGACGAGTCGCTTCTTCATTTGAAGAGCAGAACACCGACCATACCGGATCTCCCTGAAAAACTTGTAACGTATTCAGATGCGCAGAAAGCTAACCAAAGGGCCGCATCTCAACACGATGGCTTATATAACCCAGGTGTATTATAGCTATAGAATAAGCTTGCAAGAAACGAGATACTAATGAAGCTCGTTAAGTCATATTTGCCGATGGGTTAAGAACTACTGATATCATCGATTTGTTGGTAGCGTAGCAGGCCTTTCACATCGTCTTTTGCTATCGCCTTTACCATAGCATTTGATAAATTTTGCACCGTCACTGGTCGATCGACGAAGGGAAGACCGATTTTGTTGCCCACAAAGAAAGCACCAACGGGAGGGAAACTCAAGGGTCGATCCATGCTGTAAATCAACGACGGTCGGACTATAATCGGACGTAAAGTAGGTTCACTCGAAAGCAGTTTCGCTTCCACCGCACGCTTTGCCATAAGATATCTTTTCAAAAAGTCTGGCGCAAGGTAGTTTTCGATAAGATCTCCTCCAGCCACATGGGGCCACCCCGCTTCGGCGGCCGATGTGAAACAAAAAGGAAACTGTTGTAACGCATTCTTTTTGGCGTACTCTGTAGCCACTTCGATCGCGTTAAACGCAGTTTGCCGCGTAATAGTTTCATACGTGGACGCCGCATCAGGAACTGATCCAGAGCCCGAAACGTAGACATTTAAAGAACCCAAACCCGACTGGTCATCAAATAACAACCCGATGCAGTGAACGACCCCCGCAAAGTCAGAGCTTTCACTGAGAATATTCCTAACCGAATCTTTCAAGCGAGCATCGCCTTGTCGATAGTCGACGTTCGATACTCCTCCCGAAGGAGGAAGACCACGTCGGGAGAGACTCACAACATCGTAACCTGCCTGCAACGCTTGCTCACAGATATTCTGACCTAGAAACCCTGTACCTCCCAAAATGAGAAGCTTCTTTTTATTACAGGCTGTAGCTTCTCCTGAAAAGGACGCGTGAAGTGCACTTCGTCGGAAGCCTGCCAATGTCTTCATGGAAAAACAACGCGCAGATTGAAGAGCGTATTCATTGTGAACAAATGCAGCAGGGAAAGACGCAGACCCAACATTATCATTCAGGAAAACGCAGTCACTATTCACAATTTCAGCACAAAGCACCCATGGTGGGCCATTAGGTGGTCCTCAGATCGAGAAATAGCCGACGATGTGGTTTACTCATCGATCATCGAGGTTGTTCGTTCGTTGATTGATGCGACTGACTCACATTTTCATCCGTGATTGAGAGCCATTGAGATCATGACTGAGCGCAATTAGGCGCAAGGAAAAGAAAACCAAAAAACATCCAGCGTGTTCCGGTAAGACTGTTCAGAAAAGTGAAAGCGCAAACAAATACTCCACAAAACCACAAAAGTCGAAAGTCTAACGAGACCGCTATCGACACTGTACTGGTACAGCCAATGCAGTGGCAAAAGCTTTTAACAACACCGATGCTAATGTAGAAAAGAGAATGTCTCTCGACAATCATATTCAAGACGCAAAACGGAAATGACACCTGTGGAGACACGCCAAGTAACGGAGTCAATGCTGGTTCTTGACGAACAAACGAACATTAACAAAAACAGTGAAGAAATACCAGTTTAGCCTTTACCGATGACCACTGACAAACGGGAACAAGACCCAACTTTAATGTCGTCATCTGACTCTACATTTCGAATGTAAAAGAGTTCTGTAACGACTCAGCATTCTCTCGGAGCACGGAATGCCAAGTGCCGGGGCGCTTTTTACGAATCACCCGTCATCACATCTTTGACACACATTCGTAGTAGTCCTGCGAAGGAAGATAGAGGAAAAAGTCTTCTCCGTTTGCCGTTTCCAGTTAACTAAATCTGTTCTTTGTTTCATTTTCTGTTAACTACTCTGGTGAATTAACACAAGGGAATGACCCGCTCGCCCTCTTCTCAAAAACAGCAATGCCATTGCCTTGGCAAAATCTAATCGGCCTAGCGAATAACTCTCCCAAGCTCGCCGAGTTTCGTCGCCTTCAAGCAAAGCGTAGCCACAAACCTTTCGACTCGGAAGATCACTGTGCCACGACAAGTCCCATATTTTAGACAAGGCCGCTCGGTTTGCCCGATTGCTATCGGATTCTTCCTTTCACAAAAAAACATGATTTGGAGCAAAGAGATCTCACTTCGAGTGTTCCGGCGACCAAGCGCGCTCGAACCGTGGCCCCCCCCCTAAAGAATGATGACCCTTGTCTTCCTCCTCTTGAAGTTAGATAGCAACGTCGCAATTCCTTTGTCATAGCGAAATCGAGAGGTGTGGCCTTCCATTGGTATGACGGTCGTCAAGGTTCGATCGAGTCTTTGACGAGCGATCTATCTTTGAACGATTCTGCGGCTAACTTTACCATTCCTCTCCAGTTTGATTAAATTATGATTCATTGTAATAAACTATCAAGTTTTGGGAAATATTTTTCCTTGATGTTTCATCGTAAAACATTGCAAGTCAACGAGATAACACGGCGAAAAGCTTGACAAGGTCCTACCGGGATGCTTGGGACATTTACATTATTTACATTACTATCAAATAATAGAAGAAGGACTTTTCCCAAGCACTATGATAGAAACGGCAGGACAACGTACCGGTAGTGTCCTACCGGGATGTTTGGGACATTCACACTACTATCAAAAATAGAAGGAGAACTTTTCCGAAGCACTATGATAGAAACGGCCGGCCAACATACCGGTACCCGTCTTACCTTCTGTACGTTTGTATGCTACACGTCATCAAAGCAGCATCCAAGCATCAAAACGTTATTCTGTGGCGACCTTGAAAAGAAAAGAAACTACAACAACATTATAGAGCAAACGACGATGCTGGCAGTGAGCCATGCAACGCCAGCCGTCGAAGATCTTGAATATGAACATCGCTCTCTCAACGCTCATAATGTTAATGAGTCGAGCTCTGCTGCTCAGAGTCAACTTTGTAAAAAGTTTCTCGTTTCGACCCACCCCACTCTTTTTTTCCGAAGCATCGTGAGTTCTCCACCTCTCAAAAATCAGAATGCGCTGTTGAATCAAGAATACGATGTCATTGTAGTTGGAGGTGGTCACGCAGGATGTGATGCAGCTGCCGCTGCGGCACGAACTGGAGCGAAAACGGCCCTGGTGACGCAACGTCTCGATACCATCGGTGAGCTTTCGTGCAATCCTTCCATCGGAGGCATCGGTAAGGGCCACCTGGTGCGAGAAATTGACGCACTCGACGGATTGATTGGTACAGTGGCGGATGAGGCGGGTATTCATTTTCGTGTTCTCAACCGTAGTAAGGGACCGGCAGTGCGCGGACCACGAGCCCAAATGGATCGTGATCTGTACAAGACGTCAATGCAAGCGACCTTGAAGTCCTATCCCAATCTACATCTTATTGAAGCAAGCGTTCAAGACTTACTTTTAGATGAATCGGGTTCTCCCATTGAATCGCTAGCACCCATGTCGATGGAGAATACGATCCGTGTCTCGGGGACGGGCTTATTGGGGATGAAATCGCAAAGTGACGACCGCCGACCCGAAATGGACAAAATGATGCATTCGGCCACGTCCGCCACCCGAAACGCGCGAATTCGTGGAGTTATTGTGCAGACAACAGAGAGCGAAAATCAACCAGCGACGCGACACGAAATTCAGGCTAGAGCTGTAGTCATTACAACGGGCACGTTCCTCCGCGGTGTATTAATGATCGGTCACGACCGTTATGCTGGCGGACGGCATCTACGAGATTCCGAATTGGTAGAGCCTCCCTCCGTAGGATTGGCACACACTTTGGCTCGATTCAAGTTTCCACTTGGTCGTCTCAAGACGGGGACGCCTCCTCGCATCGACGGAAGTTCGATCGACTGGGATGCCTGTACGATCCAACCATCGGAAGTCCCTGCGCAACCATTTTCGCACATTCGCCAGTTCAACGAAGAGCAGCCCCCATGGTGACGGCGGGTACCTTGATTGATTGTTATCAGACAGCAACAAACGAAAAGACGCATGAGCTTGTAATGAAGTATGAACACACACTCCCTATCTACGACGGCTTGGATGGCAAGGGAAATGGCCCACGATATTGTCCCTCTCTTTACAAAAAAAGTACAACGTTTTCCAGATAGAACGGGTCATAATTGCTTTTTAGAACCAGAAGGTCTGAATACGAATATTGTTTACCCGAATGGTATGAGTGGGTAGGTCATTTTCGCGACTTGTAAACTTCCTTTGTGCGACCCCTCTCACCATGATTTGAATAAATGTGCAGACCGTATCCCGAAGAAATTCAGTTAAAAATTATTCGGAGTATGAAGGGACTTGGAGCTGTTGACATTGTTCGTCCTGGCTATGACGTGGAGTATGATTTCGTCAACCCTCAAGCATTAACACACACGCTCGAGACTAAGAGTATAGGAGGGCTATTTCTTGCGGGGCAGATTTGCGGAACAACGGGATACGAAGAAGCCGCCGCACAAGGGATTATTGCTGGAGCAAACGCCGGTCGCGCAGCGGTGGCAGCAAGTTCTGGCGAAAATGCTCCTTCACCTCTCATCATCGGACGCGATGAGGGATATATTGGCGTTTTAATCGACGATCTGGTCACTCGAGGAACATTGGAGCCTTATCGTATGTTTACTTCGCGAGCAGAATATCGTATCAGTTTAAGAGCTGATAACGCGGACTTGCGTTTGACTCGGAAGGGAATAGACTTTGGCTTGGTCCGAGACGAAGAGCGCATCTCAGCTCTTGACGCCCGTGAAATGCTAATTGGGGACCGTATTGAACAGCTACAGAAATTTGATTTGAAGGTCACAGAATGGTCAGCTCGCGGTGGCAATGATCTCATGGGCGGAGCGCAAGTAAGTCGAAAGCAAGGACAGAAAAAGACCGCTGAGGAAATCCTTATCATGCCACATGTAACACTCAACGATGTAGAAAACATCATGATGGATGTTCGCAAGGAATCCGCCGAGACTTCATCTGACGAGATATCGTTCATGAAATGCCCGTTATCGGTATATGACACCGTCGAAGCGTCAGTGAAGTATAAGTCATACGTGCGTCGGCAATATAAAGATATGGATAGCTGGAGGCGAGCTCAGGGTTTACGAATTCCTCCGGATGTCGTTTACGATCATAATAATCTGCCCACACTAAGCAACGAGGAACTTGAGAAGCTTACGAGAATCAGGCCAAGCACGTTTCATGAGGCGTCGCAAATTAGTGGTATGACTCCGCAAAGTCTGGTCTACTTGTATCATCACGTCATGCGAAGAAATAGACAAAGAGACCGACGCTCGAACGAACCAGTCACGATCAGTGCAAGTAGCTGAGCAACTTTCATAGAGATTTCTGAATACTAGTGATAATACTTATTCATTTAACATGCATAATTAGAAGGCCGCTTCGACAAGAGTTCTGATCATTTTCGGTTTCGTCAGCGAGGTAGCCGAGAGAATATCGTGAAATTCCAACAGCTCCTTTATCTCAGCCTTGGTCAAGAGAGCCAGCTGTCGAGCATATTCAGTTACAATCGCTTTGATAAGACACTGCTTGCTGCCCTTCGCCGATTGATTGAACGAGGTCAAAATCTTTTGTAAATCTTCAACCGATAAGCGTTCGTATTTGGCCGAGTCGTAGCCCTTCAAATCAGATTCCTTACGACTGCGTCGCCCATTTCGACGCAAGCTCTTCTTGCAATCGACCAATATATGGCGAATACTATCCAAGCGCGAATTCGAGAGATTCTTGTGGACAGGTTCTCCAATCGAGTGTTCTTCACCCGGATTCTCACCCTTTATCATAGTCACGGAGCACACAGACAGCGCAAGTCCTAACAGCTGTGCGAAGAGAGTACCCCAGCCGCGTTTGGAAGAATCATCGACAGTGGGAAGAATGGAAAGGGCGTTGTTTCTATCGTCGATGCCCATCAATTGCTCCATAAAATCTTGCGACCAGTCATCGTATTTGAGTGTTTTATCCGCTACAAGAGTGCTCATCACAACTTGCCGACTGGGCTCGGCCTCATTCACGGTCTTTTTGTCTTCTGTCACAGAGGCCTCGCGAAAAGACAGTGGCCAAAGAGCACTTGTCTTTAGGCCATAGAGAACGAGCAGAGCCAGCAGGGTAAGTCCAAAGAATGAAACAAGCCGTGACGTGACCAATGTAAACGGTTTAATTTCTGATTTCGAAGTATCGACACCTAACTGGTTGGGTGTAACTCCTTCCGACACTTTCTGATCGATGGGGTCCGATGAAGTAGCGCAGATGACTTGTTCGGTTTCTTGAATCACGTCGAGCAATGAGGGAGAAACAGGTAGATTCTCTAAGATAGACTCCGATAGTTCTTCCGCACGAATAGAAAGATCCGATCCGATGGGGCTCAAGGGAACTTGCTCTTCGTCGTTTCTCGCAACTTCCGCTCCATGGCTGTTGGTGACTACCGTTGGAATGCGCTCTGAGGGTAGAATCGCTTCAAGATCCTCCGCCATAACGTATTCGGATAAGACTGATTCTATGTCAACATCTTCAACAACGTTGGTATAGGTGAGCTTCTCGTCGACAATGGCTAATCCTTCTCGACTGCTTGACATGACCGGATATTTTTTGAAGAAGATGAATATTCTGCGTGCAATGAAGCCGCTCAAAATGCACAAAATAAACCACGCAGCAATGTATGACAGCAGAAGAAAACAGCTCCATCGATAACTTGAGTCGTATAATGCCAGCTTAACGATAAAGGAAGGTTTTCAATTAATCATGGCGATCCGTTTTCATCAAAACCTCCGCCTATCCGTTTTTTTTCTTCGAAACATTGTGTGTGTGCGAAAACGTGAAAGTTTTAACGGTCCGAAAACATGTGCGTGCTCTCATACAACAAAACAAGAAAAAAGTTCTATTTCTGTTACAGTATCTTAAGTCTTGAGGCTGATTCCCGTATCTCCATTATTTTGCGGTCGAGTCTTGGATCGAGTCAGTCACTCGTCCTCGTCACTCGCCTTGGTCAGCCCGAGCGTCGTTCTTCTGATTCAGTTTCATTTTGTTCTTCTCAAACTACTACGTAACTTTGACAACGAAAAGGAAACAACCACGCTCTTTGCACAGATTGGAGTTTATTTGAAAGAAGACTTGCAAAATGAGATTTGTTTATAATATCGCCGCTTTACTCGCTATTTACACGACGGAAACAACCGCATTCGTATCTTCGCCTCGTTCGGCAATGACGTTTGTGTCCTCACTACCATCGACTATGGATGACGCCGCCGTGGAGGCGCAAGCACTGCGAGACAAGGCGGCACAACTGCGAGCAGAGATTGCTACCATGGAGGGAAAAACAATACACGAGGTCGAAAGTGAAGCAAAGGAAAAGAAGGACCGAGAAATAAAGGCCGCCGAGGAACGGAAAAACCGACGAGCGAACGAAGTACCACTGGATCGGGGAAGAATGGTGGAAGTTCCCGTAACGAGAGATGACATGGTAGCTCAGGCAGCGCGTGCTGTGGAGAGAGCTTATCGAGACGGCGTCACACGGCAAACCGTACGATTCTTTCTCCTTCAAGAGAAAGACTCGTTTACCAGCAGCAACCAATGGCCAGGAGGGGCGCAACAAATGTACCGCGAAGCAGCAAAGCCCCTCGCTCGTGAGCTATTACGAAGCATTCGAGTATCGTCGGAACAAATTTTGTCTCCTGTGGTCAAGGATCAAGAGATATGGGACTTTGACGGTTCAGCTTTACATTCAGCGGAGGCCCAAGAGGGCGCCAAATTTGACGTTCAAGCCCTTGTTTTCCCGAATACGGACGTCAAATACATCAAGGATATTGAAACAATAGATCACGATATGAAAGATCGCCTGTTCTTGCTCGTCAACCCTTTTTGGAGAAGCATCGATTCTTGGGGTATCAATTTACTGGCTCCTGGTGCTAAGAAGAAGGCACAAAAGGTTATTTTTGACCGTGGTTTCGACGAAACCTACGTGTGCCTGCGATTTAGTTGCCGAGGAGAGGAGTGTGTTGCGATCAAAGCCTATCCGTACGATTGGCAGATTTTTGCTTATTTGGAAGATGGCTACGGAATGGAAACACCGATCCGTTTGGGTTGCTGTAAAGAAGAACCGAAGAGTGAATTAGTAACGACACTCTTGAATGGACGACCCGAGTTCAAGTTTTCCAAAAACATGCGACAAATGTCACGATAGTGTATGGCGCGATGAGGTTCCCCCTCCGAGTTCGCGAATTTTTGCATGTCCGTAGTTTTCTGTTACAAGAAAAATTATGGAACTGATGGCAGTTTTCGAACGGTTCGCATTACCTTGTTGCGCAAGAGCCCTCTAACTCCCAAGATGGCCCCAGACAGATCTGACTATGGTGGTCATAGCGCACTGTGTTACTCTAGCTAATTTGTGTGGTGGTAGCGAAAGGCATATAACATGTATGGTTTTGGTCGCTAAACCTTTAAGTAGGCACTCCCTAGCTAGGAGCACGGTTAACCAAGGTTAATCTACGTTTGTTTGCCCCATCTCCTCCCTAGAGCTCGATGCTTTGCAGGCAGATCAAATCATCGATTGATTCACAGCAGTTTTTCAGAGTGACAAATTGATGATTGGTCAGGTCATAGAGGCTCCGAGATTCCGAGTCCCGAACAACGGAACATTTCGGATGGCTGGGTTTCTCCCAAGAGACATCCTTTCGCCACCGTTTCTTTTGTTGAGCTGATAGTATATAGTACCATTCCCTTGGGCGCTATGCGCTATTCGCGATTCGCTTTTGTGTTTAAATAATCAAGAATCCAGTATAAAGTTCAAATTTTCCAGTAAAACCTTTAAATTTAGAGTCGAAAAGTTTCAGTGAAAAGCGCAAACTATGTCATGTACTTTAGTCCAAAATCATTCACCAATAATCGGTGCTTTAAGCTATATACTCACAATGAAATATGAAGTAAATTGTATTGTTGAGAAGCGATTGCGCGCTGGGCCTGAACATTCAAGTTCCAAGAGTTCTTTTTTATATGGATAAATGTTTGGGAGTAATTTTCGTCGAAAACCATTTATGGATAGTATAGTGTAGTGGAACCTTCCCCAATCCTGGACAAATTTTCACGTGTAATTCTATACTGAAGTCACGTGATAAAGATAGTTGATGATGATTCTCGCCTTGTTCCCCATCAGGACCAACGAATACCTCGCGATATAATTTAATACATGATGATTCATGATTTCTCTATGAGTTTCTTCGAAGCGCGCTTGCGTGCTTGCGTGTTCCCAGGAAGGCCCTAACATGCACATAACAGATAACAGAGGGTTCCTTCCAGTGAGATGAGGAGTGTATAGTATAAAAAGTATAACAGCGATTCGTTTTTGCATCACAGCGGATCGTGCCTGGACCGATTTCCATTTCGGGAGGCCGCAAAGCATCAAAAATCGAAAAACCGCCGTCTCTTTTTCCACACAACGATCACGACAAAATTTTTCAACACAGTGTTTTGACACAAACGATTACGATTCAATCCAATAATACAAACAATGGTTGCTACAAATCACGATATCGCTCTGTCCGCCATCGAATCAATAAGGACGCTGAACTCCCTAGAGCCAGCGGATGATCTGTCTTCAAAAGCAGCTGTTGACTTTTACGGCTACGGTGACATGAAAAGCCCCTGCATACAACTAAGCAGTTCTCCGATGTCGTTGAGCAAGATGATAACGAATGGAAAGTCTTTAAAAGCAACGTTAGGGAGAGATTTAGAGAAAGAAACGAATTTGAAATCAGTATCGTTTGAGCTCGATCAACAAGACTACGGATACGGCTATGCTGCGCCCGACACAGAACCACCCACGAAAAGACGGAGATTTCAACGACGAAATTCAAAAACACCCGCCATGCTAATGCAAATGCAAGCATCACTAATGAACTTTGATTTATCAAAACTGGATGAGGAGACTCACGATGCCGAGGAGAGTACCGAGCTTTCTACCGACGACTGGAACGGTGGAATTGAAATCGCCGAAGAGCTTGTACAGCAGTTACGGAATAGACGACAGAAGCTTATGGAGTCGAGGAACAGATGAATCAGCAGCTGATATTTCAGACTAATCGCTAAATCTCTCAAAATATAGTTTTATTTGAGCCCACATTATAAGTACAAATTTTCTGTCGACTGCACTTTGCTTTCACATCTATTTTGTACAATTAATTACATGAAAAATAATAACTCGTCTAGGTGATAATTTGAAGCTCGCCAAATGTTATATAAGAGTCGCCCCAGAAGATGAACCGGGCAAGCCCTGAAATTCACTGTCCCCCAAGATGCGGTCGTAGCCCCTCTTCTTCAAGTACGGTCGCAAGCTCTTTGTATTGACTGGGTTCCACCAGCAATGAGTGCACTTGACAATGGTATCAAGGTTGTTGGGATCGCAGTGCATAGAGTGCTTCGACCGGTTATCTCGAATTGTCGACCGGATCTGATCTTTTAACTCGGTCGATATCACGTGCTCAGAAGCGTACATGTGGGTGATCTTTGTTTTCTTCAAGCCGATCGCGAATCGCTTCCACGTTTTCTGCTTGACCTTATACGTCTCCCCGATATTCAAGCACCAGATGTTACATGAAGAACGCTGGAGCACCTGAAGTAGGCTCATCATCTGTTCGTCTCGCATGCCTTCGTTAAAATTCTGAGGAACGGTTAACGTTAGACACTCAGGAGCATAAAACTAAGTCAGTTTTGACTACATCGGCTTACCTGAATATAAAGCGCTTCGCAATTCGTATTTTCTTCAAGCGCAGCAAGGACAGCATCGATTACTAGGCAGGGTGTGTTCGGATCATTAACGTATTTCTTCATCTTCAGAACCACCATGTCTGGATCATTGCTTTTAACTTTGCTATCAGGTCTTTTACCCTCGGTGAGTTCAAAGCGTGCTTTGAGGGCTGTCTAACGGATCGACGGACCCAGTTTGTGGAGCATGGACCAACACATTCGTCTTCACCCAAAATCAGTCTGATTTCCTCCGCCGTCAAGGCTCTGGCCAATTCTTTCTTACGCTTTGCCTCAATTTCTTCGTCCTTTTCTGGCTCAATGACTGGATTCGCCATCAACGCCGAATTTCTAATTTTGACGCGATGCGTAGGCCTTGGTCGATCTCGATGCACTAATTCCGATTCTGTTTTTTGCATTACTTCCTGAACGTTCGTGGTAGAAACCGCACAGCTTCTTCTACGCTTCACAGCCTCCGAAATTCCACCATACACGCGGTCGTCCTGAATAGAAGGAGGGGAATGGAGTTCCAGTATTCTCCGTGCTGCATCCTTCGACTGAATTTTTGGACGAGCGATCGGTGGTCTGATGCCAAACATCTTCACCGCCCATTCCATGATTTCGTCTTCGTCGGTTTCGGAATCATCGGAGCTGTTGGGTTCTGCCTTTACTTTGGGAATGTTATAGGTGTACACCCAATCATTACCAGATTGTGCATCTTTTGGATCCTCTGTACGACAACTTGGGCAATCAATCGCTCTCGGTATCGGCTTCGTCTTATGATCTTTCCTCTCAGCATCAGACATAGGGGAAACGCTACCACTGGGTTTGCAATTGCGCTTGGAGAGATGTTCTTCTTGTGCGCAGTTTGGCTGTTGTTCCACCAAGTAAAATTTGTGTTTTGTAAAATCAATCCACTCCCGGTCACCGTCATCATACTCAATGAAGTACCGGCGCTTGTAATTTCTGCGTTCACGCGTCACCGTGCCTTCAAAGTAAGCGTTCTCGCCACCCCAAAACACAGCAACTCTGCACCCTACTTTCACGTCGAAGTGGTTTTTGCATTCGTCATGGGGAGCAATCGTTTTTCTCTTCTTGGACGGTGGCTGAATGTCGCAATTCGTCTGAAATTCAACCTTTGTTTCGCAATCATACTTCTTGTCGACACCATCGTCATTTGGATTCACCAAAGCTTTTTCTGAATGTACACGCAGATTCTCAGAGTTCTCTGCCGCCTCCGGCCCAGTCTTGATACCCGTCGTCGTCGCTTCTTCGGCAAATGAATTTGACGATTCGTCTTTCGCAGTAGGCGGCAGGGGAACCTTTACGAAACAGGTCACCTCTTCACATTTAGGCTTTTGCTTTGCCGTTAAACAAGTATCATTTTGCTCTTTCGCGAAAATATCTATTGATCCCTGTGCTTGTTTGACCGTTTCAAAATCACCGGTAGATGTACTCGAAGTGAACAAACTTTCTTCCGTAAGCTTTTGACTACTGCCACTACTGGAGTGAGAGTAAATCTCAGATAGATCTGGTGTAGATTGTGGAGTTAAGCTTTCCATCTTATCTTGTTGAACGACGCAGGCAGGAATAAATCGACCGACCAGCATGGGATGGACATATCGATCTCGATTTTGAGGCGCTTGAGGTGTCTCCCTTGTCGACGACATAGATGAGGAAGAAGAGTTTTCTCTAACACTTCTGTTATCTCTTTTGTCGAAGGAATGCATGATTGATGGCGGCTGCGGCCGATCGTTCGAAACTGTTTTTCGAGTGTAGTCAATTTTGCCGTTGTATTGATTGCCAGCGTAAACAGTTGACAATGACGGCGGCCGCCGTAGCAATGGTTGATGTGATTGACGTCTTCTTCGCGGTTCGGAGAATGAAAAGCTTCCTGGACGAAGATTGGGTTTTCGTTCAAAGCAATCACCTCTTCGCGAGGGAGGAGATGTCCGTGCTCGTTCCATCGGGGTATGCATCAGCAAAACTTTGTGTGGCGCTTTCGATACGATCTGAGCCAACACGACAAGGTGCAGAAGTTCCTTTTTGGACTTTGACTTCTGCGACGATGGCAAAAGAGCTACTCGAACGATACTCAAAGCGCAAGGCTGCAAGCTGCAAATGCGAATCAACTCGTACCAGGTACCGGTATTCGCGAGCCCGTCGATCTTTTCGTTGCTTTAACGCAAACGTAGTAGCGGTAGGTGGCTGATGCAGCGCACGTGAATGCTACCTGGTACCAGTAGTTTTGTTGTCACAGACAAAGTTCAGTGTGTAGAAACCCTACCAGATGACTTTCTATGATACGATCATCTGGTACGGAACGGTACAAAATATTTCTGACATTGTACTGTACCTGTTTCCATGTATAGACATGTGAGTGCCGGCTGGTAATCGAAATGATGCTGAGGACATTTCCGGGACTGCGAACACAGTTTAGTCGTGTCCAATTGCCCGTACAAGGCAAACTAAACAATTTGAGATGTACAACGTACAGGCCCCGTAATGAACATCTATTTTACCGATCATTCAAAACTATCAAATTGTGAACAACATCCGATGAAGTTGAGCGGATAGCGTTCGCATATCTATTCAACTCCAACTGTTATAAAACGTTCTCATCCATTCCAGTCCATTCCAGGATAATCTAAGATCCTTGGCTGTTCAAATAGATGAGAACCACTAGATAAACGTTAAGCCGTGTAAGACTCAACATATCATTCCGAACCCTAACACATCAGAATTCATTTAAAACACCGTAACAACTAACAACATAACCTACATCAACGCAAATATACGAAAATCAAATGATTGTTGCTCTCTACACCCAAATACTATGAAATAATTCTCGCTAGACTATTTTTTAATTGATAAGTGTCGTCGACATTTCCGGGATTGAAGTATAGTTTAGTCATGTTATGACTTAGGTGGTGTGATTTTTGATGAAGGCGGTAACGCTAATTGTTCCAGCAGAAAATAGTTAACAAAGGCGCTTAAGGAATCATATCTCATTTTAAAAAGTCCCTCACAGACGGTTGAATTGAAATCGTGTCATACGTGTCGAATGGAAGAATTGATGCTATGGTCATGGTATCAAATTAGTCGAAAATCTACAATTAGTGGTTCTTTTGTTTAGAAATGCGTTGAACCATACTCAATGATACGAGTGATTGCTAATAAATTTATGGATAAGGTCGCCATTACCATTCGACATACTGATAGGGGTCGATCGTTTCATTGCTTCCAACTTGAATTTCTCGTTTCACTCGCATCGCCCCAATACAAAACGTTAACACATAAATATGATTTACATTAAAACATAAATTGGCCTGAAGTTCAGCAAAGTCTTACAGTATTCATTACAACTTGAATTGTCAATGTCGAGAAGCAACCTTTGTTAAAGGCATGAAGTCGATGAAGCGATATCTTGAGATTTCCAGTTCACGTCGATGGTACCATGTAAATGGGAAAGTAGTTTCTTACCATTGCAAAACAATGCGCGGTTTTCGTTTATGAGCTGTGTTTATTAAAACTCAGCTTGTTCTTATGCCAGAAGCGGCGAATCAGGAAAGCGACTAACAGAGCCCACTGAACATATGCCAGGGAGCAAGGCCAATTGGAAAGAAAGAGATCGTCAACGGAAAACCGAGACTCTACTTTAACAGAAGATCCTGCACCAGAGCGGACATTGGTGATGGCAGCCGAGCTCGAGAGACCTGACTGTGATGATCCGGTATCGTTCCCCCCGCACTAAAGGGTATGTTTGCTGATACCATTCGACCGTCCGCCGAATACCTTCATCAAAGGATACTTGGGATTTATAGCCGAGCAAATGTTCAGCTTTCCGGACATCAGCACACGTTCTTGGAACGTCACCAGGTTGATCTGGGAGAACTTCTATGTTGGCAGACTTCCCGATATAATTTTCGACCGTCCGAACAAATTCCGACAGACTTGTACCACTGCCTTTTCCAAGATTAAATATTTGATACGGGTATGGGCGATCTAAGGCACGAAGAACCCCATTAGCAATATCGTCCACATACGTGTAATCACGACTACTCGTTCCATCGCCGAACTGTTGTATTGTTTTGCCGCGACTAATTCTGTCAATGAAGGTGAACGGGGCCATATCTGGCCTTCCTCTAGGACCGAAGACAGTAAAGAAGCGAAGTCCAGTTATGTTCAAGCCATATAAATGATGATATGTATAAGCCATGAGCTCACTTGAAATCTTGGTTGCTGCATACGGCGAGATAGGATTGTCAGTGACCTCTTCCTCATTGAAATACGTCGATGTTGAACCACCATATACAGAAGAAGAGCTCGCAAAAACAAAGTTCTTGATGCCATATAAGCGACTGAGATCCAGCAGCCGCAAAGTCCCTTCAACATTCGAATGAACATAGAGCAATGGGTCTTGAATAGAGGGTCGGACTCCGGCTCTAGCCGCTAGGTGAACTATCCATTCCGGACGGTGCGTCTCGAAAATCTGCTGCATCATATCCTTGTCGCAAACATCTGCGCGATATATCTGCACTCTGCTCGTGCCGTACTTGCCCACAATCATTTGTAAATTGGATTCTTTGATTGACAAATCGTAGTAATCGTTCACCTCATCGACGATTATCACATCATCTCCTCGAGCTAAAAGTTGCTCGGCAACGTGGCTTCCAATAAAACCAGCACCGCCGGTAAGCAAGACTGTCTTTTGCCAGTGTGTGGTTCAACCAGTGGAACATCGTTCCACGGCACAGTCTCAGTAGAGCCGATCGGCTTCCTCTTCGAAAAACGAGTGCGACTTTTGCTTAGTCTACGAGTACCTTCTGATCTCGCTGCAAGCCCGCGAAGCTGCTTGGACGATAGAGTATCCGGAAAGACACCCTTGTACCATTCAGCTGTACGCCGAATGCCCTCCTCAATGGTAACATTTGGTTGATAGCCCAGGTACGCTTGCGCCTTTGTGACATTCGCACATGTGAAAGGAACGTCACCAGGTTGATCGGGAAGGTATTCAATAATTGCTTTCTTTCCCACGTATTTCTCCACCAACATGATAAATTCCGAAAGTTTCGTTCCATCACCTTTGCCAAGGTTGAAGATCTCGTAGGGATAAGGACGGTCGAGGGCCAAAAGGACCCCTTTGCGATATCTTCAACGTATGTGTAATCTCGACTACTCGATCCGTCCCCGAATTGTTGAACCGCTTCGCCTTTGCTGACGCTGTCAATGAACTTGAAAGGAGCCATATCGGGACGTCCACGGGGACCGTAAACGGTAAAGAATCGCAAGGCCGTCGTATTGAGTCCATACAGGTGATGATACGTATATAGCAGAAGTTCCCCCGCCTTCTTCGTGGCCGCGTAGGGACTGATCGGCCGATTCACATTCTCTGTTTCGTCGAAAAAGTGGACTTCGATCCACCATAAACCGAAGACGAACTAGCGAAGACAAAATTTCGTACGCCGTGCTTTTGACTGAATTGCAATAAGTTAGCCGTTGCTCTCACATTCGAATGAACATAAAGAAAGGGGTCTTCAATGGAAGATCTTACACCGGCTCTAGCAGCGAGGTGAACAAGCCATTCTGGCTTCTCCGTCTCAAAAAGCTGAGCCAACATGGATGCATTGCATAAATCGTCACGATATATTTTCAGTCGCTGGTCACCATATTTCTCAATTAGAGTGCGCAAATTTGACTCTTTGATTGCCGTGTCGTAGTAGTCATTCATTTCATCTACAATAACAACATCATCGCCTCGATCTAGAAGCAATTCGGCCACATGGCTCCCCACGAAGCCAGCGCCCCCGGTGAGTAGCACCGTCTTTTTGCCTGAATGCACCGGAACGATGCCGCTCGGCCAAGCACGGAGAAGTGGGATGACGGTGAGCCCGCTGAAAACGATTCGCAGTCGTCGTGTGATCATTGTTAAACAATATATCCTGTCTGAGATCTACGTTGCATTGCTTGTTTTGCGAATGGCACCTTGAAACATGAAAGATTGGAAATGAGAACCATCCACCACGGAACACCAACGAACAGAGATCTCATTCACGCCAGAAGTCATTTATTTTTGAAAGAAACTTTAGACCACTCTGAACTTCCGAGTGGAGGCTAGAGAATGGTAATTATTAATTAGACCGTCCATGCGCGCTCACTTGTACATAAACGATTATAGTGGAATGCTCAACGAACAAAAAAATCAAAAACTATAAATCATATCGAGTAAATTGTCATAGTCCGTACAAAGTAGTAGTACCTCACACCACCTTCCAAAGGACAACGGAAACTTCTTATTACGTGTCACTGTACCGGTACGTCGCCCGGTTTTCCTTCTCCCACCAGAAGGAAACTCGCTCATTATTTGAAAAATCATCGACTGATTGATTGCATTTAGACACCAGAAGAAAAAGCGCAACGGCCGGGATTCACATACAGCCGCTGTCTTGGCTGTAGAGAAGCATGGCTCGACAAGTGCGGAGGTCTCTTTCGTTCCAAACATGAAACGCTTTCTCACAGAACAAACCATCAAAAGTCGTAGTCTTCACAAAAGGAGAGAGTTCAGGGTGGAAAGGGTCCATCATGCCGGCATAATCTTCGATACACATAGGAGCGACAGAGTGACTAATAAAATTCTCCATGGTTTGGAGTTTGTAGTTGAGTCGCGAGAGCTGTTGAACCACCTTCGTTGTAGACTGCCGCACCTCAATGCTTGATCCAATCCAATGTATGATCCCAAAGGGATATCAGAAGCATCTGAACCCATGGTCAAAGAAATTTCAACGTGGACGCAACCAAGATCGCATCCATGATTTGCTTCGCAGTAACTGGGATGAGCGTCCAGCTTACACTTGAAGTCAGCACTTACGCGTGAAAGTTATCTTGCCGATTGGCATTTGCAGGCGCTCCTAAGAAGTTCGTCTGCATCGTCGTAAAGCTTTCTTGTCGAGGATCGAAATCAGAGAAGGTGATAACTTCTTTAGGCGCACGTGCCCCCTTCGATATTATGCAAAAGGCGAAATTATTCAAAGATCAAAAATGAATCGGCTTTGGCGTGACCGACCACAAAGGGACTGAGACAGTAGGCGTCAAATTGCCCCTATTTCTAAGTCTTGTCTCGAAACTGTGACTACTACTGTAGTAACAAGTATCAACGGAACGTCGACGTTATAGGCGTAATAAATTATGTCGAGTGGCGCATCCAACCGCACGTGTTTGGCACATTATTTCTCAATCCCAAAACAGTGCGACGTTCTCTATTCTGGACGAGTGGAAGTGGGTCGTAAAGACAGTGCATCAGACAATAATCCTGGTTGATGATTTCCGGGAATGATATGATTCGCGTCGTCGAAGCCTAAAGACATTCAGCTTTCCTTCCGGAACAAGCCAACTATGATTCATTTTATGACATATCATTCAACACAATTCTAAAGTGTAGCTGCATGTAAAGCAAAAAAACGATTCATGATTAGATATACTCTTGATCGTTTTCCTTGACCTTTGAAGTGACTTGAAATTTAAGGTACTGGTGTAGCTGATACTGGCGCTTCCTTCGTACCCACAACTGATGGTTCCATTCCGTAATTATCCAGATTTACCGCACACAATGAGTTCTGGAATCTCGATTTGTTGTCGTCATCGTTCTTGTCCATTCGTGTATTGAATGAAACGTAAATGACAGTGTTGTGATCCATGTCGAAGATTCTTTGCACCTTTAAAGATTTGAAAAGAAGACTTTTTGATTCTTTGAATACTTCTTCACCGGCGGGAGTTGTATTGATGTTGTCCGCGACTATCACCTTCTGTCCGGTCCGAGCACAAGCGACCGCCGCCGACGATGGATCTGAAAAGAAATTTTTGGCCGAAGAAAGACGCTCATTGATGGGTCTTTGAAAGTTGCTGATATAAAGTGTGACACCACGAACTTTGGGATCTTCAAAGGATTCGACTTGAAGTGTGTCTTTGAATACAAGACCCGACCCCGTAATCTGACCGATCACTTGCGATTCTGCCGCCCGCGCCGGTGCCAGCGGTGTTGCTAGAACAGTTGTGCAGAGAGCAGCTGCTGCGATATAAGTACGCGCGTTTACTTGGAAGGGCTGCACCTTCTTTTCCTTCAACGCCGTTACAACTTTGTTGGCAGTTGGTCGAAGATGAGGGAAAGGAATCGTCAAGGATTTCACAGCCCCAATGAGAAGCGAAACACCGATAACCGATGGAGTCGATAATAGCATCATGATAGTTTTGAGAGAGATGACGATATTTGATTTGTGCCGACTAGGACGACGAGTTTTTGCTGTTTGCAACGATTTTGTGAACACTGATGTCATAATTCATCACTTCTCGTTTTGTGACGTTGGCAGTTGGCAGTTGACATCGGCGGAGTTTGTCCGTTGCCCGTTTTACCTTGGCTGCGATGAGTATTGAATTACAATAAGGTTACCTATACTTTTCGTATTGCCATGTGCATCTTTTCTTCAAATAAAGATTCATTTATAAAATCAATCATTGTTTTATCACTCCTGTGAACGAACTCAAGGCTGGCGATGAAGTTCGGTCAAAAACTACTGGATCAGCAGTACGGCCCGTGGGTTTCCTATTACTTGGACTACGAGCAGTTGAAAGATGTCCTCGAAAAATCAAGCCGCGACTCTCTTTACTCGAATCATGCGGACAGCGATTCACATGCCGACTATTCCATGACTAGTAGCCTGCCTTTCACGTCATCTATGAAGCATCATCCTGTAACAGCTGAATTCTTAGGCGTGTTTCACGTTCAACTAGAGAAAATGCTCCTTTTTATTGTGCAAGAACAAGGTCGGATTGCGACGGAGTTGTTGACCTGTCGTCATAGAGCACATACTGCGACGACAGAAGACGAATTCAATGAAATTCTTAAAGGCTATCAGCAGGCAGGAGAGAAAATATTGCGACTGGTACAGTTCCTTGATTTGAATGTGACGGGAATCCGAAAGATCCTAAAAAAACACGACAAATGCATGTCCGTCAAACTTTCGAAGGCATTTTTTCTTAATAGAAGTGGCAGGGTTCGATTACGCGGAAGCCGTCTGGTAGAGCCCTTGCTAGTACAAGATCATACCTTGGGTGCCTTGACAACAATTCTTGAGGGAGGCTTTCTCGAATTAGCATGGAATCGACAACAGACAGCTGACATGCTTTTGATGAGCGTCCCGCAAACAGTTCGCAAAGTGCCTCAACACCAGCGCTTAAGTTCAGATCCTACATTACTGGCTGACATCGTTTCGGGTCCACACAATATTCCGCGTCCAACAGCGAAAAAAGCCCCGCGCCTTTCCTGGACGCCAGCGTGTTCATCGAAACTACAGGACGCCCATGGAACTGCGCTAAGTTCTAGTTCGATAGGCTCAATGCAACGTACCTTCCTGTGGGATCCCAGTTTTGTACACAAGCGAACATCAAACGAACTTATCTTACTTCGTATTCAAGCAGCTCGAAATAGACTAGAGGAATCAAGTAGTTTTGTTGGCATGTTGGCGAACACGTTGCTAATCGACGAATACCCACAAATGTTAGAGCAAGGAGAAGAGGACGAATACGTGGCAGCTACGCCCATGTCGGACTTTCTCAATCTCCTATCGACGTTTTTGTACATGACGAACTACTACATTGTGGCGCCAACGTCCGCTAGCTACGCGCGAAAGCTGGGCGGGGATCCTTCCATGGCTTCCCTGATTATTGGTATGACGCCGGTCGCCGCCCTTGTTTCGACTATCTTGTTCTCATGGTGGACCAATCACTCATACAAACATGCTTTGATCTTTGCTAGTTCGTGCAGTTTCGTCGGCAACATCTTTTACGCCGCGGGCTTGCCGTGCGACTCCTTGCACATCGTGATGATTGGGCGTCTAATGAATGGTTTTGGAAGCGCCCGATCGATTAACCGACGCTATATTGCTGACCGCTTTTCTCGGAAAGAACGCACCGCAGCATCGGCTGCCTTTGTTACGGCTGGGGCACTGGGAATGGCTGCTGGTCCTTTGATCGCCTCGATTTTGAATACAGTCAGCCCCGACGACTCTGATAGTCGATTCTGGCAAGCCGAAAATGCACCAGGCTGGGTCATGATGATTGTGTGGGGAGTATACCTAATTGCTTTAATCGTATGGTTCCGAGACCCTCCCAAGAGGAACACTTCAACCACAAAAAAGGATGTCGGCACGAACAACGAGGAGACTCCTTTGATTCAGTCGAGGGACCGATCCAAAGGAGTTGTTGCTTCCAGTTTCGAAGATGAAGCTCCAATATGGAACAATATTCCCGTCATGACTACTTTCTTGATTTACTTTGTTCTTAAACTTATTCTTGAAGCCGTTTTGAGTTCGTCGGCTACATTGACGGAGTATTACTTTGACTGGAACAGCAGCATCAGCGGTGTCTATCTTGCCTCCTTGGGCTTATCAATGCTCCCAGCAAACCTGGTAGTTTCCCTCTTGGCTCGAAGGTATGATGATCGAGAGTTGATTATTCTCATGCAGCTTTGCATGTGCTTGGGTTGTGTTGTCGTGATCAGGTATTCAGCGCAGTACTCGGTTCTGCAATATGCAATCGGGACGTTTGTCATGTTCGTAAGTTCGAATGCATTGGAAGGTCCGAACATGAGTTTACTGTCAAAGACAATCCCAAAACGATGGAGCCAAGGTATCTTTAACGTAGGTCTACTGGCTACAGAAGCAGGAACCGCGGGAAGGGCGGTGGGCGACGTCTTGTTGTCTCTCTTTGGGAAGGAGGGAATGGAAAACCTGCTCAATCGAACGTTCGTTTGCTTTGCCGTCACCAGCGGCGCAACGCTACTTCTCTCCATTCGCTTCTACGATGATCTTGAGCCTTCAGATAAAGATGATTAATGTCAATGCGATTTCCTCATTATCATTAAAAAGCATCAATAAATTCAATTACAGTTTTAGAAAGGGAAAGAAATCGAAATCTTATTGCGAACGAAACAAATTTTTAAACTGTCCGTTGAGCTCTTAGTTAGAACCGTGCGCGTTTCGTATTCAAAGAGTAATGTGCTACTCCGTATTACCGGGAGTAATTTTTATAACACCAATTTGAGGCTAGACCGATACAAAGTGTACCAATGGCACTTTTCTGTATTCTGCTTCGGTTCGGTGTTCACAACGGCTTCGCGTTGAGATTGCGGGGAAACGACGTTAAAATTCGGCCTCCAGTACAAAAAAACTACGTAGAGTCCACATTGCCGCAGAATTTTAGCGCCGTTTCCGAGGTTGAAGGTGAGAAAGTGCGACGCAATCCTTTCGCGAAATGAGAACTTGCGTTACAAGTTACAAGGCACCTTTTCAAACAGAAAAAAACCTGATGCTGTAGCATTTTAAACAAGAGATATGGTGTTGAGCTAACGTGATAGAATGAATCTTTCTTTATACCTTCTCATTACTTCGGTGGTAGGCCCGTGCCTGCTTGCGTTCACGGCGGGGTACTTCTCGACGACTTTGGTGTCCGCTTATCATGAGTATCTGCCGATTGCAGTCAGTGAAGCTTTCAAGACTTACTTCGTTCCCTCAAAGTTTTCCGATTCCTCTCACTCCAGTCTTTCGATCATCAAGTGGAATACCTATTTGAGCGAACTCTACGCCGGTAATGCGGCCGAGGAAAATCCGAGTAAGGACGCACAGAAAAATTTGATGAATAATGCAAAACGACTTTCTTCAGGCCCGCAACAAGTTCTGGTTGATTTGGAAGATCTTGATTCTGTCTTTCTTGACTCCGAGAAAGCTGTCGAGTTTGGGTTCTTAACGTTCGTCAAAAATTTGGGAATCATCGACGCCTTCATGTACGAATGTCACCGAGCTTCATCAAACAAAGGCGTGAGATGCATGGGATATGCTGGATCAGAAACCATATCCTTGTATACATGGCCGAAATTGGGAATTTTGTCAATTAACGTTTTATGCAAGCTTAACGATCCATGGAACTCGGTTGTGCCGCTTGCAAACGAGGTATTTGGTGCTTCAATGACCTCGAATAAGCCTTCATTGCTCTGGTCATTCAAGCAAAGAAACTCTAGCAAACTCACCTGGATGGCGTACTCGCCATCGCTTTCATCGATGGCAGATGACACCAAAAGTGTGGGCAGCGCTGAAGTTTCATCCGACACTAACGGTGTCCATTTTAAACCGGCATCAGCTCCTCGATCAGTTGTCAATGGCGATATTCTACAGCAGCATTACGATCAAATTTACTTTGAAGCGCTCGTTCACCCCATAATGTTCTCCCATGATGATCCTAAAAGAGTCGTGATTATCGGAGAGGAGATTGGAGGCACATTACGCGAAGTCCTGAAGCACAAGACGGTGGAAAAGGTCGTCATTATCGGAACTGATGACGAGACCTTTCAGGTGAATAAGAAGCTATATCCTGAACATAGCGACTGCAGTAATTTTTTAGAGGGTATCACCCCGTATTGCAACGATGATGCACGAGTCGAATTAATTTCAGGTGAGACGGCTTTGGAATGGCTATTAGGCGACGATGACGACGATAGCGACACTACTCCGGACGATCTCTTTGATGTTATTATATTTGAAAAAAGGTGAGGAGTGCAAGAAATGATCTATGTGTCATGGTGTAAGCTTTTTCACTGCACTGCTATCATGTAACTTATCTGCCGATCCGTTTCTTTGTAGTCACTCGCTCTGGAGCTCGCCAGAAATCACCAAAGAGATACTTGACAATATATCGGATATGTTGTCGACAAACGGGGTTCTCGTTATCCCTCATGATGATTTGGGAAGTAACATCGCGCAAACAATCTTTGGGATCTTGGCTGAAGTCGGTTTCGAAGCCATTCAGCGCTACGAAGAGTTTGTTCACTTGGATCGTCTATCTTTCATTGCTTGTTTCCATAATATAGAAACAAGGGCACTCTGGTTTACCAGCGCTGCTGAATTGCATATCAGAATGCAAAGGAGCCTCATCAAGACTGTATCCAATGATATTCCGATCATGTACTGGTTTGACGATGCGACTATGATGACCTATCAACTTCCGTCACGTCTGGTGGAAGATGAATTTTGCAATCAAGCACAGAAGCCATTCATGTGCGACGAAGGACACGGATTTGACCCCGACGTTCCAAATGCTCCTATTTCCTTGTTCGCTGTAGGAGTCAGTCGGATACCCGGGGCCGGACGGGGTATATTTTTTCAAACGGATGTGGCAAAAGGCACTTTCATTGCCGCGGACGAATCAGTCTACGATATCCTTTTCTATCCCAGCACAACGTCCCTAGTGAATAAAATGATCGAATACTTGGACTCGTCAGAGTTTCTACAATACTCAAGCCTCTTCTACACATACTTATTCGGTTATGGGTTTGCGTTTGAATACTTTGGAAAAGCTGGCTACTTAGTTGATACGGGAATACTGACTTTCATTAATCACGGTTGTAATGGCACTGGCGTGATGGGTGAGGGAAAGCCACTAATCTCAACCGAAATGACTGTTGACCTGGAGCGCATGCCAGCTGAGTTGGAAAACTATAGCACCGAAACTCATGTTTACAATCCCTTTATTGACCGCAATAACATGAGGATTATAACAGCAGGCGACAAGACCATATACGACATCAAGGCAGGTTCGGAGCTTCTGGACAATTACTTGAGGTATCTTCACGAAGGAAACTGGAAATCGGGTGTTTTAGATTACCGAGCCCAGTGCATCGCAAGCGGCAAAGGAGTTGTTACAGGCTATGAAGAGCGGAAGAGCACTAGCAGCGCTTCGGGTGAAGAGTTTCACTTTCACCCCCCAAAAGAACCGCATTTATAAGGCACAAAGTGTTTGGTACCGTTACGTCGGGTATAAGTTAAATACCGAAACTGTTTGCCTACTTCAAGAACTTCTTCATTCTTCATTGTAAATTGTAATGTTAAGCCATCGCCATTCAATCCATACAAACCTTTTTCAACGAAAACAACAACAATAAAAGCCATATTATTCCATGCCACTCTTTTAACCAATAAACAACAATCCCGCGTTTCACCATGCGAGCAATCAAACGCCTTTCTTTATTGCTTTTTTTTCTAATTTCGGCGACAGTCCATGCGGCACGACGTCATACGTCATCGACGACCCCTTACAAGGTTCTTGGTGTTCCGGAGACTGCGACAGCGGATGAAATAAAGAAAGCTTATCGAAAGGCTGCCTTGAAGTATCATCCAGATAAAGGAGGCGATGAAGAGAAATTTAAAGAAATATCAAAGGCTTATGAGACCCTTGCCGATCCGGAGAAACGAAAATTGTACGATCAGTTCGGTGAAGCCGCTGTGGACCCTTCACAACGGACAGGACCGAACTATGGAAGCGCTTTCCGCCAAGGTGGAAATCCACAGTTCTCCGCCTTTGGCGGCAACTCAATGCCGTTTACCTTTGGCAGAGACTCCGCAAGTGGTATGAGTGCCGACCCTCTACTCGATGAAATTTTACGTCAAATGATGGGAGGGTCGATGTTCCGCGAGTCCACGTTCGCTGGTCGAGGTTCAAGAGGGACGCGGTTCAAGCAACAGGCTTACGAGCGGTCGATAGACTGTTCACTCGAAGAGCTGTTTTTGGGGCAACGAAGAAGCTAAAAGTTAATTTTCCGGGAGTCGGCTCTAGGGTGTACGAGATTCAATTGAAGCCGGGATGGAAGGCAGGGACAAAGATAACGTTTCCTGCCAAAAGTCGTTTCCCTGAAATTAGCTTTGTTGTGAAAGAAAAGAAACACCCAAAATTTGTTCGAAAAGGAGATGATTTGATCTATCGCTCCAAAGTACCACCGAAAGACTCGCACTTGACAATCACACTTCTTGACGGCTCACTTTGGTCAAGGAAAATCCAGAAACGTAAGGGGCATAACAAGATAACTGTACCAGATCTAGGCATGCCGATCAAAGGTGGGCCATCGAGAGGGAACTTGATAATCGAACTCGATTAAAAGATGACTCCGACAGAGAATTTTTGCATCAGTTACGGTGAATTTGGCTTGGGCACAAAGCATGGGGGAAATTTGAACGTCTTCAGTTATTTTATGAAGAAACGGTTGACAGCACCGTCAGTTGGGGTGAAGAGAACTCATCTTGCACATTGTTCCATCCCAGGGCTGATCTGCGCCCATCGTGCCCCGATAAGACGAAGCAATAGTCACACAAATAACGGCGCTGGCTGGTGTTCCTAATTTCGTTGCCGGTACATGCGTCACGGGATTACTTGTCATCGTCAGCCATGAACAAATGTAATTGTCGACAAAGCTTCCATATACCTGTCTTTGCAATGTCAAAAGCCTTGCCGTTTCCTGCGGCGCGCTTTTATCTACATCGTGTAAATACTAAGTACAAGTTGAGTAGGAGATATCACGTGCCATAGTTACACTACGATTAGCAGCAACTAGCTTTTCCCGTATAATAGCTCGGGAGAGGAACATTCCTCGTCACGGATGGCTGGTTGTGGCGATGCTGCGGCGGTAATATCTAGCATCTCAATATCGTCTTCGTCGTCACTATCGCTGTGCCTGGCCCCACTCTCGAGCCGATTCGGAGACGATCGGTTGCGTCTCGATGGAGGACTAAGCTGTCGAGGACGTTGCTTGGGACGGTCGAATAGACTTCGTTTCTGCTGCTTGCTTCTCCCGGTGCCGCCACCATCGTCCTCGGATTCATCCCACCATTCCTTTTGTGGCGAAGGAGCATTCGCACTTCCATGAGACGACGGTGATTGACTACCACCAGCGCTCTGAGCAGCGCCTTGACTTATCGATTGTATGGGAATACGCTTATCGGTCGTGCTCCGTCTACTCTGGGAAGCCCGCGATCGTTCGGTATACTCATCATCGTGAAGATCAACCAATCGTTGGCTGTGTTGCATGGGCGATCCTTGGCTCAACGGCCGGGAGAATAAGGACCGACGAGATTCTTCGTCATTATTTTCGTCATCATCCTTCAAGCTGCAAAGAATAAAATCAATGAAACTCGGACTCTCACCACCCACCGAAGGGTCGAGAATTTGATGCTGTATAGCCATCATCCCTATAGAATTGATTGTGATACAAGTTTCTTGCGCAATATCCAACCCTTTCAGACTAGCCAGAAGCGATGACAGCGGGTAGGAATAGCACGAATGATGTGGGTCATTGATCTCGAGATTAATGACGTGGCTCCCGTACGCAGGAATAGACAAGAGACATTCACCTAAATGTCCAACCACGGCCACCACCCACCCTTCGTTCTCTGTCAAGGAAACCGTAGCCACAGTGGCACCCGAAACGAGTTGTAATTCGGTTGTAATATGCTGCAATGTATTCGACATCATTATGATTCGTGATGTGATAGGAGAATCTCCAAAAGCTTTGACCAAAGAGGGATTTGAATGATCGGCTGGTAAATCCATTCCCGGGATAGCCGCCGTGCACAAAACCGTATCCTGCAACAACTCAATTTTAAGTACTTCATGCCTCAAGTTATATGACAAGGTCAATTGAATTCCGGGGTTGTTTCCCAAAAGCTGCAAGCATTCCAGGATGGAAGTCAGATTGACCGAAAATTCGCCACCTGCTTGCCAGTCCTCCGTTTCGTCGTCGCGGTGATCCGCATGTACCCGATACTCAGAAAACATGGTAGCTTGCATATCTATGGAAGCCTGGAGCTGTTTCGTCGCTCCTTGCACGTGAAACGTGAGATTACTCGGGCTGCAAAAAACGGTCACGGGCTGCACGGCTTTGCGCGTCTTGGTGATTGATTCGAGCGACTGCAATAAAGTCACGACCGCTCGAGCTGACTCACAGCGACACATAAGCAACCATTCATCTTCTTTGCGAGGATTCGGTGTCACCGTTTCGGCGGTGGGTTGCGATGCGGACGGCGACACAAATTCCGTTGATCGAGGCATTTGAGGCGATGCGATTTTGTGCTGATTTCTTTTCACGACGCGATTACCGAGTTCTCAACTACGACCAAAACGAATATATCTCTCCTCTATGTAGTGTTTAAAAGTAATGGGCAAGTTGTGAATACCAGGGTAGGTTTGAAAGTATCGATAGTCAGCATTGCTTTAATGCTTTTTTTACCTGGTACCCTGGTACCACCTGGTAGTTTCGTCTTTTTTTCTTTTTGCCTGATTCATGACTGAAATACAGTCGTGGTTACCGACAACCTACACTTCAGCTGTATACAAGTACCAGGTACCCTCCCGGTAGTGAACACGGGGCTGTCATCATCTGATGATTCAGGCAATACATTCTTCACACACAGATAATCTGGTAATGCGATGTCTTCACGTGCACAGAAAACAGAACCTGATGGCGAGTGGCGAGAGCGAGACGCCGTTGTTTTCTCTAATACGACTGTTTCGATTATCAATCATTTTAGGACAAAAAATCACCAACCATCAACTCTCTTGAAGTTTTATTTTGATTCATAATTTATCAATATCACAGTTTATTCTCTAAATCAGTCCATGTACACATAGGGACTCTTAGATTGGATTTTGAAATAGCTGAGACTGCTTGCGGAACAGTTGAATGACTCCTCACGGAAACCGTCAAAACAATGCTTCCGACGAAAGACAATCGTTAGTGTTATCGGCAACGAATCTCTACGATTCCTTAGAGGAACAAGCGCCTTCAAGTGATTCTGAGATGCCGCTGCTCTCCATATCCTGTATTCTATCAACTGCTTTCGCCTATGGATGCATTTTGACCACTCTCTTTCTCATTACGCTACCACTGGAATGCCAGCGCATGTATGCACATTCTTCGATTGCCCTCGGCTTATTCGTATCTCTCGCTGGTCTCACCCAACTAATATCTCCCGTCATTGGACGAATCAGCGATACCTACCGTCCGGTTCCGGATGTGGGACAGCGTCTTCCTTTCCATATCGTGGGCTCTGTCCTGACAGTTTTTGGACTAATCGGTCAAATGTTCTCGGCAGCAGCCAATCTGTGGATCCGCTACGGTATCGCTTTCTGCTTTACCATGGTCGGACTCAACATCATGTACGCCATAATGCTGGCTATTTTGGCGGATCAGATTCTCTCGACGCAAATGGGAGTCGCCAACGGTATTCTGGCCTTTCAGATTGTGACAGGCTCGCTGTTTGGGTTTGGGCTATTTCATTCCGTGCTAGCCGAAGACTTGCAAAGCATGTACGGTCTATACACCTGCATAGTTATTATTGCTGGCATTTTAACGGGGTTGTACGGAAACGACAAAGATGTCGTATTGGCGTGCCAGCGAGGGTTCCATCGAATAAGTGCCGACCCTAGCGAGGGCAGAAAATGGCACTCCACAGTTTCGTGCAGATACTTCACCGACAGGAATTTCAGCCCCTCGGCTTAAACACGTGATTAAACAGGCAAAAGATATTGTTGTGGTCACACCAACTCAAATTTTCGCAAGCATGCTAGTGCCCGTCTATGACTTGAATTGGCGAAGCATGCTACAAGCCTATACGATGGACGTCGACCGGCATCATGACTTCTTCGTCGTAACAATATCAAGGCTTTTTTTACTACTGTGGCAGCTCTGTTCAAACATTCTTTTTGTATTTTTTACGCGACATGATACACGTCAAGAACAATCCTCAGAATGTGGTAGCACAATTGGCTATTTTGGGTCAATTCAGTGGAGCGCTTGTATGCTATCCTGCTGGCTTCATTTCCGATCGATGTTGGAAAGGACGGCGAAAGCCATTGGTATACTTCTCTTGCTTGATACTTACCGTTGCGACTCTGACTTTGATCTCGGCCCGGACGGTTCATGACATGATTTATGTCTGCTTGGTTCTTGGCATCGGGAACGGAATCTACCTAACGATGGAAACCAGTTTGGCCGTAGACACGTTGTCCCGTGAATCAGGAAATGACAGAGCACAATTATTGGGAATATGGGGGTTGCGGCCTTTGTCGGCACCGCCCTCGGGCCCATGATTGGTGGTCCTTTGCTGTTCATGATTAGCGGTAGCAACAACGAGAACGATTCGTACGATTGGCTTGCTTATGCGGTTGTTCTGGGGCTTTCAGCATTCTATTTTGTGTGTTCTGCAGGCGCTCTCTTTTTTCTCAGGTGTCGAGAAGGTTGATGGTTCATGGGGAAATAACAATTTTGTTCGCAGCGTCGACAGAGACATGGGAGCTTTCAGTTTTAGCGGCGTCCTTGTCAGCATCAACATCAATAACCGTGTTTTTTGAGTCCTGACTACTCTATGAATGTATCAGGTACCTACCGGTAGCTCTTCTTTGTGCTGCTTGGTGAATGGTGAACTAGGACTGCGCCCTTTGCCCCTTAGTTGCTACCAAGTACGAAGTCCAAATCCATCCACAGTTATCGATAGCCTAGAGCTACGTTTCTCCTACTGCCGTGTGTACTCTACAATAGATAGCAGGACCTGCACTGTAAACTTTAAATTTGTGAGTCACGAAAGTGCTCTTGTGACAGTAACGCTGGTTCTTATTATTAAGTCCCTCGTCGCTGTGGTTCTCTACAATTTTTTGGATAGTCTACCACCACCATGTACCCGGTACCGGTACCTCGAGAGAAAATCACATGCTCTATCTTCACTTTTCACACGTGCTCGTCGCTGCGTGACGGCGAGAATAAACCACACTTGAATCTTGACCATGAAGCGACGAAGCGACAAATGAGGACGAATTTGAAAGCAAAATCAAGTAACTAAAGACTAGTCTAATTGTCGTACTTCCACTTTTATCAGATGCTATGGAGGACTCTCGTAAGCATAGAAAGCCTGACTTCGTGAAAAATTCGTCGAACCGTGCACATAATAGTCGATCTTATTCAGACGAATCCGGTAGTATTCTTCTGCCCCGCCGCTCTGAGAATACTTCCAAGAAAGTGAAAGAAGACGAGGTCGATTTTTATGACAGTCCCACGACCCTCTCGCGCTTGATATTGCACCAGAAATACGAGTCAGCATTACGGAGGCTCGGAAAAGCGCCTTACGAAGCTAGCACATGGGTTTCGGCCATCCGCGCTCTCGACGATGACGACGATGAAACAATCAAAACGAGTATTACAATCAACAGTTCGGTGCAGTTTTCGTTCCGGCAAATGCCTTTGCATACGGCTTGTGGAGAACTTGCTCGTGTAAAAGACAGAGACAGCGTTTATCGAGGAAATCTTGAACACTTGATTCGAAAACTGGTCACAGTATATCCTGACGCCGCGACAAAGCGAGATCATGACAACAAACTGCCGTTACATGAAGCGTTATGGCATCTAGCGTCACCACAAACGGTTTCCATTCTGTTAATGGCGTATCCAGAGGCTGCCGAGGAACAGGATATTTTTGGACGTACGTCGCTGCAAATTGTGCAGAGTCGTCGCGGTGGCAACACGGAGCATAAGGAAGCCATTATGAAGATGCTTTTGAAACGTCCCTCATTTTGGAAGCTTGCGCGAAAAGAGATGACTTTAAAAATGAAGCATGGTCGAGTGCCTAGCGCTGGTGCTAGTGTCAACTCGCAGTCTGTTTTGAACGACTCACAAGCAGATGCGGATGACTACACTATTGCGACGCGAGAAAGCATTGCAGCGTCCCATTCCGGGAGCGGGGGCAGTGCACCTTTGCGATACGGTACGAAAGTCGCCAATCCTCGTGCAAAAAAGAAGAAGAGCCCGGTTGCTTGGGATCAACTCGAACAGCGCGCACAGAGACTTGAGTACATGCTGGCAGAACACAATGAAGAAAACTTTAGGCTTGCCGAAGAGATAAACAGGCTGAAAGAGATCGAAGCGAAGTATGAGAAGCTGACGTCCACTGAAGTTGTTGCACGTCAAGTGATTCAGCTTGAAAAGAAAACGCAGAACTTACAAAGACTGTGAACGATCTGAAACGCATACTACAACGGAATGACATTACAGCCGAAGAAATGACACAACACACAAAACCACTCGAGATTGTGGTTGGAAGATTGTCTAGTGCGATGAGTGTTACGGAAAGTGTCAATAAAAGTATGAAAAGTCGCAATAGTAGCCACCTGACTTCTGGCAGTACATCCAAGGTTCCCTCGAGTATTTCGCTGAACAGCTCGCAATCTGTGAAAAGTAGTCTTATGAGGACTCGCTCTACATCCCGTGAGTCAGCTAAGGATGATGCCAGCACACTGTCTGGCGTGTCGAGAGGAAGCGGAGAATGGAGTGTTAGTGTTGCTGACGCGGAGGAATATCCTGTGCTAGGGGGAGGTTGCAAAGCGAAGCTCAACGTCTGCTTATATACCCCCAACTACTTTTCGACCAATGATACCTCCTCGCGACGAAACGTCGTACGCGGATCATACTGATCAGAAAACCGATTTGCGGTCAAGTCTTGATGCGTCCAGCGCTGAAGCTAGACTTTCCTTGGAGGGGACTGCCGTAGCCGAAACACCCATTCATCCTACAACTGACACTCCGAATACGTTGGCATCTTCCGCTCCATCATATCTGATGGACGAATCTCCAGTGTTTTCTTGGACAAGGAGGGGTGGAAAGCCCCAGAAAGAGGACACACGTGCCCGGCGAGTCGAGAACCAAATCCAGACGTTCAACAGATACAGCGATCCTTACGATCCGACAACACTTTGCGTTGATTCACTGGAAGTCATCCCAGAAGCAGATGTCATGGTTCCTAGTAGAGAAAGTGCTGAAGTCGCGCGACTTCGCAAAGAACGAGAAAATCTGCAGTCGCTGGTAAAAGATTTGGTCCGAGATTTGAATAAGAAACGAGTAAAGCGCCAAACACTTGTCAAAGGCGGCGAAGCAGACGAGAAACTGAACAGTGGAACCAGCAAAGGTGGCTTCGACGCGTATCGTAGCTTGTTGATGAGATCTAATGCGAAGTCCTCTGTACCGACTCCACCGCCAGTTGTGAATGCCAGCGCAAGCGTCACGTTGAATGATCCGCTGACAGATTATCAAACTTCCTTGCAGAGAGATAGCGATTCTGTTTCGCAGCGCAGCGGCAACAGTAGCAGCAATATATCGAAAGTGCTCAAATCGTTATAATTATTTGATAAGACTTGAATCGACCAGAAATTGGATCAAGGGGCAATATTTTGGTCAGGCGATCTCCTGTTTTTCTGACACAAAATCATGGGAAATGTAATCGCCCACCATTATCAAGTAGTAACCAAATTTTAGTCACTCGCAAGCTCGCCTTAGCCAACGCTTATTGATCTGGACTACTACAATGTTGATTTGTCCGTCGGGCGTCGTCAGGAAGGAATCGTGTCTTTGCTAAACCCACCATGATCCAATCCTGCTCTTTCACTCTAGTAAGATAGGGTTACGCATACATTTTCCTTCAAATGGATTGTGGTATTGAGCAAAACTCACAATTGTGCATTGCCATATCACACACTTCACACGCTTTCAATCCATCGGCCGTCGCTCCCAACCTAGCCGATTTGCGACAAACTTGTCCCAAAATGCGATTTATCTTTGTTGTTGCGTGCGCTGATACGTTTCGTGCGCGGCTCCATCGATCCCTTTAAATGTTTTGAACGGGGGCGAGGCATTGCAGCGTTGTGACAATATCTTCCGTGTCAGGTAACTCGTCAGTGTCTGACTTCATAGCAAGATTACAGAGCAGTTGCTTAAGAATGATAAGCATCAATCGTCTCTGATGATTATGTTTTTCCCGCCACGGCCGACATCAAGGATCAAACTCTGCGGCGACAAAAGTCATCGAGCAAACCTATCCTCTTACAAATGGAAGAAACCCCTTTACTGAACCGAATTTCTGCGAGAATTTTCGTCGGCGTCTTTGCAATACTATCTCCATCATGAATGCAGAAAATTTTGAGAAGGAAATCGTAGAATGTTTTTAAGAAGGTCGCTCAAAAGCACAAATGATTGTGAAAAGCAACGGGCCGAAAAACTCCTGTGCTACTTTGTATGCACTGTTATTTTGGGCCCCGAAAGACGTTTTAAATCCACTAGACCTTCAAAGTGGAAGAAATCGGAACGGTATTCGAGTATAGGAGATGTCGCAGCGTGCTAATAATATGTCGTAGTGTACGCACGGACAGACTAAACCCTGTTTGTGATTATTCGTGACTCAGCGAGTGATAAGCATCATAGTCACAGATACTCTACTGGTACTATCAACTTACACGGGACACGGTTTTCTGGAAGAGACGCCGCATAAGCCGCCTTCACGGTTTGACATTTCGGGAGCGTTTCATGTATTATCCATTCGAACAAAATCCCCTGTGTACCATTTCTTGATAGCAAAAGCGTTAAAACGTCGCGACAACACGCTGGCTTGGATTATGAGTAGCGAAGCGGGTGCAAAGCGACCTTTGTCATCATCCGTCGACGATGCTATGGATCGGATTGTGATCGGTGGCTCTGATTTTATTCCCTCTGCTGAATTCGCAGGAAGTAAGCCTGGATATTACTTTAGTTCTGGTCCACAAGGTATTGGATACTATCTAGAAACGGAAGATCAGCCGAAGAAGAAGCCTCGCAAAGATGTCAGAATCGCTGAAGATCGGAATGAGCCACGTGTGATTGTATCGGCAGCCGAATTGCTCGAACAAGCGGAAGGAATGGCGAGCAATACCAAAGTAGTGGATCTTTCACCCAAAGGAGTTAAAATAGCGTCAGCGGCACTGCAAAAGGCGATTCAAACAAACGAGATACAACGAGCCAAATTTAGCGATGATCCCTCTCAGTATATGGAAAGCGAAATAGCTCTCTACGAAAATATTGCCATGCTGAAATCGTTTGCGGCAGAACCAGCAAAACTGTATGCGTCGCTGATAGAGCACGATTTGGTTTCGACGTTACTGCAACTCTTGTTGCACGAGAACTCCGATGTAGTGACCACCGTTGTATCTGTCTTGCTGGAGTGGTTGGACTCATCACTGCTCGTCGACGAGGACGAAGGCACTCTTGTTCCCCAAGTCATAGCCGTAGTTAGTCTTGTAATAAAAGATGGTGCGGAGTATCTCGTCGGTAACCTTTCTCGTTTGGAGAGCACTAATGATGAGGACGATCAAGTAGGGAGAGGCGTGGAAGACATTTTGGCTTTATTAGAAAATTTAATGGAAATGGATCTCTTGATGCAACAATCTGCAGAAGAGGTTAACAATCTACTCTCGTCGGGAATGTCAGTGGCAGCAACAATATGTAAGGAGACTCTTCTCGTATCATGGCTCTTTCAACAAATAAATGACAGCACCATGATGAAGGATAGGGCGCTGGAGCTTCTTGCTCTTCTTTCTACCCGAGAAGATGTGTATTCAGTCTTCCCCGATTGGAGTAGGATAAAACCATACTCTTCTTCAATTATCGAGGAAAGCGATGTTATCAAACAAGATTTGAACAAGTCTTCAGCAGAAATTGATGGAATTGAAGCGCTTCTGCAGGTAATTGCACTTTTTCGCAAGAAACAACCAGGAACTGACCAGGAAGTAGAATCTCTTGAGAATGCTTGCCTCGTTCTATCGTTGGCTCTAGCGAATAGTGAGCAAAATGCACAAGCATTTTTGGAGAGACAAGGCGTTGAGTTGGCTGTCCGCTGCTTGAAGGAACGAGTACATGCCGGCGGCGCAGCTTTAAAGCTCCTTGATTTCAATGGTTCAAAGACGGTACACAAGTTGTTATGCGAACAAATTGTAGCATCCGGAGGACTCAAATATTTGTTTCCCATGTTTGTGGGACACAATCTGCCACAGATGGCTCCCGTCGCCGCGACTTCAAAAAAGGCTAAACGAGAATGGAATAGCACGACAGGAGAGTGGGTGATCCGTATTCTGTATTCTCTTACGCGACACTTGGACGACAGTTCTCCGCATGAGAGTAAGCAACGATTATTGGCCAAGTTCGTGGAGACTGAGCGCTGCGATCGACTGGTCGAAAAGATTATTCTGTACGACCAGAAAGCACGTTTGGCGGAATATAAATTCTTTCGCTCGGATGCCGAGGAATCGATGGATGACGAGGCCGTAGTACAATTGGGGGCATTAGAGACCAAGCTGAAAGGCGGCGGTGATCTGTGGCACCGGCTATCGGCCATAGCAGCATTTTGCTGTACTGGAAGCAAGCGATGCCACGAACGTATCTTATCGCAACTTCAAGCAAAGAATCTAGGAATCGGCCTCATTCGAGATGCTCTGGAAGAGTTCATTTCGGTTTTAGAGAAGTCGGAGCAAACGGATCGCCTTGAGAGCTACTTGGAGCATTTATAGCTATAGCAGAGTGTTCTCGTGTAGAACCATATCTTCTGATGTCGCAGCAGTACTTAGTAGAGCCAGAGTAGTAGACGGCATGATGACGTTTTCGCGTGTTTGGTTGGGACGCGAACCGTGTACAACCTTCGCCACAGTGACTGTTTTGAACGTAGGACTGCTCGGACCTCGGACGCCAGACGCCAGCCAAAAAATTGGCGCAGTCAAGGCACGACCTTCCGATTATACGTCGCATTTTTTTCGTTGCAACGAAAAACGCGTGACCTTTTGATTTGCACAAAGGAAAAAATGTGCCGACCAACACAACAACAACAACTTCAGCAACGGTCTCTTCGTGTGCTGTGGTCTCTAGACTCATTTCACGAGTGCAACGAGAAGCCGAATCTCAGTTCGTGTGTCCTAACCATAGCCTTGTTGATTCTCTTTCTGACCTCTGTCGAACACACCTGCCGTTACATCTTTGCGATTTATCGGGATGCTCACGAACTGTTCGAGAATGAAGTCAATCGTCAGATCTTAGCCCGTCACTTGGGCGTCGACACTCTGTCGTGCCTGCTTTGCGCTGCGACGGGCTGGCAAGCCCGTGAGGTTTTTGAGCCGCTCATGGCTGCTTTGCGCGGCCACAAGCACGCCATGCCTGCAGCCGGACACGAACAGAGACTGTACACTTACCATCCAGGAGCCTTCCGCGTTGCTCTCATCTTCCTGGGCTATCAACTGAAGAACCTCGTCGATACGATCGCCTGGAATGACGGCCCCGAATTCATCTTTCATCACGTCTTTAGCATCTTCACGGCCTACGGCAGCATGTCGAGCGGTGTCGGACTCTTTTATGCGATTTTCTTTTCGGTATTTCGGAAGTTTCTACGGCTATCCTTTGTGTCTTGGCCAATTTCGATGATGAGCACGGTGTCGTAGGATTGGGCGACGCATTTCCCATGACCAAAGTGGTCGTTGGACTGTTCTTCGTCGTAGCATTTATTGTTTGCCGATGCATTTTGTGGCCTATCTTTTCCTATCATTTCAGCCGCGATGTACTGCTTGCATTGAAGGGCGATGATGTTCGCACCAAGACACGGCGTGGATGGTTAAAATTCTTCTTGGTGTCGTTGAGCAGCCTTTCGGTCCTACAAGTGGCTTGGCTCGGCCAAATTTTTGTTATTGCTCAGCAAGAATTGAAAGGTGTGGGACTTTTGTAGCACGAAAGTCGATAATGGCGTACTCAACGAATCCACATGCACCGAGAATATCTTGTTGTTATTCCATCAAGAAATACAGCTACCTTAGAAGCTCAAGCAAAACTCTCCTAGCAGTAAAAAGACGCTCTCACCTCTTACCATTAAAAAATTCAAACAAATACCATATGCTTATGCTATCGCTATTCGATTCCGTTCAAAAATCCATTGATGGTGTCAACAAACTCCACGGGAGAGTCTAAATAACACGGGTGTCGACCGGACAGCTCTTGTACAGTCGCCCCCGAATGTTGCTTTAGTAAATCCGAGCTACGTTTTCCAGACGGGTCAAGATCGCCGTATATTGCAAATATTGGCCATCCATCAAACTGAGCCAACGTTGGTGCATCAACCGATAGCAGAGCATTGCAAGCAACGGGGATCCATGATTGAATGGGAGACGTCAGGGCTGACAAATTTCCCTGCAAGCTGCTAATCACAGCGTAACCGGAAGCCGACGGAGTCACCAGACCTTTAATGGGCAAAGACACTTGACCTGCATCACTCAAGTCTCTTATCACTTCCAGAAGTTGCTGATAGCTTGCTTTAACATTCCAATCGAGCGCTACGACGGACCATTGCCGACAAAAATTCTGCAAAATCCCTGAATTCCTCCAGTCTTCTTTGTTGAATGCTGCGCCGTGTAAAAATATTAAAGAAGGTCTTGATGAAGGACAAGAATAATACGCTAATCCTCCAGAAGTCGCTGATAAGCGAACCGTTTGCTGATTGTCTGATTCCGTTCCTTGAAGGGATACCGAAGGAGCCACGAGACTAATCTTAGATGGCGTCCGACCTGTTCGCCCAAGTATGACAAACGCGACCAACAGTGTCGCAATGATAAACATTTCGAAGAAAAGACGGCTCTTGTTGCGCAATAACATGACTCTTCTGTCGTCTAAAGAGACACGTCTTGACACAGCCGTACTTCGCTGACCTGCTTTCTGTGTCAGTGCCATCGCTTTTGAAATCGCATCGGATTTGTGCGCGGATTGCAGGTTGGATTTAAAAGAGTCGTATAATATCAACGAAAGAAATATTTTGAAAGAAAATACTCGATCTGCGATGGGCGGATGTTCTTCTGAAATTTTTTCTGTAGAATAATTATGGTGCTTCGTGCTTATAGAGACTCTCAGTAGATAAGGGATCAGGTTTCTATAGCCCTCCGGAGTTGGTTTACCTGGTATATTGCAAGCAACAATTGCAAAGGGATCAACACGGTGTGCCATCAGCTTTACGGTCCCAGCGAGAAAAAACAATCAAGGTGGACTCAAGTTACTACAGGGGGCAGTTGTTTCAATCATTCCATCCTCGGGGAGCAGTCGTCATCTCACTTTTCCCTCCGAACTGACGCGCTTTGCTTCATCTTGCTCGACAAACAGCCAATCGATATTCCGTAGCAGTTGCTGTCCGTGCTGTCCATGAAGGTAGCAACCTTTATATCCAGTCTCGATTTTTTCTTGTGAAAGTCAAAGCGTTAACACGTGCTCGCCGATTCTCAGCCACCACAACGCCCAGTGCGCGAATACAAGGATCTTTGCGTACCTCAAATCACAGGACCATAATAGCAACAGCGAATTCCACGGGTCTAATGGTACGGTTGGCAGAAATCTTGGTCCCAGGCACAGAATAATGGACGGCTCACCGTCAAAAAGAACTCGAACGAAAAGATAGGAGTGAACAAGAGTAACAATGCGAAGAAGACCCAACGCTTTTCAATTCGCTGATACGAAGTTTCTGCGTTATTGTTTGCTCTCTTTTGAATAACACAAAGTTTTCTGGTCGAGAAATGTCTTTCCAGTCCTGGAATGTTGTTCTGTTGGTGACAGCCGATCGAATATTTTCCTTCATGGGAGGAGGCGCTAGTACAAAATCGTTCTGCGAGCGGTGACTTTGTAAATTTATCGCAAAGCCGGCCAGAATAAATGCAGAGATGATTCCATAACCCGAATCAGAATTCATTAAAGGATCTATCGAAGGAGCGATCCTTGGGGTAGGCAATGCTGGTGTAAGCTCTTGGGCTAAAGTCAAAGAAGAAAGCACACCCGGTGCCGACGGTAAAATGAATGAGCTCAGTTGATGTGATAGGCACGTAATCATTAGGAGTTGGACGTCTGGTAGAAGAGATATTTGCTTATCAAAAGGCCGAACGATGTGAAAGAATTATGGGTTACAACGAGAATGCCGCGTGTACCCCTCCTATAGGGTTAAGCGTTAAGAGGATGGGGACCTTGATTTAGTCATGAGTAGGAGGAGCAGTCGTGAGTTGTAAGGAAAGGTTCGCCTTCGTTACTTTGGGCTTATCCTATTACGGGAACTAACGATTAACGAGACTTTTCGACGTCAAATATTTGAGATGAGGTACAGCAAAACTCTGGAGAAGGCTATTAATTTGTAAAATAAGCGAATTCAGCCTAGACCTATCATTTTGTGCGAGCGGAGCAGCGTGGCTAGGAAGATACTGACTCATGACTCAAATGCAGTCGTGCCAAAAAACGGAAAAACACTTTGGGTACGTAGTAAATACGGAAGACAATACTGTTGAAAGTTTATCACTTGGTGAAACGCGTTTATCTTGATTGTCAATTTTGCAGGACAAGTGAGGGCTAAAGGTAGCAGTGTAACCCAGAAGCATATTTATTCATTACGTCGGCTCCAAAGTGACACTGAAGACCGCACGATCCCTAAGGTTTTTGCATCAAACCCTAGAACCCTTTTATATCACATCTGTTGCCAAAATAAAAAGCTTCGTAGCTCTAAGGGCTGCGACTCGTGACTATCACGTGTAACATGTTTGTAAAGGTTGCATTTGTCGATTTTTTTCATTTCTGTTTAGGGTTAAAGTTTGATGGTGTCAACCTATTGCTTGCTTCTGCCGTGCACAACGTGGGAAGTTTCGAGCAATTTACGGCCTAAAACCATGCGGTACCGAGTACTTACAGGCTTAATACACTTTACACCAGAGTTTAAATTGTCTTATCTACATAGTACTTCACTATGCACTGTGTCTTTCTTCATCAATGAATCTCATTGGTCCGAACAAATGTGACACCCATTTACCATCGATCATTTGCATCGACCATCGACCACCGACCGGCATTTTGTTGAATTTAAGAGTGATACCAGTATGATTGCTAAACGAAGTACCGTACTGGCACCAGGTTTCGTTTCTCATGTAAGGCATAACAACTAACAACTGATTCTCTTTTCCCTGGTATACCACATAGCCCAGCAGCGTGCAATGCCAATCCTTCTTTAATGCTTTTCAAAACATTCGATCACCGTAATTATTCCTTATCATAAAAATTACTCCGATGGGGGAACAACTAAGCTACCGGCAGCAGCGAGCTGTTGCCATTACACCCAAAGTCACTGCGCCTCTTTCAATACCATGCTCGGCTATGATTATTTACGAGGTCTACTGCGACGGGAAACGCAATAGAGCAGGCCCTGTTAAACGTATTCTTGTGGGAATGAGTTGCATCGATATCCTTTCCTCCTTCGCATGGTTCATGTCCACGTGGTTTGTTCCTGAGGGAAATTTCGCTCTCAGTGCCGGCAATCGCGGTACGTGCAACTTTCAAGGATTCCTTTTGCAACTAGCCGTCGGTGCTCCTCTTTACAACTGTTCTTTGGCGCTGTTCTATTTACTCATTATTAATTTCCGATGGACCGATCTTATGCTTGCCTCAATTGAATTGTGGGTGCACGGGTTCATTCTATCATTTTCTGTCGGAACTTCATTCCTTCTACTCCCTCTGGAGCAATACAATCATATAGGAGCCGTGTGTTGGATTATTGGAGACCCCGCCGAGTGCGGAGATAGCAGTTTCCAGTCCAGCGATGTGCCCTGCGAGCGGGGAAATCATGCTTGGTTGTACGGTGTGCTCTTGTTCTACGGACCACTTTGGGTTTGCGTGCTGGCTTGTTGCATCTGTATGGCTTTTATCTGCATGGAAGTCAAACGCACCGTCAAGCGATTGAATCGCTACAGCATCGATGGGCACTCGAGCCATACCCTGGGACGCACCGAATCGGAATCGACGAAAGTAGCCGTGCAGGCTATTCTTTATTCCCTTTCATTTTTGATTACGTGGATGCCCTCTACTTTGTGGTCAATCGCACACTGGTTCAATTGGAAAGCCTACTGGCTTGACTACATGTCTTCGTTTTGTGAGCCTCTACAGGGCCTCTGGAATTTTCTCATTTTTGTTCGCAATCGACCTGACACCAAGGCTAAAATGAGGCGATTTTTTGCTAGCTTGGGCTGCAAGTTCTGTCAAGTAGAAGACCCATTGATGATAACGCACTTTAGTACGGGGTCGGACAGTGGGCATCGAGGTAGGCGTGTCACCGAGACGAATTCCTCGCGAAGTAATATGATTTATGTCGTAGAAGAGCAGCCCATGGGCAAAGATAAAGAAGGCCTAGATATCACAATGGATATCCCACAGGCAATTGTGGAAAATGGTATCTTATTCATCGAAAATGATAGTGACACGAGTTCTTCAGATCCCGTTCTTAAATTCGATGATGAACTTGTCCAAGAGCGACAACAACAGCCGCAGCACGAGCAGCAAGAACAAGAGCAAAAAGCAGTTTCCGAGGAATTCAAACCCGAGTACTTCTTATAAACATGTCATAGAAACAATCAAATTGAATAAAGACAGTTTTTGCGGTTTGTCGTTTATTAGATTTAGCCTTAGTTTTAGAATCGCGTGCTATGAATCTCAAGTAACGGACGCTACATGCTTTCTCGACGCAAAGAATGCGTCAGCTTGTTGTCATGATACGAAGTATGGCTATCCTTTAAAACGAAAAAAACGCTTGCTGCTGATGGAAGTATATGCCTAATACGGAGTAAAAACCAAATCGCAACATGACAAATGACTGAAATCGAGTCGGCAGTAGTTCTGCTACAATTGGGCCCACAGTCAGATTTTTGAAATTGAACGCAGCGCAACGCAAAAAAAGCACACATTTTCGATGACGATTCATTTTCATCTTTGATGCTGTGCTTCTTGTGCTTGTTAATAAAAGGTATTAGCTGGGATAGGAGCAAGCGAATTATAGCAGCACGATCGTCTATCCGCAAAGCGCTATGGCGTAGCAACAAGCACAAGTCAATTCATGACCCTTCGGCTTCTCTCGAGAAGGCTATCAGTCTGTGTTGCCGTTTCTCTCCTTTGCTTATCGCTGCAGTTGTTACTGTTCTTGAATCAACAATCATCGGATTTACCGATTCCTGTGGTGGTCGCTGTGCCGGAGTTCGAAAGTAGACCAGACTGCTTTCTACAAGATGCGTGTCTAGATCATCTCGCGACTAAACTGAGTCGAGTCTGGTCCGTTCATAACCTTGATGCATGGTGTAGGAATGATCGCAATACCCAGAAGGGCTCACCAATGGGGCTGGTATTGATCAAAGTTCCGAAATCGGCGAGCAGTACCCTTGCTGGTGTCGTGTTACGAATTCAAAATCGCCACAATTGCACCGTTCACTGGCAACACAAACTGGCACGAGAATATTCATGGGATGATGACGCGAGTGCGATTCGTGTAGCACCGATTCGAGAGCCGTCCTCCCGAGCCATGTCGAGTGTTTACTTTCATTATGTTTCATTCCATAAGAATACTGGCGGTCCAAGGAATCCGAAGGATTCGTTTATTATTCAGAAGCTTCGCGAGACGAAACCTGATTTTTTACTTGATTACACTGCTGACAAGGAATTGGTTGTCAATGTTACAAATGAAAATGACCGTATTTCGGAATTATACGAAACCATTCGGCGCATCACAACGTTCTACCATTTTTTGTTTGTGGTTGACCGTCTGGATGAGTCGCTTCTAGTCTGGTCTTGGTTGACGAAACTGCCATGGACGGATTTGATTACCATGCCGTCCAAGAGAAATGGAAGCTGGTATCTCAGTGGAAACCGATGCGTCTCTCTCGCTGGAGCTTTCTTAACTCCTGCCATTACATCTTTTTTCGAATCAGCCGAATGGAAGCAGACGCACGTTGGTGACCGACTGTTATACGAGGTTGCGAACAAGTCACTGGATAGAACCATCGATGAATTGATCGGCAGACCATCATTTGAGAGAGACCTTGCTCAGTTTCGTGATCTTCGTCAACAGATTGAAAACGCTTGCCAGAACGAGACGAATTTTCCTTGCAGTCAAGATGGTTCGCCACAGCTCGAACTGGCAAAGGCAAATTGTTACGTTCGAGATTTTGGATGTGGCTACCCATGCATCGACCGCTTTGCAAATGAGATGGAACATAGATAAGTTCAATGAACAACACGATAGCATCGAGAAGCCGACTAATACATTCAAATGCATTCATTAGTGAACGGAAAGTGCGGATCTAGATTTATGTAGAAGTAGCAACAGAATGGGAAGCCACATTGTAGTGTGCCTGACAATTTTAGCTGGACACCGTTCGGGCATCCATAATTCTATGAAAGCTAGCTCCGACACATTCGCCTGCTTTTCCCGTGACTTGGACAAGCAACGAATGATCTTGCTTTTCCAACAAGTTGAGTGATAGCGGGACGCGAACTTGGTATGATGTTCCTTGTTCAAGAACAGCTCCTTTCAGTTCATCTGATAATTCGAGAATGTCTTCAAAGCTCGTTAATACATTTAGCGACTCAAGTCGGATACTTTCTGCCATCTTATCTTGTCGTAAGATTTTGATGTCGATGAAAGCTTGATAAGATGAGCTTCGAAATGGTGTAACGGCGTTGTTGTACCTATCCTTGAATTTAATGATCTGCGAACCGCCTAGTAAACCAAGAAAGGCGTGTTGATTCGTGCAAAGTTTTTCTCGATACGTAACCCTTTGATACAAGTTCGATTCGTGTTCATCATTATACACGTTGATCTGAATCCCATGTTCCATTGGTAACCCATTGGAAAGTATGTAATGATCACCAACACGAACCCAACCACGGTGGTATTCCATTGCCTTACCAGACGCATCAGTTGCGACAACAAACAACCAATCGTCTTCCTGTGATGTTTCGGAGCGGGGGAAATGGTCTTGGCAATCAACACCCAGATTGCTTGGTTGGCATCGATCACCACGAAGAAGCATCGTGACCGAAAAGGGTGTTTCTGTACATTGTGCTAACAGCAGAGGCGCAGGTACGAAGTCGTCGCAATTCATAGGAAGTTGTTCATTTCCTTCGACAGTACATTGGACATGAACATCAAGAAGGCATTTATCGGCGCCGTGTTCGTTAAGCAGTCGTGTTCGGAGATTATTTCTCAAGGGACTGCTAGATCCCATTGTGATCAACCAGAAAAGGCAGCAAAGAGATAGCCTGTTGTGGGGCGATTGAAGCATGGTGACTTTCTTGTGAAGTATCGTTTTATGAAAGTAGAAGGAAGTGATACGTTGGTAAAGGATTTATTTATTCGTTGGATGTCAAACAAGAAGTTTTTTTGGAAAAAGTGGGCGATCGGATTTTTCTTGGCATCGATCGAAAACGCGTGCATGGACGTGGAACGTGATCTGATACAATTTTTACTTATAAAAATGCATTCGTGCCATTTGGTCGCACAACGAATGTACCAGCCAAGGCTACACTTTACTGTGGTCGGTTGCACGTTTGAGGTTTCAACGGAGGAAATTTGACTCGTGGAGCGGCGGAGAAAAGGGTCGACTAGGGATTAGGGATGAAGGATTGAAGGTCCAAACTCGAAACCTTTTGGTGTCTGTCGTCGTCTGTCGTCTGACATTCTGACAGTCTGACAGGCCCCGCAGCTTTTCTTGACTTTTGAAAGAACGCGTTCTTTAATCTTTGCGACGACTTTTGCCTCTTTTCATGATGTGACAGAACCTCAATGTATCGACCTTATGCGAAGCATTCGAGTGAACGGATAAAGAGGAAAGCACCAACTACGAACCGTCTCTTTCGCGATAAAACTTGTTTGCAAATTTCAAATTAAAAAATTCTGATGAACTTGCAAGCCGATCCTGAACATTGAAGCAAACGTGTCACCATAATGTCAACACGAACTCACGAAAATAACAGTTTTGCGGCAATGGAGAGTGCCAGATTGACAGAACGCCTTTTCGGTGAGTGCTTGAGCGTGATATCGATGCATTCAGACAGCGAAGAGACGCCTCTTCAGCGCAAAATGCGACAAGCACGATATCGCAGTTGGCTGATTTCTTACAAAGTCTGGATGGCGACGCTATCTTTAGTCGTCATACAGGCCGTCGCCATTTACTACGCGGCTTTGACGGGTTCGCATACCAGACGCGCTTCCTCTGCACTTTTACAATTGCGACATAAAGAACATTTTTCAGGCAGAAGCCGTCTAGCATGGTGGCGCACACCGCTCTCGGGCTCTTTTTTTACTTCACGAGGTGACGATAGTCAGCAGGCTGGATCTTGGGATGGGGCTGCCGCAAGCGGAGACGTTAAATCGGAGACTCGGGTTTCGTATAAAAATCCTACAGTGTATGGTTGGACACCTGACTTTTATCCCAATCCGCTAGAGAATCCATTAAGGTGTGCCATTTCACATTTAGAGCCCCGAGATAGTCTAAGAGAAGGTCGTCATGGTTTACGGCTCTGCGATCCAGACTGGGTGCTGGGTGGCTTGTATCTTGAAGAAATTGCAATTGCGCTGGAAAACTTCACAGACACCTTTGGGAACGGAGAACGAGCGGTAGTGCCTGAAGTCTCTCGACCTTGGGACGTCGCAATAGGCCCACCTGTACGACGAAGATTGCAGGACAACGTAACAACATTAAGCTATGCATCTGGGGGTGGTAAGCGTTTGCCGCGAGTCGAACTTGCGGTTGCGACTGTCAGGAAGATGGATATATCCGCTGTTCTAAGGGATGGGACTTACTATGCTTATGAGAATGAGCAAGACTTGGTAAATGATGCAGCCCAAGTATTTGCAAGAACTCTACACGATAGTTGGTGGTCGACTAGAGGCGACGGAGGAGGAGAGGCAAAGAACGATTTGGAGAACACCCATGGGCTTCTTATATTTTTGTCAGTTCAGGATCACGTTTGCTTCATTTCTACGAGGAGCAGTATATCGTCAGTACTTCCTTGGTGGCGCCTCGACCACATCGTTGTGAACATGAAGCCTGATTTGAAGAGACGCGACTTTGGAGGGGCTATTCTGCACGCCATCTCCGATCTTACAGACATGCTGAAAGCAGGACCACCAACCTGGTCTGATAGAATCAATGATTTTATTACTCGTTTTGGAGTTGTTATGGCTTTCGCCATCTTCACATTTTTTTCGGAGCGTGGGGTGAATACCGAGATCGAAAAAGAGATGGCGATATGCTGAAGAGCGGAGTCAGTTAAATTCAGTCGATCGAGAAAAGGCCAGGCAACTGCAGCGCGAGTATAAGACAAAGGTTTGTCCCATCTGTCTTGAACTATTTCCTCCGAGGGGAGAGGATTCGGACTTGAAAGCGACAGACGTCCTCAAACGAGTGGATGAATTTAAAAGCGCGAATAGATTCCTCCGTCGTGTTGACACCTACGGAATTCCCCCTCTATGGCGCTGACGGGAAAAATATTAAGCTGCTTCGATGCGGCCACATATTCTGTGAGACCTGCTGGAAAACGTGGGTTCATTCAGGCTGTGGTAATCCATGCAATTGTCCCATGTGCAGACAAGACGTGGGAAAGACACCAAGTCGAAAGAGGCGCCGCTGTGTTGCACAAACTAGCGCTTGCGATTCAATTACTCGGGCAAGCAATAGAACCATTTCGGACCCTTTGGATGTCATGGAAAATACAAATGAACCCCCTGCACTATTAGCAAATAGCACGAGAGGCGCTTTTATAGCCATGAGTGAGTCGTCCCCACTCTTACAAGGATCTACCGGCAATTTAAGCTACACATCATCCACTACATTGTCGACGAGTTAAAGCCCCTTTCACCGCAAGATATTGAAAGTTTGTGGGCAAGATGTATAAGTGCTGTAATTTAACTTGATTATTTGTCAACGTCGACCTGTCATATCATAGAAGAAAGGATGCTCGAGTGCTTGTTGCGCTGTAATACGTCTCGCTGGGTCATATTGCAACATTTTTGACAAAAGATCGACACCATCTGGACCCAAAGAAGGAACTAGAGATGCTAAACCCTGTCGAGGTGGGGGATAGGGTGGCATGTCCGGTGAATAATCCGGTAGATCAACAATTCCTGGATAATCTTGTAAGGAAGGCGTCCCTAACAATCGGAATATACGATCAAGTTGATCCGCTTCGGAAGTCCCCGCTACCAAGGGTCGCCCATTCGCCATTTCTGCAAAGATGCACCCAACACTCCAGATATCGACCGGGGTCGAGTATCTGCGGCTCCCCATTAAAACATCTGGTGCACGATACCATAAAGTAACCACTTCGTGGGTATACGATCGTACAGGGATACCAAAAGCCCTTGCTAAACCGAAATCTGCCAATTTTAGTTGTCCTTCGCGATTAATGAGTAAGTTGGGACTGTTCGCAGGATTATTTACGGAGGCAGAGGGGCGGTTAGCACAAATGAGTACGTAGTCATACATAAACGATCGAGCTGGTACAACTATCTCCGTGGCATTTTCCTTTCAATCAAAACAGCCAAGACTTACGGTTTCAAATCTCTGTGCAATATTCGATGGTGATGACAATGAGCCACGCCGGTCAGCAGCTGATACAAAAAGGACTTGAGAATCGGTAAGCTCAGACCCGTGTCGCATATGTCGAGATACTTTTTCAAATCTTGATCTAGAAACTCAAAGACAAGTGTCAATTTTCTCTCGGTATGAACCACATCATACAGGCGAACAATATTCGGATGCTGAAGTTCTTTCAGTAATGATATTTCTCGAATAGCAGTTGAGGGTATCCCTTCGTCTTCTGCTTCGAGACGAATCTTTTCAAAGCGACAATTTCTCCTGTGACTCTGTCTTTTGCCTTGTAGACCACACCATATGTTCCCTCTCCGGCCTTTTCTAGCCGTTGATATCGTTCCATGATGCTTTGATCTGTTGAACAACTCAAGCAAGTTGACGCGTTTGTGGAGAAGCGGCGCAATAAATGAACGGCGGTTTTCGTCACAGTAGATCAACCCAAACACGCAATAACAAGGGTTGCAGGTTAACTGTAAGGAATCAGGTAGGTCTTTATGATTGAAATAGATTCGCAAGAGAAAATGGTATTGTTATGATCCTGTATCACCGTTGTCATCACCACCGCCATGGTGTGAAATGAAAATGGACATGATACAAAGTATTTATTGAGGTAGGTCCCAAATTCCGAACGTACGAAGGTTGGACCCACATCGAAGTTGGAATCCGGAATTCTTAAACGCTAAACAAATGCTTTTAAGCTCGTGGCAAACACGTGCGAAACACGTGCGATAAAAGAAATTTAAGTGTGCACCTTTTCTTTGACATGCGACGGTCTCATTGCTGATCATGATGTGCCGCCTAATACATCACAACTTGTTCATTCGTCTCAAAACTCAGAACATTGCCAATAGCTTATAGAGAGCGCACGTCCGATCCCTCTATTTAGGCGCCATCAAGATAATCTGCTTTTTGCGGACGAGTTGAAATTTGAGATCGGATTTTTATTTTCCTCCAAGAATCTATCATGAACGCTGCTGCTCTTGCTATAACTCTCGCTTGCTGTCTCTGGACTTTGTCCTTTCTCATCTTTTCGAATGTGACTTTATTTCAGGATTTGGCATTTTATATATTTCTCGACAAAAAGGAGGACTTCCTTTCGTCGCAATTGCATGTCCGTTATTGATAGCTGCATGCAGTATTCTCTTATTGGGAAAGCAAAATGTACCGGATGGAATGGCGTTACACAGGGGAGTTGCCCTTCCGCATCAGATTCCGGCCCGTATTCAAGTTCTAGCACGCTGTACACTCACATGGTTTCATGCCCCTAAGAAAGACCCAAACTTCAATGTGCTGGCATTCGTCTTGGTCTTTTGCCATCCTTTAAATACCTTGCTTCTTCTCTGCATCGGCACTTGAAGGATATTGATTCGACCGATCCGGATGCATTTGGAGCAGCCGTGGCCGAAGCAGCCGATTCTTTTGGGATGGTTGCCGTCATTCTCATGTCCGTTTTCTTACTCATCCCTACGACGAAGCATAGTGCTATTCTGAGTATTATGGGATGGGATCCAGTGAGTGCTGTTCGTCTACACATATGGGCTGGCCGTTTATTGATTTCCGCGGCGGTGATTCATGGTAGTCTCTATATGTATCGATGGAAATATATACAAGAAGCAAGCATTCTTCGTCTCATTGTACCACCGGCGGGTTGTTGGACATTGCGTGATACAGACTTTACGCCGACTTGCCAAAACATTGATTGTACTTGTTACTCTCGGTTTCGAAATTTTACGGGTGTTCTGGCTTCTTCTGCTTTTCTTGCAATCGCTCTGACGAGTCTCAACAATGTGCGCCGCCCTTACTACTCAATCTTTTACCGGATCCACATCATTTCGGGACCACTGGCGTTCTTGATGGTAATCTGCCACTACAAACGTGCCATGCCGTATTTGGCTGGAGGGATATTGTACTATCTGGCGTCCAGTGTCCCTGTTTATTTAGAGAAGTACATGATCCAAAGGCAAGGAGGGACGAGAATTCTTTCGGTGCAACAGATTGTTTCCATGGATGACAGGCGAGCTTGCACTGTCTTGACAATTGAAGCTAGTGATTCAGCGCTATCGCGTTATCGTGCAGGTAAGACTTGTCATTGGAACCATGTTGGCTGCCAAGTGCAGCTCACACGCCACACTGTTGAAAAGGACAATATGTGCGAGTCACAGCTCCGTTAATAGCTCAAGCCATATCGCATCCATTCACTATTAACCCTGTTCCTGGTCAGCCCAACCAATTGTGTATTATTTTTCGGTCGACGGGTAAATTCACTACTCAGTTAGCCAGCTCTCTCCTTGACGGCCGAATACCCACAGCGGACAAGAAAAGAAACGGGCATCCGGGCAGCAAAACGCGACCGTCGTTGACGATCGACGGCTTTTATGGATCATCATGTCGCACTAGCCAGGTGCTGCAACACGATGTTGCCGTTCTTGTGGCGGGAGGGGTTGGTATAACTCCGTTTCTGTCCTTATTGCACAAAGTTTCCGATTCAATGAACCAAAATCGGGGCATAACAAAGAAAGTCGTACTTCACTGGATATGTCGTGAGGAGACTCTATTCAAGTATGTGAAGCAGGTATTCTTTAATCCTCTCCTTGCGCGTGGAGCTTCAGCGGGCGTGTCAATGACTTTGGCGGTGCATCTTACTGGGACAGCAGATTCGGCAGAGTTGAATGACGATCCAGAGGCTATCAGTGATAAGAATGACAGATTTTTGAGTGAAGGGCAGGAATCTGCACTAGGCGGTGCCTTAATGCAAGAGATGGACTGTATAGATGATACAGAGAGCCGTGAAACGATCATGGCAGGAGTACCATTTTCTCCTACGAAGTTTGCACCATTGTCAAAACGCACTTACAAAGGCAACCTACTTCCTTTTATTTCCATTGCCACCAATTCGGTAGCCGGACTGTGGGTCGTCTGGTTCTTTTACAGGCACGTACAGACAGATCAAAGCATCTCGACACGACTTCTCAGTCCTGCGCTCGTCGTAATGCTGGCGCTTGTTACTGCAATCGCGGCGAATCTTGCCAAAAGATATTTTTTCTGGCTTGATTCGGAAGAAGATTTCATGGCAGTTCCTGTAACGTTCACCTCACTTGACAAGCCGAACGATGGAGAATCTTTCGAAATGATTAATAAGCTGCACAATGCACATTCTACTGAGGAATCTTCGATCGACGAAACAGCCTCGGCTTCAACGTCTAACGAAAGGGTGACTTTAGAAGTCAACAAAGGGCGCCCGGACGTGAGGCAATTACTTCGGTGTTTGGATCAAGGGAAGCGCCCAGGCGTGTTTTTATGCGGACCCGAATCACTTGTAGAAAATGTGAAGCTGGTTGTTGGACAAAATTCTGGGTGCACCAACCTACCTCGATGTGGCCCTGAGAAGATTTCTTTACACGAAGAATCCTTTATCTTATAATCGGCCTCATTGCATGGAGTTCGATTTTGACACGCTGCTAATTCTAATAAATCTTGCTTCAGATTATGAGAACTATTGATCAATTATTGCTTTTTTATCATTTGTTTTTGATAGAATGATTTACAATTACGCCGTTAACTCTTCTTGCTCACAAGTTTCTTGTGCTTGTCAAGCTCCTTCTTCAGTTTCTTCGACATACTCTTAGTCACTTCTTTGCCTTCTTCATCATGTGTAGGGAAACCTTCATCATCGAACTTGCTAAACTTTCCACTGTATTCAGGAGCCAGGCGAAAGAAATCCTCGGGGGCTATATTCATTCTAGCTTCTCTCTCGTCTGCGGAGACTACCTTTCTTCCATCATTGACCGGCGCCGACTTCTCGCCTCCGCTTTTGCCTTTATCCTCTTTAAGACTTACTGTCCTATTCAAGACAATCCATCCCATGCGCGTCTTTGAATCAAAAGTTGTGTCAGGATCAACCACGAAGAAACCGAATCGTTCCAGTTGCAACGCCGTGTTGGATTTCCACTTGTCAATTTCGTTTACGTCAATAACCTCAGCTACCGACGGATCGATCAACGCATTCGCAAACACCTGCTCCGAATCTGGGTTGATTTCATCTTCCCAAAGATCGGATGGCTCAGGAACGGTGAAGAGATGATTGTACACTCGGATCTCGCACGGAAAGCTATTCGACGGAACCCACGACAGATAAGTTTTAGGTTTAACACGATCCGGGCTATTATCCAGATGACCTTTCAATTCGACGATCTTGCCGTTCTTCTCAATAACTTCGTCGCATACTAAGTTGCCTCCATAGTACTTGAGACCAACAGCTTTGTTCGGAGCTAATCCAAAATAATCCTTGGAATCTTCAATGCGAAAGTCCGTCGAATCAAGATAGATAACTTCAGTAAGCATGACCGTATGAACCCCTGCTTCCGGGTCTGTGGGACTATTCTGCACTTCGTACACCATGTTTTCGTCGGACTGTTCATTGTAGTTTGTGATTACCACTTTAATCGGATCCAAGGCGGCCATCGCACGACGACTGGTCGCGGCAAGTGCCAATCGCGCCGTCTGTTCCAGTTTTTTACCTCCACAACATTTGCCGATCTTGTCGCCCCAATGTCATCGCAAAAGCTGTTCAAGATGACTGGAGTGTATCCTCGTCGTCGCAAACCGGAGACGGTGGGCATGCGCGGATCATCCCAGCCTCGAACGACACCTGTATCGACCAGCTTGATTAATCGACGCTTCGAAAGCACAGTATACTGCAAGTTGAGACGTGACATTTCGTACACCGCCGGACGGAAGAGATCCAGTGCGTGCAATATCCAGTAGTACGGCTCGCGGCGTGTTTCGAACTCGAGCGTGCAGATACTATAATCGATGTCTTCCAGCGAGTCGCAAATGCCGTGTGTGAAGTCATAGGACGGGTAGATACACCATCCATTACCCGCATGCGGGTGTGGCGTATACTTGATGCGGTAAGCCACCAGATCGTACATATTCGGATTACTCGATTCAAAGTCCATCTTCAATCGCAAGGTGTACTGTCCCTCGGCAAAGAGACCCATCTTCATCTTTTCCAGTAACTCCAAGTTTCTTTCCACACTCGTGTTGCGGTTCCGACCCGGCAAAATATCCGGATCCGTAATTGGAGCTTCCACGTCCGGATCGAGTCCCCGGGCCCGCGCATGCGCTCTCTTCATCGCGAGCTCGCGTTGCGCCTCCATCTCGGCCTTGGTCATGTCACACACGTAGGCGAGTTCCTTTTTGACGAGTTCCACCGCAAAATCGTAGAGTTTTCCGAAATTATCGGACGAATAGGTCGTCCGTTCCGGTTTCCATCCGAGCCACTCAAGATCGCGTCTGAGCGAATCAATGTACTCGGCCGTTTCGGCATCGGGATTCGTATCGTCGTAACGAAAGATGGTACGACGATGTTCCGGAGGCACATTTAACTTCTGGAAAGCCAAACTAAAGTTCATGTTCATACTTTTGGCGTGACCGATGTGCAAATAACCATTCGGTTCGGGAGGAAAACGCGTACGACAAATCGGCCCATTTCTCGCCTTGTGAGCGGCCATGGTCTCGGGGGGATTGTTGGCCCATTCCAACTCGCGGGCGTTCAAGGCAGTGCTATTGTATTCTTCTGACATCTTGATGCTTCTTGATAATGTTATTTAAAAATAGATAACTTGTACGTAAGGTTTGTTTCGCTTGGCAAAGATAAGCAAAATTCACAATGATAAACGCCTTTGTGGTTGCTGTTGCGTCGTTTGTGGGGAGAATTTTGGCAGAGAATTTTTCACGAACGTTCACTCTAGAATCTATAGTACATATGGTTTAAAATGGCACAGTTGACGAATTACTGGTATTTCATCACGTAGGTTTGTCAAAGGTTTGACGATAGAAAAATAAAACCCGGATGTTCGCCTTCTGCGCAAAAAAAACGAAGGCACCCATAAAATAATAATAATGCAGTCACCGAGCGTTTGGGACGACGAGAGGCTAGAAAGCCATGTAGAAAATCGATAAAAGAATAAAGAAGGATTTCTTTTCATATTTTGGTGATAAGCATGGCAATACCAATTCGACGCCGCAAGGCGGAAAGTATCATCAATCGCTTACAAACTGCCTTCGTTCTATTGGCCCTCGGCTGTATTCTTTGCATAGTCTTTATCGACCACCTGACAAGCGACTACACTTTACTCCGTCGCTCATCTTTGCGTCAAAAAAAGAGGGAAAGGCTCTTTTTCGACACCAATTCATTTGTTATCCACGCCCGAGCACGTCCGGTACATTCAAACAGATGTGCGGGGAAATTTGGGGCCACCAGAAGTGATGCTCAATAACGGAACAAATTGGCTACAGGATCGATGGCAAGCAGCCAGTGACATGCATGGAACAGAAATCAAAGGTCAACACTGGGTCGTCATGCAGTTTCGACAAAGTGTGCGTGTAACGGATATTCTTTTGGATTGGGAAACCGCCTATTCCGATGACTACCTGATACGGGGTCAAACACTTGCAAATGTATCAGTCTGGACACTCGATTCGAAAGTCAAATCATTTCTACAACGCCATCGAACTGTACACGAAACGGGTGTTTCTCCTGGAGTCAAAAATCAAAAGCTTCCTCTCCACATTGTACATTCTTATCAGCACTTGAAAACAACCGAACCTATCCAACAGCTGCACATTCTGATCAGAAGCCCCTTTCACCGCGGCTGGGGTGTGTCACTATGGAGCGTTCAGGTCTTCGGATATTCGGTTGCGCCACCTTAAAGTTCCCACCGCATTTCACCGGTTTCTTCATTCCAGTAAAAGACTTTACCGGTGTCCGGGTCAATCGTTTCGCACCAAGGGCTAGTACTCTCGTCTTGGTTGCTATCAGACACGGCTGTGTTATTGTTTTCTTCCTTATTCACATTTTCTAGCATGCCATTCATCAAGTCACCAAAAGCAATGGCTTTTCCATCGTCTCTTGGAGGTCGCGGCCTCTGCTGTACGGGTGGATTGTAACTTCGTAAGTTGGGATTCGTCCAATACTGCCGTCGCTGCGGTCGACCGGGTTCATTCTTCGTAGAAGCTATCAACAACTCCGCTTGACAAACTTGGCACAGCTGCCCTTGTGACGCTGCCGCTTGGGAAGTCATAAGGCACTTACATCGGCGACATTTGAGTTGCGTCGGTTGCTTCTCTTCGGCTGCTTCCAAAGCTTTGATATAGTCCTCCAAGCCTTTTATTAATTTTAGTCGATTCGCTTCTCTTCGTTGATCTTGTAGCTCTTTTTGTCTCAGGCGTGCGGGTGACAGCTCTCCAAACTCTCGCTCCTTTTGTTCGAGATCCTCCTTCTCTTTCTCTTTCGTTTTAAAAAAGTCCGGCTCTTGAGAAAAGACAGCACGATAAAGTTCGTCATCATATACACCGGTCGGATCGAATTCGAGTGTTGATTTACTCCAAGCCTCGATCAATTCTTTGCCTTGCGCCATGTCAGTGGGAGAAATGACTTCCCACGGCGAATCCGGAGCGTCTTGCTGTATTATCTCAGATAGTGCCGCAAATACCTGTTGTTGCTGATCGTTATCCCAACTGTCTGACTTGTTTCTGCGACGTGACTTATATTCTCTTCCGCTTCGATCTCCGTAAAAGTATTCAGGTTGTCGAGGGTTATACGGAAGTGCGGATAGCTGAGAATTAAAACCAGATCGCATCGAACTTGCTTGTAAGCTATCACTATTCTTATTGTCATTGTCACGCACTGTAGAATTTGCGCTTGGGTTGCCATTTAGCGAAAAGGAAACGTCTTCATCTGGACTGCGACTGTTGGCCCAGGAGGGCGACGCTTTTGATGCTATTGTTCTCGAATGAAAGGCAGCCACCCAAGCGGCTGAATTCACCCAATGAAAAATGAACGAGAGGACAACAAAGCTAAATTTTAATTTCCTATTGTTTCTCATGATTTGCTTCAAATGAATGCTGCCGCTGTTACGCTGCAATCTGCCATCGTCCAACGTTCATGGCAGGCATGCATTCCGATGATTCACTTTCACTTATCCAGAAAATCTGGGCGTTTAATATTTTGTCGTCTTCAGAAAATCTGGGCGCATGATATTTTGTCGTATCCAGAAAATCTGGGCGCATGATATTTTGTCGTATCCAGAAAATCTGGGGGTTCGATATTGTGACGTATCCAGAAAATGGCTTTTTATATTTTGTCGTGTCCAGAAAATCTGGGCGTTTGATATTGTGACGTATCCAGAAAATCTGGGCGTTTGATATTTTGACACATCCATAAAATCTGGGCGTTTTAAATTTTTGACACATCCATAAAATCCATTTTGAGGTATCCAGAAAATCTGGGCGTTTGATATTTTTACTTGTCCAGAAAATCGGGATATTGCCGACTTGCAGGTTCCGCCCACGACTGTTTATTGTTTTTTGATGTTGTTGATGTCCTCAAAATAAGTTTGGCTATTCAACATAGAACACGGTAGAAACCTGGCTTCAGCTTTACAGATTCGCACCTGTTAAATGGATCTAGCATGTCGAAGTAACTCGTATTTCACACTCATTGATTTCTTGCTGCTACTTTTCGTGAAAAATGTATGTTAAATCTTTTAGGCTCATTTCAATCGGCAGATTGTCAAAGGAATAATAAGAAAGATCAAACATTATTGATTAGCCCAAAATCGAAGAGTGATTGACGCCAGGAAATGAACGCATACTTTGAAAAGATTTTCCCCAGACCAACCAAGAATCAAAAACTATACGTGTACATCCTGTCGAAATGACAATTCCACCTCTTCCGAGTCGAACGTATGCGCTAGCTCCATCATTCGATTATCCCATTCTTCACCGTCACAATCATATGGGTCAATGACGAAATCGCGTCTACAACAAGGACAAAGTGGCCCCTCGCGCTGTTTCATGAGCCAAGCTTCTATGCACTCTGCGTGAAAGACATGTTCGCAAGATGCATTTGAAGACCAAACGACATCTGTTCCAACCTCATAGTCGCATAAGCAAATGGCACACACTCCTGGAACTAAGCGAGTTCCTTTCTTTTCAACGTAAAGTCCAGGGAGCGGAACGCGGATCATCGAAGAGCCATCTTCACAAGTAAGTTCCCTATTGTCAACACCATCGTTATCCCCATTCTCTAAATCTCTTTTATTGTAATCGTTTGCGTCGGCAGTATCTTTCTCGTTTTGTACATCCGTCGTTATACATTCGTTGCTGGTTGTGTCGACTTGACCGACGAAATGTTCATCTTGCAAAGTCTGTCAGAGAAACGTTAGCATACCTGAGGTCTTCGATTGAAAAAGTACTGAAGAACTTGAAAGGCACGTACCAATCGAAACGAACGAAAAAGCTGAGATATTCGAGCTCTCCTTTCGTCTAAATACTTGCGTCGCGCTGCCCGATTCTCTTCTCGATTCTGGTGCGACTCTTGGAGAGCAGCAATAATTCCTGCTTCTTCCAGCCGTCGTAGATGCTGATGATGCCGATATTCTATTTGTAATCGAATAAAGTAAACCATGGGTGTGACGCAACATATTGCTAAAACGCAAACATAGAGAGCCAAAGAATGGTTTGGCCCTCATCGAATCTGTCGAGTTCTCGCGGTCCAAAATCAAACGGCGTTTTCTCAATAGAAATCGCCATAGTGAGAGATGAACAGGAGACGAATATACGATTGCTATACGGTTAGACGAAGATCGAACAGAGAAGGTACCAGTACCAGTGTCACTTGTTCAAAAAGAATGACAATCCGTCTCCAATGTCATTCATTTTCGTAAGGCTTCGAGTTCGAGGAGTGTTCTCGGTCAGCTGCCGCAGAAGCAGAACGTAACCAAAAAAACGCCAATCGCCAAATGCCAAGTACCAGTGCGTCACTTATAATTATATACGGAGTATATCGCACCGGTTATTTTACAGACTGCACACTGCACGACATAAAGCAGTGTCTGACGGGTAATGCGCACTTTCTACCAGTACATTTGCGACTCGCATCCAGCATGGGCGAAGAAGGAGAAGCGGAAGGGGAAGTCCATCGTCTCCATGGTACGGTATGGTACCGTACCGGTACCAAGGTATCTTGTATCATGTGCTAATTACTATAAGAAATATTGTGTAGGGTAGTTTGTTGAGGTGGATCTTGCGTTCGTATCTTCCAATGGTGTCACGCGTGTACACCGATGCCGATTCAAACAGAAGGTGTCAATGAAGTGAGAAGCGCACTTCCTTCATTTGAATCTCAATTGCCAATTGCTTATTACAGTTAAACACCATGAAGTTGACTTCCATCCTCGTTATTGCTAGCTCTTTCCTTGCCGTCAGTGCTTTCGGCGTCTCACCGAAGCCTGCGCTCACCAAGCCTTCCACTACCAGCGTAGGCTTTCTCAAAGACAAAGCTGTCACAAGCTCGCTCTTCCGAGATCAGTCAAAGGTCCGAGGAGGTGCGGTGCCTGGATGGGCTGCCTACAATGAGGCCCTTGATAAGAAGCCCTTGATTACCAAGGCTATGACTTCCTTGGTAGGATGGGCCCTTGGCGATTTGCTTGCTCAGGTATGGCTCTTTTGTGTGTTCGCTTTGTGTAAAATAGGGCAAATGAGATCATTGCCAGCAAAGTCGAATTCGCCTTTTTGCATCAGGTTGATTGACTCACTCCTCGCATTCGTCTCGACAGATTTTCATCAGCGGTGGACCATTCGATATGAAGCGATTCATCACACTGAGTGTCTTTGGTTTCATTTACCACGGACCCTCTGGTCACTTTTTTCTACAACTGGCTTGATAAGCAGATTGAAGGAAAGGAAGCCCAACACGTCGCGTTGAAGGTTGGAATTGATCAACTCATTTGGTGCCCTATTTTCATGACTGTCTTCTTCACGTACTTGGGGTTGGTGAACGGCGATTCAGTCGCTGTCATTGTTGACAAAGTCAAAAGTGATCTCTTCACAGCCTGCCAAGGATCGTGGAAAGTATGGCCGATTGTTCATGCCGTCAACTTCAAGTTCATCTCCACCAAGCACCGCCTCGTCTTTATCAATGCCGTGCAGATTGCTTTCAACATGTTCCTCTCAATCATTGGAAGCAAATAAATATGCGTCTGTCATTGGGCTATCTTTATTCTGATTTAACTAGTGAATTCTAATATAGATACTCCTCGTTGTTGACATTTAATAACTAGGTCTAGTCTTCAAATAAACTGCTATTCATCGGTAGCCGAAACTAGTTTCTACAAGAATCTATCTACATGTTTAATGTGCATTAGGATATTTAGCAAAGATAAGGCAACAAGCAAGTCTCATTCTTGCACGTCCATGTCGGTCTCTTTTTCGAACGAATCTTGTGATAGCTGATCGAGAATGCTCTTTATTCGAGAACCACCAGCGCTGTACAAAGGCTGAAAACCAGCTGTTGCACGCGAATTCGCCGGTCGAGTGTTTTCAATACTGCTGTCACTCGAGGACTCATCGTGAATCGACAATCTCTGCTTTCGCTCGGGACGAGCGGGCAGTTTGAAACAATCTTCATCGGCAGACGATAATGAGCTGTCACTGGGAGGAGGAAGTGACTTCTTCGGGACCTTTTTGGGTGGATTGCCGAGATCATCTTCGTCACTGGACGACAATAGGACGTCTTTGTCAAGGTTGAAAGAATTTTCTTTTTTCCGAGGTTTCGCTGCATTTAGCTTTGGAGCTGAAGCTGTAAAATTTTGCTCCGCGTACTGATTTATTTTATCAAGCAAATTATCCGGATTCTTTCGCGCCACCAGTTTGACATCGGCTTCATGTATCGTCTTACGGCCCGCATGCGTTGCGAATGCATCCAAATCGTTCCTCAAAGAGGTTGTCGCGTACAAGTAAGTCAACTCAGACAAAGCACGAACGGCTTGCGGTGTGATTTTCGTTTTCGTATGAGCTCCTTCTTGCGCGCAAATTTGTATGACGGCGAATTGAATGGCCGCTCGGATCTCGCTTTCCTCTTCATGATCAGCCATAGTGCTTGAGACGCGGCTTATCACTATTATTATTGCAGAGATTCAGATAAACTAGCAGAGATTAAAAGGCATTTGACATCATCATTGATTGCTAAATGATTGCCATTTGTTTTTGAATACTGGTAATAAGAGCCGCGAAAAATGCATGGTTTTCTCCTGCGTCTTACCGGCAAAGCGCACTATGGAATGATTTGAATTCAATATCTATTTATACTGCTACTAAAAGATACCCGTGCGATGCAGAGCAGATTTTGGAATGATGGGGAAACGAATGGCGGCAAATTTCGAATTATTTGAAAGAAACAATGCTGGCGCATTTCTACGAAGAAAAAGTACAAGTAGTAGTACCTGGTACCGTACCACAGCCAAGTTGGGCGACAAACCTGCGCACAATTTTTTTTGCAAGACGGCGGCGCACCTGCTTGCTGCAGTCACATCACACGGCATTCTTTAGAAGACAACATATGTTTTAGAAATTCATTCCTTTGACTGCAATGAGCTCGGCAACTCCAAAAGCTGACAAGGTCATCGTCGTTGACGATAGTCCGGATAGGACACCAACTGGGACGAGTACAGCGGGTCATTTGTTATCGAACCCTTATTATTTGTCGACCCGTCCCACCCCTACCTCTAGTTCGGTGAAAACACCTATCTTCAACCCTTATCAAAAGAGCTCTTGTCAAAAGAAGAAGCCCGCTAATAATCCCTACACTGCAGTCGACAAAGACGGAAAACGGAAATTCATTGGCGGCTCAGAACAAGCACGGCGCAACGCGCAAAACAAAAAAGAAAAAAAGGCACGCCCATTACAACACCGATCGACCAAGAGCGGTTAAACGAAGAGCTTCCTCGCACTATGAACTCGCTAGAACGATTTTACGGCGCGCTATTACGTTCAGAACCTAAGGCGTTCCTCGACGCAGCGAACTCATCGTCAAACGCTTGGCTGGCGCTTTGGGAGACCATTTGCAAACGAGTTGGTCTCCAGCCATTTCACAAACCACTGTCATCCACATACGAAGTCCCAAAACTGCATTTTGATTTACGCGCCGCACTAGTACTTGAAGAAGCGCGAAACGCCATTTCTACGGAACTGGAACGCGTGTGGAAGAGTAACGGAAAGCAAATCAACAAAGCCAAGACGATGTATCTCCGATCACATCTTGTAGAGATGATTCCGGCCAGTCAACACTCAAAAATCACTTTTATGAACCACAAGGACTTTACAAAGATCAACTCTATGAGATTCGCCCTGGAAGTGTATTCCAGTGCATCCCTCGTGACAGAGACGTGAACATTCACAATGTCATACTTGGTGTTGTCACGTCGGGGAACCGAGAAGAGCTGGAGATGCACAAACGGTTTCAGGTCCTCGTCCTCCGCAATCTACCACCTCAAGCCGAAGACACTGAGTGGACCGTCTTGCCAATCACAACACTCATCACAGAACTGCGCTGCTTCGAAGCCTTGACCAGCACTGCCGTTGCCCGAGTTGGTTTTGTCAACAGTATATTGGGTGGGAAAACTCCGCGCCACACACGCTTCGACAGCGTTGGTGAAATCCTCGAAGATAAAAAAGTCCGATAACAAAGAGAATACTATCCTTCAATACTACAAGAAAGAGAATCCCAAAAAGGTAATTCCATGTTCAAAATTCCTCTTCTCAATCCAACCCAAGAGAAAGCAGCATCTACCTTTCTCGACGCCGATCCGAATACTTTAAATTTAATACAAGGTCCACCAGGTGAGGTAGGGAAGGTCGGTCCTGCACTGATCATTAAAGTGTTCTTACTTTTGAGTGCCTTAGGGACCGGGAAAACGACGCTTTTAGTGTCAATCATCTGTAGGTATTATCTAAAGGGCTGAAGGCGAAAACGCCTCCTAAGCTACTTGTGTGCGCGCCTACGAACAAAGCTGTTACTGTTCTCGCAGCAAGATTTTTGAAAGCTATGGATCAAGATCGCTGTAATTGCAATGTTTTGCTCGTAGGCGACGCGGACAAGCTTTTAGCGGATAGCAGCAAGTCTCATCGGAAGAAAGGCAACCAACGCCCTCCACCAGATACAATGGAAAACGAACGTTCAATGGAGTCTATTTTTCTCTATACCTGGATTCAGAGTATCATTCGTGGCTACCAGAAGATCCAGAGCTATTTTGTCCCGGGTTCGGATGCCCGCGGATTTTCGATAGAAGATCTCTACATCATGTCACAACGTCTCGGCAAAGGTTGTCAAACAGCCTCCCAGATTTACCCAAGGAAATCAAAGAGTTAACCGAAAAGCTTACCGACAGGCTCAAAACAGTCAAGTTTGGCGGGCCTGAACACGGCATCGGCGCACTCCTTGAAAATCTTGTGAAAGTTCTGAAGACGTTTGAAAAGGAATCTATCTGGGGTAGATTGGTGAATTCTGCCGATGTAATTTTTTGTACGTTAGCTGCAGCTGGTGGTTCTGTCTTTCGGCAGTCTATGTTGCAGGTGACGGATCTCATTGTCGATGAAGCAGCTGCAGCCACTGAACCACAAAGTACGTTATCTCCAGCTGCGACTCTACTTTGCACGTGTCATCCTCTCACGTTTGTTCGTCAGTATACATACCCTTTCAACTGCGTCCATCTAGACTACTGGCTGTCGGAGACCCTTTGCAGCTACCGGCAACTGTTCTAAGTCGATACGCAACTGATCGTGGATTAACCAAAAGTCTTCATGAACGATTGATGTACGAATGCAACTACGAGCATATCATTCTCGATGTCCAGTACCGAATGAGCCCTTCCATATCCGTCTTCCCTTCCCGGCGATTCTATGAAAACAGGATTGCCGATGGCGACAATGTTTCGTCATCGTCTTACACTAATGGCCCATGTTTAAAAAGTCGACAGCCGTACACGTTCTTGCAAGTGAATGGCATGGAAGAGCAGATGCACGGTGGCTCTCATCGTAACATGGCTGAAGTGAAAGTAGTGATTGAGCTCTTAAAGCAGCTGCGTTCCCTTAAAGAGGCAACGGACCCACAATGGTTTTCATCGGATCGCGTTCGTATCATTACATTTTACCAAGCTCAAGTGACGGCAATCACGAGTGCTCTCATGAAAGAAGGATTAGCGAAGAAAGTTGTTGTTGCGACAGTCGATTCTTCCCAAGGATGCGAGGCGGATATTGTGATTGTCTCGTTTGTCCGCAGCCCTCCCAACTCCAAGGCCATTTTGAACCAACAAGACGCAGGCTTTCTAACTGACGATCGCCGAATGAATGTAGCCTTGACTCGAGCACGATACCAACTTTTATGTGTAGGGAATGCGAGTGCTCTCGGAAGGATGCAGGGAGCCGAGACGTTGCTGCAACTGGTGGAAGATGCTCAAAAGCGAGGGGTAGTTGAGGTTCAAGGTAGACAACAGACCAATGCTCAACTGGAGATGTTCTACGGCTAGAATAATCAAGGGTCTAGAAAATATTAGTAGTCTCATCCTGGTTTGGGAAAATTTGATAATTCATGACTGAGATGTATAGTATTGGTAAAGTTGAGAAAACCCTTTCGGTGATGGTAAATACCGAAATTACAGATATCAATAACTTTTTAACATGAAGGAACGACGCGTTCATTGCCGATAATGCTACCAATGGCTTGAAGGAGATACAAGCAAATGTAGCTCAACAAAATAGGAGAAACGGTATGCAGTCTGGCTCGGAAGAATGATGATTCATGACTGAATGCAGTCGTGGAGAAAGGTCGCCTACACTTAGAGTATACAATAAACACTGATTTGGTTGAGATACACTAGTCCAGCTGTGAGATTTGAGCAATTGTATCTCAACAAATGAGACTTATGGGGGAGAAAGACCGAGATTAGCTTCTTTGGCTTAATTTTGTTCACGGATTAATCGTGACTCACCGTAAGCTAGCTCGCCGCGCCGCGTTCGCGGAAGTTGGGAAGGTCATTACCGGAGTAGCAGGTAAAGTTCACCCTTAGTACACAACTATTACGTAGTACGTCAACGACAAATTCCCCGATGAGAGATCGGAGCAACAAAATTTCGATCGTGTCTGCTTTTTCTTCGGTGTGCCTCGTCTCCTCACAATGCCTTCTTTGGCATTTCACTTTCGGCCAACAAATTCAAAGCAAACGAACTAGGGTCAACGCCAAGAGAGAGGCCAAAAGGAGCGGAAAATAATTCCAAAGCGAAAAGACGCTGGCATGAAAATGAAAATGATGATGGTTCGCTATTTGATCCTCATTATTTTGGGATTTATAAGGAGGATTGAGGGTGATCTTGAAGTCGAGCCACGTATAATCGGTGGAATAACAGCCCAGCCAGGAGAATTCCCTTTCTTTGTGGCTGGGACCTCAAATAAACTTTGCGGTGGTACTTTGATATGGCCGGATGTACGTTATCAAGTATCATCTCGGTTTAGAGACTCTTTTTCAATCTCACCTGTGATCGCTTTGCTTCAGATTGTTCTCACTGCTGCGCACTGTAAACGAGCCTACCAAGTTGATGTAATTATCGGATCATCCGATGTGTTTGGCCGAGATGGAGCTGAAAGAATATTGATTGATTTTCTTAACGCCCACGAGGATTATGTTCCGGGCCCGGAGAGCAATGACATAATGTTGGTCAAGCTGCAACAGCCAAGTGTGAATCCTTTCATCTCGCTAAATTATGATCCAAATTCTCCTTACGATAACGAAATGGTGACCACGATGGGCTTCGGGGTGACACAAGAAAATGGGAATATATCCTCTTCACTGCAAAGAGTTGATTTGCTTGTGATGAACACAGAAGACTGTAAAGAACGATTAGGTAATGTGGTGAATTTGGAATCACATATTTGTGCAGGTATCCCAGAGGGAGGGAGAGATTCATGGTGAGTGCGTTCTTTAGGTGACTTTTTCGACTTTGTTTGACGTTTTCCTGACAATTTCGATTGCTAGTGATGGGGATTCTGGCGGTCCGCTTCTCCCTGCAGGCAGCTATGATACGGTGTATGGTATTACTTCCTTTGGTGCTGGATGTGCCCGCCCTAATACACCAGCAGCCTACACTCGAGTGAGTTATTACAAGGATTGGATAGAAAATTTCATTTGCCTGAATTCAGCTTCCCCGCCGGCATCTTGCTGGGGCGAGAATACGTTATCGCCTACCCCTCTTCCTACGCCTTTTCCGACTGTTACCCCGACAAAAATAACAACCCCTCCAACTGTGGCACCAACAAACACTCCTGTATTGACACACGAGCCGACACTCTTTCCGTCTATTTCGCGTGTTCCAAAACAAACATCTACCACGTCGGGGGAGCCACCCAAAGAACAGCCAGTAAATGCACCACCGACTGATCCAAAGACTTCGCAACAAGATGGGGCTCAAACAATGGCACCGACATTCTTTCTGGCAGGAATACAGATATCTGGCAGCTATGCTTATTCACCGGTAGCCATCATTTGGCTTTCTTACGGAATCCTTCTTCTGTTATAAGGCACATTAATAAAGATAACTAGATCTGTTCAGTCGAAAGAACTGTGTAAACGTCGTAAACCGTTCATAGTGCTCTAAAAAAGTCTAGCGCTTGAGACGAGTCGATCACAACGACTGAACAAACGCCACTAGGTCATCCGTTGCCGCTTTGTGATATTTCATCACCAGGTCACCTTGTTTTCGGTCGACGGCCGCCTGTATTGCGTAAAGGTTGGATTTCAGCTTTTTCACATTTAGTTTCGCAACATCGGAATTGTCCGAACTCTCTGCTAACTGCCCCAGAGTACGGATAAGATCGCCACAAGGCCCCGTTAAGATCCCTGTTACTTGACTCCACTTTTTAGCCTCGACTAGTTCAGGAATATCAGCAAAGGAGGATGACGCTTTTTCAATGCGATCGAGCCAAACTTGATCATCGGTACCTTGATACAATTTGTTGTCTGGATCTTCATAGACCAGACACTCTCGATTTCCTAAACTTTCTACCATACATTTCTTTGTGCTGCGATCCGTAATCGCTTCCAGAGGATTGGGTAACTGTATGTTGGCTTCTGCGCCAGCAAAGGCGGCCTCCGGGAAAATTATAGCCGACGGCAGAACCCCAGCCGCCCACAATTGTCCTAACAATGCATAACCAGCTTCTCGACGATCCATCATGAGATCATCACTTGTCGCTTCCTCAGAACAGGGATGTTTACATCGATCGGATGGCGATTCAAGCCATCGAAACGCACGATTAGGGGAGGCGCTGAAGAAGTCTTGTTGGCACCCAAGATTGTTGAAACGCGGATGCAACGTTCACAAACAATAGCGCGGCTGCAATTCGCTGTGGTGTAACTTTTAGGCGTGGGGTGTCCATTTGCTAGTTTCTACTTGCTCCAAGATAATAAATGTGTTGGAGATTGCTGATCGGTGATGCTTTTTATAGTCTTTAAACTATTAAGTGGGATGTTGAGGAGATCTTTCTCGCATATTCTTTTTTTTTTGTAGTTTTATCAATCGCGTGTCGATTTTGCCAAGAACAATTCTCGTGACTGAAACGCAGTCATGAGCTATCCCTATGACAGAACCCGATGACGATCTATCGCTCGACGCTGTCTAGCTAAGATTGTCAGGTCACTGGGGTGGTGAGCAAGGGGGCTGTCATCTGATTCAGACAAAATATAAGTACCGGTACTGGTACCTGGTATCGAGCACACGGTAAAAGAGTGCATTCTGCAGCCCACTTTGAATCTGCCAGCGGACGAATGGGCAACACTTGGGCTAAACATGATACCGAGCACTAGGATGATTGGTTACGACCGACTCCAGACAAGTCTAGCGTTATTGCTTTCGCATTTGTTTTGTAGGCAATTTCGGAACGAACCAAATAAAATTTCCGTCGCGGGGAACCCAACAGGCCAAATTCATTGCGCCATTTTTAAAATAAAGTATCCGCAAGTGAAGTGATAAACACAGAACAACTGGTGCTGTCCAATTTTAGTATTATCCGGTGATACTTATCTGAATCGGATCGGTCCCAGGTTTCTTGGGATAAGGATCAAGACCCAACCAGAACAACTGAGCAACTAGTTCTCCCAGATCGAGGGGTCCATCTGTGGCATAGATGGCTTCGTCTTCCATCAAGACATCTTCCTCATCTTGAATATCAATTTGCAGCAACCGCTGCAACTCTGCTACATCCATAGCATCAAAATTTTGTGCTCTACTTTGTTTCTTCTTGTTATTGCTCTGTTTACCACCAAACTGGTCTTCTAGTTGTTGCTGTTGTAAAGCCAGCAACGAGAGGGGGACAACGGGTCGGACAATGGCAAAAGGGGAAGCTCAATGTCTTCGGTGAAATCATCGTTCGTTCGGACGCATTTGCGGGTCAGTGTTGCTTTCATCGTGCCTTCAACTTGGACACCCTCTTGCGCCATTTCCCAATTCACCGATAGATCGGCTTGCAGCGAAGCGAGAGACGGTAGCGCGAATCGCTTGGCTAAAGCATCGCATTCTTGCTCCGTAGCAACAATTTCGGTTTGATAACCACGTTGTCGAGTCGCTTTCTTTAGTATTCTCTCCAAATCGACGGTACGAGAGAATTCGTTCGGAGGAAGAGCCACATGCAATTGAGACGTCGATATTCGAGATAGTTGTCGTTGAGAAGTAGGAGCGACGGTGAAAGAGAAAGAAGTCTTCACCAAGAAGAACTTCAAGATCAAAATTGTCAAGCAGGAACGCATGATAGTTTCGATGAACCGCGGTTACAATGTCACTCTAGTTGAGTAAGCAAAACGAAATGCAAAAGAACGCAGGGACGGGCCTGAGTAACCGCGAGTACAATGGCAGGTAATGCTGGCTTATATCTTCGATCTTCGCGATGCTGTTATTATTTGTCGCTCACCTTGACGAATAATTGATTTGTAGAAAAAAAAAAGTGGGGGATTATTATTGATAAAATGATGGTGTGCGGCGCGTTGCTGTTTTTCTTTTGCGCGCAGAAAAGAAAGTGGGACAGACGTACAGAATGTTGTATCGGATAGGTACTAAAGCTACTTAAAACTCTATAGTATTAGAGGTAAAGCTTGCTACGCAAGATTTTCTCCCCCTCCATCCGAGGTTCTGGTATTTTTTGCACACGTTTCGACTTGGACATTCGTCACTCTCACATCATCATTCATCATAACAGCTAACTCTTTAATCGATTACCATTGATAAAGCACACCTCACATGCGTCTCATTCAATCAGCAACATTGTTGCTCCTGACGCCAACGGTTCTGGGCTTCGTGATTCATGGAGCTGCTCGTTCAAGATATGCCCTGCGGATTGCAGAGGTCTCTGAACAAGTCCGTTTGAATGACCATGTAGCAAGTGCACTCAAGAAACCGAGCAAAACCTTGGCCGTCGTCTTGGAGGTGCTCAGTGTCGACGAATCCCGATCGATGCAATTGAGAAAGCTGAAAGCAAATGCGCTCGTTACATCGGACATCGATGTTGCCAAATTGTGCGTGAACGAACAAGCTACCGCGAAAGGAAACTTTCCGGGGCCTTGTCCAGTTTTGTACACTGGTAGTGATTTTCAAGAGGCACGAGCTGCAGGAGTCGATTCGGTGGTTGTATCGCCTGGTGATTGCGAGCCTGGGGCAGACGTCATTTATCGAGTCAAATCGTTGGAGGAGCTTCACCGAGTTTCGGACCACGGAGCCTTTTGGGTCGATGTCGATAATGAGTTATCTTCTGTGCAAACGCTTATTGAAGCTATTCCTGACTCTGCTGTTGTGCTTGCGAGCTTACAAAGTATGCAGGAGAATAACAACGAAATCAAATTAGCTCGCGAGCTGAAATCTCTAGGAGTATCTGCGATTGTTTTTCAGAAAGCAGTTGTCGGTGATGGAGAAGATCTTGAGTACGCCAGCTTTGCTGTTGATAGCATTACAAAAAAGAAGTCTTCGACATTCAATATGACCGGCTTAACTGGTTCGACAAATGGCCATTTTGGTGGGGTAGCGTCCTCGCAGCCGAGAACATGGTTGCGCGTGACCAGACGAACGTAGAGCAGTCAGCGCAAATTTTAGAAAGAATATAGGTGCAGTAAAAATGCACGGCGCGCTTTCAATAGATAAAATATCTTGTTTATATTCGAGACGAAACGTAGGCACGGCGTACGCGCCCGTAACTCGATAGAGTCCGACTTACCGATAATCTTTCGCCTGTACACTTAGCAGACTAGCATGCCCTTGCTCCAGGTGCAATTATCTTTAACAGCAATTTCATTTCACGCTCCAAAGTATTCGGAAACATTAGTACACACGACTGCATTTTGCACTTAAGCTCAATTTTATTCACTACGTTGAAGTTATCCTTTATCACCTTTCGAATTACAAGAATTGATCCTTTATTTAAGGCGGAAAAAGCTGCGAATTCTAGGATTTCACAACACTACACCCCCATTGTTATACCAAGTATCAATACAACCACGAATACATTTGTGAGAGAATGAAAATGGCAATGGAAAAATCAGTCCGAATGCCAAAATTGCACTTTGACTATGGGAAATTAGGGAATAAAATTATATTTCCAGGTACACGTACAAAGTAGGATATCTTTTCATTGTGGTCATGAAACGTGGTGCTGCTTACCGGTACCCGGTACTGGTACCGATACTGGTACAAGTATTAGTGGCAAATAATGAATAACGATAACTAATGTTTCACACCGATCTTCCATTTGAAGTATTTCTTGTGATAACAAGCAAGCTCGATGTAATTTGCATGAAAAATATCTTTACAATTCTGCATCTGATAATATCACTCGTCCAACGCTCTGCTTCAGCTTGGTGTGTGCCGAAAACGACGCATCGATTCTTTAGTCGTCCGTTGGCTGTCATGATGACCTCTGACGAAAGCTTGAGTGCCTTTCTAAAAAAGCGCCGTGACAGGCCGACAAATCACTTGGTCATCGGCAATAAAGCTGGGGATGCTGACAGTATCGTTTCGGCGCTAGCCGCCGCATATCTTGACGATGCTACTCCTGTTGTATCGATCCGTCAAAAGGATCTCCGAACACAACGTCCGGAGACCATGCTACTTTTCAAAATGGCTGGTCTGGAAATCTCGGATCTATGGTTTGCGGATCAGCTTGATTTTCTAGCAGCTGAACCGGTATCCGTGACGCTCGTTGATCACAATCGTTTAGATGCACCTGTACTAGAGCAAGGTAGCCATGTTGTGAAAACGATTTACGATCATCACATGGACGAAGGTCATCACAAAGACAGCGCAACAATACGAAACATAGCCTTTAGTGATAAGGGCGAACCGACTGTCGCGAGCACTTGCACGCTCATGGTAGAAAGAATGGAGAGGACGAAATGGCCAGCCGATTTATCGTTGTTACTACTTGGAGTCATTCTGATCGATTCCGTCAATATGTCACCTAATGCCGGCAAAGTCACACCAAGAGACGAAGCAGCAGTAGAAAAACTTCTAAAGGCGACAAACTGGCAGGAGCTGAATCTGGATGCTAGCATTTGCATAGATAGCCCCGCACAACCGAGTACATCTCATCTTTTTAATGCGTTACAGAACGCAAAGTTCGATCCATTGTTTTGGAATTCTTTGTCGGTGGAAGATGCTTTGCGCCTAGATTTCAAATTATTCCAAGCGGGTGTTGAAGCATTCGGCATTTCTTCGGTTCTTATATCCGCACAGAATTTCTTGGACAAGGAACATGCGATCGGCAGCATTGAAGCCTTCATGGAGCGCACGCAAATTAGGTGCTTTGTCATCATGTTCGCATATGCTAAAAATTCCGCTACGCCCCTTACGCGAGAGCTTTTACTGTGTGGGAAGGATTCATCAAACGTGTACGCATGGCTCGAAACAGAAGGGTCTTTGCAACTGTCCTGCCGAGAACAGCTGTTGGATAGTTGTGGTCAGCCAGTGATTGTGCTATATCAAGGCAATGCAAAGGCCAGTCGGAAGTTAGTTGCCCCCATCCTTATTCAATACTTTCAGACAAGAATGTGATACCTTAGCTGAGTCGTCGTGGCGCAAAGTACTTGGCTGCTAATTAAAGGTCAAAGTCCGGGGTTATGCTATTTGGACAGTAAACAGAGATGAAAGTAAACAGATTTGAATGGGCTCTTGATCAGGACCAAACCTTTCACGAAGGTAACAGCCGCTGAGAGTGATTGGAAAAGCATTTCAGCTTCATCAAGTAGAAACAAGGCCTCTCCTCGTCTACAAGGTGGGGCTTTAGACTGCAAAGTAGACCAGTTTATTACTACTTTACTCCTTTTTTAGTTCACATCACTCGAACAGCTAGTCGCGAGTGAGTCGTCGTCGCAAATTTTAAAGAACAACAACGACGGCCAGTCGCCGATCTCAAATCCTGCACAGAGACTAGAAATAATTTCCACATTGTATACTGTAATTCTGACATCAAAAATAAGAGGCCCTTACGCCAATAATTAGCTACGGCTGTGCAGTCTTTTACTCGTAGATTATAACTCTCAAGTCTGAAGTATGTGTACGTGAATTAACATCAAGATTGAACTTAAAAACAGCTGTCTTTTGGTAGATTGATATTCAGTATATGAGACCACGCATCAATCCAAAATATTGTACTCTCTGTAAAAAAAATCTGTTTTTGAACTATGAGGGGTTGTTTACAGTTTCTTTAACTGTTTCTGGTTACCCTGGGTATTATCTATTATGGAGTATAATTTGTCCACCATACAGGATTATAAGAAATGTTCTCGTAATGACAGATTATCGTTTTTACTGTAGACTGTTATATTTCGTATCACTCGTCGACTGGATTACTTTTTTTTGTTTTTTGTTGGTCGAACGTCCGAACTGCAGAACCCTGAGCCCTTGTGCTTGTGCCTTGTGCGTGCCTCTGTTTGCCCACGCCCCACGCCGTGCCTGTTTTGCTGTTTTTGCGGCCCGGCTTTTCTTCTAAGCAGACTATGTCGTCCGTCTCTCTTCTTATCGAAAGTCAAACAACCGATCATAATCTACCATAGAGCGCATGTTAGAGGGGAGATTCAAATCAATAACTAAAGTGATAGGGCAATGATGCCAGCCAGTAAAAGCAACCATATCTCGATGGTTAGAGACGACAATTTAAGCCAGAAAGTCGGCAGCAAACCTCTAAACGATTTAGCAAGCTCGAATACATTTCTAGTCACCGACAGAAGATGCAAAATATGTGCGAAACTTCCTTTTCACAGAAAGCCAGGACTCGTATCCATGCATGCGTTGAATAGTCGCGATTGTCTCGAGCTTGATTTCGGGTTATTTGAGGTTGTAAGCCGCACATCACAACCCCCAGAAGACTTTAAGATCGATCAGAAACTGGCGAATAGAACCGCTGAAGCGGCGCGGCGAAACATCAAATCCTTTCAAAAACATTTACAAATGAACAAATTATTAAAACCCAGCGAGTCACAAAGTGAGAAAGTGGTGGCAGTAAGTATCTCTTCCGTGTTGATGTTTTCTTCGATGTATGTGTCTTACATGATGATCTTCACAGCCAATCGCGACCTCGGAATACCAGGTTGGCCGTTTAATTGGTGTCGGGGGTTTCTCAAGTGTCTATGAAGTGAGCTCTTTTTCCTTGCATGAATCATTTTCACAGGGCATGACGCAACCAGAACAATTAGCGCGAGAATATCTTTCCAAGCATATTGTACAAACCTATCGTCGATATTGTCACACCAAAAAGAAAGTAGATGGGCATGAGTATGAAATCAATCGGTACGCCGTCAAGCGATTGCGACATGAATTAGCGCAGGACGAAGATCGGTTTGAAAGGGCTGCCATCGACCTCATATTAGAAGGGCAATTGCTTTGTACGATGAATCACCCGAACATAATAGGATTAAGGGGTTGGAATGGTGCGGGAGCGGATGCATTTCGATCACTTGTGTACTCGGACTATTTCTTGATCTTAGACCGTCTAGTGGAGAGTTTGGACGAGAGAATAGAAGACTGGCGGGGTCTTCTTCGCAAATACAGATCTCGCTTAGCATTTCCATGGCTGAAACAGAAAGCGATGACAAAAATACATAATCTATTTCGTGCACGTATTCAAGTAGCACACGATCTTGCTTCCGCGATTGAATACATGCATGATCGACGCATCATTAACCGCGACATTAAAGCGGTACGTTCACTTTCTGTCGCTCATTCGCAAGTTTTGCAATGTACTTTCACTCACTTCAAAAATAAAGGCCAACATTGGTTTCTGTGCAAAGGGTGTTTTGAAGTGTTATGACTTTGGCTTGTCGCGTTTCCTCCCAGAGAAGATGGTGGATGGTGGATACGAAATGTCACCGGTGGGTACCAAATTATTCATGGCACCCGAAGTCCGGGCAAAGAAGACGTATGGCCTTCCAGCCGATGTATACAGCTACGGGGTGGTTCTTTGGCAGGTGTTGTCCCTGGCATCCCCCCGTGATGGCCTTGCGACCCATTCTCGCGCAAAGATTGAGGAGGAAAATTTGAAAGACTGCTGGCTGCCAATTTGTTCCTGCTGGCCAGATGATCTTCAAGAGTTGGTGCGAGTCTGCCTCGCATCTAATCCACGGGGAAGGCCTTCTATGACGCAAGTCCGTTCTTTTCTAGATGGGTATTTGCAAGGCTTTTGGAGCACGACAGACCAGCAACGTTGGAGGCGTACACTTCTTCGTGACTCTACCGTGGAAGCAAGGCACATAACAGTTGAATCGAAGACAAGCCTCCTTACACCAGAAGATTTATAACGATTTCATTTTTCTAAGTCGATAAATAGATAGGGAGTATATTGCAATGAAATTGAGCTTGGCCCGTAATGAGTTCGTGGACCTCTTTACTATTGAATCAATTGCTTCCGCGAAGGATTTCGTAGATTACAACTCATTTTATCTTTTTAAGAGTCATGCATGCGGTTGAGTACGAAATCAACCGACTCTCCAAGTGCTGTAACCGCATGATCGATGTCTTCTTTAGTGTGGAGACAAGATACGCATATTCGAATAGCAGGAGGAGGCGCCGTTCTTACGAGACCAACACTCTGGTGACCAGTCGCCACGAATGCAACACCCCTGTTCAAACTCTCTTTGACAACTTCGCTCAAGAAGGCTATTTCGTCTAGATTCTTAGTTTCGGGAATGTCTGCAACTTGCAAGATTACCATCGGAGAGCGTTCGTCGCTTGTGATGACAAGTACCTCCTCCAACTTATGCTGACACAAATTGAGGAGCTTCGATCGAAGGTAGAGTTGATTCTCACGAAGCTGCTTCAATGTTTCGGGTTGTTCCGCCAACAATTCAATGGATTTGATAGCCGCTGTAGCCGTGAACGGGGGAGACGATGCACTGAAGCAGTAGCCAGATCCGCTCAGACGCTGATGATCCACAACCTCTTCCGATCCCACAGTTACACCACCGATGCTTCCAACGGCATTCTCGAGCGAAATCGTTGTGATTTCCACGTCTCTCATGAGCTGTTTGCCAAACAACTCGGTTACACCTCGGCCTGTTTTGCCAAGAACACCAAAACTGTTCGATTCATCAAGGATCAACCGAAAACAGTACTTCTCTTTTAATTTGATCAAGTCGTCTAAAGGAACAACTTTGCCTGTGTTTTTGTACAAGCCCTCCACAACTAGAAAGCGTCGTTGATCGTTCAGCTTTCGACCTAATTTTATGTCGGACTCTTGGACTTGGGCAAGGACCTTCTGTAGGTCCGCCATATCATTGTGTTTGAACCACTTGACATTTGCTCGACTAAGCGAAACACCCGTCATGAGAGGCTCGTAAATGCCTTCATCGGCTACGATCAAATCACCCCGCTTGGCAAATGCAGCAACGGTCGAGCTCACGGTGCTGGCGCCATCCGAATAAAGAATAGCATCATCAGTCCCGATGAATTTCGCCATTGCACTCTCCAGCTCCAGATGAACATCGACCGTCCCGTAGAAGCCACGAGGTCCGCACGATCCGCAGCCGTACTTATCTAACGCCTTGAGGGCAGCTTCTTTGATTAATGAGTTTGAGGCCGATCGCCCCAAATAATCTGACGTTCCAAAGTTCAGTACCGTCTTGAATTCAGGAGCAGGATGAGTGTTTTCACTGGCACGTGTAGCTCCACCTTTGAACGCATCTTCCGTGGAAACGTTGTTTGTTACAGGGGTCGAGTCGGTGCTGACCGATGAAGCGGACATGGACGATGATACATTGACTTGCAGCGTGATAGTTCTTCCGTCTGTCTTGTGAATCACAGCATATTCGGGTTGATGCTGGACTTTCGGAGCCAGAGGTGCTCGAATGTTTTGTTTCCAGTCGTAAAGAAGCTCGTTTTCTTCCTTCGCTGTTAGTTTCTCCTTTTCATCCGAAGCTTTCCAGTCTTTTGATCGGCTGACAAGAAAGTAGACAATCGCAATAATCAACGTAGTTTCTACCAAGACGTGAATAGGATCATTCGCAACAAGATTGAGCCACCATTCTTTGTATAAGACAGGGAAACTTGTAAGGACATCGGCTACTTCGGACAAAGTAAGACGGCGTCGCATGTAGAGGAGCTCCGCAACGAGGCTACCCGCTTTGAAGCCCAAATTATACACGTTGGGTATCGAACGACTCGGATCCATTGCGGCTTATCTAGCGATTTCAATTGTATTGAGCTAGATAAAATTAGTTTTCTATGTGCTTGCACTTGCAAGTATTTCAAGGGCAACGTTTCATTGTTGTTGTTGACGAACAGGCATTTTTTCGTGGACAGGCAAAACGCTAAACAAAAGCTAACCGTCATAAACTTCCAGTTATTCACTCACAGTGGGAAAAATTTCATCGGCAATCACCTATTTATAAAACTTGCTTGGAGTACAAAGACACGATCAAGTTCATACTTTGTAATGGTCTTTCACTACCAGGGAAGGACGTTAAATTCTGCCTCCCAGTACAAGATTCTACGTAGCTTCTACGACGAGGCAGAATTTTAACGCCGTTCCCAGGTATAGGGCAAAATTCAGTGGGCAGAGCCAACTGGCATCCATGACTCAGTTACGCGGTGACTGACACTTCCTATAAATTATTCATAACCTTAACAAAATTATACCGACTGCTTAATCACACACCCTCGCGATGATTAGAAAACACCGCAACAACAACACCACACCGATGATGTTGATGATTCGATTTCCAGGTACTCCGTATTCTCTAAAAATCGGTCAACTGTTTTTAATCGAGAAGAATCCTTTCTAGATAGAGTGAGACCGAACCATCAAGATGCTTCGTCTCTGTTTTTCGAAGATGCCACGCGTGACAACAAGGCCTACGACAATGCTTGTTTCGTTCTCAAAACCAATCGTCCTTCCAAACGCACGCAACAACCCACAACCATTATGTGCTTTCCGATGGCTCAGCGAAACGAAAAGTAACAACGCTCAAAATGAATGGCACGGTATCGATACGCGTCGCACGGAAAGCATGGCAAAGATCACGGCGGATCCGTCCACTCACAGTCACTCCGCACTCAAAGCCGCTTACTTATTTTGGCTCGGCAAATTTTCCGTTGAATCTGCGGCGAAAAAAGGAAATCATGACAAAACAAATTTGATTAATGCAAGAAAGATCCTTGACTACTATTATCACGAAAAGCAGAACCCCAAACTACTCGAGGACTTGGTTTGCGACAATTCGCAGGCTCTACCTGCTCCGAACCGAGGCTTCGTCCGACTCATCAATCTAGTGCTGCAACCACTCGAAGGGACGCGCGCATTTACGCAGAGAGCTCGACACCAGCGAGGGAATGCATCAAAGGCTAGTAATGCTGAAATGATAGACGCATTGAGAGAAGCCTCGGAAATTGCTGCCATGATGCAGAAATGCCATGACGATCGATTGTACTCCAAACTGGTTCCCGACGTCAACAGTCAAAGAGGACTTTTGAATCTTTGGTACAAGCGATGTCGGTTTCTGGCGCACTTGCAGAATGATCAGTCATGGAATCCCAGTCAGTACGACGAGAAGTTGTCTCTTTCGCTGGGAGGCGCGCGCAGTTCACGGGGGTGTATCACGATCATTGATCAAATTGTGCAAGATATGGAGCAATCAAAATCGATCACTTTATCGCCGGATGCTTCTTGTTACGTCTTTCAGTTCACTGCTAGAGCCGCAGGACGTTTACCCGGTGGAGCGGAGGAAAGTTTAAAGCTGTTCGAAAAGCTCAGAAAGCGCAAACCTGCAATGCTGAGCGACTCCATCGATGATGTAAAGCCGATCTGTACATCAATATTATCGGCATTCGCGAATGAAGTGGAGGCGTCGGTTGGTAACAATTCTGCCACATCCGCGATCCTGCAACGTACGTTCGAATGGTGGGACTCCATGAAACAATATGATTTCATGAGAGATCCTTTTGTGTACTCGTCGTTGATGAATGTTTGCAGCAAAGCTGGAGACGCAAGGAAAACCAAAGAGATTTTAGACGAAATGCTGTCTCAAGGCGTCAAGGTGACTACAATACACTTCAATATTGCCTTGAATGCGTGCACATTTGGTTCCTCCGTTTCTGTCGACGAAGTTGAAGCAATTCTGCGTCAGATGGTAGAAATGCATCAATCTGGAATGAACACCAAGCCTGATCGAATCACTTATACTTCAGTTATTTTGGCGTTCCTCCGAAGTTCATCGAAGGATGGTATTGCCAAGGCTGAGGAGATGTTGGAATCTCTTGAAAATGTTGAAAATGGGAGGGAATCGCTTATAGACTCTCAACTGTACACTGAATTTCTAGGTGGTCTGCTTTTTCGGCAAGAACGCGCTCACGAACCGCAAGAAAGGGAAGCGCTGGCGCTGAAAATGGAGAATGTATTCACGCGACTGTGTGCACGAGGTGAATTGGACAAGAACTTTCGAGGTCCAACGATAAAGGATCTGAATCATTGCTTAAAAGGATGGGCGAGATCACGGTCAAGAACACGAACCGACCGGCTGGTTCGTTTGTTCAATAAATGGCGACAAGAGTGTCATAGAAAAGTTGACGCTAGTACATACCGTTTCATGTTGTTAGGCTTGAGTTCATCTTTCTCACCAGAGATGCTACACTACGGCAAGTTCTTGATCCGTCAAATGGAGGAAGATAAGATTCCTCTTCACATTGGCGTAATGAATCAATATGCGCGTTTACTTGCGAGGTTTGGCGAAGATGGTGAAGCTGAGAGTTATATCGAGTCTCGTGAAAAAATGTATTCAGATAAACAAAGTGATGTCCCCCCGGAAGAAAACACATACAGATATATCTTAGAAGAATACTGGAAGAAAGGTGATGTACACAGGGCCCATCTCTTGTTCCAGCGACTGAAAGCGTTAGGTCACGATAGACCTGATTTCCGTCCTTCGGAAAAGAGTTATGCGGTAAGTTAGCCATCAATCAAAACAAAACAATTCTTTCAAAGAAAGAAACTCATTCGAATACTCCGTATGAAATTAGGCTATGATTCACGCATGGACAAAGTCTAAAGATGTTAGGTACCTGAAAAACGTCGAGCAACTGTTCGCTGAAGTTCGATCACTTTTTAAACCATCTTCATATATATACGCTGCCTACCAAATTGCTTGGAGAAACAGCGGGAGACAAGATGCTCCCATCAAAGTGGAGGCCATTTTAAATGAGATGCAGCAGAATTATGCAAGTGGCAAGAACCCTAATTGCCGCCCGAGCACGTTCAATTTTTCTCATGTGATAAACAGCTGGGCCCAAGTTGGAGGAAAGGAGTCGGCAGAACGCGCTGGGGCAATACTAGAGCAATTAGAAACGTTGTATGATCATTCAGGAGCTCTTGATCCGTTGAGGCCCACAGAAGCTTGCTATCAGGGTGTAATTAAGGCTTGGTCAACAGTGACTGGCGGGGAAGCTGGCAAGGAAGCATTGGCGATTTTGGATCGAATGACGAAAAGACACCTCGTCAGCAGCCTATCTCCTCTGCCATCCGCGACATGTTATCATCTTGTGATGGACGCATTTCGAAGTGATGCGGGTGAAAATTGCATAGAAGATTTGGCTTCCATCTATGAAAGAATGAAAGTCGATTATCGATGTGGAAATCAGTATGCTAAACCGAATGCGGAAACGTATCTTACGATTTTTAACCATTGTTCGCTTGCTACAAGCACTACCACCGAAGCGGGTGAACTTACTTCCATTGCGCTGTCGGATATTACTGCTACAGACGAGTTGAACAAAAATATTCAGCTTTACGCGTCGTACATATCATGCTTGTCAATGATGTTTCAGCATGTCGCCACCAGAAGTCATCTGCTTCAAGAAGCAATGAACAATTTTCCTGATTTCGTCCGTGATTCCGAGGAACTACAGGCTCTTCTATCGGATATTCAGACTGATCATGCAGCCGTCGCTCAGTTGACTCGATGCCATTAGACACGCGGAACAGGGTTTGTTGTTACTATTACCCACAGAAATCTGCCATTCGAGAGTCTCGCTTTATACATGCAATTAAAGGTGGTCAACTCAACCTTTGCTTCCAAGAAGCCCCATTCCTCAAAGGTTCCTAGTTAGTTGTTTCCAAGAAAATAAATGAAATAAAAGATTGCGATTCTAGTTCTTGTGCCTTTGTTCTCAGTCATGCTAGTTTCGCTAGTCATGATGATTCCTTCGTGACTTATGTGGTGCGTGACCCAGACTGCTTGTTGCAACTACTACGTGGCATCGTTATTACTCTGGAGTATGATTAGCAGAAGAACAGAACAGAGGAACAGAAAAGAGAATAGTTGTGTACTTTTGAAATAGGTGCTCAACTGTTCTCCGTTCTCCTTTTATTCTTCGTGTTCGTCGCGTTCCCGATTTCCAATCTCCTTTGTGATCAAAGATCAATAAACTGTACGATTGAAGAAAATCTGCTCACAGATTATACAGTTCGCATTTCCTTCGCTCAATCTTTGATCTCGATCTTTCATCTCAAAGCAACTCCACGCTTCAAGACAACAACTACATTTGTTGTAAATGTGTTTTTCCAACCAAAATAGACAAAACAATCCATCTTCGCTTTCCTCGATCGAAATGGCAAAGCTTCAACGAAAACGCTCAGGCGCATCGAGCAACAATCAAGCCCTCCATGTTGTCCATCACGACTATCATGATTATTCTGCTGTACCGGCACCTAATTCCAATTATGATTACGCCTTCAATGATACCCGGAACCACAATGCATTTCCTTACAGGTTGTATGAAATGCTCCAGTTGGTTGAGCGTGATGGTCTTGACCACATTGTGTCGTGGCAACCACATGGCCGTTGTTTCGTCGTACACAAGCCAGAAGAATTCACAGCAATCCTTCCGAGGTACTTCAAGCAGTCAAAAACAGCGTCGTTCCAGCGCCAACTTAATCTTTACAACTTCCAAAGACTCACGAAAGGTGCCGACCGTGGAGGCTATTACAACGAATTCTTTTGCGTGGCAAAGAGTTTCTTGTAACTAAGATTCAACGAGTCAAGGTCAAAGGCACTGGAGTTCGGGCCAAGTCTAACCCAGAGAACGAGCCAGATTTCTATAACCTGGTGTGGTTGCCTTTTAAAGAAGAAGCAACGCGGACGGTTGACTCTATGAATCCAAGTCGTAGTGTTGTTGTAAGTGACGACGACGACGATAACTCGAATGGCGACTATGAGAGTATCGCCGCGAATAACAAACAAGAAACAAAGATATGTGCATGGGGAATGTGCTTTTATTACATATCGAGCACAGAAAAAGGTGTTCCGGAAGAAGTATGGATGGACAACGAACAAGTCTCAGAATGTTGGAGCTACTCCGACCTGGAAGAGATTATTCTCCAAGGATCAGTATAATCAAAGTTTGGAGGGTTATCTGTAGCATCTTTTGATAAGGGTGATTTGATGATTGTTCAAAGATATCTCATTCATAATGCAAGGTATAACGAACAGAGAAATGCAGAGAACGACGAATCTGCTGTATAACAATTGTCAGAAGTAGACGGAATGAATAGAATCTTGGCACTAGCAAAAGCAACAACATAGCGAAATAACTTATTAGCTATAAGAGGGACGAGTTTCGTTATCCTAGCTTGTTCCTGGTGACCACAAAGTAACTTTGTTAGATAGAGAGCAGCGATTTTGTCGTTGGCCTCAACACCGATATCTAATGCGCATCATCTTCCTTCGCCATAGTCTTAGCGTATTCTTTCCAAGAGTCAGGATTATTTGATCGCTCCGCTCCCAGAATTTTTCTTTTTCTTGGCAATTAGCTTTGCAGGATGATTGAAAACAGAGCTCGTGTCGTGAGAACAGATTGGGCATGCATCACTCTCTTCCTTCACATGGTTCATAATACAAGATTCACAGAAGTAATGATTACAAACCGTGACGACAGGATTCTTGAAGAACTCTCTGCACAAAAAGCATGCAAACGGGAGGCCATCGGATATAGCAAACTCCTCTTTCGTCCTCGATTTCGATTCGCTCATGCCATCGACAAAGCCCTGTATCTCTTTCTCCTGTTGCTCTTTTTTTCTTCTTCTGTTGCTCCTCCCACTGCTGCTCCAACTGCCATCCAGTCATCGTATCTCCTCGATCGTGCAAGTAGATACATGTATCACCGAAGCCACAGAAACCTGTTTCTTTGTAATCTTTGCAGATACTTGGCTCGTAATCAAACCGAGCGGTAACGCGGACATTCTGGGCAACCTTGATTGGACCCGCCAAAAACTTATTCCGCTGCGTATTACGAAAAATTCCATCAGCGCCAACTCCCACCGTTTCATCTTGTTGTTCTTTCTCAGGAAGGTGTTGGGCCGTGCTAGTAGCCAGGTCGGCGTTCGTGATGCGCGATCTTGTAGATTCGTACGTTTGCATGACTGAAGCAGATTGCTGCTCTGTCGTCTCCGCACTCGTTGTCTTAACCTTTGAGCCCTTTAAACGCTTCCGTGCTTCGGAAAGTAAGCCAGTCGTGTCCTCATCTTGCGCTGCTTCGTTTTCATCATCATCATCGCTCGAGTCTTTGCGTCTCAGACCAGCATTCGCTCTCCGTTTCGTTTTACGAAACATGACTTTGATGAGAATTAGAGATCGTTATTAGCCGAATGAAAAGTCTTAGAAATAAGAGAGGAGATATATTGAAGATAAATTGCAGCGACGCAAACGCACAAAAAAAAACAGGCAAGATCGATTCTCATGACTGAAATTCAGTCATGGCAAAAAACGGCTAACACTTTGGGCTATAGTACTTTGATCCAGCAAAACCACCTGCGACCTCACCAAAAAGTAGGAGTAACTTAGCAGGCGGCACAACGTAAATTGACTTAAACAACAATTATAATTATGCGTTACTTTAAGCTGCGGACTTGGGGTAACGTATTCATACAAGTCTTTAGGAATCAGCATCCCTTTTTGTTGGGAGTTTTGAAATCCCGCATATGGATCCAAGCATTTGCTCCGTATTTGACGCCCTTGATTACAGGTAATGCTTGATGGTCGCTTCGAGGGTCCTTTCTGTTGGGGTCCATGTTTAGAACCGAGGGCCACATGACAGCTCGACCTTTCTTTGGCATTACTGTCATATTTAATCTAGGAAAGTCAGTTCCTCCGCCTTCTTCCACGTCATTCAAGTACACGTAGAATGTTAACACACGAACGCCGCAGGGTCTTTCAATTTGATAATTGATATACTGAAAAAAAGATACGAGGAGAGTTCAGACATTAGGAACATTGAACCAGATATGAAAGAGAGATTCGACACGACTTACGTCGTTGTGTGTTTGGTAAAACTGTGACTCCTCGTATCGTAGGAGTTGTAGATTTTCGGAATTCGTCTCCGGGATGCCAGTTATAGTCTCGATGCGACCCATGAGCGCCTGTGCCACTGGATCGGTGTAGCAAGAGTCCACACACCACTAATGAAAGGGAAAGGCAGTTAAGATTGATGACACGCTGTCAGTTTTGAATGACATGAAGGTTAACTTACAGCATTGGTTGATGTTCTTCCTGTATTAACGTAGGCTTGGTATGTGCCGTCGGGTTGTTTTTCACCAACATCCTTGCTTCTCTCATACCCTTTTATTCCGCCTAATTCTATCATTCTATCCGCCTCTTCTTCTGAAAGTGCCTTTTCAAACTGAATCATCCAAATTCCGATGCTATATGTGGCATTGTTTGGCCCGTCGCCTGGAGCGTAGCTAGGACGAGACAAGACAACTGGCCCATACTGCTGAAGTCCAGCATCGGTGATAATTCTTTCAAACATTTTATCAAGATCACCGGGATACAATGCATCAACAGCATTTACATCCAAGGGACAGCGAGTTTCGACGTGAAGCTGCTCGCAGGTACGACACGCTGGAGCACATTGTAATTCCATGTAAGCAGGGTTCTTCTCGCATTCGCCTATAACGGCCCAAAAGGTGCAGGAGGCGTGCTTATTCATACAAATATCTCGCACTTTCTCGTACTGTGGCTCAACCATGACTTTCTCTTTTAGGTAGACACGGGTGTCGGCGATGTGCTTTAAAATCTCTTTGGTTCGGTCGCCATCGATAACCTGTGGCTCGCCCATATCTGCTCCGATACGCTTATCTTTTTCCAGCACTGCTGGCGATTCTCTTCATAGGATGACTCGGAGATAGCAGTTGTTCCCTCAATGTCGTTCTCGCAACCGCGCGCGGTCTCCAATGCCACGTCAAACATTCCTAGGCCATCACTTATTGTGTAGAGGTTTCTATTCAAACATGTACCACCAGCATCGCTAACGACGTTGGCCGAGACCAAGAGGGGAGGCAAGGCAAGGATGAAAAGTCTCATGTCGATTAAATGACTTTCTGATCTTGATGACTTCGTTTTATGCGACCAAGGGGGAAAAAGAAAACACCAATATCGCTTTCTTGAATAATCGGTGCGATGTGCAATCCGAACTCAAATTGTGCTAGAAAGGGCTCAAATGCGAAGCGTCTGATCAAAACAAGAACCATGGACGTTGGGTACCGGAAAGATTTCGAACTCGCGATTCGTCAGTCCGTGACTGCTGGCCATCGTCGTCATTAGGTGTTCACCGTTCAACGTTCAACACGATAAATCCATTACTTACAAGAGTACCGACACCAACAGAATTAGACTAGCTACAATGCGAGTGACAATTCACACCAAAGAAGCTCCTCATTCCGGTTTCGGAGGCTGTCCCTGAGACATGATCCAAAAAGGAAGCTTGAAGTCTGGAATAAGCCAAGAGGGAATTCTTTTCCTGGTCGTCTCGTCCAGGGCATACGATGGTAGAAGAAAGCGAAGCGAGCGGATACTTGGAGGAGTGCGGCCGTCATCTTCTGTAAATCCGTATTCTTGTGCCAACTCGGCAACAACTTGATAACTGCCAGACTTTTTCATATTGTTTGGATCTGCCGCAAGAGCTGCGATTGCTTTCCCCGTCAAACCGGGAGACTCGGCATTTTCAAGTGGAACACCGACGTACTTGTCCCAATCTCCATTCTCCAGAGCGATTTCAGTCCTCTCTGTCATAACGACACCCGGCCAGAATGAAACAACGCAGATATCTTTGTCGGCAAACGCAAATTCGGTCGCCATGTCTTTCGCCATTCGGTCAACGCCAGCTTTTCCAACACCGTAGGGCAAATTAAATGTATAAGTCAATCCTCCAAAAGAACTTATCATTCCGATCAAAGGCCTGGGTAGACCAGCGGGCTTGTCGGGATTGGCGGCCGCTTTGATCAAAAGCGGGGTAGCATAATAGCTGGCGACGTAGTGACTTCGCAGGCCCACTTGATGCACATTATCCCACGTATCGAGATGAAGCTCCCAAAACTTTTTGTTCAAGTCCTTAACACTGCCTTTTGGCATACGAAAGCAGTTGTTGATCAGTATGTCTAGTCGCCCGTGGTTCGCCTCAATTAATTGCGTGAGTTTTTGGACATCCTCGTCGATTCCGTGGTTACAAAACACCGCAATACCTTGTCCTCCTGCAGCCGTAACCGCAGCGGCGGTTTCTTCAATCGATCCAGGTCCCGATTCTCCATTTATTGAGCTGAATCGAGTTTGTTGAGCAGTGTCGGCACTGGCGCTTGACGTGCCTGTCACGTATACGGTTGCTCCCTGTTTGCCCAGTTCAATGGCGATTCCTTTTCCGATCCCTCGAGACGCTCCGGTGACGAGGCATACACAGTCTTGAAGTAACTTATTTTCTGTACTTGTAGTATCAGGGCGTGTATCTTTTGTATTTGCGCTGTCTCGTGATAACAATGTCAAACTGCGGTCATCGTTATTGCGGATGAGCTTCGGATGTATTGGTGCTGCTACGAACGCACAACTTAGATCAGCTAGTGCCGCCGAAAGAATAATTAGCAAGAAATTCATTGCTTGATCGGGCTACCTGGTACCTTGTACGATAAACGCGGATAAACTGATAAAGAATGCATTGTGCATTGGCATTTCACCGCGTCCTGCGCAAAAAAAAGTAGTATCGGTACCTGGTAACACGATGACGCTGACGTTGTGGGTATCCAATCCATTGAGGATGGGGTTTTGTGCGGCACCAACGATTTCTTTCCAACTTAATCTAGGTTTGACTCCCGAGTTGTGTCTGTAATGATGCTCACCGAAAACTAAAAGGAGAGCTATTTTGCTGATTGAAGTTTTTAGATTAATCCGCGAAACATAAGCCCAGTAAGCTGCTTATCATCATCACGCTAGGACGGAGCAGGCCTCTGCCAGCCCTTGCGCAATGGAAAGTATTTACAAGCTATCCAATGTGAGCATCCATCTGAACGATTCGAAAGGTACACAATCTATTTGATTGGCTTTCTGATGCGAAGTGTCGTTTTCTGTTCTGGTCGCAGTCGACGACTCCATCCTACGGGTCACTGACCAGGGCGGCAATATCAGTAGCGAGCGGATCCCGGAAGACGGCATCGTCCAAAATTGGAGTCCAGGGATCCCGTATGATCGGTTCGTGCCATGAAGGTTTGCCGTTTATTGTATCAGGGGCTTCAATGGTAAAGTTTTCGCCATTTGCCCCTAAAAGAGGTAATACTTTTTCGAGAGATATACTCGCCAAATTCCAGCCTGGCTCAAGCACTCGAATTTGTAAAGACACAGGTCCAGCTGAAAGAAGAATAAACCTAGTGACATTGCCCAATGCTTCCCAGCTTCCTGTTTCAGGCAAGGTATTTACAGTGGCGTAAAGGATTTCAGACTCCATGTCCACAACTTCGTAACCACCTTCTCCTGAAGGACTCGAAACTTGCATTATCATTTTGTAAGTTCCCTCATAGGGTATTGACAGATTAAATACTGCCCAGTCGCCTTTCTCGAGGAAGCCAATTTGTTGTAGCCCTCCAGGAAATTCTTGCAACTCCACACCTTCCATAGATGAGAAATTGCTGGCGTTGATCGTCGCTTGAAATTGGTCGTAGTGAGTACTATTTTGATGTGATTCCAGCAAATTAAACTCGATCCAAAGCAAACTCCATCCAGGACCAATAATGCTGAGTTGCAAAGGTAAAAAACCACTCGGCAAGGTAGCGGTAAAAGAAATATTTTCCCAGCTTCCTACGTCTTCCGTTGTTGAAGTGTTGTTCACAAAAGCATATTCTTCGCCATTGTGCGTGTTAGTCAAAGCGAAAGCGCTTTCTTCAGTAAAATTGGATACACGCATTTGCACTCCGTAAAGACCCCTGGTGGGCAGTACTATCTCATAGTTCACATTATCCCCAGCGTCCAAAGAACCGATGCTCTCACTGCCTTCAGAGGACGTCTCAGTAACAATACCCTCCATTGATGAGTAGTTACTGGCAAAGATTCGTACACGAAAGTCCTCATCAACAACTCCATCGTCATTGTCGCCTTCTGGAGTGTCATCGGTTTTGTTTCCTGACATGAGCCCAACGATTTCTATAGAAAGCAGATTCCATCCAGGATCTAGAACGTGAACCTTCATAGTCAATGAACCCGCCGGCAGTGTAGCGTTTAAGCGTACAGTCTCCCAGTTTTGCCAGCCGCCAGTTGCGGGGAAGTAGTTTTCAAAACCATACACTTCTCTCGTGTCTAAATTTGAAAGCTCAAACGCACCGATTCCCACAGGACTTGATACTTGCAAATCTATTCTGTAAGTTCCGTTGCTAGGCACTGTGATCGAGTATGTCATCCAATCGTCTGGATCTAACCAAGCAGTGTATCGGCCGCCATCGGGGAGTGTCTCAACAACAATGCCCTGCATCGACAAGAATTCATCAGCAGGTATTCTCAAGCGGAATTCATCTTCCTGTGGTTCAAATGATGGTTCGTCAGTGCTGGAAAGTTCTAACCAGAGTAGATTCCAGCCAGACCTCAAAACATTGACAACGAGATTTGATGGACCAGCCGGCAGAGTAAACTCAAATCTGATTGTTTGCCAGCTCTGCCAATCATTTGTTTGAGGGAGACGAGTCATTAATGCGAACTCTTGATTAGATGAATCCGTGATACTGAATGCTCCATTACCAGACGGAGAGGCAATACGCATTTCCAACTTATAGACACCGGCCAAGGGGGAGCGACACGTTGTAGGTTACCATGTCACCCGCATCGAGCCACCCTATACTGTTCCCTCCTTCGCTCGAACTTTCGACTACTATCCCCTCCATCGAACTGAACTTATCCGCCGGAATTCGCAAACTCCCACTCTCGTATATGTGTTGATAAATCTCTCTAGGACTTTCATCGCCTTCGATGACTACAATAGGCTCGGAAAGCTCCAAGGAGAGCAGATTAAAACCAGAGCTTAAGAAGTTCAATTTCAACGTGTTTGAGCCCTCGGGCAACTCGACCGAGACACTCACTGTTTCCCACTCTTGCCAATCACTCGTGTTCGGTAGGTCGCTGAAAATAGCATATTCTTGATTGCTTACATAATCAGAGACTGATAGAGAACCGTCTCCGGTGGGGCTGGCCACCTCAAGTTTCAAATCATAAGTCCCCGACGATGGTAAAGTTATATTGTACGCCGCCCAATCACCCTGATCAATCCAGCCTATAGCTTTATTCCCTTCGGTAGAGTTCTCAATTACAATTCCTTCCATATCGACAAATTCTCCAGCAAAAAGCTTCATTTGAAAATCCTGTTCCAGACGCCGTCGCACGTGCCGATGCCTAAGTGATCGCGCTTGATGAGCTTCGGCGGTGGCCGCAGCACCAGCAATTAGAACGCCGAGGTGCGCAACTAATGCACTGGTCCTCATGGTGATGTTATCGCTTTCTCTTTAGATGTTTCACTGATGCAACGACTTGATCATGATGATAGAGAGGCGAGGAAACTCGTATCGACAAAAGGCGAAAGGCCGTCGAAGTTGGAAGCCTACTTTTGCCCTGCACAGAATCTGTCGTTTCAAATTTTCAAAAGTCTTTTGGGTTACTTTCTTGGTCATCGAAGAACATGTAGTATTGTCGATTGTACTGAACGGAAACATCAAAATACAGAAGTGAACTGAACAGTCTGACAATAATGTATCCGCTTCGCCAAAATCGTCCACATGTTGCACGTTGCACTCTTGTTGAAGACGAGACGTACGAGCGGACGCGACAAGCGACCGACGACCGACGTGACATGACTACTCCTCCATCCATCCTAAGTCCTAAGAGACAAGAAGTAGAAGTAGCAAATAGTGCGAGTCAGGGTTCAAAATTTAGTCACGAGTCTAAAGGTTCCAGTATGTCCGTGCGTCATGAGGGACATTTCGATACACTCTCCGACATATCGAGTTAGAGAAGTACCGGTCCGAAGTCAAGTCTACTTACAGTACTTACACTGCCTCTGCCCTACCGGTTAGGGGGCCGGAAGAACTCCAACGAAATTTCTCAGTTGACAGAAAATTGGTGTCTTCGACTTTTAAACCCAAGAAAATAACAATCGGATCGAATCAACGAACAGAAGAGGTTTGAGCCAAGCCTCAATCGTCTTAAACCACATTCAGACACACCACTTTTTGCCGATAAGAAATGTTGACTGTGTGATGCCTTGGGTAAAAGATCGCGATGACTCTGTCATTTTCGTGGGTTGACGTGATCTATTGCAGGTACCTTTTAGCGACCATGAGTTTGCTTTAGTTCCCACTGATCTGCACATACACATTTTCCGTTCACGAAAACGTATAGATGATAAGAGGTCACGGATAGATAACACTTTCCTTGAAGAGCTCGAGACGAGACTGTAGTCGACGGGTCGGCAGTCGGCAAGGACTTCAATTGATTGCCTATGTCCTATTCAGATTTTCGTAAGATTTAACTTGCACATCAAGGTCCAAGATTTGGGGTTTCACGCCTCCTCCTAGTCACCAGTCCCATTGTATTCAAAGACTCGGTAAAAGTAGATAACACTAGACTTTCAATCAACTTGTGATAATCAATTAAAACCGTTTTAATGTTTCTTTTTCTTTAAAAACACGTCCAATGTGGTGTTCGTGACACGCTTCTTAGGTGCTCCCTTTGAACTCTTGGCGCTTGACCCCAAGACCTTTACGCTAGGAACGGTTTCAGCGTTTCGAAGAGCACCTTCGTATCGGGCGACATACTGTGGAATCGAGAATCTATTTGCGCGGAAACGTAGACAGTGAGTGGGGATTTTGAAATGCAAGACACGATACGTCTCGGTGTATCCACGTACTTTCTTTTGCATCCATTGTAATTCATGTATCTGATTTTTCCAAAAACTGGTCTTTCTTGCCACCCTTGATCGTGAATACCCATGATACTCCAGCCAACTCCAACGAATCCGTTAGGATCTTTTCCGTCAAGCGCATATCTGTCATTGAAGTATTGACTCGTTTTTAAAGCAATTTCCGGTGACTCAGTCCATTCAAGAATCTTTTTCGCCCAGTACATTCTCATGAAACCATGCATGCCACCTTCTCTCACCAACTGGAGCTGCGCCGCATTCCAAAGTTCATCGTGTGTCTTTCCTTGCTCGAGCTCTTCCGTTGAGTAGAGATGCTCGCGCGGGTCGGCCGTGTGGAGCTGAAGGCTTTCTTTGGCCCAATCCGCAGCCGCGTCCAAACTATCGTAGTGATTCGGTTCATAGTATACATAGTTATCGGACAATTCCCGTCGCACAACGCCTTCTTCCACAAATCCTGCTACGCCTGTCGGATACTTGTTTAGTTTGTAAACATCCATCGTCAATCGCTGGAACGAAATATGACCATGATTAATCCAGGCGGACAAGTTCGAACAGATATGCGGCTGTACTGGATCGTTACGGTGTTCATTGTATTTCGGTAGACCAACCTGACAGAATTTACGAAATTGTTGCAGACCGGCATCGGTCCCAGGTATTGCCCAATCCACATCTTTAACCGTTTCATCAATTTTCAAATATGCTTCATAGACATCACGTTCAAATTTCGGTAGTTCCACGTCCTGAGTATTTCCCGCCATCACGGGAAACTCTTTTAGGTACGTCTTAATAACGTTATTGATCTTGGGTCGTAGAGTCCGAGCACCCACTTGTCGGTTCGGGGCCGCGGTCCAAACTGGAACAATGTTATGCGTATCGACTTGATAAAATGGAACTGCAGCGTTATTCAATAAAGGTGTCGCCTGTAGTTCCATCCATTCTCGAAATTGACGAAGGGGTGAAAAGTCACTCACAACGAGACAAGCACGGAGTTCCTCTAGTAGCAATCGACAAACTTCTTCACCCACCGATTCGTGTGATTCGGCCATAACAAAATGCAGAGGTATCTTTTTTTCCTCAAGCTCTTTGTGTACTAATTCAAGACCACCCAAGAGGAAATTTCCGTGACGCCGTGTCATCGGCAGATCTTGCAATGACGGCATCGGATCCAATCGTTTTGGGGGAGGCGCGAATGCATAGACCACACGCAATGGAAGTCCCTTTTGTGCAGCAAAATAAGACGCTAAACACAGAGCCCAGTTATCGCGGGCCCTCATATCTCTCTGCATCCAGTAAACCACCGAACCATCTTTTGCATTACTACTTTTGCTAGTCAAATTGGGATCGGTTAGAAGTCGTGATCGCGAAGGAATGAACCACTCGGGTAGTTCTGATTTCGGAATATGATGTACTGGGTCGGGATTAATGATCATTTTTATTCGGGAAAACGAAGAAACAGAGCGTGCAGAAGACAGGTTTGGGACTGAATGAAAGGCGTGTATTGCCGGAGTGAAAGAAAAGCCGAAGAGAAAGATTTTGACTAACGTTACTAAATAGGGAAAAGTCGAAACGTAAAATAAGATTGTCGAATGCTCTCTTCGCATCCTCTTGAAAAACACGATGCTATTCGTTGCTGTCTTTCTTCAGTAGTCCTTTGAAGATTGAGTAATGTGACGCTTCCTTAATGCAAGTGTATCATTTTGCGTTATGATCGGTGTGCTATGAGTCAGAGAAGCGCTGTAACCGAGTGATGCATGAACTCTAACCTTACCGATACGCAATCACCATCATCCGAATAGAAATATTAGAGGGCGCACTAATACTCACTACAGCGAAATAACCGAGTGGCGTACAGACGTATGGGGCGTCTGGAGGTAGATAAAAGGTTCTTGAGCTCATAATCTTCCTCTCGTCTACAGTCTACATCATCGTCGTATTTCGATAGAGCCTCCACATGAACCAAATGAACTCAAATAATGTGGGGTGTTGGGTGTGGAGTTAACTTTACCACGGCTCGCATTTCAATCATGAATCCTATCTTGTAACTGAGTCGTCGTCTATGCACGCTAGCTGCATTATTTTCGTTCTACTTAATTTTACAAAGATCGAGCTTTATGAAAAGAGAAATAGATGTATCAGCTTTTGAAACTTCGAACAATATAAAATCTTTTACTTTTACCACTGTTGTCCCGTCACGATACCTGGTACTTACGGCGTTGCGGATCGTGTGCTACGTACTGTATACCCAAGTGTAGGCGACCTTTTTCACGACCGCCTAATTTCAGTCATGAAGCGCGGATAACAAAAAATAAGCAAAAAGGTGCATTTTTATTACGTAGTAAGTTCCTTCTGTAAAGGAGACGAAAAATACATTGATGGTAGTGTTGTTAGTTATTCACTTCCCTTCCTTAGATAAAACAAAGAAGATCTCATGTCGTTTCAGGATTTAAGCGGAACACTACCCACGGAGGCACAGCAAACGATACCACGAATTGTTGTTCAGCAACCCGACGACGAGGAGCCACCTCGTCTTACCCAGAAAACGAGATCGATTGTGTTGCATGGAAAAGTGCAACAGTTATTAGATGATGGGGGTGACGAAGAACTGTACGATGTTGAACAAGTGCAAATTCAGCGCGATGCAATCCGAAAACGTCTACAACGAAAGTCAGATTACTCTCAGTTGACTGCCGAAACGCAACAATACCAAAAACTCGTTTCGGAACTGTCGGCACTCTTGGATAGTAGCGGGGAAACACCCGAAGCGGCGTGGCGCGTTCGTATTCTCATGATTTCGGCTCAAGAAACCGATAAACTTTGGGAAAAGCTCTACAATTACGAAAAGACATTGTTAATGAAGAAGAACAGCTTGAGTTCGACGGGAGAAGAGGAATTGCGAACCGAGCAAACGGCCTGTATGAAGCTGCATCGTGACTTTAAAAGAAGTCACAAGACGCTTCTCATGGCCATGTCTCTTTATGAGAAAAAGCAATCCGCGGAAATTAGTCGCCTTGGTGCAGTGGGTTGGAGCTACAATAGCGACGAGAAGGAAGACTTCTATGAAAAGGTAATGAGAGAACGAGAAGAGGAATTGATGCGGATGAACGAAAGTATTCATCAAGCTAATGATATCTACAAAAACTTAGCAGCTCTTGTGGAAGAGCAGCAACCTCAAATCGACCAGGTCGCAAATGCACTCGAATATTCGAAAAATAATGTGGAAGCAACGGTCAAGGATTATGGCTGTGATTTTGGATTTGGTGATCAATTATGCAGTGCATTGGGAATCGAGGAAGCAATGAAGCAATGGAACCCATTCCCGGCCTATGATGATAAGGTTAAACTTACCGAAACGAAAACTGCAGACACAGAAGCTCTTGCGGAAAACGAGGAGACCGCGTGCACATCTAATCTTCCCAATTTCAAAATGGATTCATTTCTTTGGTATGACTCACTCGAGACGCTTACGAACGATTTTATAGCTTTGAAGAATGATATCATACAAGCGGGGCAGAACATAGCTGAGCAGGGATCAAAGCTAGAATGCGTCTCGCCGAGATAATTCCAATCGAACTAGCTTTTCTATGATAAATTATTGTAAAACTCAAACTGCAATCGTTTTCGGTGTATAAGTGGCTTCAAAATGATAAATGGTAAGTGATTTATACAGCTTTTATTGATAAGTCGGTTTGAGAAAAGCACCTTCAACTGGGGCCGACAATCACACAAGGATCCAAGTTAGCTAGCCTAACCGCAAGCTGTTTGAATTAGAGCTTCCTTTACAGCTGGAATAGATGCCAACGTTGTTGCTGTAATTGCAGTCAATACCATAGCAATTGCTGCGAAAGGGAACGCATCCGGCTCGCCAGAAATAGCAGCTACACCAAGACCCTGCGATGAGCACCCCATACCAATACCGCGGCAAATGGGGTCTTTGATACCAAGCGCATCCATGAATGCTTGACCGTACGTTCCACCTAGAATACCTGTAAGACAGACGACACTAGCGGCAATAGAAATATCACCGCCCAGCATGTTCGTGAGGGCTATGGCCAAAGCAGTCGTTACATTTCTAGCTAAGAGAGACAATCGCACAAGTCTCGCAGCCGCCCCTGATCCCAATGATATCAATCGCACAAAACCAGCTGTTGCAAACAAACTGCCTGCACTGCCGACAAGGACGGATGTTAGAACAACCACAAGGTTATTAAAAGGAGTTGGCGCCTACTGTAAACAGAAATCGCGAATCCGACTACGGGAGCCCCGAGTAAGAACATGAGGATATCACCAGCACCGGCTTTCATAGGATCGAGTGATCCTACTTTATACGAGCGGAGGACATCGAAAAACTCTTTTCCGGTGATAGCAGCTACTGCTCGAATGACAGTCAGAACTAGTGTCGCGCTTGTGGCAAGAGGATGCACAATTTTGACAAAACCCGCAGGTAAATTGGCGCTCCAAATGTAAGATGCTACCGTGAACAAGGACAGGAACAGGGTTTGAATAGGAGAGGCGAACGAGTTATTGGTCTTGGAAGCCCAGACGGTCGCCACGGCAGATAGCAGGGCGCCCTTCGAAAAGAAACTCCACGAGGCTTGATTAAATGGTTTGGGTTTAAGGCCAGATGCTACGGCCTTACTGGGACCAGAAGAAGTAGTAATGAGTGTTCCTTGAGCTTTTCGAATTGTCAAGACAGAAAAGGCGCTCGTCGTGATAGTAAAAACGAAACCGATTGCGACAGTCGCGATTACTTTTAGGATCTGCACTCATTGCAAAAAGAAATTTTTGAGAAGAACTGCAGCACAGGTGAGATATTTGGAGTCGTGTTTTAAACTATACTTACTTCCATCCCTCCACCGACCGAGGGCGACAAAGGAAGCATAACAAGTCCTGGAACAAAGAGCGGTGCCATCCATTTCGCTAGGAATGCAGCGGCCGGAGCTAGAGCTTCGTACATCGTATTTGCTGCAGAGGGACTGATACTATCTGCTACAACAAGAAAGAAGAAGAGAAAGATGCAGCCCCCGAGTGATGACGGAAAGCTGATGTTCGCCTTCATCAACCCTTTCTTGACAGCTTGCTCAATCACACCGCAGACGACAGATCCAGCAAGGCAGTTGACTAAATTGCTATCTATGGCGCCTCCACGAACGGTTTTAATCTGAGAAGAAACATCAGACAAGCTAGATCTTTCGAGCTTAGTGCTGATCACCTTCGACGAGCTGTTTTGAGGAACGAAAGAAGTCGGGTTAAAGACCTTCTTTGACTCGATGACAGGAATTGCCGCCGCCAGAAGGAGGACTGCAACAAGAAAAGAGACACGTGGGGGCGAAACTTCATAGCGTTGTTATTTCTCTTTACTTGAATTAAAATACAAGTCTTCATCCAACTTGACATGAAAGAGATGTCGTTGCGTCTGTTGTGATGCCCAAAAAGCAAAAATGCCAAAAAGATCGGTTGACCTCAGAAACCGTCGATACGAGTATAGCATGCGAAAGTAAGCGATGACGTCTGACATAAGTGAACCGAACGTCCTGGCTGTGCACGTTGCGAGGTGCGACACTTTATTGCATTTACCAGGTACCGGTACTGTTAAAGGTTATTGAAGTGAAGAGGTGGCAAATTGTGACTCAAATCGATTGCAGTCCCGGAACTTGCAGATCCCATTCATTTCACTTTTCTGGCGCCTCTCAGCTTGGTTGTTGAAGAATTCGTGCCAAGCCATCAATCGCGTATTATGGTTTCATGAGTCCTGTGTCTATTTGTAGATGATTTTGGCTATTTAAACTTTCAACAATGAGTATAGAATCTGCTTTCAAAATCGAGGCAAAAACGGATATGCGTCTGCTCATGGCCTAAAGTAGCTGTTTCTGTACGTGATACAGCAATTGTTAACGACAAAGAAGCTTGCTAAAACAAAGAAACCATAGATTCAATTAAGGCGGCATGTGCTTACACAATGAAAGAAGTGAGCGACGATATTCTTGGGTCTAAGAACCTTCAGTAATCTTGCGATTCTGCTTGGCCATTTGCTTCTCGACAACAGCCTTGGATACCTCACATTGTACACCCACATAATTGACTACATTGTTTTCGGCATCTCGCAAAGCCGCCACAAAGAACTGATTCCAAAAGGGTGTACCATCGGCCTTGTAGTTCAACAAGCAAACCGAAGTATCGACGCCTTCCTCGACACCCTTTCGGATGATCTGAACGGCATTTTGATCGGTTCCCGGTCCTTGCAAAAAGCGACAGTTTCTTCCCAAGACTTGGTCAAGAGTGTATCCGGTGAGGTCTAAGAAGCCTTGGCTGACGTAGACGATGGGGTTGTCGGGCAAGGTCGGATCCGAAATGGCAAAGTTCTGCTGAGAACCAGACAACGCCGACACTGTAGAAATAAGCAATGTACGTCGATCGTGAGAAAATGATATACTCGAGTCACTGATGAAATCACGAGATACACTTACTAAGTCTGAAATCGGGTTCCATAAGAGTCTTCACTGGACCAAAGCCACTCGGCATCGGAAGTGGTGTATATTTCTCCTTATCGCCACAGACAGTTTTGATGATAGCGTCCGCACGATGCGGAATCTCGGTTTTGATAGCATCTTTGAGACCTGTAATCTGCTCTTCCAATTCGTGAATTTGTTCCTGAAGACTCTCCAATAAAAATTTCTTGCGCAATCGACTGCGCTTGGCATGTTCTCGGTTGCGCTCGCGTCTCTCCAACTTTTGCGCTTCCGTGAGCTCCTTGGAATCCTCTTCGTCATTATTACTATTATCCAAATCAGCGTCTTTTGCAGACCGTTTCTTCTCCACCGACTTGTTAGTGGTACTAGTTGTTATTTCCGGTTCTGGCAGAGCATCTTGCTTCACGGAGCCGTCCGGATTCAAGAAGTCCATGTAGTAAATATCATTGAAAATGTCATCTAAATCAACCGTGTGACTCGCATTCTGGTGATCATGTACAACAAGCAATGAATCAAGTGTGAGTATCGAGAACAAGTATCAACGAGGCTGTTCATCGATAAAAGACGAAATTTTTGTTTAATGTTCAAACAGACGATGAATAAAAGATGATGCTTTCTTACAGGATCTGATGATTGGTACGGCAATCCGCCTCGGCCCACAGATTCGGAAGCCATCTCGAAGTGACTTCGAAGCAAGCTCTAAAAAGTTACCAAAACCCTGCGCGATGAGTGCAAATGAGCACTGGCGATTGACATCAATAGACCTCCGAAATACGTGTGAAAAAGCTCGGAAGTGAGGTGATTGTCAAGAAATGGCCTACAATTTCACAAAGATTACGAGTACCACTGTGTCGATTTACCATAGTACGTCACACACGACGCTGTCCTTCGTCCGGACGAATAATAAACATCTCCCACTACAAGGTGCACGGGGCGGGTACCGTACCGGTACCGGTACCTGGTAGCAAAACTCGATCCTTACTGCTATCCCAAGTGATGAAAATAAAATTTGCTTTGTTGCAGAAAAGATCAAAGTTGCCCATTCCTATAAACAAAACCAAAACGCACACAGTTCGAGCTGTTTATGAATAGTGTAAGATCGTTGGACGGCTTTCGACATGCCCTTTCCGTAAAGCAAGAAATAGCTGATCGAATCCGTTTTGCACTTCTCAACGACCATTATTGATGCTTGCGAGACGCTGGGTGCTCCCCTTTGGGTTGATATCCTTTCTTAGTCACATTTCGCTGCAGGTGCTCTCGTTTCGGCTGGTTACCCGTCCGAGTGCCCGTCCGAGTTGTCCTTCAGTCAGCTCGTTCAATCATGATGCCCGCGCGACATGTCTCCTGGCACATCCTTCCACTTCGGCAAGTAATTATTCCAAAAGAAATTTTCAATTGAAGCGAATCGCGCAATCCATCGAACGGCTTCTATCTTACAGAAAGACTTCATTTGATGATGACAGAGGACACGCGCTGGTGAATGTTTTATTCCAATTGGCGCAAGCATCTACGAAGGCCGAATCGATGGAAGCGATTCGGCAGCTACAAGCTCTACCCCTAGTCAGTGCTCACGTAGCTCCATCACCATCCGAACAGGCTATATTGGAACGCGTAATTCGGGGGGCTGCGTTCTCGGGGTTGGAAGATTTAGCGTGGAATTATACGGTCACTGGATTTTTGAACTGGGATATCCTTCCTAGTGTAAAGGCGCAAGATGCATTGAGTGCAGCGCTGCGTCGTGCGGGGAAGCTTGAGCTATTCAAAGAGTTTATAACAAGATCTGGAACGATTGTTACGAATAAAGACAGTGCTAGCAGTTCCGGACAAAAGTCAGTTAGTTTGACAAGCTTCAATATGTTCCTCGCTGGTTTGTGCGAGAAGAAGACGCCCCGTTGGCATCGAGAAAGGGACACCGCCGGTCGAGTAGAAGTCCGACTAAATGAAGCTTTTTTCTGGCTTGCGAACGATCATGCCAGAACAAGCCTTGGGATCATACCGGACGCTGTTTCCTATTCAACCGTAATGCACGCGGCAGCGTCCATGAACCGAACTATTGCCGATGCCACATGGACCCTGATGTTGAAGCAAAACATTCAACCTGACATTTTTGCTTACAATGCCCGCCTAAGTGCCATTCTCAGCGCTTCCAAGTCTGAACAATCTGATCGAGACGCGCTTTTCCTATGGGACAATCAAGTCTCAACACAATCCACCTTACTACCCGATCAATACACACTAGATTTGATCCTCCCTCCTCTACTCCGCGCGGGGAGAATAGGGGAAGTCGAGGATCTCTTGGATCGTTTCGTCTCGCAGAATTCAGAAAGCATCGTGTCAAATGCATTCGCTGCGTTCCTCGTCTCGCTTATTCAAGACGGTGAACTAGCTTCGGCTCGGGCCATATTTGAAATGTACATGGCACCATCATTGTCTTCTGTTGTTGCAGCTATTGCGGGAGAAATGCGGATAGTAAGACCCAGAACGCGCCACTTCAACATACTTTTAGAAGGATACAGGAAACATTGGCAATTACATGTTGCGAGAAAAATTGCAGCTTCATCTGATACCAAAAGAAAGACGACCTTACCCTTACCAACGTTGTCAATGAAGCGTGGGAGTTATTCAGACTGATGCAAAAGTCATCTACAAAAGCCGATGCATATACGACAACAACAATGATGGGTTTGTGCAGGACATCGGAGGAACTCTCGAAGCTGCTTTACGATGCATTCGCTAACCAACAAGTTGCCTGCACTGGAGTTGTCGCACGTGCCGCCATCTCAGCCTTTGGAAGTCTTTTCCGACCCATCCAGCGCTTGCTGGTTTTGCTTTAAATTCTACGGACACATGCGCATGGCTTCGGTGAGAACACTTAATGTTCTGATGGGTGCTTTTGCTGAATCCGCAGCTGCTGACAATTCTATGAGACTGAGCATGAATGATTCAGCTGCCGCACGTCACCTTGATTCGTTGATAGATACGCACCGACGGAAATCAGACAGCTTCATTCTTTTGGAAGGGTCAAAATGCGAAGAGGCGGCGGTGTCGCTTCTCGAAGCGATGACTAGACAGAATTATTATCTGCCGAAGCCAGATTCCCAAACGTTTTGCTTGGTGGCGTCAACTCTCCAATATGGAAAAACGGATGCGTCCGTTGCTGTGGAACTTTTTCGTCAAGCCACTAGGGTAGGAATTACAGCAGACGGCCGCTTTATAAATGCAATATTTCGATGCTTTGGCGATAACATCGACGCTGCTATCTCTGCTTGGAAAGGGGAAATTCGCTCATTTTGCCTATCTCATGGTACTCACGGCGGAAAGAATTCAGACTCACAGCGCCGAGCTAGAGACAAGAATTTGTTTGCGGCGTATAATGGTTTGTTGTACGTGTGTGGGCGAGCACGTCGTTCCGATATTGCACTTCGTGTGGTGTATGCCATGAAAAAAGAAGGTTTAGATCCTAGCGAACTGTCGCTAAACTGCTACAATTCAGGTAAACGAAAGCGGTCCTTCAATAACGAGTTTTCTCAATCTTGGTTGACGAAGAGGCTAAAAATTGCTGATCCGTATGAATCCCTCCTCTACGTAGAGTGTATGAAGTATGACAAGAACGACAGGCGTAGATCTGGCGAGAAACGAGTCCGAATCATTGTTTAAAAGTATAGAGTTAAAAGGCAGCACGATAAGCCAAAATAATAATCATATCCATCGCTTATAGTTTTATACATGGCATAAAGTACCGGGTACCCGTACCCTAGCCGTCACCTCCACAAAACAGCCACATAGGTGGTGAAAAGAAACCGTGAGCTGTATGTGATCTGTGAACAAAACAGAAAATGTCGCCAATACCAGGTACAGCGCTCATCTAAGCGCATTGCAAAGAAGAAGATCGCAAATTGCGAACGAAATACTTTTTTCTTCTCTTTCACTTTGAGGAACCGCCAAATACCGTGCATAATGCAGTTCAACACCAAACGAAGTAGACCTCATCGTTAAAAAAAATCATCACGAATCTTTCCTTGAAACTTCCTCACCAAGCCCATTCGTACCGCCCGCATCTGTTACTGTGATATTTTCCGCGCCCTCTTCGCCATCAAGATTCGCACCCGCAGCAGTGTCTGGACGTCGCGCAACAGCAACTCCTTCATCTATATTAGCTATCAAAGCTTCTTCCATAGCGGTTCCACCATTCGAGCTTTCAGTCGCCGTTTCCAATTGTTGTTCGTGATCATCAGTAATGTCCGCAGTGATTGATAAATCAATCACTTCACCTTCTCCGGCGTTACTTTCTGTGATCAGTGGAGGTGGAGCACTACTGCTTTCAGAGGTCACGGCAGGGCCCATCTCAATATCCTGAGATACCCCCTCACTGTGATCGCGAAGACTAAATTCATTGTTACCTCCCATGACATGAACTCTTACTGGTGGTTCAAAGCCGAACGCGAACGATCCGGCTCCACTTCCTCTGCTAACTTCGCCTGCCCATGACCGCGATGCGTGGGATCGAGCATAGTTTAATGCTAAAGCAAAACTATCCAGAAACAGATCTTCGGAGCCAGGAAAGGACTCATCCACGTGAATTGGTTGACAATAATCTTGTCGACAAACTGGACATTTGAGTTCCTCTTTTTCGCCAGCCATTGTATTATGCACTCCTTGTGAAAAGCATGCTGACACGACGTTTCCGGAGACCACGTTAATTTTTCTCCGGCACTGTAGGGACACAAGCAAATAGCGCACAACCCTGAAACACTGCGGTTTCCATTTGCGGCACCGACTGGTAGTTTCACTCTCGTTGTTGAGTCGTCTAACTCTCCCAAGTAATCATCCGTGGCAAGATCTAACTGGATTCCACCGTGTTCTGTTTCCGTTTCAAAATCTTTATTCATCAGCACCTGTACGCAGCATTACAGTATTAGAATCATGTTCAGTTCGCAAACTTATGTCCGAAATCAATATTTTTTAAGTTCATACTCACCACAGTCGTTGCTTGCAATGATTCTGAGATTTTTTCTTTGCGGATGCGGCGGTATTCCTCATTATGTCTTCGCAATTGAGGGTTAGACGATGAAATCTGATCTAGCAGCAAGAAGTTGGGATGCCCGTTCAGTTGCTGCTGCTGTAACCGCTGCAAATCAAAATGATGCTGCGCCAGCCGGCGTTCCACCAGCCGCCGTCTTCGGTACGCACAACACGTCGGAACGATGCAGCAAAGCACAAGAAAAAGATACCACAGCAAAAAGGCCACAAATTCGTAGGTATCTTGTGCATTCCCTCCTGTTTCGCTCATATTGCCCTCGTCTGTTGTATTGCTACCTGAAGTTTGCAATAGGCGTGATAATCCCCAAAACTTCTCCATATTTGAGTAGCGATGAGAGATGATTGCTCCTGGTCGATAGAAGCTGTTTTTGCTTGCTGTTGCGAAGTAATGGACTGCCGCTTGCGCCTCCCCGCACTTCTATTAACAAAAGTGGTATCAATGAATTTCACTTAGTTGAATAATCAAGGAATCATTGATGATCGAATTGATTGCTCTTGTGGGTAGTTGTGAAACGTTACGAAACGAGCCGCGTCTTGTGTCTTAATCATCAGCATATTAACCCATATCCGGTCATGATATCCCATTTGGGATATCATACCCCATTTTAGCGAAGATTTCGTTACCTAACTTAATCTCTGTTTAACTTTCGAAATCCCCATTTTGATATTGTAATCCTTGTTATTTAAGTAAATTGGTTCTGAAATTTGTTTTTAAATTAGGCAGACATTGCAAATCCTATTATCTGCTATATCGAGCACCTCGTCGGCACTTTTTGCTCTGTCTGTCACCCACACAAGGCCCTTTTTCTCATTCCAATATCTCGATCACCATGGCGTCTCCTGCAAATCTGGTTGATAATGATCAACAACAACAACCAAAAAAAACGAAAGTGTGGCCTTTGCAAAAGCGAAGGTCATGACAAACGGAATTGTCCTGCGCGAAACCGTTTACCAGCCCAAAATTCAGTGCCTGACACGACCGTACATCAAAATGATGTTATTGTGGCACCACCAACACCTCCCATGCCTGCTTTTGTTCCTCGATTCCCTCCTATACTTAACTGGCAACATATTCTTTATGTTGTATTTGATTTGGAGACCACTGGATTTTCAAAAAAGTTTCACGAAATCATTGAATTGTCGGCACAGATTTTGAATCCATCCGGTATTCAAGTCGAAGATGGCCAATTCAGCGAACTTATCCATCCAAGCAAGATGATTTCCGGTTGCACTGTAACTCGACGGTGATGGGACTAAGTCGTTGGTGGTTAAAACTCTTCTTCTATTTGCTGGATGTTGGGACTTCTAATGCTCTTGTCTTGTACAACGAGTCACAGAAGCAAAGAGTCAATGATTATAAGCCAACAAATATTGTGGAGTTCAAAGGAAAACTAATCTCCAGTCTTGCAGGAGAGATGTCTGGAAATGAACCGAATGTGGCAATGGCAGGACATAGGGCTGAGAAGATTCCTAATGACCAGAGATCCAAATGTGCCTATTGTTCCATTCAAGGAAGGGACAGTAGGTCAAGGTACAGATGTGAAACTTGTGGAATTCCCCTTTGTTCTGTTTTCAATGGTAAGAGTGATCACGATTGCTTCAGTGAGGCTCATAAAAATGAGGATGTGAGACAGTTGACACTTGCCCATTACAAGAAGATGCAGACAACAACAAACAACAGAGGAAAGAAAAAAAATTAAAATTAGTAATCTATATATAGTCAACTCACTATTCGGTGACTTTCAATGGAAACAACCAATGATATGTTAGTTTTGCAAAGGTTTATAACTTAAGATCCATGATTTCATAGCATCATTAGTACATTTGCGTAGAAACAGTACCAGGTATAATTACAGTTTCTGACCGGTACTGATATCCCATATGGGATATCAGGGGGGTGATCGGATATCGGTTAAAGAAAGGCAAAGAAACGATAATTTGGGGGCACTCTATGATGTTGAGTGCTATAATTTGGCAATTAGAGGACAGGTTTTCGCGTAGCTGTTACGTAGAATAAGTAGGGATAGGTGGGTACAACTTTATTTAGAGTGAGTGGTCTTGTAAGATTCAATTCCGTTTCGTCCAAAAGTAGCTGAAAGAGGACCCGGACTAGTGACTCAGTAAAGCAGGAATGAATTGAGAAGAACATCTTCCCTCGTGTCCGGTAACAAGTACTTGCTTACAAAGTAAATAAGGTTATGGACATTGATTGGGTAAAACGGTCATTGTCGTTGATCATAGTTGGCAATAGAATGAGAGTTGTAAGTTTTGCCGCCGACGCTGACAGAAAAACGTTACTGGTACACTCGACGGAGAAAAACGAACGTCTTGATGTCTCCCTTTGTTTAATCCAAGATTTGTTGACCTCCTCCATTCAACTAGAGCTTTCCCACAAACTCTCGCGTTGCATCGGATGTGAAGGATATAGTGTGCTTATTACTCTATTGCAATCATGCCTCCGATACCCGACAATCTAAAGCAAACGCCGTTCCCAAAGATCGAGGACGATGAGCTGCCCGTCCCTTCCGAGATCAGTGACAGCGAGGAGGAGTCCGATAAACGAAAGAAATATGCCACAAAGGAAGACGAAGATGTCGCAGTCTTTATGGCTATTGCGAACAAAATGTCGATCCGAAGTTTGATGCATTTGATGCAAGGGCACGCGCGTGCCCTTAATCTTCCGAGTGATTATGTCGAAACGATGGCAGAGACTGTCGTGTCATCTGGCCAGCCGGCCAGAAAAATTGTCAAGAAATTTCGATTTGATGAAGAAGATGGTAGTATTAAGAACCATATTCACAGTATTGATTCTCTAAAAGATCTCAAGGATTTATGGATTTCGGGGAGGAAATGAATGACATTCGATACGATGCCATCCAAGCCGTTAATTACTTTCGAAAATACGAACCAACCTACACCGAAGCGGTGGAAACAATTGCTAGTTCTTATAGAGACAAGTCGCCTCAGGCGGAGATGATTCTGGAGGATGCGATGCGAAAAATCATTCAAGAAAGTTTTGCTCGAGGATTGGAGCCACATATAGTGTCTCTTTTGAGCGACCGTCGAACGGAATTAGTGCGAGCTGTATTGGCCGAGCAAAAGAATGCAGAATGTGCAAGGATTCATACGAAATTACTAGTCAATGCTTGCGGGAACAATCCCTGGCATATAGTGAACAAAGCACATTTTTCGCTGACAAAATTGCCGAGTGTGATCACATCGAGGCACTAAAAGCCTGTCTATCGCCGTGGAACGAATGAACCTTAAACATAATTTTAATCAAAAGTCTTATAATACTGCTATGTTATAGTCGTTTGTTTATTAGAAATTGCATGTTATTGTAGTTTCTGTAACCCTGTTGCCCCAGCAGCTCCAGCTTCCGTTGCCCATAATGAATCTATTTGAACGAGAGTATTCTAACTTTGTTTTCATATGAATTATGCACTTCAATGGCGTTGCGCCATGTATTCCTTATGCAACTTGATCCCTATGAATCGAGGAAGAAAGTTTGCAGATATCGGGTTGTTTCAGTTCCCTTCTCATCGTTTTCATTCTTTCTACGTCTGCGACGCTGCATTCTTGTCTTCTTTCGCAGCTCTTGACGACGTTTTAGCCGCTTTTCTTTGTTCCGTTCTAAACGCTTTTCCCTCCTTTTCTCTCGTTGTCTCTGTCTCCCATTTGGCTCGTCGGGCTTTCCTTGGGCAGTCACATCAGGCTTCCAAGTATTGCCGTTCTCAGGCTTACCCTCACCAACACCGTCTGGTTTACCTCCGCTCAGCGTGGAGTTGAGTCCATTGTCATTAGAGTCCTCTGATTCAACATCGTCATCTACATCATCCACGTCGGTTGATGTGGAGTTGAGTCCATTGTCACTGGAATCGGATTCAACATTGTCATCCAATTCATCCTCGTCGCTCAGCGTGGAGTTGACTTCGGTGGCACTGGAATCCTCGGGTTCATAGTTGTCATCCTGTTCATCCGAGTCGCTTGACGTGGAATTGAGGCTGACTCCTTCATCGTCTTCCGAATCCTTACCGGGTTTGCCTTGGCCGCCATCATCCGAAGTCGCTTCGTCGCCCGCCGTAGAATTTGAACCCGCGCCTTTATCAGAATCTCCGCTTTCAATTTCATCCTCGGAGTCTTTGCCATCAATCTCATTGACTCCTGTTGCGTTTTCTGGTTTGCCTTGTCCGACGCCTTCAGGCTTTCCTTGATTACCCAGTGTAGAGTTGAGGCCAGTTGGTTCAGTTTCATCTGAGCCCTCAAATTCTTCCTTATCGACAGGCTTACTTCCAGGTTTGTCTTTACCAGCACCATCCGGTTTCCCCCCTTGGCCTAATGTCGAATTAAAGTCGCCAGTATCGCCGTCCCCGGAGTTCTCAAAATCTTTTTCTGGTTTGTCGTCGGGTTTGCCCTGATCGAAGTTATCCGGTTTGACACCGTTACTTATTGTGGAATTGTAACTGACCGGATCACCGTCGCCAGTGTCCTCAACGCCGTGCGAATTGTTACCGGGCTTCCCATGACCCCCGCCTAACGGCTTCTCTCCATTATCAATCGTCGAATTGAAGACATTATTTTCCCCCTCTTCAGAATTATCAATGTCTGGCTCCTCATCCCCTGATTGCTCATCAGGCTCTATCTCATCATTAGGTGTGTTATTGAAAGATACCGACCCACCGCCTCCTGAATCCTCGACTACGGGATCGTCTCCCGGCTTTGTGCCAGGTTTTCCATGGCCATTGCTGACACCTTCTGGTTTTCCTCCGTGACCTACTGTAGAATTAGTTCCTCCTTCGCCTGTTACCTCTGAATGGCTCTCGTCGGCTGCAGGAGGCTGCTCATCAGTGTTGTCAAGTTCGGTCTTTCCAGCTAATTCACAGTATTCTCCAGGATTAGAGGAAATTTCACAAACGCGTGCACTTATCCAATCCCTGTAATTACTTATGCGAGTGTAAACACCCTGTTTCGCATCTTTAGAAAGTTCAAGTTACGTTTAAGCAAGGCAATCGTAGAGGGCACTTACTGGTTTATTCTCACGCGCGCAGCCTACTCCAAACGAAACGACTCCGTATTGAACGCCGCTTTTCGAGTCGTAAAGAGGTCCGCCACTATCGCCTGAGCAGCTATCCTTGCCACCTTCAAGCACTCCAGCGCACAAATTCATTTTCTCCTCCACAAGGGTAGGCAATAATTTTTGGCACTCTTCCATACCGATTACTTGAACTTCGACTTCCATTAACGTTTGAGAAGCTTCTGCATCTTCCGATGTTTTGCCGAATCCGATCACTGTAACGTCTTGACCCTCAACAGGTAGTTGCTCATTGAAGTTCAAGGTAGTCAGCGTCGCGGCACTGCTTTTGTCTAGCAAAACGAGCATAATATCCTAGAATGGTGATAGTGTTGATCTCGTGAGTCTGACTACAAATCTAAAAAACATAATTTTGGCTGCTGGGGTAATACGTACGTTTTGTTCGGTACCCGACTCATATTCTTCGTGTGGAAAAATTTGCTTGATTCCTATTTCTTCACCATTCGGCCCACCGGAAATCATTGTCGATCCAACAAAGACAACCGATTGAAACGCAGAAGAGCAGTGAGCAGCTGTTAACAACACATCAGGACGGATGAGTGTTCCACCGCAAAGCTGACCGCTAACAACATGGCCATAACTCGGGTACTTTCCATCAGGGACCTCGATTCCACCAACGATATGAGCTGCTATTGGGTCAAAAATATTCGCTGTTGCGTGCCTCCTTCCTCTAATTGTTGACGCCGACGCTGGTAGTAAAAGAGAGATACATAGCAGTGATAGCATGGTAGTGTATTGTTCAAATCCTTTAGGATGCGATTCGCTTGCCATTGTCATTCTACTCGCCGGATTTTGTGTTGGACGGAAAAACTTTTTAAAAAGTCCATCCATCAACCAGTGACCGCAGTGACTTAACAAAGAATTAAACCTTATGGAAGTTACAAATGACTTTAGAGAAAGCACTATAACACATAATATTAGGCATTCTTTACTACTACTAAGTCATCAAGTAGCATCACGATTAAAGGTTTCTGGATTTACACTTTGGATTTAAAAGGTTAGTCAAGCTAAAGTCATGCAATAGTTTTAAAGTAAGGAAGGAGCAGAAACAACGAACGAAAGAAGCCAGCACTGATGACTAAAATCCAGTCGTGCCTGTTTTATTACGAACGAACGACACAACAAACCAAGGCCGCCTCAGCAACATCTATGATTCTTGAGTGTTCTTTCTTTTGGACGACTAGTGGATGGAGTAACTTAGATCTTTGAGATGTATGAATGAGAGCGAAGCGGTACCTGGTACGCAAAACTCATCTTTATTGCATGAAAGATCATAACCCACGCTTCTTTGGTGAATGTTGGCCAAGCGGAGGATACCAGAAGCATGAAATAACGAAATCTTTTTGCGGTTAGGCATGTTTCATTTATTGCTGGCTAGAGACATACCTAGAGGCGTATGTACGATGTCATGATTGTGGACGCCTTCTGCTGTTAGCGAATGGAATTCCCAGTAGAATGCAATTGCCTTACCTATTAGTCTACTTGATAAAATGTAGCGAGTCGATTGATTTGCAAACAAGCAGAATCATCATATGAAAGTTAAAAAGGCAAATCAGGTTCCAAACTGGTGGCTGCGCGAGAGGGTCTTTTACATCCTTGCACAAGAACTCCGTCCGTCAACCGCTCAAAAGGTACCACGTACACAGAACACAGAAGTTCCCCCAAACAAAAATCACTTAGTCGTGACTGATTTCGGTCGTGAAACGTAAGAACATTGGCTCTTATTTATTTCGCATCGTCAGCACCGCGCATCAACATCACACAAAATTCCTTCGTCGGCTATACCAGTACCTGGTACCAGGTATGCTGTATTATGCGAATGAGTCACTTGACGATTCATTTACTTCGTCTCGCATGAGTTATTCTATTCAATCACTTGCGCCATCACTATGTCATCAGTAGTGCTGAGAGTCGGTGCTCGACACGCAACTCTTTCTCGAAAAGTTACTCGAAGAGTTGGGGCGATCCGTCCGAAGGCAAGGTCTTACGCAGCAGAGAACCACCCACCGGAAAAATCACCGAGTCGGCTTCGACAGTGGTGGGATGACGGAACAATTCTATTAACGCTGGGATTTTCGAGTTTGTTCTTGGTTGGAGTGGATCGATTCCTGCAGTATCAAAACAAACAAGAGGTCACAGATACGGTGCAAGAAATACGACACCAGGTCGAAGAGAAACGACGCGAGATGATGGAGCGATATCAAGATTCGCCAACACTTTACGAGTGTAAGGTGGTTGAAGAATACAAGATGGGCGGAAGTCACGGATTGAAAGGGGTCAAAGTTGGTGATGTAGTTGAAATTCTGCAAGAGAATGTCGGTCCAGGCGAATACTATCATCTTTGCCGGACGAGAGACGAGAAAGCTGATATTTTATCCATTGGATGGTACCCGCAAGGTTATATGGAGTCTATAGAAGTCCCGCAGAAACGAAAGTGGATGTTTTGGAAGCGATCCTAGCAAAATTGAATTAATCACAGCAACGAGGCAATTGTAGAAAGGTGGACGAAGTCACAAAGAGCAGGTTATGTAAGTTGCGTTATAATAATCAAATCATCCACAGTCAATGTTGCCGAATAACAGTGGAGCTGATACACCTATATCTCAAGCGCAAAAGCCAAAAATGTTCTCGCTTTTAAGTTCTTCAATGTGTCTCTGAAGTCGTAAAAGAGTACTCTCGCTGTTTGCAAAAGATAATTCTTCATCCTCGGCTTCATCTGCACTATAAAGAGGCTGTCTTCTGACTATGATCGGTTTCGGCTTTTGAATCGAATGGCTCTCTACCCATGACTCTATCTTCTTCCATGGCGTAGAGTCCTCATTGCAAGTGCTGGTATGCAATGTTGATGTCGTGCTTGCTTCGCAATCAGGTGAGCGGCGCTTTGAATGCAGGAGAGGATACGGTTCGCTCAAACTACCTTTCGTGGTAGCAGCGAACTTTTCTTTTTCTTTAGGGCGTCTCTTGCCTGTTTTTATGACTTTCCGGTCATCGTTTCTGCGTCCAAGTCCGCCAGCTCAAATTGAGGATATTCAGCGCTCAAAGAAAAATTAAGTAAAGCACTTCCGGTTGATATAGAACTTAGAGTCAAACGGGTATCTTGCTGGGTGTGCGGTAGAAAATCCGGGGAAACATCCTTTTCTTTGCTGATTGCATCGGGTAGGACATCTTCCGGTAGCGTATCATCTACTTGTCTGTAGCCTCTCTGAGTGTTCCAACCGAGTTTTTTCCGACGTTCAATCGATTGAACCAATTTTTCTTTCCATGAAAGTCGAGGTGGGGTCTTTGGAGAAACCGATGAATCGCTCGTTTCCTTCGTTTTGCTATTGTTGCCATTCGGTAGGACATCATCATACGAGTGATCCAGAAGACTCGCTCGTTCATCGTCGTCGTCACTGTCTTGAGTTGTAGAGATCGGAGAGGTGGCGTAGGCATAAGACTTTGGCGTCTTTTGCAATAAGAACTCGGACGGAGGAAGTTTCGGTTGCGATTTAGCCGAACACCAGCAAAAGAATCCGCGTTTTTTACGATTGCTTTTCCAGTTCGACTTCATGTTGCGTGCACGTGCTTTCAATTAAAGGCAATTTGTGCAAAAATTAGTGAAATTTTTCGGGAACTCGCTCCATCGTGCAAGTGTATCAGAAATCCCTTAATGCGTTGCACCCCTAACACTTGCGGGACTGGCGAAACACGCAAAATTGAGTGTTGTTCAACGTTCAATGGGGTGTCCACTGAATTCGCTATAGTGCAATAACAAAAGGGACTGGGATGGGTGCGTGACTCACGATCTGCATTTTTTTGAATTCAGCACATTTATACCGCACAAATTCATAGGAGTACTTGTGTAAGTTGACAGCAATGAGACGGATCCTACAGCTTTTCGTTCATGTTCTGCTTGTATCTATTATTTGTAGAGGATGGTCAATTGCTAGTCTCGAACGTAGGGCTTTTTCTGAAGACGCTGGTCGCGCTCAATTCTGCTCTCATTATTTTACCTCCGCAAGCGTCAGCTGATACGTCAAAGAATCGAAAGCCAGCTACCGGTACTGTAGAAACTCTGATCCCCATTCTGCAATTGCAGCGCACATCGCAACAAATACTCGATATTCTTGAAAAGAATCCCTCTAGCGCAACCATCGACATTCTATTGAAGTCATTGCCCTCGGACGAAAAGTCGTTCAAGAGTCTGTTCGATGCGTACTCAGATCCTCTTTCGTACAAGCAAAAGTTTGTCGATCAGAACGCTTTTCTTGTCTACTACACAAAAGGGTTTGATGGTCCTGGTAGACCGTCTATAGAAAGTGATCTTCCCGTCAAGCAAACGCTCCAATATGGTTCACGAAACGACGCTTGGGTCGCGTACAACGATTTCTTGGCCGAGTATATATATCAGCAACAGAACCCTGCGGAATTTAATGTAAAACAGCTGATTCGCCCCCCTGAACGAATTGGGAAAGGCGATAGATCAATATTTGAGTCAAGCGTCTTCTCAACAAATTGCTAGTGCACTTGAAGTCATTTAGGGCTCGAGTCGGTAGATCTTGCTTTTGCGGGGCATGCCTGCTAGAATATTCTTGAAAAAAAGCTACGAGAGACTAAGAGAATGAATTCTGATACGTTTGCATTTACTTTTAGCATTACTATCGACTGTCAATAGCCACATTTTTATACCAACTCAAACTCGGACGTAATCACTTTGTATTCTTCTCGTATCCTCTTGGCTACTTCCGAATCTCCATGGTACCACGCCACGAGCGCGTCTGGTGCTCGAAGAATACCCACTGTTTTGCAATGATGGTAAATGTGCCCAAAAACAATCCCCAAAAAGTCCAAGACAGGAGGTTCACCTTCCAAAAGAAATGTCTGAGCCAAAAAGAACCAAGGCAACAGCTCGGCTTTCGTGTTGAACATCTCGAACATATTGACTTCGACTCCTTCATGGTAGCGGCTCCAGATATAAACAAGATATGTGGACAAGTTGTGGCCGAGGAATCGAGGGCTCAATTTCAGCAGGGGGTAACCGATCACCATGGAAAGCTGGCCAAAGAGCATCAATATCCAAAAGTCAAAAGGACGATTGTGGTTGAGCCGTTCCAAGGTCGCCATGTACGTCCACACGAATTGAGCTGTCAGGATATATCCCAAGCCGAACGGCCCAAAGTTTAAAAAGGACGTGAAAGGTCGCCATATTTGCAGTCTTTGCAGAACTGGCTTCCATTCCAATGTTAGAATGCGGGGAAATTCGTTCTTGTTGAAGAGATAGCCGTACATAGTAGCTCCGAAGGAAGCAGTCAAATAAGCTTTTGTCAGAGGTGGTGTTCTTTTCCATGCTTCTAGAACACGATCGAGCGTATTGGCTTCTGCAAAATCAGCTTCAGCTACTTCAAAGTCGTCCAAATCCAAGTTGAGATCGTCGTCCTCGTCTTCATCGTCGTCATCTTCATCGTCGCTTAAATCTAAAGCCCCACCTCTCAGCTTGTTAAGTAATGCTGATTTACTAATTTTTGTTCTTTGTTGATTGACAGCCTCTTGTGTAACAAATTGAAACGACAGAGGCGACCTCGGCACACTCACTCGACCCCAGGTCGTCGAAGAGACGGAAGACACGGAAAGCACGATTAATGCTACTAGAAGCGGCGTTCGGGGCAGTGTGCGGGTCATACTTCTCATTGCAGTGTTTCTCTGTGTAAGGGATAAAGGATTGCAGTAGCGTATAAAGGAATTATGTGCTTTAATCGATGATTCTATAGTCTATTGTCGATTTGCGCTTGTTTGGAGGACGCGATGGTTATCGGTTATCGTCGACGACTTCCACCTGGAATGATAGCATTGTCGGAGAGGTTCTCCACAGTAGACACTACTTGTAGGTTCCACTACAGGTTCAGCCCCGGATGCGGAACGCAACGAAAAAATTGCCTCGCGGTATTATACCTGGTACTGCAAGACACATCAATTACAAAAACGAGCGAATGTGCTGCAACAAATAAATAAATATAAATCTTTTTTGCTTCTGCTCCTTCACTTGAACTATTTGCCATGTCAAACTGCAAACAATCTTTCGACAAATCTGTGTTTGAGGAGATTCCGAAGTCCAGTTGCTCGCCCGAGTAAAGCAGTTATAAAGGCGCGTCGAAAACGTATGTATTACTGCGCGATCCCAGCAATTTGGAGGAGATTCGCAAACTCGGGCAAAGACTGGCTATTTGGCGGGATAATCAGACGCTGACGTATGTAAACTGCGGTTTTGATGATGGACCGCGGGATGTTTTTGACCATTTGCATTGTGGATTCGATGAAGGCGATGTTCATTTGTGCATCGTTGGTAGTACCCACGACGCCATGGCGCAGACGGCTGCATTCTTTTTGAGTCTGGTACGATCGACGTCGAACTTTTCTCGTCTTTTGATTGCGAACAATACAGGCGGCCCCCCGATTGACTTGAGTGCCGCTCAATCTCAATGTTTCGTGGACATCTTCGAGGCAATCCCGTCATTGTATTTGGAGTTTCAGGACAATGCTCTAAGTGCTGCACAATCTGTTGCTTTAGCAACAAGACCGCGTCCTGTAACGATCAAATACAATGACAGCGTTTTAGCAGATGGAGGAACGGCATTCGTTAATGCGCTTCAGGACCGTAAATCGTCATTTGGTTCGCTAACTTTGGAGCAACAGTATAGCAATGATTTACCGTTGAATGTTGACAATCTACGACGCTTATTACAAGTCGAAACCATAGAACATTTGGGGTTACCATTATTATTTGATAATGAGCTCGTGTTGGCTAAAGCAGATTCCCTTTCCTATGAATTTTGGATTGAGTCGGAACAAGTATCGAGATTATAGCAAGTATCCTGTCTCTGATAGTGCTTTCCGACGAGCCCGCTCCAAGTGAGACTATCATTTTGTTTTGGCGACGAATAGCCTCCTTGGGTCATTTTTGGAGTTGAAGTTTGAGTGTGAACCCGTTCGTTTACCATTATGTGTCATACACGAAATGATTCGTGCAGCACTTGCGAACAAAAACCTAAGAGTTCTTGATTTGCCTGGTGTCTTGCATCATTGTGAGGATTACTTGAAAACCCTTTTCAACGGCTTAAAACATCACCAGGGTTTTCGGTGCCTCAGAGTATACGTGGAGAATAACGAAGCGTTCGGTTCTGAATTTTCCGATCTGGTTGATTTTCTTTCGCATCATAGGAACGTTGAAGTGACTGATTTCCGTGGTAATGGTTTTCAGATGGCTTGCTCGTCGACACGCTCTATTCCCTCAACAAGTTCTACAGCGGCTCATCGGATCTTGTGGTAAAGCCTCTATCGGAGCCAGAGCGTAAACCGCTAGTAACAACAGCTTTGGTCGAACAAGCATCAACAGACTTTCAGCGCTCCGCACTGCTGCTGTCAAATACCTTGACACATTATGTGGAGTTGTTCAGTTAGGTCAGTTAGCTGAGACGGGCGGAGATGATTTTGCTTAAGAACCGAGAAGAAGACGCTGTGAAGAGAATCTCGAGATCACATAAATTGAAAATTTCATCTAGACCTAATTGTCAATCGAACAACTCTATAATACATCAATAAGTAGGGTCTACATAATAAAGAGATGCTTAATAGCAGAAGATAAGAGGCACGACAGAAGCTCGCAATGTCACTCATTTGATTTTACATTTCAAAAGTTTTCGCACAGTTGTAGACATTGACTCGCAACAACTACTAAATCGTTTCCAGCAATGGATGCCCAAGCGGTACGAAAATCAATCCGCCATTACGGGCTAATGTTCTTACTCTGTTGCGTGTTACTGTGTCGTCAGCCCAAAATGCGAAGAACTGCGCGACAAGACGCGCTTTCACGTTTCTTCCGTATTCATGCTCGTTTGCTCGCCGCTCGCCCCCGAAAATCATCTTGCTTCAACTTTTTTTGAGAAAAACAAGCATTGCATGTCGAAGGATACCACCCCTTACTTTCTCACTGGGAGGCTCGAGCCACATCTTCCCAATACCTCCAATCCGAAAAGGGTCGATCAGCCGATCCAAACAGCGACGCATCGGCAAAATCCCCGTGGTCGTCCGTACTTTGAGAAGAACTCTCTGCGGAACGAAGTAATGCAGTAGCCGTTGTACCTGATACACCGGATCCGCTAGCTGGGCCGTTATTTACCAATGACCGTCCCTTGCCCGTAGAGCCCAATCGCGCTACACCGATCGTTTGCAAAACTTCGTTCGAGCCGCCAGCTAGCGCGCCTTCTTCCATCATTGCGTTGTCCATCTTGGATGCCACACTTCGTGATCCCAAGCCGATCGACGCCACCATTGCGGTGAAGGCGAGCGGCGCAGCCACCATTGCTGCGACACCTCCTGTAATAACTGCGCCCACACTGATGCATTGTGCTTTCGTCAAAGAGTCTGGAAGATGTGGTTCTAAGCGCCAAGCATTTTCCTCACAAAACGCAATGTCCGTCGAGACAGCGAGCTTCCCTTCTTCACCACAGTTTATCACAAGTGGAGTACTATCTGTGCTGGTAATGAATACTAGCCCTCGAGAGAGGCTGTCATATTCTTCCACATGCCACCAGTAACTAATTTCACTGCAAAACAGCTCTTTTGTTGTGGTGTCGAGTGCTATATATTTTCCAGTGGCCAAACTTTTGATCGCAAAACAGTCACCTTCATTGCCGCCATCTCGTCGCTCAAACTGAAAATGCTCTCCCCTGGAATGGGCGTCATTGTTCATACATAGCTGATCCTCTGAATTTACGCTCAGATACCCGTGACTTCGAGAACGCAAATGATAGACATTCCGATTTGGCGGCTCCACGTGCCAAATGGTCGTGTAATGCATTGCAACTCGTTCGCGACAGGTATCCAAAATGGTTCCATCAGTGGCCAAATAGCGCTTGGCATTCATCGAACGCAAGTAGACACCTTCACCACTGGTACCTCGAATAACGATCCATCGATCCCATTCGTCGCGCGACGATCGTTTACTCAATTCCAAATCTCCTTGAGCATTCGCACCCAAGACATGTCCATGTGTCCAGGAAGTAATATAGACTGTGTTATTTCCTGCTTCAATCAAGCGCCACGTTTCCCATCCACCAAATTTGGTGTTCAACCGGGGACCGGGTAGTACTCCGTGACATTGGATCAGCTTTTTGAAAGACGGGGCAAATGATATGAACCAATTCTCCTGATAAGAATTCGAACGACCACGCCAGACTGGAAGAGTCGGAAATCTTTTCCCACACTTGAACTCCATTCGCATTACAGGCGACTGGCTTTCCTTCGTCTGAAACGAGGAAGAAAGCTCCTTCGATAGAGGAATGAGCCTGTATCTTCCACAAAAAGGAAGACGGAAACTTGTTCTCCCCTTGCGGTGTTTCGAGTGAACGCACCGTTTTGACCAGAATTTCATCATCTTCCAAGCAAAGAAAGTGATTTGTCCCCACAGCCTGAAACACAAAGCTCGAGTTCGCCGTTCTCAGTATTTGCCATTCATTCCGCGATGCACTCGAAGACGCCACGCTCTGATGGTCAACGGATAATCTGCCTCCACTTTTCGAGCGCGAAACTAGATGACAATGCAAAGGTTCGATGCAAGGCACGTTGATGAAACTGCTCCGTGCTCTCATGGCGTATAATAGTAATAAAGGTACGTAGTATAATACTTTCGTTTGCCTATGCTTACTGTTGCTAATGTTTTCCTTGAAATGCGAAATGTAATAATTTTCGCCAACTGCCGACGACGCTGCTGCTGACGGGCTGTGCGCTCTGGGGATTAAAACGTATCGAAACGACGGACAGAAGGTCCGCATCATTGCAAAGAGTAGTCTTAAGAGGATCGACTGATGACTCAGCTTGTTTTCAGTCCCGGAATTTAAAAAAAATTCTGTTTCAAGCAATAGCGTGTCCTATAGAGAGCTGAGCTTTGCTTGAGACCATGAAAGCCAGATCACCAAAATTACTTTCATTGTAAAGATGCTATTGTCGTCGGTACCGTGAAGAGCGGTGGATGACGGCTCCATTTGTATTTTCATTGTTTGTATGAAGCGTTCATTATGGCGTAAAAAGGAGAGGAGTTACGATTTTCCGACTTAACTCATCTGGGGTCCCGGCACTACCTAGTAAATGGACGAGAAAAGAAAAAAGGATGTGAATAAGGAAAAATGCATCATTCTTCGACACGAATGAGCACAAAAGAACATATTTTCAAGCTAGCACAATACATAATAGAGAGTTACATTGAATAAATAAACGATGAGCGAAGCGGCAAGTTCTTCAGCTCCCAATCATCCGGATGCCTTCAACCAAACCAAAGCTGTACCGTCCGAAACGCCTTCTCTAGCCAACTTACTGCGATTAGCGAAGCCCGAATGGCCTGGTTTAGCGATTGCCTGTTTCCTAATGATCGTCGCGGAGAGTGCACCGTTATTGAATCCGTTACTACTGGCCGATGCCTACGATACATTGGTAGATCCGGAAGCCGTCGATCGCATGCAAGATATTTCTCGTACGATGATTACCGTTCTTGTGGTGCATTCCGTCGGTTCCTTCTTGGGATTCATTCGACAGGCACTGATGAGCGTAGCGGGAGAACGCGTCGTTGCTCGTTTACGGAATCTGTTATTTGTTTCGTTGATGAAGCAAGAAATGTCGTTCTTTGACGAACACCAGTCGGGAGAATTGATTTCGCGTCTAACGAGTGACACAGCTGTTTTACAAATCGGCACCAGTCAAGCCTTGCCAGAAGTCATATTGGGGATGGTGAAGCTAGTCGTTTGTATGGCACTCATGTTTTGGATATCAGCCTATCTGGCGATCGTCGTCTTGGGATGTGTTGTTGTGCTGTTTTGTATCAGCATTCCCATCGGAACATGGTTGGGAAAGTTGAGCCGTGAATACCAAAATGTGTTGGGCACGGCGCAAGGACACGCGACGGAGGTGCTAGGTGCCATGAGGACCGTGCAATCCTTTGCGGCCGAGAAACGCGAAGCGCATCGGTATGAAAAAAGTCGTTGGGGATCCGGATCAGTTTCCACTCTGGTGGGCTACTCACAAAAAAGATCAAGACAAAACAACAACCTATCGAGTTGGATTCTTTAAAGCCATTGTTGCAGCTGGTTTCTTTACATTAATTTTCGGCGTTGGATTTGGATGTTTGTACGTCAGCTTGTGGTACGGATTCAAACTGGTCAATGACGGTGAAATTACTTTAGGTGAATTGACAGCTTTCCAGTCGTATGTCTTTTACATTGGTGCTGGTTTGGGACAAACAAGCTCTTTCGTATCCAAGCTATTGGAAGCACAAGGTGCTTCAGGTCGTATCATGTATCTACTGAATCGTGTTCCAGCAATTCCAATTCCGGTTGAACAGAAAAATGCATCACTTGATAAGTCTCAGTCAGGGAGAGATGAAGAAGAGACCCCGGCAATAATCACCGTCAATCACTATGTTCCCACGATTCCATTGCTACGACCAGATGCCATGGAAGGAAACATACGATTCGAGAATGTCAACTTCTTCTATCCTTCGCGTCCAGAGAGTGCGGTTCTTGTAAACTTTTCATTGACCATTCCAGCCAACTCGACTGCGGCCTTGGTCGGTGCCTCGGGTGCCGGTAAATCAACTGTGGTGGCATTATTACAGCGCTTTTACGATGTGTCGTCGGGCGCGATCTGCATCGACGGTCATGATTTGAGAGATCTCGATTTATCGTGGCTTCGTTCCAATATCGGCTTCGTGCAACAAGAGCCGCAACTCTTCGGACTCACAGTTCGCGAGAATATTTGCTACGGAATTGATCGTGAAGTTAGCCTAGAAGAACTCGAGGAAGTGAGTCGGAAGGCAAATGCTCATGATTTCATTGTGGAATGGCCACAACAATACGATACTATGGTTGGTGAGCGTGGGGTAAAACTCAGTGGTGGTCAAAAGCAGCGCATAGCTATCGCTCGAGGTACGCAATCTCATATTAGTTTTGCTCGTTTTGAACAGAACATGATTCCTTACACTTTTCTGATTCATCTACCTGGTACGCAAAGCCTTACTAGTAAATCCCAGAATTTTACTGCTCGACGAAGCTACGTCGGCACTCGATGCGGAGTCGGAACATCTCGTGCAGGAAGCTATTGATAAGGCGGTAGTTGGGCGAACTGTGGTGATTGTGGCGCATCGACTCTCGACGATTAAACGAGCGAAGCAAATCGTTGTGGTGGATGACCACCGGATCATCGACTCTGGAACACATGATGAATTGTTGCAGAGATGCACGAAATATCAAGAATTGATCCAACGGCAGTCGATGCACTCATCCCAGTGAGCGAATGGATGATAGGAAAGTCAGATTTGTAGCCAGCTGTGACGTGCAATTCTATCTCTTGAATTTGCGCTCCGTCTTTGAAAAAAGATAGCGATAAATATTTTGTAATTATTGTATAACAACAAAAAGGTTATACGGCCAATGAAGTTGCATTCTGCACAATATAGCTATTGGTATAGCTACGGTTTATGGAGAACCCTAGCTATGTTTTCATTCGCGCGGCGCGCGCACTCTGACAAACGGCTTATATTCATGTCAAAGATTTTTCGTGAAGTGTTTGTCGAATGGAGAAAAGAAAAAACCATAATACCCATGCTCGATCATCCAAACTTCATGACCACGTTGCGCCGTTGCGCCCCGTGGATCGACCAATAACGTTGCGGGATTGGTCTAGGAAAACTCATGAAGGCGCCGACCACCAGTAGCAAGAAGAAACTGACGAAGTCGGCCGTGTTGTCATGCACAAAACCAGCAAAGAAGATCCGACCTACTTCCTCGGCCCCCGCATGCCAAAAGCCATCGCTCAAAAAGAAGAAGAAGAGAATTGTCGCAAAGAAAGCACCGTCCGTCAAAGTGTCACAACCCCCTCTTATACAGCGTCGACATTTTGATGGTAAGAAAGGAGAGTGGTCGCCCTTTCGCAGTTTCGAGCCAGAGACGTGGCAAAACGATACCATCACTATCCCTTTGCAACGCGGAGGCACTCTGACCTTGTACCCCGGCTGGCTGAATGACGAAAGAGAGCGAAGAGGAATAGTACGGGAGCTCAACAAGTGCGACTTGTTCCGTGTATATCAAACACAAAGTACGAATCAGCCTCGAGCACAATTTCTTTTGCACAAGCAAGCCAAAGATGATTTTAAGGCTCCGAACCCGGGCTACGACTATCGTGTTGCTAAAATGAAGGCTTTCCCTCTAAAACGAGTGAAAGGTATCGAGCAAATGTGGGACCGGGCTTTAGAAATCTGCCAAGTCGGTGATTTTCGGATTGGGGCAAACGTCATCTACTACCGAGGTTCGAATGACAGAATTCATTATCACGCGGACGATAATCAAGGGGAGTCGGTAATTTTTGCTGTTGTTGTCAATGCGTCACGAAGCGGTCGTTGTGTTTCCATCAAAGTGAAAGAAAAAGGTCCTGAAGACGGTGACTCTGAATACAAGATTTTTCCTGGTTCTGGTGACGCTTACCTTATGGATGGTAAATTCTGTTTATGCGTCGTGTGAATGCAAATACTGTCTTGTTTTAACTCAATCTTCTAATCAGGGTTGATGCAACAAAATTACATTCATGCTGTACTGCCCAAGAAGAATTTGGAGGACGGATGCAGCGATCCACGAGAGGCACGGGTCGTCGTCATTTTCCGCGATGGCTTGCAAAAAACCCTAAAAGAAGATACTGGTACGCCAATATACGATCTACGTCCACCTCCACCGTTAAAGGCGAAGCCCTTTGGTAATTGTGTGGAAGGCTTGGTTGAAGGAAAGCTTTACACTCGAGCAGAAATGATACAACATGGATACCATTTGTAAGTACACTTCTTGGTCGCGCCATACTCGTCTGAAATGTTACATGCAGGTCTCACATTGTCGAACTCTCTCTTCAGGACGCAACAAGGTGTGAGTGGATCTAGGAAGCGCGGATGCGAAGCCATTAGTTTGTCGGGAGAGTACAAGGGCGACGATGATACATTTGACGCGCTTGTCTATACGGCCAACTTGAAATCCGGCGCCCGGGCCATGCTAGTGAATTTTCCGCAAAAATTCCGATTCGAGTTTTTCGAAAACAAAAGGTGGTGCAAAAGTGTTGCATCGCTATGACGGCGTCTACCGTATCATAAGATTTTTCGGAGAAAAATCTGTATCTTTCTTTTGAAAAGAAATCCGGTAGGGACACGTTTTGACGAGAATCGGGTTGAGGCACACAATTTGCGCAAGCTGCCACTGTATGGCTTGGATACGAAAGAACACAAGCAAAAGAGAATTGTCAAGTGACAACGAGATCAGGCAAACGTCAGAAAACAGAAATACCCACCCTTGTGGTTACTATACGTCTTGCACTAAAGTTTAGTAAATTAAGCTTCTGAATAGACGCTTTGAAGTTTTAAAATAAAATAATCGATGACAATGGCAAGCTTGTGAATGGTCTTAACATGCGAATTAGTAGCCGACCTTAACAAGGAAACCAACCATAATTTGCTCACGAGTCGTCGAGTCACGCACCAACCGAAAAAAGTTTGTTCACGATAGTCCCAGGATCGTCCGCGTGCTTTGCTGTATAGTCGACAAACGTACAAAGTACAGACGGATATCATCTGGCGCCCATCAAATTCAAATAAACAAACAACTCGTCCACATCATAGCGCATCGCAGAACAAAACGCCATCGGCGTACATGAAAACGAGTCAGCTGAGTCGATCGACAGGTACAAGTATTCATACAATCAAATAACAATCTTGATCAAAACAAATCGCATCCGGGTCGATCGTAAAGACTATGATGAATAACGTTCTTATTGTGTGCCTGCTTCTGGTGCACGCACAAGTCCGTGCCTTTACTCCATTTTGTACACACCGAATGGCGCCATCCACACTGAGGACATTACAAGCGACCGATGCTGATATCAGCGTACTTTGGACCGACGATGACGAAGAAGATGAACCGGCACAAGTGCAACCAGTTGAAGAGAAAATCAAAAGCTCGCGCTGGGATTCACTCAATCCGAGAGTAAAAGAGCGTCTGGTGAAAGCTGGACAAGAACGTGCGATTGTCAACAAAAAGAAACGAGAATCGGATCAAACCAAAAAACGACGTAAGTCAAAACTCGATGCAAGTACTCGGAGTACAGATCATCAACATAGCCTCATTTCGAATTCATTTTGTTACACACAGGGATGATGATGTTCGTCAAAGAGCAACAGCGAGAAAAGAAGCGGGCTGCAAAAGTACAGCGTCCTTTACCTTTCGATGATCGAACACCCTTGACAGCGCTGATTCCTGGTATGGAAGTGACGGGTATAGTGATTTCTCTAACAAAATTTGGCGCTTATATTGACATTGGAACCGAATGTGACGGTCTCTTGCACGTTTCTCAAATAAGTAGAGACGTCTTTGTGGAACACCCCAAACAGATTTTGACACCGGGCGATGAAGTGATGGTCCGCGTTCGTTCTATAAATGCGGAAAAGAAAAAATTACATTTATCAATGTTGCCGGAAGACATTTTGAGAGAAGAGACCAGTGATGACTTTGCAAAGAATCGGATTGCTCTTGTGGATATGCAAGTAGATGACGAATTGTGGGGCGAATTCAAACGTATCACCGACTTTGGAGCTTATGTGGAGGTAGGCGCAGAAGTGGATGCTTTCTTGCACTTCATGGACCATCCTGCGTTTGGTTGGTCGAAGGGATCGCATCCAACTGAGTTTATGAAGGTTGGAGATCGCGTGCGAATTTGGGTATCCGATCTTGATTTTGAGCAACGACGCATCAAGGTGACAGCCAATCGTCCCCCATATTTACCCGGTCCGCGTAGAGAGCTTTCGTAGTCGAATGGATCGACAAAGAGACGCAAATGTTAGAATCATGTTTTGACAGTAAACTTTGTTAACTTCGAGCGGGCCATACAAAGTAAATTGTGATGCAGAGACATCGACCCAGCTTTGAACCATTAGTCTGCTTACTGGAAAAGAAATAAAGTTGTTGATGCTAGCAATTATTGACATCGTCAACTATAATTAGAACTTGTTTCATGGTTCATGACTGAAAATCAATCGTACATGATGGCGTTTTATTCTTAACAAGAAATACCTTATTTATTGACGCCCTCAAGAACAATCCCATTTACTACCATCTCTGTAATTCAAGCACCCGGCAGCTGAATCGCTTACATACTGCTCGACCAAATGCCCACAGCTTCCGTTCTTCAATCGCAGCTCGAATCGTTAAATGATACCGATACGTTCGCCACCGCATGGCAACAAGCCCTTTGCAAAAGCGCCCTACATGACGGCAAAATTAGTTGGGGCGGAAGAGGACAGGGCGGTCGAGGGATTTCTCGTCGAACGTTTCAGCCCAAAGATATTCTGGTAGATGGTGTGCGGCTCGAATATTTAAGCAACTCGAATCAAGGATCGGGTCGTATCTTGTTGGAGGATGCTGTTCTCAAGCTGCTGGCGGCTCAAGTGTATGCGTTAATTGGACGAAATGCCAGTGGCAAGTCTACTTTACTCAAACGAATTCAAGCGGGTCTTATCCCGGGCTTTCCTCCGCATATTTCGACGTTGTTTCTGCCGCAAGAAATCCAATCGCTGGAAATCGAGGACGCCGCACAGAAAACGACTATCGAGCTACTGAAACATTATTCTCAGAGGTCGATTGCATCCACTGAGAAAGAAATCACTTTGCTCGAAGCTGAAATGGAAAAATTGGACATGAGTTCAGAAGAGGATCAAGCAGCTGTGGAAGAAATCGCTGATAAAATGGCCCGTCTGGAAGATGACATGAAACAAGCGGAAGTCGAGTTTGAAAAGAATATGAAGGAAGCACTCGTTTTCGTTGGTTTGCATGACGCTACTCTTTGGGCACTTTCTTTATCGACACTATCACCGGGCTTGAGAAAACGAGCAATTTTAGCAATTCCGCTTGTATGCCGGTCGAATCTGTTGCTCCTAGATGAACCAACCAACGGTCTGGATATTCAAGGTCTACTCATGCTTCGGGATCTCATTGAACTCGTCAGCACCAGAAACCAAACTACAGTTCTAATGGTATCGCACGATCACGATCTTATGGACGATGTTGCCGACTATATTATGGATTTCTTCGAGAAAAACTTGTTGTACTACCCGGGAAACTACTCCTCTTATCGAATATACAGACGACAAAACGATTTGCATGCCATTCGACAAGTAATCGCCCTCGAAAAGAAAAGAAATCATATGCTTAAAACGCTAGAAAATGTAAAGAAGCAAGCTAAACCGAAACGCAGCAAGAACAATAAGGTAGCAGTGGTTCGGCGGAAGATTGAAAAGGCTGGAATTGAGAAAGATGAACACGGCCATCACAGAACGAACCAAAGTGTTGGATCGGGTATTAAAACAGGTTCCATCAATGCCTTGGACGCATCGACTCGTCGCGCTTTATCGACGACTCAGCTTTTGGACATGGCGAAAAAGTCCATCGCTTCTCCTCCTGACAAAGCGGTGCAGTTTATCTTCAAACATGTGACGAGTCGATGGAATGAACCGTTAATTGTGGCGACAGATTTAGGACATGCATACGAAAATCCTTCGATGCCTATCGTCCCGCCGAAAAGAGACGAGACCAACCCAACGACTAATACGATCATCGCGACGAAAAGGGACGGCATGATATTCGACTGTGTCGATTTTTGTGCTGAAGAAGGGGAACGCTATTGCATTTTGGGAGAATCAGGCAGTGGGAAATCCACTTTGCTCCGTCTCCTTGCCAAATTAGAAAAGCCCAAGGAAGGATCAGTCAAACACGCCCTTAATGTGGACGTGGCTTTTTTAGATCAGGAACACGTGGACTCCATCATAAGTACCTTGACCAGCGAAGAGCAGAACTGCATTTCGTTCCTCGCCAAGCGATTTCCAAAGCTCAACGAGCAAGACATTCGAGGCTCGTTAACCTCGTTCGGATTGAGTCCTCAGCAAGCCACAACAAATGTAAAGTACCTGAGTGGTGGGGAACGATGTCGGCTGTTTCTTTCTGGAGCGTTTCTCGCATCGCCACAGCTACTCTTTCTGGACGAGCCGACCGCAAACTTTGATGTAGAAAGCGTCGAAGCGCTCTGCCATGGTCTGAATCATTGGAATGGCACAGTTATTATGGTCAGTCACGATACTAACTTTATCCGTGCCGTGAAAGCAAAATGCTACGCATTGATTGGCGACGAAGGTAAGCTACGACGGGTCGAGGGAGGCATTGATGAGTATTTACGTAGTTTTGCGTAGGTAAAGCTTTATTCATCATCTCTAGATTCTACACTTCTTGCCGTAGTTTTATGCGAAATCGTGATGTCCGATACAAAGAGCAGTTGCAAGGATTCCGAACACAAGGAAAGGTTGGGCGGACGCTTGGTATTTTACATCGTTTTGAATGGGATCCGGCAACAAGAGAGTCGCTTGGAAATACATTTGCGGCAAAATCAAAGCCAAAAGGATTCCTGCATACAGAGGTTCGTTCAAACTGAAAAGGTAAGCAGCTACTCCGAGCTGTGTCAAAGTGACCGAAGAAGCGCAGATCCACTTCGCCGTATCTACGCCAAAGGCAACAGGAAGAGATTGCAAACCCAACGCACGGTCTCCTTCAATGGACTTGAAATCATTTACAATCGCGATACCTAATCCGGCAATCGAGTAAAGGATCGGGCTATCAAGTTGAAGCAAATAAAAGTGAGCTGTCAAGTTCTTTTTAGATAAGCATCACCAACGAATGCAGAACATTTACTCACAGAATGAAGTAAACGGGACGATCAAGTTCGCCAAAAACGGCCTGACCACACCACCAAGGCAAAGAAATGTACGACGCACCCAACGCATAATTTCCAGCCCATCCATTTTGCTTCAATTTAAGAGGCGGCGCGGAATAAATGTAGGAGATGAAGGAACCAAAGATACTGAGGAGCAGCACGGTCGGAACATCATGACCAGCCCAGACATCCAATCCGTACGCAATACCCAAGCCTCCGAGCAAAAGAAACCAAATCTGAAAAATAACTTCTCCTTCTGAAATAGCACCAGAGGGAATAGGACGATACGGTTCATTGATGGCATCAATCTCCCGATCATACCAGTCGTTGATCGTCTGAGTGTATCCAGTCAAGAACGGTCCAGCTAGAATCATTGCAACAAAGCCTTTCAGGGCATCTTCCGCGCCTAAAGCGATATCGCGATCGTTCGGATCAAACGGATTCCACATCCAGTGATAGTTTTCCCGAGGCGGCTGCGCCGCACATGACACCCCAAACAAGAGGGACCCACGTCACCGGTTTGGTGAGCTGCAATCGAATCTTCCAGATATCAGTCTCTTCCGAAGCACCACGAAGTCCCAAAAGCTGACGGACTTTTCCATCCTTCTCTGTGGAACCTTTGGCTTGTTGGAGAGCGGACTTGGAGTCCTCAAATGGATAAAATGAGGCCTGCTCGGCTTGTGTGGGAAGTAACGAAAGACCGGTCTTTTGTTGACTCGTTAGCGTCCAAGAAGGAACCGTGAAACTGCTGGCAGTCACCAAAAAGGAAGCAAGGAGAATGAAGCGCATGGCTGTTTTAACTGTATATTATATCAATGCTTGATTGCGATCTCTTTCAGCGACTCAAATAATAACAAAATGTAAACTTCATTGTGCGCCGAACGGAGGACCGAAAAACACGTACTCATCGGCGGCGGAGTTGGGGACCCGACTTCAACCTCGACTTCAGACGGAATACGGAACTTCAACAAAATGTATGAGCATGGTCAATCCGTGTTTTCTGAGATTCCTACTTTCGACATTCCATACAGTTGTAAGTGCCGTTCTTGTTGTTGTTACAGTACCAGGTACTCAACAAGACAAGCGGGCTATGTCTATGATCTATAATCAAGCCGTGGCATTCCAATAATGCTGTGGATGATGGATCCGTGTATCCGTAATCATCACCGGGCTGGATGGGCGTATCCGCCGTACAAAGCCCTATTGCTGGCATACTCTCCTCAAAGCTTTCACCAAATGCAAGGAAAATGCTGGCAATCGAAGGAGAGAAAAAGCAATGCATTGTTCTTAAGGATGTGAAGCGGGGCGTCGATTATAATGATGAAGCGTTTTCTTGGATCCGCGCTATCCAACTCCTTTACTAGACATGACGGCTAGATTAGAAAAAGCTCTCTAATTTAACGAACGATAAATTCAACGATGATAGACCCGTTGCCGATTCTTTGGAGGAGGCTCGGCAACTTCACAAGGAATCGGAAAGTTTGTATGGCTCATGTTGATGTTGACGGCAATGCAGGTCTTGAAAATAGCAGTCGAATCGCCAAAAGGAATACGTGATTTTCCGATTCTTCATAGCACGTGAAAATATCACTGGCAGCAAATCTATCGTGGCTCATCGCATGGTAGGGGCTGCAACGGCTGGTTTTTCGCTAGCTACTTCCTCACTAGGTCGCCAAAAACAACTGTTCATACCATCTCTTCCTATGATTCGAAAGCTGGACCCCTTGATGTGACGAAAAACTCAATCTTGAAAAGAATGGAAATTTTGAACGAGCATTGGTCGTATTTACTTGCCCCAGACGATCTCATACGTGTGTGTTCCAGAGAAGTCATTGTCTCGGGTGTTTTTCGTCCTATTGCAGACCAGGGCGACATTCTCGGTAGGACTGAAATATCTCACATTGTTCTTCAGGAGCTGGATCGCATTGCGATGATGAGTAATCAAACGAAAAATACATCACCAGAAGAAAACGTGCTGTTAGATCAGATGAACACATCGATGTTTATGTCAAATGGAGATGTCTTTGAGATTCCAGAAGAAGGTTCCAATTGAGGTGATGGCGAGCTCCGCAAGTTGAAAAAGATTGATTTTTGGATTGCTTCTTTGATTGCCAAAACTGATAAAGTTTGGCCAAGTTCTTCGACGTGTGCTTGAATTGCTCCGTTACCAATTTGGGTTTGAGAGTGCAGCGTTTATTCACAATCAGATGAGAGCGGCTTTGAAGACCGTTTCTTTGGCGCTCACTCAAAGTGAATTTTAGTGAACACTTCAAAAGATACACGTTGAACACTTGCACGGCGATTCGATTGCTAGTTTGCTACAAATAGGGTTAGATCTCACCGGTTTGAGGGAGCGATTTTCAATCGCCATCCCCTTCCACTATTGCACAGTTAGATGCTTCAGTGACGGCTTGAAGGAATCGCTACATTCTATCTTTTCCCAGGCCATTTGCGCTGTATAAGGACAAGATTTTAAAAAGCATGGCCTCGATATATTTCATTAAATGCTTCAGCGTCGCTTGGTTGTGAAGAGCATGGCAAAATATATGCTAATCGACTTGCTCTGGCTCGAGGCACTGTTCTAAATTCGGACGACTTGCATGCAATGCGGAGGGGCGCTTGTTTTACCTACGGAGGCTGGCACCTTAGACTTGCTAGGCTGGGCGAATGCGTTTTATTCGTAGTGCTGGTCTTAATTATTAGGGGTCAGCCGACAAAGCCCCTGGTGTGATAGTGACAAAAGATCTTGCGATCACAGCATCATCATCAAGCACTCATCAATCTTGTGGAATAACAGAAAAAAAGAAGAATCAATGCAGGTTCATGTGTTAGAAACAGACATGTATTGACGAAGCTTCCTGTCGTGACATCGAAAAAAGCACCCCGAAAACAAGGAATTTCAAAGTCCGCGTCGTTTTTTCTTTTCCGAAAGTGCCCTTTCCTTATTGTCTCTTTCGTTGTCACTGCATCTACAATTCGCAGTGCTAACAATACGTATCGTTAAGATACATCCGAAGGGACCTCAAGGCCGTAAAAACATACCGGGAGACACGCGGAAATCGATTTTAGTCCCAATATTGGGATTTGACTCTTGTGAATGTTGATGTTACGGATGTCACTAATTGTGGAACGTGTGGCCGAGATGGAACATGTTGGGTAATTAGGATCTCCTCTCGCGCGTTCCGTAATTTGAGCAAGAAACTGAAGGCTCTTTTGGAAGAAATTGGAGTGAGTATTATAGCACAGAGCGTAACACAACAAAAGATGGAGAAACTAGAGCAAATAAAAAAACGACCATGAAACCGCTTGAGCGCACGGAATCGGAGAGTGTCACATGGAAGAGTTTCCCCATCGTCATTACCCGCCTCGCTCATCCATCAGTTGTCTTAGTTTATTAATTTTACTTTATTTAGTGTTGAAATGAACAAGTGTTAGCATGTAGGAGTTGTGGTATACATTTTTCATTGTGCTGGGACATATGGGGGACCCTTGCTAGTGCCCGTAACCGCTAACCTATTTCTAGGATAACTCATAAGCACCGCAAGAGCTCCGAAGACGTTAAGCAGATGTCAACAAGCGATCACAAACGCCCATGTATCCGGTTGGGAGCGGAAAGGCGAATGTGGCTTTCATAAGCTGCTCAGCGGGTGAACCCCAAACCCCGCTCAACCGTTACCATTGCTTCACCAATCATCGGCGCACGCAGTTCTTCGGCACGCCTCATGGATCCCACAACTCAGGTGAAGAACTTTTCCCAGCACAATGCTCCAACTGCGTGTTTTCCGGTAAGGCAGGAAGCCTCGCAAGCAGGCAAGCGAATCGTCGAGACGACACGAGGTTGCCCTTTCGCGAGACGACTCCTCCTTCCTCGGGACATACGCACCACAACCCTTCATGCGCTCCCACTATGTATTCAACCATACGGTCCCAAGCTATGATCGCAGGCCACAGCTTTGGCAACAACTGAATACGGGGAGGACATCAAACCTCTCTCAGTCGCCTTTGAGAGGAGATGTGAGAAGAAGAAGAACGCAGCGAAAAAAGAGACAAAGATGTTTGGCGATGCTTCTCCGCTTCTCCTATCGTAAAATCAAAATCAGTTTGTGTTCACAAACTCAATTTAAAAATCATTTAGAGGGAACTATCTAAGTATTTCTGTCTCGAGCAACGGTTTTCTCCATGTATCGGTTGGGATCCCACGATCCACGAATGAATGTCGCGATATACGCCTCTGGATATTTTTCAATAATGATGAACGCAGCTGCGAGCCCGGCCTGCTCGTATCTCACCAGCGAAATACGCGTTTGAAATACAAGTTGAACAAGGGGGAAAGAATGGATGTCAAGTCCATTACAGGCACTTTGTTTGCCTCGCGACGACGATGATATTATGGTGTTGATGAGCGATTGATTTTTTGCGTTCATTCGGTCTTGCTATTTCAATTGCAGAGCTTCGATGTGTATTTTGTTGGTGTGTCTGTGTCTGCCCATTGTCGGAGATCAAGTTTCAAAAAATTGAAGATACGAGAGATAATAAAATAAAATGACTATAGAATAATTCAAATCTTCTTTATTGTTGAATGCAGAAGGGGAACGATGTGACGACAACGCGATCACCATTACTTGAGAATGACGATGAACGACGTGCGGTATCTGTGGTGTCCCTCTTCGAGTAATCGCAAGGATGAATGCCCTGTTACCTGTTACTGTACCAAAGGAACCGCCATTTGCAAATGTTAGAGGTTAGGAGGAGTCAGATCTAGATTTACAACTAGATTTACGAATAAAGAGACAAAAACCAAGACGAGCTCGCTATTGCTTTCTTCTTTTACCCGTTGGTGGTGCCTCATATTCGTCATCGCTGGCAGACGATTCCTCTTCACTCTCATCTTCGCTGTCACTATCGGAAGGCTCTTGGCTGTCTTGGCTTTGTGAGTGCTCTTCGTCATCGTCGTCATCGCGGTTGTTCTCGTTCACGGAATTTTCCAAATCTGAGTCCACATAGTCGTCAACAACATCTTCTTGGTCGATGCCCCCTTCATTTTCACTCAAAATGCTATCTTCGTCTCCGCGAACCATGCGCTCTCGACCCACTAAAACACACTTCAATCGCTGTTTCAAGTACATACAAGCTAGCTTTTTGCGGTTCTCGCTGTCATACACTCGTAACATCCGATCCAAAGCTACCGCTGCTATCACAGGACTATCATAGTGTTTCACAACGCTCTGAACGGAACCTACCGGACCAACAAATCGGCCCTGTGACCCAACTGTGGTCGTGATGGACTTTTTGACGCGCGACTTCTTTCCGAGTTTACGCAAATCGACTGCGTTGAGATGGCCAGCCGAATCTCCTACCACCAAAGTGTGCGCGTTGGTTTGACAAAGCGCTGTGACACGGTGTTCAATCAACCCAAAGGGTGTGACAGCAAATGGGCGACGGATGGCTTGAGCGTCTTTGATACGAATGTCATATATTCGAACTTCATTATACGCGCTTCCTACGGCCATTATATTGCCGTCCGCATTCGAAAAGACACTGTCTTTTAAAAAGGAAATGGCAGTTGGCCAAACTTGTGGTTGAAGTAGCGTTTGTGCATCCGGGGGGAGATTTTTGGCCTTCCATACCTGTTGGGACGTGTTGAGATCCCAGAGCACGGTTTCTCGTTCCTTTCCTCCCATGGCGACATAATGATTCGTCTCATCAACGGACATGGAGCTTGCCAGCGGGTAGGTTACTCCCAGCTTTGTACTTTTATTGTTGCTTCCTTGAAAGACAGTAAACGAGGACCGAACTGCATTTGCTGTTTGCTTATCGTCGACTGTCGGGTCCAAAAGCACGACTTTGCCTTCCGTATTGGCAGCACAAATCATATTCTTTCCTTTTATAGAATACTGTGAAAATCCCAGAGGTCTCTTCATAGGATCCAAGCCTCCATCTCCGATTACATTGCCGAATATGTTATTAAACTTTCGAGAAAAGCGGTAGTTTCCAAATTCTTCATCGTAATGTCCTCTTTCCCATACTTCTACACTCCCATCCAGATGTAGAGATGCGAATTCACGGTCTTCTTCAGCAATTGTCCAACTCAGGGCGACTATTCCTCTTCGACGACATGATCGCTCTCCATTGTTGATACGTCGAATGCCTTCATCGACAATAATGTTCGACTTTTGCTATCATCGAGCGTCTTTGTGGAACTTTTCTTTGCCAAGAAAGGATGGCATTCCTTGAGAAGACCGCATTCGTCGCCCGTAATTATTCTCATGGTAAGTTTTATTTTTATTAATTGATCCTTTACTTGTACACCAAGAGGTGTTTGTTCCTCACAAATGAAAGAAAAATAATAAGAGCGGAGAACAAATGATTGGTTCTTGTTAGTAGTCCAGGGAATGAGTTTCGAAACGACACTATGGATTGTGATGATGTCGTTTTACGTTTAGTGAGCACTATATCGTCTGGCCTCAGTACGTCCATGTTTTTCCTCAATCATTTTATGCCCACCGATTTCTTGCCCTAATGCGTTGATTTCCTTGTAGATATTGGTTCATTCGAGTGTTTTCGCTTCATAGTTACAGTTGATCATGGTATCAGCAGAAGGTAGCAACAGCAAAACGGCAGAAGTAGCCAAGAAAATCAAAGAATTGTTGATCGAATCGCCCGATGATCGCGTCGATGCGGCTCGCTTAGACGAATTGCGCAAAGTGTTTGCTCAGCGAACGCAAGACATGCACGCTACAACTAGTAGTAACAGTACGATTCAACTGAAATGGAAAGAGTTCCTTCAACAAAAACACAAATTGTTTATCAAACAGTTGTGTGATCGCATTGCACAAGGCAAGCGAACTGCTATCCGAACGATCTGGGGTGTAGTGGCGACAACGCCGGTTCCGAATGGCGATCACAATATTGTCTCTACCGATCTATTGTTGGACTGGATCCGTGCCATGAGCTTTGTACCAGACGTAATGGAAGATAAAACGATCCGGAATATGTTACAGGCGGAATTTTTGAATCCCTATCGAGACGTACAGTATTACACTATGATTGCTATTGCGCGATGTGCTCATGAGCTCTACGGGAAGCAAATGGAAGGAAAAGATATAGCCGAAAGAGCCGAACGTATTCTCGAAATATTGACAATGATGCAACTGCCTACGTCGCAAAAAAGATCTTGATAGTCAAGGCGGATTATTGTTCTGTCCTCCGGAGGATGCCGTTCCGAAGGATGATAGTAATGATGATGCCGAAGCGATCGGGTTTGATGATGCGAGTGAAGACAGTTCCGAAAGTGACTCGGAAGACGAACAGCCAGCCGCAAAACGTGCCAAAATCTCTGCTGCGAAAGCGATCAAGCCCATGTTTACTTTCCAAAAAGTCAGCTGCCATCGATTAGCTTGGTCGAAAGCCTGGTTAGCTATGCTGAAGCTTGACCTTCCTCCCATAGCGCTGAAGAAAGCGTTACGATTTCTTCCTGGTAATGTCTTACCTCTTGTTCCACATCCGCTAAGATTCTCTGACTTCTTTATGGAGGCGTATAATCACGGTGGCGTCGTTTCAGTCCTGGCGCTTGATGGTTTATTTCTCCTCATTACAACTCATGGCTTGGAGTATCCGAATTTTTACAAGCAGCTTTATCGACTGATCACACCCAGCTTGCTTTACGTCAAGTATAGGACGCGCTTTTTCCGACTGTTGGACAAATGTCTCACTCGAAATGAAATGCTACCCACTCACGTCGTGGCTGCTTTCGTGAAGCGATTACTTCGGTGTACCTTGGTTGCACCAGTACCGAGCGTGCTGTTCGTCTTGGCCTTATGTTCCAATCTGCTCCGTAAACGTCTTGAGATGGCCTGTTTGGTACACCGGAACGATGACGAGTGGAAGGACGGCTTCGATGCGGAGACCGACGATCCAGAGGAGGCAAATGCTTTGCAATCGAGCTTATGGGAAATTTGTGCGTTAGAACGCCATTACTATCCAGCAGTTTCAACCCTCGCAAAGTCGGTTGGCCGGGAGCAAGAGCTCTCTACTCCGCTCTACAATTTAGACGATTTTCTCGCTCATACGTATCAGTCTCTCTTCGAACAAGAACGAAACAAGCGAAAGCAGCAAAAGGGAAAGGCACAGTGCCGTTGACATTCGTCCGACCAGATTCACTGTTTGCCGAGAAAGATGTATTCCACGGTCTTTTGGCGGTTCCTTCATCACAGTTGCACAAGGGGGCGAACTAGAGTCTTTTGCAATTCAATAGATATTGCACTTGGACAATCGAGATCGTGGTCTCCTTGATTGTGCGGCGAGCACAATGGACACTTATTTGCAAACGATGTAACTATGTTTTGAGCATTCAGTGACGAGTGCGGATATACTAGTATATTACGATCTGAACATTTCAATTGTTTTTACGCGAGTTGTAATGCTGCTTCAGTATGGTCGATTTGCTACTAGTTCTTAATTAAACGTTTTGCTTGCAAGGTGGCTAGAAATGCTAGAGGCATTTCCGATACCCCACTAGAAGCGTCCCCTACCTCCCCTAAAGCCGCCACGTCCTCTACCTCGAAAGTTTCCACCGCGACCTCCGCCAAAATCATCGTGTCCTCCACGACCGCGTCCACCATAGCCTCCTCCCCGCGGTGGTCCTCGGCCTCGATAAGAGTTGCGTCCTCCGCTATAGTCATCGTGACGGTCGTGAAAATGTGACGAGGTCGTGGACGAATGTTCGTCTGGTCCGCCTTCAGTTGAATCGGCACGGGGCCTCTTCGGTGGACGAGCGCCACTCTCGTTGCCGAAGTTCTGCTGCAAGATCAAAACAATCAATTGTTAGCACAAACATAATATCACGTGCGTTCAACATTGCCACCACACGCTTTTTCTATAAAGCAAGCCAGCTAGATCTACTAAAATTTATTGTTCCCAAACTATAGTCAAGCGGCCGGAGAATCCAACTTTTACTTACATCATCTCTGCGACCAGGACCATCTGCATTCCAGGCACCGCCTCTTTCATTCCAATTTCTACCTCCTCTAAAGCGGCTCCCGCTTCCGCGTCCTCGGCCTCCATCACTGTCGTTATAAGAACGTGCGTGCGTTGTTTCGCGCGGTCCTCCAGCTGCACCCCCTGCAGGCCCCATCGTGTATCCAGCCGGTGGCCCGCGACGCCGATCGCGGCGATTGCCAGATGATGGATCATGTGGACTTTGCTCATTTAAGGTGGGGGACTTGGGCCTGGCGGTTGTTTCCACTATTAAGTGCTCTGCTTGAGAAGTTCCGTTATGGTTGTCACTTCTCTCTGCTGAAGGGATCACAGGCGATGGCGCACTATTAAGATTGTCCTTTTCCGATATTGCCACATCGTCAACTTTCATCTTCACTTGAGGTGTTTGCACAGGCGGCTTGTCCGGTTCGGAGACACCTTCATTGTTTTCTTCTTGTTCGACTTCTTTTCCAACAGCAACTGCAAACACGTCGCCGCCGAAGTCATCCTTTCCTCCAAAAGGATCTTCCTCCTCTTGCTTCTTGCGTCTCTCCGCAACAGTCGCACGTTTTGTTAAGATGACCCCTTTGTCGGCTCCGTCGCCTTCTAACAAGTTCGACGTTCCATCGCCTCCGTCGGCAGACTCGGAAGCTTTATCTTCTTCCACTTGCTGCTTTTCAATTTCTTCCATCTGCTGTATAATCTTTTTTTACGAATTGCTCCGCTGCCTTGCGCAAAGCTAAATTCGGCAACAGATCATCCGGACTAACACCCTCCTGACCTGTCAATGGACAGCGAAATCCATTCTGTGTCAAGGCGTCACGAATACACATTTCACAAGTTGTTCTACCTTCGGCGTCCCACGGCAAAATCATAGCATCTTTAACGATTCCTCCACAAATAGAACACTGCAAATATTCAGGGATTGTCGAAGCAGTTAATTTCAGAGCATAATCTAAATCTCGCTTACTACCAGACGCATTTTCAGATTGACCGCCTCCACGGTTAATGAGTTCTTCAAAACCAACGGTGTTCGGCTGTATCGTGAGTACATTCGATTCGTTTCCTTCGCCATCCGTCGTTTTAGCAGGTGCCGATAAACTCAAAAAAGTTCGCGGAATACCCGTTGCCCGTTTCTTCGGTTGCTGTGACTCCCGTTGCTGTAACTCGCGTAGCTCTGGATCGGCATTCGGACGTTGGTGACGAGGTGGTCCTGCTGCAGACGCTGCTGCGGCCCCCGGACGAAATCCGACACCCGGTCGAATGCTAGTAGATGCCGTATTACGTTGTGAAGCGTCCGTCACCGCACGAAGAGCCTCGAGCTCTTTTTCTTCGGCTGTCTTAGTGCTAATAAATTCGTCTTCATCGTCGTTGGCGCGAGTGTCGATCGTGTAGAAGTTACTAGGGGCAGCATCGCCTAACGGCCCGGCAGCAGTATGACCCACGCCTAGCTGACTGCGAGCCATTTTCGCCAAGATTCCATGTCCTCTATATATTCAAAATGAAATAGGAAAGAGGTGAGAAAGGTAAAACACAAAAAAATCGAGATCTTCATAAGAATAAAACATACCTTGCAACAGGCAAACGCTGCACAACAAGTCGCGCCCCTCGAGGCAGCAACATCGTATCATCCGTGTACTCCACATTCGTGGTCGCATCTCGAACAGATAAATCAAATTCCATACTGCCTTGATCGAGCTTCTTCGCTAAAACAATGGCCTTTTGACGTCAAACAAACGAGCAGCAGATCCAGGAAGAGGCAGCGCTTCAAAGGTCGTGCCGGAGCGAAATTTATAAAGGATTGCTGATGCCATTGTTACTTTAGTTTGCTTTCTAAGTTACTTATATCGACGTTAGATCGTTCTTTGTTTGTGTCTTTATTATTCAAACGTGCAATCTCATGCAATCATCAAGCATCATGCAAATGGATGCCATACCTGGTACTGGTAGTGCAACAGGGCCAGCAAAAAAAAACACGGCGGACGGAGGTGCGGACGTCAAGCGTGAAACGAAACAATCCAGCGGAAATGATAGCTCAACGATCTAATTGCGCATCGCAAATGTATCACATGGTAATATAATCAAATTGGTGTGGAGTGTGGAGTGTGGAGAAAACACATTTCAAAATGAGAGCGTTTCGATAATTTGACAAATAAACTAGCGATCCATTAGTTCATACTCAGGACTGAGCTTGAGTCTAACTTGAGTCTTGTCGAAAAGTCGCCAACACTTTCGGCGTATAGTCAAGATCCACGACCAACGATCCAGCGGAAATGATAGCTCAACGATCTAATTGCGCATCGCAAATATATCACATGGTAATATAAACAAATTGGTGTGGAGTGTGGAGTGTGGAGAAAACACATTTCAAAATGAGAGTGTTTCGATAATTTGACAAATAAACTAGCGATCCCTTAGTTCATACTCAGGACTGTGCTTGAGTCTAACTTGAGACTTGTCGAAAAGTCGCCAACACTTTCGGCGTATAGTTAAGATCCACGACCAACGATCCAGCGGAAATGATAGCTCAACGATCTAATTGCGCATCGCAAATGTATCACATGGTAATATAATCAAATTGGTGTGGAGTGTGGAGTGTGGAGAAAACACATTTCAAAATGAGAGCGTTTCGATAATTTGACAAATAAACTAGCGATCCATTAGTTCATACTCAGGACTGATCTTGAGTAACACTTTCGGTGTATAGTCAAGATCCACGACCAACGATCCAGCGGAAATGATAGCCCAACGATCTGATTGCGCATCGCAAATGTATCACATGATAATATAATCGAATTGGTGTGGAGAAAACACATTTCAAAATGAGAGCGTTTCGATAATTAGACAAATAACGGTAAGCATGTTATTGCGAATTCCGAGAGATGGCGCGCAACAGCGCAATCCACCGCACTGCAAGGTGCGGGAAAAAGTGTACACTCACGTAGGCCCCCGTAGAGAAATGTTCCAAGCAGAGGTGCGTTCCCGTGTCTCCCTGGGAATCCGGTGCAGGTTTGTCACTCTACTACTAACTGTGGTACAGTGATTCAGGAAACGGAGCTTCTGAGAACCGGAAGAAAAATGCAAATGAACGTCAAATTTGCATTCTGACTTGAGGAAATTAGGAATTAGGATTAAATATCAGTATAGTATAAACTTCATGTTAAAAAAAAAGCTCTGTGCGATTAGATCAGGTTTTTGTAGATAATGTAACAGACACGAGCCAACACAAATAACGCGTTGATCTTCCATCTTTAGCTAGTCTGTAGAGCCAAAAGGAACTAGGAAAAATCGCTTGTCCAGTCAGCCTAGCATTTCAATCAAACCTCCTCGACGCACAAAGCTCTCAACAAATGATTCATTCTATATTAGATTTATGCTTTAGCGTAACCAGAGTTACAAAGTGCGGGTTGCCGCTGCTAGCAATAGCGCATGAAGCACCATAAAGCAGTCCATTGAAATTTATCGAAACTCGCGGCCATTCCAAGCCAATCCCCAAAAGCAATATTTGACTGGTGTACGATCTCGTTTCGTAGACTCATCGTCCTGTGCTGCGACGGGCAAATAATCGGTTCAACAAACCGCGCCGACGTCGCTGCTCACTGCTCTGGTGCGACTGGGATTCGGACGCCGACTGTTCACCCTGGGCACGTGAAGCATGTTGATTCGGGTTTTGCCGCACAGCCGTAGACGCTCGACTATTCACGTCGGATCTTTCCCATCTGCTTATACCAGAATCCCCTGCGGATGACGCTTCCGGGGGATTCAAACTACTGGGATCAATCGGTTCGGGTGTTTCAGAGTAAAGCTCTTCGAAGATACCCATATCTTCCTCATCATATTGCAATGTAGGAACAGTCGCTTGATTTGTACTTTGATTGTTGCGACGTTCGCGACTGGAAGAAAACAGATTCCCAAAAGTTGTTGCTGGATTGTCATTCGGTTCCGAAAGCGCCCTCTCGTTGACATCCGTCATAGTTATACCACCAAGAGGTCCAAGCACATTCACACCCCCATTGGCACCTGTTCCTCCGGGCCCTGTGACAACTGCGTGTATGTGAATGTCTATACCACCAGTTCCCGTGCCTCTGTCGCGCAAAAGACGCGCCAGTCCAGTCAAATTGTCATTTCCATCCACGTCTACTTCTCCAATGGCACCAGCCAAACTAGCCGCTGCCAGATAGGCACCTAGCAAACCAGCAAATTCATCGCCTTGACCACGTCTGCTGCGTGGTCCACTTCTGACCTCACCCCGAGTTGTATTTACTACACCTGTAGCAAAATCGGTGAAATCTGGGTCAATGTGAACTGACGGGCATGGTGCCGGTGCTGTCGTTGCCGGAGCTATGTTTGAAACGGAATTTCTCTCTTCTGTAGTCGACAAAGCCATGGGACTCCCAGCATCAGAAGGAGACGGAAGGCGTCGGGTAGCGAGTGCCATTGATCTGCCGCTGTCTTCTTCGGACATCACGGTGGCTTCTTCGCTAGATGCACCAGAGCGACGATGGTCATGGTTCAAAAGGGAAAAGAATCCTCCTAGTGTACTGGTCCTATCTCCGATCGACGCCGACGCGGTCTCATCGACATTTGACTCCTCTACCGCCATTGACGCCGCAAGAGACGCCACATGAGGAGCCGCATCGACTAAAAGTCTCCCCAAACGATCCATGAGAGGTGAAAGAGCTTCAAGCTGTCGACGCGTGGCTTGCTGTCCAGTTTCAGCAATTCCATCGGCCCTATTCCAATCCTCTGCAGTCGACCACGGTAAGCGCGGATCTCCACTTTCACGCCCACCGTCGTCTTCCTGCAATTGATGAACTGAACGGGAAGTAGAAGCAAGTAGAGTATTAATAGTATCCATCAGGCGGCTAAGCTCGGGCAGCAATGCTCGTCGATCAAGCTGTTCATCGGAATGTCTAATAAATGTATCTGGGGGAGTCAGCAAAGGCCGATTGCGGAGTAGGGAGAGCGGTGGAAGACGAAGCCGGGTGTCGTGTACGAACTCGAAACGGACGGATACGCTCCGAATCGCTACGAATCCATTCGTCCCATCGATGAGGCCAGCCATTGTAATGTACCAACAGTAATTGGACATCAATGTTGTCCCGTCTACGAAATCCTGCCAACTCGCCGCCCTCGTCATCACTGTCATCATCCAAGCACGGTTCGAGAAGCAAGCGACGACGCCCTTCAAAATCTGTACCGGTTACAACTGGGTCATTTGTCGGGTTGAACAAAGCTGCACGCCCACGCTTGAAACGCGAAGACGACAGCTCGCGTGGAGGAAGAATTTCATCAGGGAGAACAATATCCGAGATTGTAGCTTCTAGCCAATGATTAACAGTATCCCGGCAATCGATCCACTGGCCTATGTACCAGCGTCTGTTGACTTCTATGGGTGATGGTGTTTGTTGCTCGGCAGAGAAATTCCGAAGTGCTGGTGGTAGAATCGTGTGCATGGTGAGCATACCCTGTCGAACGGCTTCCATTGAACCCGCATCCGGTATTTCAAGGTCCTCAGAGGAAAGTCGATAGTGAGTTCGTCGGCGAGATCCAAGCCTTGTCGATCTAGTCGTACGTCGAGCTGCACTGTCGGAGGTCCCTGGCTCTTCTGTTCCCGAACTCGTTCTCAAAAGTGAAGTCAAAAAAGCAGAAGAAGAGCTCGTATTCGTTTCATTACTAGCGCCTTCATCACTTGATCTATCAGAAGAATTAGCGTTTTCTGACGCTCCGTTGATGCGCTTCGGTACCAAATGAATGGTATGCCCATCTTGTAAACCGACAATGTCTTTTATTTTAAGTTCCTTATCAAGTTTCGCTTTCACATCCTCCGATTCTACAATCACTTCCGGTTGCGATTCATTTATTCCTTCAATTAATCTACCGCGGTAAATGAGTCGTTGCTGTGAGGCTTTGAGGCCCGTAACATTTTCAATTCTGTGATACAAAGAACGCAAGTCATCGTTCGGTGACACGTCCACAACAAACTCCCGTTCCCTTGAGGTTGTTTGGCCGCTCGCCTGCACTTCGGGTCCAAATGTTTTGACCGATATAGACCAAACACTCTTTTCTTCTAAATGTTCAATCGTAGACATGGTTTATTGTGAGTTCTTACTATTGCACTTTTTGAAAAGAAGCACAAAAAGGAGTGCGTTCATTGCCGCAGTGGTCGAACACAGTTGAGGGAGCGGTGCGAGCAGTTCGTGATTATTTTTGAAGTGACGACGATTGATCTGCACAGTCGAAAGTCTAAGTCTAAGTAGTAGAGTTTCAGTACCGATTGTATCTGAAGTTCTAAGGTTAAGGCTTAGAGTACCTACCGGTACCCGTCCCAGCGGCTCGATGATGGTCTCGCGTGACGGTTTCTTCTTCTCGTTGATGCGCGACGGCTTTTGAAATAATTCAACTCTCTCTCTCGCCTCTCGCCCCCCATCAAAAAAAAAAAACCCGCACGTCGCACAAGCGCCGCACACGCGTCATGCAGCTAGAAAGTTCAAGCATCCAACCTCTTCGAGACTGCATCGGAAGAATAGGGGAAAAACCGAACACCGAACCGTGGCCGATGTCTTGAACGATAAAAAAGATTCTTCCATAAGACAATCTTCAATCGTAAATCGTCGCACAAAAAAGAGAATTCAACTAGTTGCGAAAATGAGGATAATACGGCAACAATCTCTCCTTTGGTTGGCATTACTCTGCTACTCCTCCGAGTCGTTTACCATCGGCAGAACGACGACAACGACACGGTTTGCTACGCAATGCTTTGTTAGTTCCTCCGTAGAAAATGATACGAGCAAACTAACAGTTGAAGAGAATGATGTGCGGGAATTTGAAGATCGAATTCCGAATCGATTGCGTCTGAAGGGCGAGGTCAGTCAGAATGAAGTGCTCGACGCGTCGACGTACGAAGCTCAACTTCTACAACAATGGGACGAACGGACGGCATCTGGCTTTGACTGGGAAATTGAAAAGGCCCGTCGTTATTTTGCTGGTTTACGCATGCGTGATGATGGCAGTTGGGTAAGACAACCGAGTATGTTTGACTTTCTCGTGTCGAGATCAAGACCATCACCCAATGAAGGACCACGGCCTGTCGGGGCATTGGATGTGGCAAAATTGTTTGCGGTGCAGATGTTAACGAGTGTGGGATTAGGACCGGCACTAGGGATGGCGGCTGTACCGACGGCTGTCATTCAGAAATACGAAGGTTCATTTCTATCCTTCATCAAAGGCGTACTCGGTGGTGATCTGCAAACATTAGCTGGAGGCCCATTGTTTCTTCTCCTGGCAAAATACTATCAAGAGTATGGCCCCATCTTTACTTTAGCGTTTGGTCCTAAGGCGTTTCTTGTCGTGAGTGATCCGGTCATGGCGAGACATGTCTTGCGCGATGTCCCTGTCACACAATATTGCAAAGGCATGTTGGCCGAAATCCTTGAACCTATCATGGGACAAGGTCTCATTCCTGCCAACCCTGCAGTATGGAAAGTTCGACGTCGTGCACTTGTTCCTGGCTTTCACAAGAAATGGCTGAATCGAATGATTGGAATGTTTGGTGATCGGGCAGATATTCTTTTGAAAGATTTGCAGGCAAAGGAAGGCAAAGTTGTGGACATGGAAGAGCGCTTTTGCAGTGTGACTTTGGATATTATCGGTAAGGCCGTCTTCAACTACGACTTCGGAAGTGTCACAAAAGAAAGCCCCATAATCAAAGCTGTTTACCGTGTGCTGCGTGAGGCCGAACACCGCTCTAGTAGTTTTATTCCCTACTGGAATTTACCGTATGCCGATCAATGGATGGGAGGACAGGTCGAATTTCGACGTGACATGACCATGTTAGACGATATTTTGGCAGATTTGATCAATCGTGCTGTGGAAACGCGAAGTGAGGCAACCGTAGAGGAACTGGAAGAGCGAGACAACGCTGATGACCCAAGTCTATTACGATTCTTAGTTGATATGCGCGGGGAGGACTTGTCGAGCAAGGCGCTACGCGATGATTTGATGACTATGTTGATTGGTAAGTAATATGCCTGAGGGGATTCCGTGTTGCGAAGCAGACAAAACTGACAATTGCTTTGGCTCATTTCATGTGAAGCCGGTCACGAAACCACTGCTGCAATGCTCACGTGGACTTTGTTTGAGTTGGCCCGCGGACCGCCTGCTCTGCTGGAGGAAATTCAAAAGAAGTGCGGACCGTCCTCAAGGACAAAGATCGTCCGGATTACGATGACATTGTGGCCATGAAAAAATTACGTTTTTGTTTGATTGAATCGCTCCGCTTGTATCCGGAGCCTCCGGTTTTAATTCGCCGAGCACGCGAAGCAGATAATTTACCATCGGGCGGCTCTGATCTCACTTCAGGTATTAAGGTGCTTCGTGGAACGGATATGTTCATCAGTACATGGAATTTACATCGTTCTCCTGATCTTTGGGATGAACCCGAGCGTTTCGATCCCACGCGATGGGATCGTCCCTTTCAGAACCCTTCTGTTCGGGGCTGGGATGGTTACAACCCGGACAAAGTAACCGGCTTGTATCCGAACGAACAAGCAGCTGACTTTGCGTTCTTACCATTCGGGGGAGGTGCTCGGAAATGCGTGGGAGACCAATTTGCAATGATGGAAGCAGCTGTTACGCTAAGTGTATTGCTGAAGAAAATGGACTTTGAGCTTGCGATTCCAGCAGAAGATGTGGGAATGAAAACCGGTGCTACTATCCATACGATGAACGGATTGCAGATGAAACCACGGTCCGTAAGCGAAGGCTCCACAAGTGTAGAGAAGACGACAAGCTGGTGGGAGATGCAGCACTTGAAACGTGGATTCAACGCCAATGGAAGACCTTTTGACTCACAAGATGGAAACGTGGACAGCCGAGTAAAGTGTCCTATTCACAAAGATTAAGTGGCGCCATATTGCAATCGGAAGCCGAGGCTAAATAATTATATAGTGAATAGAAACGATTTGTCGAAACAGATTTTTCCACCGGGTCTAAGATTGTTTAAGAAAGGACTAGTTTGTAATGTACTTTGTTTGTTTGGTTACGTAATCTATTTTGATCCAAATTGTGCATTTGCCATACAAGGTCGATACATCATTTTGTGCTCTGGAATAGCTAATAAAGCGCAATTGCAGTGCCTATATTCTAAGGACACATGAGACTCTCACGCGTATCCACACCAGTAACTGGATTAGTACCTTTCGCCGTTGGATGATTGCACAGATACTTTTGCTGATCGGCTCGCAAGTATGTGTCCGTCCAATCGGAGTTCTCAATATCTTTGATACCTTCAAACAAGGTCGACCCTGACACATACATTTCTCGAGCCACAGCATTCCTCATAGAGGCTCGGTTCAACTGCGCCAGTTCTAAATTGACCATGGTCATATCCGCATCATCAAAATTGGAGCCGTCCAGTGTCGCATCAAAGAACGAAGCACCCACTAAATTACTTTTCTTAAAATTGGCATCTCGCACGATGGATTGTTGAAAGGCTACACCTTTCAAATTCTGCCCAGCAAAGTTGGATCCATCTAAATTGACGCCGCGAGTAATTGAAATGGTGCGTCCGGACTGTAACGTCGATGCACCGCCCTTTTGGATCTTCATTTCGCCGCTGTCAGCCCAGCTCGGATCACTGCAAGCAAGCGTTGCGACGACCGCTGCCGCGCAAAAGAATCGTTCGCATGGTGCGGGGATTTGAAAAGCAACCGCTGGTGCAGCAAATACGATAAGATGGAGTAAACTGGTTCTCATAGTATGGTTCTGTTGATAATGCTTGTTGCTGCTGGTGAAAAAATGCCAGGTCTCCCAAGGTAATAGTACTAATAATGAGAAGCATGTCAAAGAAAATACGCGCTGTTGTGCGTTCTGACGCGTTGTGACTCAGCGTATCTATAGGGAGTATTATAACGACAAAGAGGTTATTTACTATCTTATAAAGTGTAGGCGACCTTTTTAGCGGCTTAACTGAAATCCAGTCCCGGAAATCGGGTGAGTGTATAGTGACTAAACTGAAATTCAAGTCCCGGAAATGTGGGTTTTGTGTGGTTTGCAAAACACAAAAATGGCGCAACAGACAATGCGTTGCAAATGGTTGTTAATGGTCTAAAGTGCTTCTCTTTTCATCTTACCGGTTACGCTTCATCAAAAGGCACTTCGTTTCGTTCTTGTAAAAGAAGAAGGAAAATGACGGGTAAAAAGTGAGCTGTCTCTTCTCTCCGATTTGCCGTACATACACCATGCTCCGTTTCATTCTCTCATTTACTTGGCTACTGGTATGCATTGTGAGTGTGTCCGCGCGGCGAATACCTTTTCTCGACAAGCAACGCCGAGCGTCCGATATTATCCATGATCTCATTACACGATCGGGTATAGACAATGATCTTGAATCACAACAATTTCGTGAAATGATTACTACACACCCAAACAACAACCCGATCAAGTTGCTACATTATCTGGCTCCAAAAATACCCGCCATTCGACATTCTCCGGATATCGCCCTTCAAATTAGAGCATCCCGGACCGATATGGATTGTGGTTTAGCCGCGTGCGTCATTGCTACCCTGGGGCGGATCTGCGAATTACAAGAGGAGTTCGCAGACGATATTCTGAAGGATCGTCGTTTCGAGCAGCTCGTCGAATGCGTCATGTGTGGAGTCGATCACAAAGATACGTACACGGAGGGACTTTCAATACGGGATGCTTGTCGCGCGGCCTGGGGTATCGCTGTTTTGTCGTCGCATCGGAAAAGTAGTGACAACAAGCCGGGGTCAGTGCTGGAAGCACTCGCGGCACGAGTAGCTCATGTGCTCGAACATCGACAGGAGTTATTGAAAAGGGGAGATATGGTTCAAGATGGGGTTGAAACCGTTGAGAAGGGTATCGAGCTATTTGCGGAAGAGCTCGCAGAAGATGCTGTCTCTGTTCTTTGGACTTTTGCCTGTGTCGAGGCCTGTACCGGCCAAAATGTATCCTCACTGGTTAATCTGTGTATTTTGCTATTGATTCAAGATCCCTTTATGACGCGGAAGCTTGCACAAGAAGCGAGTTTGAGTGATGTTGAAATGGATACGAATATCGAATTAGGTACAAACGATGTGGTGGAGCGATTGGCCCAGTCGGAGTTGGAGACAGAAAGTACGAGCTCCGATGTTGAAATTCCATCCGCAGATCACGTCTTCATTGAAGCAAAAGATTCATCCATTTCAGTGGCTGAAACTTTGGAGACTTCTGCCGCACGGAAGAAAATGTGCTTACTGGATTGGCTTTCTCCCCATGAACTAATCGATTCTTTGTGGGCGATCGCGTTAATTAGAGAAAAGTTGGACAACACATCTTCTGCAACTGATGAGTACTGTAAAAAGGCACTTCAAAGAATGGCGGACGTTTTACAAATTGAATTACGTCGAATAAAACATCATTACGAGACTGACGAAACTGTGTCGAGGGACTATTTTCACGACGATATCAGCATTCTAGACCAGGAAGTAAAAGTATCAGGGGATTTAGACTCTTTGGGTCACGCCGTACTTGACGACAACACTGGAGTGGAAGAATGGTCCGAGACCAGCCGATCGAGACAGTCATCGAAGCGAAAAGTGAATCAGGATATAAATGGCGAGTGTGATATTAAGGCAGAGACTGATGCCCCAGGAGACTTCAGTGATATGGCTGATGAAATCGAGCTCCTTGGTGGTGAAGAAATACGGAATGAAGGGGTTGAAGCTGACAGTTTAGAGGTACTGGACGACTTGCTCGAGCGCCACATTTTCCCACTTATTGTAACTGACGCCATCGATTTGGTCAACACGGAAAAGCCCCTAGAGGACGATGGGATCGCGGTGATTGCGAGGCAGGCGGACGAATGTGGATTGGAAGGCGTTGGTGGTGAATCAGAGCAGGTATTCCTTGAAACTTCCGATGACGCAGACATCGATCTCCCCCTTTTCTTGCTTTTCTTCTAGGGACTTGTGTTCCTTGGCGTGGGCTGTTACAGAACTAGACGGCTCGCACCGCGAAGCCGTTGTCCATGACATAGCACATATGCTCAATCTCTTAGGTGTCGGTTCTATGAGAGGGCTTTCGGGGTCTGACCTGACAAATTTATGTTGGGCTGTAGCGAAAAGTAACTTCGCCATACAAGTGGATGTCTCCAACGTTGTTGTTAAATGGGTCGCCGACCGCGCTGTAGAAATTACAAGTAGGGACAAATTTTCAGACGATTCGCCGTCATTATTGTTACAGTTCAGTCCTCATGAACTGGGCCGTCTTGTTTGGTCTTTGAGTACGATTCTCTTGGATCAGGGTACAGTAAGGTGGACGTCGGTTTCGATTGTTTCTTTGATCTATCGCGCTTTGCTCGTAACTGGTTCGCATCTGGCCCTTTTTCGAAGCGAAGATATGGTAAGACACGAGACGAATGACTTTGTGTTACTATTAGCGGTAACTCACAATCTAGCAACTAGGCTAGGGTAGTATGGGCATTTCTGAGTTTGACAGACACTAGTGTATCCTTTGGTTGGCCCGGGGTACCTGATGCTCTTGGTAAACTCCTCGCTACGATAGAAACGAGTCTATTAGATTGGGAAAGCATGAGAGAAACAAGTTTTGACAACACAGAAATGCACGATCACCCCGAATCGCCCAAGGTCACCGCGTTTCTTCGAACATCCAAATTCGCTTTGCGTTTCTTTGACCAACGACTCGAACATGCAATTGATGATTCTAATGACATTCCAGGGCTCGCTAAACAATCAAATCGACTGCCTTTGTTACGACACGTACCGGTTGATCCTTTAAGTCTCTGTAAACTGGCATCGGCGGTCTGTAAGCTTGCACATCAGTTCGATAAGACAATCATTCAAAGTGGCGTTTTGACGCGTATCCTTCTTCGTCTGTTTTTATCACACGATGGACGTTTGTTACATGAGTGCCCCTTGCCTGATCTCGTACGTTTAACCGAGACAGCGGCTTTGTCCATGGAAGTGCCGGCCGCTCGAACGCTTACCAGTCATTTCGCGAGAAAGGTTTTGCAATTTGTTAATGAAATGCCTTCGGATGAGTCTGGCTTCATCTGGTTGGACATGGAACTTGATGATTTGTCGGAGCTGATTTGGTCGTTGGGTCAACTGGGTGCAACTTTTTGTGAAGTTGACCCTGATAGACCTACCGCCCATCGACGGCTGCGGCTAGCTGTGAAGCCATCTTTCGAAGTCCATTCAATGGAGTCTTTGTCAGTTTCCAAGACAATACAGCTGGTAAGCTCGAAACTTATGAATTGCAAATTCTCTGGCTTGTGAACTCAATACTATCTTGCATCGATAATAGCTGAATGGACTAGTATCGACGCAACTAGCACTGCAAATGACGGATCGGGTTGTCCAAATATTGTTATATCTTGAAGATAAGTTGCCTATGACAGAGGAAGAGCTTGATTTATGTGGCCTTTTGACAGCACTAGCTTCACTACGACGCGATGTGATCGAGAAAGACTTACAAGGACAGAAAAATTTTTCGGAACAATCTGTTGATGTCTCAACAGGTGCTCTTGGGTTGGATCATGACCCAGAAAAATCCATGCCTTCTCAACCAGTATCAACTGACCTACTGCTTGACTTGTGCGATCGGGTTCGCGTCTCACTCACGGCTTCGACTTTCAATAGATTCCGTAGAACGACCACAAGGGATCTGATAACCATTCTTTCGGTAATGGTTCGCGATCGCTTGAAGTGCGATGAAATGGTGAGAACGATTCATGATTGCATTCAAGATCGGGCTAGAGCTATTGACGCACAGAGAAAAGCAACCAGTACACTTAACGCTGCGTCCAGAGCTCTTCGTGCATTTACAATGTCCATGACTGACGAAGCGCCATCACTCCGAGTTGACAGTTTAGAATCAACTGCTGCCGCGCTAGATGAATTGATGGACGCCCACTGTACAGATTCTCGCGTTTCTAAGGATTCATATACAAATGCTATGGAGTTAGAACTCAGCAAGTTACGCGAGCTTGTCGAGCAATACAATCGTTTGGATTTAAAAAGCGGCCACTCTAAGCAAGAATCTGGCCGAAAAATGACGAAACATTCTTTTAGTCGGTTATTCCCCGTGCTATCGCAAACTCTGTCATAAAGTATCTCTATACGGCATTACTATCGTGATAGAATCATTTATGCATCATGAGAATGTCGACCACAAGACAAGATTTTTGCCGTGAAATGGCAGCGAGCTTCGTTTGATAGATGGATCTTTAGCTTGTAAATAATCTAGCAGATCATCATAAGTGCTGACCAGTTTCCCATTGTGTTGACGGTGTGGGTATAGTCGACAAAAAACACAGCACGGCACTACGCAGAACGGAATGCGGTTTGCTATAGCTGTATTGACTATGGCCTCGGTAGCTTCGTCGGGATGCAGCGCCACTATAGCTGTGCAGTCCTTTAAGAGTTGGTGGTCGGAGAAAAGAGCTTGGACGTCGTCTGGATTGTCATCAGGATGACGGAAACTGAAGTCGACCCCTGACGCAGGTTGACCGAACCAGCCACGAAAAATCTGAAATTCCTGAACAGGAAGACAGAACTCCCCCTGACATAGACAGCCCTTTCGACGCACTGAGTGCTTTTCGAAACGTTTTTCGATCCCTCCTGTTCAGCAAACCGACACTCGGACGGGGATCAATAACAGTTGATCGAATTCCAGCCATTCCCAAGGCCATGGACAAATGCCCGATACCACCTGCAACATCCAGCACTCCCTGTCTCTCGCTCAAAGCTGTTATTGCCTTTACATGCATCGGGTCGCTGGGTAAATATTCTTGCGTCGACCAAACATCAGAAGAAGCTGTTTCTTGTTCGCCATTCAACTTGTAAATCATCATCCCGATCAAGAAGTTTGTCAAATATTTAACTTGCTTATGCTTTCCAGCAATCGTATCATGTCCAGTCGATTCGTTACTATTGTCAAGCGAGGACGAGGAAATGGGCTTCTTTAAACCTTTGAATGGTGAAATAATGATCTCGTCGTCCTCTGAATGAACCACCGACAATTGTTGCCAAGCCTGGCATTGTTTTATCGTCCAACAGAACGTTTCTAAAATCTTTAACACTCGTATCGCATATTCCGTCGTCTCCAAGTCTACAACAAGCCGTTGATCCTCCCAATCAGTTTGATGCGTATCACTAACTTTTTGCCAATTTCCTTCCAGAACTTGCAAACGATCACCCATTTTGCAAAAGCGTTTGCAATGCGAACGAAGAGCGCTTTTGTCGTTTTTAAATTGTAATCTCACCAGAACCGATCGATCATCCTCCTCATCTGGAGGATGATAGTCAATTGAACGATTTACTACAGCAACGAGCAAAGACGCATAGCTGCTACGAAATGTTCTCTTCAAAATAATTCCGTGAACTTTCACGTCGCTCTTGTGCGCAGCAACCGATGGAAACTCGACAAGGCACGAGTTTTCATTGATCGTCTCCATGACGATATTCGGATAACGTCGTAGAAAACGACTTGTAAAAGTAGTTCTAAGTGCTCGTTCCACACTTTAATTAGATCTGTCTTGAGAGGTGATCAATGCTGTCAGAAGGGCAAAGATCTGGGAGACACGGGAACGCATCTCTGCTTGGTACATTTTTTCTACGGGGGCCTACGTGAGTGTACACTTTTTCCCGCACCTTGCTGGTAGTGCGTTTTTTTCCACTATCCCAGAAAACGTATCGTGGAATGTTTTCACGTTGCCAAAAAAATCTGGGCGGGTAAAATGTTTTCACGTATTCCGAAAATCGGTCTGTTTGATGTTTTCACATTCCCCGAAAATCTGGGTGTGGATGAATTCGCGTTCCCAGAAAATCTGGGGGTTCGATGTTTTCACGTACTCCGAAACTCTGGGCGAGTGATGTGTTCACGTATCCCGAAAATCGGGGCGTGCGATGTGTTCACGTTCCCAGAAAATCTGGGGGATGATTCGCACTCCCAGAAACTCTGGTTGTGCGATGTTTTTACGTGCCCAAAAAATCTGGGCGGCTGATGTTTTCACGTACCCCGAAAATCGGGGGGTGCGATGGGTTCACGTTCCCAGACAATCTGGGCGATACGAAACTTGTTGTCTCATCTCTCTCTTTGGACAAGAATTCTACGCGTTTTTTTGCGTTTTCTCGCAAACAATTAAACCCTTGCAACAAGCATCAAACCAAAATATCGTCGTCAATTGTTTTTAAGTTGTTTAAACTCAACAAAACGTTTGCCGAATGATAGTTTTAGGCCTGGATCATCACGATCCTCTGATGTTTACCAGGTATTCCAGCTTTTGCCTTGGCAAGAAAGGCCCGTCGCCGCGCTTGGCAGAGGTTCTATCATCTGTATGTCATTCAGATCACCGCACTGGCTGGCTGCGCACCTTGTGAACCTGACTGCCTTGCTCTCCATGTTTATAGTTTCAAAAGATTGCTTCTCCGTATCAAGCTCAAAAACGGCTCGCGTTTAGGGATCACTACAACTAAAAGCGACGCAAGTCGTACGTTGAATTCTTGGCTGAATTTGGGCCTACTACCAGGTAAATTCCGAAAAATGTATCGGATGCACGAAGAGTTCTTCCTCACCTTGTTCAACCTTATTAAAAAGCCTCTCCTTAAGCCCGTCACTCCCAGAAAAGAGGTGCAACACCTAAAAGAGCCATCACAAATGAGATTAGGCTGTTAATGGCCTTGAGATTTTTTGCGGGCGGTAGCAAGCAAGACATCGCCTATGTTCATGGGGTTCACGGGAATAAAGACAATCGCGGAATACGAAGATGAATACCATGGTATTTGTAGCGATGGACCTTTCCGAATGTAAAGCAATCATCAATCATGGTTCGGGACTGAAGTAGTTGAGTCGTCGGTAAATCAATCGTCAAAAAAGCTACTGTTACTGGTACAACACAAAACGAAGAAGAGGAGTTATTACTTCTGTAAAGCTTTCATAGACTAGTCAAGTCCAATCAACCAATCCAGGGATATTTTAACCAAGATGGACTACTAGCTCACGACTGCTGCTGAGAGGAATGCTGTGCATGCAGTCGCATCTGATCTGAGTATTCGAAAAGCTTTTGGCATGCTTGAACAGATTCGGGAGGTAGAGCTGCTTGAACCTGCTGATATGCTTCAGGTTCACGTTGGAAAGCAAGTTTTAAGGCATCATTTATAAAAGAAGCTCTTCCACCTTGTCGAGAGGAGATGAGTAATCTTCGTCGATATCTTCACCATCGTCGTCCATGAAATCACCAAGAAGAAATTTGGCCATGTCTTCATTCCAATCATCAACCCGGTGGAGTGCCTTGCGATACGCCTCATCAACCTCATTTGTAACATCCTCATTTTCATCAAAACCTTGATCGAGATCGCCCAAATCATCGTCGTCACCATCATCGTCTATCCCTTTCAAATCATCTACCCCATCATTCGACTGGTTTTCCCCCTTGGCGCCACCTTCCTTAATTTGCAGTGCCGTCGTCGTTGCAACGTGAATTATCTGCGGCAAGTAGCTCGTCACCGATTGGGGTAGCGTAGCAACATTTATTGTCAAAATAGAGGCGAACCCTAAGACAGTCAATTTACGCGGTAGATCTCTATCGATTTTCGCCATATCGGAAATCCATTTTGCAAGGACTTGCTGCGTCACTCCACGCTTTTCTAGCTCGATCAACTCCAATGCGGGCTGATAATAAAAGGCCGAGCCAATCACTTGGTAAATCGACGTCCGTGTCAAGACACTCTCTTCGTTTACTTGTTGCCCCAACTTTGCGAGTACGACTTCGTTGATAAAAGGAATATACTGATCGACTCGCCCGTGGCAGTTGTTCAGCACACCCATAAGCAAGCTAAGTGCAAATCTACATTCGCTTTCATTGGCTGAATCATTGGCAAGCGTCTTTGACGCCATGCTAATGACCATGTCAACGTACGATACATGTCCCTCAGCTAGCTGAAATCCGCCGCTTAAAAGACTTCGGGCCCCTTTTGTATATAGCTCAACAAACAGGGGACCATCATATTCAGATAGTCGTAAGCCCATTGATCAAAAGCGATGTACACGAGTGGAAATGCTTGCCAGAGCTCCGGGGAGAGATTTTCCTGAAAGAATGTCAAAAATGTCAATATATCAAATGCACACTCAAGATATTCTAAAAAATCTCCATCGTTTCCAAGTATTTTCAAAACCAAAGGTAGCAAGACAGGCTCCAGAGATTTAAGAATATGTTCGTTTGAACATACACCTTTCAGAACGGTCGCGACACATTCCAAACATTGCGCAGCAGCCAAAGCTGCATCATCGTCATCTTCGTCTTCTCCAGCTGTACAGTACTGTTGAAATGTATTTGTCAGCTGCGTCACTAGAGCGATCGCATGTGGTTCAATGTGATCCCCAAATCGATCCAGAAGCACTTGTAAGGCTGACACGACTTCGTCGTTTCCAATTTCGTTCATGATACGGAAATACTCCGTCAAAATCTGCGGTAACACAGGAAGGAGCGTACTTTCAGCCCCATCCATCTCAACCAGATAACGTAATGCTTTTGACGCTTCTATCTGAACAGGAAGGGCGGGATCTTTCAGACGATTTAGCACGAGTTCAATTAGCTTACGGAGATGGGTTCCGTCATCAGTGAACTTGACCGTATTAAATTGCTGTATCATCCAACAAGCACGAAACCGCAGAAAAGAAACCGGGGAATTAAAGTCAGGAAAGACTGATGACACAAGGAGACCTTCAATTTCTGAAGCATACTTGGGTTTTGCCATCAACAAGCGCGCCAGCGATCCGAATGTCAGTAAGGCTCCATCTTTTTCGATATGATTCTGGTGCTCTGGCGGTGACGCACTGTAACGGTGTAGCATTTCCGTCATCTTGCTTAACAAATTTTGCGTCACATCCTGTCCTCGATGCCGCACAAGGTCCGTCACCAGAGTGATGGCTGACATTCTTGGATCGTAAAAGTCAGCCAAAGGGCTATTCTGCTTGTGGACAAATTCGACGGGGTCATTCTCGAAACAATCGACATCGTCTTGATTCAAACACATGGTAGGAAAACAGACTTGAAAAAGGAGGAAATCCAGATGAGGTTTGAGAAGTTTGTACGTGCTGGCGAGCTCCACAGCAAGATCCACAAAGGTCAGACAGAGATGCAACACGCGATCTGTACAAAACTGCCCAGTTGGCCGTAAATTCAGAGTATCAAACACCGGCCCCATGAACTGCGGAGCAACATCATTGCTGAAATAAGCGGCGAATTGTTGTGCTTCTGGCTCATCATCGGGAGCATGAGCCGGAATACCGTACCGACTGAACCAGCGACTCATAATCTGGACCGCCCACTTCTTCACTTTCCACCACGGCCATGCATTTCGACCATCAATATCTAAAGGTTGACCTCTCGGTTCTTGGCCAGTACTATCTTCGGGAAGTGGTTTTTTCAAGGCTTTTGTCAGTATATCAAACCATGGTTGAATATTCTCTGGATTCGCTAAGCTGACAGCATACGTAATAATGACACCGTTATTTGTTTCTGTGCTGGTTCCTGGTAGAAAGAACTGTGTCGAAGACCAGAAGATTTTGAGTATTTGTTTGAGCATTAAAGCCGCCTCGAGCGAATGCTGATTTTCGTTCGATAGCTGCTGAGCCAGTGGGAGTAGCAATGGAAATGACGCCGACACTATTTGATTCAAAGGACCACGTTGATCTCGTGGCTTAAATTCATAACGTTTGCAAACCTTTCGAAGAGCCAACAAAGCATTGTGAACACGAAGACCATTTTTTCCAAGTCTGCCACACCCGTCTGAATAGTCGTAAGGAGTTGCGGAACTAACTGAGGCCAGTTGTCGGGAAATTCATGAATCACAGCAGTATGAAGCGTTTCGGCAAAGAGTCCGCGAACCGATTTCTCAGGCTCGTCCAGTAGGGCATTAATTAATCCGGTTTTTGCGGCTTCCTTGTCGGCATCCGATAGGATAGCTTGCTTCGTCGGGACATCCTCGTAAGGAGCGTAGTGTGTACGCTGTGCCCAGCACTCTCGACAAATGTTCTTGAGTTGAATTGCGGCCGCTTGTCGAACCTCGAAGCGTACCTAAAGGGCAAACAAAGTGTCAGTGTGTGACACATGTCAATAAAATGATTACCAGCGACAGAGGTGCGTGCGAGAAAGACCGCGTGACGGGCGAATGTCGCCACAAAACAGCAAAGTAATTCCTTTTCAGATCTCGAAACAGCTTCATCTTCTCACTTACTTGTTTTTCCGCTGCCACTTGCAATAGTAGTTGAACCGCAGCAGGCAGATTCTTGAGGTTCCGAATGGTCTCTTCGGCTGGCTTTCGCAACGCCGCGTCGGCCGAAAACGATTGCTGCAACACAATATGTAGCTGCTCTACGTCCATATTCGCCGAGTCGCTTCCAACGAGTCAATCTTCAAGCACATAAACTCAACAAGCAAGCAAGTTGTTACTGGTAACTTGGTCAGTGCGAGCCTAAGGAATAACTCCTCCTCCAACAACCAATAGCAACCACAAAACAGTATAGACAGACAGACCACGTTGTCGCGCGTCTTCTGCGCGAAGATGGGTGTGTTTCCATTATTATTTGTGTGCACTTTTTTATCGCGCACCTTATTGCGCGAAATGCATTATCTTGCCGATGACGACTACAATAATATGATGCATGTCATCTTTTACTACTTGTACTTGTAATTCGAATGTTTAGCATGTGTGTCTACTTCATTCAATCTCCCCTCTGAACTATGAGACGAACGTATCTTACTAGATTAGCTTCCTCCATGTCCAATTCCAGTCCAGCAAAAGCAAGTCCAGAATCATCTATTGTCATTGTCGCTCGCCACGGCGAAAGGTTAGATTACGTGACGCGCGACAACGGAGGAAATTGGGTGGAAACGGCCGAACGACCCTTCGACACGCCGTTAACATCACATGGGGAACAACAGGGATTCAAGTTGGGCATCCAGCTGGCTATAGAAACAAAACGTTTGGGAATACCTCCGGTGACAGAAATTTACGCCTCACCGTTTCTGCGCACTCGTCAAACGGCAGTGGCGGCGTCCCAAGGGTTGTTCTCCGCAGGATGTGAACCGAAGATTAAAATAAAGGTAGAACCAGGTTTGGCGGAAAGTTTCAATGAATCATGGTACTTATCATGGGCGATACCGGGGTCCGATGGGACCTGGGGCTATCGACCTGATGGCGTAACTCGGGCCACGCATGTCATCCATCCCGACACACTGCACCCATCGGCAAAAGTGCCCGTGAAGGAGCTGCTCCAATGGAAACATCTGATCAGCAAAGAAGATACAAGGCTCGTGGAGCATATTGATGAAGTGTACGAATCCAAAACGTTCGTAAGAAATCCTTACACATTCTTTCCGAGAAATTTGGAATCCAGTGAAGATCAACGGAAACGAATGTTGCACGCAGTAGAAGAAGTGATGGAACCGGGGAAAACGATTCTGTTGGTCTCTCATGGAGGACCAGTGACTCATCTATACGAGGAACTGACAGGGAACCCATGGCACGCTCATGGTCCCTCGACCTTTGTTGCTACAGTGTCTACAAACATCGACCTGCCAGTGGTAAGTCTTCGTGGGAAGCTCTCGTGGTAAATGAATCAAATTACTTGCACGAGACAATGGTTCAAGAAGCGCACGTTGCCAAAGATGAAGAATCCTCCTACTATTGCAAATGAAGTTTTAGTACGCTGTTTAATTGCGCATACAAATCTAATCATCCTACTTTTTCTCCACTCAACGTTGAAATACCACTTTTACAACGTTGCGATGGTATAGTTTTGTGTTTCCACCGTACTGATGCCATCAATCGCCTTGAGCTTCTCGAGGAAGGTCTCTTCCGGTGCGTAGTTGACGCCCTGCCAGGCTTCAAACTTGTCCGCCGAAAGCGAAATGATCACTTTGAAATCAAGGCAGCCTCCGCAGACAATCCGCTGAACTCCCTTGACGCCATCGATCTGCTTGACATCGGCTAGAACTGATTCCAAAGTCTTTTGAGCTTCCTGGAGCGATTTTTTGTCGTTGTCCGAGCTCCATTTGCAACGCCATTCACGAGCGATCGTGTCAAAGTTGACTCCTTCTGTCATGGAATGCATGGTTCTGGTGCATATGTCAAATAGTTAGAAAGTTGACAAGGAATCAATAACCACAGATGTTCCGCTTATCGACGACAACCATCGAGCTGGTGCGAGCTCCGAGTCCCTACCTGTGAGACTTACCTGGTCCAGGTTGTGTTTGTTTGAGAAAGCAATGAGGAATTAGCTACGCGACTTGCAACGTGTCGACCGTATGAGATCATAAGTTTGTTTGCTTGGGTTTTATGAGAGATTGGCTGACTGATTGTGAACGAGTGATGCGAACTGACAAAAAAAGATTCGATTATTTTCACAAGATAACAGATAATCCCCATTCTTCCGTGATCTACAGTAGCGTAAAGTGTACGAAAACTCCAACCATCGTGATTGCCACACCGTGCACCGCGCTGATCACTGTTTTCAGCAAACATCGCCACCGCCTCAATTTCCCTATGAAAATAAGATGCACAGCCCCCATTCAATGATTCGCTGGATTGTTTATTGCTCTCAAAGGCTTCCTTATGCTTCGCTGTGCTTCATTACGCTTCGTTTCGCAGGAAAGGGTCGATGAAAGCTACTCATACACGGAGATACCAAGAGGGGGAGAAAATACCTTGCGATTTGCGCCGTTTACTATACAGTTTTTAGTACCGAAGGAACTCCGCCGCACCCGCTGGGTTCTTCTTGATGAAAAGTATAGCTGGATCGATTGTTCCTTGGCTTTTCGAGTTGTTCTTTTGTATTCGCTTCAATAAGAACAAACGGTACATGCTTTGTACCTCCTCGCCACGCACGCACCACGGAATAGCTACGCAAGGATGCTCGCGTCTAGGCCCGCATTGAGCATTGATGCAACTCAGTGAAGAATGATTCCCCGTCTTGAAGCGGGAGGGGAAGTTTAGACGTCGTCTTGTTCCTTAATTTAGCTATAGCTAAGTCTGAACCACAACACAGGTGCGTCCGTGCTATTACGACTAGACCGAAAGGCACGGCACAATTATCTTAATCGGAAAATGGTATGACCTACCTAGCAAGCACCCGGGCATAGAGGTCACTTCATTCGAACACGACTCGTGAGATGATCAATATCTTTTAAAAGTTGGTCGACGGCTGCATTTGTGGGCGGGATTTTGAGGCGAGAATAAACATTCCAGGCGATTCCAAAGAACTTTTTCGCCTCATCGATTAACCCAGCCGCTGTCATCACATTTGCCAAATCATGGGCTGATACCGCAACAGAAAGATGATAAGTTTGAAAGATTGTTTTTTGTATTTTGAATGCTTCCAATAGGTATTTGCGCGCTTCGGAGGCGCATCCCAACGCGAAGTACGCATTCCCCATCGACTTGAGAGAGTCAATCGTATCTATGTGCCACGGTCCCAGGTGATTGTAACGAAGTGAAAACGCCTCGCTAAAGCATTCCAGCGCCACCTCGAATATCGTTAAAGCAGTCAAACAGGCACCTTGTCGATCTAGGACGCGCGCGAGTGCGACAGGTTTCCGTCGCTTTCGCCAAAACTGTGCCGCCTCCGCCAATGCACCCACGGCAGAAGAAAAATCTCCAATCCTCATCAACGCAAGTCCCAAATTTGTTAAGACCAAAGGCGATGAAGGCTTTTGCAGCAGCTCCTTTTTGTATTGGTGAGCACGGTCGACCGCATCATATTTGCCAATCTCACTAAATTCATCTCTGGAGTATGGAAAATCTCGTGAAAGAAGCTCGTCTGACTCGGGAAATGAGGTAATAGACAGAGAGACATGAGACGATACTGTTTCTTCCACCGTGCTTGGTGTATGAACGGAATTCTTGTGCAAATTACGAGCAACATATTCGTCGAATGTTTTATCGAGAAACTCTCCAATTTTTAAAGGAAAAGGAGAAGCAGAGAGTGCTGACCGTTGCTTTCTTTGTGTCGCATGTGGGATAGAGGGCCTTGGAAAAGCATATGTATCATCTAACGATTCATCGAATGCCGTTCTAGCTGGGTCATCTGTCTTTGCAGAGACCGACGAAGTACATCGGGCGGCGAAAAAGTCCTGCGTGTATGGGCAGCTGCTGGATATCATACTGAACGCTTGCTAAACAATCAAGAATGTGTAATACCCGAGTTAGCGGTGCATCTGACAGTAAGAGCAATTACAATACAAGCACCATATGTCGCCTTATTGATCGCAATTGTCAAAGAGGAAAACAAAAAGCAGAATAAAATCAAAAAGTGTTAGACCGTTATTTTCGCGCGTTACTATCAATTAGATTGTACTTTTTGGTACTAAATAGTTAGAAGCGTTATTGCCGTTGGCAATATTATGAAACTACGTAACCTATGGAAACCTTATCACCATAGTTTTGGAGCTTCTAGATTTGGGAAAACGACCAAGAAAGCAAAAACAAAAAACTGGTGGACGATCAACAAATATTGCTGGCTTTTGACCGATAGGCTAATATGTAAAGATACAAGATAATACAACTGCACTATTCATCAGCCATGCCGCTTCTGTCGGTACAATCGATTATTGCTGCTATTTGGAAACAAAGCCGCAATCAGCTATTCATGACTATTCAAAGCACCCACATGGTTAATACCTATCGTCAACTCTCAATAGAGAAAGCAGCGAAATCAACTGGGTTAGAGTCAAACATCATTAACTATATCTGGCAGTCTTCTTCCCTATCTGAGCGATAGCACAACGGCTCGTAAGTTAACTTGCGGCAATTTCGACTTGGTCATCTACAATATGACTGATGGATGGAATTTTTGTCGATAAAGAGGTTAAAAGCAGCCACAGCATCCCTCCGAGTCCGAGTCATCTGCATTCCAAGATTCCTCTGTATATCCTAGGACCTTTGCGGCCTCCTGTTGCTCATCGGTCAATTCATCCCTGCGAGTCAATGAATTGTTCATCGTGGAATATTTAGACTGGGAAGTATTTCGCCCTTTGATCCACTTTCACAACTTACCATTCTTTATCGTCGACAGCCACCTCCAAATCTTCGTCCCACGTTTTCTTCTTGTAGCCGAGTACCTTTGCCGCTTTCTTCGCGTCTTCAGGGAGGTCTTTCCAAGTGCAATCGTTGTATTTTGTCATTTTAAAAATGCTTTCTGCTGTTATTGCGCAAGGTGAATTCAATGAACAAGGAGTCGCGTTGCGCAATGCGTCCTGCGTTATTGGCAAAATTTTGTGTCTCGTGACTGAAATGCAGTCGTGAAATAAGGTCGCTTTCACTTGATGCCTATAGTAAACGCTGAATCGCGACATCAAGCATTAGTAACAATCTTGTCGGAACTATGCCTCGGCTTTCAGCTGGCCTTTAATGGTTTCTTAGCTGCAACAACAAGAAGCGCCCCATTGAAGAGATGGAACATCAAACAGAAATGAGATGATAAACTGATTTGTACCGAAGGTATGCTGAAGCCGAAATTTTTGTCCATTTCTAGTGGGGGATTTGCTTAATTAGTAAATGAGTCTATCCTGTCTACGAAAGTCTTTCTTTCATCTACTTCCCATGAACTCGAAATGTGGAAATCAAGCCTAACGATCATTCGCTCTCACTATCGCTCTCGCTTTCGTCGTCACTACCCTCGTCCCACGTTTTCTGTGTATAGCCCAATTTCAATGCCGCCTCTTGTTCGTTTGCAGTAAGATTCTTCCAATCTTTGTCATCTGCCGGGACTTTGATACTCTTATCCCATTTTCGTTTGTCGTAACCAAGCTGTTCAGCCGCTTTCTTCACGTCACCAGGGAGCTCGTTCCAATCGTAGTTTTCGTACTTCGTCATAATTTTGCACTTCTCTGTAAAAAGCAAGTCGGAGCTGCTTTGACAAAAAGATGAAAAGACACGTAGATTCTTTTTTCTGGTTGTAAAGTTTCAAATGAATGAATGGATCATCATCGCATCGGCGACTTTCAGCATCTCTTCGGCCCCAACGCGGATCTGTCTTTAACTCTAACCCTTTACCGCCAAAAATCCGGGAAAGACGATGATTCATTCATTCATGACTGAAATGCCACACCGTCTGCAGAATTCTTGGAATACAAAGTAAGGACGGTACAGAGAATTTCTGAATGATAAAAAACACCGTGTCCTGAATTTCTGGTATGTTCACAGAATTTCTGTAAGAAGAAATACCCCGTGTCCAGAATTCTTGAAAGTACACAGAATTTCTGTATGATCGAATCTTATGAGTTCAGAATTTCTGTAAGATGAAATACATTGTGTTCTGAATTTCTGGAAAGGTCACAGAATTTCTGTAAGTTGAAATAAACGGTCTCCAAAGTTTTTTGGGACTTGCACAGAATTTTTGTATGATGAAATACACCTTCTCCAGAATTTCTGCCTTGTACCAACCTGCACTCCTACTCCGATGGAAATAAAGTCGCGGTGGCGTCCTGCCGCATTGAAGCAACCGCATTACTGACAGCATATTCCCCGTAATCCAAGTAATCGACCCATTCATTGCGCATGATGCTTAGTATGACTCCATGCTTGAACTATGCGGAAGAAACAAGAGCACTTGCTGAAAGAGGATGACCGTCGCTGGAGCGAGTTGCCCAAGATACAAACAGAAAGAGCTCCACAATGTCATGATAAACAGCATCGTTGCATTTTTTTATTAGCTAGCCAAAATCATAAGGCATCGACCTTTTGAACAAAATCTCATAATCCTTTCGTTGATTGAACACGCTTGGACTGGAAATGTCAACTTCGTAGCCCAAATTCTGATAAAATGCCATGGCCGACGTATTTTCAAAGAAAACAGTCAGCAAGATCGAATCGAGATCGGCTGACTGAGCCAGATACTCCATACATTTCATGAGTTTGGTCCCCAGACCCATGCGCTGATATTTTTCTTCAATTTGCAGCTCGTAAACGTAAAAGACCACGCGTTCAGGATTTTCCTCGTCATCGTAGTCGTATTGATAGTGACAATAGGCTGCCATGTGCTCATTGTCGTCATACACAACCAAATGCCGTGCTCTTCGGTGCGCTAGATCCTCCGCTTTCTGTACTAAATCGAGTCCCCAGGAACTCTTGCGATAAAAATCTCCCATATTACGCTCAAACAGATCGATCAAACTATCAGATGGTGCCGAGGGTCCCGCAAAGTATTTGAGTTTCCATGGGCCGCTGAGAATGTCGTTCAATTGAGCCGCTACTATCGAGTCGTCGAGAGGACTGCCAATGCGATCGACCCGAAGGAACTTTTGCGAAGAACTTTCAAATCTTTAGCTTTCATGGTCGACTGATTAACCTTCTTGTGTTGCAACCAAATATGAGACAGCTGCAAGTTAGAGAGGAGAAATTGCACTGTTGAAGCAAGATAAGATGGCAACTGCAGTGAATGCTCAATCATCGCGCAAAACACTAAACTCATCATCTCGTCGTCCGCGTGTCCGCATTCTCCATCCACAAGTGCGTCCTGTACCGGTAGGGTACCGGTATAATTTCCATTAGAATTTCTGTACTTTATAACACTACCCTGGTACCCCTGGTACGACAATATTTCGTTTCTGCCTCGAGCTTAAATTCTTCGTACTACGTAATACGGAGTAATAAGGCTACAACAGCATTATTGTGTGAGAGTCAACAACACTCTGTCGAAAGAAAGAACGAGTAAACGGAATACTCCGGAGTATTCTAATTTCAATCATTACTACGAGCAATGAGAAGACGGCTGCGACCGCAACGCCTTTTCGCCATTGCGGCAGCCATACTACTGATAATAACGGCAACCTTCACACTCCGCGTCCATCGCCGTTCATCCGTCCGCAGCTCGCAATTGCGTTTGGCGTTATTAATACCCTTCGCGGCCAAATACAATGTACCGTATTGGGGAATATTTTGTCGGGGAGCAGTGGGTGCTGCGGGGATTGCTGATTTCATCATTCTGCACAATGGTGTTCTGGAGGACGCGGTGTGCGCCGACAATGTCATTTTAATCAATTTACAGTCCAATCAGAATTTAGGAAAGCGATTGCTGCGTGTATTGGATCACAAGAATGAAACCGTCATTGAAAGAAGTTCGCTTGAAGAGTTAATGACGACACTTTTAGATCTACGGCCTTATGCATTGGTCGAGTTCAAACCTGCCCTCGGATATATCTTTCAAGATCTCTTAGAGGGGTATTCTCATTGGGGTTACACCGATCTGGATATTGTGTTTGGCGATCTCTCTCATTGGATCACAGAAGACGAATTGCTCAATTATGATATTGTTACATATTCGTACGGGGACCAGCGTCGCTTGTATTTGCGAGGGCAATTTACATTTCACAAGAATAACGATAAGGTCAATAATATTTGGAGGTATTGTCGGTACCTACGTGACTTGGATGAACGTTTTGATAGTATAGTGAAGAGCAAAGGTCATTTTCGGGTCGAATCGGCCGAGGGATGTTATTCTGCAGCAGTGCTGGATCGAAACGATGTGAGAGTGAAGTACGTCCCTCATGCTTGGACAGACACGCACGATGAAGCAGGAGGAACGTTTCGTGATATTTTATCATCACATGGTGTTTATTTAGCGCGATCAAAGAGTCGTCAAGTGCTGTATCGAGCCAAGAGCGCTGGTGAGAACGCGCGTCTTGTTGCAAGGTTGGATCCTTCGTACTGGGATAAGAATGGAGCCTACACGCAGAGAGACATATCGCTAGGATCCCTAGAAGCCATTGATATAGCGGATGCCGTGCATAATGATGTCAAATGTATGTACTGGGTTCCGTCGGAATATCAAGCTAAACTTTGCTTGTCTGCACTGATAGCCTCGGACGAGACGCTCTATTGGATCAATGGTTCCCTCTACAAACAAAAAGTTGTGCTGCATGACGAAGGCCTTGCCGATACCGCGCCTTTCTTTCACTTTCAGGAATGGAAGCGCCATTATCGATACAATGAAGTTGCTTCTTGTCATGCGGGAACGTCAATCTCGACTTATTTATTTACGCAGTTCGGTGCCATACCGCTACCGCATTCAAAAGTTCAACGGATTTTGAAAGGCTCGAGAGACTCTTCTGTGTCTCCGTTAGGCTTAGCTCCACAAAAATGGGATAGTTCTATGGAGTTCGACCGCAGGCAATTACCCTTGTCTCAATACTGCATCGTTGGATCTGCTACCAAGCTGACGAAATCACCGTGTCGAACTTTCATTGAATGGACTAACAAAAATGCCACGACCATTCTCGCTCCTGCTCAGGGCTGGAATTTCATTGACGTCGAAAGTGATGTGACACTCATCTTGACACTACAAATAAGTGCTGATCAAAGCAGTGACAAAACTGCTCTCAAAGGATGCATGGATCCTTTGATTGATAACGTGGATCGCTGGTTCGGCCAACCCAGTGTAACAATCATCTTTATGGCCGGTGCAACTAAAGATTCCATGCGATATGTTCACGAACAGTTAGGACCGGAATCTATCTTTACGCAACACCACAAAAATGCTTTTGTCGCCGCTATCTTTGACGAAGAAATATCTTCTAGCGCTAGTCGCAAAGCGTTGCAAAATATGGCCACCGACGTGGCACCAACGCGATGGTTTATAAGTGGTTTGGAAGTTGAGAGCGGGCTGATCATCTCCAACGAAGCTGCCTATCTCGCCCAGGCTGCTATTACTTCAAGGAAAGGTCAGCACGGAAATGTGTTCTACCTCCCGCAATTTGCATTGTCTGACATTGATGGAGACGCCAGTCAACACATGCCGGATACTGACCGGCTTATCGCATCGCGACGGACCAACAAAGTTCATTTTGTTCATGAATTCAATCAGTGCGAAAGGAATGGTGCGTTTGCAACAGAACGAGTATTCAATGCCTTAGATCAAGTTTGGTGGAAGTATACCGAGTCTACCACAGCCAATGCGGAAGAAAAGGATCATGATATAAACATCAACCAGCAAGAAAAAGATGCAATTAGAGTCGTCGAGATATCTCTTCTTACTTTCATGGTAAACGCTACACAAGAGAGCTTCAATGATGTGTTCCGCTTTCAAGATGAGTCTTTTATTCTGTTGAAAGATAATCTTTCACCAAAGGATCCAAACATTCGCACTAGTGTCATTGCTCGGAATGTCGAAGCCCTTGAAGGGTCAAGTTGTTACAATGGATTGCACTTGTCGCAGCTTATTGGCCTTGGATATCGTATCAATGTTCTGCCTGGGGCATTTGCCATGTCCACTGCGAAATCTCGGGCATCTGTGGGTTTGGGCAAAGATCACAATCGCTGTCAAAGATGCACTGCGGGTCCTGATGACAGTGAAGATACAACTGTCGGAGCGATGGATCACTTTGTAAAGCGCGAAATTCAAAGAATTGCAAGTAGTGCGATTGTATGGATGGAATACTCTGAAACATTGTGAAATCTCTCAGCGAAACAAGTATCGATACTTTATAGCGATACCTATAAATTGCTATCTATAATTTCAATCGGGAGTAAATTTAGTGGACATTGCGGTCAATCTTTTCGCAGCTTGTTTTTAACCATTGGTACTCGGGTGTACCTTCGGTTAAACGCGGCGAAACATTCTCCCATACTTTAGCGTGGTAGGAATCCAGCCAATCGAGCTCAGACTCCGTCATTAAAGAAACGTCGATCAAGTTCTTCTGAATCGGGATCATAGTCAGACTTTGAAAATGAAGAAATTTCTTTTCGTCAGATGATGCGTCGTCTTGATTCTTATCGTCTAACGAAGGCTCCCTTAGCTGCTCCTTCTCAAATTCATCGTTCAATTCAGGTTTCACGTAACGGAGCTCCAGTAAATTTTCAATACGAATGCCAAAGTTGCCGTCTTCGTAATATCCCGGCTCGTTGCTAACGATCATTCCCTTCTTCAGTCCCTCTTTGTTCGCGAATCGCGGACTGATTGACTGCATTCAAAAGCCAAAACGAGAATACATGTGAGAAAAAGTACAGAACATCATCAATCGGCCAGAGAGCATGCAATTGTTACTTACGTGTGGTCCCTCGTGGACGTTCAAGGCTATTGTGTAGAACCAGTTATCACGAATGTGAGCGAATAATTATGTAAATCGACGACGGTCAACAAGCATCGTTTCTTACCGGCCCCAACACCGTGCCCAGTTCCGTGGCCATAATCCTTTCCTACTTGCCACAGAGCTTGACGGGCATAAACGTCCAACACAAATCCAGGAACGTTCTCTGGGAAAATCTGAGCAGCAAGAACTAATTAGTTAGGACTTGCGAACAACTCTTCCCCAGTGGAACGACGTCGCCATACTGACGTACCATTTGATCCAAACCAATGTTTCCCTTGAGTACCCTAGTGTACGCATCGACAAACTCTGCCGTAGGCGTCCCAAAATGCCAAGTTCGCGTGACATCCGTCGTTCCATAACTATACTGTCCACCCGAATCAATCAGAATGGGCTGCGTGGTATCGAGATATTTAAGAATGTCCGATCCTTCAGTGGCGCGGTAGTGAATGATCGCAGCATTGGACCCCACTCCCGCAATGGTGGGAAAGCTCACTTCATTGAATCCTTTCTGTTCCGCTCGATAGCCCGTCAATACTTGATCAATTTCGACTTCGGAAACAGAACGCTCCTTCAATGTCTTTTGTAACCAGGCAATGAATTTTGCCATAGCGACACCATCAACAATATGTGCCTCTCGCATACCTTCCAGTTCGGCTCTGTTTTTGACTCCTTTCATGGGAGTAATGGCATTCTGTGCATCCAACAAGGATTTTTCCGGAATGACCAAAGTGAGAGCGTAGTTGGCGCGACTGGCATCCAACCACACTTTGGCTTTTTCGGTAGTTTCGACATGTTGCTGGACCGCTTCCACAATACTGTCGTACGGTTGCATGACCACACCTTGTAACTGTTGATGAACTTCTGCCGGCGACGCCTTCATCTTGTCCTCGTGCACATACAACGTCACGGTATCCATGGTCACCGTCGCATACGCAATTCCTACGGGACACGTATCAATGTCCCCTTGACAACGCAAATTGAACAAATACGCGACATCATCTAGGGTAGAAAAGACCGCCATGGTCGCTTTCTTTTCTTTCATGGCCAGTCGTACTTTGGTGACTTTGTTTTGCCAAGTCATACCCGCATATTCCAACGGATGAATGCGCCATGGTGATGTCGGAACTGCCGGTCGTTGATTCCAAATTAGATCAACGAGATTGGTAGTGATGGTTTTGATTTGTATCCGATCGGGTTCCTCCACGCCTTCTTCTTCTTCCAAGGCCGTCTTGATTTCTTTCGGAAAGGACGCCGGATGCACAAACGGATCCAACCCAATGTTAAAAAGTGTTTTCTTTTTCGATTCTTGGGCCATCCATTTAGGAATAGTGGGTGTCGATGGTAATCCGGCCTTTTTCAAAGTCCACCAAGTCGCATCAAGTTGCAAGGAAGCTTCATTCCAGTAACGACTGTCGGTCCACAAGAACGCCTCATCCGCGGTAACGACCGCCGTGCCGGCGCTGCCTTTGAATCCTGTGAGGAATTCCCGACGTTTGTACGCTTCCGGGACGTATTCTGTAGTAAGAGTGCGTGGAGGATGAGAGTTAGCAGGAGAGGACAAGTAAACAATCACCAATGAATGCTCACCGGAAAGATGCGGATCATCCGTCGGAACAAGCCACACATCCAAGTTCTTTTCTTTCATGTGTTCGCGCAAGGCAGCAAGCTTTTCCGCAGGCGTCATCTTGTTGGAGGTTGGAACCGTTGTTGTTGTTGTAGTAGTAGTGAAAGAAGTCGAAGAATAGAGCGACGACGAAGAAGAGGAAGAAGAAGAAGATCGACCCGCGGAAACGTACAAGGGCAAGACGGATGAGAAACTTTGCACGGAACAAGCACACCAAAAAGCTACTGCAAGATGACGAGGACCTAAACTTAATGGCATTCTCACAATAAGATGCTTGGTTATTGATGAGGATGCCATGAAATTCAATGCATTATTCGTTCTCATCATACTTTGTGTATTTGTGGGCGGGCGGGCGGGCAAGGAGAACTACGGAGTATTTTTTCGTCACGGAAAGAAACGAAACGCAATTTTCGCATGAAAATGATGAGCTGGAAATTCGGTACACTTTGTTTAATAGTGATCTCTTTATACTACTCCGTATTAGGAAAGGGTCACGGATCACAAATCCAGTCACGTTTGCGCTATCCGTTTTGTTGTCGTCGCTCGTCGCACTATTTATTCGTTCATTCCGTTTTGCTCTTTTTGTACTTGTGCAAATCCTCTTCTTCTACCTGTTCTTCTTCTTCTCCTTCTCCTTCGTTCGCCAATAACTCTTGCTTACGCTTTCGATCACTGGTAGATTCGGGATCGAGGGCGTCAAAAAAGGTCTCGTCTTCCATTTCTTCTTCTTCTTTGGTGGTAGGATCGAAGAAAGGAACCGCCGGCGGTGGAGTAATCTCTTCGGGCCATGCGACGGATGAAACTCGGTCATTTCTCTTCTCCGAAGTAAGTCCACGGAACATAGTCTTGGTTGTTGTTGGCGCCATAGGAGACAAATACGACGGAGACACAACAACATTTCGGTAGCGACTTGTTGCAGCATCGGATCGGGGAACATGCGTTGTTTCAAGACGTGCGCTCAAATGATGAGGAACCTTATTCGGTAAATGGCGATCCCGAACGGTGAAAGGAACAGGTTGAGGTATGGGTGGAGGAGACGGATAATAGTAATAAGCAACCGGATCGTTCCGTGACATCTCCCAATTCGCTGGATGCAAATCAAAGTCGGACGTTCGTTGCGAAACTTCTTGGTGGCTTGATTTACGAAAAAAGCTGGCTATCACTCCAATCACATAGACCAAAAATCATTGCAACTCGAAAGCCCATGCGAAGAGACCAGACAATAATGTCGGCACTGACCGTTGCACTACCCGCGACTCCATTCTGCACCATCCAAAGGATCATCACTTCTATTACAGCTTCCAAGAATATCAGCTGGAATAAATGAATTCGAAATAATTGACAATGACGAGGACGTGTGATTATCACCGTCACCACAGCGTGGACTAAAACGGTAACAACCGTTTCGAACCAAACATAGCCACGCAAGATCCATTGCACACCCGCTTTTAACCCCTCAATCGGCCACAACAGACGCGTTGCTTGATTCAATGTACTGCTCAAATAATCCATCCGATTGCGTTGCTCTTCAATTTGTCGACGCTGCTTCTCTACTTCCTTGGCGTGATTGCTCCACAAGGAAGTTTGATAATGCTCCCATAATTTGAAACGCTCTTGCAGTTCTTGATCGCGGACCGTCAAATTATCCAAAATGCCAGCCACAAAGTTGGCTTGATGTAGTGCCTGTTGTTCTAACAAGTGCCCGAGTTGTAATCCAAGTTGTGTTTCCAACTGCGTCGCCAAATGCTTGTTCAATTCTCGATCCAGTGACAGCGTCAACGATTCCGTCAATTTTTCTTCCAGTTCCCGACTAAGATTTTCGCGTAATCGTTGGGGAAGATCAGCTAATTCATTCAAATGATGAACATGCTGTCCCATGGACTGTTGCAGATTCTGGACCTGCGCCAGTGTTTCTTGTGACACACTCTTGTATTGTTCACCAATATCGACTTGGATTTGGTGCTGTTGTTGCAACAGCAATTCTTGCGTCAATCGAATGCAGAGTTGCTGCACGTACGTTATGTAATGCGTGTACGCATTCGCGCCTTAGCTGGTCAAATCCCGCAAGCAGTCTTCGAGTTGATGGCAGGGACCGTGCACCAACGGCTTGCCGAGATCCAGCATGTGACAACGCGCAATTTCCAAAGCCAATCGTTTTTGGTCTTGTTCGGGCAGTAACGCACAGAATTGGATGGTATCGATTGATGGTGATAGTTCGGGGAATAGTTGTGTGGCGGTATTCCAGCACTTGGGAGTGGGATGAACCACAGGACCCAAGTGAAGGCTCCTACCGTGTTCGGGGAGAGACAAGAGTGTGGTGGTGGCTGCCGGAAGTGCGAGCAGGAACGCAAAAGTGCCTTTCATCGACATCGTATTTTGAAATTATGATTGTATTAGTCTGGAAAAGAGTAATGGATCAAGTCGTGCTGTTGAAAAGGGATTGTTTTCGATGTGAGAAACGACAAGACCAGTTTTCAAAAATAATGAAAAATGAATAAGTTTTCGTTTTCCGGGTCCTCTTTTGATCAACGGACAAGACTACTGATTGTTTCATACATTTGCTTTTGAACTCTATGTAGATATACTATTTGAATCGCGGTTACGTGCTCGGATTTAAAACGGCGGATTGAACGGGCTCGTCGGCCGCATTGTTTCACATTGCATTGTTTGTTGTGAACGATCTTTCCTTTTCCATTTTCATCTGCATTCTCTCTAGTAGTAATCAACATGCTTCGAGTTACGCGTCGTTTCATTTCCGCACACAAGATCCGCGGATCTATTGCGACACAGGTATCGTTTTCCAGTTCCGAGTCCGGGTCGTCCCAAGCGACCAAAGCATCGAAAGATCGTGTCTCTACCGACGACATTATTCATTTAGTAGCGGAGGCACACCACTTGTCATTGGCGGAAACAAGACGAATTTTAACAACTACTTTTGATGCTATTATTGATGTAAGTTTAGAAAACAGACCGTCGGTCTAGAGTGAAGTATTTTGCAGAATTCAAACTCATTCAATTTGTGACAGGCTGTCGCAGAAAAGAAGCAAGTTTCGATTAGTAAATTTGGAACATTTGTGCCTTCTCGTTCGAAAGAATACACCGCTCGGAACCCCAAGACGGGGGAGGTAAGTAGTTTGGCATTATCGTTCAACGATTGTCATCACATTACAGGTTTCTAAGAAATACCTTGCGTAGCCGGTTCATGTTCCTGCCAAAGACAAAGTCAAGTTTCGTGCTTTTGATGCATTCAAGAAAACAGTTTCGCGTTAATATCAAACATAACGACTAAAGCAATCAACGTGAAAGACGATGAGACCTAATAATATGCTCTAGTAAAACAGTTTTATTGTTCATCATTGTCGTATTGCCTACCCCGTGACGAGACCGCTTGACAGTCGACGAGAACGAGTTTCAAAGGTGGCAGTGTGTACGTGGGAACCGTTTGACCCGATACTTGATCGATTGTCGTGTGTTTGAGATGAAGACTGGTGTCACCCATGGGTTTACACAGAACATAATAAATCAAATCGCGACTTGGTTCCGGTGAGAATCGGCAATGGCGCTGCAATAGATAATCGGCGCGAGCCAACGGCTCCATATGCTGCAAGACATCGCTTTCGCTGATTCTACAGCCCCGACGCAACTCTTTTGCGCGATACTTGGCGCGGGAAATAGCATGCGTGATCGACGGATTCGGTGCCATTGCTTTGGAGAAGACTATACCATTTGGTTCCATCCATGCACCTTCTTCTATCATGCATACGAACTGCTTGGTCAGTCCTAGTAGTAACAGAGCAGCGTCCCGCTCTGCATACAACTTCGCCTGGCCCGTTGAATCATCCAAGGTTCCGCTGCACTCCCATTTAATCGCTGTTTGACCACCACAACGTTTAGGGCAAACCATCAAACTCTTGAAATCGTCGGACTTATCAGGTGTCTCAGATCGCCCAACGTTGTTACTCGTACTAATCGTGTCGGTGCTTGGTGTCTCGCTCTTGGCCGAGCCGTTAGAACCGGTAGTCGGAGGGCGTGCACGGTTCCAAAAACTGAGCTCCGTGCTTGAGCGTACATTCTTCCTGGTCGCCCCTGTTTTTTTGCCTTTATGGTTGCTCTTTACTAACTGGGAAAAGCATTCGGAACACTCAGTAATCGCCCGACAGAAGGAAACCCCCAAGAAAGTGCCACCGACCACTCTACGTGTCAAAGATGGCGCTATGTGAGTACATGTCCCGCTTTGTAAGTCGAGACAAAGGCTTCGGAACATTTCCCCAATGGAGCAAGTAGGAACACCGTCGTATCTTTGAGTCCATATCGTGGAAGTGAGCTCACCAATCGCTATATCTCCGTACTGTTTCCGATTACGGTGTCGTCCCAACATACCAGCAATCATCTTTTCGCCGCCAATATAATCAAACAAACCATCTTCGTCGACACTCCTTACCACTTTTTTCGCGGAATACACGGGAAACGCGACCATATCGTCGAAAGTGGAACGTATCCGTAGATATCCTCGTTTCGGATCTCTTTGAAAGTTGTTCAGCGGCACAAGAACAGCGATTTTCCGACTGTGGCAATATGTACTTGCACCGGACAGCATTTCGTCAAAACCACCACGTAACAGACAGCATTGTGTTTCAGAGCTTGCCATTTTCCAGAAAGCAAGAGCTGTGGCTATTTGCTCACTCAGCAATCCAGTTGCTCCGATGGAGGAGCATGAAAGAAAGCTTCCATTTGCCTTGTGGCAACTTCGGCCAATAAAATGAGTGGCCTACAGTCAATTGATTGTAAAGACGCAGCGCCTGGATCTGATAAATTCTTCTTTTCGCCCTCGGTTTTTGTTGAGGGCATATGCGCAAGAGTAAGTGTGATGCCTCCGTAGCTCCCCTTCTTCAATCGCATGAAAGCAAACTGTTTCCTCGCAAGCAAGCTGACACACATCCGGTCACTTGCATTGGGAGACGCATCGAAAGTTGGTAACGCTACATCGCCCAAATGTACCGGTTCGCGACACGGTCGAGTCTCGGGAGCTTCCGTTTCGATTGACGATTCGTCAGTAGAAAGTTGGATTAGAGTATTTGCATGTAAATGGAAACTGACAATAAAAATCCAATTCTGATTTGTCACTCGCATCATAACGCACGGTCCATGAAAACGACTATCTCCACCAAATACAGGAAGAATACAGACATCTGCTCCTCCGTGTTTCCGTACGTCGTTATCTCCTCTAGGACTCGTACCCAGGCAGAGAACGGAAGTAGTGATACTCTCCAAACCGAAGAGTGCATGTGTTTGGGGCAATACATCAGCATTGCTCTCTACAGCAACGGGTAGAACGGTGTGCCCATTGCTGATACTTAGTAACAACATGGTTGCTTCATCTACTTGCATAGGACCTGAGGCAGACACGACAGCACCACCCGAATACAAAGCTGCATCCAAGCACTTTCTCGGATTCAGGTTGACGTTGAGATCCTCGGCGACCAACGTGAAAGAAGCAGTCCATCCCATCCGAACACGATTATTTGCAATGTAACGATCTAACCTGATTTGAAGGACACGAATCGCTTCGTTCTGAATATCGTTCAGTTGTAACAAAAAAGGTATCTTGGGTGTCCTTTGCAGGTCCCGGCTCAAATGGCATCCTGATCGTTCGGCAACGTCGCCTTCTACATCCCCCGCTTCATCCTGATGATCAAAGAATTCTGCATACACATTTCGTCGAGGAGATGAGATGGCACTACTGCTGACAGCTCCATTGTGCCGTAGCCAACTACGCGTCCAATGCCGGAAACTGGGCGCGTCGATACGATTGAACCCTTCGATAAAGTCAGAGATCAGAGTGGACAAAGCTGTTTCAAAGCACGATTTCCGTATTCGTGTGTGAGCAAAAGGAGTAAAGCTATCGACCGCGACTTCAGGTGTGTTCGAAATAGGTGGGTCAGGTCGCATGCTGTGAACATGAATGCTAGATCGCGAGCATGCAGCAAAATGCCCTTGACCTAGATTGTGTATTTTGGTGGCCATGATAGTAGTTCCACTTCGCAAGCTTAGCTGCAAGGTTGAAGACATGGGAAAGTATTCGAGATAAAGCCTGCAGTCGGTCTCGTCTCCGGTAATCAAGTCGATGTATTGAATCAGAAGGCTGCCAGGAAATGAATTCTGTGAATGCACGGTGTGAACACGGGTGATGCAACCAATCAGCGATTGAGATACTTCGCACCCATTCAGACAATCCAATATATCAACTTGGTGTTTGCCGTGAACAACAAAGACATGCGTTGGGACATTTGCTTTAAAATGGGCAAAGCGCCTTTGATTCAGTTCGTCGGGAACTTTCCATGCGATTCGAGTGACGTCGTGAAAGAAGCAGGTTTCACCCGGAATCAACAATGTACTGCACGCCAGAGCTTCTCTTTGAAACACTAATACCGATTTGTATCCCTCATCTTCGACTTGGAAGCAAACAAAAAGGATCGGAAGGGTCCAGAGTAAAGATGGGCGTAACAGCTTGAATGGTTGCTCGAAACGAGTATTTCCGTGACTGCGAGTCTTTGTAAGAGCGGTAATTCTGTGTTTCTCGTTGCAGGTGAATATCCAAAGCTTCTTTCAGTGATATCTGGGCCAGAGTCCAGACATTATCTTTGTCAATACGCGCGTCTCTGGCTTGCTTTCGGGTTGCAGGTACGATGAGTCCGTCCTCGTGTACTTCGATGAGATGGACGAATCTAGTCGTCGTAGAAATGGGAACTGAGGCAAATTTCTCCAAGCGAACCACAAGTCCCTGCTGCCATGCACGTAAGGCATTGCGATAACAACGAATGGGAAAAGACAGCAGATACTCGAAGCCACGGTTACATCGAAAACTCCAACCGACAATTTGGGGACCTTGTGTTTCGGTATACTTTCTCTTCTTTCCCGGCCTTCGTAACTCGCAAATAAAATGGATTGTTCCTATCAAAACGGCATGTTGAGTAATGTTCTCATGATACATCGTTATTCGTATCCCCGAAGTGTTATAAATGATGGAAAACGCAAAAATGTTTCACTTCTTAAAAGAAAATCGCCCGATGTAGCACGATTAACCTCATTCACGTTCTAAGTGAGTACCGGTTAAAACACACGGATTGTTGCGACGTTCTTTGATCCAAGTGCTGCAGTTACCCCGTATTATATTGGACGGCATTTCGTTGTGTTAATCGCATCCTCACCGATTTACTTGCTATATTTGTTTTGTGAGGTTCCGGGGTTGGTTATTCTTTAAAAGGCGGGGGAGAATTGGCGCGGAATTGATTAAAAAAGGATGACGCGAGCTAGTGTGTGCTCTCTGCGAGGGACTTTTTTTCTTTTTTATCCGTGTCATTTTCATTTCCATCTTGATCGTCGACGTCGTCTTTTGATCAAAACCAGGTATCTGTGGATGAGTACACCGCAGATTTTGGTAGACCTCGACTTTCTTCCCGCTTTAAATAATACACTCGATTCTGTTATATCCGAGCAATCGCCTGCAACGTCTTTGAAGGAGCTGAATGATTTCGTGTATCGAAATCCACAAACCCCGCTGCTATTCTTATCCAACTATTGCGGCAATACTTACACACGTCACCATCTGCCGAAGTACAACGGAGAAAGGCGTGTATTCGCCACAGCAATGACAAGATGTGTTTTGGAGGTCATGCTCATTACACCCAACATTCCGACCATACAGCACACGAAATTCCCATTGTGTTGTGGGAGGATGATCCGCAAATGAATATATATAATCTGACGCATTATCCCAATGGAAGACAACACAGTGGTCTTGGCACGAATATGGCTTGTATCCCTCTCACTCTCGCTGGTTTCGCCGCTACACAAGATCCCAAAAATGTTGTAGTGGAATTAGGACCATTTTTGGGTTTATCAACGAAATGCATTGCGGTCGGAATGCGCAAAAATGGAGTCAAAGACAAGACTTTATTTGTCTACGATACCTTTAGCGGCTTGATGAATTTTAAAGCTATACAAAGAATGCATCCGTGGCTGAAAAACGAACATCCGGAATTTACACAACAAAATGATAACTTCCATTTCCTCTGGGAATACGGCGTCAAGCCGACGTATCCGGCAGTCGTTTCGCATCAAGGCTTTATCAGTAAGGAGTCACTCAATCCGGAGGCACTAGGCCATCGTCCCGTGGCTCTCATTTCGATTGATAGTGCAAAGAACAATCAACATCTCCAACAGCAACTTGCTGGGCTCGGTCCCTTGACCAAAGGGTCGATTTTGATGATGATGGATTTCGAATTCGTTCGTGAGCACATCATCCTGTTTTATGCATGCTTGCGTGAGAAACATCTACTGCCCGTGTACCTCAGTTGGGGAATGGAACATTGGATGTGGATTGTGACCGAGGATGTCGATTTAGCGGATCCGAAATATTACCAGTGTTATAGCGGGTACAAAGCCAGTAAAGACGGTCGGTCTCATGTTGTTGATCTTGCCATGCGCGATCTACTCATGTTGAGTGGACTCACGGATGATGCTACCATGAGCGACACTTTTGCCTCAGTGAGAAATGAACTGTCAGAAAAAATATCATCGGTATTGCAGAACGCATAATTCGTCGCTGAGCATCAATTTCGACCCAGCTGTCTTCATTGTCATTATTACGGCGTTTGTTGTTCGCAACGTTTGCGATGACGACAAGTATTATCGATAAAGCGCGATTCGAGTCTGATCGATCGCGCTTAGCCTCTGAAAGAAACACTTCATTCATTCACAGTAAATTCGATTTATCTTCTGGAAATGGGCGATGCATGAAACTCTTTTCATGATTGAACTCTCATCAGCATTTAGCGAGCGGGCACTTCTTGATGATTCGTTCATATCTGTTGCTCACTTCGTGTTCGCAATATCATTCCCATGTGTGAAGTACGGCGGTTCTCTTCCGTAAACGGAAGGATCACCTTTCGGACCAGTACACTGGGTGTGAAACTGATGTGCAATAGCTAATTTTTGGCGATAAAAGTTTTACTTTTCGTATAAAAAAGTTCGATTCGATTTGAGAAGCGAATTTGATCAATGGTGACGTTTCTCAAAACTTTCGATGAGAACATGCACGATTTTACTTGACGCATCATTCAACACAATTCACCTCACGCAATCGCTGGCATTATACTCCGTATTAAAAGTCTTCGAGGGTTGAAAAATTATAAGATGGTGAGGGTGGTTTTGGTTTGCACGAGTGCATCGGAATTGAACGGGCATCCAACCGGCTTGTGGTTGGAAGAATGCGCCACTCCTTATTATGCCTTCCTCGAAAAGGGGTACGAAGTCATTTTAGCCTCTCCAGCTGGAGGGGCCGTCCCTATCGATGAAAACAGCTTGGGCGATGAATATTTCACGGACGCTTGTAAAAAGTTCATGCACGATGCAGCCGCTGTCGCCGCCCTTTGTCACACCAAGAAACTCGATGACATCGATTGGAAATCTGTTGATGCACTTTATTTAGCTGGGGGGCATGGCGCTTGTGTGGACTTTGCGGATAACCCCACGTTAAAGAGCGCAATCGAAACCGTTTATGCGGCGGATAAAGTCGTTGCAGCGGATTGCCACGGTCCTATTGCGTTCGCGCAGTGCAAAAAGTCCGACGGAACACCTTTAGTGCAAGGCAAATTGGTGACCGCATACTCGGACTCTGAGGAATATGCTATGCAGTTGCAAGATGCTGTTCCTTTCTTGATCGAAAGTCGCTTTAAAGAACTCGGAGCAAAGTTTGAGAAAGCGGAGGATTTCCATTCCCGAGCGTGTACTGACAATAATATCGTGACTGGACAAAACCCTCAAAGCTCTTCGGCTTGTGCAGCTGCTGTCATCGATATCCTGAGCCACTAGAACACATTGGAATGATAGAATGATCGTGACAGTCCCTCATGGAGATGAGGAGGATATTGACTTTCCGGCATTATACTTTTGGGAGGCATGTTTTGTCGTTTGTTTCTGCTAAGAGTTTCGTCATAACTAATTATACATATACAAAGTATTCAAACATCAATACCAGTAACCTTTTAAAAAAGGACCAGGTCTCTAGATTAAGAATTTATCCAAGGCGGTAATCGTGAGACCTTTCTAGCCGTAAAGTTTGCCTTTTTCTTTCTTTTTGGATCTGCATTTGCGTACCAGGTACGACGTACGACTTCATTCTCAATTTTTTTCGAGCTGAAGTTCATAGTCGACCAGGAGAGGGACCGGGACTACAATGTGGTTCAGTCGCGGTATGATCGCATTGACCATTGACTTGGCTGTTTTCCGGGACTGACGAGTTTCAGTCGCATGTCGCATGATGTTGGCAGCGTCACACTAAACGGTATAGCTGAGATCTCACACAGCGTCGTATTGTGGTGTCCAATGTATTTGTCCGTTGACCTCCTATCAAAAGAATTTTTGTCAAGAAATTTGTGACGATGGGCACATTTTTCTCGACGCACAATCATCAAAAATCAAACAACGACAAAATGCATCTATAATGTTTGCACAAGAAAAAAATGGTGTTAAGAAACACGATAGCACATATCCGAATCTTTTAGGCACGGTCATTACTGTCGTCGCGTCAAGCGAACTCTCTTTCGGTAGAGTTTCACGATTGCATAAAAAACTCAAAGCCTGAGCTAGTAACATGAAAGCTTTCTTCCCTTTCATCCTTTTTGGTCTGCTTATTGCGATTTCGCAAGCATCTGATGAAGCCGCCGATTCATCTCCGCAAGTGCGACATGTGAAGAGGAGAAAATTACGAACACACCTTCAAGTGGATGCGGAACATCATCATCGCCGTCGTCGCCAACTGAAATTTCTCGGTATCTTCCACGACGATCACGGCATAGATTTTGGTCATCACGACGACGACGATGATGTTCCGGTTCCACCCTCGAAGAAAGGTGGAAAGGGCGGAAAAGGAGGCAAAGGCGGTGAGGGTGGTGACTATGAGACATCTCCGAAAAGCAAGAAAAGTAGAAGCATGAAGGGTGAGCCGACAGATGACGAGGAGCAACGCCACTGGCCCGATCGTGGCTTCGGATTTGGGCATTAAGTCGTGGAGTAATGCTAGAGCGTTAACCGCTTTTGTAAGTTGTTGGAAGGCGCCTCTTGGACTGCGACATGCGGCCCGAAATAATTGTTTTATAAAATTAGAAGGTTTTCAATTTATAATCGTTTCTCTAGGAACTTATCACGAGTTCTGTACCACAAGCTCGTTCTTGTTTTAGAAAGCAACCTTTCTCGAGCAAAGAAATTTCTAGTCTGATGGGCATGACGACCGAGTTATTCGTAGACTAAGACTAAGGTTATCGGATCTTTTTATCGCGTGCGAAAGATTTCTTTTTTGATGCCACATGACGTTTTCTTTCGTCACCGACAGGCAAGACGAAAGATGATAATGAAATAAGCTTTACAGGCTCACTATTGAATCGTAAACTGATTGATACTTCTACAACGTAAGAATGGTGAAAGTCGTCCTAATTTGCACTAGCGCATCGGAACTAAAAGGTCATCCTACTGGCTTGTGGTTGGAGGAATGCGCCTCCCCCTATTACGCCTTTCTCGAACAAGGCTACGAAGTTATCTTGGCTTCTCCAGCGGGCGGGGCCGTTCCCATCGACCAAAACAGTCTAGGGGAAGGGTTCTTTACGGATGCTAGCAAGAAGTTCATGCACGATGCGGCCGCTGTCGGCGCACTTAGTCACACCAAGAAACTCGACGACATTGACTGGCAAACCGTCGATGCTATCTATCTGGCTGGAGGACACGGTACTTGTGTTGACTTTATCGATAACCCTTCCCTCAAACAGGCAATTGAAACGGTATACGCAGCAGGTAAGGTTGTGGCAGCAGACTGCCATGGTCCGATCGGTCTCGCGCAATGCAACAAGCCCGATGGTACACCGCTCGTGCAAGACAAAGTTGTGACAGGTTTTGCCGATTCAGAAGAGTTCGCGGTACAGCTGCAAGATATTGTCCCCTTCTTGCTGGAAACGCGATTCAAGGAACTTGGAGCAAAGTATGAAAAGACGGAGGACTGGCAATCGAAGGCGTGTGCCGATGGAAACTTGGTGACGGGCCAGAATCCTCAGTCAAGTGATGCGTGCGCGGAAGCGGTCATTAAGATCTTAAGCGCTTGAGTTTGTTTTCAGATATGATTAATCTTTCGAGATCAGACATTCTCACTTCTGTCATAGTAGCATGGCGATTCAACTTGAAACTAGACAGGTCATTCGTTACGTTAGCTTGAAGTAGCAGACAGCTGGTAGGTGTTTAGCGCGAAAGCGCACCTGTCCAAGTTCTAGTCGAATAATTTGCGGTTATGCATCGTTTATTGATACAAGTAATTAGACGTCAGTCGCATCGAGGTAACTGATGTCATCCCAAGGATGCCGATAGAGTCCCTGTTTCAGTCTTCGCTGATCCAGGAAATGACCGATGAATCCCATCGATCGGCCCAACACGAAAAGACCGTTTAAACTCCCATTTTTAATTATTTCGTCAGCCTCTTGATTGGAGAACGCGCCACACGTACGCAGCATATCGACGAAGCAGACCGCGATACAGCCATCTACGTTCAGGATTAGATTTGCTTTCTTCTTCGTTGTCACTTGTTCCACCGCAAGGGCAAACTACAAAGAGTTGAGTCAATCGCACGTGTGAAGACCGAGAAAAAAAAAGTAGCTTACCTCCAGTACAGTATTGCCCGAAAAGTTCTCCAGTGCATACTTCTTGATGATTTCGACACGCTTGTCCGGATTAGTCAGTGATTTGATTCTGTGGCCTATTCCCATAACTAGCTTGTTTTGTTTTCGCATATCTTTCACAAACTGCTCTGCATCAAGCCCAGCATCGCTTGCTTCGGTAAACATTATTGCTGCATCATCTAGTGCCCCACCAAAACGAGGCCCAATTGTCAGTAGACCACTCGCAAGGGACGACACTAGGTCCTTACCGGCACGAGTCGCAACTATTGTGTTATGTGCTCCCGATACAGCCGGGCCATGATCGGCCGTGATCATCAATATCATCTCAATAAACTTTGTGGCGTAAGGGGGAAGCTGTCGGCGAAACCACAAGAGCGACAAAACCCCACCGATACCAAGATCTTTTTCAAAAATTTCGCTAATTGGCATTCCACTATAGGTAAGCTCTTCACCTCTGTCGTCAGAAATAGACGAAATGAATTGAGCGGGCTTTCGAACAAGGCCCAAACGTTTCGCCCATGAATAGTCCATAGGAATCTTTGGAGGCTCCGGCTCGGGCCGTGGTACCAGTGTCCCGGCATCGACGAGCGATTGGTATAGCTGCTTTAGGGTGTTTCCAAATTCAAAGAAATTTTCAGGAACATGAGCCCCAGCTTCCTTCAGGGCCTGGTTCTTGGCACGCGCGGTCTCAAGGTTTCCGTGGGCTAATGCGCCTGCATGCCCGAACTGAACTTCGAAGGGAAAAATCGACGCGCACGTGCCAATGCACCATGCCACCATTGGCTTTGAGATTCGACCTTCTTTCAACGCCTCACAAACTTGGTATTCATCGACGCCACCAACCTCTCCTAATAGAACAAGAATGTGTACGTTGGGATTGTCGTTATAGCGAAGGAGATGATCGATGAAACGAGATCCTGGATATCGGTCTCCTCCTATTGCGACACCCTCATACACACCATCTGAATTTCGGCAAATGAGATTATTCAACTCGTTTGATAAACCTCCCGACCGAGACACATACGCAACGGAGCCAGGTCTGTAGAGCTTCGACATGACTATGTTATCAAGCATCCCACCTGTATTACCAATTCGGAAACAGCCAGGCTTTATTCCACCAACAGTTGCTGGTCCAATGATCCCTACATTTTTCTCACTCGCAACTTTGATGAACGCGCGAGTCTGCGATTCTGGAACACCTTCTGCAATGATCGCAATTGTTTTAATCTGGTCTGAGTATTCGAGAATCTCCATAACAGAATCATAAACCGATCGAAACGATGCAAAGTTCACGACTACTGTGACCTCTTTGTGTTTGCTTAAAGCTTCCTCTGTACTCTGGTAGACAGGCATTAAAATCTCGTCTGTACCCCAGTAGAATTTCACGAAATGATTGGCTGCAAAGGGAAAATCATTGCCGCCACAGAAGGTTTCGCTCTTTTGCACATGAAGTCAAAATCGAGCATACCTTGCACAGCTCGATTTTGTAGACCGTACACCACGCATCTCGTCATGGCAGTGAAATTCTCCACCTTGTGGTCGGCTTCATGATCTGCAACTTGACCAACATAATCGGGGCGTTTCTGTTTCTTTTTAGGATTTTCTTCGTTGGTTTCTCTTTTTCGATTGGCGCCTAGATGGCTGGGATCGTCAAATTCTGGGAAGTTCTCTACCTTTTCCAAACCAAGAGCAAGGGGAACAATAGCAGTCACATGCGTTTCTGGTCCGTAGATGTGAATAGGCAGATCAGTCTCCTTTCCACACGTTCTCATAAGCTGGAGACCCTCTTGGTAGTTGGGACCCGCGCGACGAACCCAGATCTGTATGTTGTGCAGTTTTAATTCTTCTTGGAATGCGTGGATCGCTTTGATTAGTCCAGTAAATGTAGCGGCTACATCGGTGAAGTTCGCTATTCCACCGCCAATGAGAAAAATTTTACCCCTAGGATCTTTTTTCCTTTGTCATCAAGCCGATTAACGTCTTTGCGTACTCATAGGTATGATCTGTACTGGGAGCTCCCGAGTATTCGCCATAGTTGGCAATCTGTTTCGGAAAGCGTAAGAACAGATGCAATTCTTCAACGGAGAGCCACAGCTATTTGAATGTCTTACCTCATTACCGTACCCCAAATCTGAAATCGTATCCGCATACACTACACTGGCACCGCCACCAGCGACCATCGTCCAAATTCTTCCATTCGGATTCAAGATCGTCAACTTCAAGGAAGCACCAGTTTTCGAATCAAGCTCACGAATGTACGACTCTTCTGGATAATCAATGCGTCCAAAAGGGGCAGGGAAATCTAGGTGTCCCCAATCGGTAGCATTCAAAAAAGCTGCAGTCTCGTCTAGTTTAGCTGCCAAGTCGAGCGGGGCGATTCTTCCGTCGCTCTTATAAACCAAAGGATTGATCTCCATGTAGACAAAGTTTAGCTTCCGGTAGACATTCAGTAGGGTCAATAGAAAAGAAGCCACTTTTCCCACACGAGCTTCAGGGACTCCGTTTAGAATAGGAACAATCCGCTCGACAGAAAAACTCTTGTCATCGATGGGCACCAAGAGCCGTTGCGCCTTTGCATCGACGTCTCCAACATCAACACCTCCTTCCGCCGTGAAAAGTATTTCTTCACCTTCTCGATTGCTGTGAATACACAAGTAATACTCATCTTCTTGTTGGTGAGGAACACAGGGTTCCACAATGAAATGATCTAGCACACCAACGACCTGTTCCACTTGTTGCTCCTTGCCCATGCTTTCGGAAATCCACTGCACAACACTGGGCCAATCTAAATTGATACCAACGAGACCAGCTTTTCCGCGTCTCTTAATCAACTGATCCGGTTTAACGACCAGTTTCGTCTCAGTTAACCATGGTTCCGGAGGGCTTCGAAGATCCGTATCTGGAGTGATTAATACGGAACGATCATCTATGCGATGCTCTGAGAGAGCAGCGACATGACGAGCAATTAGCTTTTTGCCGTGATATTCGCGCACTGCCTTTGCTGACATGGGAGAAGGAGCTGCCGATGACCAAATTAGGTAAACGAGTAAAGGCTATTTTGTAAGACGATGATAGAATCAAATGCTTTTGACCAGGATGATGATACAATAATGACTTCACGAAGTGCGAATCATCACTATTCGCGAAGATCTTTTCTTTCACTTTTGATTTAAGGGTATAGGTTTCGTATGAAGCAGGCTTTACCACATTGATTAGTCAATGTGACGATTTCCGACGTGAACTGGAGCGAGGCGTGTTTTGTAAATACTGCCAAAGGTAAGTATTGCAATATGAACACTTATGAACACTTATGGCTTATGGCTTACCAACCTAGCTGAACGAACGGACCTTTAAAAGATCACGATAATTCATGACTGGAATGCAGTCGTGATAAATGGCTGCTTACACTTCGGGTTATAGTGAATACGGAAGACAGCGATTTTCACAGGATTTCCGACTTCCGACGTAGAAAGCAAATCATGCTAAAACAAGTCACCTAATTAATCAACCGCTGTACCATTGTTGCTGATATCTTGGCAAAAACTCGCGTGTGTGTCTACTCGTAAGGACGTTTTATTCAGAACGGAAGAGTCGCACCTTTCGAAACGTAGGTATAGGTACCGGCACCTGGTGAGACCGAGCTAGTCCAGACGCTGTTTCAAGAAAAACGAACAATTTGTCAAAGCAAAAATCAATGTAGTAGATCTATGGAGCACACCAACTAAGTTTTTTTACAATAGGCTATCTGCCACTCCGCAAAGAATCTACATACCTAGGAGCAGGTAAAGCCGCACTTATCTGCGGAGCGATGAGTTGCGATACTTCTCTCGAACAAAGGCATCAAACGCAACCATTTTGTTGTCGTTGGCAATGGTAACGTCCGTCTCCATGATTTTGGCCAACTTGTCGGGTAGTAAATTCCACCTATGATCCTTTTCATTGCGGTAGTGTTTGGGAAGACCAATATTGTGCAGTAGACTGGAAGCTTTCGTGAGTCCCTGACTTTCGACGAAACCATTCAGCCAGGGTGTGACATTATCGTCATCTTGTACGGCGCTCGAAGTTGATTTGAATTCCCATTGCTCTCGACTGCGTTCAAAGCCCCTTCGAGCATCGTCGCGAAAGCTGTATGACTCCCAAGACCCTAAGTAGTGATTGATTCGAATGCCAGACGACCAGTCATTGTGCCATGGTGCAGGGCAGATGGATTGAATAGGACGATGTAAGCTCCTGAACATGGGAGTATTCTTCATATCGACGCGAGACACATCAATCATGACTTTGCCCAATGCATTCTTTACAAAATCATTTCGAGGTGCGTGTTTCCTCCAGCGCAGTGTGTCGAATTGCTCAAGATCAAAAGTTGATGCTATTTCAGGGGCAAGGCCTTTCGTGATGGATGTGCTTGTTTCCACGGCGCTGAATGTAAGGCGAGGTATACCTATGCAAGGAGATTGATAAAACTCGAGACCGGCCGCTTGTTCCTGACGAATGTATTTGATCATAGCTCCTTCTTCGGCTGTGGTCGGTGGTGTCTCGGATGGTTCAATACGAACCTCCTTGTTATGAACGCTTCTTGAATGACGATCTATCATTTTGTCTTCCCACTCTCGGAACTTCTCTCCGCCCGCGTGGTTGTACACCATGTATTCGTCGGAATCATGAAGTGCGACCCACGTGCGATTCTCTTCTTTCAGATGAATTAAGCATTGTCGGTAAAAGTACTTTTGTCGACCACGATGGCGGTCACGCTTAACTTGCAGCTCTGCATCATCCGGAATGTCTCGCAATGGCGATTTTCTCTCCAAAAATCTCGATCGGACCACTCCAAAATATACATTCCCTGCTCACGCCAGCGATTCAGAATACTCGTTGGTGTTGTTTTGCTTCTTGGATCGACAGCAACAACCAAATAGCGGAGCGGTAACACATGATAATGGTAAGCAAGCCACTCGATCAGTCGATGATTGTCGTCCATCACCAGTAAACATGCGCTAAATGTGTCGTGTCCATCAGAGAGCGGTGGGTTCGGGAGGGGTTCTTCAGGAGGGTATAGTGCGGTAAGGTTTAACTTTTGAGTGACAAAAGAGTCCAGTTCTCGAGATATTGCACTTCGATGGAAGGTAGGATGAGGGGATGACAGCAAAATTGGGTAGAGACAACAAACGATCGAGCAGACAAGAAGGGTCGGCACGAGAACGGATGAAGGTGGCATTCTGCAAATCCGAGTCAGCGATTGAGCTTCTGTCTTTTGTGGAAATGACAATGAACTTTTTGGTCTCCTGCAACACCATGCGAATTGCTCGATTTTGTTTCGAAATCAAAACAGGTCCATGGTGTTCACTCGTATTGTTTTCGATTTACGACGAGGTCGAAGGACACGGCGAATAACGCATTGATTTTCTTTGTACAGTTTATATCTTTAGTTTGACGGTTCACGAAATCGTAACACAAATTTTACTTAAAAACCATTTTAACCAACGGAGAACTTGGTGACATTGACGACTGACGACTGACGACAATGGTGCTCGGTGACCGACGACGGCTCGACGTTCGTAGCAGCCGTTGCATCTAGTTCAAACTGTAATAGTCCTCAGTACCAGGTAGCGGTTTCTCATCAACGACCAAATGTATTTAAACGGAAACTGTTTTCACCGTTAAGGCGACTCGTATGTTCAATCTGAATCCACGTATATTGAATTTAAATTCGAAACGACGGATCCACAACGAGGACATTTTCCAATAAATAAACGGAGTAGAAACCAGAAAAGTTGCGACACCATTGTCTTGATTACAATCGTCCATGTCTATGTTTGTTTGACGAGAGAACAAATTGAGCCACCTTGTATTGGATTACATAGACTAATTGAATTCACCGTGCACGCAATTCACAAAGGATGTTTCGGACAGCTTTCTTCTTGCTGTTCACCTTGGGAGGAGCAGATGCTGCTTTGAAGCGCATGCGCAATCAATCCTATGAGATTAAATTCACCAATCGAAGAGCAATGACTGAGAACAGATTCACTGATAAACACCAAGTTGAGGTATTTTTGGATACTCTGATGAGAGATTACGATGAAAGCAACCTGGAAATGCAGTCAATGTCAATGTCTTTTCCCGTTCAGCCTATAGTACCTCCTTCTCCATCGGGAAGTGTTGTGACTCCACCAGTTGCCTCTCCTGTCCTTCCACCGATTAGTGAAGGTTTACCGGTTTCGGCGCCCACGGAAGGATCCGTGGTAACACCCACTGGAGAAGAAACGCCAGTGTCATCGCCCACAAACGTCGCGTCGGGAACTACACCGACTGGAGAGGAATCTCCTGTCTCGTCTCCTACAGAAGGGTCACCTATAGTGACGCCAACTGGAGAAGGATCTCCTGTCTCCATGCCTACAGAAGGATCGCCTGTCTCATTACCTACAGAAGGATCTCCCGTCTCCATGCCTACAGAAGGATCCCCTGTGTCTCCAACAGTTGGATTTCCTGTTGCAACTCCCGGAGTGTCTCCCGTATCGATTCCTTCTGAAGGTGGGTTGCCAGCTTCTTCACCTACAGATAATTCGGTCGTAACACCGACCGGAGAGACGTCACCAGTCTCCTCTCCTACGGCCGAGGCGCCCATTCCAGCCCCCATAGTGGGATCGCCAGGATCGGTGCCGACTGAAGAATCACCTCCATCCATTCCGACGGTAGTATCGCCCTCGGTTACTCTAACACCGGTGCAAGGGTCGCCCATTGCACCCAACCCGAATGGATCGCCCGTAGCGACACCATCGGGCGAGGCGGCACCTACGAACATTTTGCCCCAAGCCAGTTCCATGCCAGTAGTAGCGCCAACTGGAGCAGCTCTGCCCACGTCCGAGGTTGTACCGTCCACGCCGACTGCCATCGGAGTAATTCCTTCCGTCTCGCCGAGTTCAAGCGTAGTCTTACAGCCAGACGAGGCACAACCGACTGTCGACTCTCTCTCATCCGACTTTCCGTCCGATATTCCCTCACTTTCTTTGGAGCCGTCAATCACAAATGGTCCTTCTACCACGCAGGTGCCAACTTTCCCTGGACGTAGTGGGATTATTGTGGAGAAGTGTGGTATTGAAGCAGAGCTTCGTTCGACTGAATTGGTGATGCTGTTCTCCAATGTATCCAATCCAGTCGTAGGCCTGACCCCGGGCTCACCTGAATGGTGGGCCAGAATGTGGTTGGATCAGGAGGATGGCTACATCGCATGTCCAGAGAATGGTCGTGACACCGTCGAACGATACGTGCTGGTTCTTCTTTACTTTGCCACACAAGGAGATGCTTGGGCGTCTTGCTCGACGGGTGATCTGAGTTGCGAGAAGCGATGGCTAAGCGATGAACATCACTGCGATTGGTACGGTGTTTCGTGCGACACGGCGAAACAAGTGACAAAGCTTGTGATGAAAGACAATGGACTCAATGGACCCTTGCCATCAGAGATTTATGCGCTCTCTTCGTTGGTCCAGCTCTCTCTCGATCATAACCACATAAATGGTACTATCTCTTCAAGCATCGGAAGTCTCAAGCAGCTTCAAATCCTTGAACTAGACGATAACAAAATGAGTGGAGTGCTACCGGGAAGTTTGTATTCGATTGCCGCACTCAGAGCACTTGATCTTAACAACAATACGTTCGTCGGAGGGCTCTCATCTGATATCGCAAATTTGACCGAATTGATGGTGTTGCAAGTGGAAAACAACAACTTCACCGAGCCTTTACCAGTTGTTGCGTTGTCTCGGCTCGAGAACCTCAGTGAGTACTTCGCTTGAATGTCCTATGATGTCGCACAAAATTTGGGGTCTCACGATTTCATTTATTGTCAGTTCTTTTCTCATCGCATGGCAATCAATTTGCTGGATCTTTCGAGGATATTTGCAAAGTGTTGAGCACGCGAAGAGAGACCAATCCGACGTATTTACAACTTTTTGCAACTGATTGCTCGGCGATTTCCTGTTCTTGCTGCTCCGAGTGCTTTTGAGAAGTTTCTTGCAAGACATACATACATTCTAAATTATTAATAGAAAGACAGTTCCAGGTATTTTGAGTATACAACCATTCATCTTGACCTACCCACGCTATGTATCAATGCACAATGCATCACAAGCAGCCAGCTTAGATTTTCTCCAATGACGGGAAAAAGCTCTTTGGTATCAAGACGACCATTGTTAGAGTTCATTGAGCTTGGCGGCTAACACTAGTCTTTTAGCAGACGAATTAAGAACTAGTCTTTTAGTAGACTAATTATGATTCCTCTAAGTAGACGACGTTAATCTAGCAATCAGCTCGGACTTCTTTCCACTGACGGGAAGGCCAGCTTCACGCAACCTCTCCCTCAGTGTAGCGACGGTGAGCCGTTCTAACTCACTTGCCTCGGCGGTGTTACCAGAAGACTCGGAAATCTCTGATTCATACTCGTTAGCGACCATTGACCCATCGAAAGCTAATACATCATTGACGTCCAAATTGTACTCATCATTTCCAGAAGCTCTACTACTAGATTCATCCGAAAGAGGCCATTCCACCCACCACTCACTTGTCCGATCACTTATGAGAACGTTAAACTTAGTTCGCAGGTTCTCACGAATCTCGTCAGCTTCCTTAAAGTTTCTGACCAATCGGGCTTCGGTGCGTTCTTCCAGCATCTTTTTAACTTCGCTAGCATCATGGTCGGATATTTCATATGAATTGGTTGACTGGTGCCACTCTCTAGGTGCGTCAAAATTTCCGCCCACAGACCATAGCAACAATCGATCGTTAATGATAACATTGTGAACCGAGCGCAGTTCTTCGCGTATAGCATCTGCAGTGCGAAAGTCACTAATTGCTTTGGCTTCTGCTCGTTGGGCTACCAACTCTTCAATGCGTGGCAAATCTTCGGAATATTCACTGTGAGGTGATTGGGAATATGTCCTAGGGGGAGATGGCGCATACGGCTGCGCTGCACGCCCGTTCCTACTGGGTTCGTCGGCCCTTGTTTCGAAAGCCCTAAAGTCACCTCTCCGTTCCTTTGCACCGTTTCTATTGGGTGTATCGGTTGTTGTGTCGAAAGCCTTACCATCCCCTCTCCACTCTTTTGTACCGTCATTAATGAAAACATTTCGGGTCATCAAGTCGAATTGAATCTCGTCCGCGCGACGGAAATTTCTATTTAGTTTGCACTGCAGTCGTTCCGCGAGCGCGGCATCAATTTCATTTTCATTTTCCACGGTTGTCCCCACGCGTCGATAGTCATGACCTTTCGGTCCAAAATCACGTCCAAGTGTGCTACGACGTGAGTCAGGTCGACGCGTCATGGGATCTTTACCACGAGACTCTCTTTGTCGACCAAACTTCGAACCACTACCACTCTCACTACATCCCGACCTCCAAATCGATTCCCTGTCCAATACTCTCACACCATGCTCTCGCAATAGCTGTTCTTTCAATTTATCCGCAACGTCGAAATTTCGTTGTGACCGTGCATCCGCTCTTTCTTGCAAGAGTGCGTTCACGGCATCTAAATTGACATTCGAATTGTCCTCGCTCGTGTCTCGTACGTAGCCATGCGGTCGACGAGGACGACGATGACTGTCATTGCTAGCAACAGGTGTCTCAAAATCGGATGGATCAAAATCGGCATACCAATCATCATAATCATCGGTATCTTTGGAAGACGAAACGACCAGAATGTGTGACACTGCCTTCGGCGGGTGTTGAGCCGCCTTGATTTTGACCAAAGTGAAGGCATCTGATTGCGGCACAAAGAACACCCCCAAAAAGATGGTTACTCCTTGTTGGAGTCGCATGTTGAGATAATGTACTTATGATACAAACTATAAAAATGCAACGATAGATGGGAATATATAAGAGATTTCCAAACCTTGCCCTGACAACTAACCAACGCAGTTTTGGGCTTCATAGAAAGTATTTGAGTGGTTCTGCGCCGATCGCTTGCCGATGATGAGGATGAAGATGTCGTTCCCCAGATAACCGGTAACCTTATCTACGTACAGAAGGACGCCACGTAATATCCGGGTTTACCTTTGTCAATAATATTCCCTACGAGAGGCTACGTGAGATCTTCCTCTCTACAAAGTAGAGACATTCGGAGCGCAGCAACATGCATGCTTTTAGCGTGTAGATATCACTTATTTGGTGTCGATCATATCACTAAGTGGTACGCACCATTTCCATGTTGGAGATTGTTGCGATGATATTGGTGCAAAGCAGATGAATGAATGAATGAATGAATGGATGCGTGATGAGATCGCCAGTATTCATAAATTTCCTACGAGAGCTACAGGAAATCTAAATACATTCGAACTTCCGGCATCCGGTACCGGGTACTTGATACACACTATTCACTCGCTTTCGTACCGGTACATATTACATACGGCGATATGCCAACGATGTTCTGCTGTCGACCCGAATTTCACCCGACGAAGTTCTGTTTTCTGTTTTCGTTTTTCGCTTTTGGAAAAAAGGCCAACGTGGTGTTCCGTTTTCTCATTCTTGCGGCTCAAGGCTCAAAAGCCAGTTGCCAAACTTCGACGCCTTTGGCACATTAAAGACATTACGTTTCAAAAGACGACACCTTGCTATTATTATTATTACGATAATAAGCTTCATATTCTACAGATGAAGAGACTGCATTCACTTATCGGACTAGGCTTTCTTACTTCGACAGCCAAAGGTTTTGTCATTCAAGAGAACAAAGTAGTGCGAACGAAAGAAGAGCTATCGGCTTTCACGACATCCACTACTTCTTCTCAATTCCCTTACAAAGAAGACACCTTGGATGCGAGAGCGTACACAGTCCCATCACAAAGAACGACGGCATCGAATGCCTGGGACAGTTTTGTGCTTCCTGTTCTAGGGGCATCCTTTCTGATTACAGGAAATACCGTAGGCGCTGGCTGTCTCGTTATGCCAGAACTCACGGCAGAACCCGGTCTCGTGGCTTCTACTGGAATCTTCGCCGCCGCTTACATAGTGAACTTAGTTTCGGGTCTGTTGCTGGCACAGGTGGCGATTCATCAACGAGAAACGTCAGCAGAAGATGTTCCGGCATCCTTTCAAGAATTCGCCGAGGCGAATTTAAAGAATCCACTAGCCGCTAACGGCATTGCCGCTATTTCCATCTTCGTCAATGGGTTGATTCAATCGTTTGATATCAGCCGAGCCGGTGTTTTGGGAGTGGATTACTTTGGGGTGCCTGCGGGGACCGCTTCGTGTCTTTGGGCTACTCTGGCGGCAGTTGTAGTAGGCACCCAATCTACCAAGAACGTTTCGCAAGTCAGTTCCATCTGCGTGACTCTTTTGTTTGTCACATTCGCTGCAATAGTCATTCCCGGAATGGCGGCCGTGAGTGATCCGATGGAGACCTTGACAGCTTCAACCACCAGCCCCGACAATGTCATGGGTGCAGCCATGGAAGCCGCACCGGTCATTCTCATCGCCATGATTTATCAAAACATTGTTCCCACCGTTGTCAAGTTATTGGATTATGATCGAGCGAAAGTGACTGCCGCTCTCATTACAGGATCCTTCATTCCTCTCGTTATGTACTTGTGTTGGTGTTACACATCGTTGGGCGGTGGCATTCAAGGAGACCTTGCGGAGCTCTTGCTATCCGCCTTTTCCGTCTTTGCTATAGCGGGATCGACCCTTGGTACATCGCTATCCTTGTCGGAAGAAATCAAAACTTTGTTCCTGGTAAACGTAAAGACAATTCATCCGATGGCGAAAGCAACAACATGATCGCCGCCGGTCTTTCACTGGGAGTTCCTTTGTCTGCTGCCTTGGCATTCAGTAGCGGATCAGGATTCACGGAAGCTCTCAACCTAGCGGGGTCGTTTGGATCGCCGCTACTCTACGGTATTATTCCAGTGGCAATGGTTTGGAAGCAGCAACAAGATCAAGCTTCGGATTCCTCGGCGAACAAGATCCCATCGATGGTCCCCAACGCTTCGTTACCTGTGTTGGGATCACTTTCTGTGGGTTTTGTAGTAGAAGAGTTGTTTCAACGATTCAATGAAATGGCTACTTTGGTGTGAAAGAACGTCACACTGACATAATGTAAAATGCTATAATCAAACACAATGCTGTGTTATATTCTACACTAGTTTTGATTAAGCATGAAGCCGCAACACGTTTTACTCCACACATCCAAGCCGGTATCATACAAAGACTAGTAATCATAACCTAAAAGGAAAGTACTGCTACCACTGTTATATGTATTTTAGTGATGGTGGTGATCTCCACCTCCCTTCTTCTCGTACTCCGTATCCTTGAACCATTCACGCGCTTCCAACTCGTTCTCTACCTCTTCATGGATCAACGGATAGGCCACCTGCATATCAAAGAGAGTAGTATCCGCAGTAGTTCGGTTGTTCTGCAAGAACTCGATCTCCTTCTCCACCACTGGAATGAATTCCTTGTGAAAGGCATCCAACTCTTTCAAATAAGCAATATTTTCTTCACTCTTCGCCTTTTCGGCTTCGGGCATAACACTGACTTCCGGAGGAGGCGAGCTGGATTTGTAAAATGCCTCGAGTTGTTCCACGAGTTGCTTGTCGCGGACATTCTTCTTGGCGGCGTTAAAGTCCACCGGGGCCGGGGGCTTTTGGTATTTCTCAAACATTGACTCGGACATGGCGACCCAGGATTTGAAATTGTTGAACTTAGCCGATACTTCCGGACTGCAACTCCACACGGGTCGGGACCTGTGAAAGAATACACAAAAATTTTAGTTCATGAAGCGTAGAGGGCGATAGCAAACAGATCGATCCGGTTCAAGGCGGTGTCGGCACAAACACTCTGCTACGATCTCTACATACCAGTCAATCGAGGCACGTTGTGCGACAGTTCGCATAGCGCGACGGGAACTAACCGACAAATTACTCATGATCCGTATTAATTTGTTATTTTTTTAGATGTATTCAATAAAACAACAATAGCAACAAATTGCGCGCGACGTTGCCGTTGCTGCTGCGTTGCTGCAGTAAAAAGCGAACGATCGTCGTACGCCGCACGCCGCACAGTAGAACAGTGCGTGCATGACGCGACGCGACGCGACGACAGTAAAGAAACCGACCGACCAACGACAGCAGTGTGACAGTCTTTGCATACGTCACAGACATGCTTGTACCGGCACAGCTGGCTTTGAGTGTCGTACCAGAATAGTATCCCCACGTAGAAATGTACCAGCTAATTTTTTTTACAGTACATGATTTTGTAAACTAACCTTACCAGGGTATGGCTGGAGGAATGCAAAAACTAGCTCACTATTTTTCATTTTCGATTAAGTGGATCGATTCCAGAATAAATGCTTTGTCGAAGTCGCAAGCTTCACGATGTACCTTGAACATTGTCTGCACTTTTTAATTTTCTCAACCGAAGTTTACTGTGGGCTGTGGGCCAATATCTTCTCTCAACTTTTCCAAGACTAAACTCCAGTCACGCGTTATGACCATGGAATGCTCTAGGTCCAAGACCTCGCACTAATGTTGCCAATCGGCACGACACTGCGACTATACTTTATCCTTATTTCGAACGGTAGAAAAGGATAATTGTCCTTTGAGAGAAAGGAGCAACTTTGATTAATTCGTGCCCGTTCAGCAACTGAATATTGCTCAGACGTGGCCCAATGGTCCTTACCCGTAGGTACCGGAGGCGTTTTGATTGCTTTCTCTTTAATCCCTAAGCTAGGTAAATGCACCTAGCCTGTGTCTTCTGATTCCTTTCGCTCGGATTGAATGGATTTATGTTCGCCATTGGAACTGTCTTGACCCATTTTCGGTGTCATGGGATACACGGCCAACAGCGTCCGCAGCATGACAGGACTCAAAATTGTTGATAATAAGATTGCCAGAACCACACTGGCATACAAGTCTGGCGGAATCAATTGTTCCGTTACACCAAACACGGCCACCAAGAAAGCAAATTCAGCTTCGCCCGCCATACTGAATCCTACTACAGCACAATCCCGCAGATGGTTTCCTCGCCACCGTCGTCCTTCCCAACAAGGAGTAAAAATGGGTCCGACCGCCAATTTCCCCACGAGAGACAAATACAGTAGACACCCATTTCGAAGCACACGGCCATTTTGGAATTCCGACAAGGGCACTTGAAAGCCAATGGTCGCCGCAAAGAAGAATTTCATTAACCATGTGAGAAGGCGTTGGAATTGTTGACGATACACTTTTTGGATGGATTCTTGACAAAAACTCAAACCGGCCAAGAACGCTCCGAGTAGATAGGATGCTTGCGAATAATAAGTCGCCGGCAATAACGCAAAGACCAGTCCCAACAGTGTCATGAGCAAAACTGTATTGTTGTTTTCGTCTTGTAGGGATGGTATTTGATGCCACATCCATTTACGAATCACTGGAACGACCCAGAGCGCCACTGCCCCACCGACAAACAACCAGAGAAACGCACTGACAATCGGCACGACAATTTGTGTGACCGTAATATTTCCAGTCAATGCTTCCAATTGACTCAACATGAGAAGCGCAATTAAATCATCAACAATCGCTGCCGCCACAATCAATTGCCCCAAGGGTGTTTCCAATACCGCGCATGGCCCCAGTACTTGCAAAGCAATCCCCACACTGGTCGGTCCAAAACAGCAGCCCATGGCTATCACAGTATTTCCCGATTGTCTTAGAACAAATTTCGATAAAAACATACCGATGGAAATCGGCAGAATGGAACCCACAATCGCCATGACGAATCCTCGAGCACCCACTTGTTGCAATATTGCCAAATCCATTTCCAAGCCCGCTTGGACCATCAATAAGACCAGTCCGAGATTGCCCAACAAGACCCACGCTTTCGGAACCGGCACCAGATCAAAACCTTCCGGACCCAACAGGATTCCTGTTAGTATGTATCCGACTAACGGAGGCACTACTTTCAAACAGCGTTTGCAGAAAACATCGCCCAACAGGAACATTATCAAACAAAGAGTAACATCGCATACAAATCCTCATAAGTGCTCGCGACGCCCGTAAAGACGTCTACAGTAGTGTCGGATTCTGTAGCATTCATCATTTATTGAAAAAAATATTCTCTTTTATTATTGCGATGCAACCTATTTGCATTCATTTTCTTGCTTGGGTGCAACGGAATCAAATGCGACAACCACAATAATGAATGCGGACGATGGAGATCAAGGCAGGTTTCGAAATTTCGAAGTGACGTCACAAATGACGACTCAGTCGTAACTCAATGTAGTCATGTTCTTTTCAAATCCTGACTATCGCAAGCAGAGTAGTCGGAATATCGACGCTGAAAGTCACATATTCAACATGTTCATTATTTTAACGTTTTATTCATCTTTTGCTTCTATTTCGATGTATTAAAAATGGATTTCAGACGACGATTGTGGCGTGTATTTCTGCTTTTGACCGTTTTACTCGCGACGGCGTCATCATGGAGGACCGCTATTGGTACAGGAAGAGGTGAGAAAATGAGAAGGAGAAACGCGTGATGTGAAATGACACTTATCGTCATTTTTTGGCTGTCGTTATCTCACTTGATTTTTCTTTTTTTCTTTTTTCTTTTCATTCATTACCTGGTAGTCTCCAATTTCAATTACTGGACGACGAAACTATTCCTAGTAGCTACCGGATCGCTCTCTCACAATAACAGTAATACAACAGCTTCAATAACGACACAACGAAAGCACGTTGCGCTCTTGCTCGGAGTTCGACCGACGCTCCCAAATGCTCCCAAATGGCTCTATCGAAAAGCCTGGAAACTGCACAATGCCTTACTACCATTACTGCACTGGAATGATGTGACGGTCGAAAACAAAAATGCTCTCAAAGTGCTCTGGTGTAAAGCAATCACCAGTGTTGATCCCCAATCCATCTGCCAAGACAATGATTGGACGTATGACATGATGCCCAACTATTCCCGATGGTGGATTTTGAAACTCATTCCTATTTCGCTTTATCCACGTTTGCATCATGCCAATGTCGAATATCGTACCGTCTTTTTGAATCGATGCATTCAACAAGAAATCGCGCGCTTGCCCTCATCGACCAAAATTCGTTTGGTCGCCATTGGTGGTGGTTATGATGTACGAGCGACACGTATACTGTCACAAAATCCTCGCGTGCAAGAAGCCTGGGAATTGGATTTACCCGTGGTCATTCATGGGAAACGAGCGTTGTTGGAACGATTGAAAGAACGTAGAGAGAAAACAAAGGGACCCGTGCAATTGCCCGAATTGCGTGCCGTCGACTTGAATGATCTGGATGCAGTGAGAGATATTTTAGCTGAATTTCCGCAGAATAAAAAAGCAAGGAGAGACTTGGCATACAATTTATGTCATTGAAGGGGTCATGATGTTTCTGAACGATGGTCTACCGAAGGAACTGTTTCAGTTGTTTCGGGAAGTGGCCAGGGCCGATGGCGAGAATGCTTCAATTTGCTTTGCCGATCATTTGACTTGTTCCGAAAGCAGTGATTCTTTGACGGACGAAGAAGAACGAGAAACGGTCAAATCTCTATTTGGCTCTGCTGGATGGAATCATTTCATACACTGGGCAGTCAAACCAGGAAAGGCGAGACAAATGGGTTGTGTTCGAATACACGAGTAAAAATAGGACTGAATTATAAATTCGGTCTAAAGCGTCGACAAACTCACCCAGCAAGATTTGTTGTATTTTTTTCTCAAATTCCTACTAGGCTCATAATTAAGTCATCATCTGTTGACATTATTCGGGTCCCATGCCGTGCACCGCTAGTATTTTTGAGCCCATCGCTTTGCTTTGACCCTCTATCGTTGACCGATCAAAGATCAAGACTTGAGGGGAGTGCCCATTTGTGCACCTAGACTATTTGTTGCCATTTCAATCGTTTTCCGATGTGTTCATCATCATGACTGAAACCCATTCGTTGTACTGTTGAACCAAAAACTTTGAGCCTAAAAATAATATGATCCAGATACTTTTCAAAGGTATTCATCGAGGTATTGCGTTTCGAAATGAACTTAATAGTTAGTAATGACACTCTAAATAGAAATATACACCTCGTGCTATCATTGGTAAACGAATTTGTTGCCGTTTCAATCGTTTTCCTGTCGATAGCATAGTTTTCGAGCAAATCAGCCTGCTTTGATCACTTGCTTGTAGCCCATACTTGAATCAAAATAGAGGTTTCATCGATAGTTTTGTTTTAAAAGATTTTGATGGATTAATACGCTCTATTCGGTTCCCATTTCTATCTCGCTGGAGTGTGAACTACAAAGTATTGTGCGAAGAGTAGGCTAGATTTTTTGTGACTGAAATGGCTGCAAATGCAGTCATGAGTTGGCCATCCTTGCCGCACGAGGGTAAAAGAATAACGAATAACGAATAACAGTACTGTACCAGGTACAGTACAAGTATGTAGGATCAACGATCAACACGATGGGCGACAATAAACGCGACGATCAACACAACAACAAATGCCACTTAGATCACATCATTGTAAATACTAGAATGCTGCTGCACAAAGCTTTCAGGTTGTCGTCCATAGCAATAGTTGTTCTGGTATACTTGAGCCGCAACACTGCCGGGGCTGGCCATGAGCACGATTCGATGCACTCCCATTCCGAGAACGACAATAATGATGATTCTTCGTCGTCGTCTACCTTTTGCGCAGGCATGCCCATGACTATGTTTATGGATGGTTTCCACTGGTCTTTAAAGATGAAAGGCAATTCTGTTGATGAAGATGGTCGTCCTTGGCAATCATCACAAGAACAACAGCAATGCCTGAATTATCTATTCAATTCATGGTTACTGGCCAGCCCGAAGGAATTTCGCGGAGCCATGGTCTTTTCCTTTCTCTTGGCCATCGTCATGGAAGCCATTTCCGCATTCCGTGAATGGATTCTTCGCACACAGGCACCCAGCAAACCCTTTCGAAAGATCGCTCTCGTCCTCATTTATGCGTTGCAGTCGCTTCTGGGGTATGTCATTATGATCGTGGCCATGATGTATTCACTGGAGCTTTTGTTCTCGGTGGCAGCTGGGTTGGCGGTGGGGCATTTAATGTTTGTGCGTATCTTGCCCGTTCCGGGACTTGCTGCCGTGAATAGACAGCACAATGATTGATGGGGAATGGGGATACGGGGTTTTTATCGTCGACATGGTCTTTATGAAAGGAACAAAATCAAGACTGTGACCTTGAAACTTACTGAATCATGGTGGTATAATGCGAATGTCTCCTTTTTGTCTTTTTCGTGGATACTCTGAAATTTTCGCCTCCAAAAATATGAAAGACTATCGACTAACGACAAGATGATACCCGACAAGTGAAAATTTAATGGATTGAGGCTCTTTGCTTCAAGAGCAACAAATAGTCTTTTGTTTCCTACAGGTTTCATGGTTGCATGGATCGTAGTCAAAGCTTTGATGTGGTAGGACGATATTTTCGATTGCGTGAGCACGAGTGCCTTGTTACGCTCATGGAAGCGACAAAGACAGCTTGTCGATCGAAGAACTTCAGTTGAGCTCAGACAACCGGCTTACCCCGCTGGTACGATGAATATCCGGGTACACGCTTACTCTCATCGCCGCTACAGAGACAGCTTGCCGAACGAACGGAGAACTTCAGTTGAGCTTCGACGACCGGCTCTCTCTCAATTTAGAGCAACAAGCCAAGGCCCCGAGTTGGGGCTTTGTTATGCTAAGACGAATTTTACCGACATCGCGAGTATGGTTGCCTGCTTCCTTGCATCGAAGCTACAAACACAGCTTTCCTATCTAGGAATTTTTCTTGGGCTTCAACGACCGGCTCACACCCCATTGAGAATAAATTATTCACCTTAGTACTCAATATCGGCTAGGCTTTCCAATGTACTCGTTGGTTAACATCGTTCTTTTAACTCCCTACAGGAACTCAAGATCATTTCACTCGTATCGTTTCCGAAAATGAAGTAAAACAATCGAAAATCGTCTCATAATACTATTAATAAATATTTATTCTAGACTATCCGCCGCAATCTTCATGATCGGTACAGACTCTCCGGGAACCTCGTTATCGCCCCATTCAACACCGTTGCCTTTCTCCCAGGCTTCTTGAAAGATTTTGAGAATCTCTGACTTGGCGTCTTCTACTGACTGGACGGGAATGCGGAACCCAATACGGAATTCATCCGTCTGCAGTTTGTTTCTCCGTGTCCCCTGCTGAGCGGTGACACGCAAATCCATCCCCAATCGATCGACCGTGGTCACGCGGACACTTTCAATCGCGTCAGCATTTTGGGAGCAATGTTCAATAAGTGCTGTGCCGTGAAACGCAAGTCTTCGTCGTGATCACGATTGATGCGTGCACATATTCCGGCGGCTTGTGTCGCGAGAATATCCGGATTGGCATTTTGTAATCTTCGGGATCAACCCACGTGGAAAGAACACCGAATCCACCTACAAAATAAATTTTATCGGGAATCAAGCGGTAAAAGGCGAATTTGGGAGAGTCCATGACCTGATCGGCGTAGACGTGAGTAATGGAATAACGCATTCGTATAGCATCCATATCCGGTGCATCGGCAGTCAACTTTTCCAAACGTCCCGTCAAGGAACAACGGGAAACATCCTGTAAACCTTTATTTCCCAAGTTGCTCGAACTACCTGGTCCAAAGGACGGACCGTCGTTGTTGTTGTTTGTGTTTCCGCCCAATTGAGTGAATAATGTGACCATGGCCGCAGGATTGTTGTCGTCTTTCATTCGCTGTTGTGCATTCTTGATATTGATTGTATGCATACTCATTTCATTCATAAGAAAGACGGGGTTGCCGTCGTCATCAAGGACGTAATCAACAAAAGATCCGAACGGTGAACCGTCAATCCCTTCATGTGAGGAAATCGTACAGAGAGTTCCGGATGTGCACACAGAAGTGACAGTTCGGGCTTTCTCGTAAACATTCAATCGAATTGTCATTGTATTTTCACCATCACTACCATTAACATGCACAGAAGTGTCTCCATTGACAGCGACAGCGGCCGACAAGAGGCGCGTCGGTCTCGTGTGATAGGCCACCGACACGGGTGTTGTGAAAGACTGTACTCTTGTCAATGCGAGTAGTAAGCTTACTGCGTGCCAGCAATTCATTGTTAACATAGTTGTGTGGAAATGAAAGAGATGGTGGATTGATTCTGTCTAGTTCAAGACCTCTCGACGAACAACAACAATAACAACAACAACAACAACAACAACAATCGATTGTTGCGAGGTGGGGAATGTTTTGCCGACCCCGAATCCGGCCTTCAACTTGCCGACGACTTCAACCAAAATCGTGAATCACGACTAGCAGTCACGTGAAGTTACAGGAACCAGTACCTATACGACCTCAAAGGTCGCTTACTTTTTACTATGAAATTGTCATTGGTCACGCGTGCGCGAACTTCTTTCCGTTCATAGATTGGGACTGAGTATCAATTGAGTCACGACTGTGTTTCTCCTTGCAGTCTCATATTGCCGCTCGACAGCGTCTGTTGTTTGTTGACGTTTTGTTCGAGCCGACCGACGTTTAAAAGCAAAAACAGACAATCATAGAAAACGGAACGTTGCAAACAATTCTCAAAGCATTCCTGAGCACAGTACACTTCTTAGAGAAACAATTTGATTCATTGCAACCGTACCGTCAGCTTTCTCCATGGCACCTTCACTATGCGGTTCTTTTCTGACCAGCAAACGATCGTTGGTAGCTTTTACTTGGACTATCACAACTATTCTGAATTTCTTGGCATTCGTCGCAGCTTTGGTCATGATGGTTCAGATACATACACATTACATACGCTTAGAACATTATTACGAACAGCAATATGAAGAATATCAACGGCAATACGCAAACAACAACAATAATGAAGGAGAAGGTCAAGAAGGCCAAGCTCAAGGACAAGAAGACGGTTCTCTCGATCGTAAAATTCAAGAATACATCGCTCTTACGCAATTATATAGCCCGAGTATGACGTTTGTTGCGGTTTATTCCGTTATTTTGGGCTTCGCCCTTAATTTGTATGGATCGACGGCGATTGTGGGCTTTACATCGCTGAGGGGTGATTACATTGGGCCTTGTTTTTCTTCTCCTTCTCCCGCTGTCTCGCGAATGAAGACTGGCATATTTGGGGGTGCCGTCGTCGTTTTTGCAAATATTTTACTGGTTTGTGCTGTTGTTTTGGGGGAAGTAACGGTAAGTCAAAGGGGAGATTTCAATTTGTACTCGACAGCACCCGAACGAGCTGACTCAAATTTTTGTTGATCCTATAAGGTTGAAGATGGGAAAGACGACCACGATCGCGATGACAGGGAACCGTATGAAGTCGAGAGAATAGCAACCGTACTGGCTATTACCTGCATGTTCTTGTCTGGTCTGTATATGATGTTTGCCATTTTGCTTTACCTGTACCATGGTAGGGAAGCTGATGATGACGAAGCAATCATGGAGCATCATCATCATCACGATGTTAAACCTCTCCGATCTATAACGAATGATTCACGGAGAGAGAAATTCATCACAATGGAAGAGACTTAGTTTACCCATGTCACCATAACAACGTTCATATTCACCGATATTCTAACTCGCATGGTAGGCTATTGGATTGCGGGGAAGGGCTTCCTAGTTACTTTTTACTGAACTCAATTCAAACCTACTCATAACAGGCAACAAACTACAGATTTGTTCGAGATCGGCATGTTCTAATCGTTTTATCAAATAAGCATACTGTGTAAGACGTTTGGAAGGAAGATAAGATCGCCAAATACTTGAGATTTGAATTCGACATTTACAGCTGACTGCCCACTTTGTCGACGCGCCATAGATGAAAAGGATGAGAAATTCTTCAAGGAATTACAGATCCTGCTCTTTCAATGTACTTCCTTTCAATGAAGTAATGACTGTCTTGATTAAAAAGTTTGCCCGCTTCATCAGTAGATCTACTAGTCCCACTGCTTCTAGCTCTCTAATCTTGATGTCTTTCTTCATCATCTGGTCCGTTACAGAGAACAATCTTTCCTGAGAAATCTTGATCTCCTCCTTCATTCTTGATAACGTTGCGTCAGTATCGCTCGCTCTCAATTTCAAGTCGTCTACTTCTCTTTTGACCTCATGAAGCTCTCTGACATAAGTAGCGGTTCTCCTTTCCATTTCATTTCGACGAGCAATGGCAGCTTCGAGAACTCGCTTCAAGGCCTCGAGCTCGTCTACTTTGTCGTTCAACTGCGCTTTGAGTTCTTGACGAGCAGCAGCAACCGCCTCTGTTACGTTGCTCTCGCAAACAACGTCACAATCCTGAGCGCCACAAAGTTGCAGAAAGAGGGCATAGAATAGTACGAGCAATCTTGAAATCCTGAACATAGTTTCCTATTTAAGCATTCGTGGGTGGAGTTTTAATTGGTTCACATATAAACAAGAATTCTTGTTTATAGATAGAGAGATTGAAAATGCGGTCATTCTTGTAACTTCGATGCAAAACGGATAGTGCCAAAATGTGAGGGGGAGTCACTTTCGGTCTTTGGTCGGCACAATTAGGTGCCGAACGCGAATGAAACTGGGTCTTGCATCTTGTAATCGCTAACATTTACCTAGGGCGTAATAGTTGATCAATTGCAGTAAATGTTTTTCGAAACAGTCCGTCTTTTCGTACCAATATAGCCCTCTAGCTAGCGCATCTTCCACAAAGAAAGAGTCTAGTAGAGAAACTAACTTTTTTTAGCATTTCATACTTTTACTCTAAGCACTAATGACTCAAAATGAGACAGGTGTTATCAACGAGCCAAGTGTCGTTTACTCATCTTTCAAGTTGTTGTAAGATACCTCTACACTGCGATCGGGCACGTCAAAGCAGTCATAGGAGTCATGTCAGTGGTGCAGGCATCGTCGTCAATCGCGGCTTCGTCGGAAACGCAAGAAGAGTCTTCCGGCTCATCCAAGTCCTCAGTAGGAACAGCAGTTTCAACAGATTCAGCTAATTGTTCCGGGTGGTCGTCACCAGTGACAGCGCTTGCATGTGCCGATTCTGAACTTGGTGCCGGCTGTGCGGGAGCAACTTCTTCGGCGGCGTTCTCGTTTGTCTCGGAACACAAAGCAAACACCTGGCGACAACACGGGCATGGCATAGGGAATCGAGTAATCTTTCGTAACGGGTCATTGGCATAATTGAATACGCCTTCTTGTTGGCCCTGACGCCTTCGTCTCCTCAACTGTCTGCGACCACTCGAATTGAGCCAATCAATGATGCATGAGTGATGAAATACATGCGTGCATTCCTTGTTAGATGACCACGTAACACGATCCTCGGGCTCAAAAGACGAGAGGCAAATGGCGCAACTATTGGGAACTTTGCGGTTCATTTTTTCTGCGTCATCGACAGAATCGTCATGACATTTAGTCCCTGGCAAGGGAACAAAAATAAAGCCATTCTCGGCTTCACAGTCGTCGTCTTTCTCACAGGAGTCTTCGATGCTGTTATCAGCATCACTCTTGTCCATCATAATCGATTCGAAATCGGAATCGGTCAGACTCTGCAAAGTAGCCGAAGCGCAGAGTTAGAGGTGTTCATAGCAACGAAGAAAACACACAGTCATTATCCTCAATTCAATTCGACAACCGCATGGGACCATTCACAGCAACATACCTGTGTGTAACCCCTCAACTTTTCAATGAGAAAGCTTTCTCGAATCTCGTCTTCCTGGGCAGCGGAGATAACGTAATGAAATTGGTCATCACGAGGTCTAATGCATCATTGAAAAGAAGAAGAAGAAGTCAAATGAGGCGGTGCCGCAAACATCTGCAGGACAACAACAAAGCTGCACTTACGGTGCTCGGGTTCTAGCTCTTGTTGCTGGAGCTCTAGGAGTAGTAAGTTTCTTGAAGAACTGCCCAAATCGCTTTCGGAGCGGAAGGCGGTCGGTTTGAGGAGTCGTCGACATGGTGAACTTGGGTTGGCTTGCAGGCAAAGCTTGTATTGTGTTCAAAGGGGTAGGCGATGGCACTTTTTATGAAAGCAAAGCAATAGACTTTCCGATAAAGGAACAATTGGCTTTGGTTGGTTGATGGTCAAAGCGATTTCGAACGAATGACCACCTCGGCAGTCCAGACACGGAGTAGCGATTTTATGAAGACGAAAGAAGGATCACCGATGGCTTCCTTGGCTCTTGGAGAGCCGAAAGCTGCAACGGTCTTTTTCTTCGAGCGGCAGATCCGTCGTTGTACAGTCAATAGCACATTCAACAAGCGCCAGCGGGGTTCCGGCAGTTTTCGGGTTCAAGCTATCCGCCCCGCCAAAAACTTCCCCCTCTAATTCTTGTGGCCTTGAAAGTGAAAACGGTCACGTGAAAAGCGTTGAAAGGGACGTTATTATTAGTTAGAAAGTACTCTTCCATTTCGAAACACGTTAGATTTTCCGTGGGGGAATTTTTCGTTATAAAAATGACTGACGTTTACTCTTTGAGCCACTGTATGACCTATTCGTTGTCATACGTCATTCAGTCGTAACAACTTCAGCTTACGTCACCTTCCATAAAAATCCTTTCTACACTTTGTAATTCTGCCAGCGACAACCACGTCATAATGACGTAAGTAAACTTAGTTGCGAAACGTCAGAATTTTGTTGACTATACAGCCCCTTAAAGCTGAGCGGTACTCAGATATGATAGGACCCTTTCCTTAAATGCATAGTTGAGGATGTTGCGCGTTTTGAGAGACGATTGAAGTCAACGAAACTAAGTCCTGAAGGAAGAGGCCTAATTTCAAAGAGATCATGCGATTGATGAAATTTTCACTAAGCAATCCAAAACTTAGCCGTCTTTCGCTTTTTCAACTAAATGCTTTTACTTCTGCAATCTGGATTGTGTGCCATATTCGTGTTTTCGCCTTCTTGCTAGCAAACAAAAGATTCGTCTTGAAAATCCCAATACCATTCAACTAATTACTATCAAATGCATACAAAGTATACGTGACGAGACGTGACAAAGAAAGATGTAAGTTTACTAGACATGTACTTCTTCATTTTAGCGTCGAAACGATTATATACCGGTCATTTAATAAACCTCAACTCTCCACTGCTTCTTAGCTTTCAGGCCCTTGATCCACTCTTCGTAGTCAATACCCTTCTTCTTGGCAACAGTCTCAAGCATCTCCTGAATTCCAGGCATCATGCCCTTGAGTCCGCAAAAATAAATGACGGCACCATTCTCAAGCTTGTTGAAAACTTCATCCGCATACTCTTCAATCTTATCTTGAATGTACATCTTACCACCTTTAGCGTTCGTCTGTTCACGAGAGAGTGCATAGTCCAAGCGGAACTGTTCCGGGTGTTCTTTCTTGACCGCTTGCCACTCGTCGTCGTAAAGGAGAGCGTCGCTGTTAGCAACACCAAGGAACAACCAGGCTTGTCCCTTATAGGCTTCCGCGGCGGGAGTATTCTCGACAAACAATCTTCGAATGAAGCCACGGTAGGGAGCAACACCAGTTCCGGTTCCCACCATGATGTAGTCCGTGTTGGGGTTCTCTTCCGGTAGAAGCATCACTTTACCAGCGGGGCCAGTCATTTGAACTTCATCTCCAGGCTTGGTGTCACACAAGAAGTTGGAGCAGATACCCTTCTTGGCGGGATCGTCAGCCTTTAACTCCGGGCACCAGTAAGTGGCACGACGAACGCAAAGACTTCCCGTCTTTCCGGTCATGTCATCACCATAACGGGAAGAGGCGATAGAGTAAAGACGGACACTGTGTGGCTTTCCGTCCTTCTCACGTACACCGGGAGGAATGACACCCCAGGATTGTCCCTCCCAGTACGGGAAATCGCCTTTGTGGTCAATGATGATGTGGCAAGTCTCACCAGTTGCCTTGGGGCCGACAATTCGCTTCGTGGAGATGACCTTTCCGACAAAAGGAGCTTTGTTCTTGTAGACATTGACGGAGACGTTGGTCTGATCCCAGTAAGGTTCGGCTTCCAAAAAGTCTTGCTTGCCACTCGACGAACCGCCTTTGGAAAGCTCAATGCCGGCATAAAGCAACAAGGCAGCGAGAGCGGCGATTCCACCAGCTTTTCCGGCAAGAGTGATGGCGGTCATGATCACACCAGCCGAAACAACACCGGCGAAAATCGAGGTGAAGGCAACAGCAAGAGGCATACCGAGCAAGAAGGCTCCCATGGCACCCGTCCAGGCACCGGTTCCCGGCAAGGGAATACCAACAAAGGTAGCAAGAGAAGCCCATTGCTTTTGTACTGAACCGATACCGAGTTCCTTAGTTTTCTTCTCCGCCTGAGTGAGAATAGGATTCATGGCATTTTTCAACGTCTTGTTTCGGAGCAATAATAGAAGAGGGAGAATCGGAATCATGTTTCCCAAGATGCAAACGGGCAAGACTTTCGAAATCGGTAAACCCATCCAGATGCCGACCGGAATAGCCCCACGAAGCTCGACAATGGGCAAAGCGGAGATGATCGTAAGAACGCCTAGATCAGGGATTCCAAAGGTACGGAAGTAGTTTGCGATTTTCTGTCCAAGGTGCAAAGGAACCTCGACTGCTTTTTTGGCCTTTCGGGCAGCATTGGCTGGTTCCAACGTCGCCATGTGCAAGAGAGCGAGTGAGCAGAAACCGAAAGCCACCCTACTAAGAATCTGTTTGTCATAAGTGCGTACATTGTGTTAGATGATCAAATCGATAGTTCAGGATACGACTGTGAAGCACGAAATACGTACCTTTGCAGCGACACGGCGCTTCAAGGGGACTGTCTGGGATGCATTGTCATTCAAATGGGCCTCCAAAGATGTGGAAGTGATAGACGCGAAGCCAAGAGGTTTCGGCTGAACGAACGAGCGCGCGTTCGAGACGGATAGATGGAACCGTCTGCAAAGATAAGTGAATGAAGAGCGGGTTTTTGTTAGAAATCAAGTCAAATGACTGACTAGTCGGAGATGAACGGCAAGCCTAATGCCAACATTGTTGCCCAATTCAAAATCCTTACCCTTGAGAGGAGAAAGCTGCCGTTTGGGCAATCACCGAAGCGATCGCAACAGCGGCTAAAAAGTTGCCAGGTTTGAATGGAGAAGATACCATGGTTCGCGCTTGTAAGTAAAACAAGTGCTTTGAACTTTTGAAACCGATGATTTGAGTTGATGATACACAACGGAAAGATCGGGAGACAAAAACACGCACGTTGTCGTTTTGCCGCTCTTGTTCGTACGTCGAGGTTCTCTATGGGCAAACTCCATGCATTTTCGCGTGCCGGATGGGGTTGCCGGCGCGGGAATCCGGTACTCAAAACTCGAAATATTTCCATTCTAATTGTAGAAATTCCCTGTTCCTTGTTCCTTTGTTCCTCCCACATAAATGACGGAGAGCAGACAGTCGGAATCATCGTGAATGAAACATGAAACCAATCGACCTATTCGTCGATTGCCAACAACAGCTCAGAGCCGCGCATTTTTTCTCTGTTGTCATAATTATTTGATTAAAGACTCTTGATGAATCTTGTATTTCTTTCCATACCATTATTTTAAGAATCGTATTTGCATATCACTGAAGTGAAAATTGCGTCGAGGGGAAACGGTAGAGAGAAAGGCAGTATAGAACCTTCGTCGAACAAAAATAAGAATGCGTTCCTTTGTTACAAACCATCATTGTCTGCAACCACAATTCTCAGCAACAAAAAGACATTTAACAAAATCACTTTGCAGTAATACTATGCGACACCACCGATTCTTTTCGGCTTCAAGTAAAACACCAAGACGCACAAGTGCAGGACGATCCCGATCTTCCGTAGCTAGACCCAAATGGCGGTTAGCGGCGGATGAGATTCCCAAAGGCGATGCACTGGGTCCCTACGGTCTTTGCAAAGTTGATTATTCTCGGCCGCCTCCACTATTAAGTCTTCCGCCTCCACCTCCGACACGAACAAATCCCTTTCGAAGATATTTAGCGGCGTTTTTGGCGACTCTAACAACTGGGATAGGAATTTATATCTACTTCAATCCGGACGAAGGGATGGATGAATACTGGACGCAAGTCGAGAGAGGAAACGTCCCTTTGACTTATGGAAAAGGAGATCAAGAGGATGATGACGATGAGGATGACTACGACGATGACGATGAAGACACAAAATGAAACCTACGATGGTACATGAAAATAGTAAATTATGCATTTTTGTTGTGCGTCTTTCTTCTAAAATCCGGAATCACAAAGGCATTCTTGTCAATTTGCAACTCAGAACACTTCTGTAAGTGATGCTAGATCGTCTTCGTCCTCGTCGAAATCGGATGACGAAGCGGCTGATACCTCATCATCCGAGTCGTCATCGACCATGAGATCGTCGAAATAATTTGATTCCAAAACGTCCCCAACCACGCGTCCCATGATGGAAGCCAGAGCTTCTTGCCGAGCAAGTCGATTCATATCCGCTGATACTCGGTTGGTCATTCGGAGGCATTGCGCGTAGACCAGGTCACTGCCTTTGGTGCACATCCATACTTTTTCCATCCACACATGAGCAATAGGAAGTAAAACAACATGTGCCCGTTCTTCTTGTGGGAAAAGTTCGCAGCGCATGACCTGTACCAAGACAGCGGGCGTCGTTTTGGCCAGAGGCCCCCGATTGGCGTGAACAAAGATCGCGTCATTGACGATGGGGCCACCCTGTCGCGCCGATTCAGGATGTTCTTTCATGATTTGCCGCATCACTTTGTATATCATTCGATCCGCAACATTGAGTTCGTAGAATTGACCCAGTTGAATTTGCCCCAACATACACAGGACTGGCCCTTTGTAACGCAGATGCTCAGAAACGACGATTTGATAGACAGATTTGAAGGATGGTCGTTCCAATGCTGCATGCACCATATCAATGAGTTCCTCATCGGTTCCAGCAAACTTTCTGGCGTTCAATGCAGCTTTAGAAGAAGAAAGATTGGAGGCGCAATCACTCGTCTGGCTCGTTTGAAGCATGCGAAAGAGTGCGGTCCTCCAAAGAATAGGCTCCCGCGCTGTTTGTCGCATGATGGCCCTTCTCCAAAAGTAGTCATGTTTCGAAAGGTAATGAAACTTTTTCGAGACTGAAGGGAGAGAATGTGTTAATGACGAGACCGGATAGTTTTCTGGCAATTTCTCCAATGGTGCATCGGCAATGAAAGAAATGACGTGATGCTTTAGATCGTCGCTGAGATAAGGAAAAAGCCCGAAGGAGCGACGAGTATATTCGGTTTCGCGCTCTCGATTTTGTGTGCCAGTCGGGTCGTTCATTTTTGGAGCGGTGTGCAAGTTTTGAAAGCGATATGGTTCTATTTGTTGTTTATCTCTGCAACAGAAGCAGAGTGACGAGAGGTGCGGGTGCGGGGGAGAAGAATGAAGTTTTTTCTTGTTCTGTTTTTGCTTCTTGCTTCATCTAGTCAGTATGATTGCAAGAGTAGACTGGTGTTCCAGTCCGCGACCAAGAACGTGATACTATTGATTTATATTTAGTAGTCAGGTTGCCGTTGAAACGTGACTATAACTTTTCATGTAGACTGCTTTTGCATTTATTACTGTTAACGGTCATTGGTTCGTGACACATGCCCGTTCAAAGTTCAAAGTTGCTCTACGTGTTCTTCGAGCAACGTGGCGCACCCTTAGTTGCGCAGTACCGGTAAACCTTACCTGGTGCCAGGTAAGGTTACGAGTATGCAACGGGCGACGCAACGTCGGAGAAAAGCCTGCACAGAGCTCATTGCGCGCTGACGACGCGCATAGCGACGGTCGACGACGGTCGAAGAATGAATTTTGTTGACAGCAATAAAGCCAAGCGCAAAGGTCTTTGCACCGCAGAAGAAGTCATTACGTTCTATTCATCCGGCTATTGACGATTTGTGGTCCTTTCAGCAGTACGAAGTAAGCGACAAGACTGCCATCATGAGTAACGCACAGCTCCCGCGTCGTATCGTTAAGGTAAGTTGGCTAACATACCGAGAGAAACGAGAAGGTCTATACAAGACGATGGCCGACGATTGTTATCACTTGAAAGAACAGAAAAACCAAGGTCAAACGCAAGAATTAGCAGTCTTTTCTTCATAAATAGACACTCACAGTACGTTCTATTCATCGACAGGAGACACAACGTTTGATCGCAGAGCCCGTTGCCGGAATTAGTGCGACTCCGTATCAGGACAATTTGCGCTATTTTGCAGTCGCCATTGAAGGCCCCGCCGATTCACCCTACGAGCGCGGAGTCTTTCAACTGGAATTATTCTTGCCGGCAGACTATCCGATGGCACCGCCATTAGTCCGCTTTTGACGAAAATATACCATCCCAATGTCGACAAATTAGGGCGGATTTGCTTAGATATTCTCAAAGACAAATGGAGTCCGGCCTTGCAAATTCGAACAGTTCTTCTCAGTATTCAGGCTTTACTGAGTGCTCCAAACCCTGATGACCCTCTAGATAATACGGTGGCGGAAGTTTGGAAGAATAACGAAGCGGAAGCCATAAAACGTGCACGTGAATTCACGGAGAGTTTTGCGATGAAAGCCCCGGATGCTGCCAAATAAACGAATGAGCATAACCATGAACTGAAGAACCACTCGTCTACTTGAAGGAAAAGATCACTTTGTATCTCCGGGCATTTGCAACGATTCGTTTGATTGATGAGTCGACTCGATGTTGTTTTGCATAGGTCGTTGTAGTACTGCTAAACTATGCATTCCTTTATTGCTCCTCTTTATCATTGTTACTTATCGTATGAGTCTGCTATCAACATCATCAAAGATACTTGTCTACGTTAAAATCAAAGCTGATGACTCGTCTTGGTCATCGGCTTACAAAAAGAATTTCAATTTCGGCCAGGAAAAATCTTCTTTCATCGCGGGCTTGATGATAGTTCGAGGCTCTACAGGCGGGGCTGGTGGAGCTGTAACGACTCCAATCAAAAAAGGAAACAAGGAACTCAAGAGAATATCCCATTGCGGTAAATTGAAGCGGTCTTCTTGGAATACAATCAAGCCTGACTCGGGATCGATCTTGAGATCAGTATATACAATGTATGGCTTGATCGTTAAACCGGGTCCAATATTTGCTTTTCCGGAGAGTCTCCAAGTACACGTTATTGTATTCGGAACATCGGGATTCACTTTGGTGGAGATAATTTCGGCTCGACTGGTTTCTTGGTCAAACAATTTGTTGACACCTCTGGCGTATGCCTCGATTCCCTCCAAACGAACATCAGGGTCTTGAAACAGGAAAGTTTCTGAAAAGTAAATAGGATTGACATTCCCTGTCACGAACCATTCTCTTTCGTAGAGTTCCGCATCGAGCAGTTGCGCCAGCACCTCCAAAGTTACTTTTTTCTGGAATTTGGGCGCTGAGAAATCGATGTTTGATAAAGGATCCGTGCTTGTACTTTCGTCTTCTTTTTTCATAAAATTGGAAAGTAAATTGGTAGCCGCATTTCGATATTCCATTATACTATTATCATAATCATTTTTTTCAGCTCGAAGGCACTGCTGCCTGGTGCCGAAGATGATTCGTCCGAAACGCTGAGGAGGCTGGAAAGCGTGTACGACCGACAATAAAAAACAAGTAAGAATGCCAACTTTTGACCGACGCCCAATCATTATCAGCTCGTGTTTGTCAATCAAACCGAGTTATTTTACACAATAATAATAAAACACTTGACAGGGTTTCTTGGTGACAAGATGAACTGCAACAACGAGAAACGAGAAACAAAAAATAAGTGATAATAAGAGCCACAGAAGACGACGAACGACGACATGATGAAGCGATGCGACAGATTTTGGGAGCAGATTTTTGAAACCGGTACGATATGGCATTTTGTGAAGACGACTAATCTATAACGATGACATAAAGGCAAAATAAGAAGCCATCATTCATTCATCTACAAAACGAAAAAATCAATAGATAAATCAAATGCCGAAATCATTAAATGTACCGGCAACAATCCCCAACGGAGTTCCCCGGATGATGCCGTACATCATCACGGGGCTGACGCTACTCACGGTCCTGTATTTCTCTTTGGAATATACTTTTCGCGAGTCGACATCGATCCTTGGCTTACCCGGAGCGGGAGAGGAATTTTGCAAGAATGTGAAGGATGATCAAATATGCTCTCGTTCAGATCTTTTCGCGTTCCAGGTGACGAGTTGTCTGGCACTCTTCTGTTGCGCTGTCTTGGGTGTCTACACTTGGTTTATTACCAGACGCTCTCATACCGCAGTTCCCCAGACACCCGAAGGTCGATTGTTTGGATACCTTCCGGAGGCGGAACTAACGGCAGCTATCTGTTTCACTTTTCAACTCTGGGATTTTATTATTTCTCTACTCATTGAAGAGCATCGGACCGCGATCATGCTCACCCATCATTTCATGGCGGCGTCTGTGTCGTGGTGTTCCGTCCGATATCAGTGCTTGCAACATTATGGAGTCTTCTTTCTGGGGCTTTCGGAAGTCAGTAGCGTCTTTTTGGTCTTTGTGGACTTGTCTAGGTACTTTCCACCAACGCCGGGCTCTATCTTTGATCAAATTGTAGGAACTTTTGTGGCGCCACCATTTGCTATCACTTTCATTCTCTTTCGAGTAATTTACTGGTGGCCCATAAGTTTACAGCTTTTTCAAGATTGCTACAAAGTCATGCAATCGGGTCAGGCCACGAAGCTCCGTCCTGGTGTAGAATGGGTTCTCTATGTCTTCCTCGGAATGAATCTTCCATTAGGATTCTTGCAGCTCTATTGGACGACTATCATTCTGGAGGAAGCCCGTAAGGTTGCGCTCAACATATAATTTCGATAGAAACAACAAGCACATACTGATAGTGCGTTTCATCACTGCAAGCTTCACACATCGCACTAAATTGAATATTCGTTCCGCAGGGCTAGAGCAACGAAAGCTATACTAGCCGAATTGTAAGTGTTTTTTTTGCATTATTATTCAATGCATGATTTTAGAGGCGACAAAGGGTTGCAGATCATAAAGTGCTCTTCCTTGTCCAAAGTGAGGGTTAGACGCAACCAGGATAGATTTCAGTTATGGATATGTTCTTCACACTATTAATCACCAATCGCCTAAATAAGGGCAGCTGTAGAATGATAAGCTAGGAGACGGAAAAGAGGTATTTCGGCAGTCTGGCTCGGAAGAAATTTTGATTCATGACTAAAATGTAGTCGTGGGTCGTGGGTAAGTTGAGCCAACATTATTTCGACTGATCATAGTCCCCCGCTTACTACGACTGGGTTTCGTGTCGATGATTGATGTAACTACTGTCTCTGTCCTGCCACTGTCGTAAATAACGCTAGCAGAGGTTGATTCGGCGGCATTGATTTCGTTGGCAGTCACAGACTGTTTGTCCACGTCGTCGTCATGGAAATCAGCAGATTTGTCAATCAGGACCTCGCTCGCATGCAAGCCTTCTGGTACAAAGCGCGCGAACTCGTTCGCTTCATCACAACGCCTATTCGCTACCACAACCTCGCACGACGATGCTCGCGGTAAGGTAGAGTCTGTATCCCTTTGTAAATTTTCAATTCTTTCCTCTGTGAAGTCTGGCTGTGGCGCATTCAATCCATCCTCTCGGTCTCCCTGTTCCGCGTCGCAAGGTGCGACTCCAATATCAGTATCTAAAATCAGCCTCTCTTCCTGCTACGCACGCGAGCAAGTCAACATCTGAGTCCTCGTTACCCGTTACCTACTCGTGACGTATTTATGCAACAACAAAACGCCTCTGCAATGAAATTGGGCTCGTCGTTCTCTATTAGCTACATTTGAAATTTAAATGGCAAATCTAGAAAAACGGACGGAATTTGGTGATTACAGATTCGTCTTTGGCTTATTGAGAAAATAGGGACTCATGACTGAGATGCAGTCGTGGTGAACAACGGACGAGCACTTTGTACAGTACAGTCCAGAGCACAGCCGTGCAGACAGAATATCCGTCTATTTCAAAATGGACGAACATACCTGCAGCAGCAACAACGCTCACAATAAAACCTCCGAATAAAATCTTCTTTTCATGGATTGCGACCGTATTATTACTCGGAGAACATTGATAAAATGAAAGAAATCACGCTTATTCACTTCAATGACGTCTACAATGTCGAGAAAGCGGCCCGTTTTGTGCATAAGGTGCACGAAATACAGCAAAAGACCGGTCACTCCTCTTGTACCTTTTTTAGTGGAGATGCCTTCTCGCCATCACTTCTTTCAACTAGTCTCCGAGGTAAACAGATGATCCCTGTACTTAAAGCACTCAACATTGATTGCGCGTGCTTGGGGAATCATGACTTGGATTTTGGTGTTCCCGAGTTTATCGCACTCCGTGAGCAAAGTGGATTTCCGTGGATTTGTTCGAATGCACGGAATGTCCGTCAAAACGAAGACGAACAGTCACAGCAACTAGCAGGCTGTGAAGAATACGTTATACTAGAGAGGAATGGGAACCGCCTTTTGGTGCTCGGTCTCATTGAAGCATCGTGGATGGCGACATTGTCGACCGTGGAACCAGAGTCGATTGAATTCGAAGAACCAACAGACTACGTAAAGAGGAGAGTACCCGAAATCGTTCAGGAATATGGACCGTTTGATATTGTTATTGCTACAAGTCATATGAGGATGCCCAGCGACTACAAGCTTGCGGACGAGTGTGCTGGACAAATTGATATCATCTTAGGTGGACACGACCACCACTACGAAGATACCGTGCGAAACCGAATTCGCATTTTAAATTCCGGAACTGACTTCAGTGATTTCACTGCGATTCGAATATACGGTAGAGAGAGTCAATGTATCGATGCATCTACTGGAATGTATGCTTCATTGAAAACAGTGTCGACACGCTATCAGATATCAAATGACACGCCGGAAGATTCCGAGATCGCGGCAATAGTGAAAGCGATCCAGTCGGATGTACAGAAAAGCATGAATATTGTCGTTGGGAAAAGCAAAGTGGATCTCGATGCCAGGTTTTCGCAGATCCGAACTAAGGAAACGAATGTTGCCAACTTCCTCGCCAGTGTCATGGCTCGAGCAACTGATGCCGACATTGCGCTACTGAATTCCGGATCCATTAGAGCCGACCGAATCTTACCGAGAGGCGATATTCGAATGAGCGATTTGGCCGACCTGGTGCCGATGGACGATTCCATGGAAGTTGTTGAAATCAATGGAGCACAGCTCTTGCAAGTCCTCGAGAATGGAGTCTCGCAATATCCTGCCATGGAAGGTCGTTTTCCTTGTGTCGACGGTGTCCGATTCGCGTTTGATCCTTCACAACCAGCCGGTTCTAGAATTGTGAAGGGCTCCGTGACAGTCCGAAGTCGACAGTGCTTTTCATGTCTTCACAAAGAGGCAAGACACCCCGACTTCTTCATCTCATAACAACTCACCAGCTCCCTTTTGTCCTTTGGAATTACAAAGAATATATACACTCTGTACAAAGACTTATTTATTGAAAGGGAAGGACGGATATGATGTCTTATCCGAATTGAAGGTCGTCCGTGACGAAGAATATTGCCCTCTGCTACCGACTGCTGTGGCCAATTTATTTACGGAGATCGGTATCTTACGGAGATGGACGGATTATACCTCTCAAGGGTCCGTAATTGCTGCGGCTACAAAATTCAAACAAAAAGTCCGAACGTCTATGGTCGATCCTTTTGCCATTCACCCCGTTGTGGATGGACGGATTCGAAACATTTTAGACAGTGAAGAGAATGTTTGCTCAAAAATCTACTGATGGGCCGCTACAAACTGTAAAACAAAAAACTTTTGGGAAAATGTGAGTTTGCCCTCCTTATATCCATACAAAACAATCTTCGATGTGCTTGCTTCCGTAAAGGCCCATTGGCGGGTAAGCGTCCTCGCAGCTGAGAACACGTTTGCGCTCACGAAGAGAACCTCAAACTCCTCATCGAATATTATCCTTACCTGATAGCTTCATTTTTAAGCATCGCGCGCCTCGATTCCCTGCGAGAGAAGCGGAGAAGCGGAACCGATCGCGTTCTTCCGGAGTGGCTAGACTATACCCCTGAACCCGAAGTATTAGTTCAACGTTACTCACAATTCGTTTCAGTCGTGAATAATTGTGCATGCCAAGCTAGCTTGATTAGCCTAGTTTAACCTGCACAGTTATCGTTATCGTCGCCATAACTGCGTTCTACGCGTTGATTGTTATCAAAAAGCGGCGCGAATCAATCTCGTATCACGACTGCATTGCAGTCACGAATGATGAAGTTTTCGATAACAGCATCTCGACGCGCAGCGAGCCATGTACTCACTTCATCATAATGTTCTTATGCTTTGTAGGAATAAAGGCGTTTGTTTACCAAGGAAATCGTTGAAGGACTCCTTTTTGATGCACTTACTATGGCATCAGCTCCTGAAATTGTCGGGGACGAAGTCACAGCGGGAGCTTCTTCTGCAGCTCGATGCATTGAGCTGCGACTGTTAGGCAACACCTTTCATCCTGTTTATACTCACCAGCTTTTTGAAAATGAAACTATTCGCGGATACATACCTCCATCCAACGAAGAAGCTATCAGAAACGAAAATGATGAAGATACGGCGTTGAGGGAACTGAAGGTTCGAATTGATTTATCACCCTCATGCGAACTCTGTCGCGTATCTCTCGAAACGAAATGCCCGAAGAAACGCCGATTACTTCGCAGCTGTGTTACCCAGAGATACGCGAAAAGATCAAATGCTGTTCCTTCCGCAGAAAATGTTGACGACAGCAATGAAGAAAAAACGATGACTCGGATGGAGATGAGTCGTCGGAGACAGTAACGAGCGAAAAGTCTGCGTCAGAAGGCTCGGGCACCAGTGTGTATGTCGATGAAGACGTCGAAGAAGCGGTGAATAATACGAAAGAAGAGGGAAATACGCGGCACCGGCGAATGCCTCTATCGGAAGTGGAAAGTTGTCTTTCACGAGCGCTTCCTACGATTGCTTCCAAAGCAGAGTCGGACATAGAACAAAAATATTTGACAGCAACACCCGGCACGTATCTCGAAGAATACGAAAGACGCGGAGATCGATTTCGCCTAACTCTGGCCAACGGATCCGATGCTGTGACCTATCATAATGAGGTACAGCGCATGGCTCGCTTCTTTATCGAAACGGCTGATGATGTTGATGTCGCGGATCAGAGCGTCGGTGGAACTTGGAACATTCTTTATTTGTTTCAGATTCACGGTGAGAAACAGTATTCGTTTGCAGGATACTTTACACTTTATCACTTCAACTCTCCTTTCCGTAAACCGACACCTGGAACTGTTGTGCGAATCTGCCAGGCGCTCATTCTACCCCCTTATCAACGTAGCGGCCATGGATTCACGATGATGAATGCCGCTTACAAATGGGCGTTTGATGGATACAGTAAACAGCTCAAAGGAGCGGATGCTGGAATAGCGAAGTCGATTGTAGAGATCAATGTTGAAGATCCTGCTCCAGCCTTTGTTGCTTTGCGGAATCGCGTCGATTATCACAGATTTTTTGGAAGCGAAGGCGAAAAATGAAAATTGGTTTGGAAGCTCAGCCGATTCTTTCCAGCATCCTGATATTTCTTGGCCCGATTTCTTTGCTCCTTTGAAAGACTCAATTTTGAATGAGGCTTCCGCTACAGCAAAAATAACATCGAAACAAGTCCAGGTCGTGTACGAGCTCTTGCGGTTACATCAGCTTCAGACCTACAGTAATACTGCAGGTGCTAGTAATACCGAAGCGCTAGAGAAGCGCTACCGTCTCCTGGTGAAAAAGAGACTGCAGCGTGAATATAAAGAAGATCTTGGTGCTTGCAACAGCAAAGAGGAAATGAAATCGTTGCTAAAGGAACTCTACGAGCAAACTAGGAGACAATACGAAGACATCACTCGTTCACAGAGCCTCTCAACACGTTTTCTTTGTTTGGGTTGAGTTAATCACAATACAAGGAGAACCTGACGAGGAGATATAGACTGGAGTGCGATCCTTTCAAAGTCGCTCCTTCATGGCAAATGAACAAGCTATATAGGAAACGACCTTTCCAAAGTATTGCGGCCATGCCTTCAAGACATTGTTCTCGGCAGTAAACACAACGAAATCATTTGATCGCAGTGCCGCTACTTTTTCTTCTTAACTCTTTGCACGATTGCTTTCGCTTTCAACAGTAAGATAGAGTCTGATCATCAGAGTTAGCGATTAGCCTTTTTGAAGGTCGCTTAAATCGGGAAACCGAGTACCGGTACCCATTGGGCATGGGCACTTTTACAAGTCTTTTATTCATTCAGCGTTAACATGCAATCTTTCTCATTTGTAGCGAGATGCAAAAGCGATATTTGGTGGCGTGCGTGTCTCATGAGACAGACAGAGACCCGTAAACTAAAGCTCCTATCAAAAAACCAGCAATGGTCATCCTTTCTAGTTGTTTCACTTTGGATCTAAACGGTTGTTAAGTTTAAACTCATGCAATGGAGACTCTAACTGAATGTTTTCATGACTGAAATTCGTCATCAATCACGGACGTATGACATTGTCGCATCGTCATCGTCCTCATCATGGTTTAGTTGTTGGGAGTTGGACTACCTGGTACATCAATTTTGATACATGTACCGATGTATAGTATTGTGAAGAGAGGGGAGCTTGCCCAATGCAATGCCAATAAAAAAAAGAGCCAGGGGCACAAGGTCGCATGTTTGTTATTGATGGCAGTCATTATTCTTGGAATGACTCTTCCTCTCCTCGCAATTTTTTTCCGAAAAAGCAGAATAAACCAAATCAAAACAGGTTCCTCATTAAAGACATTGTCAACGCTTCTATGAATAGTTGCTCTACGTTTCATTAAAGAAACTTGAATCAACAATGACGAGCCACGAGCACTACGAAGGGCCAGGAATACCTATGGATAGTGTCAATTCAAATGATGTTCTTTCCGGACGAGGCAATTTCGTCAACTATCACTCTGGCAACGAAAATTTCCGAGCGTTGGTGCGCAAGCACAAAGTAGCATACGTCGCATGTCCAAAGCCGCAAAGGGGAAATTTTCAAAGCTGATTGTCGACGAAATTCGGCGTATGAACCCGCCCGGAAGATTTCTCAAACAGGATCCTGTTTCGAAGCTATGGTACGATATCGGTGAGAAGAAAGCCCTCGATAAAACGCGACAGGCACTTCGAGAAGGCGCACCGGACATCATGAAAGAGATGGGAGGAGATACAGATGACGAAGACATTGACGAGCCACCGACTTCATCCTACGGTCATGGAGCTAACGGCGCCATACCACAGGTAAATGACTTATTTTTGACGATTTCACGAATCTCCCCGGTGTCACTGACCTTTACTTGCTTCTGCATCCCTCCCATTACACGTAACAGATGGCACTTTCAAACGGGCAAGGAATGCCCATGATGGCGGGTATTCCCCAGGATGGGTCGATGGGCATGGCTTCTTTCGCAAACAACAACAATCGCTTGCAAACTCAGCATTTAGGCCCAATCATTCAAGGTCAAACTATTCAGAATCTTCAGACTTCTCCCTTTTCATCAAATCATAGCGCACCGCTACAGCGAGGTGTCATTTCTCACATGTCGATGCCGTACGGTGGCTTATCATCTATGGTCCAGCAACTTCATCAAGACCAGCATCAACAGCAGCAGCAGATTCGTCACCAGCCATTGCAACACGAACAAATCGGTTCCATGGATCATCATCTTCAGCTACAGGCTCCGTTAATGAGATCAGTGATTCGACACAACTCGGCTCCGCCATTGGGCATGATGCAGAATGTGACAGCTTCAATGGGCAACATCAATCTACTTGGAAATCAGATGCAACAGCAACCGTCAACTTCATTTCAAAGTAACTTTTTGGACTTGCAAAACAATCACACAAACCCTGGTCAGCCACTCAACAACTTTGTATCGTCCGGCAGGAGCATTCCCGACCCAGGCCCCGTGAGTCAACTGCCTCCTCCACGAAGAGTGCCTGTGAAAGGATTGGGCGGAACAGGAGGAATGAGGAGTCAACTAAAGAGAGAAGCTAGTGACAATAGCATCGGGTTCGAAGGAATTTTGAACGGACAGAACCAACTGTCCTCCATTATGGACTTGTCGATGAGTGAAAACATGGACGACGATATTGTGGCGCCAATGAGAGTACAAGAAAGAAAGCTCAATGGATTGAAGCCTGGTTTCGGAGGAGGCATCGATATGGACATGAGTACGGCAACTCTCGACCGAATGTCTGATTTCGGAGAGAGCACGACGCGGTTCTCGGAATCGACAAACAACATATCGTTCAGTAATGTGTTCGAAGAAAGTGACAAGGATTATGCGTTTCAACGATAATGGGCCGTTGAGCTATCTTGTATGGATGGTGGTATGTTCAGACGAAAGAGTACGATTGGCATAGCTAAAATAGTGACTCGAGCCCGTCGTATATTGTATCTATTTCTCGGGAGTCGGAAATGCGTCACTTCAGATTCTGATTGACGTTCAGTTGTGTAGTGAATCGAATAACTTAGCAACACGTATGTTTGTAAGCTACTAAAGATATGAGAAAGGTTAGCGAATGCTATTTGGGTTAAAACATAGGTTTACCAGCAGATCTGATTCACATTGATGATTCATGTTTGCTCAATGCGTCGTTTTTGAGGGAATGATGATAGGGCCAGAAGGAGAGCGAATCGCCCTATCAAAATCTCTAGCTCCTCTAGAAACCACAGTGCTAATTAGCTACTTTGTAGAGATCCATTGTTTCCTTGCAGTAATTCCAAAGAGATCGATGGGGACCGTTACCGGTAAGACAAGGTTCAGTGTCTACCAGACGTCAGTCGTTTCTTTGCTCATGCTCTCGCTGAACCAGCAACCACGCAAACACCACACCTTCGCAAATCACGCTTGAAGGACAACAATCAATCGTTTTCTGATGCAAACATTGCAGCTGCTTCTCAATCAAACCTTGATACTTATCTCTTCTCAATATTTATCAAAGAAAGCACCATGCGAAGTTTATTACACATTCCGCTTCTTTTCTTCCTTGTGTCCTCATCTCAGGGATTCTTACAACCTGCTTTCGCGCCCCGTCACGGAACATCGACGCGACTGTTCGCCAGGCAACAAAATCAACCCGCAATTGAAGTACCTGTCATGAACGAGGAAATCAAAGCCAAAGAGATTCGAGTGATAGCTTCCGTAACAGGTGGCAAAGACGAGGCTTTGGGTATTATGAGTTTGGTCGATGCACTTGCGAAAGCAAAAGAACTCGGCGGACTCGATCTCATTTTGATAAACGACAAGGCCGATCCTCCGGTTTGTAAGATCGCAGACTATTCTAAATATCGATACATGCTAGAAAAGAAAGCGAAAGAACTGAAGAAGAATTCTAAAGCAACAGAAGTAAAGGAAGTCAAAATGTCGTACAAGATTGATGTTCATGACTATGATGTGCGAAAGAAGAGCGCCATCAAGTTCATTAAACAGGGAAATCGTGTCAAGGCGACCGTAATGTTCCGCGGTCGCGAAGTGCAGCATGATAATTTGGGATTCGATCTACTAGAAAAGTTAGCGGTCGACTTGAGCTCTGTCTGTATCAAGGAGAGTCGTCCGAAACGAGAAGGAAGAAACCTATCCATCATCTTTAGTCCAAAAGCAGAGATTTTAAAAGCTGTTAACGACGATAGAAAGAACAAAGATAAATCAAAGAAGCAAAAGAAGCGACAAGAACTCGAGGAGCGCATGGCGAAGAAAAGATGGCACTTCTGTGGTCGCGAATGATGACGACGACGACGATGATGATGATCTTATGGACGAGGAAGAGTACGATGACGACGACGAAGATATCGATGATAGTTTAGACAGTCTTTTAGGAAGTGACAAGATCACCGATGATCTTTTCAGCCGCTAAGTATGATTTTGATGACTCGGCATATTCCTATAAATTGTGGCACCATATCATATTCACGATTTAATCCAAGTGTTGACAAGAACTAAAAATAAGATCAATATTAGCTTAATGTATCATGAGGACATGATCACATCCCCATCCTGGTCGGGCTGCTCGAAAGGATTGTCATCATCATCGCTGTTCGAATCCAGCTTGATCTGTAGGTCTCCTTTTCCTGACGCTTGTTGAAGAACCTGATCCCAATAATGCTCCACGCCCTTCGTCTTCAAAACTTTTCTGGCTTGGCTGGATGTCTCACAGGATTGAAAGAAGAAACCTTTGAATGCAGGTTTCATCGCCATACCTTGCCAAACCAGAGAACATTCATTGTCAGGGTTGAATTTATGCAAAAGTAGATTGTCTTCATCACCCTCTTTGACATCGCCCTCTTCTTCCTCGTCATCATCGTCGTCGTCATTAGGACCAGTCCATTTCATACGGACCAACATCAACCTCTTGTATCGCTTGATTGCCTTAGGACCTCCTTCACAAATCACACAAGCCATTTTGGGCACCTCGCATTCAAGGACGCCTCCTGAGATGTTGTTTTGTTGTGCATTCAAGTCCACCTTTGCACGGTGGTAAGGATGGCTCAAATCCTTGACATAAAATACAGCAACCGAAACCCCACCGGAAGTATCTTCTTGCAGCTTCCAAGCTCTCTTTTGCGCGCGTTGCTCCTTCGTTAACTTGTTTGCCTCGTTGCGTTCATTATGTGCGCGTTGTCTGGCCTCGATCTGCTCTTGTACCTTTCGCTCAATTTGACTCGGGTCCAGATAAGCTTGGTCACCTAAGACTTGAATAAAGTTACGGAACGTCAATCGCGGTTCGGGTGCCGGAATCAAACCAGCCGCTTGCAAATCTTGCAGCTCGCGCTGCTTTTCCTGTCGCCGTAATTTGCGTTGTCGCTTCAATTCCTTTTTCGTTAATTTGAGAACCGCTTCCTTGGGTGGTCCTTGATACGCATTCGGCGGCTTGACAGGGACAATATGCTGAATCAATGAAGCAGTCTTACAGAAGGTAAGAGACGCTTGCTGTATACACCACTCTCTCAGTTGCTCCTCGTTCAGTTGTTCTATATTCTGCTCTGCATTGTCGCCTTCTTGTTTGTCGGCTTGATCAGCTGCCCCGACTTCATTAAGGTCTGCTTTCGTTTGACGCATAATGGCAGTAGACTCGAGAGCTGCAACCTGTTTCTTTATCTTAGAGGGAAGCAGTTCCATATCCCACCACTCCACGCAAATGGGCATTTTCGTATCGGGGTGCGCATCCGCTCGTGGCGGTAATTCGTCCGACTCCGTGGGGTCGAATCCGCTGGCCGATGCTAAACCGGCACTTTTGACCGTATGCCCCGTTTTACGACCGGACATAAAACCGATTGCTTCCAACATGGCTGCTTTTTTCTCGTGTACGCTCCGCTACTTCTTGCCAGTACCCCGCTTCTGTAAATTTTAAAGCTTTATGGCGAGGACGGGGCTTGCTGGTTCGACTCGATAGTCGGGTATCTTCCACACTCGCATCATGGTCGGGCAATTCGTCATTATCATCAACGTCTTCATAATGAGACAAGTAGGGATTTGCATTCTTTGGCTTCTTTTCTTTAGTATCAACAACCTTTTCAGTAATTTTCTCTTTTTTTCTCCGTTGTTGGTTGCGGTTCTTTATAAGTGGGAGCAGTGACGGCAAGGTCCAAATCATAGTGCTTCGCCCGTTTCACGGGAGGAGGAGGAGGAGAAGCTGCTACCGTCATTGCCGTCCCTGCTGCAGCTTTGGCGGCCGCTAATCGAGCTTTGATACTCTCTTGTAAGGCCAATACTTTATCTTTCACAGGGTCGGTTCTTGCTGTGGATGCGACAGGTGCAGCCGTCGTCGTGTTCGCGTCGCCCCATCGTCGCTTCCGGCGTCCGGATCGTTCTGCTGTAGTTTCATTATCGGAAGCCATTTTCCTTTTCAAAAGAAGATGTGCTGTCTGATTGGTAATATTGTTTATTGTTGCTTCTATTCGTCCTTCAAAAATACCTTGTGTTATCGTGTGGCTTTTGCGTCGTTTGTCCTTATTTTTATGAAGTGCCGCTACCGCGTGTTGCATGAACTCGTGACTCAATTCAATCATGGAAACGTACACGTCCTTGTTGTCAAATAGTAGTGTCTACCTGGTAGCCTGGCATCCTTCGCCATTTCTGGAACCATCATATTAAGTACAAATGTTAATGCAAGTGTTCTACACTAGCAGTAATGATATTTTCACCAGTTCCCGTTGCAAAACAACTCCGATTCATTCATTTAAAAGCTATAGCGTTCGCAGGGAAGATTTTATCAGTGGGTCAAACTGTCAATGCTTGCAGCCATTCTTCCGCACTGAGTCGCAACTTATCAAAATCGCGGACGCCTTTGTAAGGAGTAAACTGACAGAGCGTATTGTGCTGACGAAAGTAATCAAGGATCGGTTCTTCATGCTCATGATGCATTGCCAAGCGGGCTTGTATGATAGCGAGAACATCATCTTTGCGTTGCAGCCAATCTGTTTTGGGATCGCACGCTTTGGAACATAGTTTAGGATACGTCGGAGGAAGATCCCAATCATCCATTTGTACATTCGCCGTATTGACGAAATCCTGACAAATCGTACAGAACCGTCGCCCGAGTGACTTTTGTCGACACACTTCATCCGGTACATTCAAATGCAAACCTCCATGAATTTGATACTCGACTGGCCATGTTTCTTGCATAATTTGTATCTGTAATGTCGTCCGAGGAAAGCCATCCAGAATGCAGTGCCAAGGTCTTGTACTGTTTGTTCGTTGTATTTGATGCTGTTCGCGAAGATTTTCCAATAGAACGCCGGCAACGAGCTGACAATCCGCTAGTTTCCCACTCTCCATGTCCAAAGATTGATTACTATGTCGTTGGGCGTGTTTCTTCAAAATATCAGACGTCGTAACGAGAGGTACTTTCCAGTGCTGGGCTAGCAATCGGCCGTAAAAGCCTTTTCCGCTACCCGGAGAACCCAAAATGGAAATATTGTGCGTCAAACGAAACATGATATCGAATACTGTTCGAACAAAAAAAACGGCAGTGCACTGCGGCGATGGGAAATAAGTTACGGGTCGTCGTCGCTTGGACAAGACGGTCTGAGGTGAAAGGGGGATCGAGTAGCGCCGTAAGTTAAGACTTTGAGCCTTTTAATGAAGAAACATCACATCAATACAATTACTCAAAGCTCCAAAGCATACACACCGATTTGCAAGTGCGTGGACACTCGACATTATTGTAAACGACCCATTAACACTAAAAACTTTTTTTTTTGTTGCAAAATGTTTTTTTTTATGCTCATGACGACTCAGGATGGAGATTTGGTCACGAAAGAAAATGAAACAGTCTTGTCGCCGTCCGTTATTCCACCAATCATAGATGATAGCCAACGAAAAATACGAGAGATTGCGACATTTCTTATTACCAGATACCGTCGATGATTCATCCTTTCTTCATTGAAAGAAACTACCATTTTCTAGACAAAGCTAACCATATACTCTGCCGAATGAGTCGGCCACGAGACGAGGATGACGTGGAAGAAACCTTGGATCCACCGAGATTTCGCTTACCTGACAACTTTCATTCCGATCGTTTTGAATTGTGGACTCTAAGGTTGCCTCGTGATTTCAATCTTGCGGATTTGAATGGTGCGCGGTTGCCCTTTAATCAGCAACAGCAGCATCAACGCAGCGATGAAGTGGTGGACTTTTCTAGTCGAAAGGGTCACCAAAAATTTACCATGCAGTGGGGTGACGTTCGTGAATCGGAAGGTTTTCGCATGATTCTTCCTAGAACCAACGACGGCGATTCCGATGACAGTGATGACGATGATGGAACTTTCATGTATCCCGTCGATATTCCCTTTACTCGACATGCTACTATTCTTCACGCTATTCCACAACAATCGCAATTTGAGTTGGCACCGAGCATAGAAAATGCTCCATCTCTTACGGAGAAAAATTCTATACGGCACTCTTATGCCCCCGTCCCGCAGAAACAAGGCATGAAACGACGTTGGACTCCCTTGGGAGGGAATACTACTGTAGCGACAAGTCTACCCTTGAAACGTAAAATGAGAAGTATTCAAGATAATGACCAGGCGAAGCAGAAAGTGATCAAAGCTGAAAGCAATGACGACGATGCATCTCATCCTCCTTTTATACATCACCTCTCCAATACAAATCGTGTGATGAAAGAGGACCCTGAAAATCTCTTGTCTGACGGAGAACAGATTAAAAACGCGGAGACAGATACACCGAAGTCGGAACGAAAGAAGATGAAGAAAGAAGACGATCCCGATGCTCCCGTGTCAGATGCAAAAAAATCCAAGAAAGAGAAGAAGTCCGAAAAGAAAGAAAAGAAGAAAAGAAAAAAGATGAAGAGCGAATCGTAGCGCGGCATCAGTAATTTGTAGGACGGTTGCGAATGGAATGCGTCCATTTTAGACGAGTTGCTTTGAGAAAATTGACAGTGAGATGACTAAATTAATATCAAACCCATAGCTATCGTAATAATCAATTATTATGGCACATATAGCAACGAACCACAGCAATGTCTCATCAAATAGAAATTTGAAGATCGGCACTTGTTGCGCACCATTTGACTAGTGATGAAAATCTCTATAAAACTGTAGAGCTGTAGTTTCTACAATGAATGCTTGTGATAAATCAGTTTATAGCAATCCCAACAGTTCCACGTCAAAGTACAGAGTAGCACCTCCCGGAATCAAACCGCCGGCTCCCCGATCACCGTATCCCAAACGAGGAGGGATAATGATTTGTCGGCGCTCACCAACCGACATGGTACTGAAACATTCATCCCACCCGCGAATCACGCGTCCAGCTCCCACAGGGAAGGTAAAGGACGACCACGATCACGGCTCGAATCAAACTTCTTTGGCGAATCAAAGCCATCCAACCATCCTGTGTAATGGGCTTTGACGGTTTGGCCGGGTGCCGGAATGCCCCCGTTCCCTCCTTGATCACTTTGTACTTGAGACCGCTGTCAGTCGTAATAAAGCCATCGTCTTCTGCTGCGAAGGCTGGTGTAGAGACCACGGTAGTGGCACTGATGGAAGACGCACCCACGACGGCTTGCGTCAGGAAACTTCGGCGATCGGTGCTGGTAGCAGAATACGCGATGGTGCCCGCGCACAATCCAGCGACGAGAAGAGCAGTGTACTTGAGATTCATGATGTGGAGAAAGCAACGGCGAGCGGTCAGTAATAATTGTGTCAATGGCGATCTTGGTGGATGAAGTGGCAGCATTGTGAATGTAAAGGATGCCAACACAGCAAATAGAGCATATCTTTTGGCGATATTTTTTGCGCGCTGACACGGATGACGTTTCGTGGCCGCAGTCACGAATTGTTCGTTCACGAACAACCTTTCCCTATGATTTCCAAGGAATCTTTTCGCTCTTATCTAACTCTTCTTCTTACTGCGAAACGGCCTTTGATAGTAATAGTCATAGACATCACCAGCATACCAATAGCCATTCTTGTATCGATAAACCACCAAAGCATTCACCAATGTCACGTAAACGACACCCCATTTTTGCCACCGACGAATGGAGCATTGCGCCCCTGGGGGAAAGATGAATCCTAGGCGCTCTGGTAATAGAGCTGCACGACGTCGTAACAAATCCATCATCACATAGTCCTCCATGATGGGTTGTTCGGGAAATCCGCCTACAAACCAAAAGTAAGTCGACGGAAAGGACAAGACATGATCACCGTAAGGCAGTTTCAGAAAACGAGCACGGAAATTGCCACAAATACGGTTCACAGTCAAGCCCCAAGGAAGCTCCCGTGGATCAACACCGGTAAGAGTGTGGCCAAATGTAAACGTACAAGCATGAATGACCGACCCATCACGCCATTCTTGCATTTTCTCCATCAATCGCTGATCCCATTGCTGTGGCAATGACGTATCGGAATGAAGAAATGTCAAGTACTTTCCCTGGGCATGAGATGCACCACAATTCATAGACGGACCTCGTCCTCCATTTCCATAGTATAATACGATATGGAAATCAGCAAATAGTGACTGACAGGCACGACATTCCGTTTCCAAATCGGGGCAATGTCCGGCATTGACCACAATGACTTGGATATTCGAGGGCTGAGCAGTATGTCTATAGCACTGTCGTAATGTTTGTGCTACATTCGGACCCGATTCCCGATAAGCCGGTAGAATGAGAGAAATTTTGTATTTGAATGCTGCATCATCTTCCATGAGTGGCAATCGAAGTAAATCCAACCAGACCGCATCCAGTCGGTCGTGCAATTGTTGTGCTGTGAAAGTGGTCGGAGTTTGAAGCATGAATTGCGAAGCGAGTCGTCGTAACGATTCGTCGGAGCGTATGGTTGTGATCAAGTCCCTGTCAGGGATATTGGCCAAACGAGACACTGCTTCGTCGGCGACATCTACATTAGGTCCATTTCGAGCCAAGGTTACCAAACTCACCGATGAGGCCTTTTGTGGTTTCGATAACAGATAGGTAACAGTATAGAACGAAATAAATACCGCGTAAATGATCCAAGAAGCAATACCTTCCACAATGTTAGGCAGTCGATTTTCTCGCAGAAAATCGAGAAAGTGATCGATTTTGCCTTCACGTTTGTTGATTATCATGGCTCTGAAACATCACTGATCACAACCCAACTATGATATTCATGCGTTCGGCGATTGTAGCTATAGACGATGATTCATCAGTAACTATTTATCTCGATCAAGAAGCGAAACGCATAAAAGCAACGATGCGGACTCGCGCGATGAGCACACATATTGACTCACGACTGATTTCCAGTCGTGGTGGTACCGGCCAACAGTCTACAAATCCAGGACATTTAACCATCGATGCTTGCATACAAAGTAATGCGAAAGCCGCCAGAGTTCAGAGATATTTGCATTGCGGATGGACGGCAATGCATCACTATTAGATCAGTAAGGTAGGCAAGGATTACTAAAGACGGGCTCATTTTTGGCTGGTTGAAAATAAACGCAAAAGATTATTTTATTTTATCACATGGCGATGCATGTGTTGAGGAGAAAACACGTATTCCCGCAGTCAATAGATTTTACATTCTGTTGAATGTAAAGAGCTAGAGTTGGTAAGAAGAGTTGTCTTATTACAGGTTCAATCCTCCCGCATTTTGATTCCAGTCATCATTCGCGAGGCTGCTATTTGTTGTTGACTTGACTTTGACTGCCGGACGCATCAATCTTCCTATCGCCATTAACTGTTTCCACACCGATTCTGGTGTCCCAGAACAATCCAAGTTGACGACAGGGACGTGTTGCTCATGTAGCCATTCCATGGTTGCTTTGTGATACTTGTGAAAGGTCCGAATCCGACGTATCGCTGTTTGGAAATTGTCATCTTGTCGCCTTACAACACTCGCACTGCCTCGTTCCATGATACGCTCCAACATTACCGTGTCTTCACAATCTAAATGCAAGGCTAACTCGGGAACGCCGCATAAGCGCGTCAAATCTCTTGCATTTTCGACCGAACGAGGGAAGCCATCGAGGAGAACTCGTTTACCGGAATGCGCTCCCATGTGTTTTTTCATCAAAGTCACAATAATAGCACTGGAAACCAGCTCACCACGAGCCATGATGTCTTTGACTTCTCTTCCCAGTGGACTCTGTCGTTCTACTTCATTCCGCAACAAATCTCCGGATGAAAGATGCACGACACCACATTCGGCCGCCAGTCGACTACACAATAGTCCTTTACCACTACCCGGTCCACCGACCACAATAATAATACGAGCTGGATTACTTTCCAAAAGAACCGGAGCATTTTCTAGAAACTCATCCAAATCAATGTAGCCGTTGCCATCCAAATCGGCAACTTGAAAGAGTTCACATACGGAATCGCTCGCCGCAGTATCTTCCCCAATGCCCGCACGCAACGCATGCAGATCATTCTTGTCGAGGCAGACGATCCCGTTACGTTCGACCGCATATTGCGCAAACAAATCGGCCACCGCGTCTTGATCTAAATTCGTGATTGTGCGCACGTGCGGTCGCAGTGGTGCTACAGGACGACAACTCCAACGACGCGTGCTGTGTGTGACGAGCCGTTGTAAAGAGAGCATTTGTAGTGTTTTTACGTTGATTAGAAATCAATAAAGAGTCGTCATTTGTCTGTGCTTCTGGTGCGGCTGCTTTCGGTCTCTGAGGGAAAAAAAGAACTCTCATATCGTTAAGACGAAAGTTGAAAAAGAAAGCGATAAAATCAAAACCGTTCGGGTAAAAAGTAAAAAGTGAAAATCTATCCTCGCGCACCGCGTATCGCGCAACAATCAACAATCCATCGTCACTTCATTGAGGTTCAGGTTCCTCACAAAATGTGGCAAAAGGTCAACACTTTACATATATAGTAAGTACGGACGTTGCGAATTCATAAAGCTTTCCGACACAAACAATCGTTGATTACTTTATTTGTTTCCAAGTCATCTGGGGTAAATTGAGCTTTGTTGAACATTTGTGTAGCTCATAGAGCTAGGAAACCGGAGGAACGTTAGGTAGCACACTACAAAGTAGCTAGGAAATTCGATTCATGACTGAAATCCAGTCGTGGTAAAGTTGATAATACACTCGGGGTGGGGTCTAAAAACCAGTATTGGTAGTAATTATCGAATGAACAGTTTACAAGGATTTATGACGCAAAGAATCATCATTGCAAGGATTTCAAATGAACAGGAAGGTCAGAGAATTTGTGTTGCAGAGACAGTAGTCAGTACAACCTTTCTTAACCTTGTCATTTGCCATGCTGACGGAAGCATCGAAACATAAGATGATTGTTAAACGAAATGACTGTTCGCGCTTTGAACTGACACTTCTACAACGTGCTAGTTGACTCTTTGTATACATTCTTTTACGTTTTTAAGTCATGGCTCGTGAATAACTGAATGACGTATCCTGATATTGTTGTTGGTCCTCATTCCACGTTCGATTTGGATCCCATCAGTTGCACCTTAAACTTAGGTTCATTCTGCAAATTCAAAAACGGCGTCCATACTCCTTGTATACTGGGTGTACTGGTCTTGATGGGCTGCGTAATTTTACTAATCTTTCTCCCACTGCGGTTCCTCAATGTATCGAATACCTTCTCGACCGCTTTCGTATCTGGTTTGTTCTTAAGACAAATTTGGTGTCGAGTTGTATTGTGCTGGTATTCTGCCTCTACATAAGGATGCTTCCCATTTCGTACTACAACTTCAATGGCGACATTCTCGTGTTTGCGAGCCCAAGCTACCAAAGGACCGTTGCCAATATACTCGCGAACGCTGGCCGACGAACCGGAAAACTCACAGTAATTCAATCGCAATTTGGTTAACTGGAAAACGCCACGGGTTGCCATTTGAAAAATTTACACAAATAGGTACTCGTTAGCTGAACGGAGAGAGAGACCAAGTTGAGGGAGTTAAGTATCACGGATAATGGTTGAATGGCTTGTTTATTGTTGTGGTCAGTGGATGTTTTGCGCATAGATTCTGCTCACTGCTCACTGTCAGTCCCTTCCCTGTCCGCGGACAGACAATAGGTGCTATAAAGTCGCATGAAAATGCGAGAGGGCGTTAAAACTCTGTTAGCTGTACAAGAGTCTACCTCGTCCGGGCGAAAATGGTCTCATTTCACGACACAGTGTTTTCACACGGTACTTGTTGTTAGGACGACGGAGTGTCATAGGACTATGACATGTGCGCCAGCATAATAAAATTTATTAAATACAAAACGCCACTGACTTTGACACTAAGTTTTCGTGTAGCTTGACCAGCGAGCTTTCAGCCACGTTCGATCATTGCATCGACAACGCGGACAACGCGAAAAAGAACGCAAGAACAGTCGCACCTAGCAAAACGTCGAATTATTGAGGACAATACTTGTAGTTTTGCGTTCGATTGCCCTATCAACCCATTGACAACGATAAGAGGTTTCAGATCACTCCTTGCTCGAAAGCGTTCTGGAATTATTTGAAAAACCCAGTCTATATAAGTATGTCGTTTCAAGATTTCGGCAGCCGGCCCGCCACAAAGAGTTCTGCTGCCAAACCAAGCTCACCATCGAGCTCACGAACATCCAAAGACTCTCTTTCCCATATAAGCGAAACGCTTCTGCAATATCAGGTATGCGGTTTACCTAGATTCGTGGAGTTCCGTCATGTATTTTTTCATATGGTGTCTTCTCACGCACGTTTGAACAGCGAAATGTGGGAATTCTGGAAAAGATTGTGCAGTCGTTGACAGCGAACACGAAAGCTCTGCAACAAAAAGAATTAGAAGCGCAATATAGAGCACAAATGGATGTATTAGAGCAACTACAGGAAAAAATTATGAAATTATTACAACAGCAAACTCAAACAACCGCACTGACCAAACTGCAACGTGATTTCGAACGAGTGAAGCAGCGCGTCACAGTTATTGAAGACGGTGTGGAGCGTATTTTGAAATCTCAAAAACAACAACTCACCAATAAGAGCATACTAGATAATACAGCGGCACCCGAGACGGCGGAAGACTCTTATCAACGGATGCAACTACAAATTCAACAAGATGTAAGTCGTGCAGCCTAGTTCTTTGTTGTACTTCCGAATCATCGTCATTTCTTATTCTCTTATCGCACTCTTTCTTCCATAAAACAGCGACTTGCCGAAGAAATTATGCGCGAACGCGAAGAAGAGATCCGAAACATTAATAGAGGAATGCATCAAGTTAATGAGATTTACAAAGACTTGGCACATATTGTTGGTTCGCAACAGGAACAAATTGATACCATCGAAAATCAAATGGAAGAATCCAAAGTAAATGCGGAATCTGGATTGAAGCAGGTGGAACGAGCGAATGAAAAATACGGCAGCGGTCAATGTGTAATATCGTAACACTGAGAAATGCTTTCGTTTTATTGAATTATTGTGCTCTAGTTAATCAAACGTGATTTTCTTTCCTTGGAAAGCAACGATACTGTTTTTCTGTGTTTTTCGAGCTTCCCAGGAGGGATGTAAGTAACCTTCTCCTGAAGTTTCGTTCTTGCTAAGGTTATTGTTTGTTTTATTGCTCTCCGATCCAAACGTAATTTTCTTTCCTTGAAAGGATGCGATGCTTGCTTTCTGAGCTTTTCTAGCTTCCCAAGACGGATGCAGTTCCTCGTTCGTCGATTGTTGTTTGTTGCTATTTTGCCTGGGTTTGAATGTTGTTTTTGCTTGTGCCGGCACTTCGGCGGATTTGGCCTGACGAGCTTTCTGTCCCGGTCTATTCTTTTTCTTCTTCTGTTTGCCATCATCCTGCTTTCCCAACGTCATGAATAAGCTGTGACTGGAATCAACTGGAGTGCTTAATTCATCTGTATCATCGGACGGTTGATGCGCCGTCGAAACCGCCCCTTGCTGACGTGCACACCATTTTCGATACTCAGCGACTTTGACACTCCAAATTTCCATGGCATCCCGCATCTTCTTCTGACCAAGAATCTTTTCGATCATGGATTCATCTGCCTCGACCGCATTATCCTGTTCTCCTTCTTCGATAACTCCGTCTTTGCTACTTTCCGTTGATTCTTTCTCCATTTTCTCTGTACTCTTGTCCTTTTTGTTCTTTTTCCCCACATCATTTTCCTCTACAACAACGACCATTTGGACTACATCCAACATTCCCAATCGCCGCAAACACAAATCAAGAACAGGATCAAGTGGAAGATGCCTCCATTTTTGTAGTAATGTCGCTTGCGACTCTTTGTGCTCTTGCTTCAGTTTGCGTGATAAGCGTTGACATTCCAAATTTCGGCAAATCTTAGCCTGCTTGTGCAGTTCCTTCCGGCATTGATGTACCAAGCGACGTGCGTAAGAACGTTGATCTTCCTCGCGAGGACGTTTGCGGGAGGTTGGCTTGGACATGTTGTTGTGATTGTGATTCGAATGTATCTATCAACAAACCAGCAAGTGCTGTTTCATTCAAAATTGCGAATAAAATGAAAATGAATGGAAAGTGACGGTGGTCTTTCCTCGTCCGTTTTTTTTCGACGTAGTGAAACCCGGATATAGTGGAGTTTTGACCTCCTCCATTTTCGGCTTTCGTTTGCACCAATGTCACCATTTTAAACACAACCAACGCAAACAAGTCATATTCAGGCTTAATATTCGGTATTAAATTGAGTTCAAACCGTAAAGCTGCGAAAGGTGCAAGGCGTCGAATGTCGTATTGATGTAGGGGTACCCGAATGAATATGGGCTATTTGCGACATCAATCACTTCGTGGGTCTACCCTGCACCAGAGCCATCATAGTAATCACCAACGTGGATGATGCGTACCACTTAACAATAATCGACACGAAACAAATGATCTCTACACTCAATTATCATGACTGTTTTGACGCATAAATTGTCTACGTACTTGTAAGTAGATTTCACGTGGCATCTCGTAAGGGGATACCCGGATATTTGCAGGTCAACTTTCCGTGACGATGCGTCGTACCGGCTTCAAATGACCTATTACGAGCTCGTGATACCATGAGCCATCGAAAGATACTTCGCGTTCTTTTATTGCGTTCCTTTGACATCGTCTTCACGAAACTGTTCGCCTTCCCCTTTCACATACTTGTAACAAGTCCTGAGGTTACTCAAGCACAACAAGACACCATGTTGAATCATTCCACTATAACTAGAACTCTCTTTCGGATCGCCAAGACGACTGGCCGACAGTACTCAGCGACGACTGCGGTGGCATTTGACAAAGTCGGTGTGATTGGGTTGGGTTTGATGGGTCACGGCATCGCGCAGGTGGCCGCTACTTCCGGTGTACACTCTCAGGTGATTGCATTTGAACAGGAACAGAAGTATCTCGACAGTGGTAAAGCACGCATTCAAGGTTCGATCGGCAAGCTGGTTTCGAAGGGAAAGATGTCACAAGAAGACGCCGATAAGGCTTTGCAAAGCATCACCTTCACCACTGATATGGCACTTTTGGCGGATACAGATTTTATTTTGGAAGCTGTCATTGAGAATATGGATCTCAAACAAAGTCTTTACACGAATCTAGGAGAAACTTGCAAGCCGGAAACGATCTTTGCGTCGAATACGTCGTCTCTGTCCATTACAGAAATGGCGCAGTTTTCGGGACGACCGCAGAACTTTGTCGGTGTTCACTTTTTTAATCCAGTGCAAATCATGAAACTGGTAGAAGTCATTCGAACGAAACAAACAGATCCAGCTGTCTTTGAAAAGGCATACAATTGGGTGGGTGATATTGGCAAGGTGGCGGTTTCTTGTGGAGACACACCAGGTACGTTTTCTGTCTGTACAACTCTTTCTCTTTGCGTATCCTTTCTTAAGAAGCCGCCGTTCACATCAATTTGACAGGATTCATTGTGAATCGTCTTTTGGTGCCAGCACTACTGCAGGCAATGCTGATGATGGATCGAACCGATGCCTCGATCAAGGATATCGACATCTCGATGCAACTGGGGGCAGGGCATCCCATGGGTCCTTTGCATCTGGCGGACTACATTGGATTGGATACTTGTTATTACATTGCCAAAGGTTGGGTCGAAAAGTATCCAAATGAATCCGCGTTTGTTATTCCCAAGTGTTTGAAAATTATGGTGGATGCAGGCAATCTGGGTCGAAAGACGGGTAAAGGCTTTTATCACTGGGACGGTGACAAGCGTGGTGATCCTACAACAGCGTAGACAACACAAATATTGACCACAAAAAGGAAATAATAGAAGAAACCAGATCGTAATACAAAGGTACTCTATAGTTAAGTTTTTCTTCGTTGTTGTCTAGTAGGATGATGGGCTGATTCCGAATTAGTTGGCAACATCGGCAAAGAAAAGGTTTCTAGAGGCTGCCGACTTTGTTTGCTCATTGCCTACCAGCGTCTTTTTCATTTCTTCTTCACCTTCCCATCCTTCAAACCATGCTACACCATGCTTTCTGGTACCATCAAAGACATTTCTTCCGTGCATCGTTTTGTAGTTGTCCAACAACACAACATCTCCTTCGGTCATCTTGACAAATTTGACATTCTTCATGGTTACTTCGTCTATTTGTTTCAGTTGCTCATCTGACAACTCACCGTCGTCACCGTAGAACATATCGGACTTGTTGATTTGACTGGCGCCATCCTCGAAGCGTTCGGCTCCGTAGCTGTCGGCAGTGACAAAATATGAGTGGCTCTTCTCTAGCAAGACACGAACTTCTTTGGTACTCAAAGACACTTACATGGCTTCGCGATCTTTTCGAAGTTTGCTGGAATGCGAGTGAACATTGCAGAACCAAGTGGGATCTTGCGTTACCGGGTGAATGACAATGGGTGGTTGACTGGGAGCTCGTGCTTGCAGCATCTTTGTGTTATCGTAACCACCTTCACCCCACAACAAATCCACGTCGAAGTCTACTTTAGCATTGATAGCTGCCGTAACGAGCCCTTTCGTAACACTCATGGCTACGTTCTGTAAGGGTCCTGGCAAGTTATCGATCCAGCCAAAGAAGGGAAGTTCCATGACCGAATAACGAATTTGTCGGTTGTACAATTCTTCTACCAAGTCCGCATCCAAGTCACGGAACAAGCGTCTTCCATCCGCAACGAGAAATTCTCCACCCGTCTCGGCAGCCTTGAAACACACAAAGGCGGCGGCACGAGGGGCTCGTGTACCCACAAATTCATTGTGCATTCCTGTCAATTTTGAAATCGATTTGATGAGACACGCTCACTAACCAAGCTCAATCAACGGATTTTCATCTATACATACCAATAAAAAAGTTCTTTCGCGATTCTTTGTTAACAGCCTCGTAGACCGGAGAATTCTTTTTGCCATCAACGGTCGGTCGTGCCGATACCGAATGCAACGGATCCAAACACACTTTCATTCCCAAAGCCGAGTAAAATTGTTGAAATCCGTCTTGTGTTTTCATCAAATCAAAGTCCCGGAAAATAACAGCTCCATGTTTCTGCATCATTGTCTTGATTTCCATGGCGTGGTCTTTGACGTACTGAAGTTGCGCCTCGACATCCTCTCGTTTCAAGGCCAGATCTTTGACTGCCGATAATTCCGGAGCAAACTCGGGCAACTCTTTCTGTCTCATTTCTTGATGCAATTTTCGAATATCAGAGATACGTTCACCCCATAGTGTGAGAGGAGAAAGTGGAGGAGCTTGATCGGCGGCGACCGAAGAAGCCAATTGCATCGACGGCATACGATGCTGCGGTGCGACGACAAAGGCCGAAGATCCCGCTAGAAGAGATGTCAACACTCCCAAAGTTACTGTAAGCTTCATGATCAATATAGATTGTGGAATGGAGTAAATGTTAAAAAAAACAAACAACGGCAAGGGGTTTGGTTACCAACGAGAACTGTTGCGGCTCAAGATTTTCGGCTCTTCGCGGCTTGTTGAACGAGCCGAGCTCGCGAAAGATGCTGCACGAAACACACCGCAACCGCAACCCATTTCTGCGTCCGTGACGTGTCGAAGCACCACTTCAAGTTCCGGGTTTCTAAAAAGAATGTCGTAGCAGCACTCAAACTACGATTGGATACAAAATACTCCGATATAGCACTGTACTAAATACCACAGTAATCTTAGTACCGTTTGATTGTCCCATAGAACAGAACAGCTAACATCCTTCTAAAAGGGCGTGGGAGAGTCATTGTGCGTTTTTCGCCTTACAGGTTGTTTGATAGCTGTGCCAGTCCTGGGACTTATTGGGTCTTTCACTTTTTTCGCCTGCAGTCACGTCACGTCACGTCGTCCGCTTTTTGCCTTGGGGTGTTTTCTGGTTTCTGGCACTAAAGGACGCAATAGAACACCATCATCCTCCATTGATTATTCTTATACTTCTTGTCATTCTCCTTCTTGTGATCCTTTTATTGTCGTCTCGTTTGTTGCAGACTGTAAAAGGGAAGCGTAATTATTGTGTGAGTAACAAGTCATTCGAAAGGAGTCTCCGGGGAATTACTTTACATTCGTTTCATAGTCACGTCACTATTGCAAAAAAACACATAAACAAAAAAAGAACCATGTCAATTGATGTGGATGCCGTCAATGAACGCTTGAATGGGTTGGTGACACTATTACGAGCGGTAGGCATTGATTCAGGAGATGTCGGGGCATTAGCGAAATCGGTGGGGAAAAAAGGAGGCATTGCGGATGGCGTGCGACAACTCGACGATGACCAAATTGATGCCATCATTCGTAAACTGCAGCAAGCACAAGAGGAAGCTCCTCAAATTATTGCGGCATTAGAAGCTCATGCGGAAGCGCGGTCGCTAGGTGGAGGAGGAGGAGGCTCTTCGGAAAACAGGCGCGCGGTACGGAATTCCTCCCGAGCACCACCTCCTCCGCCGCAGCCAACGCAAGAAGTAGAATCCGAAGAGGACGAAGACGACGACGACGATGCGAACTATCCGATGGTGGGCCATGGTGTTTCGGATGACATTTCCGTTGTCAGTGATTTGACGACTCCAACTGTCATGCAAGGAACGAATATTCCCGACGAAGAGCATTATAAAGACACCTTGCCGCCTATGATTATTGGAGGAGGCCCGGGACATTCCTTCCCCATGATACTCAATCCATCTAAGCGCAAGAATTTGGTGAGCTCTGTACGTCCATCCGCGCAAACAACAACAGCTCGTCGACCTGCACCGCCGGCGGTCCGCCCCGCTGCTGTTTCCGCGGCTCAGCTCAAGCGGAGACCCGCTCCCACTCCTAGTGCGGTCCGGGCTCCACTCGATGTTCGCCAAGAGACGACTCGGCAACCTTCTACGAGACCGAGTCGTTCGTCGAGCTCCGGGGGAAGTACTGGAAGCGGGAATAATCCGAGTAGTAGCCGAACCGGAGTCGTCAAGAAGAAGGTATTGAAAAAGAAATCGCCAACGGCTGCCGCTCTACCAACTAAACCAGCCAAGTCAGCGCCACCCGAACAAAGTTGGCCATCAGATGACGGATGGAATGCTTTCGAGTCGGGTTCGCGGCCGAAAGCCAGAAAGAGCGGTGCGGCCACGGTCATTGACACGGACGGTTTTCTGGTCGGAGATGTCAACTTTGATCCCTTTGCTGTCGCGGAAACGGGAAGACACAGCCTCAATGCTGCTGGGGATTTAGAAGTCAGTCAACAAGCACGTCGTAAGGCGCCGTCCAAAACTAGGTCCCGTTCACCGAAACCCGAACGAAGTACCAGAGAAGAAACATTTGCGCAGCTGAGAACCAAAACGCCGAGTGGCCCTGATGGTGGGCGCCCACGGAGATCTCGACGTGCCTCCTTGGCGATGTAAAGCAACGCGGAAGTGTCGTGTCGAATTGTTTCCACAATCAATAATAATATTTACTAGAATTTGAGTTCATACTGATCTAAAGATGATTTTTTTACAGTCGTTGTTGGCTAACAAACAATTCGAAAACAGCCTGGACTGGTTAACAGAAAGGGGTTTTAAAGAAAAAAAGATACGCTTTTTGACGTGTTGTATGCGATGACCTAAGGTGCTTTTACTTATCGCTTCTGGGTAGCAGCGTCCCGGTTCCACGAATCCTGGACATGATCATGAATAAAGACGTTCTAGATTCGTTGTCTTCATGTGCTTTAGAAGCTTTTACTTTTTTGCCACTTTGCTGACGAAGCAGGAGGCTAGCAGTCGCCAAAGTATCCCAATGGAATCATAAGGATGCTTTGTATGATATTTTAGTGCAAGCTTCAAAAGTCGCTATCGCTTTTTCAATGTAATAAAAAACGAGTGATCCTCAGTCTCCTCAGCTTTTGTTGCAATGAGATCAGGCTGTATCGCTACAAATGAGAGGAGACTTCCATACCTATCTTTGAGTTCTTGCAAAGCGGTCAGTCCTTCAACATAAGCCCCGAACCTTGATTTCGACCCCCGATTTGCTGCGAGATATCTTCCCACGTCACGGGACGTTGCTTTGCCGCCCCTAGCTTTTACATATTCGAAGACAAGGTCATGTAGGTAGTCGGGGCTTAAAGTTAATGAAGGACTTCTGGGCGCTGAAAAGGATCGCGCCGCTTCTCTTTCACCAATCGCGCTATTTGCTCTTCATTATCCTGTTTAATGCGCTCCAAAAGCTGTGCTTTTACACCAGACACTGGAAGATTACGTTCCCGACATCGTGCTTTCAAATCGTTTACGGTGAGGACACTATAATCTCTTATCAAGTCTTCGGGTAGTTTGGATGTTTTTTCATGCGGCTGACTTTCCACATTGCCCAATGATGATTGGTTTACCATCAATGAGTGATGATATGCTTTTAAGCGCTGTTTTTCTAATATATCCGTTGTATATTGTCGGAAAAATTCTTGTTCTGGACCTGACCAAAACGGAGGTTGGGCATCCGTGTCTGCGTCGGGATTAAGGGATACAAAGTATGAATTGTCACTCGAGTCCTCTTTGAATGTACCTTGTTTGCGGTAGTGCGTGGTAAAAACTTCATTCTGACTCGCAAGAAACTGCGAAAGGCCTCCGTAAAGCGACTTTAGCTCTTTAAGAACAGAAGTTTGTGTATCACTCCCAGGTAATTCAAGGAACTTCAAATACCGCCCAAGATCCCTGGAAGAGACTTGCGGCAAGTTTGAATGCGCGATGAAATCTACCAGAATGCGCACAAAGAACGGCGTCGAGTAAAGTGATCTTTTCTCGGACTGAAAGTTACGTGGTTTAACCCACTCGTCAATGAAATCCTCCATCCAGCAAACATCAAAGTCTTTCACTCCGGCCGTTTCGTACAACGCCCGATTGCATCCTTTCCTCAGACTAACCAATCCGACTTTTCGCCCCTTTTGTCGTGTTCGGATCATGGCTGGCATGAAATCTTTGTCTCCTGTCAATAGCAAGGCAATGTCGTAAGCGTGTGGTACAGTCGCGAAGTGAAGCATCTCTACTGCTCTGCAGTCGAAAAGTGAGATGAAGTTTGAGATATTGAACGAAGTTTCTGATGATACTTCTTCCTTTGAAATAAACTTACAATTGAATGTCAACGCATTTTTCTCCTCTACCAACGGTCTGCATCATATGAACATCGTAGTTGGCTGCTTTCATGTCCTCGAACATCTGGTAGCGCCACGAAAGCGGCGAAGTATCGGCTTTGTAGGAGGTGAAGACATTGGCTCGAACGACCTCCAGGGAACGGAAATCGGACTGATTGTCGGATGTTGTCCTCCACCCAGGATCCTGTAACTTTTCGCAAATAATGCGTGGTAAAGCTTCCCAATCTATCATATATCTGTGCTGCCATCCTCTTCCATATTTCTTGATCAGTGGGCAGTCACGTTCACTTCGTTCGTGGAGGCTATAATACAGCCATGTTCCGTCTATGAATAGCATAACTTTACAGGGTGCCAATGCAAGAGAAGTGCTTGGCGGTGAATATGTTGTAGGAGTCGGTGAATCCCTCGTTGCAATGGGACTTTCACCTTGTTTTTGTTTCTGTAGCAAATCCAAAAGAAGATTTAATTGTTGTTGTTGTTGGTTGAGCAGGGCTCGCAAAGTCTCTTCGTCCTCAGCCTCCCGCGAACTCTGAATCTGATTGTTTGACGAGTGCAAAGAGAAAACATCCTGTCTTGTGAAAAGATGAATTCGGTATACTTTGTAGTTGTGTGACGGAAGGTATGCGCGAGAAATGCCGATCAGAGTCGCACCGAAAAAAGCAATCAAAACTCGTGGAAGCGCTCTTCGCGAATCCTTCATTGAAAAATTGATATATTTTGTAATATGGGCATCGATTGTGCAAGATAATTAGTGTCGTATGAAGGCTAGGAAAGACAATGCAACAGCAACGATCGCCACTCATAATAAATAAAAGGCGTGTGATCGCCGCTACCGTACCTGGTTTAATTACATCAAGCAGGCACGCAGCCACATGCCGTCTGTAGTCAGTCGCCCACCATCCGTGACTGACTGTTTGACGAAAAATAATAACGTATGACGTACCGTCGCAAAATCGTTTCCGTGACTGAAAAAGTTGAGTCTGTCGTCAGTAAACAACGGGAAATCATGCTCCGAAGACTGGTAAAGATCGAACATCGATTACCACGAAGCCTAATGAGCAGTACTTCATACTACAACATCATCCAGTCAATTTCAGTCTTAACAGGGTGTGTTAGTTATCCTAGGATCTTGTGTAAAAGAGCTCCGTAAGACGTGAGAAATAATTGAAATTTATGCGTCGACTGTTTCGGCGTAAGAGTACATGGGCCAAGATCTTTGGTTAAGGTGTAACTGAAAGAAATGATGTCGCTAGTGCTTAATTCCAAATATTTGTGTCTTAAAGGACACAGAAAACAGAAAAATCAATGAAAGGAGATGCGGTAACGTCATGGTGGCTCACCACTCTAATAATGGAAAATTGAAGTAGTATGCTCATTGATCTTTATCTTGCGTCTTGCGTTTGCGATTTTTTGTCTAGTATCTTGTGTGAACGTTTGCGATTCTGAATTGCAACTTGTAACGTCATTCTTACGGTTCTTGAAAGGTTGTTCCGCTATGGTTAGTATTGTTGGGGGAGCAGGAAGCAGGAGCCAACAGGAATAGTTGGGAACAGCGAACAGTCAAAGCAATGAACCTTGAAGTCTTAACTCTGGACTCTAGAGACTACCAGTAACGACTGACGACTAAAGACTCCTCCGAACTCCGGACTCTGGACTTTTCCTCTTGACTCTTGACTCCTGATTCATGAGACTCCCTTGCTTAACTCTTGCCTCTTGCCGGTTGACCGTTTTCAAGAGAGAAGAGAGATACGAACTTCTGTACTCCGTACAAGTACATCTAAAACTTCGATCTGCAATCTCTTTTTCTGATTATTTCTTGCTCCTCTCTGATACATAGGTGGCAATGTGTCTTGTGTTAGATGCAACATGCAACAAGTAGGGCAATTCAAAATTGCCGTAAAACTTTATTCGGGAGGTGATGAAGAACCACGAACACGAGCGAAATTTGCAGAAAGAAGCACCAAGAAGCCTCGTGTCATTTGGGGGCCATTCATTCCTTTTTTATGATAGAACCCCATGTCATTCACGGGCCATAAGATCGAAGATCTGTACTTTTCACTCTATTCTCGATCGCAGGCTTAGTTAGCCTTCCGCGTGATAGTAGAATGTAAGATTAATTCTTCATTGGCATTATTCGATAGTCAAAACAGTTTCCTTGTTGAAGATTCTGGGGGGAGAATGGAGAATCAAAAATAACACGAGCGAATGTATGATGTATGTACTCGTCGACTGTGAAAAGTGAAAGCTGCTTGTTTACTCTGTGCTTGGCGCTTGCTGATCTGCTCGTCACTTGCCCGTTTTCCTCCCATCAATATTATTCATCATAATGAGTTTCGCCCTCTTCACAGCAATGAGTTGCACCGACGATAACATGTCCTTTCATCTGGATGAGGCATACGCAGCCGCTGTCGCTTTAAACAACATTGGCGTTTCTCTCCTCCAGCGCCATTCCTTCCGCCCTGCCATAGCCGCGTTAGGCGACGCCTTGGCCATCATGCGAGACCTCTCCAGATACGCTGTGGAAGAATCGGGAAAGAGCTTGCACCCGCGTGCCATGGGCTCCATCGCTACCGCTGGTGAGAAGCTTCGCCGGGCCAGACAAGATCTGGCGAACAGTATCGTAAGCTCCGTCGGCAAATCAGGGGCAGAGATCGACTTTTGCCTCCTCGCCGAGAACGAGGCCGCCACAGTTGTGGTGGATGCTCTCAAGAGTCAAAGTGTATTCACAAAGAACACTTGCTTTCTCATTCGCATCGAAACCTTCGACGCCGACGAGTTGGTGGAACTGGACCTGGAATCGTCGGTCATTCTCCAAAACTATGGAAATGTGTATAAGTGCTTGGCCTTGCTTTCGGAACCAAATAAGGCAAGACAACACTCCGAGAACGCCTTCAAGTTGTTTAACCTGGCCTTTTCTCTTCTTCGCGGTCAGTGCGAAGATGACATGGACGAGGATGTTCCCTCCAAGTATCTTCCCATCTCAATTCTGATCTTACGAAGTCTCGTCGCTTTCGCGGCCATTCTCGAATTGAACGAACAGGCGAAAGTGTTTGATTCTCACATGTCAGAGTTTCGGGATCTCTTTTTGGAAGTGGAAGGCTTTCTTGCGGAATCCAAATGCATAACTGCTGCCGCCGCTTAGATACCATCCGATCTGAGCCCATCATTTTTGAAAAACTTTTGTGCATCAAAATTTATAAAAATAAAGATTTCTCGTTTTATATATTATGTCCGTCCGATTGAAAATTGCAAGTAAAAATAATGCAGGGTCTTACTTCCGCTTGCAATGCCGACAATGGCCTCTTCATTGTTGCCACCAAACACAGCTTTTCCCTCGTCCTTCCACAGTTAGTCCGTAACGAAAGTCGTAAAATGTCATGTGACAGTTGGAGCAAAAGCTAGCATCATCTATCACCAAAAGCACTTTCGTCTGTATTTGCATTATACTATTATGTTGACACCAGCTCGCCTCGTGGGATCGTGGTCAGGTCGACAAGCTGCACAGTCTGAAATCCTCAAAAAATACGGTACGAACAAAACTTTTTTCGTGGTGTAAGGACCCAGTAAACTCCATCAGGTTGAAGCCACCAATGAATGTTGTCGAGTACCGTCCGAATTAATAAAGCGTATGGTTGATTTTGACCTTGTTGTTTACTGCGAAATACAAACGTACTATGTGTCCAAGCATCGCTTATCGAGAATGATATCAAAAGACTCGTTGAGATCAGAAAGCTGTCCCGCGACTTTTTTTAGTGTTCGATATTCGAAGCGGGGTTCGGTTGGTGTCAAAGCATCACGTTGTTGATTGAACGCAATACACACTCTGGACGAATGTCGGTCGCAATGACATGTGCATCAACGTCTTGCTTCAACAAATAGTTCCAAAAGCCTCTCGCCAAATAGATTTACCGCATCCAATCTCGAGTACATGAATAGTGCGATTGTGTGAAGGCAAGTGCTCGGACAATCTCTCCCAAGAGATCGATCCTTGGTTCTACAATTTATTCTTGGGTATCCTTCTTGTAGTAGTCATCCCGGAATTGCCATGTTCGTTCGTTTTGCATTCCTTTAGGCTCGTGTTTTGCTGCAGTTGAGTTGTGATAGTTCTTGTATTAGCGTGTCAACTGTCAACAAATAATGAATGAACCTCAATACAATGCGGCTTCTGTGTGCGACCTTTTCCCAATATTGCATTTCACTCATGAGTCATGAATCAATCTTGATCCGAGCAAGATTGCTACCTCACCTTCACTCGATTTTGAAGCTTGATGGCCCACTGGTAATTTGACATTCATATCAATGAAAGGAAAACCTCTTCGTAGAGCATGGACACATTACGTCGAAACGTTGACGAAACGATGTTTCCGCGTGACTACTCTGGTACAAGTACTTGTACTGTACTTGTAATACTCCCAACGTGTGGTATCCACTTAACCACGACTGTAATTCAGTCATGAACGGCTTGTTGGTTTGTTTCCACTCACCTCGATCCTTAATCTTTAAGACGCTCTATCCGGTTACAGGTGGAAGTCCTCCTATCACTTTTCACTTTCTAAAGACAGCAACATTGCGTTTCTGTTTTGACTTTCCTTTATTATTCATTCAAATGTATTAATTATTTTTTAGAAAAGACTAAATGCTGGTTGAATGAGCACGTGATACATGGAAAGGAACGAAGAGTTGAATTTTGATGCTGATAATGAGAATGACGAAACAGAGCTACTAATAGAACGAGCGCTTATCTTTGTTGTTTCCGCTGTGATCGCCTTGACAATACTGCTCCCGACTTGCTGTTCGAACGCCAAGAGAAAGACGGATTAATTTGTTACACGTATTACTCATATAAAACCTTTGAATTGAGTTATCATGAGTCACAACAACGACGACGCCGATGATGATGATGATGATGATGACGATGATGATAAGCAAGACGCAACACCACTTTCTCATCCCTCCTGGCACAATGCGGTTGCCGGAGGTGTCGCCGGAGCCGGTTCTCGCATGGCCACGGCTCCTCTCGATCTCATTCGCATTCGACGACAATTAACGCCCGCCACATTGTATCCAAGTGAGAGTTTGTGGCAGTCTTGGGTCAATATTGTACAAAATGAAGGTGGAATTTCGGCATTGTTTCGCGGCAACTTGGCGGCTGTTTACTTGTGGATTGGTTACGCGGCAGTGCAATTCTCTGTTTATGGGCGTACCAAAGAACACATTCAAAGCGTTCTTCCGCCCACAGCTTCCGCGTTTGTGTCTGGTGCGGTAGCGGGGACCTTTGCGACATTGGCAACGTACCCCTTTGATGTTTGTCGAACGACATTTGCTGCCCGGGGTATCATTCCACAGGTGTCATCGATACCCTTTGGTTCCATGGCGGAACCACATTTTGGTCCCCCCATCAATTTACCGCCCAAAACACTGCGCCAATTTGTCGTGCAGTTGTATCAACAAAAAGGAATTCGAGGATTTTATGCGGGAGTCAATCCGGCGGTTGTACAAATCATTCCCTATATGGGTCTCAACTTTGGCATTTATGATACACTCACTCGTGGAGACAAAAGCGTCGGATTGTCTGCTTATGCTGGATCGATCGCGGGAGCGATGAGCAAACTGCTTATTTACCCAGTGGATACCGTCAAGAGGAGACTGCAACATCAAGCCTTTTACAGTGGTGACATTATTTCGCCTTATAAAGGAATGATGGATTGTGTTACACGCATTGCGAGAGAAGAAGGGATTTTCAGCTTTTATCGAGGTGTCGTGCCATCGGTCCTCAAGACTACCATCGCTTCGTCACTGTCGTTTTCTCTGTTTCGTTTTACCAAAAATATATTGGAAAGAACGCCGCAAGATTGAAAAAGTCTAGTCGCTAAGGCGTCATCTTTGCTAAAATTTTATGAGGTGAAGGCAGGCACATGTATCAAACAAATAATGCTTAATCCAAATGATAAAATTATTTGCAAATTATACGCTAGCCAAATGCTGCGTTGTTAGCCAGGCACTCGGTAAATGATAGCAAAAGAGAAGGGAAGTTTACTTGCGAATTGTGCGGTTCAGCTGAAACATGGCGAGCGTTGCCAACCCAAGCGCCCCCGACGAAATAGACAAAGCACCCGTTACACCCAACTTTTGAATGGATAAAAAAACACTCACTACTAGTACATTGAGCGGAATGCCAAACAAGTTCATAATCACTGAACGATGCGAGTCCGGTACGTATTTGCTGCGCAGTGTCCCAATGGAGGGAAAGTACATACCGACGCAAGCCTCAAAAGCAAAGAAGGCCGCCATGAGTCCCGTAAGTGCGGCGGACGCGCCGGAGGACGTGATCCAAGTGGCACTGGACATGGCGATGGTTGCGATGGACAGCATACCGAGCGTGAACGATTCGGTAGTGACTCCCATTTTGGCGAATTGACCAAAGAGGGTAGACCCTAGCAAACAACAAGCCATGAAACAAGAAAAGATGGCCCCGTACGGTACCGCAGCTTGTCCATATGCCAAAGCAATTGCTTTGGCCATGGCGGGCGGCCATTGCAACACGAATATGTACATGGCCGCTTCAAAGAGAGATTGAACAATTCCCACCAACATGATCTTGGGGTCTTTCTTGACCACTTGAACCGCATCTCGAATGGTGTTCGATTCTGATTTGTCCGTTCTGGATGCAGCGTTTTCTTTCCATAAAACACTCGTCAACAAACCACCCATGATAAGGATCGCCGTCGACAGTTCGAATGGTCCAGTCGAACCGCGACGTAGTGCCGCCATACCGGCCATTTGTCCCGCCAAGATGGCCACAATCGAGTCCCCCGCGTACGCCAATCCAAATGTTTCTCCCAAGTATTTGCCATCGGGATCATCGCCGCTCTTTTGTGCCTCGCCCACGAGCCACGATTCCGGAGCACTGAACAATAAGCTGGTACCGATACCGGACAAGACACGTCCTAAGAATAGCACGACCAAGAAGGGACTCTTCGTTGACAAGGCTCCTGCCGCATAAATAAGAGAAAAAAGCGATTGTGGCCTTTTTACGCCCATACTGATCTGCAGCACGTCCCACGGACGGTCCAAACACGGCGGTCGAAGCGAACCCAGTTAAAAACAAACGACTGACCAAGCTCATCGAAGCCTGGACACCATTAAATACTTTAGAAGCGTAAACTGGAAGCAAACAGTAGGTGAGCCAAAGATGACGAAAGGTCAATTCGATTCAATATTACAACCAAATGGGCGTACCTTCATAAAAATACGGTCCTTGAAGCCAATCGGCGCAACGCAACAACCAAAAGACGGGCAAGAATTTTGTCTGCAAAGCACGGATGGAAGCAGGTTTGTTGACACGATCTTGTTCCGCAATCGTTGGCGCCGTAGCTTTTTGGAGCACTTTCACGAGTACGGTCGTGATAGCCAGAGAGAGTAACGTGAAATTGAACAACGATTGCGGTGATGAAGCAGCATTCGCAACTATTCCTCCTCCTCCTCCTCGGGGGAACGTTAGTGCCATGCGGACCAAAGAAGAAGTTTTATGCTTGGGTATGATACCGCGATGGTACGATGGCAGTGTGCTGCGTGTTTGACGCGCCACAGATCGTCCTGCCGACAGCGAGGCAAATGCCGATACATTATTCAGTGCCCATGCGAGAAGGATGATGTGAATTGACGCTACCCGTAGCATCTTGAGGTTTGACATGCGGAACGTGTCTTTTTGCTACTATTTGACAAGGGAAAAATTGATGCTAGGGGATATTTTGCCCTGCAATGGTTGGCATCTCGATCAAAAAAAATCACTCGAAACTCGAAACAATCATTTTGCGTGAAACGATCGAGAGCTGTCAACATGAATGACCCTGACGCCAAAAATCGGACCAAGACAGACGAATTGATCTTGCACTATAGCCTCGAGTGTAGACGACATTTCCCCACGACTGCTTTTGAGTCATGAGTAATGAGACAACAAGAAAATACTTCGCTTTTGTGTTGCTTGCATCAGCCATGATCCATTTCAACTTCATGTTTTCTTGTAAAGTCGTGTTCCTCACGCGGAGACTTTTGCTCCTAGAGGTCTAGATCTTTTAATAACGTCAAAAACTCAAAAGAAGTATCTCTGCGAGTTTTCACTATGATCGTAAAGTGTGCTTCTATGACGTCACGATGAATGACCAGCTCAGACCTCAGACCCGTCGTACTAGAGGTACCGTCTGACTGACAACTGACAGACCCAGACGTTCACAATCATCGATAGCCGCTTTTATCATGTTGTTATCATCGCACGTCAATCATTGCTACGAAGTGTTAAAAAACATCCTTTATCATAGCAATAAGACAAGCTCGTTAATTACTCTTTTCGACAGGATCATTCGACGACTAAAGAGCCATTCATTTAACCGCAAAGCACACTATGAGATTTATACAAAGCACCTTGTTACTAGCCTGTTGGCTGCCCGTCTCTTCGTTCGCCTTTCTTGCGTCGGGCATTCCTACAAGAGCACTCGATGCGACGCAACTTCAAATGTCACTACAAACGAAAAAACCGGGTACTGCCAAGTTAGATGTTCCGTGGGGAGAACTGGGATTCGAATTTCGTCCTACCAACAGTCATGTGCGTGTCACTTACAAAGAAGGGGAAGGTTGGGGAAAACCAGAAATGGTCAAAGAACCGTACATTCAATTACACATCGGTGCAACAGCACTGCATTACGGTCAAGCCTGTTTTGAGGGACTCAAAGCCTTTTGTCACGAAGATGGAACCGTCAATATTTTCCGACCGGACGAAAACGCCAAACGCATGCAAGCTTCGTGTGATCGCATCCGCATGGCAAAAATGCCCACCGACTTGTTCATTGATGCCGTCAAAGCGGTCGTCAACGATAACATTGAATATGTTCCGCCTTATGGCTCCGGAGGAGCACTCTACATTCGTCCCATTCTTTTCGGATCGGGCCCCCGCATCGGTTTGCAACCGGCCGATGAATACACCTTTGTGTGTCTCGTCATCCCGGTGGGCGATTATTACAAGGGAGGTTTGGCTAGTCCCGTCAAAGGTCTTTTGATTACGGACTTTGATCGGGCGGCACCGCGGGGAGTTGGAGCGGCCAAAGTGGCCGGTAACTACGCAGCGGACTTGTTGCCCAACATGCTTTCCAAGAAACAGGGATTTCCAATTGGACTGTATTTGGACGCGAAAACGCAAACCAAAATTGAAGAATTCAGTACCAGTAACTTTGTTGGGATTAAGCACGCTACCAATAGTTATGTGACTCCGAAATCGCCCTCCGTGTTACCATCTATCACCAACAAAGCATTGATGCAACTGGCAGAAGAGGAAGGAATGAAAGTGGAGCAGCGTGATATTGACATTGAGGAGTTGGACGAATTCGACGAAGTTTTAGCGGTGGGCACAGCTGTTGTCGTGACACCGGTGGGTAGTATTACACGGTTGGATGGAGATGACATTAAGCAATACAAATTCGGGGAGGGCGAGATTGGTCCGGTGACACGTAAACTTTACGATAAAGTGCGAGCCATTCAAAATGGTGAAGTTGAAGATAAGTACGGATGGAATGTGAAACTTTAACAAATTTTAAGTAATCAGCCAGACATTTGGTTGCTGCGTGCGTATAACAAGAAAAATTTGATACTGCTACTCCTTCAACTTTATTGGTTTACAGTACATAACAACATTGGAACAATCTCTATTCATTCCTCGCTTCTTTACCCACTACCAGGGACTGTTGATACGGACTCAGATCGTCCCAGTTGCAAAGAATTACTTGTCGAGTAGCCGCCTGCCATTGACGAATGAAATCTACTCGCGCGGCCTCCAGCTGGACTTGTTCATCGCATTCAGCTCCTAACGGAGCAACGCGATTAGCCCAGTGTGAAAGCGTTCTTTGTCGCTGAACAGCATCCTTTCGCTTTTGAAGTACATCTGAATTTGCCCATGTCGTGGGCATCATGGTGACCAGTGTAGCAGCACGCACCAGTTGGGGTGGAAGACAAGCGAAGGATGTTGCGGAGGGAGGGTGGGAACAGTGAATGGTTCGAGAGTCCCACAGGAGAAAGTCCCCAGGTTCAAGAAGTAACGAAATCACTTTCTGTGGATCGACTGCTGCGTGGTCGTTTGGATCAATCTCCATCCAATCGTCACCGTTCAACTCATCCAAACGCATGTTGTAAAATTCCCGGCAGTTTGGATCGGGGTGGTTCCGATAATGATCGGGAAACAAATCGTGTGATCCTCGGACTATCACATTCCCTCCTGTACATGGAGTGACAGGTAGTAGATTGAGCAATCCTTGATAGCTGCAAAACTCCGGTTTCTCCCGTGGATTCTGATCAACATGAAACCAACCGGAATCCATCAGCACTTGATGGGAATGCCACAGGACCATCCCATCCAACGATGCGATTAAATCATCTGTCTGAAACAACGCCTCATAGATGGCTCGTACAGATGGATGCGATCGAATGGCCCACGCCGCCGTAGAATGACCGGATCCGTGAAATGGTAGAACACCGCCTTCGAGGCTCGTTGGGAAAATACCCGATCGGAGAGTCGTCACATCATTTCGATCAATCCACGGACATGTTTGTTGCGTTTCGCTAGCCTGTAGACTGTCCTCCGCCCTACTGGCAACTTCCAACCAGTCCCAGGCTTGATTTAGAGCAATTTGACATTCATCATCGCTTAAAACACCACTAATAACGACAAAGCCATCTTTGCGGAGACACGTATGCAAAAGATCTGTGATCGAAGAAGGATCATCAGTAACATCCTTTTGAATCCATGAAAAGGGAATACTCGTTAAATTGTCATTCGTTCCATTCAAAATGTCCTGTCGTTTCTGTGCAGGAACAATTTGTAGAAAGCGCGGCATCACCTTAGAGTACCAACGTGCTTTGCGTTCTTCTCTCGTAGATAAGTGATCCATTTGATTTCTTGTCCAGCTATAAGTTCACCTATGTAGATATTAAGGGCTACTTTTAATACTGTTCGTTCGATCTTTTGAGTGGTCTAATTTGCGACGAAAAAAATACATTTATCTTTCTAAAAACGTGAAAGAAGTATGATATCACATATGGCATCATCATCGTCGCAGTGATGCGAAAAAATGAGCAGAAAATAATACAAAGGCTTTTCCACGACTGAATTTCAGTCACGCTCCTGCTCCGGAAAACGAATAGAACGGTGAAAATACCTCGGCCAAAAATGATTGTACAAAATGTACCAGGTATCATCTATTTGAAGTTCGGTTTTCATTTGAAGCATAACATCTTGATTACGCCTTCGAAAAGCTTCCGTATCGTTGACTGCCTGGTCACTGCTGCGGCAACGATCGAGAGGATAGCGCTCTTGATCCCCAATGTTATTGTCTTCATTGGTCAAAGCAAATCTATATTATTTTTTATTCTATCAAACGATGCTATTGGTGCTGACGAAAGTAACTGAACATAGATTCATATTCAGGCTTCCATTGGAGTACTTGATTACTGAAGGTCCCGTCGTATGCTTTCCCCAAGTTGGATAGTGGATCGTCACTGCCCAAAAACTCCGGCATACTGTTCGCCTGATAAATGCTAGCCTGTAACGCAGCTTCACAAATCTGCTTACGGGAAAGTGGATGGCCATCGCTAATGAGAAAATTCTTTCCGCGAGTTTGGTCGGGATCCGCCTTTAAAGCAGCCACACATGCCCCAGCTGCATCATCATAATGCAGCATGTTAATAATACCATCGGGGCCACCGGAAACAGCTTTACCACTCGTCAGCCAGAAATTGTGAGGTCCTCGCTGTAAATTGTAGAGTCCGGCCAGACGGAGACAGCATCCTCCGGCGGCACGAACGACTTCTTCTGCACCAATGAGACGCGCTACGCGTGGGTTCTCTTCGGGTCTGCTACGGGGGAATTCTCTGTAATCGACTGGCGATTGCCGGCGCCGTATCTGCACGAGACGAATGAGAAGAAAAGGGTCAGAGAAGTATTCTGCGAGAATGAAGCCCCAAACACGGTAGCACTTACATTCCACCGCTGGAAGTAAAAATAAAGACGCCTTTATTTTCAGGACCGCTCCATACATTGTCGATGACTTCTTTCACGGCGCCTGCGTAATCTTCAAATCCGGATGGTGGAGCACAAAAAATGACATTTTCGTATTTTTGATTGACTTGATCACTTGTGCAGAGATGGAAGCGCCCACTGTGAGTTCCGCCTACGTGACTCAAGATTTCTTCATGTCGATTGGTTGTTTTGGTGATTCCTGTGACCTCTGCTTTGGGATAGGCATCGAGAATTTGTCGGCATAAGCTGGTGCCGAGAACGCCTACTCCAAATACAGCACAGTTCGATGACGATGTCATAGCCCAAGTCGCGCTAAGATTCACGAATAGGAAACTGAATACAATTAGCTTCATTTCGCTTCCCTTATGCCTGAAATCTTGTGTAACGAGACGGGTTTATGAAAATTAGAATAGTCTCGATGAGCTGTGCTTTTCAATTTTTGCGCTTCATTATTTTCTCAAGTCCAAGATGAGAAAATTGCAGGTCTCAGTCGCATAGGTATTTCGCTGACAACACATACACCGCGGGGAACGGCAAGACGAAAGATGGTGTACAGTGTGTAAGTGTAAGGGAGTCTACCATGACGTATGTGTGACGTATCAGTGACGTAATTCGTCTAAAATAATGTATTCATTCCCCCAGTAGCTAGGCATTGAGTTCCCTAGCGCTCCAATCTTTCCTATAATCTGCTATGAAGAAGAAGACGGTAGGGTACATGCGAAGTAATCATTAAAAATGTAATACTATCAAAAATGGCTGAAAAAGTCGTCAAAAAGCAAAAGTTCAATCAGGCCGCCGCCGCCTGCCCTTCATGCAGCTGCTGCAGCCGAAAGCGGGGCAAACAATAACGAGAGATACGTTTGCTCAACAAAGAACTCTTCAAAGGAATCTGCCTGAGAACCAAACAGTTTAACATTCTCATACTGTCCAAGCATAAATGCAGTTTTTGTTAGGCTGCGAAGAACCAAAATGACTGCCGGTACAATGTAACACATATCGCTCTCGTCGTTGCCGATTCCTCCAGCTTCCATGTCGGCAATTACATTCTCTAAGACAGTGAGAGAGAAAAGGAAGAGTCGTTGAGCATTATTCACGAGTGCATGCGATAAGCGTTTCGTCTCCAAGCTGCAGGCTCGGCAAAGTTGACCACACCCCAAGTTGTACAAAATGAAACTGGAATCAACGTTGGGGTTGCGATGGCGGAGATCTTGAATCGATCCAGCTTCCATCCGAATGACTACAATGGGTCTTGTCTCCCAAAGTGTGAGATTTTTGCTCTGGTGGCCCCAACGGCAGAGACTGCCGAATCTTCGTTCACCACTCGAAGAGTGATGCCGCTGAAATGCGGCTTGATTCCACTCAGACCGAGATAACTCTCTGCCCTGCGAACCATATCCGCAATCTTCTGACGAGTTCCGTCATCTTGAGAGCACGCAGCTTGAGCGAGCGATAGTGTGGAAATATCTTTCATGAGCATCGCGGCGCTGTTTAACGTTTCGCTCGCTGGTGCATACAATCCGCGCTCCATGAAGGAAATCGCCATGTTATTGAGCGCAATCGCAGCCGTGTAAAGCCGCTGTAAGTTCGTAGTCATATTCAAAAGGTCATCCGATATTGTTTCGCCTTTTTGTGATAGAAGTCTTGTTTTGTAAATGCTTGAGAACGTTTAGTTGTAAGACCTCGGGAAGTTGGCCTTTGGAAATTCTAAATTCTCGTCCTCTCATCGGAAGTTGTATTGTTTATTTTGCTTTGAGTTTGGGAAGGTCCAAAGAAATAACGGGCCCTTTGTCGCGAAGTATCGTTATGTAAAGACAAACCGTCGCAATGCCTGTAAAAATCCAAGAAGGATGACTGCTCTACAGAATTCTACCGACAGACCGGGGCAATAGACAAGATTGCATCTGTATTACGATAAGTGTAGTGGTGGGTCGTAATTAGTGATTAAGCGTCAAATCGTGCCACGTGCCTCCTTTTTGTGGGAGTTTTGGACATCACGCGCTACCTTTTTACTGGGGCCGCGTTTTCGCGGGTGTCTTGGGTCTGTCTTGCATGCTGTAAGCTGCCTGGCATCTATTTTGCTGTTACCTGTTACCTGTTAGCTTCTTTAAGAGTAGCTTGCGAGCAACGTGGTTGTTCATCTTGTGGCTTGTGGTCGCTGTTCTTGCGGTTCTGTGGTCGGTGAGCTCTCCGCACTTTTATTGTGTACATTCAAAGACACCAATCCTTGGGCAAACTCAGATTAGGGCAATGAATAACCTCTTTCCGTCGTAATCATGTCTGCTATTAAATCACGACGTTTATCGGCGCCGGTTGTTTCATTGTTGTGCCTTACAAATGGAGGTAAGAAAGCCGAGGAGTCGAAACGTCGACTATCGGCGCCACCCGTTTCGTCCGGAGCTTCAGATGCGTTCCATGAACGAATGCCGCGTCTCGATCCTTACTCGAAATTGACGTACGAGCTTTATTCGGGTTGCTGCTCGTATCAAAAAGTGATTGATTTAACTGCAGAGGATCCGCGTTGTGTCTCTGTAGTAGACCCCGACGGCAAAATGCCATTGCATGTAGCATGTCAAGGAAATGCCGACCTCCGAATCGTGCAATTTCTTTATCAACGATGCGAGTGGGCTATTCATTCGGCGTGTTATTTAGGACAGCTGCCGTTGCACGTGGCAGTGCAAGGGAATGCACCGAAAGAAATCATACAATTCCTTGTCGAAAAGTATCCGGAGGGGCTCGAACGAGGAGATGGGGAAGGCCGCGTGCCGCTTCACTTGGCGGTTTCGGAGGGAATGCCGCTCAAAACAGTCGAACTCTTGGTGTCGAAAAATCCCGAAGCCCTGTGCAAGGCAGATGATTACGAGTGCTTGCCTCTACATTACGCATTGATGGAAAGTGCGACAACCGAGTTGATTCGTTACTGGGCGCGAGAATATCCAGATGCTCTAGTGAAAGCCGACAACGAAGGACGACTACCATTGCATCTGGCTATCATATACGATCATGAAATTGAAGTGATCGAGTTTTTTGTTAGAAAATGTGATCATAGTACGCGGTTGGTGGACGCCGAAGGATGTTTACCATTGCATTTAGCAATACTGAAGCGACGAGACGTGCAAGTCATCCGACTGCTGGTATCCTACATGCACAAAGACGCACTGGTGCAGCGAGACTTTATGGGGCGAACTCCTCTCGACTGTGTATTTTCCGACTCGTTGAGCATGAATGCCGATGACATGATGGCTGTGGTCGAAATGCTGGTCGATGAGCAACCAGTTCTGGTATCATCTACCTGTCGAATTAAGTGCGAGTTACCGCTACATAAAGCACTTCAATCGAAAGTATCGATGGCGGTGGTACGGTATTTAATAAATGCGTATCGACCGTCGGTTGACACTCCCAACAGTGACGGCAAATTACCGATCCACATCGCCATTCAAAAGAGGCAACCAGACGAATGCTTGAGAATGCTGCTGCTGGAATCCCCCGAATCAGCACGAATGCAAGATAATCAGGGTCGGACGCCATTCCAGCTGGCATACGAATACGATGTTTCCTTGGAGATCATTATCAGCATGATCCAAACTTGCCCGGATCTCATGAGTTCTGCTCCTCTTACAACGAAGCGTCTCGGTTGACAAGGAACTTGCCGATTTTGTTATTCTCCGGGACACCATTCACTGGCGTCACTTCTTTTCTAAGTGATGTAGTACGACAAGTAAAATCTTGGTGCTATAATGGAGCAGCCATTGCACAAGGAGTTTCGGTGCATCGCAACACTTTCAAGAGACACGAAAAACGACTGCGCACCTCACAGGCGCACCTCACAGAAACGCACATACATCAAATCGTGCCGATTAGAACGGACTGGCATCAATATCTAATTTCAATCCCGTGACGAAATAGAAATTGAATTATCGAATACAAAACCATCCACAATGCGTACATGCGTCCTTGTTTCGTTTTTCTCACAAACACTGACAAGACTTGGAGGTTTATAAGTGACTATTGTCATTCATAGAAGACCTCTCGCTAGTGGTTTTCTATTAAAAAAATGAACAATGATAGAGACTCGCCCGTGCAAATGTCAGTGAGCGAACTAAGGCAATGGCTTGCTAGTGTGAGCGAGCAGCATCAAAGTCACTTTCAGAAAGGACAGATTTCAAAGAGACCCACTCCCAATCAAGAACGCCTTCGTCAACAAGATTCTCGGAAAAGTAATATCCCCCTTACTCCAGAATCAAAAAGCAGCATTGTTGCTAAAGAGACTCCACAACATGAACACGCTGCGGATAGCAGTGCCAAACTAGACCATCAGGTAGATCCGAGAAGAAGGGTGGTTTCTTACAACAGCAAGTACCCTGCCTGGCATTCCCGAAAGCATCAAAATGAAAAAAGTCGCCTGTCCGCAGCAGAGGAACACTTCCTAAAAGATACAATGAATCCTCACCATTCGCCTAAAAGGTTGGAGGCTAACATCCGTGATACGTCACGACGCGGAGCACGCAAAAGCAGCGGCACCACTGGAGAAAACAGTAAGGATTTTGCCGCATTTGATCATTTGAATCCAGAAGAAACTATCACCTTTCACGGAGAGAGTTACGACGCGACCCACGCTTCAACAAAAGCCTTTTTAACCGCCAATTCGACACTCTTCAGTGACTGCTTCGCCAATCAAATGGACCTCCAAGATCATTGGGTGACCAAGCGGGGGGAAGGACTGGGTGGCAAATCTAGATTAGTGCAAGATCGACAACGGGCGCTTCAAGAAAAGTGGGCTCAAGATCGGCAGGCCGTGCATAAGAAGAAAGTTCAGTGGACGACCTTAAATGGTGCCTACAAGAAGACAATTGTGCTGACGGAAGAAGGCGAGATTTGAGACGCTAAAAAGTATCATCTTTGTTGCCTTTAGTACACCGTATTGAGTAACTAGCACTTCAAGTTGAATGCTCTTCCATACCCTAAATCTCGAAAGACCGAGCAACTAGTCACTTTTCCGCTTTTTTCGTCGAGATTAGCCTTCACTTGACCGACCATAGTCCCTCGTCCTTCCGGCTTGTTGGTTTGACCGAGTCCAAATGGCATCGGTATCGAAGACCTCCCAAAACCTCCTTTTCGAAACGATGCATTGAAGCGAACGGCAATACTTCCAGCCACAGGGCTACCGAAACCAAGAATATTTGTCACACTTTCGAGCCTTCCCAGTTCGTTTATTGCTTCCTTGTCTTTGCGTAACGCAGCTACTACTTTGTCAATACTTTTCCGTGCTTCTTGTTCCGTGATTTGTGCACAATGCCACGTTATTGCGTCATGACGAGATCGTGACGCCGCGGAATGAGAAACAAAGCTTTCGGTTGTCGCAACGAATACAATCAACAGGAGAATGATCCTTTGTAGAATTCTGGTCATATCTGTTTGTTATATAATTCAACCGAGAGTATTGATTGTAATAGCTTGGTGGAAACTAGTTGTCGCCCCTCGTTCGCGTCTCGCGTCTTACTTTTATGCGTCACAAAATTTACTCGTGACTAAATTCCAGTCATGATCTCACATTCACTAACTCTGTTTCCCGCATAGTCGGCAATGCCGATATCTTTTCTTTTTCTAGAGTCTAGCTATTTTAGAGGTTGAGGAGAGAATTATGATTCTGCCGTTGCTGCTTTTGACGATAATCAAGTCCAGAATAAATCGACCGGCGGTTCGCTCAAACTAGTATCTTTGTTATTACTTTGTATACTTTGACGCCCTGAATAAAATGGATCACAAACCTGTCTCGACGAACCCCATAGACTCTAAAACGAGTGCGCTGCATTGTCGTGTAGCCAAGTCTACATTTTCAAGCTCCGACAAAGCATTCATTTTCTTCTGCAATTCAACTGTAGGTTTCAATAAATGAAACCTCTCTTGCATGTCAAGAAAGAATAGTTGTTGATGGTTGGATGATGATTCGTACCGATTGGCGGCCGCGAGTGCTTCCAATACTTGTCCGTATCCTCCTTCGCCACCATCCGTCCCGTCCCAGCGACCTTTTGCCACGCCAGTGCCAATATTAACTTGATTTCTTCGAAATTCTCTGGTTCTGTTGCAATATTTTGTAGCAAGGCGACACGAGCGGCTCGTGTCGCGTATTGCTGACGACAAATGCGGGCACAATCGTGTCCAGTGCCGACCGCGTAGCCCCAATTCCATTGTGGTGATGTCCAACCGGATCCGGGGATATTGTATATCAGCTTTGGTGGCGATAAGGCGTGTGTCATGTGTATAATCACAAAAGGATTAAATTTGTTGTGAGAATGGATCGTCGCGGCATTCTGTTTTTTTTTTTTTGGGGGGGGGGGGATGACACACGTATTTATGAGTCTATTGTCGAGTAGGATCAACGGTTATGCAACATGCAACTGCTTTCTTTTTTTGTTTTTCGTCCTATCTACTCGGGGTACCGAAACGTTGTCGAGGACAGATGATACTAGAGGGGCTAACGTGTAGGCGAAACATGACCGCGACTGGAATGAGTCAGTCATGAACGGCAAGAGTCAATAAATAAGAAAAGAATGCGATGGATGGAAAGATCGGCATTCCCTTGCACTTATTATTGTATTCCAAATCCTATACTGGTAATATTCATTCAACAGCAATTTATCATACCCTGGTAACGATGAATACTCTCGACGAAGCAACAATACAAGAGCTCCGCGATGTCGGTTTGAGTCTCATAAATATTCCTTCATCCTCTTCTTCCATTCCATCAAACGCGTTTTCCTCCGCGCAGCAAACCTTCCAAAATCCGCACAATCTTCCCGTCATTCCGCACGATGCCGATTCGGCTCATGTCACAGGTTATCATCCAGCTGGAGGAAGTATGAGTCGCTACAATTTGTTTCGAGAAGGCTTTGTGTGGTCCGATGAGGGAAGAATGAACTTGATCGATGATAGTTGGGATTTCGCAGTGACGACACGTTCCCTGGAAGATTTACTACATTCGGTTGCGCAAAGTGTTTTACGAGCCATAGAACAACATTTACAGTTACCTCTCAATTGGTTTGAAGATAATATGGGACCCACACGTCACTCTAGTCAATGGCATTTGAAACGATATGTCGCAACAAATGAGGATCCGTCACAGAAACAATCGCACTGGTTGCCCGCTCACACCGACCCGTCTTTGATATCCATCGTCGTACATGATCGCACAGATGTGCAAGAGGGAGGCTATGGACTGGAATATCGAAATTCCACTTCATCAAAATGGGTTTCGGTACCCCAATCGGGACATGCCGTAGCCATCATTATGATCGGTTCCGTCCTTTCCCAAATCACTGGTCAATTCTTTCCCGCCTGTCGGCATCGTGTCGTACAACAATCGGGAGAACGAATGGCGGCGACTTTGTTTCTACGGCCCGTTCCGTCGGCGCGACTGCAAGTACCGCCTTCTCCGCTATTGCAACACAATGAGAAACTTTCCTCGATCATGACGTTTGAACAGTGGAGTCGCCGTGTCGCGCAGAATTATCAGAATGGTAAAATTCACCAGAAAAAGAAGAGGAAGAATCAAATGACTTCGGCATCGCTAGTCACTCCACCAGAAACCAACTTGCATCATTATCATGATGAACAGACGGATTTGGCTCTCTTGTCGTGTGATCCGCCGCTCCGGGGAGCTGAAAAGTATTTGGGAGGAGAACTGGGTCATAATGGAAAAATATATGCCATTCCTGGACATGCCACACAAGTCTTGTGCATCGATCCAACGGTGGAACCTCCGATCTTGACACTCAGAGGTCCGGAGTTTCACGGCAAATACAAATGGTTGCGTTCCGTACAATTTTCATCAGGAATCATTATCGGGATTCCTTGCCATGCTTCTTCGTTGTTGCGCATTGATCCGCACACGGAATCGATTTCGACCCTAACATGGGATCACAATGATCCTCTCGCTCCAGATCCCGAATTGCAGTGGAAATGGCACGGGGGACAAATTTCACCTATCGATGGTTGTTTGTATTGTATACCTCAACGAGCTGAATCGGTGTTGAAGTTCGATCCTGTCACTGAACAGGTTTCCTTCTTGGGTGGGCCCTTTCCCGGACGCAACAAGTGGTATGGTGGTTTGTTGGGGCGCAACGATGGTGCGATATATGCTATTCATCAATGTCATTCGTCGGTGTTGAAAATCGATCCGTCCGAACAAACTTGTTCACTTCACGGGGACTTCCCGACGGGGGGTTACAAATGGCACGGTGGTGTAGTAGCTCCAAATGGAGTCATTTATGGCATTCCTTCACATGGTACGTTAGGTCGCTAGTGGCAGCGAATTTTTCTTTGTGTTCGTCGTTGCTTACAACCATCTGGATTGTATTAGCGGATCGCGTTCTCAAAGTGATTCCAGGTCCGCAGCCAGAAATACACACGATCGGTGACGTTCTGCGATCGGGATCGCACCGTACGGACGGTAAATACAAATACTTGGGTGGAGCTGTCGGTGCGGATGGCAAAGTATACTTCTTCCCGTCGGACAGCGACTTTGTACTTCAGGTAGATGTAAGTGTAATATTTGTTTCTTTTCGGGACAGTCAACAGAGTTGATCCCTGATGACTGATGACTGATGACTAACAGTTCGTTTGTCTCTCAGCCTTCAACGGATACTTGTCGCGAAGTGGGTCCTAATTTGCGCGATATCGAGAAGAGTCATAACAACAAATGGCAGAACGGATTCACAGCACGGGATGGGACCATTTATGGTATTCCACTCAAGGGAAACTCGGTGCTAAGGTAAGTGCAGGTACCATGGAGAAACTTGCTGTGAGTACGCACGGTATGCTTATGACGCTCGACAATTGTCACTTCCCGGGCAGGATACGAACTCGTGCCGATGATTCCGAACCAGAAGTCTCGGTCATTGGTGGTCCCTTTCCTGGGCTGAATCATTGGGAAGGTGGTGTAATGGGTGCAGATGGGGCTATGTTTTGTATGCCACTGAATCACGATCAAGTGTTGCGTATAAGACACATTCCGTCGAATGAGGTTGCTTAATGTTCCGCCTCGTAAAGGGGATGCGCCGGCCTGTGTTACAATGCAGTATTATAACTGCTCGTTTATGCCAGGCTTCTTACGACTGGAAACGGTACATTGCAGTATTATAACTGCTCGTTTATGCCAGGCTTCTTACAGCTGGAAACGGTTTATGTGGGCTAATTCTTCAAATGCTAACAGCAATTGCTATCGTTTAATTCATTCGATGCAGGATGCAAACAATGAATAAAATCATAAATAGTCGTATAAGGATTGTTACTTCCAGTTCTGTTATCAACGTAAATGTAGGTAAGAGCAACGTCGCCTTCGACGCAATAATACAATAATACTAGCCGGCCCCGATTTTTAACGCTAGAAACGTTACATCGTAGTATGCAAAATAGGCGTATCGATAGTGACGATCTTGTGCACGCACGAGAAATTGCGCCGATGGACAAAAATTGAACAAAGCAAATGCTGTGTCGTTCGAGCGTAGCAGAGTGATGTCCATTATAGTTTTAACCCGATAAATGTTACACTTTCCCCAAAACCAACGCAAGCAATGCCATGCGAACGTACATGCCGTTTTCCATTTCTCGGAAATAAGCAGCACGTGGATCGGAATCGACGGCTGGGTCAATTTCGTCAATACGTGGCAATGGATGCAACACAATCATATCAGAAGGCACCTGTTGCATCAGTTCTGTATCCACTACATATGATCCCTATCAGTTGTACGGTCAATCAGCGTTAGGAGGAAATAAACCGCAATAGCAAGTCAAAAAATTACCTTTATAGTCGTACCTTGACAGCTTGATAAGCCTCGTCCGATTCAAAACGTTCTCGTTGTACACGCGTGACATACAAGATGTTGGCTTGCTGACAAGCCTCTCGTAAGTCAGTCACTGTTTCTTGTAAGACATGATCAAATTGCGCGACATATTCTTGAATCTCTTCGGGCAGTTCTAGACCATCGGGGGCACAATAACGCAAAACCACGCCTGCTGTATGCGATTTTGCCAACAATTTGGCCAAGGAATGCACTGTTCGTCCGTGTTTCAGATCCCCCAATAATACAATTGTCAATGGTTTGGAATTTGCGGTCGCTTTTGCTGATAGCGGTAATTTCAATTCATCGTAAATTGTAAATACATCCAACAATGCTTGAGTCGGATGCTCTCCTACACCATCACCTGCATTTATAACAGGTTTTGTCGCTGCTTCAATGACAGTACCGACGCTGCCTTTGATGTAATGTCGTAGAACTGTGACATCGGTATAACATTCGAGACAGCGAATTGTATCCGTCAATGATTCTCCTTTCTTCGCCGCGGACGAGTTTCCTCCCTCGCCATCGACGTGCAAATAATTTCCACCCAATCGCATCATTGCAGCTTGGAAACTGCATGCAGTACGAGTAGATGCTTCGTAGAAGACTGTAGCGAGTAATTTCCCTTGACAGCGTGTGTCGGCGCCTTGTGTTTGCACCATCATGCGCATTTGATGGGCGATTTCAAAGACCAAAGCCAGTCCTCCAGGGGTCATTTGTGTGACACTCAGCACGCTCGCGCCTTTCCAGGAAGAGACATCTTCTGATAGCACGGGGAGCTGTTGTCCTAATGTTGTATTTGGAGACATGAGCGATTTTCTATCGATTGTTTCTTTTTCCTAGAATGATTACTTGGATGAAACGAGGACGAAGTAAAACGTAAAGATGCGAAAACGTTTCGTGGACCACCGATGTCACGGTCGGTGGTCAGACCAATGTATCTTTCGACGACGCGACATCGTTCCGTCATCCAATCCGTTATATAAAGTACATGTTCCTGTACGAGCACCGTTCAAATATGTCGTTTTATGGTTAATGACTTGGATGGTTCCACGCATTTTTTGTCAAAAGTAAAATCACTCTTCTTAAAGTCAACGGAAATCGCCAGAGCTGTAAAACAAGACGACCACCCAGCTTCACTTGACGCTCTTTTCTTTCGTGGGAAGCGTTTCCATTGCTTTCATTCTTTGTGCAATAGCAAGCACTACGAGGCGATTCGTACAACTAACATGTCTACGCAACTAAAGAAAATCAAGTTTGACCGCAAAGGTCACTACGTACTCGGAACGAAGCTCGGCGAAGGGGCACAAGGTTTCATTTACTCTCTGAAGAAAGAGAATGGGGAGGAGAGCGACTGGTGCGCCAAGATCACAGCGATTGCGAAGGCGACCAAATCACGTCAATCAGCCAGTGAAGCGAATGAACGTGCTCTCCAATATGAGCGACTCATGTATCAGTCTACCTTCGCGCGCCTCCAAGGGGGAAATCATTCCGCGTCTTCCCAAGCCGTCGGGTGACACCAAGACCCTGGAAGCATACAAAAATGATGCGGAAGGTACGTGTAAAGAAGCTTTGAAAGTGTTTTTTTTCTTTTCTACGTCATACTCTCTCACATTGTGTCAAGCTGGGTATCTTTTTATTGTCATGGAACGGATGGAGATGACTTTGATTGACGCAGTCAAGACGCTTCCCGTCGCATCGAATTCCGTCGATTTGAGTGCTGTGGCACGACGCATGTTGGATATCTGCAAAACATTTCACGATGCTCATAAGCTTATTACAGATGTGAAAACCGACAATTTCATGGTGGCGAAAGGAGAAGGTTCGGTTGCAGATCGCTTGCGAATGGTGGATCTTGCTTTGCTGAAAGATATCATGGACTCGAATGGCAAGCATGGCGCCAATGAGGGGATGACTTCTTTGCGCGGAACGCCGTTATATGCTAGCTTCAATTCTCATGAACTGCAGACAATGAGTCGTCGAGATGATGTTGAATCGCTGCTCTACTTGCTAGCTGAACTTGTCATCGTCGTTTATGCTACACATACTGACCCTAAGGCGCTGTGGTACAAATCCGGATCTTTTTTGCCCTGGAGCAACGGCAAATCCGATGCCGATATTTTCCAGCAGAAGAAGCAGAATTTGACGAACAAATCATCCGAGTTCTACAGTCGCATGCCGTCCGACCTTGCTTTGTTGTTTCAAGAGTTGTGGGACGAATGTCGCCGTTGCGATTACGCAGCAAAACCCAACTATGATCTGTTTGAGAAGAGGTTGGGGCAGCTTGTTGTACGACTTCCGGATCAGAAGCGAAAAGCAGCGCAGCCAAGCCCTGCCGGGGCTACCAGAAGCAGCCCGCGTCGTCGCATGTCCTCCGTTCGCTATCCAGCTCCACGCGATGAACGCGCAGCAGACCCTATGGATGTGGATGAAGTGTGGAATGCCACAGAAAATGTTGATCCTCAGGGCAGCAATATCGCGGCTCTTATGGAGGATCGTCACTATGAAGCAGCGACACTGACAGCAATCGAAGGGCCCCACAAGGGCGAAAAGTGGGTTGTGCAAGAGGGCGCTCAAGAGCGCTACTGCATTGGTAGCAAACCGTCGAAAAAAGACCATCTTCCTCTCGCGCTGTCGAAAGACAAATCTGTTTTAGCGAATCATGCTCGTATCAAGCTCTCTCTCTCAAAGAAAAAGCTGCTCATTCAAATTTGGGACTTGTCAAAGGGCAACACCAAAATCAACGGTACTGTCAAAACATCGGCAGAATTTGCTCTTTTCGACGGGAACAAGGTCCAGATGGGTGATACTGTGCTTCAAGTTTCTCGTGCCCCTCGTCCTACATTGAAGTAAGCGGTAAGCGCATCATTTTTGCAGTCAAGATGCGATCGTACATGCACTTTGAATGGTGATCAGCTGTGACCCATGCAGTACGTCGTAACAGCTGACTATAGTGCATCCTTATAATCTAATTCTCTAGTTTCTCTGCCACCCGTAGTGTTGCGCTTCGTGCTCTCGGATTCACGTCGACTTCTTCCAAAGAAGCCTTCCGTTTCTTCCCTAAGGTACGAAACGGGCGAGGGGGTCCTATTGTATTTCCATACATGTCTCGTTCATCGCGCTGTGATCTCTCTAAGGTACCATCTCGCATAGCTCTCTTCGTTGCCCTATCCTCCATAGAATGGTAGCTTAAAACAACCAGTTTTCCCCCACTGCGCAGCAGAGTCGGCGCTACCCGTGTCAGTACATTCTCCAAAACTTGATACTCCTGATTTACAACAATACGAAGGCTTTGAAAGACACGCGCCAATGTAGCTGTGCGGCCCATACGCCGTCCTTTCTTCGCGTACTCCGGTGTAACAGCGGCGACTGCCTCGACTAAATCAGATGTTGTCGAAAGAGGTCGACACCGAACAATTGAATCCGCTATCTTTGCGGCACGTGGTTCATCGCCGTACTCTTTCAAGATGCGTTTCAGCTCAAATACATCTAACTCGTTGCATAGGTCTGCTGCAGTCATACCGACGCCCGACATTCGCATATCCAGTGGCCCTTGTTGCTGAAAGGAAAATCCTCGTTCCGCGCAATCAATCTGATGTGAACTAACTCCCAGATCTAACAAAAAACCATCCAGTGAGGACTCTACAATTGGTTTATTCGAAATTGGGTGTATTGTTTTGGCAAGTGTCTCGACAAGGCTTCCGAAATTAGACTGTACTGGAACGAAGAAAGGACCATGGGAAGTATTGCCAGGCAAATATCTTTCGAGTCGTCCTGTCGCCGTCTTGAGGGCTTGTGGATCAACATCACAGCCAAATAATACGTCACCCGCTGTGAGACGCTGCAAGATGGCCTCGGAATGTCCTCCACCGCCCAAAGTACCATCCAGCAGTGTCAATCCCCGTCGTCGTTCATCTCTCCCTTCCAAGAGTGCTTCGACGCATTCTTTCCACATGACTGGCGCGTGATAAGAGGTAGCAAATTCATTACTATTTTCGGTAGAAGCCAACGACAAAACTTGATTGTGTATTCTTCGAGTGGCTCTGGCAACGAAAGCTGCAGTAACCGTTTGTCGAAGATTCATGGCTCGCAAAAACTGTTGTTGCTGCATGCAACGGCCTTCCTGTTTTCTCCTAATGCCAAGACTACTTGAGTGGAATGGATCACCGTCAATATTACGCGTAGTTGAAAGAAATCTAGATGAGTTTAGTCAAAAGATATGTACAAGCAACTTGGTTATAAATGAGGTCGATGAGCCGCCATCATAGAGCTTCATCCGATTTTCACTGTGGGCACGCGTACCTGGTACCTTACCAACGACCCCGGAGGGCTAAAAGAAACCTGATCCCTTATCTACTCTGTACTGAGAGTCTCTATAAGCACGAAGCACCATAATTGTGAGCAAAATCATGATGACTATTTCATGACTGGAATGCAGTCTTGCCGAAAAACGGACATCACTTCTGTCACCAAGCATTGCGACGTGACGAATCAAGGCAAGTAATCCGACTGTTATTGAAGGTAACTGCACTGTAATAGGGTCAAATACAGGTTAACAAGACTGTAGAACCAGCGAAACTTAGGTAGCTGAAATGCAGTCGTGGGAAAGTCGCGACCGTGTGCATTGTGTTTGAGCTGAACAGCAGACATAACGCTTCCGAGAATGGGTAGTCAGCGATAATGATAGTAATAGTTAAGAAGTGGCGTGGAAGCTAGTCAAACTACAGGTAGATGGAACGAGCGCGCCGAAAACCATCACCGCGGACTTTAATTTCGAATTTAACATCCAGGTCCTCTACAAGCCAACTCCCTCATGATGAAACATCGATTTTGAGACAGCAACAAATTCTCCCATCGTGGAAGTAACCAGCTTGGTATACCGTCGAACCTCGTCGGTGTCCGTGACAAGCATGGTACCTATAGGTCATCACGAAAGCTGCCATCTCGGAGTCTGTCCACAATATCTTTGTGTAAACAAAAGCAGCATTCTCGATCCGTGACGGTATGCCCCGGCCGAGCATGTCAAATAGATATTTGATGGGTTCTGGAATATCAGGACCGGGTAAAAGCTGACCCACTTCTTTGCTTGTTACAAGGCAATCAATCAGTTTTTGTCGGTCCCCAGGTCGGTGAACATTGGGACACAGGTGAGCGAAAAGTCTCACAGTATTTTCAAAGTTGAGTGGTCCCAAACTAAAGTGCTGCTCGCCAAGAGCAGGAATACCGAGCGGTCGAAGATTTGTCAGCAGAATTTTAACGTCCTTCGTTTCACGAATCAATTCACTCAAAAGCATTGGAAACTCTGTCAAGTCGTCGGTGTCATCCAAAAGGTCGACTCGGTCAAATACTAAAAGTGCTTTCATCTTCTTTAGTCCTCCACAAATAGCTTCTATTACAGTTTCTTTGTCATCTTCGTCTGCAACTTCTTGTACCTTGCCTTCATCAACTAATCGCTTCAAAGGGTTTTGATAAGAGCCACGAATCGGCTCTTTTTCTTAAATTTTTTGCCTTTACGAAGTAAATCTTTTCAATCGACGTAGAAATGACATTTCGTCTTTCGTTGATATAGTGACAGAGAGAACAAACTAAAGATGATCGTCCTATTCCTGGCTCTCCGACAACACTAATCAAACGTTTACTCAGAACGAGATTCAACACGTGGTACATTTCCACCTCGCGTCCCAAGAAAAATTGCGGCGGGGTGGGCGAGGGATCATCCTGAATCAAATTTCTCACGTTCAGTTCAAGATTTCTCAAAGCGACAGAGGGTAGGGAACCTTTCTTATTGTACCGGCTATTTCGGCGCAAACGCTTAGCCTCTTCGCTTAAAACGCGGGGCCACTCACGAACTGGCTTGGCATTGAAAATGGGAACATCATGATCGCCGTCACGAGGCAGTAACAAAAATTTCTTCATTTCATTTTCCGCGTCCTTGAGATTCGGCGTAGCTCGAACGGCTCGACAACCTTGTTCGAACGATTCCTTAACCGTGTTTCCGACAGCTAAAGCCAGGTAAAATTGACGAGTGAAGGCCAAGGCTGCCGTATCTTTTAGCTCGTACTCTTGCTGACAGCATACAACATGCGGCACACCAGCCGAGGCAAACGTTTCACCCGCTAAGCCAGAATGACACGCCGAAACAAATACGAAACGAAAAGGTACCGAGCTTTCGTTCTGGATTAACTCCTTGAACTTTGAAACGGCAAACCATTCAGCACCCCCAGTTGTATTTTCAAACGGGAGAAATTGAACATGACCGTGGCCTGAATAGTGTAGACAGCTACAGCGCTTTGCGATGGTTGCCAGAAGCCGCTCGCTGGTCGCATTGTCGAAAGTAAGCTCAATGTCTCTGGACGCCTCCTTCAAACACTGCCACATCAACTCGCGCTCCATATCAAAGTTTAGCTTTTTGAATGGTTGAAATCGCTTCTGCCCGTCCCTGTAGACCAGCGGTGCAGAGAAAAGAACCGTGATAACATTATCAATCTCTACCGGTATTGGCAGCGAGTCCTGGAACTGAGACTCATCTGGTGCTAAGCTTGTTTGATCTGGGAATGCCTCGTATGGAAGATCATCAACACGTTCCACTCTTTCGTCACCATCCTCGTCTTCTTTATACGGGACATCTTGGATGTTTCGCTGTGACCAACAGCGCTCGAATAACGTTCGCCGTGAACGAGCGCAAAAATCTAGGAGGAGACGATTTTGCTCAAAACTCAACGGAGGATCGTTGACTTCGAACTCTAGAAAGCCTATTGTGCAGTTGCTCGATTGCTCTGGGTCGACAAGGTTTCGAAGGATGTAGTCAATGGCCGATGGATGAACCCGATTGTTTGACATGTTCAACCGAACCAAGGTTTTATATGAAAGAATGGAACCGACAAAAAGTCCTGCTTCGTCAAAGGTGGAAAGGAATATTTCATTAGAAGACAGATCAAGTTCCTCGAGCCTGAACGCATCGCGCTTAAATATGTCGATTATGTCCAGCCACGCAGCGTTATTACTCAAGTTGTTCGACGCTAAATTGAGTGTACGGAGGAATGTCTTCCCTCGCCTGCCTGCGATGTGGAGTACCCGGATTACTTTTTGTGCAGCTCTGATATTGTTTCCTGACAGATCTAAAAATTCGAGAGTGCGAGAACAATCCTCTAGCAGTGTAAACTCCAAAACCTTGGAGCATAAGTCATCACCTAAGCCGTTGAAACTCAAGTCCAACGATCTGAGGGAAGAAAAAAGCCCTTGTTGAGATTGGCACTCCCGCTCGACTAAATAGTCCGAAGAATCGTTGCCAGACATCTGGCGCTATGCATTGTGATTTGCTTATGGCTAAAAACAGAAACTTTCCTTGTGTCCCCACTTCCGCTGAAGATTCCTGGGATTCAGAAAGTCTCCCTACGTTTTCGAGTATTGAAACAATCGTACTCAGATCCTCTTGAGTGAGCATGTCGACAAACGTCAAGTGAGTAATCCATGGAGGCAATGACCCAGCTAAGCTAGCAACCATGTAACTCCCATCGCTTCCATAAGCTTCCTTGTCCGCGTTTTTCACGCTCTCCCATTTTTCATCCCTACAAAAGAAAGACCACGGACGGTCGGACAGAGATATAGAAAGTTGACAAGAGATTCAGCAAACTCCTCGTCAAACGAACTATTTGTGAATCCCAAAGTCCAGTGAATGTTGTCGTCGTCAGCCAAAGCGCTCTCTATGTCGCATATTCTGGACAAAAGCTTTGCCTCTCGTTGAAAAGAAAAGTAACGCCGTTGCGGCATCATCAATGACCTAAAATTGTAGGAACACCTTGGACGAAGCGCCCGGGTGGGTACTATTTGTTCCTTTAGTAAAGCCGACGGGAAGTACGTGTCCAGTAACTCGTTTACGTGCTTCGATAGGAGAGGAACAGATCCCTCTGTTTCATTCATTGGTGCTTCTAAAAATTGGAAATGATCCAGAATCCATTGGCTTTCGGTTCTGCTGCTATTAAGCGGATAAATCTGGCATGCCAGTAGACTTTCGTCACATTGGTCTGCGTGCAACAAGGTTTTGAAGGAGCCGTGCCCGTCTACATCTTGTCCATACAAGTCGTGATACTGTTGAATCAATACATGCCTTTGCTTCAAAGTGTCGTCGTCATTGGCGAAATATTCAAAGACGTCACCATAAGCGTGTCCGTCTTCGCTTCGTGCCTTGTCACCGGTCTCTCTTATCAAATTGGCCAGTCCAGCTTTCTTTACTCCATGGAAATAAGGACCCCAAGTGTTCACAAGAAGCCGTCGTATTTCAGCACGAGCCATTGCTTGGATCAAGAGAGAACGCTGGATACAGAACCAATCAGCTAAAAGATTCGGATTGTTTCCTGCAACCTGCGAAACGATTTCATCTTCAAAAACATCAAGCGATTGCAAAATCTGACTAGCGGCGCCGGACGGTCCTGACGATTCTTCCGATCCAATCAATTTGCTTAAATAAGGCAGCGTTACGTCAACAATGCGCATCATCAATGGTTCCGACTGCGCAAAAACTCTCAATCCAGTCAAAACAATCTCACGTAAATCCGTGGCAACCTCTTTGACGAGATCCACGTTTCTTGCCGTTTCTAATGAATTGACGAGACCTTTCAAGACAGTGTGAAATGCACTTAGTACATCATGAGCCCTTATGGCAATGCCTTGTGCGGCGACAGACCGAGTCAGAAGTAACGGTGCAAGTGCGGCAAGTGATCGACAAGCTTCTTCAAGCAGGCTCAGCCCTGAGCTACCATTTGTTTGGGTGATTGCATTGAATTGTGATGTGATCGTAAAGGGGAATGATGCTATTTTCAAAATTGAATCAAGGCCACCGTGCGTTGCAGTGTCTATACAGCCCTCTATCAAAACAGCGTTCGCGTCTAGCAGAACATGACCCGATAACCGCTTTCGCCTTGAAGAATCCTGAACCGGCTCCAAAATGTTCGCCAACGCACAAAGACCTTCTTGCAGTTGCTTTTTTTCGTCGTGCGAGAGTCCCATCACCGCCTGATTGAGATGAAATCTTGCTGGCATGGGATCTACAATATCTTTCAACACAGCCCCGAGGGCGGCCGCAGCTCCATCTTTGCAAAGACGAAGGCGAGTCTGCCGTGTCAAACTGACATCCTCACTAATTATACGCAATCCTTCTACAGCAATTGACCTTAGCCTATCCTTGCGATCACGAGCTATTGTAACGAATTGATCGACAGCGCCGCTTTCCAAAAATATCACTGCAGTCACGTTCAAGATTGTTTAGTCAACAGAAAATTTCGGATTGTGCCATGCAGGTTACTTACTCTAAAAGCATCTTTCCGCAATCTCGTCTCGACGTATCACTTTCGTCATCCTGTTCATCATTCATAATGGTCGCCCTTGTGATAGCACCTCGAGCAAGATGTACTAATGCACTTCCTGCCGATAAAATGACATCTCGTAAGGATACTTCAGCTGGCTCATAAAGAAATCCGACAAGGAATTGAATGCAGTTTGCTTCGACCACCGCGGCACGCGTATGAGGTGCTACACAAAGCGATGCCAGAATCTGAGCAATGGACAACCGTACATCATGGCTTATATCTGGAGTGCGTGTCAAATTAGCCAATGCTTTCACCGCCCCTTTGTTGACCATTTCTGAATGTATCCATCCTGCTAGGTACGCATCATTGACAGACGTTAGGCATTGTAAGGAAAATGTAGCAGCACGTATAAACTCGGCATCGCCAGACTCCGACCACCGAACTAAAGTCTTGAGGATACCTTCGCGGACTGCTATGGGTCTTGCGATCTCAACGGCGCAGACTTGCTCAACAAGAGTAAGCGACGTCGCCGATGCATTGCTTTGATTTGCAATATCAACTATAAGAGACACTGCGATTTCGAGTACTTCCCGCAATGCTATATTTTCTCTGCGTTGATCGATTACAGCTCCGTTACCCCATCGCTTTGCCAAAGGTGTGTTTTCAGCAGTCACGATTGCTGTTGAGAGGTCAGAATTTAATTTCGGACAAAGATATGTAAGCCAGAACGCCGCAAGACTCACAGAGGCTGCAACACAGGCATCATCTCTTGAAATCACTTCGCCCAGCGGCGTTACATTTCGACATCTAGTCAAAAATCGTATGCACTCAACAATTTTCAATGCAATACTGGCATGCATGTCCGTCAATGCTTCCACAAAAGAAGGTGATAGATACGCCACAGCAATCGCCGCCACAACTTTCAATTCGTAGGTTACATTTGAAGACTCAAATACTGTCAGCAGGGAATGCATGCCCCCGGATGATCGAATTTCATCTCGTAATCGAATTTGCTCGAGTGTCCCTCCTTCAGCATCTCGCGCAAAATGCATGAGTGCCAAAGTGGCCTCTAAACGGAAAGTATTATGGGAACGCAACGAACAAATCAAAGTGAAGATATCTCTGTTTTCAACAAGATTCGGAAAATCCAATCTAGGCGTTTCAGGATCAAGATACTCCTGAACATTGGAAGATGATGATTCGTAATGTTTCAGGGTATTTTCGCCGACAGCAATAGCATCCGTGAGGATATCGTTCAATTCAAACAGTCCTGAAAATTCTTGCCCTCGACTGACTGCCGACTCCACGGCGTCTGCAATTCGATTAACATCTTGTTTACAAACATCCAATAGCGATGCAACAACTTCACTTTCGAAATGTTCTGTCTTCGAAGCGTCCTGTAGATTTCTGGCATTTGTTTTGATTTCTTCGACTTCTTGCTGCGACAAAACACCCGATGTAACTTCCCTCGATAAGGCGTCATATTCTCGTTCCGAAGCTTTGATAGCAGCTTCTATGAGCTCTTCCTCTGTCAAATCATGAAACGAAGTAGACGCCGTTTCCGTTGCCGGTGAGATTTCGGCCGGTGCTTCTCGAGATCGCACGGACGAGCTGCGTTCGATCGGGGGAGATTTCAGCTGCGAAGAAGTATAATTGAGTTCCCTCGAGGGAAAAGATCTGATGCTTGCTTCAGTCACGTTACTAATATGGAAAGGATCCGCTGTAACACCGGGGCCAGCATTCGGAATGCCGATACTGGTTTGCAGCGCATAGGACACATCCCGATCGATATTGAATAACTCGTCACTTTGAGAGGAAGATTTTGGAACCGCGCTGAAAAGCTCAAATTGTTTTTGGTATTCTTCGGGGACATCGTCCTCGAGCGACGATCGTGCCGAGCGCTTCCCGAAGGCAGGTTTTGCAGCGTCCGTAGGATGGGGCGGTGGAGCTTTTAGCACAGCACTGGGTGTAGATGAGTCTGGAGATCGGTGTATTGGGTCTTTGGCTGGGCTTGAAGCAGAAACTATTCGGGGAGACAAAGGCGATGCAAATTCGTCAGGTCGGTAAGAGGAGGATTTCGACATAGTCGGATATCGCGGTGATGATCCTGGGAGATTAAGGGTCCCCTGTGAGCGCATCGGTCTTAGACGGTTTTGCGGCTTTAAATTACCAAAATCATGCGAGGCAGAGGTTTGTCGATTGAAGGGGGACGAGTTTCTGTTCGGGGCATCATTGTCTTGACTCATGACTCTTGGCAGTTGTTGTCGAAAAACAGCTCCTGGATCGCTTGCAATATCAAATCGCAGGTTTTATCGTAGCTTCGTTTTCTTGATCAATGCAAATATATAAACAAATGATTTCGCAGTAACACATCATGTCTTGTAGGCAAACAATAAACAAGCGTGCCTTTTTTGTTTTCGTTGCATGTTGCAACGCAGAAACGCTTGATGCATTCGCTGTTTAAAGTACGAAGTGTGCTGGTACTCACACTATCGTGTCAGTTGAATGAATGAATATACACTTTTCAATACCGATACGATACAAAATTAGTTTACACAATTGACGGCTAGAAAATAGAAAAGATGACTGCATTATTTTAACGATACAACTATTTGTACATGGTAACTCAACACAAGTATTACGAATGTCAAGATTACATTCTGACGTTAGGAAATTAGGAATAATATATAAGTTTAGTAGCTTCTTTATTATTATACGAAAAAAAAAATTACGAATAAGATTCTACCGGTACCAGTACTGACTACGACAGAATAGAATACTAATTCAACACGTCTGTCTGTCCACCATGCTGATGTCACTGGCTCACTCTACATACATACAGTACACTTTACCTGGACCGTAGGTTGTCCGAGACGCAAGGCGGCGGAAAGAAAGCGTTCGCTTTGTTCCCCGCCGCCCAAACACGACAAAATCTTTTCTGTTTGTCCGACGCTTTCACTTGCCATCATCGGCAGATTTGACATCAAAATCAATCTTACAAATTAATTAACTCGTAACAAAATTGAAAATACAATATGAAGAACAGCTTACTGCTATTACTCGGCTTACGATGGGCTGGCGCTTTTCTCGCCAAGCCAAATGACTGCCAGCTGCTTCCTCGTTCGTCGACCAAGACAACATCGGATCAGTGGATTCAAAAACTTTTCAAGTCACACCGACCACAGATGGTGTTGTAGGGCCTAAGCATGCTATTATTTATGATACAACGTTAAGAGGTACGTAGAAATAAAGAGCGTGTCGTATATTGGCCGATGAAAGCGATCCAAATCTTAAGGACTGACAAAAACCGATCTTTCCTAGATGGCACACAAGGAGAATCAGTATCTGCTTCGGCCGACGACAAATTAAAAATATGCCGTCGTCTGGCGGAGTTCGGTGTGAATTACATTGAAGCAGGATGGCCAGGAAGCAATCCGAAGGATGCTGAGTTCTTTCGTCGAGCACAAACAGAGTTGCCGGAAACTGCCCGAGCGAAATTAGTGGCATTCGGCAGTACACGACGCAAAAATACTTCGGCTGACCAAGATGCACAGGTGCAATTGCTGATTGAATCGAATGCGCCGACATGTTGCATAGTCGCTAAATCGCATTCGTGGCAAGTGAAGGAGATTTTGAAAGCGGATTTGCAAGAAAATATCGACATGATTCGTGATACTGTAATGCACCTGACAAGAGCAGGCCGACAAGTGATGGTGGACATGGAGCATTTTTTCGACGGATATGCCGCCGATCCGACCTATGCCTTGCAGTGTTGTGAAGCGGCCGCCGATGCTGGAGCTACCTGCCTAGTTCTTTGTGACACAAACGGAGGGACCATGCCGTGGACGGTGGGTCAAGTGAGTCAACGAGTTGTTCGACATTTTGATCGCTACGTCACCATTGGGATTCACTGTCACAACGATTGTGGCATGGCAGTGGCGAACTCGGTCGTTGCTTGTCAAAATGGGATCGGTCTCATTCAAGGCACCATCAACGGTATTGGGGAACGAACCGGTAACGCCGACTTGTGCTCGATCATCCCAACTCTTGCGTTACATATGGGAAGCAATATTGCTTGCAAGGAGCAGCTCCAAAATTTGACCAGTGTCAGTCGGTATGTTGATGAAATTTTGAATCGATCGCCGAACGTTGCTGCTCCCTATGTTGGTATTTCTGCATTTGCGCACAAAGGCGGACTGCATGTGGCGGCCATGGAGCGTTCGCCATTGTCATACCAACACATTGATCCTGGCTTGGTCGGTAACGAAATGCGAGTTTTGATTTCAGAGTTGTCGGGACGTCAGAACATATTAAGCAAAATGGAAGCAGCCGGAATCGATATCAGTGAAACTGGAACCAATGACCGCGCTCTAGCTATTCTGAATCGAGTGAAAGAACTAGAAGCCGTTGGGTACACTTTCGAAGGCGCCGAAGCCAGTGTCCATCTTATGATTTTGCACGCAACTCGGGGTTATTGTCCACCTTTCCGAGTCTTAGATTATAGCGCACAGGTGTATGATTCGAACATTGACAGCGCTACACGCGTGATGAAAAAACATAGTATCAGTAGTTCTTCTCTCGCACCGACTGCCCGCGCAACCATAAAAGTTCGAACCGTTTCAGATAGCAGCGACGACGATAATTGTGAAACGACAAACCGATTGCCTTTTGAAGATCGACTGGAAGTTGGCGATGGCAACGGTCCCGTGGACGCGCTGGCCGCAGCTTTGACCAGAGCCGTAACACCGTCGCATCCTTATTTGAAGAATATCGAGTTAGTCGACTACAAGGTTCGTATTTTGGATCCTCAGTCGGCAACACAAGCTGCGACAAGGGTCATGATTGAATTTCGCGACACGCAGAAAGATACAAAGTGGACGACAGTTTCTGTCGATACCAACGTTATATCGGCTAGTCTAAATGCGCTGGTGGATGGATTCGAATACGCATTGATTGAACATTCACAAAGCTGTTCTCTTTCCGACGATCTTGACGAAAGGGTATAATAATAATAATATTGACCGTAGTACAAACAGAGTAGGAACAATGGACGCGAGATTGTTTATGACCAATGGCAGCAGAATACAAAGTAAGATGGTCTTCTGTTACGATATACAATAGCTTTTACGTTGCAGAGATCGTCTCGAGACAATCCAGTTGATTTTGAATAGTAGAACGTAGTAAGTGGCATGGATAGGTGGATAATTGATCAAATGTGAAAAATGGTAGATGCAAGCATAGTGCCACACAAGTAGATTGATTCTTCGTACATTGTATTGGCGAAATGCCTTGGGAAGCGTTAGCCTCCGTATTTACTATAGACCCAAAGTGTTGTCTGTATTAAAATACGACTGCATTTCAGTCATGAATAATCAGTTTTTGTACCCTTTTTACTTGTAGCAGCTAGTTGCTAGCTTTCGTTCTTACTGCTGGCATGCTGAACTGCTGAACTGTACTTGTACTTGTAATTCAATTTTCCTTTCGTCTCAACTGAAACAACCTACAGATTCAGTAGCATTCGCAATGCACTTATTGATTTGTGATGTCGAATAGACAAAGCCCTTATAGTTTTTTTTACGTTATTACGCGATGATACAAAGTTTGGCAATGGCCAAGAAGAATGCGAGAACGACGATGGAGGCAGTTCGGTGAACCATTCTACCTTTTCGACGTTGTTAATCGCTCTTTCATATTGCACTAGCCCTGTGGCTTTCGAAAGAGTGTGTGCAAAGGTCGTTTGCCTGCAAATCTGGTCGCTCCTTACTTCCCTTTTGAACGGCGACCACCGGACGCCGTCGCATCCAAATCATGCTGACAACAGAACCGACTACGCAGAGATTACGGAAAAAATGAGTTATTTACAACAACAGGAACGGCGGATTCCTGCACTTTTACACGTTAGTTACGTGACAAATCGCATCATTGCCGTATCGTAATCCTTTCCGGAGTATGAACCAACATATCGAGATCTGGGACGATCGACATGTGAAGGAGAATCATTCATGCAAAGCGAACAACAAAGAGACGCCCTGGACCGTTGTACCAGCACATTTCTGGAATTGGGAGATTCTGTTTCAACTGTTCGATAAGTTTCTCATACCAACTTTGATGAAGTCGGCAAATCGGATTTTCAAAGTCCCAGTAACAACGATGATACGTCATCCCTGAGCGTTCAATCTGACATCCGGTCTCACAGAACTCTCAACTCGTCAGCCGCGACGGAGCTCTCCGCTCGAACGGCTATTGCCATCGCTTGCTATATCAACCTCACTGGTTGAGTGGACACGACCGAAGATAGCTTCTTACTCTTCCTTGAAAGCAGCAATGTCCGGGAAGTGAGCTCTCACGGGCTACAGTGGCAAAGGCTCTCTCGGTAGCAATACGGGCTTGGTACCTTCTTTAGAAATTTTGATGCCACGATCGAGCTCAAGCGATATATGAATCGGTAGCCGCTCTTACTAAAGTCAGTATCAATGAGTGGTCTGGATATTTTCAACGCCCAGGTGACCATGCGTATTCTAGTCATCCTGACTTGTTTGGAGATATTATCATATATCAGCGACGAAACCCTCTGTCCAGCAAGGAAGCAGCCATTTGGAGGATAAATTTGACTTCTTTTCGGTTAACTTCTTTCCGGTTAGCAGATATTGGAGGGAGACTTTTGTTTGCTGTGCTGACCCGGAAGACACTACGCAGGCGATCTCTCTATTCTATCAAAGATTATTTTTTGTTATGCGAACACAACGGGTTTTGTTGGAGTCGGACCTGTCAACTTACGATATGACAGAGTTGATCTGATACATCAATACGCGCACCTTACTGATTAAACGGCATTTTTGCTATCTATGACGTTTAAGGCATCTTGACATTGCTCCAGTCAGTAAGCAGCAAATTTGCCGCAGAGAGATATTCTATGTGACGATGTTTCTTGCGTGCAAAGCGGGTTTGGTATGGACGACGCTGGGAAATGATTTCACCGAGTCATTGCAAAATGCCAGCGAACATCGATCTCGACGTTTCCAAGCTTCCTATGCAAGTCTGCTAAAATGTGCCCTTCGCCAATCTCGGTTTTTTCAGTTACGCCGAACGGAACATGTAAGGGGGGAACGAGTAGCGTTCTCGACAATCCCCAGACCACGAGGAGCCGTTGAGAATGCAATGATTCGGGATGGCGCCAACGTGTCGCTTCGTGATTTGGATCCCGAAAAGAGTCTTGTGTCTTGCAGATCGACGCAGGCTGTATGCTTGGACCCTCCCTTGTAAGTAGATGAATGTTTAATGGAATTTTACAAGATGCTGAAGATGGGACAACCACGAGGTGCCGTGGAGAATGCGATGACTCGGGATGGCGGCGACTTGTCGCTCCTTAACTTGGATCCAGATTGAAGTCTCATCTAAAAAGCTAGATCGCAAACGACGAATTTCGATGTAAAGAAGATATTTCAGCCGCGACCGCCTTTAATGAGCTTCAAATTCAGAGTATCGCTTCTCAGAATGTGTCTTCGTCTCCTCTGGGGCGACGACAGTAGGCAACGACAAAGAAAGTGAAACGGAAGAAGATACAAGTACATTGGAACCTAATAAATCCTTAGAAATCGAAAGGCAACTCTTTGGGGTCGTGGATTTAGGGAAGAGTGCAAGTGGACAGTTTAAAGTACGATGTTCGGGAGTTTGAGAATCTTTTCACCGAGTCGCTTGATGCAACTGCCAGTTATTACTGATGAAGACCAAGGCATTGATGGAGAAGCGGACGGACAAAAGGGAGGTTTACGAACTGGGAAAATTTGTCTCCATATGCAGCAGCTGCCATCTCCGCGTCTTCGGCATCGACGCAACAAGGCTTTTTTTGAGCAAGAGACCAAAGCGATTCGGTTATTGCTGCCATCGGCGCCAGCGCTGTCCACACACAGTTTGTAGACTATTGCGACTCGCTAACCGCAATGACTTTCTGAGACGTTGAATGTTTGCAAAGTTTGCAAGGATGGAGGCGACGAGGGAGACTATGAAATTCCTAGTGCGGCATCGGCTATCTCTGGGTTTTTGGAGCAAAAAAGCCGTATGAAATAAAGACGAAAAGTCTGATTTATTTTCAGTGGTGTCGGTGTTAGTGTGCTTGCATCACTTGCCAGCTGTCACGATACGGCAACGAAAGTCATGCCGATTGGAAAAGAGGACAGTCTTTTTTTTACATTGTTGACTGATCATATGCCCGCGAAGGACATCGAATCATCATCTTCGAGGTCATGGATATAATGAAAGAGTTTGCAAGTTAAAACTGGCTCGAGCAGAGCGCAAGACAACAAAAGATGGAGAGACTAGAGCAAATAACAATCCGCACGACCACGAAAACGCTTGCGCGCACGGAATCGGAGAGTGTCACATGGAAGAGTTTCCCCATCGTCAGTACCCGCCACGCGCATCCCTCAGTTTGTCTTAGTTTATTAATTTTACTTTATTTGGTTTTGAAATGAACAAGTGTTAGCATGAAGAGTGTCGTGGTATACATTTTTCATTGTGCTGGGACATATGGGGGACCCTTGCTAGTGCCCGTAACCGCTAACCTATTTCTAGGATAACTCATAAGCACCGCAAGAGCTCCGAAGACGTTAAGCAGATGTCAACAAGCGATCACAAACGCCCATGTATCCGGTTGGGAGCGGAAAGGCGAATGTGGCTTTCATAAGCTGCTCAGCGGGTGAACCCCAAACCCCGCTCAACCGTTACCATTGCTTCACCAATCACTGGCGCACACAGTTCTTCGGCACGCCTCATGGATCCCACAACTCAGGTGAAGAACTTTTCCCAGCACAATGCTCCAACTGCGTGTTTTCCGGTAAGGCAGGAAAGCCTCGCAAGCAGGCAAGCGAATCGTCGAGAGACGACACGAGGTTGCCGTTTTGCGAGACGACTCCTCCTTCCTCGGGACATACGCACCACAACCCTTCATGCGCTCCCACTATGTATTCAACCATACGGTCCCAAGCTGTGATCGCAGGCCACAGCTTTGGCAACAACTGAATACGGGGAGGACATCACACCTCTCTCAGTCGCCTTTGAGAGGAGATGTGAGAAGAAGAAGAACGCAGCGAAAAAAGAGACAAAGATGTTTGGCGATGCTTCTCCGCTTCTCCTATCGTAAAATCAAAATCAGTTTGTATTCACAAACTCAATTTAAAAATCATTTAGAGGGAACTATCTAAGTATTTCTGTCTCGAGCAACGGTTTTCTCCATGTATCGGTTGGGATCCCACGATCCACGAATGAATGTCGCCATATACTCGTCTGGATATTTTTCAATAATGATGAACGCAGCTGCGAGCCTGGCCTGCTCGCATCTCACGGGCAAAATACGCGTTTGAAATTCAAGTTGAACAAGGGGGAAAGAATGGATGTCAAGTCCATTGGAGGCACTTTGTGTGCCGGTGATGTTTTGTTTTGTTTTGTTTTGTTTTCGACGCTTTGTTTCGCATGCTTTCCTTCAGTCTTGTTCTTTCAATCGCACTCCTTCGGTGTGTCAGCAGTCTGTGTGTCTGTGTGTCTGCTTACTGGCGGCGATAAAATCCACACGCCCATGCCCACTGCATTTGCATTTTGTACGAATTCTCGTTTTCTTTCAAGGCAACAACTTTCGCCATTCTAAATGAAAGAAAACGATTTTGATTGTACTTAGGACACTTTGCGATTCAGGAAACAGAGTGTGCCCCATTATGTTTCAAATCGAACGATGCAAGCGGCTGTCAATCGAAGGTTATCGAGAATTTGGCGAACCCATGCGGCGTGGCGGGTCGGGCATGTGCCCGTTCCGCAAAAATCTCCAGATGGCTGCTGCTGCTGATGATGATGATGATGATATGAAACAGCATGGATAGCCTTCTTTACCCGGTCATGAACTTAGTGGCATCGTCGTTCAAGTAGCACGTTCGGTTCGGCGAACAGTTTTCGGTAGGAGATCGAGTCACTAATGTCATCGAAACTGCATAAGCGCGTGGTCCCATCAACAGGCACTTGGATTCACACCGATTCGGGCAGGTTAGCTGAGTATGCAGCCATTCCTCGTGCCCATCGGAATGTCAAACGCATTCCGGATTCGTTCGTTCGTTCGTTCAAGCGACTTCTTGTGGGGTGTCGATTCACAACCGCGTATTGCGCTGTGAAACAGCAACGGCGACTACTACAAAAGTGAATTGATAGCAATATTTGGAGTGGGTGGAATCTGGAGTGGGTCTTCCTATTGAACCGAGTGAAAGAACTGGAAGCCGTTGGGTACACTTTCGAAGGCGCCGAAGCCAGTGTCCATCTTGTGATTTTGCACGCAACTCGGGGTTATTGTCCACCTTTCCGAGTCTTAGATTATAGCGCACAGGTGTACGATTCGAACATTGACAGCGCTACACGCGTGATGAAAAAACATAGTATCAGTAGTTCTTCTCTCGCACCGACTGCCCGCGCAACCATAAAAGTTCGAACCGTTTCAGATAGCAGCAACGACAATGATTGTGAAACGACAAACCGATTGCCTTTTGAAGATCGACTGGAAGTTGGCGATGGCAACGGTCCCGTGGACGCGCTGGCCGCAGCTTTGACCAGAGCCGTAACACCGTCGCATCCTTATTTGAAGAATATCGAGTTAGTCGACTACAAGGTTCGTATTTTGGATCCTCAGTCGGCAACACAAGCTGCGACAAGGGTCATGATTGAATTTCGCGACACGCAGAAAGATACAAAGTGGACGACAGTTTCTGTCGATACCAACGTTATATCGGCTAGTCTAAATGCGCTGGTGGATGGATTCGAATACGCATTGATTGAACATTCACAAAGCTGTTCTCTTTCCGACGATCTTGATTAAAGGATGTAAATAAATCGACTTGGCTCAGACATGATGAAATGGAAGAGTCTTACAAAAGAATAGCTTCATCTAGAAATTATCTCTCTACAACTCGTTTGCAGAATAGTGTACCACGACGTTAGTGGCAATACTGGGTTACCTTTGGCAATCAAGAACCAGCATCGATTTTTCGCACGGATATTCAGGTCCAATTCTCATGAAGTAATTTTGTGCAATCAACTCCGTTCTATTCTTGTCGTCAAGACCCGTCCCAGTCCGTCTTGTGTTGGGGATGAGTTTGTATGCTTTTCAAAATTTCACAACTCGACGTTTCTTGTTTGCAGTGGCCGCTTTCTTTTCTACAACTTTGGCATCAAGACGCTCATTTGGCTGTTCGAGAAGCTCTTCCACTTCCACTTCATCCACCGAATCACTTCGTTTCTTCTTTTTCTTCTTGTCGTTGTCTGGACAATCGGTCGCACGATGTTCCGTTGATCCACAAAGACGACACGACCCACCATTGACGTAAATTCCCTTTGTATTCTGAGGACATTGTCGTGAAAGATGACCTTCTTTATGACAGACGAAACATTTGGCAAAGGGAGATCTGAGTCGTTCTTGTCTTTCATCTTCGGACATTGCCACAAGCCATGCTCCGTCGAGCCACATTTGAAGCATAACTGCACCGATTGAGGTTTATCAGGACACTGCGCAAGCGAGTGTCCGTGTTTCCTGCAATGAAAACATGTCGTTTGGGACTCTTTGAGGCGCGTTCGTTCTTTTGTTTTCGATCTCGTGCTATCTTGGTGTACTTGGCACGGCGCTCTTCTTTGGTAATTTTGCTACCGGGATGTTTCGAGGAATGGGGCATCGTGTTTAGGAAAGCGGATATGCACTTGGTACGATTGATATAATCGACCTTTGCTCTGATTATGAGTTCAATTGACAGAAGCCACTTTTTTTTTCGAATTATGAATGGAGAAGAACAACAGGAAACCATAAAAGCGAGGGCGAGCTACGGAGCAGGTACCTACGCAGACAGACACATTGTGTTCGTGACTGAAATCCACTCACGCAAATAGTTTTACTTGTTTTGATGACACAAAGCATTTGAAACGCATTGTTATTTCAAGCAGTCTAGCAATCAGTAACTTACACAAAGTTTGAATATTAACAAACTTCTAAATTAGTGCGAGGCGAGAAGATAAAGTTCTGCCAACTATGGTTCACGACTGTTGCCCGAAATGCAGTCTTGGAGACACACGAACAACCGTTAGGTAATATTCGCTTTGTAAACTGTATAAAGAAAGAACAATTTCTTAGCAATTACTGTAAAGAAGTAAATAACTTATCGAAAGAATGTTTGTTATTGCACATGCGAGAAACACGTTCCTCGTCTCATGACTGAAATCCAGTCTTGATATACACTTAGATACTATAGTAAATTCTGCTGTGAACGATCCGGTTCCGGTTGGATCTTGACCTGTTCACACTATCCTCTCAAATGTAACCACCCGGAGAAAGCAAATGCGAACCAAAGGCTTTTCTCGCGTTCCGTTTCGTTCCTGTCGAATACCAGGTACCAGGTACAGGCCATTTCGTTTTTCGCTTGATGCTCGCGATCGTAGATCGTATTGCCTCTGCCATAAATTCACTCTTCGAGTATCAAAAACAACCTAACTTCCATTAGCATTTCAGCACAATGTCGTCTCTTACACCGAATGAACGCCGTCACGATGTCGCCTGGGATGCGACCTACGAAGGACTGGTGAACGGAGCCATCACACTCATTCCTTCGTCGGCAGCAGTCTTTGCTGCTTTACAGTATCCTGCCTTCCGGGCTCGAACCAATGTACAAAGTCGAACAGCTTTGATCATCATGCCGGCTCTCTTCATGTTCGGATTTACGTCGGAGCACAAGCTGAGCAACCGCATGAAGGAAATCGCCAACGAGAATCGCCACTCGGCGGATACGGTGCTTTGGGCCGAGAGACAACTGCAACATCGTGCTACCAAGGCGGCCGAGCTCAAAGAAGAGTTTAACGCGAACGTCCATCTAAACGAATTGTACCAGCAGTCGATCTCCCAATCGGGCGTCAGGATTGTACCTGGACATGAGCTTAACACATACCACCGTGCAGCTAACTATGCAGCAGAGAACCCTATCAAAGTGCTGGCCGGCTTCGCGATCCCCGCGGTGGCTAGTATCTTTTATGGCCGCAGTGGCAAAGAGCATTTGGAACTTAGCAGCAAGCTCATGCATACGCGTGTTTACGGACAGTTTGCCACTATTACATTGTTGCTTTCCGTAATGGGTTTCAAGGAATTCATGGATCGGAATGGAAAATTCATTACCGAAGCCGACGCCATGGCTAGAGTAGAGGAAATGCACCGCATTCGCACGGAGCTCATGGAACGATTACACCACGAGCGTGAAATTCAAGATGAAGCCCGACGTGAGCTTCTTGCCGCCCATGCTGAGGTAGAAGCAAGCAAGAAAAAGAAGAGCAAGAAGCACACGACAAATCAACATCAAACGACAGCTTTGTAATCTATCTTTCTGCGTGAATCACAGAGGACGATGTATGTGTCGGGTCGTATTTAAATCCTTAATTAATTTCTTTTAGATGAGAGTGATGATAATTGTTGTAGATAACTGGTCGATGTGTAGAGTAATAAGTATTGGAGAGCAGTTTATATATCAAATAAGCTCGATTATCAAGAAATAATGATCAAACCGGAGGATCACCAATCATCAATCATCAACAATTGGGTTGGCTTAGATTTTCGAGTAAAACCCTACCAGGTAACCTTACAGTTCTGTACAAGTTAGCGCAAAGTTGGTCACACTCGTGCTAAATAATTTTGTGCCCTGTCTTAAGTAATCTAAAGTTACTTAAGATGGAATGTCTATTTACGAATCGGCGACTAAATAAAAACCGCATTTTGAAAATACGTAGTAGTGGATGGAGAATTGAGAGTGGAACAACCTAATCGCTCGATGCCGTTGCATTCGCTCGTTGCAATCTATCTGATGTGAAGCTCGTTCCAGATCGAAAAATCACAATTTTCCACCACATTGGCCTGGTTGCTTGTCGGAATCATGCCCCCACTGGAAAGCACATATTGTCATTTGTCAGCCCCTGTGTTATACTCCATTGTTGAGGGTAATGGCCGGAAAAATGAAGAAATTGCAAGAGCATTCTTTAATGCTAGTGACGATGATCTCGATGTGATCGCCCAGCGCCGAATCTGTTTGGGGACGTCTCCCTTTGTTGGAGGAGAGCCATCAACTATTCAAGAAGATTATCAAGAAAACAAAAACCCGGCAGAGGGCAAATTATATGGAATGGCTTGCCGAATTCTTTGGTTGCACCTGCATCAGCCTTGAAGCACGGAACGTTTGCAACTCCGAACGAACCTTTACTGCAACTAAATTCCCAGAAAATATAGCTGGTAAAGTTGCGTATCCCATTGCAGTGTATACTGAACGCCTCAATAGTCCTGCTCTCGTGGAACGGAGAAGAAGATCGCTGATGAAACATTTCACGTTTCGACCTGTTCGACATGACTCTGAATGAACACTGCCGATCCTTTGCTAGTCTTTTGGCTTGAGTAACAAAAAGAGGCAGCATACTGTCTGTCTCGATGACCAAAGGGCACCATGAATTATTTTGTAGAAAATAATCAAGCTAATAGTATCACTTCTTCAGCAACTAGAGCTTGTGAAAAGTACCATTCTATATTTAACTTCAGCACGAATCGCCATTTTGTGCGTTTTCGATTAAGAGAAACAACCCCTAATAAGGCATCTGCTTACTAACGTTAATAACTTTATAATCGAACATTTCGAGACCAGCTCGCTGGAATTGGACTATCCGCGGAAAAGTGCGTTCCTCCTTCCATTTCTGCCACTACGTCTGCATATAACGCAACTGATGCAGCTCTCTGCAAATTTTTCAAAGTGTAAGTATCGACCTGTCCGGCTGCCTTGGCCTTTTCAAAAGAGCCTTCGAAACTTGATCCCTCTCCTGACTCCCCATTGGTAAAAGACTCGAAATGGCCCTCAACAATGTGTTGTACGTGATATTATTTGGTTTTAATACCTTGTGCTGCTCCAAACTCTTTAGTAAAGCAAACGATATCTTTAAAGCCACCAGCTGTGACGTGCCTTTTGATTCCGGAACCTGGGCACAGACCTCAAGGGCAGCATTGTAGGTGACCAACGAGGGTGTGATGGCTGGGTGCGAGACAGACAGCTCATTCATGCGTTGAATCAGTCGTAACGCATCAACAGCTTGTGAGTCCGTCCGGGAGTTTTTTAAAACAGACAAGTACGTGGTGCATACAATAGCGTTGGCCTTGACGTCTTGTGATTTCATCGGCTTTTCCACAGCCGCGAGCAACTGCTCGATTAATGCTTTAGCTTTCTTGACATTATTCGGTCGCCTATAGGCTTGCATTAAGACATTGTAAGTATAAACGCTCGGCTTGACAGTCGCCTTGAAGCGTTCCAAAATGGCTTCGGCATGACTCGCACCGTCGTTGACACGAGACCAACATTCCATGACCGACGTATACGACATGACGTCGGCTTTCTGACTCTTCGCCGCTTCACTCAATAGCTTTTCTGCTGCGAGAGCACATTCTTTGGCTTGGAGATAGTCGATGGAAGCTCGTTTGCTGTATGCGTGCAATACCGAATTGTAAGTGTGTGAATTCGGTTCCATGGGCAATTTGTTGAAAACGTTGACGGCTTTTTCCAGGCCTTCTTCCGTCGACGAGCTCGAATACGCTTCGATCAATGAGTTGTAGGCGAAAACATCCGGTTCCGGTGTCTTTTCAACAATTTGTGAATTTTATCAACGGCATCCGGTGTGTTCTTGAGTTTGGACCAGGCATCCATGACAATATTGTACGATTGTGCATTTGCCGGAACTTTGTCCGCATGACTCTCCAGTAAGGCACTGGCATGTTCGACCGCATCACGCGGCGTATAAATGGCGAATTTGTCGTGAATCCCTTTGGTTTCCAAAAGGTCCCAGTTGACCGTGTGTCCGGCATCTCCGCGCGGCGCCATGTGATGGTGACGCAATTCCGTGAGACGCTGTCCACATCGCGCCCATCCTTTCAGTGCAGTATTGAAAGAGATAACATCACTCTCTTGTTGCTGTATCTGTTCGACAAAGGTGGCAGCTTGAACGGCAAGTTGTGCTGTTGGAGCCGATTCAATCGCATCCGCCCATCGGTTCATTTCTTGAAAGTTAGTAATCTGCATCGAACGTACATCGTCGCTGGATTGCGTTCCGTTTCGAAAGGATGAGGGAGCGGCGATAGCGAGTGATTGAGAAGTGACGAATCGAGATGGCGTCGGGAATGCAGTAAAGCAAGCGACTTGTTGCAGTAGTAGAAGCAGCGCTGAGCCGCGCAGCAGTGATTGTTTCATGGTTGATGTTGAGCGGACAAGAAAAGGCAATTCTATTTCCAATTACACGTTGAGGTTCTTCTTTCAAAGTTGTTAACAGAAGGAGGCGAATTCGCTTCAACAATATCGTGATTATTATGGTTGTTGCAGGTTGCAGCAACTCGGAAAATGGATTTTCGGATCGATGAAGCCAAACTTGCTCTTACAAAAAATTCTTTGGTGTATGTGTCTTCAATGGGGTCGATCGGGTCGCGGATGGACAGAAATAATTGAGTGGGTCCCGCTTGGACGCGACTGCAACTCACTCGCGATTCAACCTCCAACCAACTATGAATCAGTCACGCGACGCAAACGTTCAACATGATGATGATACCTGGTACGCGCTCCTTCGTCGCATTTCAAAAGCATTCCGTTAAGGACGCCACTATTCATTATTTTATGAAACCAAATACACAATCTGATAGCCCAAGACCATAACTAACAACGAAACGAAGAAATGTCGCTGCGCAAAGACAAGTTTCTGCTCATAAAATGGGTATTGCTTGCCCTCATCCTCCCAAACCGTGTCTGCCTAGCGTTTCTACCTTCCTCTAGCCATCGCGCCTTTCATCGCCAAAACCCCTTTCTATTAGCGACAGAAGAAGCAGAAGAAGCGAGTGTTGTGGAAGAGTCGCAAATCAATGGAAGTATGACACCCGTTCCCCCGCCGGGTCAACCCGACAAGACTTTGAACGACAATCCTCTCGCTAGTTTGTTCAAGTTTGCCCCCAAACCTCCGGATACACCGCCTCCTGCTTTTCGTTACGAAGAATTACTGGAAGAATCGGAAAAAGTCAATACCGGAGTCGAAACATTAGAGGGCGAGTTGATTCGATTGAGGCGCGAATTGGCCACGAAAGAAGCCGCATTGCAACAAGGACAACAACAAGCGGCTCGAGAGCGGACGACGATACGTGAGAAATTGGAACAGTATTTGAATCAACTGCAAGACAAAGACGAGATTCTGGCCGAACAATCCGAGCAGCAAGAGAAATTGGAGCGTGAAGTTTCGATTCTTCAAGGACAGCTGCCGGCATTGCAAAATCAACTCAAATCGGAAAAGAACCGCGCCGAAGAGCTTCGGGAACGATTGCTATCGGTTGAAGACACTCTGGAGTTCCAACAGATGGAATTTCAAAAAGAAAAAGACGAATTGCAAAAAACGGTCGATCGTGAGAAGAAACGCCTTTCCGAAATTCAATCGCAGTGGGATGCCGAGAAAAACAAATTCATGAACGATCGACTCAAGGTTGAGCAACAACTGAAGCAGCAGGAATTACTGGTAGAAGCTGCGGAAAAGGAATTGAAAAAGACGCAAGAAGCCTATAACAAGGAACGCGAATCCTTGAGGACCCGGTTGGAAGATCAGCGTGCTGCCTTGGAAGAATCGCAGCGAGCGTTGGATCGCGAACGCCAAGCGATTAAGGAAGTGACGAAGGAAATGCAAGATGAAATAGGCGAAACCAAAGCACGCTTAGAACAGGTGGAAATGTATTTGAAGGAAGCAGAAAAGCTATATCAGAAAACAGAAGCAGATTTGAAGGACAAGCTCCTCGAAGAACAAATTAAGGTCAAGAAGCTGACCGATCGATTGGCCCGGGAATTGAAGCAGTTTGAAGAGGAGAAGGCAGAGTTAGAAGCTCAGATCGCGGAAGAGCAAGCCAAGATTCGAGTGGTGGAGAGTCAACTACGTGAGGAACGGTTAGATTTTCAATCGGAGAAGGGGAGATTAGAATTTGAGCTCAAGGAAGAGCAACGAATAAGGAAATTAAAAACAGAGCAAATGAAGAAGCGATATGATAATATCCGTGCAGAGCTCACGGCGTTGTGGCAGGGGCTCTACGCGAATCGCGCGAGCAGAGAACCACGTTGAAGAAGAAGTACGACAGGCAGCTCGACGAAGTACGAAACAGCAATACGAAGCTGCAATCAGAGTTGCAAGCAGCGAAAGCGAACAGTGTGCAGCTTCAGTCGTTACTACGGGACGTGACGAAGCAGAAAGAGGAGTTAGAGAAAGAAAGAACAGCATCAGAAGCACGCTACAGGTTAATTGTTGCCCAACAAGGTGATGAGATCATTAGTTTGAGGGGAAAGGTGGCGAGCCTTGAAAATGAGCTACGACAGAAAGAAGAAGAGTTAGCACGCTACAAAGGAAGCTACCGGCGGCAGCTTGGCGCGTCCGTACAACTAACTGGAACTCGTGTCAAAGAGACAGGTTCCAAAGTGGTAAAGCAGACTGGAAGTGGCTTTGCAAACACCCGTGCAAGAGTTTCTCGATTTATCCGCAACCGATTTAAGAAGTAAAAAACTGAGTAAATAGGAATGTCCTTTCTACGCTATAATTTTAATAATATTAGATCATCTTTGCCTTATAACGGCGATTCCGCGGAACGGTTTACACACAAGCGAACGAGAGCCCGAGGCATGAGAAACGCCATATCGTGCGTCCAATTATTTTCATTCGAAAATTAAGCTAGCATTGTGCTGATCTTCCTTTAGTAACTTGGCTCGCCACACCTACGGAGCCTACTTTAAATCGTGAGTAGGACCGTTTTCATCATCTCTTGTTTGTTGGATCATTCCCACTTTTCTAGCGTTTTCGACGTTTATGGTGTGTGCCTTTCCGAGCAAATTCATAAAGTCGTCCGTTTCCTTAGCAGTCCCGACGAGTCAACACAATATGCAGTGAAAGGAGTCAGAGGTCGATTGTTTGCAGGAAGTTTTCCAAGTTGACGACAAGAATCGTTGTCAATGATCTGATCGATTTACGAGTCTGGTATAAATCTATGTGACGCAGCCTGATCAGAGCAGCGATAACGGCATATTATATTTTGTTCGATTCAGTGTTTCGTCCTTGCACTGCCGCTCAGAGGCCTTCCGCTGTTGTTTCTATTGCAATCTTATTCATCAATCCTGACATTAACAACTAAATTGCCTCCGATGTTATCATTATTGCCGTCTGATTTATTGTCGTTTCTAGGTCGAGCTCCGTAATATGACACGACTTAAATAATCAAACTGGCCACTGAAGCTTTGTATCTGGTTGTATTGCTCCAGATATTCTCAAGGTTTGAAGTATAGTTTTAAAGAGCGCACAATCCGGATGTCGACGCGTATCTTGCAACGAACCCACAGTCACCTTCCCTGTCGACACCCCTCTTTATAGCAAGCAAAAACAAATCTTTCGTCCTTTCCGCATCAAAACACACACAGGCTTTCTGCGCTACTAATGCGCATGAGCAAGTCACCCAAGTTCATCACATGGCTGATTATCCGAGCAATAACAACAAAAATGCGATTGTTGCGACAGCTTTGTTGTACAGTACTACTCGGAACTGAAACAAAATTCAGTCACCGCATTAAACCTTAATGCCCCGTATTCGGCATATGAGATTAACCCTAATGGGTCCAATCAGCAAAATGCTAGCTGTGGGGTTCGAACCCACGCCCTCATGCGAGGAACAGATCTTAAGACTGCCTTCTTAGACCACTCGAACAAACTAGCCCGCGACATCAATGTTTTCACAACAACTATATACGTTGGATTTGGGTTTCACACAAGGGATATCGAATCCGATTCCGGTTGACTATTATTAGGGATAAACCGATTTCCGTTTGAAGGAACAAAGCGATGCTTATGCTTGCCTGTTCAGCATCTCATCTTCGCAACCTGTCCTGCGTTTATAAATTTGTTGCTGTTGCTCTAGTTGCTCTTAAGAGCGTCAGTACTAGAGGATGGAAGACATTGCTACCAGGTAGGCTACAAGCAACTCTAGAGACGACGGCTACAAACACACACATATCATGACCTCAGCAGATTCAACTATATAAATGTATTTTAAGCTGCGGCATTCGCAAGTACAACACCCTCAAACTTGTCTTGGAACCATTTGATGGCATCTTGCTTGGTAATCTTGTGATTCTTGCCCATGCGCGTTTGTTGGATCTTGCGTCGCGAAACTCGAGTTCCCGGTCGGTTCAGGCAGACGAAGAAGTCCATTCCGTAAATACCTGTTGTGGGATCGTACTTGATACCCAAATCGATGTGCTCATTGATTCCAAAGCCAAAGTTTCCCGTCTCGGAGAAATTCTTGTCGAGCAATTCGTACTCCTTGACCTTCAGACCACGCTCCAAAATTTCGAGAGCCTTCTCACCGCGGACTGTTACATGCACAGCGATCTTCTCGTTACGACGGATACCGAAAGATCGGAGGGTGTAACGGGCCTTGGAGAAGACGGGCTGCTGACCCGTGAGCTGTTCCAACACACGAGCGGCGCGGGTCAATCGATCACCCGATTCACCGACGCAGCAGTTGATAACCATCTTATCAACTTTGATGTCTCGCATTGGGTTTGCTTTTGTTTCCGCCATCTTTTCAAGATTTTATTTGCAAATGGAAAGTAAACGAGAAAGACTCTGTTTGTTGCAAACGAAGATGTTGTTGTTGTTGTTGTTGTTGGGTTGCGGTCGATGAAACGGTTTACCGCTTTACTAAATGGGTCAAAAATCGTGGGCGTCTGTCCTTTGTCTCAAAAAGAAAACGAATGTCTTTCTATGTCACATCGCCACATCAGAAAGAAAGGTCTCGTCCGTTCGTGACTCGAATTCGCTGGACGATGGACGATGACTTGATGGCGACGAAAATCAAAAGCGCACAAAAATCCTTAAAAGAAGGAGTTTCCACGATGATAGCATTCATGTGTTTCCATTCTTCATGTTTGAACTCAAGCTTGAGTATGGATGACTGGTGTTGAGCAATGCGATGATGCTTCTTTCATTTTGACCGACAAGCATTCGTCCGCTTTTGGCGGAGAAAATGGAAGGAAAGGATAACAAAACCTTGTTCACCATGAGCATCATTCTTCTATTCTGGCTTGCTTTTGCGAGCATTCGTCTTCATCTGAGTGAGCAAGCAGAAGAACGCTTCATTTCTTCATTGCCGCATCGCATGCTTCTGCGACCAGTACGCGGTGAGATGAATAAGCAAGCTCTTCACTCTTTAGAAGATGCCATTGTCAACACTTTGACGTTGCAACAATCAAAAGAGGGAACACAAGACTTTTATGACAACGAGGTTGTGATACAAGACATTATACACCTTGAATTGAATTCAGCGAATAATTCCGAATCCGGGTCGACTCGTGTACAGTTTGTCATCACCGGTGTTACCTTCTTGAACCGTACAGACGATCAGCTGCAAGGACAACTAGGCCAACTTTTGGAGTCCAGTTTGGCTCAACATGGATCTCTTGGGCACTTTTTGTTCCTCATCAGCTCCGATCCCGTCTTGGGCTCGGCCTCGACTGTGCTGGTTCGCCCAGTGGCTTCTAATACCAACAATACGCTTGATCAGAATGAATCCGATACGCTGTCGGTTCCACTCATTTCAACGCTCGACATCATCTTAATGTGCACCAGTGGTACAATTTTGCTGGGAATAGTCTACATGCTGATCCAACATCATAAGGACCGGGGATACATTGAGAATCAACGTTTAGTCCTGTTCAATCGGCATCATCGCGACGCGTCTATAGCTTCCACGAATGCTAGGAACCCCGGGGCCAACACTTTGGAGAATGGGAGTCATCTAGAGTCAATTGGGCGGATTTCTAGTATTTCTGGGTCACCATTTTCTACCGCTGCCTCCGAGCACTGTCTTTCCCCGTATCGGCGTTTCTTATCGGAGAACTACAAGACGAAATGGTCTCAGCCCCAACGCACTCTGTCACATATACGTCGGAACATCACCAAATCGGCTGCTGCATTTATTAAAGCAGATGACGAAAATGATTCCGTGGACGAATTCGTATTCGAAGATAAAAGCGACGATAGCGTGGATTTATTCAATGTCGACATGAGTTCTTCTTTTATCGATAGCAAGGCGAACGCTGCTTCCGCAGTAACCGAGTGGATGAAAACAATCCGTGTGGTCACAACAGATCAGCGCGTAGAGTCAAGTCCGATGTCAGGCTTTTTTGCTACAGAAGAGAATCGCGTTGCACGTGCCGTGACGGTTGAGACAGCAATTTCCCCTTCGGTCGCATCATCTCTGAACCACTCTCCGTCGTCGGATGTGTCTTTAGCTTCGTCATCGGCATCTTCTTCAGGGTTTTCGACAGGAACATCTTCATCCGACGGTTCTGTTCTAGCAGATGCTTTGTCCAAGCTCAACCACTATTCTCTGGATCAACGTTCCCTAGAACAATCGATGGCATCATCTATCGTTGCGTCTCATTCGAAAGAAAAGATGGAAGTCTAAATAAGTAGTTTATACGGAGAAGTAGTTATTTGTACAACAAGATTTCAATTGTTCGTTGATAGCAACTCGATAGCTAAGCAAACGGTGTCGTGGAGTAAATAGAGCCGAAAGCTTTCTGTAGGAGGGTCTTGTCGTTGTCTGGGAGTCTCTAGTGTCCAGCTTTCAAAGGTGGCTTCGAGAAAACCCTTTATCTGAACCAGTGACGATAAAGAAGAAAGTAAAGTGGCAGGTTTCTCTAAATGTCTCATTTTCAACCAAATCAGAATCAAGCCCAACGCAGCCACATGCAACTCAGCAGAGGAAATCAGATCTTCGACATCGGTGATTACCTGTTTCGAATGGGAATGATCCACATAGTCACGCGCGAGGCGTTCAATATACTGATGTTGCAGATGCGAAAGAACCGACTGAACAGCCCATGGGTCTTTCCATGAAATAAAGCCTCGCCAAAGATCGAGTAACTTCGGTTTCATTCCTGGATGTGGACATGTCTGCACCAAATGTTTGACAAGTTGATATTGCGTCTGAGGTGTATAAACCGACAAAAGATTTTTCATGAGCTGGTACGTTTGTCCCGCAGATGGCAATTTATCTGATGCTTTCGACAGGCTGCTCGCAACTACTCGATTCGACAACAATTGAAACAATCCTAGAGGCGAAACGGGCTTGTCAAAGGCTGTATTTGACATTTTCAAAGAGGCTCTCGTTGCAGTGTGAATCAGAGAAATCAACAACTCAAAACCGAGTTGTTGAACCTGGTCTTTGTAAGCTATCCGCCCACTAGGAGTGCCCTCGCTATTTTGTTCCATCTGTCCATTATTGTGCACCAACAGGAGTGACGCAACATGAGAAAAAAAAGAGTCGCCACTGATATTTCCGACTCCAAACTTGCGGCTTCATGCACCAATAAGACGCAATCAGCAGCGCTATCCCGGTGCGGTTCCATTCGCTATCCACGAAACACATTTCTTCTCGCACTTTTGTAACTACATTTCGTTCGACAACACCATCATCGTCATCCTTACCATCGTCGTTTTTAAGGACCGTATACACAGCAAGGAGCGCCTCAAATGACGGTCCTGTGCAAGTTAAAATTTTCCGCGAAGAAATATTTCTTCTCCAAGGATGAAAGCACAGCAAAGATTCCAGTGACGTTGCCGTCTTCACTATCACGTGTTCTCGCATCAAATTGAGCAATTTTTCTGTAATAGTCGCAATATTCGGATCGGTGTCCTGATTTTGGTAGATATGCCGCGTAGTGAATTGATATAACAAGTGAGAAGTGGTGGCAACCATTGCAGCCACCCAAGCGACGCGAAATCGTACTTCTCGCTGATTATCTGAGTTCGCTTGATCGATACCGTTCTCCAATGCATCGTAAACACGCGTCAACACCGGCGCGAGAACATCGATCCACAGATACAGAAACAGAAATACCGATCGATCTCCTTGAGATGACTGGCGTCCGGAATGAAATTGAAACAGATGGAGTGTCTCCCACAGCAGACTCCTCCATCGTTCTCGTCGTTTGACAATCGTTTCGGGACATTGTTGAAGAGCATGGCAGAAAAGTATCAAACTAATGAGAGTAAAAACTGTCGCGGTACCACCATCTTTATCTTTTGAAGAATTATCGCTCGACTCTCCCCAAACGATGGCTTGTTGAACGGTGGCATGTAATTGGAATGGAGTCAAGGAAGGTAGAATGTGTTGACCGGCGTGTTGTAAGGCAGTCATTAGTTCCATATCGAGCAAACAGTCTTTTGAAGTAATAGTAAAATCAACAAGTGATGATTGTATTTCATGTATCAGTAGTTCTTCTTGATAAAGAAATGAGGATTGTTGAGTAATTCGATGCGCCGCCATGGCCGATAGAAGACACTCGAGGGCATTTTCTTCCTTTCCCTTGGAGAAAGGTACCGCAAAACGGTCGAATGATCCACTCATTGACATGCCATAATGATACAATCTTGATGATGACTAGATGAATCTAAACGATGATGTTAATTATATATAATGTTGTGGCTATGCTTTTTACCACAATGATGTCCACGCAAAAACACAGCATACCCACATTTTCTGGAGACGTGAAAAAAGCACATGCCCACATTTTCTGGACACGTGAAAAAAGCACATGCCCACATTTTTCGAAGCGAATTGATACCAGGTATTCGTCGGTTGACAATACAAAGGACGACGTTCGTCGCTTAAACATACTTTGCCTTTGTTACGATCCATCTATTCTTTTCCTTACTTGTATGTGAAAATGAATTGGTTGTCTCAGTTGACGCGGACTTTACTTTCTCAACCAAACAAATCAAATAAACGAATCATCTCTTCTCCTCTCACACGATGCCCTTCCATGATACGCTGTGCATCGAGCGAACGAACCGAGCCGATCCGACTTTCCAAACTGTTGTCAAAAGCCGCCGGTGTTAGTCGCCGTGAAGCCGAAAGATGGATTGTACAAGGCGACGTGACATTGTTCGGACAAGTCGTGCGCTTGCCGCAACAGCTGATCACCGAAGAAATCGCCCCGGGTCAATTACAAGCACACGGAAAACCTGTGTTGCTGCGAGACAACAACAACACGACAAACAACAACACGCGCGTGATACTAGTACACAAAATGGCCGGAGAACTCGTAGCCGACTCGGATCCACAGGGTCGTCCTTGTGTCATGCATCGATTGAAGCGATTGTTGGGTTCGAAACAACATTTCAAAGCCGTCGGACGACTTGATATGATGACAGAAGGGTTATTGATACTCACGAACGATGGGATGTACGCGAGAGAAATGGAAATGTCCAATTTGCACCGAACGTATCGTGTACGAGTTCATGGACGAGTGTCAATACCGTATTTGCAACGACAACTCCAATATCACGGCTTGTATCGACCCATGAAAGTCGCGCTGGCTTCAGCACCTCTTCGTGGAAGAAAACGAAACGAAAAAAGTGCGAATACGTGGTTAGAGATTACTTGTTCGGAAGGAAAGAATCGTCAAGTGCGAAAGGTTTTGGAACAATTTGGATGTACGTTGGGATCGATTTTCGTTGTTTCTGTTTCTCAACATTTTATCTCATCCGTTTCCATTCGCTTCACTCTCTCCCATTTGTAAACAGTGACTGTCACGCGACTGATTCGAGTGGGGTTTGGTGACTTTCACTTGCACAATATCCCAGCCGGGAGCACATTGGAAGTACCCATGAAACCAATCGAGCAACAAAAGCGACAAGGCTCTCTTGTGGTGCGAAAAAGGCTGCACCCCCTCCCCCGAACGATGTGTCTCCGGTGGAATGGGTGTTTCCCGAGACGAGTAGATAGTAGTCGTTTAGAGTTATCACTAGTATTTTAAACACATAAGCCTTGAACCAAACACCGTTTCAAATGGATTCCTTCATGTTATAGACGATTGCGGGTCGCCACTTCTAGAACGCTAAAACAATGGACTACTTATCATAATCTTATGAAAGCTATCAAGTATCAGAATCAGGAACCGGCGAAGAACCCGCCGGGTCGCCGCTACTATTCGGGGTTCCATGCCCGTGGTGAAGATTGTCGGACGTTCGCTGCTTCTTGTGAAGAGGACCGTCGGGGATCATTTCAGCGGCAGCTTTGAGAACCGGGATACACAAATGCGGGTATTGTTTCATTTCGTCTTCAAATGTGGGGTTTCCGGCCAATTGACGCAAGTTTGTCATAATAAATTCAATGCAAGCCCTGCTGAGACGTTTGGCGTTGAAGTCTTCGGTAGCACCGTACAAACGAGCAACCGTATCCACCGTCATGTGCGAGTTGATGAGCTCGTGTTCGATAAGACGTTTCAAATCCCGAAGCAGCCACTTATCAGCCAGGTGTAGCATAGAAAGCATGTCATCCGTGGAAATCTTTTGAATGTTCTTGATTCGATTGGTGTAGACAAATTCAAGCACGTGTCGAATGTGATTTTCCGTGAATATAGACTCTACTTGCACGATAGATGATTCTGACTCTCGAAAAGCACCTCCTTCTGACTTCTGTCTTGTTCGAAAGAGTGCTTTAAAGTATTCTCCACGTGCGGTAAGGATGCATTTGTGAGCCCGGACTTCGGTTGCCTCGTTTTCTTCCGTATTCTCCATGACAGCATCAGCATCCTCGTTCTTAATTGATTTGTACGGTTTGCTCGAGGAACCGACAATGAATGAGACGTCCATGTGCTCTTCGTCCTCGAGCAACTCTTTCATATCCTTGAAGAACTCCTCGTCATCCGCAGCAGCCTCAGGGATCGGAGGAGGTCGACGTTTTCGCACCATGATCGTGTCTCCTCGCTGCAATTGCACCGACTCTGGAGTATCTTCATTCTCAAGTATATTGCAGAAATAGTATTCCAGGTCATCTTTACGCAAACCGTGGTATTTCGCGTAGTGACGGAAGAGAGAAGAGAAGCGCTGCGTCTTCAACATTAAACAAGAATAGTTCGTTTCCGCTGTTACACGACGCAGCGTATTTTCAGTCCCCGAAAGATACAAGTCTTCTTCTGCTTTGACCTTGAAACGAAATTAGATGAATAAGCATTCAACTCCAGCCGGCATTGCAGCGATTTGCGATACTTACAGAGAATTCAACATGTTCATTCATCTGGTTGTTGCCAGCTTGGCGAGCTCCGGCTCCTGCTGCGTTATTTGCTGCCATTGTAAGAAAGGAAAACCTTGAGATTATTATCAGTGCACGAAAGGATCAAATGAATGACAAAGAGCACATGTACGAAGATGAAAGCTTATCTTGAGCGTCATGCTGCTACCGTAGTATGATAACGCGAAAACCACCAGATGCTTTTTTCACGAAACTGGACGAGGCGTTACGTAGGGCTGGAAGACAACGGTACGACAATTGATCGCGCACATCCCTTAAGAAACAAAACGGTCTTTCAAATTTTGTGTCATACTACTACTAAAATGTGTTGAGTGTTGAGTACCGCAATGCGAACCACATACAGGAGGAACGATAACACTCGTCGCTTCTATTAGAGTCACGAGTGCTGGTACCTGTACCGATCACTAAATCTAATGTTTACCATACGGAGTCTCTATTTCTAGAAATTGAAAGGCCTTGATCATCGCCGTGAGCAAGAACTCAACGATACAATCTCTTCTTCAAAGATGCACCACTCTTCAGAATCATCGACCACTAACATCTTTGTCAAATAGCATTCAAGTCCTTTTAGTTTTCGAAAAGCAAGTCCTCCGTAATTGGAGCAGGAATAGACATACGACATACGACAGTCGACAGCGTTGAAGCGACTAAATGTTCCTAAATATTAAAGTAGCAAATGCGATTAGCACATCACGTCGAAAAGAGAAAAGTGGTTTTTTCTCCCTTGACCATTTTGCTGCAATTAGCGCTCCCCACTACACGTTCCAAAGCATGAGCTTCAAACTTGGTGAAAAGCACAAGACAGCTCGCTGATACGCTTTGAACCATGCTTGGATCCTCCTCCGACATCTTTGATGCTTCCAAACCCTCGTTGAGTAAATTGACGTGTTCTGGATAAAACTCAGGATGCTCTGGAATGCCATAGAAGATAATGTGTCGTGCGCCCTTGATCTTGTGACGAAGAAAGAAGTTTGCACGACCGGTGTACAGCATCCACGGTTTACGTCCTTGGAGAAAACGAGCACGACCTCGTGTTATTTCGCTAGTTCGAGAATACTCCGTGACGCTCACAAAATAAGGCTCTAATTCCCGTTTCAGTAAGGCATTCCGAAGTGCAATGTAGTCAAAATAGGAGGGCACATAAATCAAAGTGTGTTTCTGCTTGTTGCTGGGCTTGTTGATCTGAGGTAATACGACGTTCACAAAATACTTGAGACGATCTTCGGTTTGATTTGCCGCCGATGAGCAGGAAACCCTTTGAAATATCTGTTGCGTTGGCAATAGTACGTTCGAGATACTAGCCGCGTCGGCTGCCACTCGTCGACGGAATCTTACTTGACCCTTCCAACTCGTGGCATGTCTTTTAAAGGAAGAAGCAAAGAAAGGATCCATGAACGGAGCCAGCATAATAATTTGGCGGTATTTAGCCGAATGGCCGTCTAAAAAGTATGGTCGCACGCGAGAAAAATCGGTCTCGTTTGTTTCGTTAGGCTGTTCATTCAAGAGAGAAAGCACATCATTTACATGATCCCAGTTTTGCATCATCAAAACATCAGCTCTGGAAACCAGACAAATTTCGATGCTCGACAAGTAGTCCGCCTGGAAATCACCAGATTCGGAAGCCGCCGTCATCTTCAATCCGAGTGGCGAAGCAATAATGATATCGCTTCGGAAAAAATCAGTGAACAGCTTGACAGTGGTACTAGTGTCCGATATCGAGTCACCACGTTTTCCGCCTTTAGGGTTAATTGACAACGCTAATCGAAAGTCGTCGTCAGAATTAATGTCATCATCAAATAATTCTCGCCAATCGGATCCTTTCTCGGCCAGAATTCTTTGCCGACGACGCTTGGAAGCCAGATCCACTTCTTCATCGTCTTCTATCTCAGGTTTTCCGTATTCCGCTTCAAAACGATCCATTTTTTCCACAGACGGACTATCACCTAACAACGGAAGCAAGTGTTTTTTTAAGAAGGAATAGCAACAACCACGAGTGGGCAAAAGAATGAGAACAGTAGGACGTGAGAAGCCTTGGTCCCGAAAAAGATCTTCTTTCTCATCAGCAGTGACTCTCCCGTCTTCCTCGAGCTCTTTGATTTGTTTATTGTGGCGCAATATTCGGATTCGGCTAGTCATGACGTGGTTCACAGCATGCAAAGCCGCCAATGCCTCAGTAGAATCACGTTCTTCCTTTGCATCTGCTGTCATCCATAAAACATCGGAATAGGAGAGCATGAACGGAGTAAGCAGCGTTTGGTGTTGATCCAATGTAATGCGACCCGGATGTAGTTTCTCCCAACGCTTCCGAAGTGAGTCTCTCACAGTCTTTTGAAAGGCAAATGCGAGCGATTTCCAATGAACAGAATCCGATGATGAATCATTCATTGACGAATTTATTGTTCCGGCGATGAGATCATCGTCAAGTTTTTCGGTATGTTGTACTTCTAAATCAGGGTCGACCGGTAGACAATAGCGGGCCATGTCGAATTTAACCTTTTCGTGGCTAACCTCTGGCAATTCGGCTCGCCCAAACCGTTCCGTAAACGGGTCAAATGACAGCGTGAGAAAATCGACATCTTCCTTATCGCTGTCGGAATCCATCTTGTCTTTCATGGTAGTAATGTCTCTTTGAATGCTGTTGTTTTCTTCATTCTCAGAATCACTGTCGTGGTCGATCACGCCAGTCTTCCGTTGAATAGTGTCGAGCAAAGAAGAAAAAAGCCTTCCGCCCGTCATCGTCGTTTTCTGCCTCTTCGTCAGAAAAATCTCGAACTCGCGTCGGTTGTTCTTCCTGGGGAGGTGGAGAAATCGTTCGTTCTGGTTGTTTCGTAGTCTCTTTCAACAACCTACTCTTTCCCTTCCGCAATTCCGCCTCTTGCGAGGGCTGCTCTCCCCATTGTCGCTCGAGCTTAGCCTTTGCTCGAGCCTTTTTGCCTTTGGGGCCTTTTCTTCTTTTGATTTGTCTTCTTCGCCATGGTTATTGAAGAAATACCAAAATAAAGAGAAAAAATAAGAAATGAAGAAAACGATCGGATCATCAGATCGGATGGCATAGAAGTGAGCGTCTGTCCGACAGGACGAGCGAAAAGTATGGACGTGACACGTGACTCGGTTCTTCTGATTTCTTGCGTGGGTCGTCAGTCGTCAGTTTTCATCAGGAGATAGCAAACATCTGTTTTATTTTTTGCAACGCTGTTAACGTAAATCACTCCCAAAAAATCAACAACATCAATCAGAATTAACTTGAGTGAGTTTGCATTCTTTCAGCTGCATTATGCTAGACATACTTGGCTCTACGTCTTTTGGTTGCAACAACATACAACATATTTTTATGTTGAATGGATCGTGAATGAAATGAGTCCTGTTAAAAAGAGGAAGAACGAAGCGTCACGTTCTTTCTGCACGACTGTGGCACATATTGCTGGATACATAGAATGTCTTTCCGACCAATGGTGTCATCGTCCCATACGTTCAACACCGGAGAACAAAGAACAGACGCTTCATTGTTCGGCAGATGTCGGATTGTACTATCTAAATCTTTGTGCCAAGTGTCAAAGCCGCGTGTTTCATGCAGGATTGATATCAAGCGCGATTCAGAACAGCACGAAATCCTTGACAACTCTTTTTCTCTTTTTTCCTCCCGAAGATGGATTTTGCAGATTGCAGCCATCGAAACATACTTCCATCACCATCAAGCAAGCGAAGAAATCATACCTGGTATTCAGGAGATACCTTCGTTTCATCAAGTCATATTCAAGTATCATTCAAAGTTACCAGCCGTAAGAACAATGTCTAGTTCCGTTGCTTTGCTTCGAGGCGCCAGCCGCCGTTTCTCGAGGGAGTTTCGTAAGACGGCTCCTTTGTCGATTACGACGACGCGTACGTTGGCTACGGACCGTGAAAAGGAGTTTCAGGCAGCGGGAATTCTCGACGAAAATCGTTTGCTTAATTTTGATACTCTTCATGAAATGCAAGTGAGAGCTTGTCAGGTATTTGCGCCCAAGAGGCTGTTCGGAACGTACTCGGAAACATCAAATCAGTTTGAGTTCATGTCCTTTGGAGAGTTTGGTCAGCAAGTAGATCATGTGCGTGCTCTTTTGAAAGATCTCGGTAAGTACAAGACCCAACACTGCACTGGACCTCGTTCGTTTCTGCGTCAGGATACCAGGTAACTGAGTTTCTATGCGTCGCACTTTCTTGCCAGGCATCGGAGAACATGACAAGGTCGGTGTCATTTCCAACAACCGCTGGGAATGGGCTGCTGTTGCCGCTGCTTGTTTCAGTTTGAACGCAAATATGGTACCTATGTACGAAGCGCAGTTGGCATCCGATTGGACCTATATCCTCAATGATTCGGGTGCGAAAGTTGTCTTCTGCGCTACCGAAGACATTTACCTCCAAGTACGAACGCAAGTTCTCCGTAATACCCCTTTGGTCCGCGAGAGCTTTTGTTTTAACTCCGAAATGGGTGAACAACAAGCATTTTCGACCGCCCTTTCTCTTGTGGCCCCGGATTCAGAAGGTCTCTTTATCAACGCTCCCACACCGGATGACTTGGCGGGTCTTATTTACACCAGCGGAACCACCGGAAAACCAAAAGGTGTCGAACTGTCGCATCGCAACTTTGCTACTAATGTTAAAGCGGGAGCACGCTCGGGTGTAGATGATCCACATGATTTAATTCGTGAGAATGATATCAGCTTGGCCTTTCTGCCCTGGGCACATTCGTACGGACAAACCTGTGAACTCTGGGCTGCCGTATCGCACGGTGTGGCACTCGGAATTGCACGAGGAATTCCGAAAATATTGGAAGATTTACAAATGGTAAAGCCGACGACATTGTTTGCTGTACCCACTCTTTACAAAAGGATTTACGACGGTGTCAACAACACGATGGAAACGGCCAGCCCGCTGCGCAAGAATCTCATGAAATCCGCTTTGGCTATGGGTCGGCGCAATGTAAATGCCAAGTTGGGTGTAGAACCTCCTTTGGGACCATTCGAAAAGCTTAGATACAAGGCTCTCGACTCGTTGGTGCTTAGCAAGATTCGTGATAGATTCGGTGGAAACATGAGACACGGTTACGTAGCAGGTGCAGCGTGTCCTACGGAAGTCATCGATTTTATGGACAATATTGGCATTCCTGTTTGCGAAGGTTACGGTCTTACTGAAACTAGGTAAGTAAAGCAGTTGTTGGACTTGATCGTGCTTCCCTTTTTCTCACCTTTGTTGATTCACGCAGTCCTATCATTGCCCGAAACACTCCTTACAAACGCGTTGTCGGTACAGTTGGTTTGCCCGTTGGAGACACAAAGGTATATATTGTCGACGAGAACGGCAACGAGGTTACCGACGGGCAGGATGGGGAAATTTGTTGCACCGGCTCCAATGTAATGCAAGGTTATTACAAGAATCCAGAGGCAACGGCGGAAGTTATTACGTCCGCGCCGGATGGTACAGCACGCATGTTTCATACCGGAGATCTTGGACAAAAAGACGCTAACGGCTTCATTAAAGTAACTGGGCGTGTAAAGGAACAGTACAAGCTAGAAAACGGAAAATACGTTGTACCAACGCCTATTGAAGAAGCCATTGGCTTGAGCCGTTTTATCAGCCAAGTAGTGTTGACGGGAGCAAATCGTCCGTACAACGTGGCGCTCTTGGTCCCGGAGTGGACGGCAATCCGAACTGCTGTTGGCGTTGATGATAGCGTTTCGGAGGAAGAACTGGCTAATGATCCTCGTGTTAAGGAATTGATTGACCACGCTATCGAGAGCAACTGCAGCCGCATGAAGAAGTTTGAAGTTCCGCAGAAGTGGGCATTTGTAGCGCCTTTCACCGCCGCGAACGGTATGTTGACACCCAAGATGAGTATCCGCCGTCACAAGGTGATCACGACCTATGCCGATATTATCGGTCGATTGTACGGCGATAAGCCGGCCGAGGTGGAAGTTGAGGAGAAAGTAGCATAGAAAGACAGATGCAGCGTGCTTTTGGTATTTTGCCGTGACAACATAAATGTCTAAACTATATTTATATAAATTTTTTTAATTGATTACTACTACTATGGACACGCCCTCTGTTCTGTATGGTTGTTGTCTCAAACGTGACTCGAAGGCTCGACGACAGTGAGGAAGAAATCTCATGCCTACTGTCAGCAAGCGTGAAAGCGGAATCATCGAAGGTCATTGGCCAATGAAAAAATCCGATGAGAACAGCTATAGTTTAAAAAAATTTGTGCCGCCGTGTCGAATTCACAACGCTTTGGATAACGAAAGCAGGTGCTGTAGAAACAGGCTTGTTTTTATTGGCTAACGAAAAATTAGAGAGAAAATCATCACTCTCGATACTAAGACCAGATCCGGAATTTAACGGGCATGATACACCATTCAAAGCCAAGAGCGCGGCACGAATTTTTCTCGGTTGCAAGGATACGGCTGTAATACACCTTGCACCTAATCGCTGCATGGAAGACGAAGTGATAGAAAACGCGGAGGTGCGCTCTTCCACTGAAGACGGTCAAGAACACGACAACTGGTTAAATAGTATCCCTGATATGGAGGAGATGAACCTCTTCGTATTAGATCTGTTCGAAGAATTCAAGAGAGACCCAGGGAATGCGCTAACAGACTTCGAATTCAGCACTTACGACGAAGCAGCCGATAGCAGCGAAAGTTCGAGTTTGGAAAGATTCATCGCAATGATCAAGTTCTCCGAAAAGTTTCCTCAAATGTACCGAGAAATGGGCGTCAATGAGCGTCGCGACTTGCTCCAAAAAGGGTTAGAAAGCCGAAATAGACCAGTCCCTGCAATTAGCTCAGTCGTCAAAATTCGAAAACAGAAAGTGGCGAAGCTTCGCACAGAGGAGCACTATCGACCATTCCCTTTCCCGTAAAGCCCAAAGCGACAAGGGGCCTGTATAAGAGCTCAAAAGAATCAATATCACAAACTGGACCAAGCGGACACCACGGGGCTTTTTAGTCGAACTGTTTGGGAAACAGTGTCAAGGAATCTAAAAGAAGCGATACCTCCATTTGAAGAAAAAGTTCTGACAGTTTCACCTCAGGTTGAATCTTCCCTCCGATTTGTTTATAATGAATCCGTAGCTGATGGTATTATGGAGTGAGTTCATGGAAGGAGACAACCAGCAGAGGTAGCAACCCATTGTCCCAAGGAGTCCCAAACCTAAATAATGACATACCTAGATATGCAACTTGAGAAAAAGATTGCAGTCTACCGTAAAGCCTTGTCACTAAAGGCCGTCGCCGATTCGGATTGCATGCACCGCTTCGAAGTGTCATACGAATTCAAATTGCTTTGTTTGTTGACGCTACGAAATAATCATATTTGTGCTTCATTCGTCGAGTGAACCAGGCATTGACCAATCGCCAGGCTCGCAACTCACACGTAGCCATTGAATTGGCAAAGTTTTGTTCTCGACCTGAAACGCAATACAATCATCGCGGGGAATAATGCGATCCGAGAGCGATACTGCAACAGCAGATCGAACCAACGCGTATTCAGGTGTACCTTTGCTCGTAGCATCCCCCCGTAAGGACATATTTGTCATTTGATGATACAATCTTCCTGTACGTTCCGAAATAGCCAATTTGGCAGGATCAAACGATTGTCGTTGACTTCCAGCAAAATGAGATGATCCCTATCGAGGGAATGAAATACAATGGGAGTCGCCGCTGGCCGAATGAAATTGAATTCCCTGCCGCAGGGTGATACAAAAGGATAATCATGAATAGGAATTTTGTTTTGTTTCATGAATTCCCGGTGCTTCACTGTTGTTTTTTGAATTCTACCAAAAAAGAGATCGAGAAATTTCACGTCTTTGATCGATGTAGCTATGTTCTTAGGCATTGTTTCTTCCAAAAATAACCGACCGTGCAAATCAATATTGTAGAAGTAGCATCATACAGGCTTAGAGTTGCCTAGAACTTCATAAAACGAAGGATGTTTGATGTTAGAAGCAAACCATTCATCAATGTAGGCGGAGTGCGTCGAGAAGAACAGAACTTGTTTTCGAGCTTTCGAATAGAAAGACTCCGCAAAACAAGCTTTCAGCGGCGCTCTTCTCGCAATTGCTGTCAATCTTTGATGCAATATATTCATTAGCACCTTAATATCGTCATGTAAACCGCATCATTCATTCGTCCTCCTCATTGTCAGAGTTGTCGTCCTTTAACTGGTAGTATTTGTTGCTTGTCGCGTGGTGTCGTAAAGGTACCTGGTACCGGTACTTTAAGCAATACTTCGAATACCGGTTTAATCAAGTGAATAAACTGATGCCGTCATCAACGAAGAAACGCAAGCTCTCTAACAGCGAGAATTAGTACAGCGTTAAAAGTTCTGTAAGATTTCGTCACCGATTTAACAACGAATGAAATGCTAAAGCACAGAAGGTAGCGATGGCGTAACCAATATTTCCCACCAAAATACTTGGCACAGCCAGTGATTTCCATCCAGCGGCTTCGGCTAACGCCACTGCCGTGGCGGGACCGCCAATGGCGGCCGACGAAGCGACTAGCAAGCGCTGCGGGACAAAAGCCGATGAAGATCGTTGAAACATCGAATATCCCGCAAGCAATATAGCACCATGTATGGCATACAACATGGACAAGAACAAAGCCAAGGGGGAGGATCGAAGCTTTGACCGATTCTGCCACTGCCAATCCCGGTGCACCCGCCGTGGCGAAGAAAAGGTACAAGCATGCCAGTCCTAAACAATTGGCCGTAGGTTGAATGGGTTGCATGACTTTTTCCCTTGGAGCCCAGCTAGCAAATGCCACCGTTAGCAGTGTGCATACAGGGAGAGCTCCGCTGGGTCCTCCGATGCGTTCTCCCAACCACAACAACAATGCAGAAAGACACAGAGTATTTGAAATACTTTGAACTGTCACCGGTGCATCTGCAGAAGCAGCAGCAAGGTCGGCTTGTGATGAATCCTTGTCGGTAATTGTCTCAATGTCCGGCTTCCCATTGGCCAAAATAGACGTTACCGGGAAGTATATAAGAGCAAAAATGTTATCGACACACAATCCTGCAGCGACAGCTGTTGGGTTGGCATTCAAAGTACGACAGACGGCAACATAATTAATGCCACCACCAATGTTTTTCGCCAAAAGGGCCGCCGCAATGACTAATCCATCTCGACCAAGTGCTGCTGTGAGCATGGATCTGGACACATTCCATCCCACGAAAGAAGCAGCTAGTGTAGCAACTGACGCTACCATGAAGGAAAGAAAGAGCGGCCCGCATCGTTGAATCGCATCTCGCAAGTCTGCGCCCAACAAGATCAGCGGCGTCGCCATTTGTAAACTGAGCAACTGCAAAGCGCGCGCTGCCGGAGTCCCACCGGGTTGAAGGATACCGATCGAAGCCATGACAAACGACAGGGCCATGGCTGTCACCGGTGCACCCAACAGTCGACCGACGCTGGTCTTGGTTCCTACAACTTGTGAGAAAGCGGCGGTGCTGCACAAAGCAGCCCAATTGCCCCACTCATCATTGGCAGGCACCAGAGGAAAGGATAAAGAATCCAAAGAAAGAATCGCCGATTGTCGCGTTTTAATTCTTTGTAGACTATGTATTTGTAGATTGTTTACGTTATGGAGGTGTGGTGTCATCGGAACAGTCAAGAGAGCATCGGCATTTTGCCATTTCCAAGTCAACAACGACAGCAGAAACACGAAATAGCGTTGTCTTCGCATCATAGTCATGTACCGCAACGTCGTTCTTTTTCTTCTTCGTCGTCGAGGTTTGAAGATGCAAACGAATAACAGGTATAAAAGGCAGAGCTTTTGTATAGCAAGCAGCAACAATGAAAAAAACTCGTTCGTGACTCATGAATGCGTACCAGTCATGGCCAAACCAGACAACAGTTTGGGTCTATAGTTAATACCAAGATACTGAAACCAAGATGATTTCACGAGAAATATAATCATAGTCGTAACGAATCGAGAGGTGCATTCCAGAAAATAACTACAAGTCTCATATACGAATTAATAATATGTATCGAGCGGAAGCAACCGAACAACACCTCATCTTCAAGTGTCTCATGACTGAAATCCAGTCATGTACGAACGGGAGAAAAATTAAAAATACCTGGTACAGTGAACCTAACATACGATAGCAAGTGAATTCCTCCTGTTTTTTACAATGAGACCTTTGATGCTGGTAGTACCTCAATTCAAGTATCCAAACTAGACTTAATATAATTTGGATCGTCGCTTTCCTATCGTAGGTGGCATGCTGTCCAAATTACCAAGGACGATACGAAGGAGGAAAGTACTTTCAGAAAAAAGGATGAGTGTCATTACAAATGACGAGAAGTCAACGAATATTCTCCAACGATTGATGCTTCGATAGAATTGATCATGAACCGACCACGCGAATGGACTGCGGTTTCTCAAATGATATTTGTGATCGCTTCGTCAATCGCCGTGCCTTCAGCAAAACTTCCCGCTTCGGCGCCTTGATCGAGTTCTCTTATATCAAACATACAGGCTACTACTCGTCTACGTATGGACATCCGCAAGTTGGACTTTCCGCAAAACGTTCTTACGGCTTCCACTTGATCAAAACAACATCATCCGCTGCAAGCACATAGTTACGCCCTTCTCCTCGTACAAGGCCAGCACTTCTCGCATTATTCAAACTTCCAGATTCGATTAGTTGAGGAGCCGCGATGATTTCTGCCAGTATAAAACCTTTTGAATGTCCCCGTGCAGGCGAGAGGCCAACCCATCCGCCGTGATATGTCCCTGTCGAATCAGATGCGCCTTGGTCGTAAGGGATTTCTCGGGAGGGACTCCAGGACCAGTATATACCATTGATAGATCCAGGAGCTCCTTTACCATCCTAGGAAGGACACTACTACTAAAACCATCAGTGCCCCTTCTCGTGTCCGCCGTCTCGTCCCAATCGATTCCAAATTCTTCTAAAAAGGCGTCTTGTTCATGCAGACTCTTTTGAGCCAAGTCGCTTTCGAGTTTTGCACTCACTAAAACAAAATGATTCAAATCAAAACCATCGACCTCTTCTTTCAGTGCTTGCATAATCTTGTCGATTTGCTCCAAAGCGTCAGTACGTGCCAGAGTGAAATCAACTTCATCGACATTGAAACAGTACAATACCGGTTTCAGAGTCAGTAGTCCCATTGATTTGATCGATAACAACGAGTCCGAATCCAGGTCGGCTTTCCGCGCGGGAAATCCTCTCTAAAGGATTACAAGCACTAGTTCCAGTGCTTGTCGTTCCGTGCCCTGACATGTGGTTCTGGCCAAACGTCGTTGGACATGCTCTAGATCTGCCATGAGTAATTCTAAATGAATGGCCTGCATATCAGCTTTTGGATCGACTCGTCCGTCTACATGTACTGTGTTCTTGTCCAAAAATACTCGAACCACATGGCAAATGGCATGACAATCACGAATGGTTGCGAGAAATCGGTTTCCCAATCCTTCACCACGATATGCACCTCGACAAAGTCCCGCCACATCCACCCATTCCATAGTCGCAAAGACTTGTTTACGAGGTTGCTGGGGATCCATTTCCGCTAAAATCGATAAATATTGGTCGGGGATCGGCAATTGCGCTATATTGGGCTCAATTGTACAAAACGGATAGTTTGCTGCAGTTGCGATGGCTTGTCGCGCGAGTGCATTGAATAGAGTTGATTTCCCGACATTCGGTAAGCCCACTAAGGCAACACGAACCTTCATACTGATACATGATTGCGGAGCGGTGGGATACTGAATTGTAGTTTTCAATCCGAAGAAACTCAAGCGTATTTGTCGAGAAAAAATAATAATGAGAGGATGCACAAAGGGGACAAAAATTCCAACGACAATGCAAAGGATTATCTTTCTGCATCCTCTCATTCTTTTGACAAGTATCTCTCAGTCGCCGATATCACTCGTTGTGATTGCTCAACGATTACAAGTACTAGAACTTTTCCGTAAAGGCATTCTTCCCTTATCATTGTCATCAAACAGTTTCATTATATAGCGCGGATTGCATAATATCCGGGTTTTCCACTATAGATATATTTTTCCACATTGGGCTACATGAAATAATAATAATAATGCACGTGGACATTCACAACAATGCATCTGTTACACTTACTTGTACCCCGGATTGGGAAACCCAACCATCTTTGAATTCAATCGGAAAATTGGCATCCTAAATCCATGCTATGCTCCGTATCGAAAATGACGAAAGAGAAAGTTCGTTTCTAAACTAAATAGATGGTGCTTTCAGAAATCCCCATTTGTTATTACAGCCAAAGTTAAACAGAAGAGATATAAGCGTAAGCAGGGAACTCAACAGTCCCTTGATTGACAATACGGACAACATTGCCAGCTCCAGGAGTGTCAAATACGACATACAATGAATTAAGTTGTCCGTTGTTGGTGAAGACTTCATATAGCTGCTTGATATTGTTGGGACCGGCCAACAATTCAATTCTGGCGTTAAGCTGACGCCCGTCCGTACGGAGCAAAACACGAACTCGTTCTGCCGTCGGTTCGAAGGGAACCGAGTAAACGGCACCACCTTGGATCAAACGCGGATTTCCCATAGACGGAACAAGATTCGTACGGGCTTCCGCAAGAGGAGGGTCAGCGTACCGGCAGGCAGCATTGAAGGGGAACTCGTAAGCTCCCGAGTTGCGGATCTCAATAGTAGCTTGCTTGTTACGAGTGCCGATCAATGTTTGAATAGGGCGGATCAGGCCGTCTTCACTGTAGGCCTTGAGCTTAAAGGGTGTCCAGTCGGGTCCAATCCAGAGCTCCATATCCGCTTGAATCGGGCGCCCTTCACTGGAAAGTGCAAGCTGTACAACTTCCTTCTGGACGTTTCGGAAACCGTAGGTTTTGCGTGTGCCACCACCTTCGATGCGAAGAATCGGGTTGGGTTCGGAAATGGAAGGCAAATCCCAGGCAGCATCTTCCCCCGGTACGGCACCTGAGGGCTTCATGGGAGAAGCAGCCATCGGCGGTGGACCTCCGGCAAGAGGGATGGAACCTTGACCCGGGGGAGGAGGAGCAGAAAAGAGACGGGTCGAGGACACGCTTTTGTGTTGAACCACAAAGGCTTCTGCCGTGGCCGCCAATAAAAGGGCAAAAGTTAATTTCATCGTACAAGTGGTTGAGTGTATAAAGTACTAGCAGATCTCAAGCGTATAAACGAAATTGAATGCCAACGTTCAACTGATAATGGCTCTTGTGGAGAGACGTGTCAATTATCTCTACCAGATAACAAAATAATCAACGGGCCCATCACCATCACCCATCAAAAATCACTGCCATAAAAAAGATCTGTCTTTATTGATGGCTCGCCCAACTCCTCTTTGCAGCGACGAAGTGCGTCACTAAACGTCTTTCGTGTGTCTGATCGAGTATCCGTATTCCTGTACAGTTGACCGAAACGACACAAACTCATCTATCTATTCATAAACTTACGTCATTCGTGTACATCTTGTTACAGTGTATTTCAGCGATTGTCGTAAAACGCGAACCGCGAATCTGCGACTGTAAAGAAAAAAGAACGAAGAAGACAGAAAGACAGAAAGGCGCCAAACACGTGGCATGCCATCAGCAAAACTACTACAAAATGTACTGTAGACAGAATCCTATAATATTCATGGCAACGGTAATAGCAGGGATTTTATTATGAGTTTTCGTACTGAAAGGCGGTAGCTAAATCGGGGAGACGTTTTGCTCACGCAACAAACGTGATTGCCCAACTCGGCGATTGGATATTGGCGGTCATTTCATTCCGAGAATTGTATCACATAATGTAGAAGGAATCTCATATGGGTAGGAGGTACCGTACCGGTACCTTAGGCTTATGGAACGGAAAATTCTAGAGTCATAGATCCCTAAGTCATTCGATTCGTGACTCTTTCAACCGCTTCGCCAATGAATGACAATTTAACTATTTTGTATCGTGTATTTGAGTATCCTTGGTCATTATAGTACCTGGCAAAGTCATTAGTCATCCTAAACAATTGTGCCTCCTTCTCCTGAAGTCCTCTTTCGGTGTCAAAATTCAAAATCCATCCGATAATACAAACAAAAAGGCGGGCGTTTGCAAATCACGTTTTTCCTCTAAAGAAGCGCCAGTTATCCGGACTGGACCTCACTTGATCGTTAAATCCTCAACCATTACTTCATTTTTGTCAAATCCGGACTCTGCAGTTTGCTCGACAGAGGGATCAAAGATGCGGCGGCAGATAAGGAACATCCTAGCCGCGGCGACGACGCTTTTCGTCGTGTCTTTAATCGTCAAACTCACCGATTCTCGTCAAGGATGGCATGCACTTCAAGCAGAACGAAGGCTTGTTGCCGATGGAAGCTTAGAACTCCTGTCGCCGATGCAGAAACTCCAGGCCCTGACAGAAATTGCTCAAGAAGAGCGTCGACTGGTTCGTGGTCGCCGCATGTCATCAGCAAGAGTCACGATGCAAACCGATATCGTATGTCACCTTATCGTTCTCGATACTTTCCAACCGCATGAGGACGAAAGTAAAACAAAGAGTAGTAACAATGGTGCATACGATGAAGCATTCATGCCCATCATAAACACGCCAACCGAAGACGAAGAACCAGGGCACGACGGAATAGGTTGTGTTCCCATGTTGGGTGAAGTGGAATCGGGGGATCTTATTATGGTGAAAGGTCTCAACACATCTTGGGTTACAACGAACAAGAAAATGCTACTTAGCAATGGACTCTACGCAAATTTCACAGATGTTGTGCTTGACAGGGGCACTTTGGAAGTGACCGGTAATGCGACAGTCTCCTTGGTGACAATGAAGAATCCAAAAATGAACATAGAAACTTCACAGGAAAGACGAACTGTCGATATCGCTGTCGTTCTTGTCTCAACTATTGATTCGTCACTCACTTTTACGGCCGATAATGTCAAAGACACACTCTTTGACGAGTCGAAGGTCAATTTCATGACCCAGTTCGACACTTGTTCATTCGGAAAGCTAAAGTTTCAATTGGCTCCTGCTGGAATCATTTCTGTTACCGTGAACGAACCTGCATCAAATTTTGATTCAGGACTTGCTTTGGCGACGGCAGCTCAAGCCGAGTTAGAGAAGACGAGCGCTTTGAGCATGTCAGAGCTCGGCGAAAAGGTTTTAGTGTGCTTGCCACCGAATGTCGGGTCACGGCCGTGGGTAGCCAGTGCGGGTGTAGGGCATTGGAGAGCACAGTTCAATGATGACTGGTGTCTGTCTCTGTCTGCAACCATGCACGAAATAGGACACACTTTGGGCCTAACGCACGCCAATCAAGACGGCGAGAAGTATGGTGATAGTACTGACTACATGGCAGCTGGGTACAGAAGTCAGACACAACCACGAAGGTGCTTCAATGGGATCAAAAGCTGGGAACTCGGGTGGTATAAAACACGGCATCATTGGATTGATCCATTGACCTCAGGAGACCAGCTTATCAAACTAGCGCCAATGGTTGACTTCGACAAAACGTCGACGGACGAGGCGGTGATAATAAGCATTCGTGACGAGTACTTTGTTACATTTAACCGCGCTAAAGGTATGAATATTGGCACGGGCAACAAAAGAAATCAAGTGATCATAACGACGCAGGGAGATGGTGGGTCAGAAAGCATTGCCGGACTTGGCGTCGGCGATGTGTACGAAATGAAGGATTATAAGAGCACTGGGCAATCTCTTTTCATTGCCGTCTGCGAATTTCAACGAGGACGTAGAGGTGCTCCTGATGTTGTTTTTGTCAGTATCGGATTCGGATCTGAATCCAAATGCAGAATCGGCACGATCTTCCATCGGTTGGACGACTTTCTGCCGCTGGGACCGTAAAATAGAGCTGTTTTTATTAGTTATTGTTTTTCATAAAAGAAAGTAAGGCAATTTTGCCAAATTTTACTGCTATGAGTGTTTTGGTAGTGCTACGATCATTATATGTCGCATCTTTAGACAAAGATGAGTCTCATCATTCTATCGCTTCCGCTTGCATGGTCTCTGTGATGGAAGAGCAAGTGGATTCTATTTCCGATGCCGTCGACGAGTCAGGGCCGGATGATCCAGCTCCCCCGCGGTAGACAAATTCGTTACCTGCTCTCGTTTCGAAACAGTCTCTCCAGCTCCTAAAAGAGGATGCATCGTTGGATGCGGAATCATTAGGAACAAGCTTTGATTGACTACGAGAAGCGCTCATCTGGGCAGTAAGCTTCAAAAGACCCGTGGTAAGGCTGTCGTCGAATTCCTTGAATCGCTCGATTCGCTCTTCGTTGACTAAATCGTCGCAAGTAGACTTCGTGTATACGCTAATTGAGCTTTCTTCTGCAGAAATCTCAGACTCACAAGGTGATTCTTCTATTTGTCTTAGGATGCGGTTGATCGTTTTGCCTGCGCCGAGCATTTCAGTCCTTTTATACTTATGCGAAAAACCAGCAATTTCGAGTCGCTTTTGCCAACCTTTCTCATCTACCACGGCTTCCCTCTCCCAAGGGCAATTCATCATTGATTGCTTCAACCGACAGATCTTCACATCTAGCATGAACACTATCGAAATCGGAAGCCGCGGTCGCATCTCTTTTGACAAGATGTATCAATCGAGAGAAATAAGATGATATACGAGCTCGTTGTTGTGTTGTAGGTAAATGCTCTTTCTTCGTTCTGCTGTCGATAAACGACAGGGCTGCCTCAAGTGTACTGCCATCCGATAACTGAAATATGCCATTTTCACTAGACGGCAAAGATAATTTTTCATCTTCTGCAAAGCAGTCATAGTGTCTTAATGATGCCTCTTTATTTCCCTGATGCAGACGTATTCTAGACCCATGCGCAATTCCAAGAATGAGAACGAATGCACAGCTTCCAGTTATCGCAAGAACGAGATTTCTGACTTTGTCTTCTTCATTTTCACTGGTCACTATGTTTTCATCGTATTTGCTTGAGCCTAAATTTTCTTCCGCTTTTGATCTAGGTGGTACTGCCTGGGGGTGACCGTTATGACTTACCCCCTCTTGTGCGTTTTGTAATTCTTCATTCATATCACTCGGATGCTCTGTTATCGGCTCGTTGCTGTTTAATTCATTGAGTCCCATTGAAGGCACCGTTGCATTGGAGGAGGTCGCGACCTGAAGAGACCCTTCAGAGCCATCTACAGAAGCTGGAACATCCTGGTCTCCTGTTGTGATTGTACCGTTCGTTTCTTTTGCAACATTTGAAGAACTGTTTGCGGCACTTTGTTGACCTTCCTTGTCTTCTTCAATTTGTCCTCCGCCTATTGATTCATTATCATTTTCACCATCGCCGTCTTTCTTCCCATTGCCATCTCTTCCTTTCTTTTCTTTGTCGTTTACTAATTCTTCGTCTTCTTCGTCGTCTACGTTGGAAAAGTCATTTCCATTACTCTTGCCTCGCTTTCCACTCCTTTTTGATCCCCAATACTTCCCTGAATATTCGTCTACTGCATGAGCTTGTGACTGTGCGAGTTCTTGACTCCGTGTTTCGCTTTCAAAGCTTGAGTCTTCATTGCTGAATGAGGCTATCTCCCGTACCAGCCCGGTTGGCACCAACAATTCCTTGACCGAGCTGCACAATTTCTCGATTTCCCCAGAGTATCCGAAAGGTTGTTCAGGGTGCTCTGCAAAGTATTCCAAGCATTCTTCTTGGTGAAAAGCGTCTCCAGAACAGCTATCAGATATAAAAGCTCTCTGCAGTCGAGGATCTAATCTCCAGAAGTACGACGTATCATACGAACAAGCCCAACCCGGATCGGATTGACAATATTGACCAAGGAATGCGGCATAATCATCATGTGATAAAACATCGCTTTCTGCAGCTAATGTCAGTTCTGCTTGACAACTAGTCAGGAACTCTTCGTCAGTGCTATAGCTATTGTGGCTAGTTATAGCTTGTCTCCAAGTCGAGGCCGCGGTGCGTCTCAATCGACTCTGAGTAGCAACTGATGATGCCAGAGAGTGAATTGGAAGCTGAAGAAAAATTGAAGGACTAAAAATGAATATACGGATCAGAATCATGTTCGTCGTTATTGTTTGGCTGGCGCAAGGTATTATCATGATGATCGTTAGCGGATTGTCGTTTGCAACTAGAAAATGTGGGCCACGAAAAAATTCGCGGAACGGTTGCGAATCAAAATTTCAAATTTCGGCTACAACGGTATCAATGTGTCTATGTTCGAATCGTGCCTCCACAACCCCATAGTGTCAATGGGTACCGGTAAGCCATGCATTCATTTGCATTCTGCTTCACTTTTTCGTGAAAACGATTTCAAGTGCAACAGAAAGTTGAACGATGTCAATAATGGCACAAGCAATATTCGTACTTTGAAGGGGTAAGCATCCGTAAGGCTATAACGGGTATGGCTGCACTCTTTTCAATGCGGCAGCCTCTTATGGCTATTATTTAGTTCGCTGCCGACGAAGACGTAGAGTGGTTCTCATTCCTTTCCTACAATTCATTTTGTTCATTGATTCCTCATTCAGTGAAAAACAGCTGATCACGAAAGATACCGGGATACTGCGTCACAAGTGTCGGACGCATTGAATGCAAGTCAAGATACGTTTGTCGTTTGAATGGCGATTGCTCTTTGTCAAAGAGGTACTTGTGACGAATAGATGCAAGAGCCAATGATATTGACGAGAACTTCTTCAAAGACTAAAGCTAATGTATGTATAAAACTAAATATTTACAGTAACTACACGATTTGCTCTGCGTGGAAATTTTCTTACGGGTCACGGGAATTCCATGAAGTGCCGAACCAGAGAATCATGCCAACCAGACGTATTTTTGCACGGTAAATTATGGATCTATACTGCAATTATCATGCGGCGTGCTTTTCTTCTCTATCTCAGTCACCCCCAAGAGTGAAGTCGTCTCGACTGTGGTGTTATTCAAATCGGCGATGGCGTGGCTGATATTGTGTTTGAACGAAAAAAAGGTCTGTCGAATGGAGCTCTCCATTGACCATTCGGCGCTATGTGAGGAATTGTCCAAGGATATTCCATCAGCCCAACTCTTTGCCTTTACTCGTGGCTTGTCAAACAGTTCTTCCATGGATAGATCGCTGTAACACGCTTGTATTTTCAGGGATATATTATCAAGGTGCGGATGCTGGGAAAAAGGTTCGTCGGTGAATGCATGAACGTGGGCAATCGAATGCGAACTGGTTTCCGAGATACCATCAATTACTGTTTGGTCGTCAATGGATATTTGAGGTAGCCATGACTGGCTGTTTCCTCCTAAGCAATCCATGATTGATTGTTCGTTTCGATCACAAGCGGAATACATTGCTAAATTTGCTTCTAAAAGCTGCGATCTTGTAAAGCCCAGTGCGTGACCGTTATCCAATATTGCGGGCTCGTCAAATGCTGGATGCCGCTCTATCTTTGCACTTTCAACACTCAGCGGGCTGTTACGCGAAATCATGTCCGTAGAATTGTCATCCGAGTCAGAATTCTCCGGCAGATCTGCTTGATGTGATACAGGGCATCTGGCTTGAATACGGATCCTTGCACCGTTACACCCTATCACGACATCATTATCGGGTGGGTCGACACTGGTTCGGCTTGCTTTATGACGCATCTCTTCAACTTTACCTTTCCGATGTACATTGTCGCATATGATTTCGTCGCTTTTGCCTGCTACTATCGTCGATAAGTTATTGCAGCCTTTACTTTCAACACTCGACTTGTACAAGAATTGGTGTGGCTGCTTGCACACACTCGTGGAAGCTGTAGTAGCCTTCTCCACCTCTTCAACCAGAACACTTGCACCAATAAAGCGACAGGTCGGCTCTTCTTGCCATCGCACTGACACTATCGACATACTATCTTCATGTTTTGGCGAATAATCAAACTCCGGTTTGCCAGAGGTGGTAGTCGGTTGTATGAATTCGCCTTCAAATGACGACGTATCATTTGTTAGGTCGACAAGCTCACAAATAGCGGGAGACTCTGTTGTTACTGCACCGCAACCCTGTCTGTTCTGGATGGAACTGTTGAACGTCTCTGTTGATTGTAACAATACGCCCAAACTGATAAGGTTTTGTGCTTCTTGAAGATTGTCTTCATCCATCGAATTGGGGCAAGCTACCATACTCTTGCTTGTATCGCACGTTTCATCTTCATTCATTTCAATGACTTGACAGTGTTCATACGTGCTTGTTGAACTCACTTTGTTGCGCAGCATTGAAAGGGTCAAATGTTCTTCTTCGTTTGTGCATTCGACAATCCAAGGACCTTCGGCTGCAACGTGCATAGCTGTATTTTCATGCTCAGTGACAGTATGCGAAAACTCTTCGTCGTCCCTTGACAGTTTGGACTCTCCTGATGTGTTGTTTTGCACTGTAGCGCACTTAAAACTTTCCAACGAGGTGCTCTTCGAGATTACATGAGTCGAAGAAAGCCCGCGAGGGTCCGAAACAGGACTGCAGCTAGGGACACGAGAGAGGTTACTGTCTCCAGCCGAACAGTAAGGCAGAGGCGTCTTGATGCTATTCATTTCATGCTCCATTCGTGATTCCATTCTTGTAATCGGAGCGGACCTGGGTGCCTCTCTTTTTATCCTGCCACTTTCTGAATTGCGATCAGTACTGTGAGGAGAGCCATCATTTGTAACCAAAGTGGACGTCCGAGGTATTCGGGGTCTGTTTTCGTTACGCACTGAATTTTTCTCGCTTTGAACAACAACGTTCTTTCTCTTTTTGTGTCGCAATCTTCTGATATACGCAAACATCATTCCCAAGCATAAACCAAAGATGACCAAGACAATCCCAAAGTGCATCAGCAATCGACTCGACAGGTTGTTTTCGTCAATTTTCTCGCTCGTCTCCGCAATCGGAGACTTTGACCTGATCATTGTAGGCGCAACCGAAGGCACTGGAGTTGCTGTCAATGCTGTGGTCAAGGTGGTGTTGGGTGCATTGCCGGTGTCTCTCCCTTCTTGTTCGACATCGCCCTCCATATCCGGGAACTGCATCAAACCGGTTGTGATTAACAGACTTCCAGTCAATGCACACAATTGCGTCAAATTTCCGGCATATAAGAGTGTTTGCGGATTGTTTTGTAGCAAATAATCGATGCACTGTTCATTCTGTTCGGCATCTTGAGGACAGCCGGGTGATAAGAACGTTTTCTGGAATTGGAGGTCGATATTCCAAAAATTGGATATTTGCGGCTGACAGGTATTTCCGGGGCTCGTTTGACAGTATTGAGCAAGGAATTCAGCGTAATGAGTTTGTGTCAAACCTCCCCAATCGTCATACAAAGCGAGTTCACTTTCACAAACAACGGTAAAGTTGTTGATGCTTTCTTGTTTTGTCACCGAAATAGTGTCCTCCAGTTTTCGTATTTTTCGTATTCGCGAGACTGCAAGTTCAATCATGATTTCTCCTTTCCGTGTTCTAGCCTAACAGGGCTATCACTTTGTTGCTTTCCTTTTCTCTTGATCCGAAGACGCTCACTCCTGAACAAGGCGTGCAAATAATGAGAAAAAGGTGAGACTCCAAAATATTTACCATTCAACTTCCCTCCGAGGCTCAACGGACGGAAAACAGCTAAATAAATGGAACTCTGAATTATTAAGTAAGCTTGGCCGTCCGCGCTTTGTGCGCGGATCGAAAAAACAGCGATGCGACGCACTGCACCTCTTTTTTGTGAGAGAGCGCGACCAAACGAAAAGCAAACGGGGCTGTATTGAAAAGAAATATCACTCAGTGCAGCAATAAAAGAATGATAGTAATGACACCCGAGACAATCGACCGCACGTCTTCTGCAACAGAGAGCAATGAGGATGAAAACAGCATGTTGGAAGACGCCTTGGAGAGCGTCAAAAGTATGACTGCTGGCTTCTCCTCGGATAATTCCTTTGTAGGGACTCTTATTTCTCGTATGAATCCTGCATTATGTTTAACTCCCCACTCCGACACTACGAGCTCTTGCGTCATTGTTGACGACTCGTGGTTCGAACCGACACCGATTTCGGTCACCATCAAGACTCTCTTGGGTCCGTTACGAAGTGAAGGTAGAGGGAGAACGGTCGCTTTACAAAGAATATATAGACTCACTGACCGAGAACACGAGGCAAATCGGTAAGCTTTGATCTGAGGAAATGAATAAATTGAAGGGCGAGTCTGATTGTATCTCACAACAGCATGCATCGGTCCTATCACAGGGTCGCCGCGGTATGTACGACGAAATACGATTTGATAGGTGCCATACTTCCGTCATTAGCACCCACAGGGTCCAGCATCGATAGAAGGCAAGCCTTATTACTAATCAACAATCTATGTATTCCCATGGAAAACAAAGCGGCTATTCTGTTGGGAGACCAAGGTCATTCTTTAGTATCGGCTTTTCTGGAAACGATCCGCGCGCGGGTATCCGAATGCTATTTAGCCGTTGTCTGTCTATTCAACTTGTCACTTTTACCCGAAGCCAAACCAATTCTATTTCGATACGTTCCGTCACAACGAAAGCCGGAGACTCATTCGGAAACATACTTGAAAAAGACGATGTCCTTACTGCGTACCATCGAATCTCTGACCCGAGACTGTTTGCCATTTGTTATCAATCTCGATCACGCGTCGGATGTATTATCCGTAGAACGAGAAGCTGTCCGGTGGTCTCTTTGTCTCATGCGTCATCTGTCAGCGTTGAAAGAAAATGCTGTTGTTGTGGCCAATGAAACCATGTTTCCCTCCGCGGCTATCCAGTGCCTCGAAGTATCCTTGCAAACTAATTCGGACTTGGGATTTTGGCGACAAGATTCGTTGGAGACGTCGTCACTTATGATCCTTGTTCATCTGGCTCAACACGGCGCAAAATGCGTCGAGCGTTTGCGTTCCTACACCAATGTTCAGCCCGTTCTACGGCAACTCAAGGGAAAGGGCGGTATTCACGAGTTGAGGGCCATTACGGTGTTGCGAATACTAGAGGAAACTCCTATTGAAACTGATAGTGGAAAAACCTCAAGAAAGTTGAGAAATTGGGTTTAACGTGAAAGCTCAGATATAGCAATGTAAGGGTATTATCTATGCTGCAGTCACGGAGTTCTTGAAAAATGAACGTTTCTCCATCCATAAATCCCCTGATGCATCCAGATTCGCTTCTCACGAACATCAACACCTTCAAAGGTCCGACGATAGCTTAGAGCAACATGACGACCGGATATGACATCCAGCTGCGCATCGCGCACAATCATTTGGGATTTTCCTTCTTGTGCTTGCATGACCTCAGCAGCTTCTTTTCCTTCAAACCAAAGTTGATCGCAAAGGCTTTGGTAGGTCGTTACGTCGTCATTCTCAATCGACTCTAGGAGAGCTACGTTCGCTGTGACAACATCATGCAAAATAAGTTGATTCAGCACCCCCTGGGTTGCTAGCCAAACGTCTTGCAACGGCTGATCGCCACTGATATCAGTAACAGACCATTGAGAATCGTGTGCAGTTGTTTTTGTTGAGGCATCTCGTAGCGTTTCAACAATGGGAATTGTTTCGCCAACGAATGTTTGAAATCGCTTTCGCAAGCTCTCTAAATTGTCATCCGATCGTCCCGAGTCTTTCGCTCGCTTCAAGATTCGTTCTTCAAGCACGTTCAGCGGGCACTGATAGACCAAAACTCCCCATAGAACGGCTACATCGCTCATAACATCGCACCAACCATTCAAATTATCATAATTTCGTGGAAAACCATCTACCAAAAAGATGAGCTGTCGTCCTTGCTGTTGTTCCTTCTCTCTCATGGCGTGCTGTAAGAGTGATAGACTTATTTCTACTGGTACTATTTGCCCAGCCACCAAATATTTTTGTATCATTTCTCGAAAGGGAGAGTGCTCCTTTGTTTGCTCGTTTCGCAAGAGCTCACCGACGGATAAATGCACCGTAGGATAATGTTCCTCCATCAATGCACTCTGGGTTCCTTTGCCAGCACCGGGGCCTCCTAATACAAACAATACTCTGAAGAATTCTTTACTCGTCGTGGATCGAGTGTCCATGTAGCTGAGGCCGCCGAATGATTTCTGTGTCAGTTTTGGCGCAATGAGAGCCTTCAATAGTTCAGGTTGAGCGTGCGCCGTCGAATATATTGTTGTTGCGGTTTTATACCGTTGCTGCTGTACGTGCAGGGCCGAGAATTGCGATCCACCACGAAGAACAGAGGTGAATGTTGGGGCAGCTAGAAACGCTCTTGCAGCGCCATGACGACCAAGAAAAATGCTAGCAGACAAGGACGCCATAATGAAGCGAACCAAACTTTCCTTTTTGTAGAAAATGCTAAACGTCATCGTTTGTCAGCGCTCACTTAGTGACAGGTGCTTTGATAAGAAGGAAAGAGTTGTATTTGCTTTTTGTTGATTTTTTTCTATTTTGGCTAGGGAACCATCAACAACGATGCTAATGATCATTCAAATTAATATGGAAATGAAACCTTGCTTTCGAGAAATCGATGATGCAAGTTTTGATGGCGGAGGAGAGCCGCGATCTGGGCACGTGGTGTTTTTAATTTCTGGACCTGCCACAGAATTCCTGTATGACCACCAAATGGTCGAGAATTTCTGGACCTGTCACAGAATTCCTGTATGACCACCAAATGGTCCAGACTTTCTGGACCTGTTACAGAATTCCTGTATGACCACCAAGCGGTCCAGAATTTCTGGACCTGTCACAGAGTTCCTGTATGACCACCAAATGGTCCAGACTTTCTGGACCTGTCACAGAATTCCTGTATCACGAACAGCTGGTCCAGAATTTCTGGACCTGTCACAGAGTTCCTGTATGACCACCAAATGGTCGAGAATTTCTGGACCTGTCACAGAATTCTTGTATGACCACCAAATGGTCCAGAAATTCTGGACCTATCTTGGTTTTTCACGTGTCCAGAAAATGTGGGCAGGCGGTTTATGACGCTACCAGAAAATATGGATATGTTGTTTTTGACGTACCTGGTAGGTACCAGAAAATGTGGGTACCGGTAGGTGGTTTTGACGTTACCAGAAAATGTAGGTATTTGGTTTTTTACGGTTCCACAAAATGCGGGAACGTCGTTCTTCTCTTCTCCAGAAAATGTGGGCATGTTGTGTGTTTTCAGGTGCACAGATGATGATAATCAAATTTGCGGTATTTCTAGTCAATAAAAACGCTATTACTATGCTGCAAAATGCAACGCTTCAAATGTCTAGGTCTACGTGTGGATGAAACGATCTATCTTTGACTAGGATAATCGAATAGCTGTTGCACAGTTCAAATCTTATCCTTCCCACGAGTATGGTCACTAACGCGGAAAGCTTAAAGGACAGAAGGATCTACTTTCGTTCGTCCACAAACCTTTAAGGGCAGATGTATGACGGGAATTGAGCACAATTTCGTCTCTACGCTTTGTAGGTAAAAATAATTAATAAATTGGTTCGAGAAAGTCAGGGAAGCAAGCACCTTCTTCGCGCTAGTCTCTGCCCGGCTAATCTCCCAATCCTGACCCCGACATTAAGGATTTGCTATTCTTCTTGGTTTTCTGACGGTGAAGGGCCCTCTAACCAGAAAGTGGCAACCTCCTTTGATCGTAGATTATGTCGTGCTGGGTAGTTTGTCCAACCTCGTTATATTCTATTACAGAGCTTGTACTTTGCCGACAATTGAAAACATTACTTCACACTCAAATGCAGTCGATAGGTACGATCTTGTTAAAGGAGATATTTTGCGTCTCAATGTTCCAGCTTCCAGCTAGTTAAATCGCCAAACGAGGAATTATCTGACAGGGGCACCTGAATCACGGCATTTGTCGCTCGAGCGTGCTGAACCAGATCTCTCCAATACGGATTCACGACAATCGATTCGCAACGAGCAATAACGAACAAGAAATGTTTCGCTCGGGTGAGGGCGACGTTCATGCGACGAACGTCGGAAAGAAATCCAATACCATGACTCCCGGACGCACGGACTGCGGAGAAAATGACGATATTGGCTTCCCGTCCTTGGAACGCGTCTACCGTGTTAACTTCGACGAAGGCTTCGTAATTGCGACCCAACTCGTTTGAGAAGGTCTTACGTAGCAAGCGCATCTGCTCAGCGTGAGGGTGTAATGATGGCAACGCGAGTGGTTGTAGACAGACCCCGAGTCAAGGTCTTCAATTGCTGGTAAATATAAACGCAAAGCCTCGCTTCAGCAGAATTTGCCAAACTAGTACCCCCTCGTTCCTCTTTGGAATCCAAGTCTAAAATCGTAAACGGCTGAAAGTTGGGAACACTCCGACAAAGTATGCTACGAAGCGGGTCGCCATAATCACCTTGGCGAACGTTGGGCCCGTCAAGCAACGCACCACCGTAGAAAATATGCCGTGGAAAGTGAGATATCTTTGGGTGCATCCGATACTGTTCATTCAACATATAGACAGGCTGCCCAGCTTCTTCGAGGCGCTGAAACAAACTTCGATCATACTTCGAACCACGACCCGAAACATTAAAAATGGTAGCAGGGAGTTGCTGCGGATCACCCACCAGTACACAGTGTCTATTCCCTAGCTGAAGAGCAGATAGACTTGCAGGTTCCACGCTCTGCGCAGCCTCGTCAACGACGACGACTTCAAATTTGTCGATCCCTTCTAATGTCCGGTTTCCTGCCGTGCCCAATGTGGTCATGACCATATGAACAGAATTCAGCACATGGGTCTCCATGTTTTGACGGATTTCGATATGATTCGCCCCATTCGCAACCGCTCCTGAAATTATTGTGCATCGCTCAAGCTCTGATTTTACAGAGAAATAGTTTTCGACGAGTTTCACAATACGAGAGAGATAGGAGCGATACTCTGGCATGGACCTCGGAAGGAAAAACTTGCTCGCTGGGATCCGGGGGAGGAGGTAGGTCGTACGTTGTAAGTTTCAGCTTGTGGTTGACATAGTACACGCGGCCCGTGTCCTCAAAAGATTCTTCGTCGATTCGAATTTCCCAGTCTTTTGATAAGCTGTACGGAGAGCAATGTTGGATGGCGTGCAAGCGTCGACGCAGACTAGCGATATCTTGCGTAATTCGCGTCAGCTCAACCTTGAATCCCACTATTGATTGTTCCAAAGAAGAAATATCGGAATATTCTCCCAGAATAGCATCCACTTTAGCTTCCAAGGAAACTGCTCGAACCGCATCGCTCTGACCAACACCAACGCGAATCATGCTAGGATTGTAGCGATGCCCTTGTCCATCAATGAAACCATCCGCCATGATTTTGAGAATTACGTTATCTACAGCTGCATTTGATGGCGCACAAATGAGAAGCCGCGGTTTAGCCTTTCGAGCTATCTCCAAGGCAGCTTGTCGACTTCCCGTTGTTAAAGCCGCAATTCGACGAACTTCCTCGTAGTATTTGTTATACTGACGAATATGCAGTGAGTTTAATACTGTAACTAGAGTTGTTGTTTCTGTGACAGCATTAGATTGAAGTTAGATCAAGCAATCTTTTGACATTATAAGTATAACACTTACTCCCCGTTCCTGGAGGTCCCTTTATAAGAGTAAAGCCGCCATCCCCGTATTCGTGCGCTGATGCCGTGATAGCTGTCAACTGACTCGCATTGAATTTGTTTTTACAAAAGTCGATGAATCCAGGTCCCAGCGATTGCTTCCCACCCATTATCTGTAGCAGTTGCTCGGTCGATTGTCGACTCGACAGTTTCCGACGATTTTCGACCTTCTCCAAATGCAGTCCGAAAAGATACTGTTTCAACGGCAATTGATCTACGCGACACAACGCCGTGAATTCGCGTAACGCGGTGATGTTGTTCCCCAAGGGAACGAGATACATTTCTTTCTTGCCCACGACGGCCCATCGCCGCTTGGAAACCTTGACAACGAGTCCATTTAGTTCATTTCTCGACATTTCTGTGTGACCAACGAGTCCGACGGATTTGAAGGCATGAGGATCATCGGGATCCTTACCGTCTGGAGGGCGCGCAACTCCAGTCTCAATGTCGTTAAGAATGGTTGGATAATCGGATCGGATTAGAAGAACCAAGTCGTTGGCTGAAAACTTCAGATCCGAGCCGTCTTGTCGTTTTTGAGGACGTATCAATACGTAGCTTCCTGTTTCATTTTCTTCCATCCATGGAATATCGGCCATGGGGGCATTCTTTTGAAAGTTCTTTGCTCTCGATCGACTCGAAGTGGATTCGGTGGTGACAAGAATCGGTTTCGCTTTCACGCTACTATTGGTGTTGAATTGCTGTAAAACTTGTGCTCGACACTCCGCCAAACACAAAGGCGCCCAAGCCGACATGTAATGGCGATGGTTCAAAAAAGACGTTCGGCAGTGGTTTCTTTGAATTAAGGTCATGATCATTACTGGATAATGCCGTGTTGTTACCTTGCATGCGCGTCTCACTGGCGAGTTGCGATACAAAGTCCCATTCCCGCAAATGTTTCCAAAAGTCATCTGGTTCTATGGAAGGCATGGTGCTGTTGTTATGGTTGTCATCCAGGTCCAGCAAATGATGATGCGTCGAAGTCGCCGTGACATGTTGTACCAGTTTCGCCAAAGAAGTCCCCGCACTATCACGTCGTTCTACTACTTTTCGTTTCAATTTCGGAGATGGTTTCGATTCCGTTTCCTGCAAAGATCGTCCCGTCAATGAAGATTTGGTTGGAGCACTGGTCGCTTGCGCCTTGACGCGGGCCGCCGCTAAAACAGCTTGTGCGGAAGATGCCGAAGTAGACAAAGGTCGCTTCTTCGATGGGCGTTTTTGACTTGTTGTATCGGACGAATGTGTTAAATCGATTGTTGCAGAGTTCGTTTGTGCAGTTGCGGAAGGGTGGGGCTTTGCTTTCGCAGCAAGAATTTGAGACCCCGACGAAGGAGGAGGTGCGCTAGGAGGAGGCGGCTTGAATCTCGCTGCCAATTTTCTTTGACGTTCCAATATTTCTTGCTCTTTGCTGGATAATTTGTTCGACATGTCTTCTTTAAAGGATGTTGCGGTATTTGTGGAACTGTTATGAAAATGTTTGGCAAATGAACTACATCAAAAGGAGACGCCCTCAAACTGTTTGTCATTCAAAAACATCATCGTTTGCGGTGTCCGCATAAAAATCGTGAAAGTATTCTTGTCTACAAAACAATAAGGTTCAGGGTTACATCATGGTCCGTCCTCGCGTTGCTTAAAAAGTATCGAGGAGAGAACTAAATTCGCGTTAGTTTTATTAGTCCGTATGATTCAAGAAAAATTGAAGTCTAGCTCCCTACTTTGTATTAATGTAATATATAAAACAGATTATTCGTAGCAGTGTGTTCTTGGAGAAAAGATATAATAGTTTGATCGAGAGCTCGTCATTAAAACTTGTCCGGTCGTTCGTATTGCGTCACCCCAGACTTGACATTGTAATAATACGACTCCCCATTGCCCATATTGGTGACAATATTCCATGCACTCTCGCGCCCGCCCGTGGGTGAGCTTGACGACGAAGCAAGATTTTTGTAGGGCAATTTGGGGATGAGTTCGGAAGCAACACGTACACGAGCTACACCAGGTTCATCCGCCGCCAAATCAATGTCAAGATGCGTCTTGATCTTTCCATTAATATCGAATTCCAGGCGTCCACTCGTTGCCAAATTCTGAACGGCTTTTACCTTGTCTTCGGGTGACTTGATGACAATCGATGGTTTGCCAGAGAAACTGCCGTCAGGGACCTTGGTGTAAGTTCCACTCAATGCCTTGCCAAGTACTGGTAAGTCCCCAATCTGGACGCTGATACTCGTGGGTGGAATTTGATCCAGTGAAATTTGTGCTGCTGTCGTGCTTGCCCAAGCCGGTGATGAAGCCGAAAGAAGCACGGCAAGGGCGGTAGTGGCCGCGGCATTCGCTGCTTTGACCTGCACCGGTGTTTTGGCTAGTTTAAATGGCTGATATGCTGCCGCAACAGCAATAATACACAAATGGAAGCCTGTTCGAAACATGTTGGACACAACAATTAGAAGGAGAAATAATTATTTTGTGAGAAAAATAGTTCGGAAAAGAGTTGTTGTGACGGATCTCACCCGTCAGTGGCTTCAAGTTTCGTTCCTAACAGATAGTAACCGCTACGACTTATTGTCAACTACTCCCTGTAAGGGTGCGACATTGCTCTGTGGCATGTGCGATGTTCACTTTCAGCTGAATTCATTTTCTGTCCAACGACATTCATTCCTTTATCATTCATAATCATTATAACTGTCTTTTCAAATCTTTCATTTTTTATTAAATGAGTTGTTAGTCTGCTGGTGGTGCTCTTCAATATTTTTAACATAGTGTTGTCCGTATTTCGCCACGACTGCATTCAGTCATGAATCATGTTTTGTAGATGACTCCCTCCGGATTTATCAACTTTGACAAGTTATGCAAAGTTAGCAAGATCTAGAAGTGACCAAATCAGCAAGCATTTATCTCAAGCAGCATTTTCATAACACAGCTCAAACGCGCTGCGGATCTTGCTCTTGGGCAACATGTACTATAGACCCAGAGAGAAGACGACTTTTCGTCACGACTGCATTCATTTAGTCATGAATGCGATTTGTACGGCGTTTTTACACGTCACTTTTCCATTACCGGTACCTGGTAACGGACACACACTCGTGTCGATCGATGATCGTCTTTCTCCATCGTCTCATTCTCATCACATGCACACGCCTTTCTCGCATATAACAAAAGACAAGCCACCTTGATGACAATGGGAAGAGTTCGCGTGCTTTACTTGGCTTCGGTTATATACGGTCTATCCGCTGGCGCTTTATCATTTCAGCATGTGGATGTTCTTCGAAAAGGACCGGAAAGCTTTGCGAGTACAAGTAATCGTCAGCTTTCGTTGCATGCTTCTGCATCTCCTTCTCGAGGAATTCTCTCCAATTCCTTTCCGCGTACTTCTCCCTTATCTAAATCTCCGCTCTATTCGTCATTCGATGAAACGTCGGGTCAAAATTCACCCAGACAACCCAGGAGTCCAATTTTGAAAATCCTTCGCAAGCTTGTGTCGCTACAAGTGCGACTTTCAACTCGATTCAGTCAGCTTTCTAAACGAGCTCGGCGCATTCTGATGGTACAGGGACTTGTTATAGCATTATTGTTCGGATCAATAGCCAATACTGCGGCAAGAACGGTCATGGCGCCTTCTCCTGTTGAAATATCATACAGCCGGTTCTTGGATCTTGTCGAGCGACAGCAAGAAGTACCCAACGACTTTCACATGGATCAAGTTCGCATCGGCTCAGAGCGTGTTGTCTTTCGATTGTATCCGCAACAAACGACGACAACTGCTGATTCGTCCGAAATGCCGACTCCCATAGAACAAGCCAAACACAAGAGTTGGCTCGCCAATTCCAAACGACGCAAAATGAAAGTGCGCAAGACGCGTCCTTACATATCTGCTTACGCCCGAAAAGTGGCTGCTTCACCCGAATTACTGAGCGCTTTGCGAAAAAATGACATTTCCTTTGCCGCAGAATCCAAAGCAACACAATCCGTCTTGTCCATGTTCGTGCGAAGTTCGCTCCTATCGTTCTACTTTTTGATTTTATGGAGATTGTACCAAACCGTGGGTCGCGCCGGTGGTGGTGGCGGTAAAAATGATGTGCCCGGAAAACTGGCTAAAGTCAGCGATTTGCCGTTGGCCAATTTTGATGAAATTCAGGGAATTGATGATGTCAAGGCGGAAGTCATGGAATTGGTGGATACCTTACGAAATCCGAACAAATATGCCATGTTGGGTGCTCGCGCTCCCACGGGTTTGTTGTTGGAAGGCCCGCCCGGGACGGGAAAAGACTATGCTGGCGCGAGCCACAGCCGCTACTGCCGGAGTGCCCTTGATCTATTGCAGTGGCAGTGACTTTGTGGAAATGTTTGTCGGTCGTGGAGCGGCGCGTGTTCGGAATTTGTTTGAAAAAAGCATCCAAGCTGTCACCATGTATATTGTTCATTGATGAACTGGATGCACTCGGTAAAACTCGAGACTTTGGTGCGGGGTCCTTTCCCGGCATGTCGCGCTCGAATGACGAAGCGGAGCAAACCCTGAACCAATTGCTGGCCTGTATGGTACGTCTTCTTCTGTCGTCTTGTTCTCGACTAGCGCTTCCAACTGGAACGTCTCTCAAGTAATCTCGACAGGACGGCTTGGACAGTACACGTGGAATCTGTGTACTTGCAGCCACCAATCGTCGTGACGTCTTGGATCCTGCTCTGGTACGCCCAGGTCGATTCGATCGTATCGTTCAATTGCGCCTTCCGGATGCCAAAGGACGCGAAAATATACTACGAGTCCATTGTAAAAGACTACCTGGCTTTCTGGAAGGCTCGGGTGTGGATAGTAGCCGTCCCGGAGCGTTGGGAATCGGGCAACGTGTGGACTTGTCTGCGATTGCCGCTCTGACGGATGGTTTCAGTGGAGCCGAACTTGAGTTCCTTGTGAACGAAGCCGCCATTCGAGCGGTTCGACGAATTTCGGACAGTCTGCGAGATGGATCGTCTCATGGTGACATAACTCCGCATGTAAGAGCATCTGATTTCGAAGAGAGTTTGGCCAATTTTTTTGCCACGCGGAGACAACGATCAGGACCCAGCTTATTCAAGAACGTGTGGAAACAGTAAAACTGTAGAATTACAACGCGGTTATTCTAATTCTGTTTTATATTGCATGATAGTTTGCGGTTGAGACGTTCCTATTGTTTCTTATTACTAGTCGCATTTATTTGTTCTGCATCGTGATTGGCAATCGCTTGACAAGCAGAAAGAAGTTGAGCCATATTTACAACTTGTTTCGCCAGACATGCTGGTATACAAACGAAGAGAAAGGCATCCAGACCCTTTCGCAAAAATGCTGGTGCATCCCTTATGTGATTCCGAGCGTATAGGATCATATAAGTAAATTCAGCTCCGACACAAAGATACCCGAAGAACCAGTAATACGCATAGAACCATTGCTGTAACCAAGAATATGAAGAGAGGAAGCTTCTAAGGTAAATGTAGGCCTTACGAAGGAAAGAATTCAGGAGCACGACAAAGACGTACCACGAGAATATTCCGACCTTTGTTGCCTTCTTTACTCTTGTGATGATGTCCTGTAGCCAAGACACTATAAGTCTGCATCCAATGAGAGCTCACATCCAGTAATACCAACACCAAAAATGCAGTACGGCACAAGGGGAACGATAGAGTCTCATCGATCGGAAGGTAGTCGACGGAAAGAATCATTAACAAACCCGCTGTACTGCACCGATCGGTGAGCATGTCGAGGATTCCTCCGAAACTGCTGCATTGATTGAGTTTTCGAGCGACTAATCCGTCAAATAAGTCACCAATAAAATTCAAAAGATACAATGTGATCGCAATGAGCCATAGCTGGGGAAATCCGATCATAAGAAAAAAACTCGTCAAAGAACACGCGACACGGAAGTATCCGATATAATTGGGGATAAATTGAAGAACATCTCGTCCTGACATGTGCTGCGGCGGTTTGTTCGCCATATAGTCTTTTCTGTGTGTTGTAAAGTTCAAATCAAGGCAGAAACGTTCGGTTGTTTCCTGTTTATTTTAATTAAATACTTTCACAAATGAAAAAACTTTTTACGTGATGTGCTGTGCTTTTTTTGTCTGTAAAGATGCGCGGCCGCCTTGCTGTTTTTCACAAGGGTACAGGAGACGAGCCTAACTAGAAAATGTACCAGCGGTCATTGCTCCTTTCAAACCTTGAATACGGAGTAGTTTATTCCCTCCAACACCCCGGTACATCGTAGTGGATAGTCGTGATACGTGATCGAAGCCCGACAGAATTATTGTAACAAGCTTATTGATTTCATTTGTTCCGCAACACAAAGAGAATCGAGTTCCCTTTCATTATACTACAGGCATTTTCTTTCAGTCAGAGCGGATGGACGCAATAGGAATGATTAAGCATGAACAGTTCCAGCAGAGATTGCAGTGATCACAACGAACGACGAAACCCGTCCGGATGGAAATCATCGTTCTTTGTTCGTAAACGAAAACGCTCTGCTAGTACTTCCAGCGAAAACTCAGCAAGTTCCGATGGTACACGAAGAGAACCTTCCCGAAAGAAGCATCGATCGAGTGTTTCGCGAAAACCTCCTGCTGAGCCTGAGATTGAAGAGATTGAAATCATCGACATCAGCAGCGACAGCGAGGACGAGAATGTGTCGGGAAGGAAAGTCAGCACAATCAATACTGCTACTAAGAAGAAAGCTGCAGTTGAAGCAAAAACTACTGTAAACGGTAGCAAGGAAGATACGGATAGCTCTCTTACGGACAACAACGAGGAAGAGGCAGCTGACAGCACCGATGATCACAGGGACACCGCAGAAATTTCTCTCGCCAATAGTAACAGGAACCAAGATTCGGACACACCAATTGCTGGTAGCAGCGATGAAAATGCTGACACTTTGCCTGTAAATAATAACACTGCCGAAGATGCTGATATTTCCGTCGCGGAGAGTACAGACGATGATCTTTCAGTTGCTCAGAACAACCACAGCAACGGCGGTGGCGTTGACGATAACGGTCCGGATCCTCTGGCAACTGACAAATGCGATTTATTCTTCCAAAGTCATTGTTGGGTCTGTCATGTGCAACTTGCGAGTGATGACGAGCAAGTCTGTTGCTACGCCATGCACACACATCCTGTTTTGAATACGCCGCTTTGTTCGGTCTGCTACGAAAGTATCAAAGACGCAATCATGCATCGTTCGGCTTGTACGGGATGTGGCGAAGAAACGGAAACGTCGTTTCTTTGCGACAACGTTGTTCGGAGTCTCGTTTGTCAGAATGAATTTTGTTTCGAATGTGTCGAGAAAGCCGGATTGGATCCTGCTGTGTTACAAGCCAGTCAAGACGAATGGCATTGTCTTGCGTGCAATCCTACTCCGACCCTACAAGCCTTGTCAGCGTCGGACCCTACAGCAGCCGCTATCTCCCAGCGCACGATTGACGATATCCTGCAAGAGTTGAAGGTGGCCGAAGAGAAAAAGAAAGAATGCGAAGAAGCACTCGAGGATGCCAATGTTCAGCTCAGATATCAAGAGATTCTACATGAACTCAAAGAGACTGTTGCAGAATCAGAACTGGAAGATTCGGTTCTAGGAGAGCTTAATACGTGGGAAGAAATGCAATTGCGCCACGATGCCCGCCTTGAAGACTTCATTGCTAGACTCCAAGACGAACTGGAAGGCCGAGGTATTGACCTCGCAACGGTCTACTACTCGGAGGATTACTTCTCTCTACCAACACCTACTTTGCCCGACGTGATCCCGCATTGGGTCCAAGCAGCTGACAGGGCGGTGGATGAGCGGAGACCAGAGCGAGTAGAAGCGATGGCCAAAGACTTCCTCCCTGTTCAGGAATACCAAAAGATTGCTCGGATGATATTGTGGAGATCGCAGCAATAGATGCAATGCCAGACGTTGGAGGATGCAAAGGTACTGGATGGACGGCTAAATTTTTCCCCAAACCTACGTTGGATGTTCTGCGCGCTGTTTTGGATCAAGAGAATCGAGCTTTGCGCAAAAACGGAGTCACCGTCAAACGTCAGGCCGAAACGAAGGATAAGGACATCATGAAGGCTGAGGGACCAGTCATTAGAAGCAAAAACGGAAAGATGGTGGTAGAGCATACAAAGCAGCGGGCTCGATTTCGGACAAGCCATAAGAGTACGACTCTTAGTCCACCGAATAAGACCAACATCCGTTCAAAACAGAAATACACTTCTCCGAATGACAACCGTTTATCTCAAGAGTCCGAAATAGTTTCAATGTCGGAAGTCGACGGTCCCTTTCTTGACTCTGAGGATGTACTGTGTACGCCTTCATCAAGCGAAGGTTTGCCTCACGGCCTGAAAACCGAAGGAGTAATTCGCAAAGTATCAATAGCATATGGATTTTCGCGCATCTTGAAACAACACCAAAAAGACGGCGTAAAATTTATTTGGAGGAATTCTTTTGTGATTTTGAAACGGATTACAACGGCGATTTGAACCACGAACGTGTAGGAGGATGTATTCTTGCCCATCACATGGTAAGTTCTCCATGGCATTGAATCTTGAGGACCAGTCAAAATCATACTCCGTATATCTCACTGCATTCGTCAGGGTCTTGGTAAAACGCTGACAGCTATAGCTTTGTTGCACACAGTTCTTACGCACCCTTCGATGATCTCGCCGCAGAATGACAAGAAAATATTACGCACTGTAGTCTTGGTTGTTCCGGTGAATACACTGGCAAATTGGGCAGAGGAATTCACGAAGTGGCTCGAATATGTAAGCCCCAAACTTTGTGTTTACACGCCTTTTAACATGGAAATTCAGGCAAGGCGTACTTTGATTGATAAGTGGATGGCCACTGGGGGCATTTTCTTGGTTTCTAAAGATACGCTTCCAAATCTTGCAGTAGTCAATGGAAAAGAAACTGACCTTCTCAATGCAGACATTCTCGTCTTAGACGAAGCTCATTCCATGATCAAGAACCCTTCGACGCAGATCTTCTCAGCGCTTTCAAAGTTTGCGACGAAGCGACGCATCTTGCTTTCAGGGTCCCCTTTTCAAAATAATCTCGAGGAGTACTACCATATCTGTAATTTTATCCGAGAAGGGGTGTTCGGAGCTTTGCACCAGTTTCGAAAGGAGTTCGTAGATCCGATCTTGCAAGGTCAGGCGAAAGATTCTACAAGACACCAGAAAGCGCTCATAGCCGCACGCTCGGCTGATCTTCGTAAACTGGTCGATGAGCACGTACATAGAAAGGATTTGTCTATTCTTGAGAATGATCTTCCAAAGCTTTCCCAGGTGGTTGTGCACGTCCGTCCAAGCCACATTCAAAGCAAGATTTATCGAACATTCGAAAAGGCTCGAAAATCAAATCCTGAGCTCAGAGGCTTTTTCAAAATGTACTCCGAGCTCAGTCCAGTCCACAATCACCCATCTTGCATTCTAAAGTACTCCGCTGCGGAGGGCACTAAATTGGCTTCTAAAGTCTGGTGTAGAAAGCATCTTACTTCTAAATCCGAAACTGCAGAGCTTGAGAAAATTACGGGAGGCAATAAAATTGTGCTTTTGCTTCATCTTCTTGCATACGCTGAAGTGCTTGGGGAAAAGGTTCTCATCTTTTCCCAATACATACCGACACTGAATTATATCGAAAGCGTCCTTAATTCTGGAGACTGGATATCGCAGGTGCCGTCTTTATCTTGCTTTTCAGGACAACGTCTTGGTGCTTGGGAGAAAGGTCGGCATTACCTGCGTATTGACGGTTCTAGCAGCTCAGTACAACGAGGCCAGTCAATCAATGCTTTCAACAAGGACGGAGCCGACGGCGATTTGCGTGCTTTTCTTATTTCAACGGAGGCTGGAAGCTTAGGGATCAACCTGGTGCGTAGTTCTTTGGACATCTTTTCTGCATGTTTTGTGAACTCACCTTTGTAAAACAGACTTCAGCCTCTCGAGTTGTCTTGGTAGATAGCCACTTCAACCCCGCTGTCATGGCACAGGCTGTGTTTCGCGCGTACCGATATGGTCAACAGAAACCAGTTCACTGCTACAGGCTACTCACCGAGGGCACGATGGAAGAGAAGATATACAAACGCTCCGTAAACAAGACCAGTTTAGCTCTTCGTATTATTGATAGCAAAGCGATCGATGGTTTCTTCACCGCGAAAGAGCTAGAAGATTTTCAGGAGAATCAACTTTGGGTACAATGCGACAAATGTGACAAGTGGCGAATGTTGTTTGGGGAGTCAGAGGAAGACTTACCAGAGAAATGGTTTTGTGAAATGAACACGGATGAGCACAACAACAAATGCAAGTTTCCTGAACGTGATCAAACTTGGTATCTCGATTTCTTCAAGAATGGATTACCCACATCGCCTCAGAAAGCAAAGGCAAAGATGGAACAGCCTACATGTCAGCCCGAGGAGGAGGATGAACTTCTTTCACATCTTCTCTTGATTTCCGACCACAAGAAGGATACTTGTCTTATAAGCCGTCATTATTATCACGATTCCTTACTTCAATCAAGACATGACGGTGAAGAAGTTGAACATGCCAGAATTCTGCTGGCCACTGAGGCTACTCAGAAAGATCAAAGCTGCGATGCATCCGCAACTCCAGTTGAGGCTGTGCCTTCTCTTGTATCGTTGCAAACAGGTGAGGCTACTACAAACGACCAAAGCAGTAACGAATCTGGAGAACCGAGCTCACGAGTACTGAGTGCCACCGAAGCCATCAAGGCTGATCAGGCAGTTGCATCAGCGTTCAATGAAAGCTCCGAAATGTTTATAAATGAAATTTCGTTTTCTGACAAGAAACAGAATACAGCTAAAGGCAAAGACGTCAAATGCGAGCTGTTGGACGAGAAACCCGTGCGCCAATCCCTTTCCAGGAGCTTGGAGATGATTGATCTTTGCGATAGCTCCGACGATGATACCTAACTTTTCACCAATCGTTCAAGCCTCATACCTGGTATCTTGATTGGATTGGGTAGTTTGTTGGAATAACTTGTTTTAACGAATATTGTAGTTTACACTAGCTTTTTGTTCTTACTAGTCGCTGATCAAAACCTCGTTACTTTATGGTCCAAGCGATCTGTAACAGCGTATTATGAATGATGATTGGTGACTCATGTCATCTACAACAGTCGCACCAACAAATGAGCTTTAGCTCATGAGTTTATAGACTAGAAGTAATGCCTAACGTGTAGGGCTAGAATACTTCATTGAAATGGACATGAATCCAGTCCATAGTTGTCGGGACTGCCAAGAAGTAGAGTCAAGAGTCGTCGATGACTCTCAGCTTCTAACATTGATGCAAATGGCGTACTGAATCCAAGCAATAAGTAATAGCAATCATAAAGTGTAACCATGACTAATGAAGCTATTTAAATTAATGAATGGTCGAAATTGGCGTTTAACATGTACTAAGTAGTAAATATTGAACTGTCACCGATGCTCGATGCCACGATCATCACGGGACTGATTTTCAGATAAGTCGGAAATCGTCACTCGTGCACTTCATGCTATACTAAACGCTGCTTTATTGGTCTGTACGTCAGCAGGTTGGCGGAGCGAAGGACCATCCAAAATTTCAATCAAAACAGAAAAACGATGTGCAACAACCAAAATGGAAAAAAAACTCAATCGCTTTAGCATTGACGAGCATTAACAAGCAAATACACAAGCACTACTACGATGAAGCGCCCCGCAAGTAACAATAATAACACAAAGTATACGTATTTCGACGACGGAGCCGTTTTGTTTCGTATGAGACTCGTTGTGAGCATTCTGACAAATCGCCCGATTGTGATAAGAAACATTCGTCATAAAGATTTAGAAGCTCCCGGTTTATCGCCGCGGGAAATCAATTTCTTAAGATTGCTGGATCAAATGACGAACGGTTCGCAACTAGAAATTAACACTGCGGGTACGCAATTGCGTTTTCAGCCGGGTCTGTTGACTGGTGGTGTCATCGAACATGATTGCAGTAATTCGCGCAACGAAGAGAATCCGCATCATGTCGGTTGGTTAGTGCAGGGAATACTTCCTTTGGCTCCGTTTGGCAAAGAGGCACTTCAAGTTACGTTTACCAACTGCGTTACTGACGGACTGGAGCATCGAGATCCTTCTATCGACTACTGGAAGAAACACATGACGATCCTCTTTCAACAATTCGGAATCGGACTTCCCGATCCCAACGATTTCCTTGCAGACTCACCTCCCGCCATTCACATTCGGCAACGCGGAGGCGCTCCACGAGGAGGTGGTCAAGTCGAGTTGTATTGCCCGATTGTCACGGAACTCCAATCCATCGACTGGGCGGATCCTGGATTGATCAAACGCGTGCGCGGGACTGTTGTCAGTACCCAATTGATTTCTTCTTCGACAGCGGCACGGGCCGCGTACGCTGCCAAAGGTGTCTTTCATCGCTTATTGCCCGATGTGTGGATTCATACGGACGCCCATACAATCAAACAACACAAATGCGGTCCGAGTCCGGCAGTAAGCATTTTGTTGACGGCTGAATCGACGACAGGCGTTATGCTGTCAGCTGAAGCCTGCTTGGGAGATCAAAAGCAACAACGCGAGGCACCAGAAGAACTGGGGCAACGCGCCGCTTGTGCCTTGTTGGAAGAGATTCGTCGGGGTGGATGCATCGATACCGATTTGCAAGCCACCGCATTGTTGTTGATGTGTTTGACGCCACAAGATGTGAGCCGAGTCCGCGTGGGGACACTCTCACAGTACACGATTCACTGTTTGCGTCTTTACAAAGAATTAATGGGAGTCGAGTTCAAAGTGCAACCCGACATGGATACCAAGACGGTACTGTTGAGTTGTTTGGGAGTCGGTTACCGTAACAACGCGAAGGCGAGTACGTAACATACCTAGACGCACGATTGACTACTTTAGAAGTCTATCAATAAGAATGCGGGCAGCACGCTAGTATGCAACGTAAACGTGACTTATCTAATACGATTCCGAGAAACGACTCGTCTGCTAATCTCTGCAGCTACTTCGCTCATTAATCGTACTCATTCACCTGCTTTAAGCACGCTTTACGGGTCGATTCGCCGGATCATCCGAGTACGGATGCGGTCGTCGCCAACCCATGGGAGGCAATACATAAGCCAGTGCAAAGGAGGCCAACAAAGCCGCCATCATTTCATACACATACTTGGCCGAAGTCAGGTACAAGGCGATCGGCAAGGCCATGAGTAAATTGGAAGCCAAATTGATGGCAAGTGATTTGATGTCAGTGCCGGCTGTTGAGAAAATAAGGTCGAGGCAGTGAAAGGGAGGGAAAAGTATTGAGTGTTAGTGTGTGAGAGGGAGGATCTTGCTTACAATCAAAAGGGCAAGAGGTGAAGTGTGAAACTAAAATAAGGAACCGAGAACTTACTGTCTTCTTTGACTGGTTTTGTTTCTGTTTTCGCGGACATGATGATACTATTAAGTAATGTGAGAAAAGCAGCAAAGATGTATTCCAAAGGACGTCGTCGATTGTGTCGTCTTTGTCGTTGAAGTCTCTGAAAAACCTTGGGTTATTCCTATCAACGGTTGCCTTATTGATGCTGCGTAGCTTACAAGGAAGAGTCTACTCCTCGTCTGAATAACAAGATCAATGATGATAATACTCCGTAGTAAAAAAAGCAACAATGATATGCTCTTCTTTCGACTTTATTACTGGCCACCTCTTTAGTTTATCATCACAATTCACAATAAGAGGCAAACGCTCGATGCTCGATCGTCCGTGTCGATTGTCGATGCGCTTTGGAAAACGGTCGGGCATCATTCACGCACCACATAGAGTCACGAGTTTGATGCGTCCTGCATCCGGCACTCACACCGTCTGTTCACCCTTCCTGTTGTCCTCCGTCCATTCAAACGAAACGCAAAAAACCAAACCCCAAAAGAAAACGAAAAACAAGAAAAGCAACAATCGAAGTGAAACGACCTTTTTGATTCATTACAAGGAACGTAAACCAATAGTTGCTGATCCTACTTACAAAACTTCTCTTAGAAGAATAAAGGAGGTCAAAACCTAAACGAGACACGACAGAGCATCATGAAATCCGCCTTAGAACAAGCCGAAGAGACTTTGCAGAACAAACTGCAACAACTCGAACAAGGTATGTCAAGTTGCGTCTGTTGCAGCGCCATAAAACATTTTTGGGTTTTCCCTTACCCAACAAACAACGAAAACTGACTTCTTCGCACGCTACAGATCCGGAATGGAACTCGGATGACGACGAGGGCGATGACGACGAGAAAGGCGAAACCACCAAAGACAAAAAGAACAAACTACAACAGAAAAAGATTGTTAAAGAACTAATTAAACACAATGACGAAAAGAATAAAGGTATCAAAGACTCGCCAGTCATTTACATTGGGCACTTACCCATGCATATGCAGGAAATCGAATTGGTCGCCTTTTTGGAAACAATTTGGTGCGATTGTCAATTTGCGGCTCAGTCGCAGTCCCAAGACAGGACGTCCTAGAGGATACGCCTTTTGTCAATTCACTTCCAGTGATATTGCTCAGATTGTTGCCGAAACACTTTCGGGATACATTATCGCGGGAACAAAGCGACTCGTCTGTCACGTCGTACCCACGTGTCATCGCCATTTGTTTGATACAAAAAGAACTTTATTCCTACACAACGACGAACATCGCCGCGACGCAAAAGTTTGGCGAAATTGAAACAAATTACAACGCGGTTGTTGCAACGAGAAGGAAAAAGAGAAAGGCCTTGGCGGCCATGGGCATTGAATACGACTTTCCGGGCTATGCGGGTGTGTCGACGACGGACGAATCGACCAAAACGAGTAAAAGCAACAACAGTGGCGACACGCCTTCCAAAGTAGACTTTTCTCGCGAGAAAACAAAGGATAAGAAGATGACAAAGAAACGAAAGGAATCGATGGACAGCGTGCAGTCTACTGATAATCAGCAGCAGAAAAAGCGCAAGGATTCGATTGCATCTGTAGAGAGTAATACCGAAAGCAGGAACAACAAAAGCCCAAGTCTTCTATTGAATCATCGGCTGCGGTAACGAACACGAAAGCTGCGCCCATGTCGGAACAGAAAAAGATACCTACGAAGAAGGATAAAAGAGACGAGCATCGAACTAAGCACTATTGAAGTACTCCGTAACAATGTCAATAAAGTCAATTTGAATCATTTAAGTAAGTCAACAGAACGGCAAACTACGTAATAGAACGTTGACAGAAAAGACATTTGTAACTTCAAAATTTTCTGGAACCTGCACTTTCTTTCGCTATGATCCTAAAGCACAGTTTCCAGAATTTCTGGAACGCCGACTTTCCTCCGTTATGATTCGAAGCACCATGTTGAGAGTTCCTGGAATGTTCACAGCATTTTGGTAGGATCGAAAAAAATGGTCCAGAAATTCTGGACCACCACAGAAGTTCTGTATGAGCAGAAATAACGTATCCAGAAATTCTGATACCAGGGTATTTGCACTTTCTTTCGTAAGCGTCTGTAAGGTCTCCGTAATTTTTGCTCCCAACCTCAAACACGTGTGCAACGTGCAACGACGATCCTCTCATTTAGTGAGAGCTTTGTTTGAAAATAAAACGGGGCTTTTTGTTCATTTTCTAAGCTCTCCACTATCACTCTAAGAATCTAGATGGTGTAGATAGAACAAAAATGACGGAAACGAGTAACAGCAACAACAAACCCGCACTCGAATGGACCGACGCACATCAAGTTGATTGGGAAAATATCTTGTCGGTGGGTGAAGAATGCATCAGTGCGGAAGAATTGAAACGAATGTTACTCGCAAAAGGCCGCAATACAAATGTTGGATTCAATCTCTATGACGGTTTCGAGCCTTCCGGGCGAATGCACATTGCGCAAGGCGTCTTTAAAGCCATGAACGTTAACAAGTGTACGTCGGCCGAAGGCGCTACCTTCGTCTTTTGGGTCGCTGATTGGTTTGCTTTGATGAATGACAAGATGGGTGGTGATCTGGAGAAAATTAAAATTGTCGGACAGTATCTTATTGAAGTGTGGAGAGCGGCGGGCATGAATTTAGATCATGTCGTTTTCAAGTGGGCTTCGGAAGAAATTACGCAACACGCGTCAGTCTACTGGCCCCTCATGTTAGATGTAGCTCGGCGCTTTAATATTACGCGCATTAAAAAGTGCTGTCAGATCATGGGACGTCTGGAAGGTAGTCTGACGGCAGCACAAGTTCTTTACCCGCTCATGCAATGCACCGATGTGTTCTTTCTCAAGGCCGATATTTGTCAGCTTGGGGTTGATCAGAGAAAAGTCAACATGTTGGCGCGAGAATACTGTGATGCCTCCAACAAGAAATTCAAACCCATTATTCTCTCGCATCATATGTTGTACGGTTTGAAAGCAGGACAAGAAAAAATGTCCAAATCGGACCCCGATTCGGCCATTTTCATGGAAGATACCACGGAAGATGTTGAACGCAAGATTCTGCAAGCGTACTGCCCAGCAGTGGAAGAACAAGAAAGTACGAGCAGTACTTCGAATGAAGAAGTAGATGCGGGAAAGGCATCAATGCATTTGACTGTTGACAATTTGAAGAATCCTTGTCTCGATTACATTCAGCATATTATTTTCAGTCCACCAGGTGCCACTTTTACAGCAGCGGGTCAAACATTTACTGATTTTGCGGCCGTGAAAGATGCGTTCTTAGCGGAGGCTATAACAGAAGAAGCTCTAAAACGCGGTTTGATTAATGAACTCAATCGGCTGTTGCAACCAGTCCGTGATCATTTCACCAACGACGCCAATGCCAAACACTTGCTCGAACAGGTCCAGCAATTCAAAAAGGATGCAGTACCCACATCAACCACGCCTCGTCGTCTTGACTTGTCCAGTCATGTTCCAGCGAATACTCACTTGGTGTTTGCCCCTCTACCCAATTCCAGTCCAACACTTCAACAGGCCGTTGATCTTTTGGCACGCATACGTGCCGGCGAAGGACAACGCAAGACTGTATTGTACCTGTCGGACTGGTCGGCGGCGGTGTGCAATGCCAATCAAGCGGATGACAAGGTCATTGCTGCATTCTACACACTCTTACTTGCTTCGTTGAGGGCACTCGACGCTACATTGATGGAATCCGTGCATATACAGTACCAGAGTCAAGCCATTCTCACTGATCCATCAAACTACTGGATAAGTGTGATCAACGTGGGTCGCCATTTTATGCTCGACAAAGTCATGGGAGATAACATGGTGGACTCTGATGGCGTAGGTGGGGTAATCGCACGTTTGATGCAAGTCGCGGATATCGCAGGAGTCGCACCCGCATCCATGAGCTTGGAGGAAAGCAATCAAGTAGTCGCCGAGCTGGTTTCGGAATTCTTTACGCACAAGCTGCCCAACTTGACCGCTTCCCACTTCGATTATAACGAAAGAACTCGATGTTCGTCTTCAACCGGTTCGAGAATCCGACGCTCTCGTTACCGAGAACGATGAGTACTATTTGACAGATGACCCAGCGGTAAGGCGGAGCTGCTGGTTGGTTGCTGATTATCGATCTGGCTGCTTATCGAACCAAGTAATAATTCTTTCATTATCTTCCTCATATTTTTGTTTGACAGGTAAATGTGAAAAGTAAGATGAAAAAGGCGTTCTGTGAACCAGGAAATACGTTGTTCTGTCCACCTATTGCGTTGGCTACAGTGTTCTGTCTCAAGAAGGAAACACCGTTGGTGATTTCTCGCTCGGAAGAGAATGGTGGCACATGCAACTACGAAAACGTGTCTACTTTGGAAAAAGACTTTCGTTCGGAAGCATTGCACCCGGGTGATCTAAAGGCTGGTGTTACAACGGTAGTGATGGACATATTCGCAAATCTTTCGAGCACGATCAAAGCTGATAAAGAAGCCATGCAAGCTAGCAAGACCCTCAAGGCATTTCAAAAGAAGATGTCGAAAGTGAAAAAGTAATGTTGGCGACAAAAAATGAATGAAAAATTAAAATTAGCGATGTGTTAGATCACTACGGTCCTTCCCCCTTCTAGCCACTTTTGATGGCGTTTGGTGGCAAGATGAGCCCGCCACGAAGCCTGTCCTTTCGGTGTGTCGGTAGGCCAGTATGTACCACCGCAAAGACAGCGATGCTTTCCGTCCGATTCCACCTGTGGGAGTAATACCTGTGGGAGTAATGGTGTGTCGTCCCCTCTTCGCCGTTTTCTCCCACGAGCAAAAGTGAGGTCTTCGGCGGCATTCGTCGCCAGAGCATCGTCTCTTGGAAGACCCGTCTCGATAAAATCAGCATGGGTACTTTCTTCTGACTCGTGAAATTCGAAGAGCGCAGCATCGGTGGCAACGGCGGCTTGCAACTGAGACGAAGCATGCACGCCCCAATTCCCATTGACAAGCCGCTGCTGATTCGACTGCCGTATATCCGATAGATGAGTTTCAAATTCCCGGACTAGATAGTATTGTTTCGGGTCTCCAGGGATGACAGCATGCCGTGTTCTAGCCAATGCGGCATTTACTTCTGGTCCTATCCCGTGTTTGTTTTTCAGCCCCGCTTTTGTTAATATTTCCAAGTGCGGCGAATGTCCTATAATAGTTGCAGTTTTCCCACAAAACACGTGTAAGCAAATATCTTCTGTGAATCTTTGTTGATAATCGACCGGCAGGAACCGCAAGAGCGGACGTCCATCTTGATCGTCGCGTTGACAAATTTGACATACATTGACGGGAGAGGCTGCAACAACATCTGTTTCGTCCTCTACAATATGATCTGCCGTCGCATCGTGAGCATCATCATGATCGAGTGAAAGCTCACGCTCGGGTAACGTAATGGCCGCGATGGGTTGCGATATGAGATCTTCTTCTTTTCGAAGAAACAGGGGGTCTTCTCCCGGATCATCGAGACTATTCGACATTCCATTCATAAGAGAATCATTCAGATGCTCCATTGCATCCATATTGCAGTAGCTTGGTTCTTTTTAGTTTACAAGAAAGGCACACGTGCAATCAAATGCGCTTGGGAGAGTAGCGAAAAACAGCGGGAGAGCCGAAATTTACAATCACAGTGAGTGTGACTCGAAGAAAATGAATCTCAATCGAATGTCGCCTTTGCAAAGTAGAAAAGTATCTCTTCAAAGCGAATGAATAGCTGAACGATAGAGAAGCAACAAGAGCTTTATTTGAGAATGAGAAGCACTCAATCAAGGGTTCACTGTTTCGCTCTTCAAACCCTTTCGACGTCGTTGCGAAACAAAGCAAAAAAAAAAACCGTGGACGAGTTGTTTTATTACACGTGACAGAGTTCACGTGACTCTCAAAGACGGAAGGAACTTTCACTGTAGGAGCAATTAATGGGTAAGTCTAGTTTGTAAACCCAAAACAAGTAGAAGCTACACATCTGAGAGGACTAAGTACATCTCAAGTAGAATGTGTACGTTTCGCTCCAAAGCGTGCGGTTCTCTTTTCTGCTAGTGATCAGTACCGGTGTGCTGATCCACACTCACAGACGCGTGCTATAGGTATAGCTGTGACTGTACTTTGGACGCTGCCGACCTCTCCAACCAGTTACAATTATCTCGCCTTAATAAGTCGCGATAAAAGAGCGTTGTGGGCTCAAAAGGTGGCAGCAACTATCTCATTCGACTTGGTCTTTTGCATGATATCATTCTCTAGTTTTTCAAAAACCATTTACACAACAATTCATTATTTAGCAAAGAAGAGTGACGCTCTCTGGTCGTCCCTAAAACACCGCAGCAACCTCTTTCATGCAAGAAAAAGAGGAGCGTTCGCATAATGCAATTTGAATACAATTCCGACTACCCGGGCCTAATAGGGCAAGGTCAGTTTATCGGAGCGGAAGCCCGTGATCCGTTAGAATTTCCCGCTGTACAACCTCTACCTTGCGCGCGCATCACCACAAGGATTTATCATCGCGAACGAATCGCCACAGTGGAAAATGTTATTGTGCGGACGGTCGTCAATGCGAGCAGACGAAAACGAAGAGGGAGTCAATCAAGTAATAGCAGCAGTGATGGTTTCATGTCGAGTAGTAGTTCTTCTGAGGATGATGATAGCATGGCTGATGACGATATTAGTATGACAGCCGATCCACGAGAAGAGCGCGCGTATTGGGTGCAGCGAACGGTGCGTGAAGCAATCTATGGACGTGTCCTTTTAGCCATCGTTCTGCGTCGGAGATATGCGGGTGATAATGCAGATTGGGAGTCTACCAATGAACGATGTGCTATCAAAGAAATGGCGTGGCAGCACATTCGTAGAGAAAGGGATCGACTGGCGGAAGATCCGATCAAAGAAGTTGCAGCTATGCAATATATCAAAGACTTTTATGAACGATCAATAGCCGACGATCAACCGCAACATTTTGTCACCAAGTCCTTCCGCTCGATGCTCGCAACGAATATCATGACACCGCTAGATCTTCTGAGTGATGATCGATTTTTATATTCCGTCATGCCATTCTGTGAAGGAGGAGAACTCTTTGAACGACTCGATCTAAATGAGAAGTTTAGTGAACCAGAGGCAAGGTATTGGATGCTTCAGGTACTCAATGTAAGTCATGAGTTGTGTGACAAAATCCATATTCACAACCACTCGTTTCTCAAATTCGTTTCGTTCAGGGTATTGCCAACTTGCAGCGAACGGGTGTTTGTCATCGCGACATGAGCTTGGAAAATCTATTGGTGCATGAATCGGGGGCGTTGATTATTGATCTTGGTATGTGTCTCCATATTCCGACACAGGAGACGCAAAGCCTTTCGGTTCAAATGCAAAATATGACCATGAATGCAGCAACGGTAAATGGAACCTTTTATAACTCAATACTAAAGCCGGCACACAGTTCCAAACCAATGCGATATTTGATTCGACCGCAGGGAACGTGCGGTAAATGGATATACATGTCGCCAGAGATATACAAAAACCAGGAACCGTTTGACGGACATGCTGTCGACATGTGGGCAGCAGGCGTCATTTTGTTTTTAATGCTGACTGGGTTTCCACCGTGGGAGCGCGCTTGTATGACAGATGAACGATTCAAATACATGACGGCGGGCTATTTAGTGCAAATGCTGACAGAATGGAATTTAGGTTTAAGCAGTGACGCCATGGATCTATTGCAGCGAATGTTGTTCCTCGACCCAAAAGATAGGCTCAGCTTGGAGCAAGTTCTAGCTCATCCATGGATGTTGCAGCCCGTCCCGACTCCTCAACAAATGATAGGTGGTGGCGGCGGTTTTATTTGAGAATTAAGTAAGTTAAGTATCAGTTGTTCTTCTATGGGCTATCGGTGTGTTCCATGTACGTAAATTTGTGGAGTTTTTCTCGCGCAATTTCCGTTCCGATACCAGGTACAGGCACATTATTGTTGTGTGCTGCTGTCCAAGGCGCCGGCTCGGGCTCTTAGCTTGTTGGCTCTAGAAATGAACTTGGCTGCACGAACCTCCAATTTCTTTTCCTGCTCGGTTAAGTCTCGTTCTTCTTGTCGCAAAACTGCTAGAGTCTCCAGTCGTTTTTGGTTTTCTTCGATGGAGGAAGAATCGAGAACCGTAGAAATACCCAGGGCTTTTTTCGGATTGTAAAATCATGGAACGAACTCGTTCCGCTTGTTGCTCCGCAACAACACTCCTCCTTTCTACCTCGTAGCTTGACTTTTTGGCGTTCGCGCTAGTGTTAATCAGTGTTCGGCTAATCGACTCTAGTCGTTCCCTCGCATAGATTGTATTTTGTTGTGCCTGTTCGTAAGCAATTCGTGCCGCCTGTTCTTCTCGTTGCGCTTGTTCCATCGCGTTTTTCGCATCTAGACGTTCCTTGACAGTAGTGCGATATTCCTCCTGCCATTGCTGATCGAACTGTTGTGCCTGCACAAAATCATTTTCAATTCCTGACAGAATGTCCACCTCCTCTGCAATATGCTGTTGCAGTGTACTCAATTGCCGCGTCCTTGGGACTCGATTCTCTACCTGTGTCTGATTCATCGACTCCAGAATGAGCCATGCTTCACTGGACGTCAATTGGGAATCTGTTGTATGAATCGACAAACGCAGACGCTCGAGCGCTTTTTCCTTCAAGGATTGCTGTACTTGCAGTGCTTTCTGCACCTCTGCAGCCGCCAATTCTTCTAATTTTGTGGCCTTTTCTAACAAATCCAATTTGTCGATCGCATTTCCTGCTCGTGCTGCTGCTTTCATGGCCTGTGTAAGACTCCATTTTTGTTGGCTTCCTTTTCTTTTTGTGATTGAAAACTCGCGGCCGCTGCTTGAAATCGCGCCAGCGTACTACTAAAAGTCGTCGAAAGAAAGGGAATTGCTACTTTTTCTAAAACTTCGGCACTCCAATCTGCTGCCGGCCGTGCTTGTTGTATAGTCCAGTCTGCTAAATCTTCGGAAAATCGTGCGGCTTTCAAACTGCGATCGTAACGGAGACGTTTCTTTTCATCTCCGAGAATCGACCATGCCGTCGATATTTCGTTAAAATCAACTTCTATAGTGTTTCCATTGAATTTGATGGCATCCGGATGAGATATTTTCGCCAATTGAACGTATTTCTTTTTGATTTCTTCTTTCGTATCGGACGGTTTGGCCCCCAATATTTCGTAGAGTGTGGGTGTAGTTTTCTTTTCGGTACTTGTAGTTAGAGAAGTGGTTGCATTACTGACGACGTTGTTGATCACGTCGACCGAGTCATTGTTGTTTTGATCGAGAGTGGTAAAGGAAGGTGAAGAATGAAGTATCCATTTTCCTTGATTTGCGGGCAACGAGGAAAGAACGAATGCGTTCGACAAAGAGGAAGATAGCACAACGATGGTGACTACAAAAGGTAGTCGCGAGACGCTTACTTCTACCATGTCGGTAGATAGAGCTAGTAAATGGAATATATGTTTGATTGTCTCTTTGAATGACAATGAGCTTCAAAGCATTGACACGTTTGCGGTCGAACGCGTGCTTCTTCGCTTCGTCGTTTGGTGGCGTTGAACTTGAAAATATTATTGCGGGGGGACGAATACCTGGTACCTGGTATATTTCTCGCTTCCCGGAAGATTTGTTGGTGACGTCATGACGTCCGAAACTACTATAAATATACAGGTACAAGTGCTATACTACTTACCTGGTACGGTACCGCCTACGCGCAAAGCCGGCGGACGACGTTTCTCAAGTGGTGGTTTACTGAAACCACGACTGCATTCCAGTCATGAGACAACCAAACTTAAGGAACAACAAAACTTCGACGAAGACAAAGGACATCTAAATAAATTCAACTAAAAGAAGGTAATTCTACTATTGCTATTCAAGTTGAGGTGGAAAAGTAGTAAGCTTCGACGTTTCAAATGGAAAATTCGAGAAAAACACAGAATGATTTCATCGATACGATCATCGATTGCCGAGTATTCGTTACGACGCCCGACCGTCTTTAACAGCCGAAACGGGCGCAACGGCGTCACAACGTCCCGAACACTGTTTTAGACACTTGGAACATGTGGAACACCGAAAGTTCTTGTTTCGTCGTGTCGAGGCGCCTTTGCAGGTACTTTGTAAGCAGTGTTTGCACGTTCGAGGGTGACGTTTGCATAGATCCTTGCCGCGGGTTCTGTGTGGCTTCGCCGTAGAACGGTTGGGTGTACGATTCTTGACAAAAGATGGTGATGCAGTAGTATTCGTTGCATCAACACGATGACACGCATTCGTGTGTAAAGATAGGGGAGAAGGTACGCGAAAGCACGCATCAATCTTTGAGTTGGCCCCGAATACACAACTTGGAAACCGGATGAGATGTTCCGGGGACCAGCAAGATCGGATAGTAGAATAGTGGCTTCTCGTATAATACGACACGACTGGCATTATGACGATGGGCTCCAGCGCCAAAGGGTGGGTCAAGTATTCTTTTGAATACAACCAAGATGCTGAGAGACGACGGCTTGCTTCCACTGTTTTAGCATCCGATGTTGACGGTATGAGCGATGCATACGAAAATTGATTCGGAAGTGATCTGGAACGAAACTGACGCATTGCAGAGCTGAAAAGCGAATATCTAAAGTCTTTGTCAGGGCTCGGACCTGAAAGCTTCGACGATGGAAACACAAAGGTGTTCATGATTTGTCGAGTGCTTGAATTGGTGGTTGTTGGTTTAGCATTTAGCGAATTGTGAATTTTCCCTCGAGCTGATTTCGTGAACAGAATATCTAATAACTCATCCGTGAAAGATCAACGACGCATCACGAATCCGCAAACTCTACTATTTGTTGCCGTAGCGCAGGTTACAAATAATCTTTGTTTTATTTAGCGGGTACCAGGTTTACAATGCACTATCTATGTGTTGGGCGGGTAGGGGTCCATAAGCAAAAGAAAAAGTGAGAGGTGAGTAGAAGATTTATTTCGCATCTCATCTGACATAGTTACAACTTTTGATAAGCCCTCAGTGTGAATCGTGAATGCGCATGAGCAAGCTGCTTCTGGCGACTAATTTAGCCAGACAGAGAGCGACCCCTTAAGTAGAAAAAATTTCCGAGTCCCGTTTGTTATATCGATTTAAGGGTTAGTACGCAAACTTTCTACCAAGGCGACACAAACACGGAACTCGGCTTTGTAGGACAGATGAGAAATGCTAAGGTTACTTACTTTGATGAATGATAAGAAATTCTCTGCAACAAAGATCTGGTCAGAGAGACTAGGGTTTGAAATAAACTGGTTGAATTATCAGCATCACACAATCTTTTCATTCAATATGCGCTGATGACTTTATTGTTCTGTCGACACAGAGAGCATGCTGGTGAACAATTTTTTTTGAAGCAAGATCAACAATCCTGTTCAATGCAATGAGAATTGAAGTAAGTATCTGAATCAATGAACTGAACATCAGGACCACCAAGTAAAAAAACGTACGGTCGTCAGTGTCGTTTAGTATCCGGGATTAAAACCGGTTGAGTCGTCAGGGAAACGGTCGCCTACTATTTTTGTAATACTCCGTACATTGGATGTAGACGCATTGCCGCTTCTTCTGCGTGCCGATGAAATCAATGAGGTCCTTTGATGCCATTTTTGACCGCATTTTCTCAATATATTCATTATTATGCGCACACAGTGATACTATGACCAAGCTGAAACGGAGAAGGATAGTAATACTCTCGTCTGTTGGGATTATCGCATTCTTCTGTCGCGCGTTGCATCATTTCTTTCTCCTTCCTTCGACAATCGACAAATTCGTCCCCTCCCAACAGCAACAAAAGACAACAGCTTCTTCCATCCACAATTACGCCACTCCTTCTATTTACTTTGATGCACTGGATGCAACGAATCATTCAGGATACATTGCGGATCCTTACCTGTTAAAAAAGACCATCGTGAATGACGACGATACGATCGCGTGCCCAAGTGTTTGCGATTTGCGTGCTGGCCAAGGACTGGAAGATGATGGAGGATGGAAGCTTCTAACAGAAAAAATTCGAGTTGCATCGCACCCTATTCATCATGTACGCATTTTCTGCGCTGTTTACACACACGCTGGACAGCATGATATGGTCGAACGCATTGCACGAACCTGGGGAAAACAATGTGATGGCTTCTTGGCGTTTTCCACCGAAACGCATCCAGAGCTGGGTCTTTTGTATCTCATACATGAGGGTGCCGAAGCTTACGGAAACATGTGGCAAAAAGTACGCAGCATATGGGGCTATGTGTATCAGCATTACCGGAATGATTTCGACTTTTTTCATCTTTGTGGAGACGATACCTATTTGATTGTTCCGAATTTGCGATTATTTCTCGAGGGTCACGTTATTAATCATCAACCCTTGCACTTCGGTCAATGGATACCCCACGGTAAAACCGTATTTACCGGTGGAGGACCGGGCTACACTTTCAATCGAGCGGCGCTAACTTTGTTTGTGGAGAAAGCTCATGCTTGTCATGCGTCCACCGTTGCATCCTACGAGGATCGTCTCATGTCCATGTGCTTACAACAAGTGGGAGTTTATCCCTCTGATACTCGTGACGCGAATCTACAGCAGCTCTATCACGATGTCTCGCCTCATTCGCTGTATCTAGCAACTTCAAACGGTCGCTCGTTCCATTCGCGTGCAGCAGCATTCTGGGAAAAGAAATTCAATACAAGCTTTTCTAAATTACAAAACGCGGGTCCCTACTCAGTTGCCTTTCACGATCTGTTTACGCCGTGCTATATACAGCGTGTACATGCCATTCTGTATCCACACACATGTCCTTCCGATTCTATGTTGGCACAAGAATTGCGTCGCTTGAAACACCCGAACCGATCCTCTTAGATAATCTAACGAGAATTTAACAAGTTCCGACTCCACTCCGATGGTACTTCAAAACCGTCTTCGACAAAACCGTTGAGCAACTGGAGCTGCAGCGATTTCGAGGCGGCCTTGGAGAGTGCGTTAAGCACTTGGTCGCTGACCACTCCCGCTTCACAGCATTTTTGAAACACCGAGCGCACCACGACATCGCGTTTCTCAGGATTCTTCATCAACTTCTCACAGCATCGCAGCATAAGGACAAAAGGGCGAGAAGAGGTCTCCACTTCTGAACCCTCGGTGAGCTTCTTGAAAATGTTGAACGCAATCTCAAATGCAGCCAATTTGTCTTCGGGTTTCGCCGTTTCAGACGTGTAGGCACACGCTGCCAGTACATTACTATAAACATTGCTATTCACGCCTTCTTCCGCAAGTTGTTCCAGATATTTCTTCGCTTTTTGTGCCTTGTTGTGGTCACGACTTTTGGATATCACATAAATGGCCGTTTGTAAACACTGCGGTGTACATTCCACTCCTAGCGCTTTTTGTAGCTGCAGTACGTTCTCCACTTTGAAAGCCGAAGGCTTCTTATGTCTGCCAAATGCTTGGAGTAGATGATAAAATGACTCGGCGTTTGGTTTCATGATATTATTTCCTTCTTTGCTTTGAGCAACCAGTTCGTACAATAATTTTTCCGCCTCTTCCGCATCATCTCGATACGCCCACAATAAAACATTGTACGCTTCAATGGTGGGCAACCAGTCTTCTAATTCTTTGCGGCGAAAGCCTGTCATCATTTCTCCCAGCATCTTTTCAATTATTGCCGGCTCGGAGCGATGAGCCCGCAAGACATGAATCCACGCTTTCTGATCTACGGTCTTGTCTTGAGCCACACGTTCTTGCAATAACCCGTACGCCTTTGCTGCTTGTCCCGCTCTTCCGTAAGCTTTGAGAACTTTATGAAATAATATTAACTCGTTATCAACCGTTGCGTACTTTTCATACAGGGCCACCACTTGCTCGATGTTCTCTTGTCGAATCCAACCTTCCATCACCAACGCAATACTGCTTACCTCCAGTTCACTCTGTGTCTCCAACAAGTCTTGTGCTTTTTGTGCCGCGGACGAGTCGCAGGAATAAGCATATATTTCTAAAAGTAGATGGATGATTTCGGGTGCTGACGACTTGGTTTGTTGCTGTATTTGTGCCGCCTGTAGAATCGCCGTGGAGTCTCGACTCGTTGTGCGAGCTAGTTCTTTCAACTGATTTACTATCTTAACGTCCGTTTGACTTTCTTTTGTTTCTGATGAAGCGAGGAAAGTATGGCGGACGAAATTGACGTCCCGACCGTGACGAGGAACGACCAGAAACGAGGCGATTTGTGGTAAAATAGATCCCAGGAAGATCACAAGGGACACATATTTTGATTGTATCATGGTTTATTACTGTTACTTTGATAGAAGAAGAATAGATATCAATAAGGACGATGCCAGATGATATCGACGTTGATGTGTAGCATGCCTGTCAAAACAAAAACGAAAAATGCTTCGTTGGATCCTGACTATATTTTTTTTTGTTGGTTGTCCAATTTGCGGATGACGTACAGCCTACGGAATCTGGAATCCGAAACCGGCTCCATGGGGACGACGGGGCGAAGATAACTATCTCAGAGGGCTTTTCGCCATCATACGTAAGGAACGCATTGCAAATTAGATAGAAAGACAAACAGAACTCATCAAATGATGGTTATTAGATGGCAGTCTAGTTCACAAGAATATTGAAAATGCACTCCCACTTTTTCTGGCTACTCATGAAATAATCACACAGAATGTCTGGTTATGCGAAAACATTCAGCCTGTAATTTCCGTGTTTCTGGAAAAGCATGGTAACGCACAGACAGGTATCGCACAGACACTCTAATCTTACTGATTTCAATTACTCTCGACACGTGGAGGTTCCTTGAAAACGACGACCATCGATCTCCATTTTGATTTTATTGTTTCGATCTCCTTTCATTCAAAAAGCATTGCTCGACTTGGATCCTTATTACTTGTTATATTAGCTCAATAGAAAGCAAATATGTCGTTCGCTTCGTTACCGTGGACTCCGTATTATCAACAAGAAGGATCGGCGGACGCAAATGACTCCGCGTCGTCGTCTTCCCTCATGGCCCAGTATGCACTCGCGGGCACCATTCTCTTTACTGCCATAGTATACGCCTGGGAAAGTTATCTTGATACCCGTCAACACGCCGCTTACAAAATCAATCAGTTTCCGTCGTTACTCGAAACGACAGTCTCGAAAATAGACAATAAAGAAAAGAAATTACTACCGCAAATGAAAGAAAAATTCAGCAAGGCACAATTGTACGGACGTGACAAGATGCAACTCGGACGGATTGCGAGTCCTTATGATGTGACGGAATCGATCGCCTTTTTGCTGTTGGGATTCTTACCCTACATGTGGGATCGCGCGGCTGCGATCGGAAATCAGTACTTTGGGTACACAGCCGAAGATGAAATCAAAATTACACTGATCTTCTTGGGTCTTGTCACGCTCATTGGGACCATTACAAAACTTCCCTTTGAATTGTATTCGACTTTTCAAGTCGAACGCAAACACGGATTCAACAAACAGACGCTGTCGCTCTTTTCACGGATCAGATCAAGAGTCTCGTCTTGACGGCGCTGATTGGCGGTCCGTTTGTAGCATTGTTGCTCACTATTATACAAAAGGGCGGTGAATACTTTTATCTGTACGTCTGGGCATTCGTGTGCGTCTTTTTCTCTCTTTATGATGACAATTGTGCCTGTTGTCATCATGCCGCTCTTCAACAAGTACGAGCCTCTGCCGGACGGTGACCTCAAGGATCAAATTTACGCCCTCGCCAAGCGACTCAATTACCCCTTGACAAAATTGTTTGTCATGGATGGTTCAAAACGATCCAGTCATTCGAATGCCTTCATGTTTGGTTTCGGAAATAACAAGCGCATCGTTCTCTTTGATACGCTCCTTACACAAGTCGAACAGGATGAGATATTGGCGATTTTGGGACACGAACTCGGACACTGGAAATTGGGTCACACGGTCAGCAATTTGGTCATTACGCAACTCTATGTGGGTGCTGCCTTTTTCGTTTTCTCCCAGACGTACGGAAATACCGAACTCTATCAAGCATTTGGGTTCCATGGCAAGGTTCCGACTATCATTGCGCTACTCCTGTTCTTTCAAACGTTGTGGGCTCCGGTTGATAAAGTGTTATCCTTTTGCTAACGTTGTTTTCGCGACACAATGAATTCGGCGCCGACAAATTTGGAGCTGATCTCGGTATGGCGAGTCAATTGCAAACGGGCTTGATCAAAATTCATTTGGAGAATCTAGGTGCAATGACACCGGATCCGTGGTACAGCACCTATCATTACTCGCATCCGCCTTTGGTGGAACGACTTTCGGCATTGACGAATCTGGTCAAGAAATCTACCTAATCATAAGTTGTTATTGGAAGTGTTTACATGTTCCTTCGATCTATTCTATCAGTATAAGCGCTTAATCTCCGGTCACAGATAATGCGTACTTTCTAGTCACAACCGTTTTCACAACACCGCACCCACAGATTTTCTGGGGCACGTGGAAACACCACACGCCCCAATTTTCTGATAACGTGATTGAGGACACCACTAACTTACCTATAACCAGGAGCCCCAGATTTTCTGTAAACTCGAAACCCCGACGTTTTCATAGAAAATTCGTCAAGCGTGGTGAAGGTTTAGGGGTAACAGAGAACCATGGGGACGAGATATTATTTGTTACTAGTATTTGAAAAGCAAACTGTACGAAAAGGCAAACATAAAAGACAGTGCGCCGAAAAAGATGAGAATTAACAGTTCGACAGGGACGGATATTTCTCAGAAGAAAAGCTTCTGTGGACTGGCGATACAGTGCAAATTGTGAAAAGCTCAAACGAAGTTTATAACGATCAGATCTGAGCGCGCTGAAACACTTCACGCATCATACACCGCAAGTCGGAGAGGTCGCGTCGCTATTCATTCGATTCCTTCATTCATGACAGTGTTTCTGTTTCTCTTCTTATCGCGTTTTGTGAAGCCGCTCGCTCAGGTCGAGAACTTCCTCCTCTGACTCGACTTACATCAAAAGCTACGCAGATACGGCGGATCGATTACAAGGAATGGAGCGTCGTTTCTCGTAGATATTTCGAAAGGAGATGCTACTTTTGAATCATCAAAGGGCTGACGAGTTGTTTTGAAACAAGGCTGTTTTTGGAACAAGAAATATCCGTCAGTTCGTTGTTTCCACGTAGCTAGGTCGAACGCGAGAAAATGGTCTGCACCGCTCAAGAAACACTGAGCTAATGATCGAAAGTGAAATGCAGATCTAGGACTTTGTACAAGGTGGTTCTGTCGCTGAACAGCAACATTGGAGACAACCAAACCGTACTATCTCCGCCGTATTTGCCAGTGGCTTTGCAATTTCACTTGAAGTCGTCGGATACTGACAAGTTACAAGTTACCTGACACACACGATATTGTCGCGCGCGCCGCATGAGATCAGACAAAGGACTTACAAAGAAATAATTGGATTAGCACACACAATAGGAACAGCGAATCGATCGTGTTTCGGTTTCGGGACGAACTCGTCGGAGTGCGGCTCGGTTGGGAGCGATACGGATGAAGTGGATACTTGTTAATTGTGTGATATCTGAACAATTATTGCACAGAGCATAGTCATTGCAATAATTTACTCCAAGAAATATGAATCGATCGCTATTATGGAGCCAACCATGTATTATTGGGAAGGATGAAACGCCATTTTGGTATTTGAAGCCAAACCCATCTCGCTTCAAAAATGCACCGTCTTTTTTGAGAAAGAACCCACTCATGTACGGACCATAAACGATCAAACCAATGATTTGGCATTGTGGCATCGATACACCGTGTGTTGTACAAGTGTGCTGCTCATTTGTTGACCTCAGTCGATCCTGAACGTTCTTCGACGAGGAATACACAGTACGTTACCCATGCCCAACGACGAGAAGGTTAGGCGATAAAACAAAGGTTGGTAAAATCAATTGCACTATTACGGTCACCAGCTCGAACACCACGGCGCCACTGCAGGGTCCGCCACATTATCTGGCCAACGTTGATTCTACCACATGGTCTCGGTACTTGGCGGCGAAAGTATTTCTATTCAGCTATCACACGAATCTTTAAACACAGCGGGTATTGAGATACAAACGAGTAGTAGTCAAGCAAACGGATTGATTGGGAATTAGTGTTTTCTTGACGATGTCCAACATTATGAATGACGCCTATGACACTATGGAAGTGAAGGAGAGGAAGAGCGACTGACCATTTGTGGCTGAGTTTTTTTGATTCGACCACAGCGATTCGGAAACGCTTGTAGCATGCACAAGATCAGCTTTCAACTCAAAGGAGGCAGATAAGCAATGCGAAGTGTCATTTGTGGCAGCTTTATGACATCTTGCTCACAATACTCTATGAAAGCATCACGAGACCAAATATTAGGACAATGAGTTGGATGAGCTTCTCCTGTCATCGCCATTACCCACCGTGCACACCCATCTGTTGTATTAGTTTATTAATTTTAGTTAATTCGGTTTTGAAATGAACAAGTGTTAGCATGAAGAGTGTCGTGGTATACATTTTTCATTGTGCCGGGACATATGGGGGACCCTTGCTAGTGCCCGTAACCGCTAACCTATTTCTAGGATAACTCATAAGCACCGCAAGAGCTCCGAAGACGTTAAGCAGATGTCAACAAGCGATCACAAACGCCCATGTATCCGGTTGGGAGCGGAAAGGCGAATGTGGCTTTCATAAGCTGCTCAGCGGGTGAACCCCAAACCCCGCTCAACCGTTACCATTGCTTCACCAATCACTGGCGCACACAGTTCTTCGGCACGCCTCATGGATCCCACAACTCAGGTGAAGAACTTTTCCCAGCACAATGCTCCAACTGCGTGTTTTCCGGTAAGGCAGGAAAGCCTCGCAAACAGGCAAGCGAATCGTCGAGACGACACGAGGTTGCCGTTTCGCGAGACGACTCCTCCTTCCTCGGGACATACGCACCACAACCCTTCATGCGCTCCCACTATGTATTCAACCATACGGTCCCAAGCTGTGATCGCAGGCCACAGCTTTGGCAACAACTGAATACGGGGAGGACATCAAACCTCTCTCAGTCGCCTTTGAGAGGAGATGTGAGAAGAAGAAGAACGCAGCGAAAAAAGAGAGAAGCAAATTCAGCGATTCGCTTCTACCGAAAATCAAAATGTTGTTTGTGTTCACAAACTCAATTTAAAAATCATTTAGGGAAAGCTATCTAAGTATTTCTGTCTTGAGCAACGGTTTTCCCCATGTGTTGGGATCCCACGACCACGTCCCACGAATGAATGAATGTCGCGATATACGCGTCTGAATATTCTTCAATAGGTGCGAGCCCGCCTACTCGTATCTCACAAGCAACATCCGCGTTTCAAATTCAGATATCGAACAAAGGGGGAAAAGAAAGGAGTCAAGTCAACCGGAGGCACCTTGTGTGCCTTGACGATGATGAAGGATGAAATGGATGTTTTGTTTTTCAGTTTTGTTATTTCGATCGGTATGCTTCGATGTGTTACTTGTATGCGTATCTGTGTCTGTGTCGGCGCGTCGGGGTTGAGAGTTGAGTGTTGAGTTGATGTCGTGGACGACGCGATGCAAACTACTACGTAAAGAGATTGAAGCGACATAGAAGCAAATGTTTACTCCTAAAGAAGATTAGAAAAGACATTAATAGTCTACCGAGTTTGGGAATTATAATAAGCTCCTCGATTGATGATTGCAGAAGGAGAACGATCTCTAGATGACGACGACGCGATCACTTTTTTTAAAGATTGACGAGGATGTCATCGAACGTTATTGTTGTACAAATAGACGATGTGCTGTATTTGTGTTGTTCCTTCTCAATCACAAGGATGAAGGCCCTGTTACTGTACTCGAGGAACCGTCATCTGCTTTAGAATTCTTGCGCGATTATGTTTCGCTTGGCCGACCTCTCGTTATTCGAAAGGCGGTATCTTTTTGTTGCACGGTCTCCGGTTGAGTGCATTGTGGTCCACAAATGAAAGTCTTCGCTGATGTTTGATGTGCAACCCGATAGGCATGCAGATGCACTTCGGTGTGTACATTTTCCTGCAGAGAAGGAGAGGAATTAGGTCGTTACAAACGGCGATTATTCATTCGAGTGAAGATGAACGTATCCTTGCGGTATCCGTGAAATCAAAGCAACAACGTATTATGTTCGATTCCGTTCAGCAAGGTCTTATGGGCGGAAGAAGCTTTCGGGACAGGATCATCACAAGCCGTGCAATCTGTGGATCAATATTTCTTGGATAACGATCACCATGTAAAATTGTTTGTGTTGCTTCGGGAAAGATTTTTTGCACTGTGGCCGCCCACGGATGCTTCGTTCTTGTACGAGCAATAATGTGACAGTGGTCGATTCTACTAGGATGCGGCACAGCAGGGATAGATAATGAAACAGTAACGGAAAGGCCACCTGGTCGAACTTAACGGGCGGTGGTCGATGAGCAAGCGGCGCTCTTGTTTCCGGGAGGCGATGAAGAATTTGCGGCGGCGATGCGTTCAACCAGATAACTGCATTCTTGTCGTAGATGCCACACAAGAACAAGACATATGATCAAGCATTGGTACGTCATAATGCTGTGAATGTTGGATCCGTTATCACGAAGTTGGCCATCTATTCGGCCAATGCTAACCGTGCACCGAAGTGCAAAGTTAATAAGTGCAAGCGGTACTGCACTTTTCACTTCCAAAAATCAAGCAATCTGCAGTTTGAGGAATGCAATGGCTGACATGGCGGTTTCGTTAGCTTTTTCTCGATGTTACACCATTTGCATTCACTCAAAGAAAGAAGGTGACGGAAACACGTGCAGCTGCCACAAAAAGACATGAAAGCCAGCCAAAACTTAATGTGCGGCTCTGATGAAGCATACGTGAGAATTTAGGCCGAAGCACGGCACTTTCCAACGCATGCCTGAGCGAAGCTGATAGTTCGTTGTATCGTCAACGTTGTGACGGAACAGTCCTTCCGAGACGTAGAAAATTCAAGCATCCCAATGCAACAAATAGTTCATTGTAAGAACCCCTTCATTCTTTAAAGTTAAGTGAGGAAACAAGAATTCGCGGTCTGCCAATCGACACTAAACGAACGAGCGTCCGCTTATCGTCTCTCCAAGCATTTCTGATCATCGTGGAGCAAAATCCGAACAAAAAATATCCACTAGTTGCCATTTTAGGCGGTAGTTGATTGTTGCTTTTGATTGTTGTTTTCAAAGCAAAGATTTCGCGTTCACAAACGCCGATTTTCCAGTTCGGATATAGAATTGTCACGATGACGAAAAGGTGTTGCGCCGATAGTAAAAACTACGGTTTCGACGGTTCTTTTGTTGAAAAACAGTAATTCACCGCTTCGATCATGAATTGATAGAATGTTTTGTAGTACTTACATCAATTGATTGCAATTGCTTTCTTCACACAAGTTGGCAACACTCGAAAGGGCGCAACAGAAATTTGTCCTTCTTGGTTCCGTCTAAGCGAAGAAGTACGGAGTAGCTTTTTAGCAGCCAACATCAATGACCATCTCATCGAACATCGAACATCGAAGGTCCAAACAATCATCAACATGCATTTACATATCTTTTTTTTCAAACAAGAATTGACATTACTTCGAACAACAAGTACAAAAAGAGCAAAGATACAACGCTTCGAATGTCCACAAGTACCTGGTACGTGGACGTCTCGTAGGTTTCGTACCGGAAAAAATAGATCGACAATGTCGGTACGGTACCCAGATATATCATCTACCTTGATCCGTTGAGGTTGAGGGTTCGCCGGACGCTTTCCCGCCCCGTTTCTGTTTCTCGTGTTTCATCTTCATCTCTCAAAAATAATACTGTAATATTCCACCCAAACCATCCACAAAAATAAAACGATCAGTTCAGTCGCATCTGACTGTAAGTCAAACAGACAATCCCTGTGATCCGTTACTTTACTTTTACAAATAGACAAACAACAAGAGCATTAGCAACACATTCAACTAGCAAAAATGGCTTCAGTGGCGTCTGTACGTACGCAAGAAGAGAATGAAACAGGAGGAAGAGGAGGAGGAGGAGAAGAAGAAGAAGAAGGAGCTGCCGCGATTCCGACACGAGAGCAAGCAGAAGCGATGGCGGAAGTAGCGGCCATGCCGCAACCCGAACGACGCGAAGCCGATGAAGCGGTTGTTGTAGAACCGGAAGTCACGGATCCGAATGGTGAAATTGTGAAAGAACGATTCATGGCGTTTCTTGATACTTTGTAAGTGTCATTGGTGTCATTGACTCCGTATTCATTCATTCATGCATACATGCATGCATGCATGTATAGGATTTCCTTTTCCTTTTCTCACTCACTCATTCTTTTCCTTCTTTATTTATATAGTTCGGAACAGACGACAGTCGAGACTGCGGATGGTGATTACGAAGAAACACAATACTATCCTTACGTCGATCAAGCGTCACGGATTGCCCGCAAACTCTTAGAACAGGAAACCGATGAAGATCGGGGAAATCAAAATCAACTCGTGTATACGTTATTGATTGATTTCTCCCATTTGCAACGACACGATTATGATCTAGCGGAGGCTGTACAAGCTGAATTCATTCGTTTCGAGCCCTTTCTTCGCAAAGGATTGACGCAATTTATTCATTATCAACATCCCGAATTGCATACGCACAAGAGTTTCTTTGTCGCCATTCATGATTTACCCGTTCTCGGAAAATTGCGTCATTTGCGCATGGAACAAATTGGAAGCCTGGTCAGTGTCAAAGGAACCGTCACACGCAGTAGTGAAGTTCGTCCCGAACTCTTGCAAGGAGTCTTTCGCTGTCAAGACTGCGGGCTGGTTTCACAAGCCATTCAACAACAATTCCATTACACACGTCCTACGCGCTGTCGCAATCCTCGTTGTAAAAACAAGCGGCACTTTACATTAGAAACCAGCATGTCGGAATTTGTCGATTGGCAAAAGTTGCGAGTCCAAGAATTGAGTCATGAGATACCCCCGGAAGCATGCCACGTAGTATGGATGTCTTTTGCCGCGGCGAAATGGTCGAGCGCTGCAAGGCGGGTGATACGGTCATACTCACGGGAAGTTGGGTCGTCATTCCCGATGGTGGGGCACTGGCTCGAGCGGGAGAAGCTCCGCGCAGTATTTCCAATCAAAATACCGACAGTACGGGTGTGCGGGGATTGCAAGCCATTGGTGTCAAGGAATTGACGTATCGTACGTGCTTCTTAGTGAGCAGTATTCTCGGTGCTTCCGAAAAAAGCAACAAAGTCAACCTCTGGGTCAATGGAGTAGAGCCGCAAGAAGATACTCCCGAGCAGGTCGTATTGGAACTCACTCCGCAGCAACGACAAGAAATACGCGATATGCGTAGTACGCCGAATTTGTACGAGCTATTGGCGCAGTCCATCTGTCCCAATACAGCAGGTCATCTCGAGATTAAGAAAGGAATTCTATTGCAACTACTGGGAGGTGTGCACAAGACGGCTCCGGATGGCTTGAAGCTCCGTGGTGATATTAATCTTTGCATTGTGGGAGACCCCAGCACTGCCAAGTCACAGTTTCTCAAGTATGTGCACGCCTTTAGTAATCGCAGCGTCTACTGTGTGGGAAAGGCAAGTAGTGCAGCAGGTTTAACGGCGGCTGTTCAGAGAGACTCGGATACGGGAGAATATGGCATTGAGGCTGGTGCATTGCTTCTTGCTGACAATGGAATCTGTTGCATTGACGAGTTTGATAAGATGGATCCGTCCGATCAGGTGGCTATCCATGAGGCTATGGAACAACAGACGATCAGTATCACTAAAGCAGGTATTCAGGCAACTTTGAACGCCAGGGCTAGCATCCTTGCGGCTGCCAATCCTGTGTACGGAAGATACGATCGCAGCAAGACTTTGAGCGCAAATGTCGCGCTCAGTGCACCGATTCTTTCTCGTTTCGACTTGTTCTTTGTCGTTCTGGATGATTGCAATCCAGCAACCGACCGTCGCGTTGCGCAACACATCTTGAACGTTCATAGGTGCAAAGAAACGCTCGTCACGGCACCTTATACGATGGAGCAAATCCAACGCTACATTCGTTTTGCTCGGACCATTCATCCGAAGATTACGCCGGCTTCTCAGCGCGTTCTGGTGGATTGCTATCGAAGACTACGTCAAAGTGATAGTCTGGGTGCCAGTCGCTCAGCGTATCGTATTACTGTGCGTCAGCTAGAGTCGTTGATTCGGCTATCCGAAGCATTGGCGCGGTTACATTGTGATTCTGAAATCCAACCCGACTATGTGAACAAAGCATTTCGCTTACTAAAAACCAGCATTTTGAGGGTAGAGACGTCGGATGTCGCGGTAGACGAAGGTGATGAACATGGCAATGGTGGCGACGATGATGGGGAAGATAATCCCGAGGATGCGCCACTTCACGGGGACGAAGCGGAATCTCAAAGACCAGGCGAGTACGAACCCACGGAACAGTCTCGTTCTAGGAGAGAGAAGAAAAAGACAAAGATCTCGTTTGAAGAGTACGAGGCTATCGCGCATATGATAGCGACGCAGCTGAGATCGTTGGAGTCAGACGACGACGAAGGTGACCCAGTTTACTGGAAATGGAAGGATGTAGTAGAGTGGTATTTAAGACAGGTCGAATCGGATCTAGGCGATTCTGTTGAGGCCTTGGAAGCTACGAGGAAGAAGGTTAACCTTGTTTTACGACGACTCGTCAATACCGATCACGTCCTCGTCACCGTTGGGCCCATGCCAGGTAACAGGCAGGAAGAAGCAAACACACCTCTTGCCGTTCACCCCAATTACGCTATTTGAGTTGCCGAAATGGTGGTAATGAAGGTGGGTCATATTATCACACCTTAATGGTAGTTTCAACGTCAATAATTTTATATTTTAACTGTACATACAGGACATGTAGGTTTCTCCCGTGGGAGTGCGGTCGTTTCATAATTGTTTTTGAGTGGGTCATAGATAGCTTGTGATGTAGCAAAATATACTACATCTACCTGTTTGCAAAACTCCGTCGCCTTGATTTTTTTTTCAACTGGCGGGAAGCCACTGAGCCCTTTTTGGATGCTTTGCCACTACTTGTTTGTTTAGATGCTTTGCCGCTGCTCTGTGTGTCGCTGCTTACATTCTTCGATGCTTTGCCACTGCTTACTTTCTTAGATGCTTTGCCACTGCTCTCTGTGGACGACGACGATGACTTTGATTTCTTCGATTTCTTTGACTTCTTAGATTTTTTCGAGGATGAGGATGATTTCGACGATCCTCCTCCGCCCCCTCCAGTGGCTTCAAGAAGCTCCAAGGAGAACCATCGTATATTAAAGCCTGATTCAACAATAAAAATTTGCAAAGTGAAATCTCCGTCCGGAAGAGTTACTTCTGTTGTTGTGGACTCGTACACGTTCCAGTCACCTGTAACAGGGAGATTGTCTACAAACGCGTACTCTTCTTGGGTTTCGACATTCGTCACAACGAACGAACCATTACCAGCTTGGCTCGCTATGTTGGCTTCCAGTTTGTACCGCCCTTCATATGGCAGAGATATGTCATAGCCAAGCCAGTCTCCAGGATCAAGAAAAGCAACATTTTGAGTTCCGTCTTCGGCAGTCTCTAAACCAAAGTCACCATTCGAAGACGTATAGTTTGGTGCAGGAATAAAGAGGAAAAACTCAGGAGCTTCTGTCTGGGTTACAGTTGGGACCGCTGTTTCCGGATTCGGTTCGGGGCCGGTCGGCGACATGGTTTCATTAAAGCCTATTGGGCTTCGAGTTGGGCTTAGGCTCTCACCAGGTCCTATTGGAGCTTTGGTCTCGATTGGGCCGATCGGAACATTTGTCTCCAAATCTTCTGTCAGCTCAAGCGCTAATGATTGTAAGGTAAATCCACCTTCGTATATTTCAATCTGCAGTATGATATCTCCTGCCGGAAGACTTAGATCGGTAGAAACCGTTTCCCATGAAGTCAAGCTTCCAGTCGCCGGAAGGTTGTTGATGAAAGCATATTCAGTCCACGTTTCCCAATTCGAAACGCCAAATGCCCCTTGCCATCAGGACTACCGACGCCCGAGTGGAGCTTATACGCACCGGCTGACGGAAGTTCGACAGAATAAGCTACAGAACTACCTGGCGCTAAAGAGCCGAGGTATGGTTCTCCTTCGAAATTTAAAACTTCCACATTCTCGAAGTACAAAAAGTCCTCAACAGGAATATCGATATAAAAGAGAGGAGGATTGCTGCCGGATTCTGAAGGGGCAAGGGTTTGGATTGCTTCGAGCAATGAGATGACCAGGGACTCCAGATTAAAACCAGGCTCCACTACTTCAAAATGAAGAATTAGTTCCCCACCGGGAAGTTCCAAGTCAGTGAATGCTTTTTCATAGGTTACCCAATCGGCGGTGGCCGGAAAATTACCTATCATTCCATAGTCTTCAAATGTTTCCCAGTTAGAAATCTTCATTTGACCTGTGCCCTCAGGGCTTGCAACGTTCAATTGCAGTCTGTAAGAACCAGCGAATGGTAACAAAACAGAATATGACACGCTATCTCCTAGATCGATGTATCCAACAAATGGGACTCCTTCGGTCGTTTCTTCAATAGAAATGCCGTCCATGTAGGTGAAGTTCACGGCAGGAATCTCAAGAGAAAACAATGGAATTTGCGTCGGAACTTCGGTAGGTATTTCAGTCGGATCGTAAGTGAAATTTCCCGAGGGCTGTATCGTCTCGATAGGGGTGGTGGTCTGAGCCTCGGTGCTGGAAAATCTCAACGATTCAAGAGAGAAGCCAGGTTCAATGACCTCTATCTGTATGATCAAGGGGCCCTTAGGAAGATCAAAATCTGTTGTAACAAGATCAAACTGTGACAAATCTCCCGTAGATGGTAACTCATCAATGAACGCGTATTCTTCAAATGTTACCCAATTGGCGACGACAAATTTACCATCACCAACAAGACTTCCCACACTTGCTTGAAGCTTGTACAATCCACTAGCTGGAATCGACACAGCATATGCAACAGAGTCACCAGTGTCCAACCCAGCAAGGAACGCAGTGCCTTCCGAAGAGTTTTGAACTGTCACTCCTTCCATGTACAAGTAGCTAGCAGCTGGTATTAGAAGGTCAAACGTTACAGGCGAAGTGGGTGAAGCGTTAGGCGCCGACGATGTAGTAGGTGACATATTTGGCGGACTTGTCCCAATAATTTTAAGCAATGTGAGACCAATCGCCTGGAAATTAAAACCAGCCTCTACAAATTCCATTTGCATAGTCCATACACCACCCGGAAGCTCAAGCTCTGCCGTTAACAATAAGAAATTGTTCCAATCGCCACTTGCAGGAAATGCAGTCAAAAGTCCGTACTCTTGAAAGGTTTCCCAATCGGAGATTGCAATTTGCCCCGAGCCTAAAGGACTCGCAACAAGCAGTTGAATGGAATATATTCCTCGTGCTGGAAGGTTCAAATCGTAAGCAACAGAGTCGCCGGCGTCAATATATCCCACAAAAGTCTCTCCCTCAACTGTTTCTTGTACTGCAATACCCTCCATGTATGTAAAGTTCACAGCAGGGATCGTGAGACGGAAGAGAGGCTCAGCAGTGGGCGCTATCGACGGCGCTACTGTCGGGGGATCTGTTTCGATTACTTGGAGTAGTGTAAGGCCTAACATCTCTAAGTTGAAGCCTCCTTTGAGAAACTCCATTTGCATTGTCCATGCTCCACCTGGAAGCTCAAGCTCTGTCGAAAACAGCTCGAAGGTGTCCCAGTCTCCTGTTGGCGGAAATTCGCTTACTAATCCGTAGGCCTCCATCGTATCAAGGTCTGAGATCGCAATTCGCCCTGTGCCCAGTGGTGTGGCGACCCTTAATTGCATCGAATATATTCCTCGTGTTGGTAGTTTTAAAGCGTAAGCCACAGAGTCACCGGGGTCAATATATCCGACAAACGTATCTCCCTCGGCTGATTCCTGCACGGCGATACCTTCCATAAACGTAAAGTTCACAGCAGGGATGGTGAGGCGGAAGAGAGGCTCCACCGTTGGCGCTAGCGATGGTGCTATTGTCGGAGGATCTGTCTCAACGATCTGGAGTAGTGTGAGACTTAGCATTTGGAAGTTGAAGCCACCTTCCAGGAAATCCATTAGCATGGTCCATACTCCACCGGGAAGCTCAAGCTCTGTCGAAAACATCTCAAAAGTGTTCCAGTCGCCTGTCGACGAAAAGTCCCTTATCATGCCATAATCAAGAAACGTTTCCCAGTCGGAAAGTGCTATTCTTCCTTCGCCCAGTGGTGTAGCGACCCTTAATTGGATCGAATAAATTCCACGTGCTGGAAGGTTCAAATTGTAAGCAATAGAATCGCCTGCGTCGATATACCCCACGAAAGTTTGTCCCTCAGCTGTTTCCTGCACTGCAATTCCTTCCATGTACGTAAAGTTCACAGCAGGGATCGTGAGACGGAAGAGAGGCTCAGCAGTGGGCGCTATCGACGGCGCTACTGTCGGGGGATCTGTTTCGATTACTTGGAGTAGTGTAAGGCCTAACATCTCTAAGTTGAAGCCTCCTTCGAGAAACTCCATTTGCATTGTCCATGCTCCACCTGGAAGCTCAAGCTCTGTCGAAAACATCTCAAAGGTGTTCCAGTCGCCCGTCGGCGGGAAATTGGTCACGATGCCGTAGTCCTCCGTCGTATTCTTGTCTGAGATGGCTATCCTTCCTTCCCCCCAGTGGTGTGGCGACCCTTAATTGCATCGAATATATTCCTCGTGTAGGGAGTGTCAGCTCGTATGAGAGAGAATCACCAGGATCTATGAACCCAACATAGGGTTCTCCATTGGCCATATCTTGAACTTCAATACCAATCATATCGCTGTAGTCGACGGCGGAAATCATAACATTAAAGAGGGATTCTACGGATGGTGCGGAGCTGAGTGATATAGCGGACGGAACCATCGTTGGCATGTCACTTATCGGCGGTTCAGTTTCGATTTCTTCCATCAACGTTAAAATCAATCTTTCTAAGTTGAATCCAGGCTCTAAAAATTCAATCTGCATTGTCCACTCCCCCCCTGGTAGTTCAACTTCTTTCGAAAGAATCCCGAATGATTCCCAGTCACCGCTTGGTGGAAATTGATCAACGAAAGCATATTCCTCAAAAGACTCCCAGTCAGATACCGTAAACAACCCTTCACCAACTGGACTAGCCAGCCTTGCCTGGAGTATATAGACGCCACGAGCAGGAAGATCTATCCTGTATGCAACGGAATCTCCAGCATCGATGAATCCTACAAAAGGATCCCCTCCATCTGTTTCCTGCACTGCAATTCCTTCCATGTACGTAAAGTTCACAGCAGGGATCGTGAGACGGAAGAGAGGCTCAGCAGTGGGCGCTATCGACGGCGCTACTGTCGGGGGATCTGTTTCGATTACTTGGAGTAGTGTAAGGCCTAACATCTCTAAATTGAAGCCTCCTTCGAGAAACTCCATTTGCATTGTCCATGCTCCACCTGGAAGCTCAAGCTCTGTCGAAAACATCTCAAAGGTGTTCCAGTCGCCCGTCGGCGGGAAATTGGTCACGATGCCGTAGTCCTCCGTCGTATTCTTGTCTGAGATGGCTATCCTTCCTTCCCCCAGTGGTGTGGCGACCCTTAATTGCATCGAATATATTCCTCGTGTAGGGAGTGTCAGCTCGTATGAGAGAGAATCACCAGGATCTATGAACCCAACATAGGGTTCTCCATTGGCCATATCTTGAACTTCAATACCAATCATGTCGTTGTAGTCGACGGCGGAAATCATAACACTAAAAAGCGGCTCAACAGTGGGCGCTATCGACGGCGCTACTGTCGGGGGATCTGTTTCGATTACTTGGAGTAGTGTAAGGCCTAACATCTCTAAATTGAAGCCTCCTTCGAGAAACTCCATTTGCATTGTCCATGCTCCACCTGGAAGCTCAAGCTCTGTCGAAAACATCTCAAAGGTGTTCCAGTCGCCCGTCGGCGGGAAATTGGTCACGATGCCGTAGTCCTCCGTCGTATTCTTGTCTGAGATGGCTATCCTTCCTTCCCCCCAGTGGTGTGGCGACCCTTAATTGCATCGAATATATTCCTCGTGTAGGGAGTGTCAGCTCGTATGAGAGAGAATCACCAGGATCTATGAACCCAACATAGGGTTCTCCATTGGCCATATCTTGAACTTCAATACCAATCATGTCGTTGTAGTCGATTGCCGGAATCGTGATATTGAAATCGGATGGTTGTATTTCACCATCCTTCGACAGGGTTAACCACTTTAAATTCCAGCCCGGTTCCATGGCATGAATTTTCACGGTCCACAGACCAGCTGGTAAAACCAAAAAGGTATCAACCGTGGTATAATTCTCCCACATTCCGCTAGACACCAAACTGTCAATCAATTTGTACTCTTGTTCCGTCTCAAAATTTTCCACAGTGAAAGAGCCTTGGCCTTGGGGACTAGCTACATTAACTTTTAACCGGTAGGTTCCATCATATGGTAGATTTAATGGGTAAGCAACCCAGTCGCCGGCATCGAAGTCGCTTACAACTTGGTTGCCTTTCTTGTCTTCAGAGATTGTTATGCCGTTCATAGAGGAGTAATTGACAGCTTGTATACTTTGCATAAACAACGGTACGGGGGGCAGTGTTGAATTTGACATTGATATTTCCTCGAGCTCCACGAGTGACAAATCCCGTAGTTTCCATCCTCCTTCGATGACACTGATCTCGAGAAAAAATCACCTTCAGGAAGTATTACTACAGCGCTGACCGCACTGAATTGAGAAACGTTTTGATCAGCAGCTAGTCGATCGAACCTGGTATACAGCTCACGAGTTATCAGATTGTAGACTTCAAAGCTGCCTTCGCCGCTGGGGCTGGAAAAGTTCATTTCCATCATAAACGGACCGGCTTTCGGCAGCGATACTGGAAAGGCAATCCAATCACCCGGATCGAGCGATTCAATAATCGATTCCCCACCAGGTGAAACCCCCATTTCGACGCCATCCATAGAAGCGTACATTGACGCTGGTATAGTTATGGAATAAGCATCGTCTGGTACGATGTAGGAGCTATTCTTTGAAACGTTAGGTATCACCGGCACCTCTGTTTCTGGTGGAAGGCTTGGCACCACAGAGGATTCGTTTACCGGTGCTTCTGATGGCACAGATTCTATAGGTGAAATCGTCACCGATTTTATATTCATTCCAGTTTCCAAAAATGTCAATTCCATCATCCATTCGCCTTCGGGTAGTCCAATAATCGCGCTCGCTGTTCTCCATACCGTCCAATCGCCAGACGCAGGGAGATCGTCAAAAGTGCCGTACACTTCTCTTGTCATCATATTAGCTACTTGAAAGGATCCAGCACCTTCCGGACTCGCGACGCTGACGTCGACTCTGTATGTACCGGTGAAAGGAAGCATTACATTGTATGAGACCCAATCTGATGGGTCGAGAAACCCAATGAATGAAGACCCATCAGCTAATGTTCCGGTTGTGATTCCATCCATTGCTGAGAAGTTCGCTGCGTTCGACACGAATACTGGTGAAAGAGGAACTTCTGTTTGTGATGAGTTGAAAGCAAGCTCTTCGAGAGACATCCAGATTAAACTCCAGCCAGGCCGTATAGCTCCAATCTGGAGTGTAAAGTTTCCAGCAGGTAGCGTAAGCGGAAGGGTGATTGACGCGGAATTGGCAAGGTCTCCCGTTGCAGGAAGAGAATTCACGGTAGCATAGAGCTCTTGCTTTTCCAGGTTCCCAACGACGAATGCTCCTTCGCCAATCGGACTGGCTACTCGCACCTGAAGCTCGTAAGCGCTAGCATTTTGTAGATTGAGTGAATACGCAGCCCAGTCTCCTGCTTCATCAAATGTTATTGTGGGAAGCCCTTCTACTGTATCGTTTCCTACTTGAACGCCTTGCGAGATGACGAAATCGGAAGCGGCGACCAGTGAATTGAATTCATTTGCGTAATTTGGATCAACTCCCCATATTAGCCGCCTCGAAGGCATGGCTATTATATAAGTTACTCTAAGTATGGAGAGCGCTATTGGTAAAAGCCGCTTCATCATCATGTTCCTCATCGTCTTGGTGGGATATTTTGATTTCGTGGTGCGGGAGTTATTCGTTGAGATGCATTGACGACAAAAAGAGCGCTGCGAGTGGTATTCAATTCTTACTATCGCCATGTTAGGAATCGCGCGCCGCAGCAGAATAATCGTGTGAGAGGAAAAGAACGAATGCTTTCACTATAAGTATTTCAGTGCATGAAAAAATTATGGCAGAGCCGTTGACAAATTGGGCCAAAACGACTGGAAAACAAGAACAAAAAATCAAAGCCTCTTTCACTGTGGTAACATTTTTGAACAGTCACACGGCACTCACAACCAGGAAAATATTAGTACTACGTATATATTTGTTTTTTAAAATTAAAATTTCTCGGACTGACTGATGACTGACTAATTCTAGCAAGAGTGATTTCTATTCTTTATTCTTTGCCCTATTACCTATCACAGTACTATAGCTATACCTATGAAACTTAAAGTGATGACACTTTTGCACGTGGACCAGTACTTTTTCTATGGCATTCAACATTCTAGAATTCGCGCCCTTTTAGAACTTTCGCCACTCGCCACTTGCCATGCGTTGAAAGAGTTGAAACAAAAAGCTGAACCAATTCTTTCATCACTTCCGCGGGTCCCGTCCCCGTGCTCAATTTTTCAAAGTTCGTCGAATGCTAGCGAAGAAAAGCGGATTGCAGAACAACTCACACGAATCGCGCTCTTCAGCTTTTCCATGAAGTCTACTTTGATTGCAGAGCGAAGTCGACTGAATGGATTTGAGAGAGACGGTTGATAACATGGCGATTACCTACTTCATCGGCCGACTTTTATCGTAGGTCCATCTTTTTAAATTCAATTCGAATGGCGAACTAGAAATGCCATGACCAGAGCTGAACGCAGCAGCGTTTGCGATTGAATAAAGTTGAGTGCGAAGCCCTTGGACAGCACGGAACAAAGTGCCCATGAAGCCGGAAACGCCTGTAATTTACAACCAGTTACCAGGATCCGTGTCGATGCGTGCACTCACACTATGTGACCCCATGATTCACATGGAAAGCCCCCGCAACACTTGGAAAGGCACCGTCACCCTTGCAACGTCTGAGAGCTGCTTTCCTTTCGTTCGTCTCGCAATGTATTTTTTAATTTGAAGCATTAAAAATGAAGTTGATCGTCTCCGCTAAGATCATAAAGATGATGGCGTTGCTAGAGGTTATCAACTCATTTGGTTGGGACAAAGTATATCTCATCTACTCCGTATCCGCATTCACTATCAATAAACTTCGCATACAACTCGTGACTGAAAATTTGTTGCGTGCTGTGTCAGCATCTTTAATCGGCCAGTGGACAGACCGGGACGCATGCTGAATGCTGACCCAATCGCTCTCGTCGCCGTCGCGAAAAGTTATCTCTTTTGCCATTAGCAATAAAACATAAGAAGTCCCTTCCTTACTCATCTGCTGCGTTTCTTCTTCGTTTCTTATGTCTTCATTCAATTTTCCGGCGACGGGTGCACATGTCCCCGAAGACAGGGATCAGCAACTCGTGCTAACGCCGTACGGCAAAGGACTGGTCGTACGAACGAGGAAACATGTCGACGGCGTGCAAGAAATTGAACTTATTGACTGGAGAAGGGCTACAAATACCGGACCGAATAGACCCGCAACCTTATTCACGTCAACGAAATTTCCTTCCGTCTCGCCAGCTGTTGGCGACGACGTTTTAACGACGTACGGTAGAGGCAAGGTTTTGGAGCTACGAAACAATGACCAGGCAGTAGTTTTTCTCTCTTCGTGGAGACTAGCGGGAAGATCTCGAGTGCAATGCTATCTTTCCTTGTCGAGCTTGAGAGTGGTTCGCGCCAAGAAACTTTATGAAATGAACGTCTACGAAAAAGTAGAACATGGTCAGGAATTAAAAAATGAGGCTACTGCTTTTTTTCAGCGGAAGGAATATGAAAAGGCTCTCAATGTGTATTCAAATGCGGTGGATGCGGTACGGTATGTGCAGCACAAGAGAGATTCGTCGAACGAAGTGCGCGCCGACTTGCTCGTTTTAATGATCACATGCAGCAACAATGCGGGAACATGTTGCACTCAATTACAAAAATGGGATGATTCCATCAAATTCGCGAAGAGCGCACTTTCCCTTATCGAAGCACTTGAAGAGAAAAAGGGAAAAAAGATTCATACATTTCTCAATCAAGAGGGATTTTCGGACATCAAGATATTTGGAGAATGGAAAGTAAAGAGCTATCTTATAACAGCAAGGTCCATGTCGGAGAAGGGGGAAAGCGCAGAGGCGATGGATATATTGAAGAAAGCACAAGATGTGATTCTCTCTTTTACTGCTAGTATCCCGGAAGGTGACCCATCAGTGAAGTCGCTTCTTTTGAACGGAAAGGAAGTGAAGAAGCTCTACGCGATTTGCAAGGATAAAAAGAAAGCCCAGCTCCAAAAAGAAAAGCAAAGAGCACAAGCGATGTTTGCAAAACCAGTGCGAGATGAAAATGAAACCAAAGATGGAAAGAAAGACTCTCGTACGACTGCCTCTCAGGATAATGGCCAAGTAATACAGCCTTCCTCGGAGACAGCTCCGATTTCCCTGCTCGCGTCGCCATCGGCATCTACTGCAACACAACAAGGCCCCAAAAAGCCCAAAAAGAATGTTTCATTTGCAAAAAATTTAACACAGACGCCTGAGATTGAGTGGTACGAAGATGCTGAAGTGCTGACGGGTTTGGCGATTTTTGCTGGCGCAGTCGTCGCAACAGCAGCAGGCCTTACTTATTTTCTGTCGCGCAAATCATAGTACCACTCATTGTTTCGACGATACTTATCTCTATTCATTAGGACCACATGACTAGCACGCGTTTCATTGTGAGATTCGAAACCAGTGAAAGCGGCGTCCTCGATTCCGCCGCTAACACTCAATTTTTTGTATCATTCGCAACTAGATCGGAGTGCGGACAAGTCTTGATATCATATTTCGCGATTCAATAAAGCGGCAAAACGGAGAAACTCGAGAAGTCTGTCATTTTTCATTTCTTTGCGGCAACTAATTGTTCAAAATGCCTTGCCTAAATTCCATTTCGATTTCACTATAGTACAAAGTGTAAGCGACCTTTCGTCGCGACTGCATTTTAGTCATGAGGAGTTCAGCCCATCGACACGCGGTCGCCCGAATTTTGCGGGACTGACGAGTAAGCTCGTGATCGACCATCGACCTCGTGACATCATTTTCTACCAAAGATCTTTTGCACCGCCAACAAGCGACGCGGACCAAAATAATTTTGTTTCATTGACAATCTTCTGCTACAATAAAATCATTGATATGCTACGAGAAGGCACGAAACACACAATCAAGACGATCGACCGTCCCGTCTGCGTAAATGACTTTCAATTGTTGGCGCAACAACAACTTCCAAAAGACCTGTACGATTATGTATCTAGCGGAGCTGATGATGAGCAAACGTTAAATGAAAACCGAAATGCGTGGAAGCGCTGGTATTTGCGACCACGTGTTTTGCGTTCTCTCGCTGCGGCTATTGACACACGCGTCGTTTTACCGTGGCAGCAGCAGCGTCACACACTGAGTATGCCTGTGTTTGTTTCGCCCGCCGGCGTACAAGCTCTGATGCACCAAGAGGGTGAATGTGCCGTCGCACGCGCTTGTGAGAAAGCCGGTATTCTGTACGGATTGTCACAACATGCTACAAAGTCGATCGAAGAGGTCGCCGCGGCTGCACCGCAGTGTTTGCGCTTTTATCAATCCTACATATTGAACGACCGAGAATGGACCTGGCGATTGATTGAACGAGCTTTACAGGCCGGATATCAAGGTATGCTTGCTCTGCTGGATAATAGATACAGTGACTCTTTTAGAGCCTCACCTCTTACGCTTACGAACGTCTAGGCATCTTTTGACGGTCGATTCGGTAAGATTTGGATATCGGCCTGCCGATGCACGCAACGGATTCAATGCTCTACCTGCCCCGCATCGCTTAGTACATTACGACGATGATCATACACGCGATAATAACATAAACTCGGGCAAAAAAGCTATCTACAATGGACAAACACACTCGGCATGGGATCAAAACTCGGAACAATTGCTCGACACACAGATTTCGTGGAGGGATGTGCGTTGGCTCAAAGAAAAATTACCGCCCCAGATTCCTCTCATTATCAAGGGAATTATGACGCAAGAGGATGCGATTTTGGCCGTGGAAGCGGGTGCTGATGCTGTGATGGTCTCAAATCACGGAGGGCGACAAGTGGATGGATGCCTGGCTGCAATTGATGTCCTGCCGGAAGTTGTCGGGGCCATTGGACACCAAGTCCCTATCTTTTTGGATGGAGGTGTTCGACACGGAAGCGACGTAGTCAAGGCGCTTGCCTTGGGTGCCACTGCCGTTGGTATCGGGAAACCGGTTTTCTTTAGTCTGGCCTTTGGGGGACGAGCTGCAGTGGAACAAATGTTACAACTGTTGAAGAATGAAATTAAATCATGTATGGCGCTGTGTGGAGTGGATCATATTGCAGCTATTCCAGTATCTAGCGTCGTGACGCGTCACCCGTCGTTGCTGGTGGGCAAGAGTAATCTTTAAATCAGATCGAACATGGTCACTTTCGTGCATGACGTGCGTTGCTAATGTTAGTACAAAGTATTTTCTTGCTATGGGACGACAAACCAACGGATTGACAAAACAAGAAACAAGAATGCAGTAACAAGCTTCATTCAAGTTTGCTAGGCGCTGCCTTCAGCTATCCACCAAAAACGGTCGAGCCGTCGAAGTAGATTTCGTGTTGGGCTTTTTGGTTGTGCTTCTTTTCTGCGACACGCCAATGCGGATGCAATAAGGTTACCAGAAAAATGTCGAAAGCTGTGTACTCTTTTTTATGTCACGGAGTAACACTTCATGTCATCTTTTCTGTACTTCGAACTTCGAATGAAGTCCTCACAAAGACTTCGAATAATTCAAAGCCGCAGAGAAATAAAGAAGCCGATGATATATATGCCAACCAAACACATACTGTATTTTTTTTGAAACAAAAGAAAAGACGGCGACCCTCCGATTCATCCACCACGTTGTTGAAGCATGCTTTCTTTGTTGTTGGTCGTCGTCGTGCTCGGAACGAACGCAAATGCAATTCAGGCACAAACGCAAGACGATGATTTTTGGCGCCAAAATGGTACTGTGCCCGAGCCAATCGAGTGTGGTAGCCTTCCTATTTCCACAACACCTCTCAACGTTGGTGACACCGTAACTATTACATCCGCGGAATTGTGCGACTACTACGGTATCCTATTAGAACCATCGTCTGAAGGTGGTTTCGATGTAGGTTGGATGCAACAGGGACATTGGGTCTCCTTCGACATGGCCTTGTCGACTGCAGGACTTTTCAACATGACCATACGAACTGCAAGTAAAACAGGAGAGGGTGCCTTTGATTTGGTGAATCAAGGGACTAGCGAAGTCTATAAAGTATTTTCGGGGGTAGCCAATACACAAGGATGGCAGAATTGGGAAACAATGGATGCAGGCTTGGTTGCTCTACGAAAAGGCTCTACAACCCTGCGCGTAAATTCTCTTCAAAGTGGGTGGAATCTTTTAAGTATGAATTTCACTTTGGTGGAGGCTTTCGTAACGTATGACTACATGGTGTTTGCCAAGAATTTCGACCGGGGGCACGTTGGGGTTGAATTAGCAGAATCATCGGAAGGGACCCTCAATCTGGATTACATTTTCTCCGGCGATGAGCTATTCTTTAATCTAACTTTGCCGCAATCGGGAAAATATGAAATCTACGCCAGAGTTTCGAATCCAGAAGATGTTGGGTCATTCGCTATAACGCATCGGCAAACAGGACAAGTTTTTGGGATAATTCTCACGTTACCCACTACATCGAGCTGGGAAGAATGGACAACGGTTTTGGTCGGGGAAGCATACTTCGATGCAGAAACTCACAATATGGAAATATTCGTTTTGCAAGGAGGCTTTAATTTGGAATTCCTTGGTCTCAATTTTATCGATTCAGCTACGGGCGATAGTGAAGATAATCATTATCTTGTTCCAGCCAAAGACTATACGAATACGAATGGGGTTGAAGTGGATCCAAACAATGGCAACATTGGAAGTCTTGATCCCGGTGACTGGATTGAGTATACGTTAAATGTGGTGTCCTCAGGGATCTACATCTTGCAGTTTTATATCGCCAGTCCAGAAGGATGGGGTTCCTTCCAAGTAGTCAACCCGCAAACACAAGAAGTCTATGGAACGTTTGACTCGCTTCCAACCACTGAAAGTTGGTTCTCATGGGTTTCTGTTGATATACCAAATGTGTCTTTATCCCAAGGTAGAGTTCCGATCAAACTTGAGATTACAAAGGGCGGCTTCAATTTTTTTGTGATTGCTTTCGAGCTTGCTTCGGACTACGCAGAAGAGGTCTGATTTACTTGATTTACTCTTTTCCCTACTTGTCCGCTGCAAGATTCTCTCTACATTGTCAATTACAGAAGTAATCAGAGCTGCCACTGAAAAGAAAACACAAATTTATCAATTCTTTTTAGCGATAATTACGTGGCAGGTCCCTTAGCAAAAGGAAAACGTCAATGTCTGTCTCATGACTACAATCCAATCGTGGGCAAAGCTTAAGCACACTCCGAACTATAGTGACGTTAAAATTCCTATCGTACCGTTATCAAAATGGATCCAAAAAATCTGAAACATACTCCGTAATAATCATCGCAGAATCCACACAACCAAATCTAAATCATTTATCATTTTGCATCATCATTTCGAAAATCTTTCTCGTCTACTTACCAAAAATTGAGTCAAAATGCTCTCTCTCGTGAAATCTCACCACCGGAGATCAAGCGAGCAGCGTTAAAGGAACACTTTCTTTCTCCCCATAAGTCCTTTGATGATAACTCGACGACCGAGGGTTCATTTCGATAACACAATCGTTATCCATCAACTTCCTCCGAGTGACCCACAATCACAGTCTTCTTTGTCATCAAAAGAGTATCTGGAGCTACAGATTAAGGAATGTCATCGTTTTAGAACGAAAGATACGGTCAAAATGTATCTTCACGAATGTGAACTCATCAAGAGAAGATTGCGCCGATCCGAAAATGCAGTTGTAGACAGAGAAGCGGCGCTTACAAAAACTATTGAGCCGCCCCAATTGGAAAATCACATATCACAGATACTAGTTGAAGGACTCTCTCAGTACAACTGCCGAGGCTTGGAAAGTGGATCTTATAGAAGAGACCACACTCCTACCATTGTGAGATCTATAGTCGAGCACTATCACAAAAGTAAACGCAGGCATCCTTTTCTAAACATAACAAAAATAAACGAGGAGGTATCAATGTTTGCGCACAAACAGACGCAACCGGATCAAAATTGGGCGCGAGTCTTGGCATTGGTGGATGAGCGCGTCGTGGATTGATGAAAACTCCTTTTCACAACAACATAAAAACTTGCGTAGTCACAAAGTCCATACAATTGTTTTTTTTTTCATATTTTGGCATTCAGATACAAGTCCGATCACATTACAGAACCACCGATCTTCGTACTATATCGGTTCTTTCGTGTCTGGCGTCGTTGTTATCGAACTCAACTCCGAGTCACTAGCATACAAGACTGCCACTGTATAGTGCAATCAGCAATCACCGACAATAAAAACGCGCATCGTTTTTATCAATAGTGCACTTTTGCCAATTCGGTTCACTTGCTTTCCAGAGTGCTTCAATACCCGGTAGTTCACTTTGTTGCTTGATGATTTATTAGAAGAGCAGTTTCATTTATAGGTGCAGGCAGAAGCAGAGCAAAGAAATGGATTTGTTAGGTGATATCGGTCAGGCTGATCAGTTAACGGCAACTCGTGCCGAGAATGCTGTCTTACAGCAGCGAGTGAAAGAATTGACGGCACGAGTTAAAGTTTTACAAATTGAGAATGAATCACTTAAGGCGGAAATTGAAATGTTTCGAAAGGAAACCGCATTACCTAATTTTAGTCAACTCGCTTTGGGTCAACAACAAACAGGCATCAACAAGAATCAGACCGCTCAAATGGCGTTTGTAAAAGCAGGCGACGGAACCTACCCGAGTACGCCGGCAATCGTTTTGAACAATTTACATGGCCTGAGTAATCCGCTTTGCTGTTCTTTAAATGCAGATTATACCATCTTGGCGACTGGTGGAGCGGATGGAGTCTTGTCACTCGTACGTTGGGGATCGGTGTATACGTCCAGTGCCGAGGAAACGGTGCGATCGGCGGCTCGCTATTCGTTAGGAACGCCGGTTATGTGTGTTGCGTTCTCAATGGTGGCCAAGAATATTGTTGCGGCAGCCTGTATGGATGGAAATGTCTATCTGGTCGATTCGAAAGCGGCAGCAGCGGAGCCACAAAGTAACGACAACGTCGTCGTGTTGCCCAAGCCTCACAACAAATACGTTAAAAGTTTGGCTTGGTCATGCCACGAGCCTACTTTAGCAACTGCTTCGGCAAACGGATCAATTCACATCTACAAAATCACGCCACCTACCGCTTTCGAACCTACAATGAATGTGCAGTTTGTTACATCGTTGCATTGGAATGACCCTGTTGAGACGTGTCTCTTTCTCCCCAATCACAGATTCATTTGCCACGTTCGCGGTACGCCTTTTCTGCAATACTTCAATGAAAACACATTCGAACCGGAAAAACAAGTCAATTTGAATGCCGATAGTAGCGGAAATCACGACTATCACGTGTCCTTTACCATCATGGATCTACAACTATCACCTAATCAACAATACTTGGCAGCCGCCACCGATGCCAATCGGAACATCATTCTGAATCTGGAAGGTGGGATTGTTCGAAATTTATATGGCCATACGGCCGATGGATTCAGTACGCCGAAAATAATCTGGGCGAACGACAGCTACGTCGTGAGCAATACGCAAGACCAGGCAGCATTGTGTGTTTGGGATGTGGCCAGCAGTCAGTTGGTCGAACGACTGACTATCCCGCACACACAGCCCATTCGGGCACTTTGCAGTAGTGGACAAAACTTCATCGTCACGACATCATTCGACAAGCAGACGTGCCTTTGGATGAGTCAACACGACACGAGTGGCGATAGTTGCATGGATACGTGAGATGTTGAGTTTTCCACAAAGTTTATAGACAATTTGTGGGACGTTTGATCGAAATGACGGTCGGTGATTTCAGAACATGATTGTGGACTTTTTGTGTCGTACCTGGTATTGTTGTAGATGTAGATGATATAGATGAAAATTACAAACTAGGTCAAAGTGAACTTCGACTCCAATGAATCAATGTATTGAGGAGTCCTACCGTTAGCATCACCTTACCCGGTAGTTACTTCCCACTAATTTGAGCAGAGATCAAGCCAAGTAATCCATGTTTTTTAGAGGTCAGAAGTCTGGATCGAAACGAATCACAGTTCATGACTAAAACGCAGTCACGGTTATCTGACAGCATGACTTCCCGTACAAGTACCCTGGTATCCCGTAGTCCTTTTAGTATTTACAAAGTAGTAGTAGTACGTACTTTGTACTTGTACCTGGTAAACCCCGAAGACAACGCAATCCGACTCAATCTACTCGAGTCCCGGCACTGAAAGAACGATCGACGCTATCGCATTGCTTTCTTCGCAATATCACAAAACACAACGAAAAGCAGATCTTCCATTACTTTCGGCGTTAGGCCATGAAGAGAACTACTTGCTCTAAACAATCAATTTTGGTTCTTTTCCTTTTCTCTATGAGAGCGTTTCTGGTTCGCGCATTGCTAACGCCCAGCCGTACAGTTGCAACTACAAGAAAAGTCGGAGAATTGACGTATCGTACTCTCAATCCTTTGTATAAGCGACAAAATTGGCTACTTCATCAAAGCATGTCCTCTTCTGCGATCGAAAGTCCTTCTTTTTTTTCTTCGCGATGGAACTGCCCATCCAGCAATCGGTTTTGGGACCTACAAAGTCGGTTTCGTCCCTGCCTCTGCGACAGCCGCTGCTACGGAAAGTGCTCCTCAACGAAGCGCACGAGAATGCGTCAAGGATGCTTTGGATGTAGGTTATCGCCTTTTAGAATGCGCTGAGTTTTACGGCAATGAAGACCAAGTTGGCTTGGCGATTCAAGATGCGGGTGTGAATCGAAAAGATCTCTTCCTCGTCAGTAAAGTCTGGACGACAACGATTGAGAAAGGACCCGATGCTGTGGCAGCGCAGCTAGAGAAAACACTCCGAGATCTACAAACGGACTATCTTGATTTGTACCTCATTCATTGGCCGGTCCCTCAGCATCACGTGGAGGCTTACAAGAAGCTGGTTGAACTTAAAGCAGCGGGGAAAATAAAAAATATCGGTGTCTCGAATTACGCTTGGGAAGATTATCTTGAGTTAAAGGAAGCAGGCATCATGGATCTTCCGGCTGTCAACCAGATCGAGATCAATCCATTTCTGTATCGTATGAACACCATACAGAAGTTTCAGCAGGAAGGTGTTGTCATGCAGTCCTACCGAAGTCTGCGGGATGGCAAGCAAATGGAGAATGACGTCTTGCTAGACGTGGCGAGTCACTACCCCAACAAGACCGTAGCGCAAATACTTGGACGATGGTGCATTCAGAAAGGGTTCGTTTATATTCCCAAGAGTGTGAAGAAATCGCGTATGATAGAGAATGCGCAAGTCTTTGACTTTGTTTTGTCCAAGGAAGACATGACTCGCTTAGACGCATTGACCACCACGGACAACCTCGACGCGTTTCAAGAATTGTATCGAAAATGTGTCAATCGAGATACCAGCAAAGCCGGTACGATGGAAGGTGTCAAAATGGATATTACGCTAGATTAGACGAGGGTGAACACTTGACAGCAATGAAAATTTGAGAACAAAACGTTGTAAGCAGAGCGTCATCTTAATATTTGTGTGGGAAACGGGTGTGACTATGTAAGGATTAATTTTACGATGTGTTTGTACTACTACAAATGGTCCGCCGTGGAAAGAATGAGGAAGAAGGAAGAAGTTTTGTTGTGACCAAAAATGAGAATTTGCACCTCGTAACTTCAAATTATTTGATCAACGAGAAATTAGCAATTACTTTGCAATCCGTAAAAACGAAAACACAAGGCTCTAAACGAATAAAGGATTTTACCGATCGTACGGAGTTAGTGTGATAGTCTTCCTCTCTTAGCTCTTGGCCAACCTAGACTACAGTGGTCATGTACAGGATGGAGAGAATGATCCCTAGAGTAAGTGTCCGCAGTCCGTACATTGGTGGTCAAAGGCATACAATTACGAAGAGAATGGGGGCTGATGAGAAATTAGATTGATTTTGAGAATCAGGTGAAAGATAAGGATACAGATTATGGAGTCGCCTGAGACTCTCTTGTAGAGTCAAGAGTCTCAAAGCTTAACAGCAGAGCAACAGAGCAACGCACGTGTTGCAATAGCAGAAGCTCAATCCTGAACCGCAATACTTTGACCTCTCTAGCAAGAGCTCTTCCCTTGTCTTTAGAGTCTAGAGAGAGCCACTTAGTCCTAAATAACCTTTTGGCCATGGATTAGTCTTAAATCAGAAGACCACTTGTGCTTTTGTATTTTGTACCAGGTATGCTAACGGAAGCGAAAAGCGAATTAGCGAATGAATAGCTAGTCTACTCCTACAGTAAGAATTGCCAGTGCCAGAGGCCAGAGGGTACGACATGAGGTAAAGAACCACATATATATTTTATTCCTAATTTTTTAATCGTCAGAATCTAATCTTGACATTCGACTGAATTTTCCACTTTTCATTCACATATATTTCAGTCTGACACTTCAATGAGTAAGCTTTGGTTCTAACTCCCTAGCCTTAGTGCGCTAGTAGAGGGCCAGTCCCGGTACTTTCTGCACCGAAATGGGGAGCTACAAAGTTTTCTCCTGAATTGGATGCTTTATGCAGTCATTTGATTTGTCAAACTTCAAAGTGTAAAGACTTTTATCATGTTCATCATCCGACACTCCACGATCAAGCGATGACCTTACCTGATACTTAACGTTTCCCAGCTCTGTTTTGTCTTCACTTCTAAGTATTGATCTTCTCGCTTCTTGGCTTTCGGCTTCTCGGATCTAGGAAGCGAGAAGAAGAAAGTGGAGCTGGGAGTAAGCGTGTACTGCTACCTTCACAGGATACTAGAGGTTAGAGACAGTCAAAGAGTAAAGCAACTTTGTCCCCGTTGAAATTGTTGAAGCTGTACAGGGTACAGGCGTCGTTCATTCTTTGCTGCCACCCAATTTGCCTGGTACCCCTTGTACAATGAAAGTAGACTGACTACTGACCACAAACTCACTGGTTTCAGTACCGGTACGATACCTTATCTGAAAGAACCAGCCCCCCGTCATGGATACTAATGGTAACACATGAGACATGAGAGGTGACGAGGTGACAGTTGCTGAATTTAACCCTCCCATCTGTACTTTTACCACCATAGCCACTGCACTTTCCCTAGCATCACTTCGCCCTTCCACTAAGACCCGCGTGATAAGACTTACAGCCCCTTGTTGTCAATCTCCGGGCATTTGGTACGTGACCAGAAATTTGAGACAGGGAAGAGTGCATAGAAACTTGTGTCAAAACTGTATACAGATTAATAAGGTTTTCCCTCCTTTTATTCGTAAAGATGTCGTGACAAAAGTCTTCGGACGTCAGATGTCTCCTTTTCGCTGTTCGCTTCTTTGTTGACGGTCATCCATGGCTTTAACGTGAAGGACAACGTGTTTCTAGGACAAACCGGAAAGTTATGCTCAAAAGTTGCCATTTGACGCACATCGAAGACCAGAAACGATTGGTAATTCGAACGAGCGATGCTTATTTGCAATATGGAACCAAACACTGTCGATGCTACTAATCAAAGGGAATCAAATACAACAGAGAAGGGCACTGAGGTCCCCGACAAAGGTTCGTGTGCGGCGATGTTATAACATTTCCTGCAAAGCCTTTACACTAACAAGGTTTGTTGCTCCGATGATAGGCGATGAAACGTTAGCACCAGAAAAACACTCATCAAATGACGACCGCGCTTCCACAAAACGCCCTCGTAAAACCAGTGACAAAAGCCCGTCGTTTATTGAAAAGCTCTGGGAAGTGCTGAACAACCCAGATTATCGCGAAGCTATACACTGGAGTAAAAATGGCCAAAGCTTTCGAATCGAGCCAAAAATGTTCTATGAAACATCACTTAACGCCAAAGAGTTTCAGAACTGCCGTTTCGAGTCTTTTCTCCGCCGGCTACTGCGCTGGGGCTTTGAGCGCGTCATACTGGAGGACGAGTTTCCGATCAATGCTTTCGTCTACCAACATGCCCTATTCAAGTCTGGCGAGCCGGAACTCATCAAAATTTTAGGTCCTCCGAAAGATTCGAAACCTGCAGCTAAAAAAGCCACGAAAGCAATCGAAGAAAAGCGATCGAGAGAATGATCCGGTAGCAGCTGCTCCTGCAGTGCCGGACACTATGATTGAGGAATCAAAAGCCTCGTCACCAACTGTAGCCCAAGACGCTCCGCAGGAAGGCGTTATTTCACATTTAATAGCAGCAAGAGAGGCAGCCGTCTTCAATTCTTATTCTGCTGCTGCTGATCTGGACAGAAACAGTCTACTTCATACTCTTGGTGCCACACTTTCGGAACCTATAAGTCTTCTTCTTCAACAGCGCAATCAGCTTGCGGACCTTGTTTCGAGTAACATGACCAGTAGAATGGCGGGACGACGAAGCTTACTTGCACAGCAGCTCGTGGCACAACAGAATGAAGAAGCCCTTCTTGCCTCTGTTTTACAGAATCGTTCTCAAATGCAGGCGGACGCACTACTGAGATCCAATAATTTTCTTTCGAACTCCGCAGCCGCATTAGCACTGGCCCCGGTGCTGGATTTACGTTCGATACCCCGATTTCAGGCTGACAACCGGGGGCTGTCTGCATCGGCGCGTGGTCCTTTTCTCCCAGCCGATCTCCATGAGCGTCGCGATCAGCCGTTGTCCTCCACTGAAATTTTAGAGGCGTTCCGCAGTGGCCAACTTACCATCGATGAAGCAGAGATATTATTGAATCATTGTTCGCAATTTGGTGTGGATTCGATGAGTCGTTTCTTCGCGCCAAGATGAGCGTTTTTGTTGTTGGGATGATGATAGTGTCTTTTGTTAAGTTAAATATGAAAGATATTTCGTCTAGCGTCAGCTTTCTCTACCAACACATCGAACAAAGAAATTGATTGCAAATCGCAACTAGTAGCCCGAATGAACCGATTTCAATGAAAGCATTTGCAATCAGTTCGATTGTTAGATTTCTGCGTTGCAACTCTGTGAACGCTCCTGCATGACTAACGACTGACGACTCGCTCAACTGAATTTGTTTTTGCTAGTGACTCGTGACTCGATTTACTTTTTTTACTGAGTAGCTACAAAAGAATAACCATTACCACGGTGGTCTGCGGCTCGAGGCTGCGGTTTGCTTCATTGACAACTCGAGGATCATAGTCAAGCGACATTACGCTTTTCAAGATATAGCTTCATAGTCAAGTCTCTAAAGGCCGAAGAAGACAAGATAACGTTTAGGGACGATCCGTTTGGTTTAGAGGAGTCGATCCACCCCGACGACTCCTCACGTCTGACGATTGACAGACAATTGATGACCAGGGACCAGGCCGCAGACCCAACAAGCAACAAGGAGAGTGTTCAATGTTTGAATTTTGAATGTCCGTTCTTAAAAAGAACAAGCCCGAATGGCTTAATGGACGCTTAAAATCAGGCGCCACGGCCACGCCCACAGCGCATTGCGCAGTCTTTTGCTCTCTTTACCTGGTACTGTTGTGCAACCTGCAGCCGGCATCCAGCATGCCTGTCTTCCTTGCAGGGGGGACATCGCGACGTCTGACCCTGAATGCCTTGCTCGACCAAAAACATAGGCCCTATTCTCCCTTCTCCTCTTTGTCTTCTGTCGCTACGACTACTATGAAGCCGTAAGTCATGATATTTCGATTTCTACGAATATCAATATCGTATTATACGATATAATAACCGATATTAATATCGGGGACCGTCTGTCTTCGCCCGCAAAATACAGCCATTTTAGCGTAAAATGCCACAAATCCGTCTGTCAGGCGTACGAATATCGATAAATATCGATATTGGGAAAAATGGCTCTGATATAATACGTTATTATAACATGAATATCGATATTCGTTATTTGTTATTTTAGAGCGTGTCGAACTATACTTTCTTACTTCTGCTATTCGCTTGGTCTCGGTCTTCGGTCTTTCGAATTTGCAGACAATAATTCATAATTCTCTACAATGGTATAATAAGTACAGATCGTATTTAGCCGATGATGATCATTCACGGACTTCGGATCTCCGTTCTCTCCGTTTTCCGTCGTCCATCTCTTTTTCTCGTCCCAGTACAGTGACGCTCGCAGTACCAGGGCCTTGCATTTTGCGAAAAACTCCGCCCGATCAATTTGCATTGCATTTATTTGAAATCCGTCGCATTCAACTTTCAACTTTATCCCCATTGTTGCGCCTCTCGCCTACCTTTCGACTTCATTCTTTGACGCACAAATACGACCTCAAGAATTGTCTAACATGACCGAAGCTGACAAAGGCACGCTCTGGTCACTTCGTTATTACGATTCATTCTACGAATCAAACTCAACTTTCGATCGACCTGAAAACAGCAATGTCGATCGTTTTGTTTCCGAGGAAGGGGAGCCTTTCGCCATTTGTCCTCTTAGCTTCGTCGAGCCTTTTACAACAGGAGACGATATTCCTTTTCGAGGAGTGTACGAAGATGCTGTTTCGATCGCACTAGCTATCCAACATTTGAATACAGGAGACGGAAGCATCGTTCCTCAAGTTACCGGTTTGCACGAGAAATGCCCCATTCGATTCACTATGATGACGGCGGACAGCGCCGACTCGGGAGGTAACGCCTTGAAGCACGTCGTAGATCAATCTGGAAAAGCCTGCGCTTTCATCGGTGAATATCGCAGTGCGGTCAGCATGCCCATGGCTATTGTTTCAGGCCTACTTGGTTATCCTCAAGTCAGTTCAGCATCTACGTCAACGGATTTAGATGATCGTAGTCAGTATCCTCTCTTTGGAAGGACTGTACCTTCCGATGCCGGAAACACTGTTCCGCTGGTACTGTATTTACGAAATGTATTGCAGATGACTTCGTTGGTTGTGGTCAACATCAACGACTCGTACGGAAACTCCCTACGTGGACGGCATGCGACAAGCAGCCGTCGAGTACACACCAGATCTAATCATTCAGCAAATTACGGTGGATGAGAACGCAGCAAGCATTCAAGCTGCGGTTGCGAGCATCAAACGGAGTGGGTTTCGATTTGTATTTTGCTTGGTCTTTGACATTGAAATGCACGATGCGCTTTTGACGGAAGCTTATAATCAGGGAGTTGCTGGAAATGGCTTGCACAATTGGATTTTCGGAGACTCATTCCTTGGTGTCTTGGATGATCGGATATTTGAAAAGATTCGCCTCTCTCTTTAGCATACAGGTGAGTAATTGCTCTCTATGAACGATGAGCCGAGTTTCTGTCCGGGCATCGCACGACACTAACAACGGAGAAACTCATTTTGTTTTAATTAGAGGTGTTGGTCTACTTGAACTGTCAGGCGGTGTTAGTGGAATGCAAAAGTTTGATATTTTCATAGCTCAATTAAGCCAAATGCGCAACGAAGTTGATATGGACTACTTGCGTAGTCTTTGGCCTCGTCCCGATTTAGATCCACCTGATTTCGTACGGCCAAATGATCCGACCTTCTTGAACAAAGTCGTTACAAACGGATTTGCGCCATTTGCTTATGAAGCGGCGATTGCGTTGGGCTTGAGTGCTTGTCAGTCGTTTGAAAATGATGAAAGTAAAGACATGTTCTTGAACGGTACGCAGCACTATGAGATGTTCAAGAAAACAGAGTTTGATGGAATCAGCGGCCGGGTCGTGCTTGATCCTTCAACTGGCACACGTTTGCCAGAAACAGCACTCTATCGTGTCGTAAACTTTATCCCCGTTCCCACTGATAACAGCGCACCGGAAGGCGACCACAAATTTGACACGGTTTTGACGCACGTATTTGTTGATTCCGAATGGCAGACGCGTGGCGAATACATTTTTAACGACGGTACAACGAATCTTCCTGTCGATGTAGCTCCTCCACCTGACGAGAATACAGGTATGCTGATTGGTGTTGCTTGCGGTGCAACGGCCTTTCTCCTATTGGCGGCAAGCCTGGTGTGGTGTCTTATTCGCGAACACAAGCGAAAATCGAATGACTCTGTTTGGAGGGTGCAAAAGCATGAGTTACACTTTGCCGATCCACCAGAGATTTTAGGTAGAGGCCAATTTGGTTTGGTCTTGTCGGCTGAATACCGTGGCACAAAAGTGGCCGTGAAGCGCGCTATCCCGCCGAAGAAAAAGGCCAAGAAACCAAACCATGGTTCAGGGAGCTCATCGGGAAAAGCCAGCGAGGCAGCACGCAAGAGCTTGTTTGATGTGGATTCCGAGCCTTTAGTTGGCAATGATCCTAGTAGTACAAACGGTGATGCAACGGAAGACCATTCGGGAACAAGTTCGGGCCCAGGCACCAATAATTCTGGTACACAATCTGGAACAACGTCTTGGAGCAATGTTGGAAGTTTGTCCGGCTTAACAAAATATCGGAAAAACAGTGTTGCATCGGACTACCAAAATTACCGCAAAATGCGAGAAGACTTTGTGGAGGAAATGCGGTATTTGAGTCGCCTTCGACATCCCTGTATTACGACCGTCATGGGCGCTGTGATGGAAAAAGATGAAGACCCCATGCTCGTCATGGAATTCATGGATCATGGCTCCCTCTACGACCTGCTTCACAACGAAACCATGGTGTTGGAAGGAGACGTTCTACTGCAAATATTGTGCGACATTTCGCAGGGTGTGCGCTTTTGCACTCCGCTGAACCAAAGGTCATTCACGGCGACCTCAAAGCGGCCAACATCCTGGTTGACACTCGTTTCCGTGCTAAAGTAGCCGATTTCGGTCTTAGTCAGAAAAAGAACATGGGCGGAACGGGGACCCCGTTTTGGATGGCGCCGGAGTTGTTGCGAAGAGAGTCAAAGAACACCGACAAAACGGACGTCTACTCCTTCGGTATCATGCTGTACGAAGTATATGCACGACGAGACCCCTACGAAGGCCAACCAGCAAGAGATGTTTTGCGAGCTGTTGCCGACCCTTTAATTCGAAAGCGGCCACCTGCTCCCAGCCACATGCCAGCCGCGTTAAAGGCTCTCATGGCTGATTGTTTGGATGATGATCCAGATAAACGTCCGACGTTTGAGGAGATCGACACGCGTCTCCGTCGCATTGATGCCGAAGCCGCCTTATCGGCTTCAGCTACATCGAACGCAAAACATTCGCGTGTGTCGCTGTTTGATATTTTCCCGCGGCATGTCGCCGAAGCGTTGAGAGACGGTCGCAAGGTCGAGCCCGAACACAAGGATGTCGTGACAATCTTTTTCTCTGACATAGTAGGATACACAGACATGAGTGCTCGAATGGATCCATCGAAAGTGGCCAACATGCTCGATCGTTTGTATCACAAATTTGATGCTCTTTCGCAGGAGTTGGAGATCTTCAAGGTCGAGACCATCGGAGACGCATACATGGCCGTAACAAATCTCGTTTCGAAGCAAACGCACGACCACGCCAAGCGGATTGCCGAGTTTGCAATTCGTGCCGTCGCTGTCGCCAACGAGACTCTTATTGACGAAGACGACCCCTCGAAAGGACATGTGAATATTCGCGTTGGCTTTCACTCGGGCCCCGTCGTGGCGGATGTCGTTGGGAATCGAAACCCACGTTATTGCTTGTTCGGTGACACCGTCAACACCGCCAGTCGGATGGAAAGTAACTCGGCTATGAATCGTATCAACTGCAGTGAGGAAGCAGCAAAGTACTTGAAGGACCAGGCTCCCGAACTTCCGTTAAAACCGCGTGGACCGGTGTCGATAAAAGGCAAAGGCGAAATGAACTGCTTCTGGGTCAATGAGCAAGGCACTGCTAAAGACTCGGCGTTAGAACGCATTCGGGCGAAGCAGAAACTCAAGTTGCTCCAGCAGGAGATCGACCAATGGGGAGACGGAAACGACGCGCCTGAACAAGCCCCACAGAAGGACTTGGAGTCGCAGCAGCGCTTTGTGGAAACGCCTAGCGCTGAATTCAAAAAGATGGAAATCAGTCTCAAAGATCGTTTGAACCGCGCACAAAAATCCGAAGCGGGCATGCAGATGCAGTTCTTGTAATGTGTAGTGATGTTCAGAAATCTTCCAACCAAGACCATCGATTTGTTTAACACGGTATAAGATTTCTTTTGCACCACAATGTTTCCTGCCGGGTTATAGATTGATTTTAATTTTGATTTTGATTCCTGCATTCCTGCTGCAAGTTGCAATGATTTACAACCATTCTCACATTCGTAGGATCGCTGCAGTTGTGTACCTCTCAGAGGATACCAGTAACGAATGAAAACACACAACGGGGCTTTGTAATTCTAGCTTTGTCTTTCCGCCGTACTTCGACTCGTTCGAACCATTTTGCAACGCGTGAATCGGACCTTCGGTTGGTCACTGACTCAGAATACAAAAAGCAAAGCAGTGCCTCGCATTTGCCAGCACCTTTTGCCCGCCTAGAATCGACTTTTTTGAATTTGTCCGCCTTGAATCGATTTTTATTTAATCTTTTGCAACGATTTTCATGTTATCAATCGTGGAAGAGTACGAAGTCGTTCACCACAGAGACGACGTCTTCTTCGCACTGCATTACCTACTAATAGTTGCTATGATCTAGCTCGACATCACGAAACATAAATTTTCTTATTGTGTGTCGATTTGCGCAGTCTTCAAACGACCATCAGATTTTAGGAGAAATTTTTACGTAGCAATGAAAGAAGCGCTGGCTAGATTGAACATCATCATCATCATCATCATCATCATCTTATCACAAAACAAACTGTTTCGTTGACAGATCCAATAACTGCTTTCGCGTTCCTTGTCTTCTTCCTGTGTAGTACGGAAATCGGTCAGCCCTGACAAAGTGGGTTTGACATTTGTTCCGCCTACTCTAGTAGGAGAGTCGAGAGTGAAACAGGACACCTCATTTCCAGGGAAATCGCTTGCACAAAACATTGACTGTTTCAAAACAAGATCCATCGAAGCGCGGTGCAGGGATGCGTATTTGCAGAACTGCTCAAGAACCATGACGCCTTCAATTCCGACTTTGCAATCGATTCATGCGAAAGAAATACTGATGCATTTGTCTTTTAGAAACATGATGCGACATTGCTAAAGCGATTACTGTAGCTTTTCCGCGCTGCCTTCGTTGGATCGACTAATTTGGAGTCACATTAAGCCCCACAGGACGCCCCCCTTGCGTTGCAGCAGTCGGGCTACATTACCCACGTCCGCTCAAGAGTGCCATTACAGTCGACAGTTGTTATCAATTCGTGCCAGCCATTCTGATGCTTTGATAGCCCTCTGTTAATTAGCCATGTGCACCGTAAACTGAGTGTCGTTTGTCATGGGTTGTCTGATGTCGATGTGGATGGGCTATGGCTACAAGTACCAGGGACCGGTACCGGGTACCGACCTGGTAGTGTGGGCGTGTTGGTCGTACATTTTTATAATTTACACCATTTGTCACTTGTCACTTACTGGAAACGACGTTAAAATTCTGCCTCCGGTACAAGATGATTCATTCTACAACGTTCGTAGCGAACGCCGTTTCAGTGTACGAAGTAGCGAACGCCGTTTCAGTGTCATGTGTCACGCATGAGTGCAGCCGCTAACCTACTACTACAAAGTAAGAACCAATAAAGAGAACCAAGTGCCAAAGACCAAGGACCAAGGACCATTGGACTACTGGTGACTGGTGACGACCAATATAAGACTGATACAAAATAGATGGTGTAGAATGTACCACGAAAATGACAAATGACTGCAGACATCGAGTATTAATTTTATTGTAGTATTGACAATAGTTATTGTTCGTTGTTTGTTATTTATGACTATGACTGTGAAGTGCATTTTAGCCTTTCGCCCCACATCTATCGTCCGATCTATTAGTGTCTCGTGCTTTCACGGACGTTTGTTCGTTTTCCAGCGACAAGAAACAAATAACAACACATTTCTCTTCATTTTCTCTCAAACACTTTCTTCGTCATCATCAATCGTCAATAGTCGCAAATGGCCCAGTCTAACGAAGGAACACTGTGGTCACTGCGCTACTATGATTCTTTCTACGAATCGAATGCGACGCTCGATCGACCTGAAAATAGCAACGCAGACCGTTTTGTTTCTCAGGAAGGGAAACCTTTCGCTGTTTGTCCTCTCAGCGTTATCGAACCGTTTACAACCGGAACTGATTTGCCGCATCGAGCGACTTATGAAGACGCTTTCTCTGTTGCTTTGGCTATCCAACATTTGAACACAGGAGATGGAAGTATCGTTCCCCAAGTTGCTGGTTTGCACGAGAAATGTCCCATCCGCTTCACTATGATGACGGCGGATACCGCCTATACTCCCGGAGTCGCTTTGAAGCACGTTGTAGAGCAAACGGGAAAAGCCTGCGCATTCATCGGTGCGTATCGTAGTGCTGTCAGCATGCCCATGGCGATAGTTACAGGTCTACTAGGTTACCCGCAAGTATCACCTGGATCGACATCAGCCGACCTAGATGACCGCAGTCAGTATCCTCTCTTTGGCAGAACATTACCTTCAGACGCAGGTAATGCGGTTCCATTAGTGCTATACTTACGAAATGCACTTCAAATCAAACACTTGGCTGTAATCAATATCAACGATGCTTATGGCAATGCTTACGTCGAGGGCATGCGACAAGCAACAGCAAAGTACGTCCCTGATTTGATTATTCAACAAATACCAGTCGATGACAATTCAGAAAGTATTAAAGCAGCAGTGGCAAGCGTAAAGCAAAGTGGATTTCGATTTGTGTTTTGCTTGGTCTTTACCGTTGAAACACACGACGAACTCTTGCTTGAGGCCTACAATCAGGGCGTCGCAGGGAATGGCTTGCACAACTGGATATTTGGTGACTCCTTCTTGGGGGTCTTGGTGGATCGAACCTTTGATAAAGATTCGCCACTTTATAAGGCGTACCGGTACGTTTTTTAAAAGTCAAACTCAAATTGTACGTGTGCTTCACGCTAACATTATAAAAGGGGAGTCGGTCTCCTTGAAATATCAGGCGGTGTTAATGGTATGGTACAATATGATGCCTACTTGGAACAACTGAGCAAAATGCGCAACGAGATTGACATGGACTACATGCGTGATTTTTGGCCTCGTCCTGATTTGCCTCCACCTGATTTCGTGCAGCCAGATGATCCCACATTCTTGAACCAAGTTGTTACAAATGGGTTGTCCCCATTCGCTTACGAAGCGGCAATCGCTTTAGGTTTGAGCGCTTGTCAAGCTGTTGTGAACAACGAAAGCGAGGAGCTGTTTTTGAACGGCACTCTCCACTACGAAAAATTTAGGGCAATTGAATTCGATGGAATCAGTGGTCGGGTTGTGCTTGATCCTGTTACTGGCACTCGTTTGCCGGAAACAGCTCTCTATCGCGTCGCCAATCATATTCCTGTTCCTGTTGACCCAGCTGTACCAGATGGTGACCAGAAATTCGACACAATTCTAACGCACGTCTTCAACAATTCCGAGTGGCAGGTACGCGGCGATTATATATTCAACGACGGTACAACGAATCTTCCAAACGACTTGGCTCCTCCTCCCGACGCGAATACAGGTATGCTGATTGGCGTTGCCTGTGGTGCCACAGCATTCTTGCTATTAGCAGCAAGTCTGGTGTGGTGCTTAATCCGTGAATTCAAGAAAAAATCGAACGACTCTGTTTGGAGGGTGCAAAAACACGAGCTGCACTTTGCCGATCCACCAGAGATTCTAGGTAGAGGACAATACGGTTTGGTCCTGTCGGCAGAATATCGTGGCACAAAAGTGGCCGTGAAGCGCGCTATCCCGCCGAAGAAAAGAACCAAGATCTCGTTTCACGGATCCGAAAGTGCGTCTGGGAAAGCCGACAGTGCTGTTCGTAAAAGCGTCTTCGATATGGATTCCGAAGCATTCGCCGGAATTGATCCAAGCGCCACTCAGGGAGATGCAACCGAAGATCACTCAAATACAACCTCGGGCCAGGGCCGTGGAAGTGTTTCAGGAACATTCGCGAGTTTAGGAACTCGTTCAGGCACAACATCTTGGAGTAACATAGGAGTTCTTTCAGGCTTGGCAAAATCCCGCAAAAACAGTGTTGCATCGGACTACCAAAATTACCGCAAAATGCGAGAAGACTTTGTGGAGGAGATGAGGTATTTGAGTCGCCTTCGACATCCCTGTATTACGACCGTCATGGGCGCTGTGATGGAAAAAGATGAAGACCCCATGCTCGTCATGGAATTCATGGATCATGGTTCCCTCTACGACCTGCTTCACAACGAAACCATGGTGTTGGAAGGAGACGTTCTACTGCAAATATTGTGCGACATTTCGCAGGGTGTCCGTTTTTGCATTCCGCTGAACCAAAGGTCATTCACGGCGACCTCAAAGCGGCCAACATCCTGGTTGACACTCGTTTCCGTGCTAAAGTAGCCGATTTCGGTCTTAGTCAGAAAAAGAACATGGGCGGAACGGGGACCCCGTTTTGGATGGCGCCGGAGTTGTTGCGAAGAGAGTCAAAGAACACGGACAAAACAGACGTCTACTCCTTCGGTATCATGCTGTACGAAGTATATGCACGACGAGACCCCTACGAAGGCCAACCAGCAAGAGATGTTTTGCGAGCTGTTGCCGACCCTTTAATTCGAAAGCGGCCACCTGCTCCCAGCCACATGCCAGCCGCGTTAAAGGCTCTCATGGCTGATTGTTTGGATGATGATCCAGATAAACGTCCGACGTTTGAGGAGATCGACACGCGTCTCCGTCGCATTGATGCCGAAGCCGCCTTATCGGCTTCAGCTACATCGAACGCAAAACATTCGCGTGTGTCGCTGTTTGATATTTTCCCGCGGCATGTCGCCGAAGCGTTGAGAGACGGTCGCAAGGTCGAGCCCGAACACAAGGATGTCGTGACAATCTTTTTCTCTGACATAGTAGGATACACAGACATGAGTGCTCGAATGGATCCATCGAAAGTGGCCAACATGCTCGATCGTTTGTATCACAAATTTGATGCTCTTTCGCAGGAGTTGGAGATCTTCAAGGTCGAGACCATCGGAGACGCATACATGGCCGTAACAAATCTCGTTTCGAAGCAAACGCACGACCACGCCAAGCGGATTGCCGAGTTTGCAATTCGTGCCGTCGCTGTCGCCAACGAGACTCTTATTGACGAAGACGACCCCTCGAAAGGACATGTGAATATTCGCGTTGGCTTTCACTCGGGCCCCGTCGTGGCGGATGTCGTTGGGAATCGAAACCCACGTTATTGCTTGTTCGGTGACACCGTCAACACCGCCAGTCGGATGGAAAGTAACTCGGCTATGAATCGTATCAACTGCAGTGAGGAAGCAGCAAAGTACTTGAAGGACCAGGCTCCCGAACTTCCGTTAAAACCGCGTGGACCGGTGTCGATAAAAGGCAAAGGCGAAATGAATTGCTTCTGGGTCAATGAGCAAGGCACTGCGAAAGACTCGGCGTTAGAACGCATTCGGGCGAAGCAGAAACTCAAGTTGCTCCAGCAGGAGATCGACCAATGGGGAGACGGAAACGACGCGCCTGAACAAGCCCCACAGAAGGACTTGAGTCGCAGCAGCGTTTTGTGGAAACGCCTAGCGCTGAATTCAAAAAGATGGAAATCAGTCTCAAAGATCGTTTGAACCGCGCACAAAAATCCGAAGCGGGCATGCAGATGCAGTTCTTGTAGTGGAAATAAAATTAGTGCCTGAATAACACGACAAACGTGTTTTTCTTTTGACATCACTCGAAGTTTTTCTTACATTGTGTTGCAATCGAGAATGGTATGAGCACAACTTGTATTGCATCATGAATTATAATTAAATATAAAACAGAATTGGCTAGACGAGTGCTCGTTTCAAGCGTTGCTTTTTCAAGACAGGTTTCTCGTTCAAATACTTCTGCAAGTTTTCGTAATGATCATGAATTCTGATCACATGCTACAATTCATTGTTGCGAAGGATGACACAACAAAGGAGGAGCTTCTAGTTTGTGACGAGTCCCCGCTTTTCTCTTTAAAGACCAACCTGCTCGAAATGAACTCGCATTCTAAACTTCAATTGCCAATTTTGCACTCACCTACGAACTATAAGAGGGCGTACCGGGTACTTGTACCGGTACCGGTTAACATTAATGTAAAGTAAATGGGAAAGAACGCGATCCCCAGTGCGACACAAAAATTGAAATTCGACGCATGAGGGATGATGGATGATAGTCGGCGGTGTGCGCATTCCAGCATCCAGCCTCATTTTCATTTACTCCGAGAATTATTTTTGTCTATAGGAACTGTGTTGCTATTGAAAGCGATAAAAAATATCGACCCTTTGATGTGAATTTTGATGCTGTTGCAAGTTTCTATAAGAAACAAATAAACGACATTTGTCCTGGCTAAACGACCTGTCTTGAGGAGAGAAAGCGAGTCAGACGTCAGACGTCAGACGTCGCTCGCCCCCATCATCTCACGTTACACTACCTGAGGTATGCGACAATAAACAGGATAGAACTTGCAATGCTTAGAATTCGATTCTTGCAGCTCTCTACTGTGCAAAGAATCGCTCGAGTTCGCTTCAGAGACTTCCGCTCTTTCTCCTCAAAAGTATCGATTCTCGAGAATGAAGACTTGCTGCAACAAATACCTCTTCAAGATGTCCGCAATTGGTGCTTTATTGCGCACATAGATCACGGAAAAAGCGTAAGAACTCAAAGACTACGAGAACACTCAGTCGCTTTGTGTTGTCAGCGCTTGATTCACTCACATGGCGCATTCACCTCGTCACCATTCAGTCGTTGAGTTCGAGAATTCTCGAATTGACAGGCAACTTAGGTGCAGAGGCCCAAGAAATCGCCTGGAAAGCCGATCAAGAAAAAGGAAATGAAGGTGCAACAGTGAACCGGAAAAACAAAGAGCGGATTGAGTTGTTAGACACTTTATCAGTAGAGAAGGAACGAGGTATAACGGTGAAAGCTTCCACGGCGAGTATGTTGTATCGGCATCCTTCAGCAGTCGGTCCAGCGGGCACACTTTTGGTCAACATGTTTGATTTACCCGGCCACGTCGATTTTGGTCGAGAGGTCTCTCGGACTCTGCATTTTGTACAGGGAGCTGTTCTGTTACTGGATGCTGCGCAAGGCATCCAAGCTCAAACTTGGAGTGTCTACGAAAAAGTGCAGACATTACCACAGCCCCCTCACTTGTTGGTGGCACTGACAAAAGTTGATTTAGGAAGTGCTCGACCACTTCATGTGGCATTGACGGTAGCGGAATGGCTGAAAGGTATTGATCCGGATTCGATTCTTTACACGAGTGCGCGACAACGAAAAGGGATTCGAGAATTACTTGACGCTGTTTGCGAACAAGTCCCTCCTCCCCAACCGCTTGAAGATGATATTGGAGATGATCCCGAAACGGGGATTATGCGAGCCGTGGTGGTGGATTCTTGGTATGATGTTTCTCGCGGTGGGGTGCAATGTTTAGTACAAATTCGGGCAGGAAAAATCGAAGAAGGAGATCGAATATCGATGGTGACGGGAGGTCCAGATGCAGACGAGGCTAAGTCAAAAATCATGAATACTCAGTCATATCCTGTCCAAGAAGTTGGCATGTTGCTCCCGCACAGCAAGCGTACCGGAATACTGCGCAGAGGACAAATGGGATACGTGCGCTTTGGATTGAAAGACCCCAGACAGGCAATCCCGGGGACTATTCTCGTCTGGAGCAGTCATGCCAATAAAGACATGGTACTGCCACAAATTTCTAGTGATTTAGCGAGTTTCAAATCGGTTCTGTATGCAACCGTGCATCCAGAACAAGCGGACGACGGCGGCTTTGAGGCTTTGTGCAATGCAGTGGACCGACTGGCTCTGAACGACACGGGCTTAGAAGTACAAAAACATCCTCCATGGGAAAGACAAGCGAATCGGGGGGTCCATTTTTAGGGCCGGGTCTTCGTGTTGGATTCCAAGGACTGCTTCACGCGGATGTTTTTCGGCAACGTTTAAAGGATGAATTCGGAATCGAAGCTCTTGTGACGCCACCCAAAGTACCTTACACCATTCAGTTTCTACCCGACAAGAACCGGAAAAACATGGAACCGTACACTCAAATTGTTGAAGATCTCTCCGAATGGCCGGATTTTAGTCAAAAATTCAAAGTATTGGAACCGATTGTTGATGTTCGCATCATTGCCAGAGCAAACGAAGATACAGGACCGGTGCTTGATCTCTTGACTCGTAAGCGAGCCACTGAGATTGAAACACAACCTTTAGACGAAGAAAAATGGCTTTTTACAGCCAAAGTCCCTTGGGCGGGCGTTGTGACCGACTTCGACGACCAGCTCAAGACATTAACGGCTGGCTATGGAAGTTTGGACACGAGCACCTTGGACCCCGATAGTTTAGCTGTCGCAGACGTACACAAGGTCGAGATCATGCTTAATGGTGAGGCAGTAGAACCACTGTCTTTCATTTGTCATCGCGATTTTATGCAAAGTGAAGGGCGTGCTGTTTGCAAGAAGGTAAGAAAACGCCGGCTGAGATGATCGTACGGCAGCAACTGCCCTTTGTCACACAACACACTCATGCATCAACTCCGCAGCTCCAGGAGGTATTACCCCGCCAGCAATTTGTCATTGTCATTCAAGCCAAAGCCGCGGGGCGTATCATTGCTAGCGAACGCGTTAAAGCCTATCGAAAGGATGTCCTGACCAAGTCAGGCAAAGTAGTGGGTGGCGGCGACCAAACACGAAAAATGAAATTGTTGGAGAAGCAAAAGAAGGGAAAGAAGCGCTTGCAAGAGTACAGTGAAAACAAAGTGACATTGAGTCAGGCTGCGTTCAATAGTGTTATATCTCGCACTTCGTAGCGAGTTACACGAGCTAGAGAGAGATACGCTCTTCGAGTGCAATACAACTAAGCTACTAAAATAATTGCTATTACTTAGGTTATAAGAACTTTGTTTGACCGACAAACCAAATAGTCGCAAGCTGTGCTGCTGCAATAACGACAACGACCAGTTCACGTTTGGGCCCCGAACTACTCGTTTCGAGTGGAATATTGTTGGCCATCGTCTTGAGCATGAAGTACGCGGCTGCCGTAGCCGTCCAGCAAAAGCTGACATAATACGCTTTAGTACCGTATTCCAACTGACTGGCCATCATCCCCACCAGTAAATTGACACACAAACCCAAGTACTTGTAGCCCGTGTACGAGAACAGATCCAAGAATGCCACCGGAGCTTGCATCATATAGAATCCGACACGAATGGCCAGTACTTCGAGTGTTTGCGTAAGAAAGCATTTGGTAGTGACATCCGGAATGACTTCGGGACTGAATTGACCGGCACCACCGTAACAAATAGCACACAACAGAACGTAAGTAATCAATGTCATGGAGGGCAAATACAAATCGGGAGCATTCTCATCCATAGTGGGTAATTCGTACAGTGGCGGTGTATCCGGCCCAGCATATTGCTTGATCTGTTTGTTGCGAGGTTGTTGAAGGAAAGAGAGAAAGCAAGGACGTGAGCGTGAGGCACACAATCATAAATTCGTGCTCAAGCGAAGCAAGGCAACAACTTACTTGTCGACTCCATGTTCTCGACAAAAAAGGAAAAAGAACCTTCTTGATCTTTTGAGAACATACTGATTATCGACTGCAAAATAAGCTCTCAAAGTGATCATGGATACTTCTAAACCAGGCACAATCTTGGCCATGCCTTCGAGTACAAAAGCTTGTCCTTGATCCATCATCATTTTTTGTACGGCTTGATTACCAAAAGCTCCCGCTACAGATGGATTAAAGATAGAAGGACCGATGGGTTGCGAAGGATATGTCGATTGCTGTTGCTGTGTCGCTTGCGGTTGCCAGCTGGATGAATTGTAAGCGGGATGTTGTTGTTGTTGAGAAGTCGTACTATTGTTGTAAGCTGATTGAGCGTAAAAGTGGTTGCCATCGCCAGCATTGCTCGAATATTGAGGATTTCCGTAGTAAGCCATTCTTAATCAAAGAATTGTAATGAGAAAGGAAAACGCAGAAGATGAAGGAACGTTAATAGAAGCATGCAACAATCGTAAAAGAGACATGCAGCAAAATAATGCAATGCAGCATGCAGCATCGCAAAAATAAAAATGCCTTCGACCACTTCCGGGACTGAAAACCATTTGAGTCGTCCTAAAAGGTTGCTTTCTATATGCCCCATAGTAGGAGAGGAATATCGCTTTGTCAGTAGGATTGATGTCGCTCCAGCGCATTCACATACCGAGGACGGCATGACGTGTCCACTTCTGGGACTGAAAAATATTTGAGTCGTCCTAAAAGGTTGCTTTCTATATGCACCATAGTAAGAGAGGAATATCGCTTTGTCAGTAGCATTGATGTCGCTGGACGGCATGACGTGTCCGCTGCATCATTGCGGCAAAAACACCGAAAACGTGAGAATGATGTCTATGTACTTGTATGGTGCGCCTTTTTGTGATGATGATGATGATCTTGTTTTGGATGCTCTGCTGACGATGTTTTGCGGATGAAAGTATAAATCGTTTGCGTTACTTCTCCTGTTAATCACATAAGCATTACTTCACTGTTCGTCCTGAAACCTACTCTTTTGTCGAAATGAATCTTTGGAAACAACCCCATTCATTTCTCTTTCTCTCGGCAGCCGCATGCGCTCTTTTGTCAAGCACCACAACAACGGCCTTTGTCATCACGCCATCCGCTCCTGTCACTCTTACTACTACAGCACTCGCACAAAGTAAAGGCTTTGGAGAAAAGCCCGCACCGAAAGTCAAGTCAGAAGGACAAATTAAACGCGAAGCCGAACGTCAACGTTACGACGAATTGGCCAAGACGGGGCAAGAATATTCCATTTTTGTCCGTCAATTCGGTTCCGACGATAAAGCATGGTTGCCCTGTGGTGCGATTGCGGTGCCACGAGGCAGTCAAGTATCGGATGCTATCTATGCGAATGAAAATGATTTGAAAGCCGCGATTGTGCGTACGTATCCCAAATTGCGCGGCTTTGAAGCCGAATTTGAATTTGGTTTTAACTTGAAAGTCTATCCGGATGATCCAGTAGAAGTTGCCGTCAAGGGAAAACCGAAAGAAACGGGTTTGTCCTTAGGAAACTGGATCTCGACCTTGTTGAGTCCTGTGGATGCGTCTTCGGTCAAACCTAATACTTCTGCCGAGTCAATTTAAAAAATCTAGAAGGTACTCCGTATACAAAGATTTACGTCAGTAAGCTTCATGAATATCTTTTTCACGTTAATCTAGTTAACTACGGCCCTTACTACGCTGAGTTACTTACTGGCCCCCGACCCGGGTGTTGGGTCAATGAGCAACTTTCCATTGGCATCTTCTCCCAGCTGATACAACTGCAAAGGACCTTGGTTGTCGGGACTGCTGCTCAATACCGACTGCACAATACCACCAAAGAGTCCCTTGTTATTCTTACTTGTTTCCAATCGCTGTCCGGTGGTTAAACTGTAGGTGGATTTGCAGAAATTGCATTCCAAAACATCCTTGTCTCGGGCAGTAGCTTTGGTGAGAGGAATTTTGCAACAAGGACAATTGACACTGAAGCAGTACATGTCGTTGTTGTATTTCAAGACACTGACGGCACCTGTCGGATTAATGCCCTTATCAATCAATGTCGGAAGGTTGGTATTCAATAAAGTGACTTTATTGTCTTCTGTCGGTAGTGTTTGTCCTTTGGGTACCGTGCACCATCGAGAAGGTATATTGTTACTGTTATTCGAAGAAGCAAAGCCGGAATCTTTACTCCCCATTCCTTTGTTGTTTTTAGCGGAGTTCGATAAATTGTTCCCAGAAACTTCACGTCCTAAACTACCCCGACCGCGTTTCATGTGCAATGATGTGCTTCTAAGATAGAAAGAAGTGGAAGGAACTGCCATCATTGCTTGATATGCGGTCGCTTGATGTGTGCCGACCATAAGAGCACCAAGCATAGTGATAAATCGGAATGAGAGAATCATCTTTAAGAAAAGTTGAAGGATTTTGTTATTGGAAAGGATAAAAATACATTAAACAAATCTTGAAGCCTATTATTTGTTCTCATCGGGTTTTTTCACTGTGTTGTTCTCATTGTTGTCAGTTCTTGGTGGTGTGACTCAGTTTTGTGCGGTAAGTATTGTGCGTTGTGCGGTGCCTAAAAATTTGATGACAGCAGCTTCATGACTTAAACTCAATCGTGGCGAAATACCGTCAACACTTTGGGTCTATACTAAATAGGGAGACTAACGAACCACAGGGATTATCGTCCTACAAATTCTATCCTAAGACAGAAAATGGTCCTAAACGATAAATATTGTATGTAGCAAATGGATTGAGCTTCTTACAGAGTGCAGGATGAATGAAAGATGGTGACTTCGGACTTCGGAGTCATGTTCAAAATTATATGATTCATGACTGAGCGGCAGTCGTGGTTTCGTACCACCCACACAACTTCTTGTGTAGAGTACCATGTACCATACCAGTACATGACGTTATTTACCGTTATTAATGTGACACTCGCCGTGAACTCCTGAACCCGAACCCGCACACGACGACAACGACAAAAACAACAACAACAACAACATTTCCAAACCCACAAGGCCACAAGTCGTCCCACATCTTATCCTTTTCTTATTCTCTTTCTGTCGCTCTGTTTCAAGCTGTCGCGCCCTGCTCTCATAATTCTAGATCAATCGCAATGAAGTTGCACTTACAAAGCCTCCTTCACGGAAAAGGAACAGCAGCGGTTTCTAACGATGATACGTTTCCGTCCTTTTCGATGAATCGAGTCGATATGACACCGGATCGTTTCGTTGCATTGATGAATCAACATAAAGCACTAGTTATTTCAGCGGCTTCTGACAAAGGAGAAGAGCCATTGACGGTCGAAGACTTTGGGTCATTTCTCGTCGACTTACAACTCGAACATTATCCTTATATTGGAGGAGCTGCTCCAAGGACTGTCATTCCTGTTACAGCGGGAAAGGATATTATCTTTACAGCAAATGAAAGGTGCGTCTGTCGTTTCTAGTTTTGAGGACTCCTATGGTGGTGTGTACCTCGATTTCTGATTCCATTTTTTTTGTTTTCCTCCTGCACGTTTCAGTCCACCGGAGCAACCGATTCCCTTTCATCATGAACTCGCACAAACGCCCAATCCACCGCGATATATCTTCTTCTATTGCGATATTCCGCCCAGTCAAGGAGGTCAGACGCCTATTATAGACAGTACGGCTGTCTATCGCTACGCGAAAGAGCAGCATCCTCAATTCATCTCAAACCTTGAAACACACGGAGCTCGTTACATTCGAACGCTACCACCGAAAGATGATCCTAATTCACCCATCGGACGTTCTTATCAGAATACATGGAATGTTCAGACACCTCAACAACTCGAAGAGCGGTTGTCGAAAATTGAGGGATGTTCATGGCAATGGCTCGACGATGGGTCCGTTCGCATCACCAGCGAAGCGGTTCCGGCATTGCGACTCGTCACTACCGACTTTCTTTTCCAATATGCGTTCGCCAACTCACTCGTGGCGGCCTATCTCGGATGGCAAGATTCTCGCAACAACCGATTTGAGGCACTCCGCTTTGGGAACATGGATCCTATGCCGCATCCTGTTCTAGAAGATATTGCGGCTTTTATGGAACAGCATCGGGTCATGTATACATGGAAAAGGGAGATATTATGGCATTGCACAATTCCTTGGTCATGCACAGTCGGAATCCTTTCGTGGGACCGCGACGCGTGCTGGCTTCTATATGGGGTCCGCCAGAGCATCAAATTGCTAGTCCTTCCTTGATACCCGCTGATCCATTGGTATTTGGGTTTTGGAAAGTCCCCGAAGATAAATGTGCCGAAGTTTGTTATCAAGCTATCCGTGCTGGATACCGTCGTTTGGATTGTGCTTGCGATTATGGGAATGAAGTGCAAGTCGGAGAAGGAATCGCGCGCGCGATCGCCGAAGGTTTGGTGCTGCGTTCCGAATTATTTGTAACGAGCAAGTTGTGGAATACCTTCCATCAACACGTCGAAATGGCGTGTCAGAAATCACTGGAGGATCTACAATTGGATTATTTGGATGAATATTTAATCCATTTTCCGATTTCGATGGAATTCGTACCGATCGAAGCCAAGTATCCACCTGAATGGACCAATTTAGACGGCAAGATGGTTCCTATTGCAAATGATATTGGTCAAACGTGGAAAGATATGGAAGCACTGGTTGATGCCGGAATGTGTCGTTCCATTGGTGTCTGTAACTTTTCTACGCAATTGCTGCGTCACATTTGTTCGATTGCTCGCATCCGTCCCAGTACACTCCAAGTCGAATTGCATCCGCACAACAGTCAAGAGAAATTGATCCGATTTGCGCACGAACAAGGATTGCATGTGACCGCATTTTCTGTCTTCGGAGCATCGTCGTACCTGGAATTGGACATGGCCCAGGAAGCAGATGTCTTGATGAAAGATCCGGTGGTCTTGAAACTTGCTCAACAGCACAGTAAGACGCCAGCGCAAATCTTGTTGCGATGGGCGGTTCAGCGTCGGACTTTTCCCTTAAGTAAGACATGCACTGTCGAACGAATGAAGGAGAATCGTGCTGTCTTTGATTTTTACTTGTCGGTTTGGGACATGGAAGCCTTGAATGCATTGAATCGCAATCGTCGTTACAATGATCCGGGTGTATTCTGTGAACCAGGAATGGGGACTTTTTATCCGATCTATGAGTAAACGAAATGAGTAGCGACAAGAACAAAGTTTTCTATTTTTTTATCCGTTTGAGTTAGCAAGCAACCTTATAGCACTAGCTTTAAAATGAATCGACTGGTCCATCCTCGTTTTCATTGTGCCCTTCACGGGGCAAATGTTCTTGCAAATAGGCATTCCAGAAAGGCCATTCCGACTTGCGACAATAATCAAAACATGTATGACCGCGAGCATCGGGTGTCAATAGAAACGACCGTGGCACCGCACGAAAGACTACCATGAACAGAGCAGGATCAGGATGAGGCCGCCAACACACATCATGCAGAATAGTACGTCCCAATTCATCTTGAATGATGGTCGGCACGACTTGGACTAAAAACTGCACCGTTTCTATAGTCCCACGTCGACATGCCAAATGCAACAAACTTTCTCCGTTCTTACTGCACGCATCAAGACTTTCTCCCTGTTGATACATCCGATGCAATGTTTCGATGTTGTTGGTTCGCACGGCATCCACCTTTTCGTTCGTAAAAGCGTGCAAACGTTCCTCACTCGGGGGAACTCGTACAAATAATGCGGTGGTAGGATGAGGTCGTTTGACGCCCACTAACTGACGAACTAAAGCTTCAGGGCTCTCTGGATCGACTGTATGTTTTTGTGTGATAATTTTTTGACAACTCTGTGCACGACGCATTGTTTTGAAATGCATTTGACTGCTCCCACTGGTTGCACGGATTGTCGGAATAGAACTCACTTTTTCATGGTCAAACTGTTATTGCAGAAAGTCGAGGAGACAGAAGAAGGAGAACATCGCATGTAAATCGCCTGCTGTTGCTGTTGTTGTGAAATGATTAGTTGTTCCATTTCATAAGAAAGGAAATATGTGTGGCTTCCATTCAAGATAAATCATCCACCACATTTTCAACACTGTCGAAAAGATGTGAGGATGTGGTGGCAATTGACATCGACTGCGAATGCGACGCTCCTAGGTTTCGCGGCACTATGATCGAGTCCGTCACTGCTAGTCGACTATATCTGAAAGAAGTACCATTGGGGATTCGGAATTGGAGATCCGCGTTCTACGTTCCACGTTGCCTCATGTCGTCGACCAATCAGCGTTTAGCAGTGACAGCATGACATCATGATTTGGGCCACGTCGCCCCAAAGAATAACTCGGTGAGAAACGACAAAAAGGACGGACGTGGGACGTGAAAGAAGACGCTGATGGTGCACTTGGTATGCTTTGGCTGACGTGTCAATCAAATGTACTAGGTACGGTGTACTTGTACCTGGGAACGGCGTTAAAATTCTGCCTCGTCGTAGACGCTACGTAGAATCTTGTACTGGGAGGCAGAATTTTAACGTCCTTCCCTGGTACCAAAGGAACGTATCCTCTGTACCAGGTACTAGGTACTCCTTTGCTTGTACAGTATGGTACCCGGTACCCGGTACTCCCCATGACAGAAATCCAGTCGTGGCTAAAGGTGTGTGTGTGTCAACTGTGATGACTGATGACGCAACAATTTTGACTAAATGAAGTCGTGTTTTGGACACGGGTTGGTACGCTACGGTACCTGGTACCGGGTACCGACCGTGAGTACAAGGTACTACCTGGTACGTAGTACGTACTACGGACGCAGCTTGCACACTGCACACCTCTTGTACTTGGTACCTTTTACGTTCATTATTACTGTATTTCTTTTTACCCAACAATGCTTTGCCATAATGTATGTGTTCATCTTTCTAGAAGTTGCTTTTACTAATACGGAGTAAAGGAGATCGCCGCGGATTGATGTACGCTCCATCCAGCAAAACATGGCATCACCGCAAATGATTGTAATTGTTGACGACGACAGCGCAGACGAAAAGAAAAGTTGTCGCACGAAAGACAGCCATGAAGATGAATTGAATGAAAAGGCTCCACAACTTGCGGCAATTATGAATTATTCGGATCATAGGCGTGCCGTTGCTTTAGTAAAACGCTTTCAAGGCAATTTAGAGCAGGCGATTGAGCATTGCCTTTCTACGACAGATAATGTACAAGTTAAGAACGTTGACGAGGAGAGAATAGTCGCGGAGCCACGCAAAAGCAATCCACGTGCTTTATTTTGGGAGAAAGACGAGAGATTTGATGAAACAAGTACTCCTACAAACTCCAAAGTAATACTTTCTGAGCAATGGCATCTATGTTCGCAATCTGCCGCTTCCTTGGGAGGATCTTTTGTGGATCCAGATTTTCCTCCAACTTCTACTTCTCTTGATGGACGAAGACTGGCTTCTCGAACATCGAGCGATACTGAGACAATTTGCTGTCGATGTGGTCTCTCGGCAGCGGCGGCTGTCGTTCAAAAGGATGGGCCGAATTACGGTCGATTCTATCTCACGTGCGGTCAAAATCGTGTTGGGGTACGCAAGCGGAGAGCACGTGCTGTATCAACGATAGAGCACGAACAACCAGAAGAAGACGAAGAACAATCTACACAACCAAAGGAGGAGGAACAACAACAACGACAAGTCCCATCCAACAACAAAGTCATAAGGAATCCTTATCATAAGCAACCAGCGCCACTGCAACCAAGCACTCCGTCTTCGAAGAAAACACCATCAACTCCATCTTCAGCGAATTCCAAATCACCGTCGCAACGCACCAACTGTAATTTCTTTCAATGGGATCCAGATGGTAGTCGCGCTGGAGGATACCAAACACGTTATTCGCTGTTGCATTGGCATTCGTTTAATTCCACGAATTCACCCTGCTGTATGGTCAAGTCAGCGTTCGACCCTAGTCAAGTGCGACAGGGAGCGGTTGGCAATTGCTGGTTCTTGTCTGCATTGGCGACAGTAGCAGAAAAAGCGTATTTGATTGAAAACATCATGCCGCATCGAAAACTAAATGAGGTAGGGTGTTATCAAGTCAATTTGTGTTTGGATGGAAAATGGACTCCGGTGATCGTAGACTCGCATTTACCCGTCGTTTTGGAAAAATTTCTACCCGCAACACACGATCATTGCCACAGCTGGCGGAAAAAGGTGGATTGTCGCTTCAGCAAGATCTATTCGTATTTCCCGCTTTTTGTGCCGCATTCCAATGGCAATTGTGGCCTGCCTTGGTGGAAAAGGCTTACGCGAAAGCGCACGGGTGTTATGCTCAGTTGTCGGGAGGGTTCATTGCGGAAGGATTGCAAGATTTGACTGGTGCTCCTACGGAGACGCATTTGCTGTTTGCTGCGGATCATTTGTGGCCTATTTTGATGACCTATCAGCGTGAGGGCTTTCTAATGGGCGTGGCGACAGCGCGAGGTGGCGATGGCCTTATAGGAGGACATGCGTATAGTATTCTCGATGTCATCCAATTGGATGATATGATTGTTGGTGATCAGCCCAAAGTCACCGATTACTTTGGGCAGAATTCACAAAAGTCTGTCAAGGTACCAGAGAAGCGTCAAACGATTCGATTAGTACGAATTCGAAATCCTTGGGGGAAGCGGGAATGGAAAGGAGATTTTAGCGCGAGCAGTCATCGATGGACACACGCATTGCGGAAGAAGATCGGTGATCATTCGTACCGAAAAGGCGACGGAACTTTTTCATGACCTTTGAGGATATGTGCCAGCGATTTCACCATCTGGATGTAGCTAAAACACGAAAAGTAAGTCGATGCGAGGGGACGATAAGTATTCATTTTCATTGTTCACTTAAGTCTTTCCTTGCTTTCGTTCAGGGTTGGCACCACGTTTCCAGTGAAGGCATTTTTGTCGGTAGAAACCATGCGCTGGCTACTTCCGAACAATTTTTCAACCTGACTCCGGTCGAATCAACTCTTGCGTACATAACTCTTATACAACCCAAAAAGCGGTCGAACACGACTTCTCGATACTGGTACACAGATCCGTGTTTTCTCATCTACAAACGAGTCTGCGATTCTGACGAATGGACTTACGTTGATTGCGCCATTGTCGGTATCCGTCGGCAAACCACAATTGAATTGTTTTTGGAACATTCCTACCAATACTGCTGCGTTCCCTTCTCCTGCTTTGCCGGACAGCAACGTCAGACGTTTCCCTTCAGGGTAGTTTGTTACAGTGGCGAAACGGTCGTGATTGAGTCAATACCGAGGATCAATTTGAACGTTCCTGCCTTGGATGGATTCTATAGACGAGCATTGTCGAACGGAAACAAGCTATTATATTCCGTTGCACCTCAATCTGTTCTGGCTTGTGTTAATTGCGACGGATGTGCCGTGTTTGTGGCATTGAATGGCTCAAATAATTATTACGTGTCCATTCAACTGTCAGTCCAGATCCCACAAGATGGGATGGTGATAACGCACGGGGCGGAGAATGGATCGTACGACATCCCCCCTCGCAGTCAATCCTCGCTAGTGATCGTTGCATGCAATGGGAAGCTTTCGGGAGCGACACAACTTTCATTCTCATACATGAGTTCCACTGTTGAAGTGGATGGAAGAAAACGAAAGCGAAGCCGAATGTCGGAGGACTTGAGTAGCCCAGTGGACTTGTCTTTATCTGGAGATCTTTTGCTCAGTGGGCATTATGGGGTGGTCAAAGAACAGGGAAGAGACACCATTGACACGTTGTTATGGATACCACAACTGGGTGCTTCATAATCCATTTTCATTACTTTAACCTTTATGATTTACAATTCATAATAATGTTTTCAAGGCAGTTAAGTTATTAAATCGTTGTATTATTTTAAACATATTGGTTTATGGGAGCCGAAATAGCCCACCACCTTGTACCATTTGCATGAATGATTTCCCATTGACTAGTTCCAATAAAACCGTCACGAGGACACCCAAAATCGCCACGCGGGCAGTGATGCGTTCCGTGAATTGCAATCCGCCGGTTTGTTGAGCCATCAAGCTACTTCGCGCACGACTCACAACAGGGCTTTCCGCACCAACTCCTTGCACGCCAGCCATACGAATGTCATCCTCCAAGCTGATTTCAGAAACACTGTTGGCGACACATGCTTCTGTGACACTTTGCGCCGGTTCTTGAAGGGCTTCGTATACTAGATCAGCCATATCGGTGATGAAAGCCTCATCCGTGTTAAGCGCTGGACACCGCCGCCAGTTTGTGATCCCATGTTCTTCCGCCAGTTCTCGATATTCAATGTCAATCTCTTCCAATGTTTCAATATGTTCGCTCACGAACGAGATCGGAACCACTACCAAGTTCTTGACACCCTTGTCTCCCAGCTCGGGTAATACATCGTCCGTGTAAGGTCTCAACCATTCAATAGGTCCGACGCGCGATTGATAGGAAAGATGTACTTCCACATTATCACTGGGCAGAACTGATTTGATTTGTTCGACGCAATCAACAATTTGTTTCTGATAGGGATCTCCCGCTTCTATGTACGATTTAGGAACACCATGTGCCGAAAAGAGAACATGCAACGGTTTTTGATCGGGCGCGGTGTCTAGCGCTTCGTTAATCTCCTCTGGCGAATACGAATCAAGCTCCTTTTGAATGAGCTTGACCATCGCATTGACGTATCCCGGTCGATTGTACCAACTTGGGACCACTGTATGAACTAGATTCCCGTATTGTGGTGCATTTTTGAAAATTCCTCTTGCAAGACTCGTAATGAACTCCCCGAAGTACTGATACTGAATTGCGGATAGAGTGGCAGAATGACGAGAGCATCAATTTGATCTTTGCGAATTTGTTCGAGTGCTTCTTCGGTAAAGGGATGCCAATATCTCATACCAATGTAGGTCTCTACATCTAACCCGTATCGTTTCGAAAGAGACTGCTTCAACAAATCAGCCTGTGCATTACTGTACTTTAAAATAGGGGAGCCTCCTCCGATGCTTTCGTAGGCTGCCCTACTTTTCGGAGCACGACGTTTGGAGATAAAGTAGGCAATGAAGCCTTGCAATGGTGCTAGTGGTGCAGGTAATCGAATGATATCAGGATCAGCGAATAAGTTGAACAGGAAGCCTATGGATATGCGCAGAAAAGATGATGATAGGGGATACGTGTGAGGGGGGTCGAAACGACTGCGATGAGCAAAACGTAGCACCATATCTTACACACCTTCAACATCATCACTCGTTTCCGGTCCTCCTAGATTCAATAAAAGAACTCCCACTTTCGGTGTCTTGATTCCTTCCGCAAAAGATGGAAATGGAGTTGTATTTAACGACAAGGCATTCGCTACATTCAATTGTGACGATCGCAGGCGATGGGGGCGGTGCATTTGTGACGGCGAAAAACTGTACACGAAAGCCGTCAGACTCACACCCCATAAACACGCTATAATGGAGTGCATCCTTCGTTGTGAAAGCATATTTTCAATGAATTCAAGAAATGCAATGCAATGCAATCAGATACTTTGTATGGCTTTCCCGATGCATCGGTGGTACGTACAAACTGTAGTACTACGTATCTTGAATCTTGATTGCAACGCAAAAGAAGACGCGAAGAAACGCGATTGCGTCACACCCAGCAATGTCTGTACCGTACGGACACATGGGAAAATGGTTCGTAAGGTTACCAGGTACTGTAGGCTTTGCAGTGAACGGAGTGAAAGTGTCAAAGACACTGTTGACCTACAAACGGTTCCTGTCAAAACCACGTAAAAATCATACTCCAAGTAACACAACACAAAGTACGGAGTGATGATGTGAATAAGAAAAAGACGCATCAACTCAACAAAACAACAAACCGATGATTATATCCTAGCGAATATCGACGAGCATAGATAGATTCACAATAAAGCAATCCATCCGGATTGCAATTGATTACCATGAGCAGAAGGCTTATCATGTTGCAATTGTGTTTGTTGGTTTCTTCTTGTCAAGGATTTGCCATTTCGACAAACCTCGGAAAACGACAATTTGCTCTTCGACTTTTCGCAACAAAACAACCTGTTCCTTCTTCTTCTTCTTCTTCTTCTTCTTCTCAATCATCTAAATCGTCTTTAATGACTTCTTCTCTTCCTTGTGTTACTTTGAAACGAAATCGGCAATCGAGGTCATTCCGAGATGGTAATCAACTCGTCTTTACGAAAGCAATTGATAGCCTTTCGTCGAAAAATATACAAGTCGGACAATTGGTGCAAGTCGCCGTCCCACGCGAACAGAGTTCCTCCTTGGAAGTACTCGGATATGGTGTCTACAATCCGCATTCTTTGTATCGAATACGATTTCTCTGTCACAAATACGTTCAGCCGTCTTTATTCAAGCAGATTCAAAACAAAGAAGCCGATCCGGAAGAAGCACTCCGCGTCGTTCTCCGACATCATTTGCGTTCCGCACTCCAACTTCGACAAGGCGGACTAATTGACTGGAATTCAACCGATACATACCGTCTTTGTCACGGAGAAGGTGATTCGTTATCAGGATTGGCCATTGATGTTATTGGGTCACAACACGCCGTCATTATGAGTTCGGCCTTGTGGTGTCAAGTTCATCGGGATATGATACAATCTGAAGTACAAGCGACGCTGGGCTCTGGTGTTCAACTGGTGTGGAGGACGACACCGAGTCGTTTGGAACAAGATGGTTTGAGTGAGGCTACGAAAGAAGGACAAGATACCACGAATCGATTCACATTGTTACTGAACGGAGCACAAGAATCTTCTTCGGAAAAAGACAAGGTGGTGTATTATCGAGAAAATGGAGTCAAATTTGCTGCGTATCCGTACGAAGGAGGACAAAAAACGAGTGTTTATTGCGATCAGCGCGAGAATCGAATGCATGTAGCGTCTTTAGCAAAAGGCAAGACTGTTTTGGACTTGTGTTGTTATCATGGAGGCTTTAGCTTGACAGCGTTGGTGCAAGGCAATGCTAAGGCGGCTACGGCAGTTGACTCGAGTGCGGATGCTGTCAAGGCGGCCGCGGATAACGCTGAATTGAATCGAGTGGAATTGGAATGCGTGCAAGCTGATATCACGTCTTTCTTACAAGACATGCATGGTCAGAGAAGTTGGGATATTGTTGTCCTGGATCCACCTAAATTGGCGCCATCCGTGTCGGCACTTGACAAGGCGCGTCGTAAATATCATGCATTGAATCGTGATGCCATCAAGGTGATAGCGGATACTGGTGGTTATCTCATGACTTGTACTTGCTCCGCTGCCATGACACAAGAAGAAGGCGGACAGGCCTTTCTGAATATGGTACAAGGAGCTGCACTAGCCGCTCATCGTCGTGTAACTCTGTTGAGAGTATCAGGGGCGGCCTCGTGTCATACGCAGTCTCCGATTTCGTGGCCGGCAGGGAATTACTTGACGGCGGCACTGTTTTACGTGCATCCAACCGAATAATGTAAAATTATCTTGAGTTTTAATGTTCAAGTAATCATAATAAGAAAGGAAGAGACCCTAGTTAGGTCTTTGTGTGTCATGGTCAAAGTATTCGGGACTGATGTGGGATTGGAGGGACAAGAGAACACTGCGCACAATTTTTGCTTTCGGAACGAATTCGATCGTTGCAAGCGTCGCGTGTCGCTATTCTGCGGATTCTCTGCAAATTGCCTTTCCAACTTCATATTATTGTTCATCATCTTTCAAACGCATCATGACAAATCTTTGGTATCGTTTTCTTTATATTGTAACGCTAATTCTATCCTTCCTTACTTCCTCTTCGAACTGTGCCATGGTGGGTGGATTTAGTGAAATTGAAAAGCCCGAAGAAAACCCCATGCTGCAGGGTGTCACAGAATACGTTCAGACACAACTCCCCTTGCAAAACCAGCGTTATTCGTTTGATAGCAAAAGGCATCAGAACTACATCTTCGTGTGGTTCAATCATTCCAGCAAGTCGTTGCCGGAATGAACTACCGAATTCTATACGCTGTAGAAAATACGGAAGGAAAACTCAAAGGTGCTTTTAAAGTGCAAGTATACGATCGATTTGGAGATGTCAGTGTAACAACATGGGACGACGAAGTGTCGGTTTCGGAAGTTTCTAACATACTAGCGGGTCAATCCAAGTTGTCGTCGACGGATTTTAAAGGATGAGGGTGCGAGAAACGAGTCTGAAAGACAAACGAAACTTGAGTTGAAGGAAGAGACACTTTTTAACAGTTAAATTACTTTATTCATATGAAACTAGAAGCTAGAGGTCGCTCTTAGTCCTATCCTTTGGACTTGTGAAGCAACTGCGAAGTCATTCATGCACTTCTCAACATATACTCTCGAAAATCTCTGCCTATTATTCAGCAACGATGAGTGGCCGCCCATGATAGGAAGAATCTTTAATCTTTATAATCCCAGCAACTTTTTGATGAAGCATAAACTCTAGCCATCAGACGGCAAATGGAAATCACTTAAGTACGATAAGTATATTGAAATTTCCCGTGACTGAATCGTTCTTGATTCACAAAATGTCCTCTCGACACCTTGAAATAGCAAGATAGGCAAGGGATGCAGCTGCATCCATCTAAGTCCCGATTAACGATAACATCAATAAATGAAATAGTGTTGGTGGGATCGTTTACCAGTTTAGGGCCACAATGAAGCTTCAAGACGATTGTTTTTTTTTGCAAAATTGTTTATCATTTATCACACATCTCCCGGGACTGAGTCATTCTTGATTCACAAATGTGGCGTCTACACTTCGCACTATACTGATGATTCAAGGCATAAACTTTAGAATGGCAAGCAATGCAGCTAAACCTTACCAGGTACGCAGTAATTCCAATTAAATTACAATCAACTACGGCCTTGAGTAGATCTCTGATCCTCTTCCCAGAAAAGCAAACAAGTCCCCTTAAAGAATCGAATCGGAAGCTTAGGTTTTTAAAATATTTTCCTTGATCATTCTCGTTCTCCTACTAGCTGCAAAGATGATTATGAAGCGTTTTGACAATTTGCCACCCACAATAAATCACAAAGCGTTTTGCTGTTAGTTCATTTTTAATAGCCTCAATAACGGAGTATTTTAGTTTATGGTCGCCATAGGATGAGGATGATGAGGAATAAGGTTTACCTAGCTGGTACAATTACCTCTTGGGCTGAGCGGTTCGCATTATTTTATGGTCTGACGTCTGACGTCGTCCTGAATTTCAATGTCCACATTTCCTGCACGTCTCACTCGTTCTGAATCTTGCGGATTGGGCAATAATGGGAGGTGTAGACCGTTCCGCGCCTGTCTCACTTGCTGTATGAGGTAAATAGTAGATACTTCCTCCGCTCTGACGTGGGATATCCCATAAAACAGCATCAGCCTCTTTCTAAAATTTACCTTCGAAGGCTTCGCTTTTTGGCATTCCCTTTCTTGTCGGCGTTTTGGGATGGTTGTGTGGAAGTCATTTTCAATTTTCGTTCACATTGTTGAAAGGATCTTCATTACCAGTAATCATTTGATTTGAATATTAATTGTCATTAGCAATCGCGCTAATAGCCTCATTGAAAAGAAAGCAACACAGTATGATTGCAGCAACAAGTTTGCGTCGTTCGGCTCCTCGATTTCTCCGTCCTGTGGTAACAGCTGCTGCTGGGCATGATAAAGCAATTTATTCCGCCATTGGAAGTCAAGCCAGTAACTATCTTCAGCAAGTATGGAAAAATCCTTTGACTGGTCATTCATATTCCTTCAGCACGGCTGCCTTGGACGATGCTGTCGTCGTACAAACACCCGGAACTGTGACAAAGAAGCTTCGTGTTCTGAATATGGATACGGTGAAAAACATCCTTAAAGAATTGAACGCCGTAGATCGCAATTCCGACGGTCGGTAAGTCAAGAATACATGCCTCACGTCACGCCCGCGTTGTTTCCTCTCACGCATCGGCCTCACTCTCTCCTCCCTAGAATTGACACGGACGAACTCAAGCAACTTCTGCGCAAACACAACAGCGCCTTCACCGAAGACGAGATTGTCGAAATCGGTGAACTATTCTACGCCGGAAAATCGGGAGGAAGTGTCTCCTTTGATCGTTTCATCGAAGCCATCGATCGTGTCGTGCAACGTCAGGAAAGTGATACAGTCGAATTGGATGAATCGGGCAATCCCCTCAAATTGGGTTCTTGTGGAAACGAATACTTGTTTTACAAGAGCCACGGAAACATGGACTGGAACATTGAATTGAAACACACACCCCCAGAGACCTTCGTGGACCGTTTGGCGTACAATGCGGTCAAAGGGGTGCGTTTGGCTTTGATGCAGCGACCGGTTGGAACGGAGAAATTACACCCACCAAGGTCATGAATCGCACCATTTATCTCGAAACTATCGCCGCTGTCCCTGGAATGGTTGCCGCTATTGTGCGTCACTTCAAGTCACTCCGTACCATGCAACGGGATGGCGGAATGATTCAAATGTTTCTAGACGAAGCCAACAATGAACGCATGCATTTACTTACATTTGTACGCATGAAGAATCCCAATGCCTTGTTTCGGTATGTTTCGTAACGCGCTGGTTTCATTTGTTGATGAGATGAATTCCGTTGTGCTCACTTTTGCGAATCTTCTTTTGCGACTTTCTGCATTACTTTAGCGCTGCCGTAGTGGGGAGGTCAATTTGGATTCGGTTCCGTCTTTCTTCTGGCTTACATGATTTCTCCGCATTTTTGCCATCGCTTTGTGGGATATGTTGAAGAAGAAGCTTGTTCCACATACACGAAAATCATTCAAGCGATTGAAGAAGCTCCTGAAGGAACCGAGTTGGCAGCATGGCGCACACAATTGGCCCCCGCCATTGGTCGCGCTTACTGGAAACTAGGCGAGACCGGTAGTGTACTTGATCTTATGTACGCGGTGCGTGCCGATGAAGCCGAGCATCGTGATGTCAACCATCTTTGTTCAAGCATGAAGCCTGGTCAAATCAACCCTGTTTTCAATACGGAAGAGAAACTCAACACTATGCTGTTGAAGTATGTACAGGATATCATGGAGCGTGACCCGAACAAGCCACTCCAACATCAGTAAAAGCGCTTATTTGGGCTAGACACGTGCAGATCACGTACTTTGTATAGCTTTGTGTATTCGAACAACGACACAGACATGACAAGTACTTATACAATGAGAGAAATCATTGAAAAAACCGTAAAAATATAAGTTTATTGGTGCGATGTTTCACCTAGAAATTTGTGACTCTAATTGTCCATTGTCTCTAATGACGGTGGCGAGCAAAGGAAGTAAACACTGAATCTTGGGGACTGGGGACTACTACTTCGTATGGTTTAGCACCATTTGCCATGCATGCTTTCTATGTATGTGATCTTCATCTTTCACTTTCACTATAACCCAAGGTTTTTCCACGACTGCATTTCAGTCATTCATGAGATAGATAGCATTGGTTTATTGCGTGCGCCGCTCTTACTTTTTTCGGAAGGAACAGTCACAACACACAACATCGCATTTGAGGCGATCATGGAGAACTTGTACATGTTTTTCATTCATTTCGTAGCCGAACAACATTACAGAACAATCTTTCGAAAGCTTAGCAAGGAGAGATACTGCTGCTGAAAGGAAAATGTCTGGTTTGGCTTTATTCTTTCGCGATCACTTGCAGAGTGAAGCTGACACAAATGATTACAATACCTCTTTGAGGGACTGTGAAATAAAAACGATAAACGAAAAATCATTAGAAAATGCTCCACTAAGTCAGCTTGCAGATAGTGGTGACTACGGGACATGGAAAGAGATGCGGGAGAAATTCCTTTTGTTTTATGCGACGCTACGATTCTCGACGCAAGATCACTTTGTAGCAGTAGAACCGTCTCGCCCTCAACAACCTTCAAGGATCATCGCATTTGATAAACCTGACTCGCCTCGACTGGAAACACAAAACAATGCAATAGTGATAGAAACGGAACAGCAGAGACAGTACCCTGAAGAAAACATACAAATCCGCGTTCCGTCAATACACAAGACTCATCATCACGCCAAACGAATTTGCGACATTGACTTAATGGCAAACAGTTTGACGCTCATGATTTGTAAGGCAGAAAAACGCTTTGCTGTTCGACAGACGCGTCGCGTTCAATTGGCTTCTAATACGCTTTCGCATCCCATGTATATTTATACCTCCACGCCGAACTGTCCTCGTTTGACCCTCGGAGGCTTTCAAGACGATGGACCACTCTCCCCCTGTTATAAAACTGTTATCAATTTCGAAATGAGACAGGTCCAAGAGGATGTGAGTACACTGCGACAGAGAGCTGAATTCTTGGAAGAGAATTATGTCAAAGCACAACGAATTCATGTTTTCTTTTACGGAACGTACGCGGAAGCCTTGTCTACCATTTTTCTCCAAAAACAAACACAGCATCTCTATTTCAGTCTTCAGAATGTCCCACACACGTGTGTGTTTCCTTATCCCGCCTCCAACTGGCACGAAGCACACGATATGTCTGAATGTTGCCTGTGCATTGGCGATAGGGATTCGAAAATGAAGCTTACGGACGATCAAGGGAATGAAGTAATGAGCTTTGGTTTTGATCATCCCGATATGGAAATATACGTTGCAACAGGTTCACGACTGGAGTTTATTGAGCATGTAAGCTGTCTTACTCCGTGTCAAGAGCATGGTGTCAATGTAGAGCCTGTTAGAATCGAAGACAGTCCATTTTGTGACTTGGCCGAGCAGCGACCCTTAAAGCTTGTATCGCAATCGGATTCTACCTACATCAAACTTGTAAGTGCTGATTCGACGATTTCGCATTCTATGCATTCCTACAACTATATACTCACGATAGTTTATTTCGTTTCTGTTCATAGAGCGATTTGGATGCCGAGTACGAAAGCTATCAAAGTATTCATGCGGGAGATCGAAGTGAGAAATGCTTGTGTGATGTGATGGCGGTAGTCCTGTCTTTTACGCCAGCGCGGCAGCTCAAAGAATCAGATTGGATGATGACTGTCAGTTTGATAGATGAAAGCATTGCACCAAGCAACGTGGACGATGAACCGCAGTCCATTTCAATAAATATTTTTGGTATCGGAAAGCATCATTTCCCACATGTTCGGCTCGCCGGTGACGTGATTCGGATGCATCGACTAGAAGTGAAGAAATTCAAAGGCAATGTACAACTGACTGGACTGAAGCAAAGCTCTTTTCTAGTTTGTCGGAAAGAAGAACAAAGTGAGGGTGTGTGGGAATGGACGTATGTCGCCAGTCAAAATACCGAGACGACAGAGAGTGAAAAAAAGGAAATGGAACGACTCTGGCTTTGGGGTCAAGAGAGACAGGTTCGTGGAAACTATTTTGTTGATCGATGAGTCTATGGTTGTTCTTTGATCATAATATCGTCTAACATATCGCGTTTCAACATGGTAGCGTAACTTCCCGTCCCTGCGAAGCCAATACCAGTGCACATTGTCGAATCTGCATGTCCCACAAGAGTCCTTGACACTCTCATCTGGATTCAAGGGCGACTTTTCTGTTATGATTACTGGAGTCTATCCAATGCCAGCGGGAGACTTGATTGGCAATGTTCCTAGGGGATTTTTGCGTGTTTGGGACGGAACCGGAATTCCTATTTCGGATCCGAACCCAGTTGATGAACAGAACGAGAATGGCGACCCCTCACCTGAAGTTTTAACTCGACTAGCAGCTGCTTGTCGCAAATCGGGTCTTGACCCCCCAACTCAAATAACGGGTCGAGTGGTGAATGTTGCTATTTGGGAAGATCCTCATTGGGAACAGATTAAAGACTTGCAACCCGGAACTTTCCTTCGCTTGCGGAATGCCTGGGATGACAATATACTTTACAAGCAATTGACCTGCTTAACGGTTGCCTACAGTAGAGGTGTAACGCACGTGACGCCAATACCTGACGATTGCTTCGAGGTAATAGATCTATTGAAAAAACATGATGCGCGCCGTGGTGAAGAACGAAACGCGGAAAGCGGGATCCTTCCCCCTTGAGCAGCTAGAAATTGAAAACGGCGATGTGCCGATTTCCGCTCCAATGTCTCTTTTCAAACGAAGTCGCTTCAAGAGTTGCTTACATCGTACGACGATGGAGTTTTTACAGGCCGCGTGTTTCTCAAAAATCTTATTCCCTCTTTGTCAAGCATTTCGTCGATAGACAAGATCCTTACAAAGGCCGACGATGACAGCTACTACTATCGCCTTGGTCTCTGTATTGAAACTGAAAATGGCGACGCAGCTGATGTAGTTGTTCTGGAACCTGCCGCTGAGATCCTTGTCGCCATGAATGCGCAAAGCGCCAAACAAAGATCAGCTCAGGCGTTTGCGAATCTAAAGTCGAGACTCGAGGATCGGGTTGGATGGGATTGTTCCGTCCGCAGTATCATGTTCGAAGGCACTCGCATACTTCTTCTAGAGTCAATGACCGAAAAGTCTTTTCTAATCTGAGGAAGATAATGCCTAAGCCGATTCTGTCATAACAGGCACTACAGCTTAATTGTTTTGAGTCCACTAATTACAAAGTGAAACATGAAACAACAAATAAGAGTAGAGAGGAAAAGATCCACTCGGTACGGCAGTTTCTAGCATAAATTAAAACATTCTGCCCCAGTAATGTCTAAAGAGTTCGAAAACCGCTATTGATGCATCATCCCTCAATCCGTGGAAAAATGCCACAAAAGGCCTGCGTTTACCGTGGGAATAAAGCAAGTATTAAAAGGTCAACGTATTCGTAACACGATGTTAGGAACAACAGGTCGCCGGTTTTCACCATCACTCAACATCGTTGATAAGCGAACTCCATAGCTCTCGTTCTCTCATTCGCAGTTCCATATCGCTGGGTCGAACAACACGCGGAGCTTGCAACACAAAAGGAACCTTTCCAAAACCATTGACACCTCCTGTGTCACCGATATCGTCTAATCTTTCGTCCATAGTGGGCAAACGCTCTTCCGGATGAACTCCCCGTGTCATGACACACCCCGCTTTCGCGTCGACAACACAGATATCAACCTGCGATCCGCTTCCTAGATCATTTTCAATGCCGGCACGAATAGCTTGAATGCACAACTCTTGGGCGGCTTGTCGAGGATCGTCTGCCCTAGCTAGCGCCGGATATCCTTGCTCCAAAACACTCATGGCTGCCATACCTCCAGATCCTAATGCAGTAAAAGGTACAACATCGACACTCCCATGCGGATGAATAGCCCGTAGCTGTGCTTTTCCATTGTGATGAATGCCTCCGACTATCAAATTGGCTTGATATGCTCCATTGCGTTCATACAAGCGCTTTCGTAACCAGTAGACTAATTCGAGGACCGAAGAAGTATCCTCCCGTTTACTATCGACGTCGTTCCCTACTTGATTCCATCGCGCTTGTAAGGCCGCTACGGCAGCACATTCTCGAGTAATGTGCTGCAAATCCGCTGACGTCCCGGCTCCGGCCGCCACTGTTCGTGCATTCAAAAGATGCAATTTTTCGGCTCGGTTATCGGCTACAAGACTCCCCGCTGTTGCGCGTGTATCGGCCGCCAGGACGCAGACGCCATCTATCGCGACTCCAACAATGGTGGTGCCCGTTTTTGTAAATTTGAGATTCGAATTTTTGTTATCTTTTGCTAGTTCTTGCGATTGCTGAGGATGGTTCGTTGCAAACGCATTTGATGAGTCAAGGAAGCGCTTGAGTGACAGATACTCGTCTTCATGGTAATCAGCGATGTCAATCGTTGTAAAATTGATCGAATCTTTAGCGAGAAATGATCCGGGGCATTGGATTTCGCGATTGTATGGAGAAAGGTTCGTCTCTAAAAGAGGAAATAATTGCGTTTCATCGACAGGCGGAAAGGACTTGATCGCCTTGCCCGTTTCCAGCACGCAACACAGCATAAATACTGTTAAAAGAACCGGATATCTGTCAAATTTCATTCTTGGTGAATTGTTTTTTGTGATTCTTTATTGATAAATTTTCATTGTCTAGACAGACTATTGCAATGCAATAAATGTAAAAACTTTAGGAAAATACGAACATTTCGATACGTGCATTTCACGAAGGCCCCGTAGGAAATTTATCGACAGAGGAAAACCCGGATATTGATAAAGTTCGACAAAAAATTGTTGATCCAGACAAGTACTGTATCTATTTCGTTGGTGTTTGTTTGACATTCGTCTATGCATCTATCGTCGTTCTTTCGTTCTCTTTTCGTACCACTATCTGTAATTCTTTCTACGAGTATAATGTCGCAGGAACATAACAGCAGCAATACAGAAGAAAAGCACAAATGGTTTCCTTTGGAGTCTAACCCGGATCTTGTCAATGATTACGTTCGCAAACTTGGATATTCGCAAGCATATGAATTCGTCGATGTTTTTAGTACTGAAGAATGGGCATTAGAAATGATTGCGCAGCCCGTGCAAGCCGTTCTGTTGTTGTATCCCTTGACAGACGTCCAAAATGCTCACCAAGATCCTCCCGAAAATATTGTGAAAGAATCGAGCGACATTTGGTTCATTAAACAACGCATCGGTAACGCTTGTGGGACTATTGCGCTTTTACATGCTTTACTCAACGGTCCCGCGGAACTATTAGTTCCCGATTCGTGGCTGGCGCAATTCGCTCAAGCAACACAAACACTGTCATCAATCGAACGCGCTCAAAAGCTCGAACAGGATCAGCAGATTGCTCAACATCACGATCGAGCTACGAGCAGTGAACAGAATGCAACAACACGTGGATCTCTTGATGATGATATTATCACGCATTTTGTGGCTTTGATGGCTGTCAATGGGAAATTGTACGAACTGGATGGGCGAAAAGAGGGGCCCGTGTGTCATGGTCCTTGTCAGAACTTGTTAGTTGACGCGTGTGCTTTGGTGCAAAAATTCATGGCGCGCGATCCCAATGAAGTGCGCTTTACGATCATGGCACTCGCGCCCAAGGAATTGTGAGAAGTGGAAGTACTAGAGCACAATGTTGAAGAATACGGACTGCTAGACAACGGACGATTTCATAGAAGAGTTCATTGAGATTTGGAACGCAATCGACGTAGGTCCCTCTTACAACACTGTCAAGATCAATACTACCGACTTCAAAGATGTAGAGCTAAATTGAAAATTGATTTTCTAGACGCTTGGCGGGACTGAAGTTTTCTGAGTCGTAGAAAAAGGACGCCTATATTTCGCATTAGTTTTTCAGTCCTTGTTACGGAGTACTCTGTAGAACGGAGTATTTCAAAAGTTGACGAATAATTCATTCCTATAACTGCAACATCCTCAAATACAACATTCAATATCTATAACTCAATGAATAGATATCGCCACTAACGAGGAACCCCTTTGGAGACGAAGTACGAGGTCTTTTATGTAGTAACACAGCCTCTACAAAATTCCGTACGGGGAGAGACTGTGCGACAGTGTTATGAAAACCCTAATCGAAAAGGTATTTCCGAACAAGCAGCGACAGCAACGCGGGGAATTTTTAAACGCCGTGCCCAGCTTGGAACTTCGAAGTCTGGAGTGCGTCATGCTACAAGTACTTGCACCTTGCACCCCACTTCCGTTTCTTATCGTGTTTCGGTTTCATGGTACCGGTACCGAAGAAACGGCGTTAAAATTCTGCCTTGTCGTGGACGCTACGTAGAATCTTGTACTGGGAGGCAAACTTTTAACGTCCCTTCCGGTACGGTACTTGTCATAGGACTGTACATGTCCCCTCTTACTTTTTCCATTGCTTCCTCGTGATTGACGAAAGGAGTCCGGTACTCGATAATTAAAAGGTCTTTCTCATACTTTTTGTTTCTCGCGGGTGTTTTTGTATGATAAAGATATTCTATATATTTCAAGTCTGTAGATACGTGGCACTAATTTTGTCCGACTTCCACGCATGTTGTTGTTTCGACAAGACGGCATCTCGTTTGCGAAAAAATTTTGGAGGGCGTGCTTCGTTTCGGTTTTTGTCGCCGTTGACCAAGTCCCCACGTTCTTTTTACGGCAATTTCGTAGGATCCAGCCAAAATTTTCTTCATCTTTTTGTGGGTGTTACCAGGTATCATAGCAAACAGCAACAGCAACGCACAACACAACACAGCAAGCCATTCAAAGATACCCAAGAGGTGCAGTCGGCCTGTGCGAAATACTGAAACGCAGCAATTACCTCTAGAAACATACTTCTTTATTCTGATTGCAAAGCCTTCAAATACACGAACGAAGCATGGCAGACGATGATTCATTCGGAATCACGGAGACACCGTGGGATAGCAGCGAGGTCGACTTTGACGCTGAAATGATTGAGGATGACAATTCTGTGATAGATGGAGTTGTCGATGATGACTTTTTGATGAGTCTTGACGATAATGAGTCTTTAGCGGGAATTATTATGCAAGATGATGTCGATCAGATCGTTGCTGATGATGATTTTCTAAACGACGATGAGCTCAATCGAGATCCTCTCGATGATGAGCATCACTTTCACACGAATAATCAACAGCACAAAGTATCTGAAGACTATTCTTCAAGTATGTACGCGCAGCATGATCCCCACTTTCAAAGGCAACAGCCGCAGCGTTATCATTCGCTTCAGCCCGTTCGGGGATCGCACCTTCCCGCGCGACAGCATTCCTTCACGCATCAGGAATTTCCACGTCAACGATTTCATCCTCCTCAGAGAGCAAATTCGAGACGGGGGCGCTTGTCGCATTCGCAATCGGCAACGTATGCGCCAACGCATTTTGCGGAACGCATCCCTGATCGAATCTTGGAGAATGCGCCTTCATTCTACAGCGAACATCCCATGACGCAGAATCGCAGTTTCATGGTGCAAGAGCACTTGCACGAACCGTCGGAAGATCCCTGTCGATCTCCCGTTCCAAACGAGATCAATTTGTTCGAGAAAACCAAACTGTCTCGTCACAACAGCCATACCGTTCAAAGCAGTACTGCGCGCAGTGCGCCGGCCTTTCGTGTTACGCCGGAAGCTAGTAACTCTTCGATTAGTCTACCGGACGCGTTCGAGTTGCAGGTGCAGTACCAACGCACACTGAAGAGATTGGGACAATCGATGCGTCGCTCGGATTACACCCGAGCTCTGGTTAATCGACAACGCTCTGGATGCAGTCAAATGAGCAACGACAGTGAGCGATCCGCCGGGGTGTTTCGTTCAAATGAGCCGGCGGATGTAGAGGAAGCACGTCGACGATTGTATCAGTTGATTCATCACGAAAACTGATGTAAAAGGACAATAAATACCATGGCACAATGCACAATCAGGAACAAGGAAGGAATGAAACAAGACTGATACAAAGATAATCAAAATTAGAGAGAGCATGAATAAAGCCAAGGAAACTGCTTAGTCTAGTTTTGACTTCTGACTTTCAAGTAGGGATATCGCCGCAGATTATCCGAACTAGTTCATGGCACCTTACAAAGTATTCGTCACTGTACATAAAGGCCATTTGCTAAAGGCGCGCTCTTCGATTAGTTCTTGTATTGCGGCATTTGGTCACGGATTTTTGTACCTTAAGAAAATGTCAGGATGTGGTGTTCCAAGTCCCCAGAAAATCTCGAAGTGGTTTTTACGCTCCCAGAAAATCTGGGAGTGTGGCATATTCACATACCCAGAAAATCTGGGTATGTGGTATTTTAACATCCCCAGAAAATCCGGGGGTGTGTCGTGTTTTCACCTACCCTGAAAATCCGTGGCATGTTCACGTCCACAGAAAATCTGGGAGTTCGGGTGATAATATTTCCTCGATTGACCACGCAAGGGGATCGCGCGGCGAGATGCCAGTAACAGGCTTTTCTCCGTCTGCTGTCATCGACGGTGATGATCATTTATCATTTCTTGCCTCGCTTGGCTTTTATTACATTCTTATCGATCCTTGTATACGATCAACAAGGAGACCGGCTTGCAAAATAGGACGGTGTGGAAAGAATTGTTTGTTTGCTACGAAGTCTTCAAGGACAATTTGATGACATTAGGAAGCTCAGATTATCTACCCTTTATCGTTTCTCGATTTCTGAATCTTATTCGAAAAAGTCCTGTTTACATCAAAGACGGAAGACATGAACGCAAATAGAGACAAGCACGCTTTTTATATAAAGCAACACAGAAAGAAGTTTGTTCTCGTGCAAGCATTATTCTTTCTTGATGCGGTTCTTCGGCAACACACAACTTTAGCCTCGGCAAAAACTGCGAAGCCTACGTCTTTGCATCCTCCTTCCTCAAATAATGCTCACAACAACCGGAAAGTAGGTGCGGATTTAACCACTTTACAGTTAAATGATAGACCGATGTGGCAATTGACCAAAGTCCTTGAAAGAAACGAAAAAGATACATCTTTGCAACAATACTACGATGACTCTTCGCGCTACTCAACCACAGATGGAACCGAGGATGAGGAAGAAAATAACGATACTGCGAACTGCAGTGACATACTAGTCGTGGTGGCTGTTGATGGCACGATGGCGGGCATTTCACGATCGACAGGAAAGACTGTTTGGCGGACATCCTCGCAAGAGAATGTCCACGAATTTCAGGATCGACAAACTGCGGCAGCAGAGGCTTCCCTATTGGCGCCCCTTATTTATACAACGACCAAATCAACAGCAAAAGAGGACGAATTTGTTTGGAAAACGTCCGCGGTACCCTCTATTGATGGAAAAGTTCATTTGACAGCTCCTCTCCGCGATGGCATGCTTGATCGACAAGCAACAGATGAAGTGACTGTCACGACTACCATGAGTGAGCTTGTATCACGGGTACCTTTCGTTGATAATAGGGGCCGTATTTATACCGGAAGTCGACACACCATGGCGGTTTCCATTGATAGTCGAACCGGGAAAATTCTGCAGCACATTTCGGGTGAGACGTGCAGCAATCCGTCTCATGACGAAACATATGTTGTATGGTTGGGACGTGTGGATCAAACCATATCAATTCAAGAACCAAGACGGGGTATTATGGATGTCCAGTTTACGCAAGGAAGAATCTTATCCATAAATGACATGGTGTTAGGAAGTGGACAACCGTGGGAACCGCCGGAACCAGGTGCGTACTCGAATTCGAGATTGCCACTTGCGAGAGATGGAAACAAAGGTTCCCTATTTGCAACTCCGAGTGGAGTATTGGCGTTTCGACAGGAAAATAATGTTCTTTGGATGGCAGAAGACTTTTTTGAGTCACCGGTTGCATTTGCCGTAGATGTGGCGTCGGGCTCTAGTTTGCCCGTGACGATCATTCCGGATCCTGCCATTCCAAACAACTCACCGGAGTATCTACTTCGAGAGATTCAGCGACAGCTCCGGGCCCCTTCAACAGATGACGAACAAACAATCATTGCGGCACTTCCGTCAGGACAACTGTATGCAATGCCTCTCAAGTATCATTCACCGATGCACGACGCGTCGAAAGAGAAAATCATTGACGGCCCCGATCGACCGGAAATAACCAGTAATGGCGAAGTGCACGTAGACGACGTCGGTAGTTGTCATCCGGGCAATGCCAAGTTTCCGGCTTGTCTTTACGATGCGGGACAGAATCCATTTGCTCCAATGTTGGTGGGAGAATACACAGAGGATACTGCGATTGTCCCTTTGTTTCATCCTGACTATGGATACATACCATCATATTATCACATACCTATGACAGAAAAGAAAAAACAGCACAAGATTCTGAGAATATTGGGTTCATGGCTACCACCAACGGTAGCGCTGATCTTTGTTGTATCATTTGAAATGGGACGACGGAAGCGGCTGAAAGATTTGGCGGAAAGTGGGGACGTGTCATCATCTACGTCGCCTACCGAAGAAGGTGGGGTAATCCAAGTATACGACGATGTTATTCTCGGTTATGGTGGACACGGAACAGTGGTGTTCAAAGGCCTGCTGGACGGTCGACAAGTAGCAGTCAAGCGAATGCTTAAAGCTTACCATGCCAGCGCGGATAGAGAGATCTCACTGCTGATTGAAAGTGACGGACACGCCAATGTTGTGCGATACTTTTTGAAAGAAACACGTGGTGATTTCGTTTATTTAGCCCTGGAATTGTGCGATTTATCGCTGCACGATCTCATTGGTGCACTCTGCAGCGAACCAAAAGTTAGATCTTTGGCAGCAACGCGATCATTGCTCGTGCAAATTGCTAATGGTGTGCGACATCTGCATCGGTTACGAATCGTGCATCGCGACTTGAAACCAGCGAATATTTTGCTCGCCGATTCGCGGAATCAAAAGTCGAAGAGAAAGGACGACAAAAAAGATGATGAAAGCCCTATAAGACTGTTCGAGCGCGGGCTCTATGTAGCGAAGATATCGGATATGGGACTAGGAAAACAGCTGGTTGGCCAAAGTAGCTACGGAGCTAGTTTACTGAATGAGTCGTCGTTAAGAGGCGTATGGAACGGGGAGAAGGCGTCTTTCGCTGAAGCGGGTCCAGGAAGTGTTGGTTGGCAGGCACCTGAGGTAATGGCAAGGCGGATACCGTCGGACGGAAGCGTCCGTTCGGAAGGCAGCCTGAATCCAGAATCTGCTTCTGGCTCATCTCCTGCTGACAACTGTCTAAGCGGTCGAACTAGTCGATCGGTAGACGTTTTCTCGCTGGGCTGTATTTTCTACTCAACTTTGAAACCAGGCTCGCACCCATTTGGAGAATGGTACGAAAGGGAAGCAAACATTATGCACAATCGGCCTCAACTTGACGCCCTCAAAGACATATCGCTGGATGCTTATGATTTGGTGGCTTCCATGCTGCAGCGTAATCCTTTACTTCGCCCAACAGCTTCTCAAGTATGTGAGCATCCTTTCTTCTGGTCTGCCGAACGTCGGCTTGCTTTTTTGTGTGAATTCTCGGATCGTCTGGAAATGGACTACGATGTTACTTCTCAGACCATGACACGTCTCCTTGCTGTAGAACAAGGAGCTGCTCAGGTAGTTGGAACTTCTTGGGACAACGGACTGGAGCCTGAGCTTCTAAGTAATGTTCAGCGCTTTCGTACGTATGATCCATCTTCGGTGCGTGATCTACTCCGGCTTATGCGCAACAAACATCATCACTTTGACGAAATGTCCGACAATTTGAAAAACACTCTTAAGTCGAAAACAGATGGATTGTTGGAGTATTTTGAACAGCGTTTTCCCCGGCTGTTGATTCACTGCTACAATTTTTGTCGTGAATACCTGACTGTCGACGATCCTTTATCTGTCAAATATAACATAGCTCACTACGGACAAAAGAAGAGATTAGGAGACAAAGCTCTTGCAGAAGTAGTCGAAGTAGACGAACGAGGAGAAGGGACGCCTACAAAGGACCGTCATGCCACGGTGTTACCTCGGCAAAATGTACCGGAAATGATTCCAGAATCTCCTCTGGAATCCGATCCACAAGGAACTGCAGATGTAGCTGGAACGATATTACGCAGCGCCAGTAATGGTGAAGACGTCAGTTCTTTACCGTTGGATGTAAATACAGTTGGCGATGTGATCATTTGGCATGGAAGTACAGCTGCGCGATCACTGCATTGCCGTGGCTGGAGTCGTTCCGACGAAGAATGGATACGACGGGTAGACGCAAGTTTACGAAAGCGCGACACGAATTTAGAGCGATGTGCCGAAGACCCCAAATTTCGTACGCGATTGTGCAACCACTGGGATGTAAGCTATGGAACGAGCTGCCCTATGCGCAAGAAGAACAAGTGCGTTTTTGCTCATGGTCCAGTCGAACTCAGAGTGAAAGACACGAAACGAAATCGTTGGGGTAAGCTAGTGGATGCGAATGGAGACTGTAAGAATCCCCAGCATTCGGGCGGGGAAGATACGTACGGAGCAGCACGGTCTATTGAAACCAATCGCAAACAGGATGGTAAATGGAATTTGGATCTTAATGGCAGCAGCGGTGGAAGAGGCAAACAAAAGAGTGGTGCGTCGAAAAGGAAAGGTGAATCTAAGCAAAAGGAATGATTTTAGTTGCCTATAGCCTATAGCTACTGGTAAGAATATTGACTACCGGTACCGTAGGGCGAAAATTGAAGCATATTTCCGTTCGGACATTCGTGGTACGTTTACTTAGAGCATTTCGAATTTTTTCGACTGTATTCAAATTTCGCGCCTAAATATGCTAGAGGTTTTGATCTAGAGTCAACCGGCCTGCGATTTCAACGGAAGCGAATTTCTTGTACCTGGTATGTGGTAGGTCTATGTTTTATGCAATACAAAGTACGAAGTCAAGAATTTTTCATTATACTATGTACAGTAAGGATCAGGTATACAGAGTAACCGGTACATAAACTTGGCCTTTACCTGGTACGGTACTTGTGTTTTTGTCGCGCTGCGTCTCAAACTGGAAACGTTCTTACAGGCAAGATGTACGATTGGATCTTTTCTTGTTTCTCCTCTCCCTTTTCGCGATGTTTATGCTTCCGAGTGTCAAACAAGCAAAAGCCACAATAGATTATCTCAAGCAAACGCTATCAACTTCTTTTATTCACTATCATCATGAGATACACAAACACATTCATCGAAACGCAATTTCTGATTTCAGGTACGTCGAATTGAGCGCGAGAACCGCAGCATGAGCAGCAAGAGGGCACAGTCTCTGCGACGAGAATGCAAGATACGATTGAAATCCTTCTCATTCTTACATTATTGCTTTTCTTGATCAGTTGACAAGGCGCTTGCAAGAGTGAAGACTATTTTAGATACGACACGTCACCCTCAGCTAGCTCATGAAGACGAGGATCACAAGTACGACGACAAGTATGCTCTCGCCGAGTTTCTTGTCAACACTTCTATTGCTGCGAAATTAAACGCCTTAGAACGATTAGGATTAGACGGAGAGAAGCTTCAGCAAGTTCTATCGTGGGTATACGACGACAAGCAGTCTGTTACACTTCGTTTGGAGGCAGAAGATACCTGTTCTTATTTGAAAGAAAACATTGTTTCCGTCCGAAGCAACGTTGAGCATGAAGTCGAGACTACCGTGCAGCGCACCTCCTTTTGGGACTCGGAGGGGAAAGAACGGAAACTATAAGCACAAAAGTCGTTACGAAAGTCAAAGAGCATCACTGGAAAGTCGGGGTGCAGCATCGTTTGCTCATTTACAAGGGAAGTGATCCAGAGAATTGTATCGAACTGCAAGCACGCAACGTCTCGACAGTAATCATTATCGCCGCAGGACAAGCGACAGGTGCTAGTCCAAGTCAAAAACCGAGAAGTCCTCTTGCGGAAAGAACTTCGCATCGTCCTATCGAGCTGAATTTGACTTGGATGCTTCAGCGGATTTCTCCGAAGGAACAGCAATGTCAGTTTTACATTGATCGAACGAAGCATTCGTGCAAGACACCTCGTCGTAATGAGAACGTAGACGAAGCGGTACAATTTGAACATGAGTTGCAACTGTGGACTCAGCGGGTTTCAACATATTACTTGACTCGAGTACAAAACGGCATTCAAAATCGACACAAGCCCGCATCCCCCACCGAGGATGGGACAAGCAACAAAGGACCAGACCTGGGCAGCATTACGGATGAGACTATTTTTGTCCCGGTTATACCGCTGTTGGAAAAAGGATCAGTTCTTTCGCTGGGTGATGTGGCAGCATTTCTCGGAGAGCAGAATCGCTCACTTCAAGCGTCCATTGCAGATACGTCGAAGTCATTTCCTCCTTCCCAGCTCATGCGATTAGTGTCCAATCTCGAGGCGACAACATATTTGCTGTGCAAGCATCTTTCCACTATAGTACAGCAAACAGTTGAAGGACTGGACTATGTCGAAAATATGCTAGAGAAACAACTTGTTCAAGCAATAGGAAAGGAAGTGGACGGGAAAGAGTTTGAAGAATACATCAGGTACCACCACAAAAGCTCTTTGGCGACAAGTATGCGCCTATTCCTTTCACATATGCAGTTCGCCGACCCGATCATTACCCAGATGGTATGCTAAGCATTGAAAACGTTGATAGTCAAATCGATCCAGTCTACACCTGGGTCCGAAAAATGCCTGACACTGGTCGAACGTCGATGTTTGTACCTATTAACGCAGCAACGTCCGTCGAACTACGAGGTGGATGTTTCTTGCACGGCTGGCTCCAGCATCGATTCGAGTCGTCTCCGGTGGAACCGTTGTTTCAACTCGCGGCAAGGGCTCGTCAATTCTCTAGTTTCTTGCTGATCATTGGTAACATAATGGGACCAAATCAACTCAATCCCAAGAACGCAATTATTCTTCAGAACAAGGATGAATTGCTTATTCCCTTGATCACGAACGTATTACCTTCCGCCAAGGACTTCAAGGATGCAATTGCTTCATTGTCTCCCCGAGCAGCAAGACTTTGCCAACTCCTTTCGCTCAATGCAATTAGAATCATCTATCTTTGGCGTTTGTGTCATTCAACTAAAGCCGCAGTTGGAGCGGTTACTGGGTTTGCCGGACGATGCACTTACTAAAGAGATACAGTTGACCCAAGATCTTATGTCGCTCTTCGTGGACTATCAGATACCCAGTGATCTGCTCTCGTTGCAGCATGCCAGTACTACACTGCCCACTGACGCTGAAAAGGTTGCTTTGGTGAAGGAATATGTTAAGGCAGTAACAGACGTTATTGCGGCGGAAAAGAAAAAGCAACTAGACGAGGAAACAATGAAAGCTGACATGAGGACCGAGATGATGCACAAACAAACGGGAGGACATGGTGATGGCGTAGGGCAGGGTGAAATCTATATTCGTTCCGAAGGTAAAAGGTGCGTCGGGTGAGAAAACTCATGGCTGCCCCAAGGATGGTGCAATCAGATTTTACTCCAGAGATGGCGATGTCGTGCATCGCACCTCCGCCACAATCCGTTCCCGGGGAAAGTGCAACCACCTACGACTTGATGGATGTCCAAGTTGGAGCGGATGCAGAGCAAAAGACGCCAAGTTCTAACTTGACAAATCTTTCCCAGGGTGAAGCTGGTGTGGCAAATGACTTTACATTGATACCAAGAATACTCGATCAAAAACTAGAAGTGCTCGATAAGGACAACGCACTTCATTCTACGGTTATCAAGGCAGGTGATTTGTGGACCAGGAAGCGGCAACAAAATTTACTAGTATCGCCCGAGACGTATTCTTTGACGTCTAGTGATCTTGACTCCGAGAAAACGAAAGCATTTGATTTGTTGGACGCCATTAGTCGAAGTGGTACTCTTCCGATCGATTGTTCCGAGCTGCACGTTGTGATTGCAGTTTCTCACTGTTTTGAAAACACTGTCATGTAAGTCCAATTTTCGAGTTCTCTAGCGCGTAATCTCTCGGTGTTTTTTTAACTCACACGACCACATTCTATTTTACTTCATAGGGGAACGGTCGTACAAGATAATATTAATCCGATCTTGAAGGTTGAGAAAAGCTCTATGTTGCTCGCTTCGACGGTCCATGCCGAACTTCCAAATAAAGTACTGGCAAATGAAAAGAGATTGCTCGACTGAAAGGAGCATTTCCCGAGTTGATGGATGCGTAGAAAGGAATACAGACGGGAGTTTTACTTTTGATTGCTAATGAACCCATTTTAAGCGCATGTGGACTGAGAGCCCCTGACGTCGTCTTTTCCTTAAGAGTGATTAACTATATGATGTAACCAACCTTTTCGCCTTTTGTTCTACAGTAAGCTTTTAATTTGTAAAGGTCCGCATTGAAAACGTTTTCTTCGATGCTGAAAACGACGAAACCTCAATTTCATGTATTTGACTGAATCTCTTTTCTCTCTCTCTCTCTCTCTCTCTCTCTCTCTACACTTTGATGATGCGTCAAGGTCAAGTGTCATGAAATGATTGTTCCAAAATGGTTTAGAGAATAATAGCAAGGCAGCGAAACAAAAGAGATCCGCAATAATTTGTGACTGGCCGCATCGATCTTGGCCGAGCCTTTCGGGTTGCGAGTCACGAGTAGTCGCCATTTGCAGTCATAATAAAGAAGTCGCAATTGCCCTCTTCTTTCTCCCCATTCCCACTTCATTACTTTGTATGAACCTCTAACTAAAATCTCTCTCTCTAGTAAACTGTGGCGTGTCGGAACCGATCTGACAAATCTTCACATTAACACTATACTACAGCTGATAAATAATATTCAGTGTATATTTGATGTCGTAGCGGCTGCGAAAAGACACCAGACAAGTTATAGTTCAAAAAGTCATCGACAAGATGCCATCGAAGCATCGAAGTCTTGGATGCCACAAAGTGCGCCTCGTTGCAAAACACCATTGCACTTTCGCCGATGAATCAAGAGAAGACAAGTTATACTATCCGAGTTGCTTTGCAGTCCTTTATTGTAACTTTTAGAGATACCAGCAAGCGCAAAAGAGCCATTTTAAGCTATACGAGCGCGCAACAACAAGGTCATTGAAGCTAGCAAAGAATATCTGAGAATAGCAAAGCAACCGATCCGATTGCTCGTAATAGCCAGGAGCGAGAGCACTGTCTCTTTTCACTACAATCAGTTGCGTTGAGAGGAAGAGTAGCCGTGAGCAAAAAGACTCAGAAGTGTCCTATTTTCCTCATCATCATGCAAGTGACAAGCCCAGTGAAGCGAAATGTCTCTTGGGGACCGAATTCTCGTAGAGAACCGGCTTTATTACCCTTGCATCAGAGTCCTCATCCTAGCCCAAAAAGCAATAGTCACAATAGCATCATCGGTAACAACATCAACGGTACTTGTAACCGTAGCAGTGTTGTTCGCACGGCATCTACGGATGGTTTGGTTTCAACTACCTTACGACGTGGTACTCGCCCTCACAAACCAATACGCTACCCCTGCGAGTCTCGTCCCCTACTGCCCTCTTGTCTGACTCGTGGACTATTCTTGATGGTATGCTTGATCGTTCCGACTGTCTTATTCCTACGTTGGGATCGGAAGGACATGTTACTGCACAGTAATTCTACACAGTCCAAGTTCAAGACTTCCCTATCGGCGCCCTCCTCTTCGAACTTGAGACGCTACAAATCCCTTCACAATATGCCGCCCACGATACAAGATTTAGATCTACTGAATGAACAATTGTGTCCCGGTAATACGAATGAAGATGCCGCAATGAATAGTGCGACAGCTGGTATCCTTGAATGGCTGAGACAACAGAGGTACAACGTTGTGCAATGGAATCAATTTACCGTGCACGGCATGGTTCTGCTAGCGGAAACACACCAGCACGAATTGCTCCTTCCCGTCGTTTCCATGGATTCTTTGCACCAATTTGCGGAAACCTATCATTTGATTCAACGGATTCAAAATTATTACAAAGATGTGAACTATCAGTTCTATCAACCTTTCGGATTCACCGAGAAACAAGCGTTCGACAAACACTTCGGAAATATCTGGAGAAAGGATAGATCGCGGTATGACTATTTGACTATTACAGAACCTTTAGAACGGGCATTGGAGAATGTGCCCGTGTATCTGACGGCTGACACACGTGAAAGCACACGAAATGGAGAATTGCGCTGTTTCGAACTAGACAATGCGGGTCGACTAAAGATCAATCCGTTGGCATACTGGACGAATGCGCAGATATGGAACTACGTGAGAACCAACCGTATTCCTTACAATCCTTTGTACGACCACGGCTATTCTGAAATAGGCGATGAAATGTTAACATTCAAGTCGAAGCAACGAGTGTAAGGTAGGCAACACCCTAACTAAATCTTACCAGAATCATGCCTTACGACCACAATAAAATAGCACCAACTGAGGATGACGATAGGTTGATTCCTGAACCGTAAGCGATTGATAATAAAGGCCTCATTAGTGGTAGATAACAAGGTTTTTGCTGTGGAGACTTCGTAAAAAACAATTCCATTCGTCAAAACACCCGGGTCTTCAAATTTTCTTGGTATGATAAACCTATTTCAATGTAAGATTGGCGGTAATATTGTGACAAACTTAGTAAGGTCGGGATTGAAAGCATCCGGGTCTCCTCTGCACCGACAAAAAATATACTGCCATGCATCTAGGAAAACTTCCATTCCTATTATTGCACCTTATTATTTCCCCATTCTATTCTATCTTTCCTCCTGTATACAACGTTTCGCTTTCAAAGTTAGACTACGGAGGAAATCAAATTCGATTTGAAGCCTTACAAGCCCAGAATTGCCTGCCTTCTTGTTATAAATTGTGGTCGATCTTCTTTCATGCTACGGAGTAAATAATGCAATGAAGCATCCGAGACAGCACTATCAATATTCGCAACCGACAAGAATAAATAATTACAATCAACAACAGCATCATCATCATCACAGTCAAAGCATTCATCAAGCATCTCAACGACTTTCGCTCGTAATCATTCTCTATCAACGATTGTGCATATTTTATCAACGCCGGCGACGATTGACCAGAGGGATTTTGTTGGCTTTCTTTTTTCTTGCCTTTTTTCGCCGTTCGACTGATACAGATTCCAACACCTTTTTCAAGGATTTCTCAACGAAAAGCTCCTCTACTAAATGCTTTTCCGCCTTCTCTTGAAACGCTGCAACAACTCAATGACTATTTATCGCCTCTTTCCTTACGAGAGCGACTGAATTACTGGATTTACGAGCAACAGCCACAGCACAAAGTTATCTCAGTCACCAGTCTTGGGTCTACCGGAATGGTCTTACTCGATGTCATGGCACAGATGAATGTGTTATCGCTGATCACCGTTGTAACGATTGATACCTTGCATCTTTTCCCGGAAACCTATCAGTTCTACGATACCGTACAAGAACATTATCCGGATCTGGATTTGCGTGTTTACACACCCAAGGTGCCTGGTAGTGCAACACCCACACGGCAAGCCTTTGATGCATTTTACGGCGGTGATAATTTGTATCGCACCGATCCCGAAAAATACGCTTATTATTCGAAAGTGGAGCCCTTGCAACGAGCCTTGGACGAATTGCAGGCGCATGTTTGGTTTACGGGACGACGTCGTGACCAAGGAGATGAACGGAGTCAGTTACAATTTGTAGAATGGGAGGACTTTGATAAAGAAGATGTTTCCGACCGACCCAAGCGTCTGAAAGTCAATTTGTTGGCCGATTGGACCTACGAACAAGTCTGGAGCTATTTGCAGGAACACGATGTCCCGTACAATCCGCTACACGATCGGGGATACAAAAGCATTGGCGATACCATGACAACACGAGCGGTTGCGAGTACAGCGGCTGAACGGAGTGGACGATTTGTGGGTTTAAATCAAACAGAATGTGGGATGCATCATCATTTGGAAAAACTGGATAGAATGAGACTAGAAGCCATTCAACAGAATGTTGCTTTCGAATTGCCGACGATTGACTGTTTGGAATGTGATTACGAATTGACGGCTGTCTCATTTTTCGACGTTATAGAGACTCTCTCAACCGTGCTGTTGCTGGAATTTTATTCGCCGTTGTGTGGTGCCTGTCAAGACTTTGCGCCAACCATGGAACAAGTCATTAGTGTTGTGAAGCACGGTGAAGATTCGGCTCTAAATCACAATATACAGGTAGCACGGTATGACATTACTGTGGATCAGCCTACTCCTGCCATGGAAGAAGCCGGCTTTGAAGTAGAAGTAACACCGACGTTGTATTTGGTGTTGTCAAAAGAACGAAGACCGGTCTTGTATACAGGTCAAATGACATCAGCAGCGATCCTAAAATGGATTCAAAACCAGTTAACGGAGTAGTTGCATCTCTAAAAACTTCATTTTTCGAGTTTACGTGACGGGGACCAAATAAGTTGTAACTTTCTGCATAACGCAACACCATTACTGGCGCAACGAAAGAAAGATTTGTCCGGCGTTTTCGAGCACTGAAGTTGTACTTGGCACCTAGTCATAGATAGCACTGTTATTATACTACTCGGTGTCTGCTCGGTGTATAATATTCATGACTCGTGACTGAAGTGCAGTCTTGTTGAAGTTAAGCCTACACTTGGCGCTACAGTGATCGATGGGACAGTCTGGTTGGCAATAATTTCGCCAACACCCATCTACGAATTGATTGTAAAAGAACAATAATAGTTGCGCTCATTGGAAGTAAGCAATGTTAGGAAATAGGCGAGGCTTATAGTGAGGCTTGATGCATCGTATTTGCGACTTCCGCAACGTTGTCGACTCATGACTAAAAGCAGTCGTGGTAACGTTTAACCTGCAGTTTTAGGTGTATTAATGACGGGAGACTCTGGCCTGGAAATATCAATTAAAGACGCATTTATCGAAACGATTTTAAAGATCAAATTGTGCAAGCATGGGCTACTACTTGTTTGATCCCCTTGGCCCTCTTTAGAATACCCCGACCCCTATGAGATATCTTATTCATGACAGTTCTCATCAAAACATTTTTCAGAGGGTGGGTCATCTTGTACGTAGACTCCAGTACTGATGGTACAGGCACATCCGCAAACTTTCTCATGCATTCATTTATCTCGTTCTTCTCATGAAAAGATCCATTCCTTTTAAAGAGAATAACATGACAAACAACTATAACATCAGCGATATCATGAATGAAGAAGACAGGGACTTGTATTTGCTTAGAGATTACATTTTAAAGTGTCCTTTGTTCAGCAATCAAAGCGACCAGAACGAACAGAATCCAGCGATTGCTGCGGCTCTGCAAGGAATCGATCGTGAATTGCGACAGCGTGCTAGAGATCGTGTGTTACATCAGAAATTTCAGCAACAGAAGGCGAAAACATCAGCATTTGTGTCAACAACTTCCTCGACGAACGAGTTCAATCATTTAAACGGCGACAGCATCGATTTCAACGAACAAGAGAAACGCGTTTTCTTGTTATCTGACTCAAACAAGTCTTCTTCTTTTATGCGTTCCGCAGATTACACGAACGACGACACAAATATGGACGACTGGGAAGACGTAATTGCTGATTCAAATGTTAACGAGAACGGCAATGATATCGATAGCTCACGCGGAACGACAACAACGGCATGGGGGAAAGAAATGACACAGGCTGCTATTACGACTCTTGCGGAGCAACGTGTTCGTGTCAAAGAACCATCGGAAGCTATAGTGCTTTTGTTGCATGCCGTTCTGTTGCAACATGGCTTTGTTTGTACCGGGATTCCAGAGACCGCGCCTTCGACTGGATTTGCGGCGCCGGTACGCCCTTTAACAACATTTCTCCCGCAGCCGTGGGTCCCCGACAAAGAACAAATCACATTGCGTTATCGAAATGATCGAGTATTCTTTTGACGGTACGCTTAGAAAATCAGCCTACCGAAACAAGCCAGGAGCCAACATTGCATGTTATCTTGTCGCAAGAACCCAACAGCAAAAGTGATAGTGCTACTACGCAAGACGCTCCCACTTTGTCCTTTCCACTATCCCAACATTTCAATTTAGATTCATTTGCAAAAGCGACGAAACCGAGCGAACCTATATTGCATTACAAGCAAATAGCAGACTTGTTGTCGCAGTTTGGGAGAGTCTTTGACTTGGGGCAGTACAAGATGGAGAATTTGGAGAAGGAGCCTTACGTTGATAGTACGGTCGCTTTTCTACCCACACGTCAGTCCGTGCCGCCGCCTCTTCCGACTCACACTGCAACAGTGCTGGAGACGCGGCCCAGTTTCGAAGCGGTTGGCCCGGATGGACGGCCGACGTTTTATCTCAGTCCGCCAGTGCCTCATCACCCTGGTGATTTTGCTGGTGACTTGTACCCCAGTCCCCAATTTCCAATGCAGAGTATTTACCCAGGCAACCTTATGGGTCCCGATCATCCCATGTTCCAAGCGAATGGCAGCCATGGTGCTATGTCGATGCAACCCCGCTTCGATCCCTTCGGACCAGTAGTGGGTGACCCTCGACGACAACGACCCCCGGAAGGGGATCCCCGAGGACGTGGAAGTAGTCGCAAACAGTTACCGGGCGAACCTAATCCAGATCACTTGGAACCCCCGAACTCATTCAACTCCAACATGTTCATGTAAAGAGGGCGACGCAGCTTTATGACAATTAGTACGTATCAGCCGCTCCTGCACGTGAACAAAGGGGAAGAACATGAACCTCCTTTGAATCTTTGAAAGCCAGTTCCCCGATGAGCAACAGTACGATCTGCATATTTTTTGATAGCGATTAAAAACCGAAATGTTATAATCTTGTCGATTTATATTCTCACACAGTATCGTGCGCTGTACCCAACGTCTCTGCTGGAATAATATGCACCACATTACGCTTTTCGTTACGATTACTCATCATTTTTGTCATTTTAACCTGGCCGGTTACTTTGGCGAAGAGCGTGTGATCGCGACCCATTCCTACATTTTCGCCCGCTCGAAAGGTTTGTCCGCGTTGTCGTACAAGAATGGCTCCTGCTTGACACGATGTATTGGGCCAAACTTTAATACCTAGACGTCGTCCGGCAGAATCGCGGCCGTTGTTTGTCGAACCTCCGGCTTTTTTCGTTGCCATGAATCGAACTTGTTGCTGTTGAAAGAGTTGTTGTGGCTGTTGTGATCTATTTAGCACATTTCGTTGCACGGTTTTGCACGCTAAGGATAAAGAAGTAAGCATTCTTACAGCTGACGAGTACAACAACAAAAGAGAATAAAAGGAATGAAGGCTGCTTTGCAAAGAAGAGATGATAGATGATAGATTTGTGATTGATCCCTGGTACCAGTAGTTTGTAGTTTGACGCAAAAGAATGCGATGCTGCCTGCAATACGGAGTAGATTATAGCGACGTGGATCGCGGACAGACGAAAGGCTCATTTCTGATCACGAGTCACGAGTCGTTGCCGTTAGTCGTGTGTTGTGTCGTATGCTCTGGGCCCTTTAGACTCCGCGTCACTAAAAGTTTTATGTAGACGACATACGTTGAAGACACACCCACCGCTAACTCCATGGTACACACCTCTATGATCTTGAGTACCGGAGTTTGACATCACCGACACAATTTCTTCGAGCATTTTGTGGCCAAGCCGTTGAGCTGCAAACGCACACTTTTTTCATGTTCTTTACATCCCATCATTCGTTCGAAAGATATGTATTCTCCGTAGTTGACCAGCATCGAGAACCAGAACACGATAGCCAACAAGCAACAAACAGCATTCAAATACATTTTGTCAGAGATCGTAAACAGCAAACGAGCACACGGTAGCTTTATATTCAGAAATCATAATGGGAAACAATCATTCCAATCAATTGGCTACGCCGCATGTCGCCAAATACATGCGACTCACCAAGCATCAAGTCATGGATTTACACATAGCTTGTAAACAATTGGCGCGTGGGACACGTTGCTTTTCACGGAATCACTTCCATGCTGCCTTACAGCATGCGAAGATTACTTCCGTCACAGACAGAGACATTCTGACACTGCTTTGTACTATGTGGGATCTTAAAGGAGATGGGAAAGTACCTTGCTTGGATTACAGTCTATCATTGGCGCCCTTGTGCTGTCCCGGTGAATCAATGGAACAAGTATTACAGTTTTGCTTCGCAATCATCGATACGAATGATGCCGTCACATCTCAGGAAACAGTTCTAATTCTTAAAAGTACGTTTTTATCCTCGCAGAAATTGAGACTGTCGTGAACAAACTCACTCACTCACTCACTCGCTTCTTTTTCTTTCTTTTCTTTACTTAAGGTATTTGTGCGACCGCGGCCTATTTCGGAGACGAGACATTCACTGTCCGGCAACTATACAAAATTGTTGATCAAGTATTCGATTCGATGACGATCATGACGGAGACGACGGAAGCGTTGGAACACTGGATGGTGGCAAAGAAGCTTGGAGAGCACCCACTAGTTATCAAGCTATTATGTAATCCGAAAAACACGAAACGATCGATCGATAAAAATCAAAACAATGAGGAAGATGAAGACGAAGAGCGGTCTATTCTAAATGCACAATACGCACCCAATTACCACCATCACGCAGCAAGTGGACAGGATCAAAGGAAATCAACTAGCACTGGCACTCAATCTCCGTCGAAATTTCAAAATAAACCATTTGCTTTGACACGTTTGGAGAATTGTTCCACGACCGATGTGAGCTCTGTCATGCTAAGTCCACTTATACAAATCCCAGTGGGCCGTGACTCGGTGTCAAACTTCTAAAGAGGATTTCGTTAAAGATTTAAGCAAAAAAAACGGATGAGCAGCATCGTGACTCGCTTCTCTTTGTACGAATCGGTTTGCAATACCAGCTATTGTTGCGAGTGAAAGATTCATAGAATATTGTACTTGTACCATAAACCGAACTTCTCGTTTCTCGTAATTCCATGTCTAAGTTATCTAGATGTTGTAGAATGGGATGTCGGAAAGTGATTGCTCTATGGTTTGCTTGCAACAACCGTCACAAACCCGATCGTAAGCAAGACTCCTCCTTTTGTCCGCTCCCAAAAACAGAGGAAAATTCCAAAAGTCTGTGTAACATAACGCACAGAAACATTTATACCCTAGATAAATTTTATACCTGTTATGAGATTCAATTACTTCACAAAACGAATATACCTATTTCATAGTTCTTACTCTTTGGTCTCGCCTGAATTACTTGGGAAATTCAATTCCTCCCGGAACAAGTGTCTTGAAGGTATGCTTTCCTTTGGCACTGGTGAAAGTTAATTCCAAGGAAGATTTACCTGTAGCTACCGTCACACGTCCGATACCGTCCAAGAGTGTGTGAACAGGACTATCGGAGCCACTTGTGACCTTGAGGGAGTCTAACGAACCAATGACCGGCAATCGAGCTGCCGCATGTTTCGACTCACCCCAGTCAACTAAGTAAGGAACAAGACCACCTTGATCATGTCCTTCTAGGATAGCCATGGTCCAAGTCCATGCCGATCCTCGATCTTGAGAAACCATGGTGACTTTGTCGCACGTCAAGTCACATTCTTTCCAGATTTCGGCCTTCATCTTGTCTTTCGAGCGAATGGCGTAATGAAAGGGCACCAATTCACCGTCGGGAAGCGCCGCAAGTTTCTTGGCTAGAGGCATTCCCATGTGTGCTGGATCCGGGCCCATAATCTCCAAGAACTGACAAGACTCGAATGCAAGGCGAGCACTCTTTGTGCCGACGCCTTTCAACGAAACGACCATGATCGGTTTGAGATCAGTCATTTCGTAGAACTGCTTTAGAGCTTCTTCCAAATTGTTAGTTCCTAGAATAATATGATCGAGCTCATCATCATGCGGAACACAATCTTCACGACGATACTGTTCCATGTAATCATCGAAGGTGTGAATGTCGTCATCGTCGTCGGGGACATCGTCGACTTGGATGTCCTCTTTGTCGAGACCCCATTCACCCATAAGGCGTTTCGCTTCTTCGTCTTCTGCTGTAGTGGCCATTTTGAGAGCGTTTTGTTTGCTGTTGTCTTGGTTGTGACGATGGAAGTCAAGAGATGGCTGAAAGAATAGAATGAAAAAAAGATTTTAGCCTCGCTTATTGTTTTATTTCTCGATCGGCAGGGTCATTTGTTTACCTTACGGTCATTCCAAACGACTGATTCGGTACTATTATCGCTATTCTGAAAGATACTACGCAAGATCTCAGTCTTGGCAATCAGTCTTATGACGACAAGACACAAAGACTTTCTCACGGGTAACGATGCGACGACGCACTATTTAGAAACGAACTAGAGCGACCCAATACTATAGTGCAAGTTGACCTACAAAACATAACTATTGCACTGACAGGAGCCAAGGAAAAGAAGTTTCTGCTCACAATCTACTTGGTGGTGCTACGTCATACTCCCTACAATACTATGTAGTCAGCATGTGTTGATGTTTTCTTATGCGACGAAAACAAACTAGACAATAGGTCATCTTAGCCAGCGATACAAGCATGTCGTGTTAAACCTCAACTAGCTATCATCATCGGGCTGAGTACACAGAAAGGACTGATCGAGTGAGAAGATTGGGACAGATAACGCATGGTCCTAGACTACGGATGATCTACATTTTGAATATAGATAATCGCGGAAGTGTAGATTGTCATCCCACGTTGGCTCTGAGCCACAATCGAAGTCTTAGTGATCTATCCCCTTTCTATTTCTCGTCGATACTAGATACAAGGCCTAGCTTTTGCTCGATAGCAGCCACCGCTTCTTGACGATGATTACTACGTGCTGCATCCAGCGGAGTCTGGCCGCGATCATCGGTAATGTTGACGCCAATGATAGGAAGATCGAGCAAATAATACAGTACTTGCATTTGTCCCGATCTCGCCGCAAACTGTAGAGCTGTCATGCCTTGTCGTCCTTGTAAATTCGGGCTGACGTGTAAAACATCAATGCAATACTGAACAGTCGCTAAATCGTTTTTGCGGGCACTGCGATGCAGCCATTGCCACATATCAGAAGGAAAATATGGTTGTAGTAGTTTTACCAACTCCGGATGGTGTGGGCGGCGCTGCTGCATGTATTGTGCAAAGAACGACTCTTCGTCGTTGGGGATTGTATGCGTGTATTGTTGATTAAGCCAAAATGCCACAAAGGGGAAAACAACTGACAACTCATCGTATTCATTTTCAATAAAGATTTGAAACATGCAATCTGCTACCGAATATCCTCGAAACTGCCATTTATCTGGTGCACCGAGCTGATTCGCATCATCCTCACAAGATGATCGAAAAGCCTCTAAGTCGACTCTCTTAAGGGCACTATACCATAACGGCGGTGCAGGTGCTACTTTATCTTTCCATTCTGCATGCGGAGGACAAAAATCAAAGGGCAACTGTCCTTGTACATCTGTTATGTTCACATCGGCCCCGTATTGCAAAAAGCAAGTCGAGAACCGTTCCAATAGTCTCGTGATTTCTCCCGGCAACCGCCATATGCATCGGTGTTGAGTTTCCTAGCCGATTCTGCGCATTTACCGGTGCACCTAGCTCAAGAAGTGCCGTTACAGCTTCGACTGTAGGATCATCGCGACGTAGTGTTTGCATACGAGGTAGTCAGAGTAGAGAGGATAACGAGTAAGAAAATAGACGACATTCAAATTGGCAGAAGTTATATGTACGAATAAGGCAAGGGATATATAGGAAAACCATTCGCACGTACCATGCCCCCACAAACAAGCAATGTGCAACGCAGATTGCCCGACAGCGTTCGAATGATTTACCGGGACGCCTTGTTGCTCGACTAGTTGGCGAATTCGATCAGGTTGATTCTTTTGCGCAGCACTTAGAAGGAGATCATTGTTACTCATATTTCAAAGAGCTGAATCGTTGGGTTTCAATCGAAAGAAGATATTAGTCTAAATGCTATGCAATCATTTCAGTGAGATGCTCCAACTAATAAGCAAACGTCTTACTGTCATCATGAAACCCGGATGCACAGAAATTTCCGCGCCAATGCGTGCGCGAACGTCTGTCATCCTACGCTAGAGGCTTACGTGACTCAGTTAGTGAAACGATACACGAAAACGACCTCCTTGCTTTTCAACCTCTCAAGCTCGACTAGGTCTGATGAATTCAATGATATAAATATAATTGTTCATTAAATGATACAAGTACAGAAGATTTACATCTTCCCAGCGCGGGAAACATCCATGTATTAAAGAGCATGGAGATCAAACAATCATAGCCTCGTGTGTATGAATTTATGTCTTTTCAAAAATAGTACGGAATAATAACCTTTTGTCTCTCAAGCCCCTGCCACCCAGATGTATCCAACCCCAAGAATGTGCAAACGTATAAAGCATGTACAGTGTATGTATGCGTATGCAGGATAAACGGTTGGTTCGAGCACGCTAATACCACGTGATTGAACCACTCCAAAACGAATCGTTATCGAAGAAGGCTTGATCATCAGCTTGGCAAGAAGCAGGGGCTTGTTGAGAAGGTTTTGTGAAAAAGTTTCAACGCCATTGTGAGAAACCACAACCACGCGATGAATAAAGTGTTTCGAAGAAGGAGACCAGCCTGCAGTCAGGCGTTCCAATTGCTCTTCATTTGCTGTCGAATAGTCTAACGATAACTCAGAGAGAAGCTTTCGTTCAAGGCGATAGTCTTGACGAAATCTGGAATGAAAGAACAGCAGTAAAAAAAGAAAAAAACTGTCAGAGATATGTCCGGACGAAAAAAGCTCGAATCACGTAGAAGCAGTACTGCGACTTACGATGCGATATCTTCTGTCGAATAATAAAGCTGCGAGATGTCTTGAAGGGGCGTACGCGGCCGTGTTACAACCTCCGAAACAAGCTCATCTGCAAAGGAGACTCTGCGTACAACATCATCGTCGGAGATGGAGGTATCTGAAAAGGGAAAAGTCGATGAAGTTGACACGGAATAATCATCGCTTTCGTTACAACAACAGGAGTCTTGCAGCGGAGAGTGTTGCGGTGAACGATCCAGTAGCAATTGCAGGAAAGGTTGTTCTACCTTGATTGTCATGGCTTTCGTTTAGTGATTCAAGTGTGCAATCAAATAAGAAAAGGAAATTATTTTTGTGCAATCTTGCGATTTTTTAAAAGACTGCTGCTCGCCACCGAGACCCGTTTTTTTGGGCGTTCGAGAGATTTGCGGCCGTTTTCCTGCTATTGGAGATGATTTGCGATGTAAGAGCGAAAGAGAGAAACTCGCCTTCGACGACTTCGACGGGGGCGTTTTACGTTTTACTCTTAAGAAAAGTGTAGGAAGACAACGAATGAAATGATGGTGAGCCGAAGACTACTGATTTATGTTAATCACTAAAAGAATTGTCCGCATTTACTATGGGAGGCAATGTGCACGAGTGCCAGTTTCTGACACGGTTCGTGTCGCAGTCGTTCTGGATTGTAATATCTCTGTAACGGCCGAATTAACCATTCACTTTCACTTTCACTCCGGAATCCGATCCGAACGCGCGACAATGTGACCGTAAAAGTACACGCACAGTTTTTACCTAGAGGCTCATCTGTGAAAGATATAAACGATCACGACTAGTAGTCGTGATTAGGCTTTTGACTCTTGACCGGGCACAAGTTCAACAGGAGAATAGGGCAGACTGTACAATTCAGTCGCTTACGGTTTTGCGTTAAGCGTTTCTCACTTTTTTCTTGTTCGATGCTTGATTCTGAGATGATGATCCTCCGAGGGCGGCATGTCAAGTTACTCCGTAGTCCGTTGTCTAGTTGTCAATGTCAAGGCTTGTTTAGTTAATGCGGAATGCCAATGTTGCTAAAGATGAAAGTTAGCTTGAAGACCACAACAACGGGTTTCCACCCTAACGTAACCGGGGATAGGGGATAACGACTCTCACAGTTAGACTAGAGCACCCCCTTTGATCATACAGAAGGGTGCCAAGTTATCTGCTGATGTGAATTCTCGGGAACAATGTGCCCATGATTGTTAACCAACAAAAACCACTCGAGACCTGAATCCTCGTAACAGATTACCATATGGAGCGATTTACGACTTGGCTTTCTCTCGAAGCCCCCGACACAATGCTGTTCTGTGTCAGAGCTCTAATATCAATGCACCGTAGAGTTTCAAATTTCAACAGTCTATGCTATCTCTTCTACTTGAAACGTATTTTTTCCAAACGTCATTATTAGCGCATTTGAAATTTTAAAGCGGTAGCTGACTATGGCCTATGGCCTTCGATTGTAAACGTATTAGCATCAAGACGTTCCAAATTCTAAGAATGCATTCTTTCCGACTCGACATCGCTTAATTTCTTTAGTGGAAGGAATAGATCCGAATGACTCTGGTCGTCCTTTGAACACAAGTCTTATCGATTCATATTTGGCGATCGCAAACCAAACGAGAAAGCGCGCGCAGTTGTTGCCTCGCATAAACAATTGGCGCGCTTTCGTTTGTAATGACCATCAGTAGCAATTGGTAAGCGCGCCCCCAACACTCTCCTCATCAACGACATGCCAGTTTCCGTCTGCATCCATGTATTTTAAACAAAGTTTGGATTGCAAAAGGATCGTGACGCTTGTAACGTCCTCCAACCTTCAGTGAGAAGCGAGATTGCCTCAGTCAACGTCATATCTGGACGGTATTTTTGATCGATCCAAGCCCACATCCAGGAACTCGCGTAGCCTATTGCTGCGTAACGAACAGTCAACAGAGAACCGTGCGCGTCTAGCCAATATAAACATGGCTGGTAGAGAGGTTCCTTCATGTTGTCTACGGCGACAGCTTGGTAACTAGTAGCAAGAGATGCATCTGGCAAAGGAGGAAGTAGGCGATCCGCAGTCGTCAACACTTGTGACAGTTGCGATTGTACAACGTGACCCGCGAAGGGGTCGTCATCGTCTATGCTTTCGTCGTATTGATTGCGTTCCATCATTCCTGCGACTAAACAACCTGTTTCAGCATCTTGTTGCATTAAACATTGTCGAAGAAACTGCGCCATTCCTTTAACTTGCAAGGAAGGAGGCGTTTTCTGCTGAATGAGACCGGTTGTTGCCTTCACAATTGTTACATCGGATCCGACCGAGTCTAGTTGATTGTATTCCTCTGCGATCGCATGCGTTTCAACAATATTCAATAAGCGCTGACTCGAGCTGACAAAAGCCATGTTACGATGCACTCGAATGGGATCTTGTACTGTTTGAATCTGCCAGGATTGAGTGACAAATGTATCAGCAGCGAGAAGAACGAAATCACTCCCAACTAATCCCATGAAAAGTGAATTGCCGGCCGCTTTCTCTACATTCAAATGAAGGAGAATTAGTATGGTTGTTAATGTTGAAACTGGCTTCATTGTGCGCTTTGCAAGAGGCTAGTAATTTATGAATCATCGAATCAAGGTACTCCGTAACAGAATCGATCGTCGCGGCTGGGAAAATACCATACGGAGTATGAAGGAGTACCATCAGTACCAGTATCTGTAAGTCTTTGACTAAAACCCAGTCGTGAGTTGAAGCAACCAGCGTTTTGAATCAGACGGAAAGTCTGTGAAAATCCATTTGGTATGGTAAAGCAGAAAATCTGATTTAGCAATTTTGATAGGAGGAAAATTCGGCACTGATCAATTAACGACAGCTCACACGCACACGGGACACGGGACAAGACCTTATTATTACCTGGTACACAAAAACATCATTGCATGTTTTTTTTTCTTTCCATCCCCATTTCGCGAGAATGCAATGCATCCACCGCGAGCTTATTTCTTACCAAATCAAAGAGCTTCTGACTAGCCTTCTGATTGCATCAAATATATTATTTTTCAATGTCGCATCAAGAGATTCAACAGTACATCCGCAATTTGGCGAGTGATGACGACCATGTTCGTGAAATCGCCGTCGTGGCTCTCGGTGAGATCGCAGACGAATCCATTGAGGGTCGCAATTTGGTCTTGCAGGCGGGTGCTATGCAAGCAGTACTCTCACAGATCCATGAGAAGTCTACCTTGCGCATGGTTCGCGAAGGCTACCCTGACTTTGTCTGCGTTCTGTGACAGGAAGCCCCACATAGCCTTCGAGTTGGTTCGTCTTGTACTGCCTTACTTGATACAACTAATCCACAATGGGGATCCAGTAATTATGACTGATGCTTGTTGGACGCTCAATTACATCGTGGCTAGCGCTCCTGAGGAATATAAGCAAGCAGTTGTCGATGCCGGAATCATTTCCCAGCTGCTTGCCCTCGCTCGTCATACCTTGTAAGTACTTTCTGGTCACGCCAAGTTCGCGAAATACCAGCTGTCGCTGTTTTTTGTCTCACTCTTGCCCGTCTTTAGCGTGGATGTTCAGGCCCCGGCACTTTTGACTATCGCAGGCCTTACTAGCGGCAATGATTTACAAACGCAGTATGTTGTCGATAGTAACGCTCTCCCTTGTCTATTGGGTCTTCTCTCGAATCCTCATTCGGATATCCGCAAGACATCATGCACTGCTATCTCGAACATTACAGCGGGGACTGTGCAACAAATTCAAGCTGTTATTGATTCGCGACATCATCTTTCCGCTGATTCAGCTTCTCAGCAGTGCCGAAGTTTGGGGAACGCAAACAAGCCGCTTATGCCATCTCCAACGCCATTGGTGGAGGAAACCAGCAACAGATCTTGTTTATTGTGAACGAGGGCTGCATGCCGCTATGCGATCTGTTGACAGTTGCTGATGATCAGGTTGTGATGATGACCCTCGATTCCTTGGAGAAAGTTTTGATGGTTGGTGACGAAGAACCTCGACGCATTCTGATCGCAGCTCAAGGTCTGAGTAAAATGAAGAGACTCCAAATGACTTCTTGCAATGACATTATTTCCAAAAAGGCCCATGAGATAATGCTAATGTACTTCGAAAGTGAAGTAGAAGAAGTTTCCGAAGACGAACTGATTGCTGAAATGGAGCGAGAACGCAATTTCACGGGAAATGTGGATGTTGAAGATACAGTAATTGAACCCTTCCAAGATGTAGAGGAAGCTAGCTTAGATGGGTATAATGAACCGGGCGATCCCGCATAGAGCTGGCAGAAAACCAAGAGAAAGGACTGAGGCCACCATTGAATATGTTCGCAACCCAAATTACCTTGATCGCGAGATACGACTCGGTTGCCCACATTGTCATCGCGCTATGTTCATCCCCTTTAAATTCTATTGTGATCCAGAGGACGAAGGATTCTATGACCCAGATCGAGATCCCAGACTGTTTCAGGAACACGGGATGTATTCACAGTGTTTGGACGTTGAGCTTCCTTCAAAAGGTCTGTATGGCTGTCTCGAGCTGATATAATGGGGTAGAAAAGAAATTGTCGACACATCGAAATAAGTTTGAAGTCGACCATCCTGGAATCCAAATGCCAGCAGCATACCGTTTCCAGTGATTGCAAACTTACAATCCGTGATCTGTTGCTTTATAAATTGATGTCCTTTTCAACTTGTCCTTTTATAGTATTACTTTCTCTACTATGCTAACGCATTGCAACCGGGCTCCAATCAAAACCAAGCAAAATTGATCACAGAGATTCAAAGACAAGTCAATCCAGTCAAATGCATCTTAATCGATCAGCTTAACAAGCTTCGACATGACATTCATCACCGAGCTGATAACTCCCTTTGGGAAATCTCGGAAATTGACATCACACTTCGCCGCAAGTAAAAACCACTTTCACCTGACAGCTATCTTTGATATCACTCAACAAACATCTGCAACGGTAAAAGTCCATCTCGACCGCCAGAGTCCCTCTCGCAACCACAATCCTCTTCTACTCAAACTGAAAGGCAGTATTTCACGACACTCTCGCTTGCACCAAGGATATTGATACCGTATCCCCAATGGTTGCTCCGTCGTTCACTGTTCCCGTTTATTGGAATTCGAGTTTCAAACAGCGGAAAGCTATCACCAGACTGCTCATTGTGCAATGCTTTGAACATTCTCATCGATTCAAAGAGCTACGAACACGACGATTTCGATGGCAATACGCAGTTACAGACAATCAAACCTTGCGATCAACCCATGTTCCGCTCTCTTTCAGGCCTTTCCAGCACAGATGATACAACAGCCTTACCGATGCAATCTCGCAACCTGACAGCGACAAGGTAGCAATGAAAACATTCCTCCAGCTTTTTGACGAAAGCGAAAGTATACATCGAACGCCTCACCTGTTATATTGTTATCAACAACATTATTTGCAGGCAACAAGTCCAACATCAACTTGCCGCATCCGGTTTCACAACACCACACCTCAACCGCTGGATGCCATCTCCAAGTATTTTATGATTGGAGGACTCGACAAAAAATTTTGGACTGCCTTCTACCTTCCACCGCTACTTCGGCCACTTAAAAACATAGTCCTACCAGTACTTGCTGATGTAGATCCAATCTTAAAAGTTGTATTGTGTCTTGCGCCTTTCGCATTTCGATGATCGGGTTGCGTATTTTTAACGGCGGTTCAGCGTTCAGCATCATGGTCGTCGGCGCATCGAAGCAGTCTCGTCAGTCTCAGACACGAGTCGTCGCCGTTCGCGGACAGATGCGCAAACGTACGCGCGGCGACATTCGATTATTCGATGATCTTCATTCATTCTTTCTCCGTTCCGTCAATCTCCAACATCGCACATCGCACGCAATAATGACTCTATTTGTTCCGAAGTACGGAGTATAAAAATTACAGATTTTCTCGAACTACTACAGAATCTCTGTTTCTTACAAAGCACTCTTTCCAGAAATTCTGGAACGACCACCAAATCTCTGTTTGTTTCAAAAGCTTCGATTCCAGAATTTCTGGAAAGTGCACAGAATCTCTATTTGACCCATAACACCGATTCCAAAATTTCTATTTGTTTCCAAAGCTTCGATTCCAGAATTTTTGGAAGGACCATAGATTTTCGTTTGACCCAATACAACAATTCCGGACTTTCTGGAACTACTATGGTAATCTCTGTTGACCCAAACCACGTATTACAAATTTTCTGGAACACCTACAGAATCTCTGTTTGTTTCAAAATACGCTTTTAAGAATTTCTGGAACGACCACCGACTCATCTCTGTTTGTTTCAAAAGCTTCGATTCATCTTCCAGAATTTCTTGCACAATAAAAGAATTTCTGTTTGACCCATAAAACCGATTCCAGAAATTCTGGAATGACCACAGAATCTCTGTTTGAGCCATAACACCAATTCCAGATTTTCTGGAATGACCACATAACCTCTGTTTGACCGGAACCACTGCCTCCTAAATTTTTGGAAAGCCCATGGACTTTCATTTGCCCAATACAACAATTTCAGACTTTCAGGAACTACTATGGAGTCTCTGTTGACCCCAACCATGTATTCCAGATTTTCTGGAACCCCCAAAGACTTTTGTATTGCCAAAATTACCGATTACAGAATTTCTGGAACTACTACAGAATCTCTGTTTGAACCACAACAACGTTTCCAGAAATTCTGGAAGTTCCACAGCTATAGTTGCTCATGCTGTTCTTTGCACCTGCATTTGAGCGCGTTAACTGTCATATTCACCTTACATTTACCACTGTGGGATTTTCTTTGTAAAAAATTTGAGCAATAGCTCTTGTATTAAATTTAGTCGCACTATGTGCCTGTTATACCTTAGCAGTTTCGCCCCCTTGCTAAACATACTTTCGTTTGCACCTGCGGCATTTTTTTTCTCTTTTATATCGCCATCAGATTGCTTCGGCAAGAGTATATCATTGCTTTGCCATTCTTTAAGTGTGGCTTGACTTTTGGTCATTTGTTACGTTTCGAGAGAAATTGATTCTCAGCAACTCTGTGCTATGCCTGACGACTTCCTGCGTCTTTGCACGTCGCTATTACGCAATTCAGCTTCGATTGATTTGAATCACCAATTCATGGTAAGGAATCGACTATTCACGTTTCCTTTGACTCTGGAAACTTCGTCGCTGTTTTTCCTTCGTAAGAACTATTGTGGTATCGAGTCCAGTTTCGACCCAAATGGCGCTTTTTCAGTTTCGAGTCAGTCTAGACGGAAAGCATAAAGGCTTTGCTTCTCTGACTGCTCATTTGTTCGAATGTTGCCCATCACAACCAAGTTGGGTCTTTCAAACTTTATCGACTTTTGGCTTTCAGCTTATCACTTCTGCCGATCACTGTCTTTATCAAACATGTTGACTTAGTTCATTCGAACCCAGTCTTTAAATTTCATTGAGCGCCTTGTTACAATTTTTTTGCTTGTTTCGACGACGACATCGGAATGCGAATCATTTTTCTCTTTTTGCGTACGTCGTTTCGCGCGAGTTTTCGATCAGCTGCAATCTGCAGTCACGTTGACATGATTGTGGGCTGCGCCTTTTTGTGAGGCGGAAAAGTGATGTGACGTGTAGCATACGTTGTATCTTCCGGGTTTCAGCCTCGGTGAATCCCATGTCGTAGAAGTACTTTCTGGCACTATAGCGATGCTAGGGCTTACTGGAAACTTCATTTATTTGCGACTGTGACAGGAGAGTGTCCAAGTGGTACTGTTACACTAAATTTAAAATGTAGCAAAAATGCCTAATAATTTGTGCGGAGTTTTTTATCAAATTTTTCAAAAAAAATGGGGTGGTTACTTTTTGTTCCTCTGAACGATAACAACAAAAAAACAAGAGAATCGTCTTGCAATGATCATCAACCAAGTCGTTTTCTCGATATCTTTATCAAGAATATCGTGTTCGAATTCTTGAGCTGAGGAGAAGAGCGGATAATTAATTGTTGGTATTGTTTGTCTTTCAGCTTCGACTAAACGCAGGTTTTCGTATCCAATCGGTGCTTCTTCTTGAAACTCGAAGAGAATTGCGTCGCTGGCGGTATTGCCGCGGACAGTTCGTACTTGAAGCCGTGAATAGAATGTATATGGGTCGACGTCGTTTATATGATTCGGCCGGAATATGTATGTGTCGCGACGTGACGATAAGAATGTGGTGTTCCTTAGGGAGATGTCCAGTTTTGCGAGGGAAGTTGGGCTTTTAATATCGGGCTCCGTCCCAATTTGCATATTTACTATAGATTTTTGAGGTCGAGATTGTGATCGACATTTTAAACAGGAGTTAAAGATTGATTGATGTAAAGATTGATTTTTTCGTCCAAAGCATGTTCTTGGAGATATAATAACTTTTGAAAGCAGATTTTGCTCGTCCGCAGAAAAGATAGAGAAACCCGAACTACTACAGGGATCGCTCGGATCCCTACCTTACGAGCATACGACGAATCCAAGAACGACACGTTCAGCTACAAGGAGAAAGTACTAGGTACAAGTAAATGGTATCATCGCACGGACGATGTGGCAGCCGTTTGCAATACACGATAGCAACTTTTATATCTACATTTGAGACTTGGCACGACAACGGCAACAACGCAACAACAAAATGCCAAAAAAAGCAGAAACGATACAGGCACAATGGCAAGCCAAAATACTACCAGGTATTATATATTAGCAATGATTACGATCGAAAAGTTATCATGTAATGTACAAGCGTCTTATCATACCGGTAACAAAGTGTGCAAGTCACGAGGAGAATGTATTACGATCGAAGGCCTCCTTACATCACAACAGAAGCTCATTTACGGGACAATTTATCTAACTGCTTCTGCAATTGTTTTGCAACATCAGCTTTAGCTTTGATCATGAACGCCGACCTTTCACAGCATCATTAATCCCTCCAAAGACAATTGTCCCCACAGGTCCCCGCTTGCCGGGTTTTTCCGCAAATATAAATTACATTCCCGACTGTATGCGCATATTTATGGCCACTATTCCCATCATATTTTGAGCAACCATACGATGACAACCCGAATCGGTCTTGGATGTTTGTAATCGGAGTTTTGTTTTCTGTTGCAAAGGCGTCCATGTTCCATTTTCGCTACGATAAATCGTGACAGGTTCAAAGCTTCCAATATCATCCCAATCTGGATCCGCAATTTGCTGTATGAGTGCTACTGCATGGGCCGTCGAAGTTTTCATTGCTGGGTTCGGCCGTGGTTGGGAGCTGGATCCTTCGCAGGAGCGGTTGTGTTATCGACGGGTGAAGTTTGTGCAGAGGATGATGCAGCCGGCACCGCGGCAGCACCAAAAGAGAATCCACCGCTCGAGAAAGGAGTGGTAAAGGATGCAGCGGGGTCGCTGGCCGCACCAAACGAGAATCCAGCACTCGAGGAAGGAGTCAGAGGTGGATGTTGCAGCCGAGCCAGCGGCAGCACCAAAGAGAATCTACAGCTCGATGTGGCTGAGCTACTTGTAGCAATTGTATGCGCAGCCATAGGAGCTGTTGCTGACGTCCCGGAAGAGGGAGCTGCAGTAGTTTCAGAAGCCACCGAAGAAGTATTTTTCGTGGCATCATAAATGTCTTTTTGAATTTTCCAATGTTGCGCATCGCCTTGTAAATCAATCGTTCTTTTTCATGAACATCAGTCGTGCTAACAATGTCCTTGTGTATATTGAATAAATCTTCTTTTCGTGGATTCTCCAAGCGCTCCACTTCCTCCCCAGAGACTGAGGGTGTTGATGCGGAAGGATCTCCGAAAGCACTACCAGTGAACTGTGCCGTGGAGGCAGCAGGTGCAGCCCCAAAAACAAAGGTTTTTGCTGTCGTTAGAAGGCGCTTTGCAGGGACAGCAAACGAGAAGCCCATCGCCGCGGCAAAGGAGCTGGATTCAATGACGGAATTGAAAAGCCCATGCTAGGAACCCCAGGCTCAGCAAAAGCCCCTGCTCCTGCAGCATTCTTGTCGCTGTCGCTCTCTTCGAGCGTGAAGTGTCGCCACTGACGCGGTGCTTCAGTGGTATCTTCCTTAATGCGCCGATTTATCATTTTGAGTTTTACGTACCGGGTGTTTACTTCTACCTTAATAAATACCAGGTACGGACTAAATGCCTCACGTATCGACGGACAGAAATTGGAAGTATTTTCTGTCAACCAAGTCGCCACGTTTCGCGAACAACAGAAGAGGAAGTATCTGGTAGAGCTAAGACGATAAACAGTCAAAGTTTTCCAAACAACAAATTTATAAAGCCTTTACAAATCCGACAAATGAAGAAAGTGGAATCTCACTGGGTGATGATTCCGCCGAGAATGTCACTTGCCATCGGACTAGGTCTTGTTTTATCTTGACGTTCTGATCTCATGTATGTGGCTCTCACATTCTTGTATCGCGTTGCTTGCAAACCTTTCACGCCTTCACGATCAATCCAAATCGTGCAAAGACCCTTGGGCCACTCCCATGAGGTTTCGCCCCGGGTGCTTCCGAGTTGGTGATCGGAGTTTGCATTAGGTCGTGCAGCTAAATTGGCTGAGTCCCTAGTAGTCTGCCCGCTATCCGCATTTCCGTGACAATTTTGGGTTATACTCCGTATATTATTCGCTCGCGAGCAAAGCGAGCGATGGGCAGACGCCGAAAGGCGCCTTTCTAACAAAGCACATTTTCCAGAATTACTGAACTACCATTCCACATAATTTCTGTTTGACCCAATCACCGATTATTCATCTCTGTTTCTACCGTTTAGAGTTTAGATATTCATGTCTGTTGGGCCCACAACACCGGCTCCAGAATTTCTGGAAGATCCACAGAATCTCTGTTTGACCAAAATCACTTAATCCAGAATTTCTGGAAAAGCACAGAATCTCTGTTTCATACAAAACACACTTTCCAGAGTCTCTGGAACGACCAAAGAAACTTCGTTTGACCCAAACACGAATTCCAAAATTTCTAGAACTATCACAGATTCTTTGTTTGACCCAAATCACCGATTGCAGCATTTCTTGAACATCTGCAACGAAAAGTCCATCTCGACCGCCAGAGTCCCTCTTGCAACCATAATCCTCTTCCACTCAAACTGAGAGGCAGTATTTCACGACACTGGATTCTATGACCCAGATCGAGATCCCAGACTGTTTCAGGAACACGGGATGTATTCACAGTGTTTGGACGTTGAGCTTCCTTCCGAAAAGGTCTGTATGGCTGTCTCGAGCTGATATAATGGGGTAGAAAAGAAATTGTCGACACATCGAAATCAGTTTGAAGTCGACCATCCTGGAATCCAAATGCCAGCGGCAAACCATTTCCAGTGATTGCAAACTTACAATCCGTGATCTGTTGCTTTATAAATTGATGTCCTTTTCAACTTGTCCTTTTATAGTATTACTTTCTCTACTATGCTAACGCATTGCAACCGGGCTCCAATCAAAACCAAGCAAATTTTGATCACAGAAATTCAAAGACAAGTCAATCCAGTCAAATGCATCTTAATCGATCAGCACAACAAGCTTCGACATGCCATTCATCAACAAGCTGATAACTCCCTTTGGAAAATCTCGGAATCGACATCACATGTCCGCCGCGAAGTAAGACCACTTTCACTTGACAGCTAACTTTGATCACTCGACAAACATCTGCAACGAAAAGTCCATCTCGACCGCCAGAGTCCCTCTCGCAACCACAATCTTCTTCCACTCAAACTGAGGGGCAGTATTTCACGACACTCGCGTGCACCAAGGATACTGGTACCGTATCCCCAATGGTTGCTCTGTCGTTCACCGTTCCCATTCATTGAAATACAAGTTTCAAATAGCGGATAGCTATCACCAGACTGCTCATTGTGCAATCCTTTGAACATTCTTGACAATTCAAAGAGCTACGAACACGTCGATTTCGATGGCGACACGCAGTTACATACATTCGAACCTTGCGATCAACCCATGTTCCGCTCTCGTGGAGGCCTTTCCAACACAGTTGATACAACAGCCTTTCCGATGCAAGCTCGCAACCTGACAGCGACACGGAAGCGATAAGCGCATTCCTCCCGCCTTTTGGCGAAAGCGGAAGGATACATCGAACGCCTCACCATTGTTAAGATAGCAAGAGATTTAGCTCTGGAACTTTACAACGAGACCACCAGAATGTCCAGTCAATGCTACCACAGAGCCTCAACCAGTTGCTTTGTGTGCCAATCTGGTTATTCACCAAGGTGGTGCCGGATCGGGACGCAACTAATGGCCTGGAAGTAACGCTGAAGTTCCTTCTGGTAACGTAGAAAGATTCGAACAAAGTCTCAAAACAACTTCTCAACCAATGCATCGATCGGCAGAACCTCAAAGAACATCGAAAAACCGAACGTTACAAATCCGACAATAGAGTTCCGAAAGCAAGTGAGACTGCTTTTGTTTATTTCAAGGCATGGGAGCAGTCTCTCATACAGTTCATGGCTGTCATAGCAATATACCGGGTTTTTGGATCACGACGGTAGCGCATGCATCCCGATAGAAAACGAATCAACAACTTATTCTGAAGTAGCGAGCATTCCAAGTTCTCTTTCCGAGCCATATCAAAAGCTTTCTCGAGAGCGCACACACCGTGCGAAAAGAGTTTTGAGGGAATCGACGGCCGCCAACAAATCATCCTGCGTCCCGACCTGAAGCAATTCATCGATTTGCAAAAGAGCTGATGAGCTTGTTCGGAAGGACGGCTGGCGATCAAGCGAGACACGGAAGCTTTCGCCGCCTGCGACGACAGTTCCGAAAGGAGCGTGCTTCCGCGATGATTCTTTCTGATGACGAAGGCGTGCTTTGCCTGCAGCTTCTTCTTGCGAAGTCGATAGCTTAATGCTTTCATTTCTCTGCGCAGTCAGTATAGTAAATATTCGAACGATAAATGATGATTTGTAAAGGGGAAGAGATGCAACAACAATGCGATCATTTTGATGATTTTTCTTGTTCTGCGCGCGTTGTTGCGGTCGCGTTTTGGCTTCTTGTCTCTTGTCACAAATAAATAATGAATGAAGGGCATCGCTGAAACATATACTTCCAACGGCTAAATTAACGCTCGTGTAACGTTAGCATGGTTTGAATACCTAAGTAACACGCACGATACTTAGCATATGGTGTTTCTCTATCAGGGGTAACTCGGATCATATTATGTCCTGTACCAGGTAAATGGATACCACAGAGAGCACCGGAGAGCTTATTCTTCTTGACTAGTAAACGTTTTATACGATATTAGACTTCTTATCATATATCGCCCACACGTCGAATCGCTTGGATGTACCGACATGGACTACAATCATAAAATATCAGTAAGAGTGTCGACTGAAGGCTGATCTCTTATCTTATCTGTCATGATGATTGTACAGCAGTCAATTCTAAGCTCGCGATCATTAATTCTGATGAAAAGTTCTGCGAAAAGTCGCCGAAAATTAGCTTTATGGCATGAACTCGATTTCGATAGTGTTTGACTGGGAGGGCCTTCGGTCGCTCGTTTTAAGAGAGTATTACTCAAGGTTTGCTGCGCTCGGTACTTTCTATGAGCATGTGGTCTTTCATGGCGCTACCGGGTCGTCGCTTGATGACGCAACAATTTCCGTTCCTTGTCTCGATTCGATGAGGAGCTCTTGCTTAGACGGAACCACTTTGCAAAGCGGCTTCGGTAAGTGTCGACTGATGGCTGATCTGTCATGATAATTGTACAGCAGCCAAATCTTATCTCGCGATAATTAATTCTGATGAAGATTTCTGCGAAAAGTCGCTGAAAATTAGCTTTGTGGACGAACTCGATTTCGATAGTGTTAGACTGGGAGGGACTTCGGTCGCGCTCGTTTTTCAGAAATATTTACTGAAGGTTTGCTGCGCCCGGTGCTTTCTAAGAGCATGTAGTCTTTCATGGTTTATGGTGCTACCGAGTCGTCGCTTGATGACGCTACAGTCGCCGTTCCTTGTCTCGATTCGATGAGATGGTCTCGCATAGACGGAACCACTTTGCAAAGTGGCGTCATTGCAACCAGCGCGTGACCCGTATCGACGTAGCAATCAACTGTGAGTTTCGCTCCTTTGGCGATTTTCTTGTCCATGTGGTCAATTTTTATGAAGATGCTGAGACATGTTTCGGATACTTTCTGTCAAACCCAAGAAAGATTGCCGCCAGTGTCTTTTGCACCGGAGATAAAACGTGTGCTTTGGTGCTCTCATAGCGTTGTCAAACAGAATTCAACTTCATTTGCAAACATTTCCGCCATGAATGTTATCTTTCACAATTGTATTTACGAAGACAGTACAAAATATAGAGATTTGTGTTTGTTAGATATTGGAAATATTATGCTATCTATTCTTGTGGTAGTTTTCGTTCGGCATGCATCACCGCATCTCCCATGAAATTGTGATTTGGGTAAAGAGCATTAGCATCATATCTTTGGCTTTTTTTGAAAATGTAGTTGCTAGGATGCGACAGGAGTCTCTCCATGTTCTTCAGCATCCACATTTCCCGTGAAATTGCCTTCTTGCTCAATTTCAGCAATCAGGTCGTCTTCGGAAACTTCTTCTACTTCACTTTCGAAGTACATTAGCATTATCTCATGGGCCTTTTTGGAAATAATGTCATTGCAAGAAGTCATTTGGAGTCTCTCCATTTTAATCAGACCTTGAGCTGCGATCAGGAGTCGTCGAGGTTCTTCGTCACCAACCATCAAAACTTTCTCCAAGGAATCGAGGGTCATCATCACAACCTGATCATCAGCAACTGTCAACAGATCGCATAGCGGACGACATGCAGCCCTCGTTCACGATAAACAAGATCTGTTGCTGGTTTCCTCCACCAATGGCGTTGGAGATGGCAAAAGCGGCTTGTTTGCGTTCCCCAAACTCGGCACTGCTGAGAAGCTGAATCAGCGGAAAGATGATGTGCGAATCAATAACAGCTTGAATTTGTTGCACAGTCCCCGCTGTAATGTTCGAGATAGCAGTGCATGATGTCTTGCGGATATCCGAATGAGGATTCGAGAGAAGACCCAATAGACAAGGGAGAGCGTTACTATCGACAACATACTGCGTTTGTAAATCATTGCCGCTAGTAATGCCTGCGATAGTCATGAGTGCCGGGGTCTGAATATCCACGCTAAAGACGGGCAAGAGTGAGACAAAATAGCGGCAGCTGATGATTGTGAACTTGTGTGGCCAGAAAGTACTTACGGGGTATGCAAAACGAGGGCAAGCAGCTGGGAAATGATTCCGGCATCGACAACTGCTTGCTTATATTCCTCAGGAGCGCTAGCCACGATGTAATTGAGCGTCCAACAAGCATCAGTCATAATTACTGGATCCCCATTGTGGATTAGTTGTATCAAGTAAGGCAGTACAAGACGAACCAACTCGAAGGCTATGTGGGGCTTCCTGTCACAGAACGCAGACAAAGTCAGGGTAGCCTTCGCGAACCATGCGCAAGGTAGACTTCTCATGGATCTGTGAGAGTACTGCTTGCATAGCACCCGCCTGCAAGACCAAATTGCGACCCTCAATGGATTCGTCTGCGATCTCACCGAGAGCCACGACGGCGATTTCACGAACATGGTCGTCATCACTCGCCAAATTGCGGATGTACTGTTGAATCTCTTGATGCGACATTGAAAAATAATATATTTGATGCAATCAGAAGGCTAGTCAGAAGCTCTTTGATTTGGTAAGAAATAAGCTCGCGGTGGATGCATTGCATTCTCGCGAAATGGGGATGGAAAGAAAAAAAAACATGCAATGATGTTTTGTGTACCAGGTAATAATAAGGTCTTGTCCCGTGTCCGTGTAAAGTGTCGTTGTGGTATTTGAACTCTCAAAATTCAGTACTATCTTTTTCTATTAAGGTTACTGATTGCTGATTGTCTGATTGCTGATTGCTGATTGATTGCACGGGATACGGGACTCATTGTCGGGACTGACTCGTTTTTCATTTTTTTAATGGAGTCAATTATCAATTATTATCATCAACAACAGTCGAATCTTTGCTAGCAATAAACAAGGTGATTCTGTTCCCAAAGGAGGTGGTTACGAACGTCAAGAAAGGCGAAGGCGCCCTGACTATGAGGGGGAGAACATTCTCTGTTCGGCAGAGAGCATTGAGGTCATAGAGACAGATGACCACAGTAATGAACGCAATAACCATGAGACCGTGTCTGAGACTGATGCGACGTCATGTTTAAGCAAAACAACAAATGAACTAGAAAGTTGATATGAAGTTACCTTTGTCGACAATAAATCAAGTGACAAAATCAGCATGACGATTTGCAGAGCTTTCACACAACAACGACGTGCGTCTTGCTGTGGAGAATTTATCGTGGTATCGTTGAGGTTCGAGAGCGCTACGAGAAAGTAGGGATTCGACTTGACGACTATCTGCTTCTTTGGAATATTGCTGCTTGAATGACAATGACGAAAGTTTCTTCAAGACGTCAAAAAATGATGTAAGGCTATTAAGCTTTCCATTCCTCGCTCGTATTTCTCGTCGGTAGTTCACGTCACGGAGTAAGCAATATAGTAGAGTTGACTAGCCGTCGAATAAGGAGAGCAGTGTCTTAAGTGCTTCCAACTTGATACGCATCAATGATGTAACGACAATGCTACCGCGTCACAACTTGATCAGGCCGATACGCGCAATGGCCACAACAACGCAAAGAAACATTGCTGAAATGTTTCGCGGGTTGTACATTATTGATGTATTCAACCAGGGCGCTTGTTTAGTAGTCGATGGTCGTGAGTCTTCCAAGAGAATAGAGCTGTGACTGGTGCTCCTTCGATTACAGCCCAATTTCTTCTGATGGAGAATCTTTTATCGGAAGAACATCATCAGAACTTCATCATGATTACCTAACTCAACGACCCGCTCACTCCAACTGATGTCGAATATCAATATCCGCACCATGGATCTAGGCTAGTATATTAAATGATATCAGGTCGCATATTTCTTTTTCGATTCTAACGTTCATTTGCGATTACGATAGCGTAGCTAACACGCGCAGGAATCGTTCAGCAAACATGTCATGAACCCAAAGGTTTATTTTGATTCTTTGACTATCCGTTAAGACTATTTCAATGCAATCTTACAACTCATCCTTGGCACCCTTAGCTTTGTGCGCCTTGACCGCCTTCATCAAGCCGAAACCAGAGTCCTTGATGGCAGCCAAGTCGGCTTCCTTCTTCGAGGTGGCATCTTGGTATTGCTTTTGTAGACCTTGAACAAACTCGTTGAACTCATCTTCGATCTTCTTCATGGCGTCAACATTCTCTTGAATGGACTTCTCTAACTCGGCATCAGGCATGGCCAAGAGCTTCTCGATTTGAGCCTTCTTGTCAGCGTCGCACAAGTCAATGTTAGCAGGGCTGCATACAGGCTTCAAGTTCTTCTCGGCAAAGGCCTTCAAAGTCTCGTAATCACGTCCTCCTTGGTAGTCCTCCAAGGCCGACGGATCTCCCCATTTGAGAGTCGGGTAACCTCGGACGCCGACAGCATCACACAAAGGCTTTCCTTCAGCAGTACAATCAACATCAGCGATAAGCTGAGTGGGATTACTGTTGAATTCTTCCATCAACTTGTCCCAATCGGGCTTTAATTTCTTGCAATGACCGCACCAAGGAGCGAAGTATTTGATAAACACAGTCTTTCCGGCTGTCTCAGCGTCAAAGTTCTCCGGAGTGAGCTCAATGGCTTGAGCAACGGCAGCAGCGCCGATGAATGTAGCAATAGTCCACTTCATTGTGATAATTGTGTGAAAGATAGAATGTTATTGTTGGATGAAAAGGAGGCGCAACAACAATAATACTTTGTATAGCTGCAGCGGATCGATTATTTCGCGTTTGCGTCTGCGGTCTGCGATCTTTTTCGGTGAGGTACGCGGACGCAAGACTACATCATAGCTTAGAGTAATTTCGTATCTGGCGATGAGGAGCGGCGCGCGTGGAATGACCCAAGACCCACGACTGTAATACTGAATGTACGCAGCTGTGTGGTATAAACGATCCGGAAGCCGGAAGTGCCACGTGTCCGTAAACGTTCAGTAGAGAACGGAATGAGGCCAGACGGCCAATCCTGCGGCTGCCTGCGCGCGCAATGCGCGACAGTTTGTCAAACTAGGACAACAGACAGACAGCTAAGGTTACAGCAACTAACAACTAACTACCAACCTGGATCATCGTGTGGCAATCTGAGAAGTATACGGATAAACAAAAGAACTAACTGTAATTTCATTGGTTCGCAAATTATGCATCGCGGATAAATGTTTGTTACTCAAACATTTGCCGACCAAAGTGTGCACGACACAAGAAAACAGTGCCGAAATGTCATCTGCCACTCGTCGTTACACAGGAGCTCAGATTGTTTGCACTGTTGAAGTAACGCGATATAAAACAATCTGCAGTGTTTTGTTCTAAATAGACCTGTACAGTTCAAAGACTGGCGACGATTCTCACGAGAGAAAGTTCTCTGTCAGAAATTCCCAAAGATATTGTCCCACTTTCGGGATTGTAGCCCGACGATGTGTCGAATTACTATCATCTTCTTGCTCCATTTCATGACGGGCGTGTTGTGCAGCATGTAGACTTAATACCATGCCCAAACCCCATTCAACCTCGTTTCCATCAACAAGGAAGGTGAAGGTAATGTCTCGTGAGTCCATCGAAAAGCCGAAGCCATCACGAAGAAGGGTCACCAGATACACGCTTTCCAAACATCGGTGCGGTAATACATCATCAGACGTGAACTCATGCTTGCCATTGATTGACAAATCAGTATGCCATTCGCGACTACAAAGTCCTGGCAAAGCGTCATAAAGTTCAGCGATACTAGGTGAGGGCCAAGACAACTCCAACGCTTCGTGCCCACTGAGGACTCGTAAACTATCCAGCGTAAAAAAGTAGAGTGACATTGCAAGGAACTTTCCTTGCACTTGCGGATGTTCTACGCCTCCAACGTGCGTTCCAAGTTTATGATCGTGATCCGGCTGATGGGGATGTGGTATCAGTCGTTTGACTTGCTCAATACATTTGCCAGCATCTCCAGTTCCTTTCAATGTGTGTCCCATCCATTCGATAGAGTAGCCCGGAAACAGGCACGGATTTTCGACAACTCCCAAGTCGCATTCATTCGGTTTAATGTTTTCCACATGTTCCTTGACCCATAAAGTCCATAATCTTTCCCTAAATTTCTCGACGCCATAGGATAAGTACGATGTAGCAAAAAAGTCGGGCCCATTCAAGCGAGAAGGCAACTCATTCGATGACTGCGCCTTGTGACAATCCTGTAAAGCAGCCTCAATTAGAATCGGTTCATGCGTCATGAGATCATCACTGACACAAGATCTCCAATAATTGTCGGGGGTTGATGAACCCGACGAAAGTGAAGGTAGAAATACAATCTGTGTCGACGATCCTCCCATATCCAAAGCCCCTATAGGGGCAGCATCTGTTGCAATAAAATTCAAATCAACATCAATTGTTCCTTGTAAATAATTTGCTGCGACAGCTCCATAGAATCCCTCCGCTTCGCCAGACAAAGTAGCAATGTTTTCTCGTTGTAGATTGGAAAACATGAAATCGGGCGATTCAACGAGTCCCTGATACAAAGCATCGTACAAGGCTTCTTGTTCAGTGTCGTCTAACAAACGCATCCCTGCCGTAGCTTGATAATAAACTGGCGTCGACGCATGATATTGCTTGGGAATTTTTTCAGCAGCAAACACAAAAGTCGGCAACAAATGCTCTGCTACTTTTGTTGCATTCAAAGGCTTTAACAGATCCTCTCCGGTACGACCGAATGCGCTCAATGGGAAATTTGCTCGTGAAGATCCTCGTCGCTCGACACGATCATCAATAAACTCGAAAATGTGCAATCGACTGCCGGTCGAACCGCCATCAATCACAATCCAGAAAGGCGATTCCGTTTCCACGTTAGAAGAAGCAAAGCTGCCTGTTGCGAGAAAGATCGATAAGGCAACTCCGAAAAGGAATACACGCCCTACGCATACCATTGCCTGTGTTGCAAAAGATATTGAGAGGAAGGGAACGTTGAAAGACAATGAGCAAGCGCTGTTGAGAAGGTAGTAAGGAGCAGATTTAGAGACTGCTTGCTTGAAGTGTCGTTAATAATTTGATAATGGAAAGGTGATGCTGATGGATGTCAGATTCGTGTGATGCTTTGATGGTTGAGAGTTGCGAGGGAGGTTGTCTACCTGGTATTCTGTTGACGACGAAAGGAGAAAAAGAGCTGCGAGGAGAAAAAATAATACTGTACTGTAAATGACGAGAAAGAAGCAGTTGTTTTTGAAAACGTAGTATAGAGCCTTGTAGTGCAACGAATGACTTTTATGGCCTACGTGGCACTGTTCACTACTCACTCCCCATCGCCTTTTACTCTGTAGCGTGGAGTGTAGAGAGAGCACTCACAAAAGTCAAGACTACTGACTACTAAACATGTACCTGCAGCCTGCAGTTCATGACCTCATGAGACGGTCGACGGTTGCACGTAGGCTGAGTCAGTCGTGTTTGTCATTTGGGTCTTGGGATTGCCTTCTTTTTAATCGAGCTTCTGAGTGTTTTGTTGCGTTTGCGCAAGATGATGTTGCGAGCTTTGCGAACTCTCGTTTCCTCGATCGTCGACTTCGACACTTTCATTACAAAATACCTGGTAAAACAACAAAACTTGAAGTCAAGATCACATTATTTATAATTACAAGTCAAATCTTCTTGTCGGTACCTTTATACTGCGCTGAGCAATTTAAAAGCACAAAAATGGTTTACAATCCGTTTTCGCAAGCCCTGAATAATCCTCCTCCTCCGGCATCTAGCAATCCCCCACCTTACAACCCTGCTGTGTCGATGACAGCAGCAACAACATCTTATACAGGGAGTGCATCTTCTACGCCTCCAAAGAAATATGTTCGTATTGATGGTGTGATGAAGCTCAACCCGGAATTTAAGAAATGGAAAGAAGCAACGGAAGGAAAGCCGGCGACAACGGTAGCGAACGCTAACGTTGCTTTGCCTGTTGTAACAAACATGGAAGATCATGAAGCTCTTAATGAAGCAAGTGTAGCTTCTTCCGGGGGAAAGGAATTCGCTCTTAGTGAAAGTACGAACGCTACAATTGAAATGATGCAAGAACCGGAAATATCTATGGAAGCTGGAATGCAACCGGATACTATGGTTGATGAACTCGGGAGTGTTTTGAATAAATACGAAGTACCGATGGGATTGATGAATAAACTCATGATGTTGAGTGAATTTGAGGTGTTGGAATTCATGGTTGACGATAGCGGCTCGATGACGCTTTTATCGGATACACTGACGGCCACGAAACAGACGCAAACACGCTGGCAAGAAGCACATGCTCGATTGAAGGAGATGCTGGAAATCTTGGCGTACGTTCCGTTTCAGGAAATTCAAGTTTGTTTTCTCAATCGCCCAGATCGGGTCTCGTTGAAGAGACTAGGTCGGGATCCTAAGTCGTTTCTGGTTGACGCGTATCGTCAAATCGATGCCTGCTTTCAAAGAGGGCCCATGGGAGGTACACCGGTGTTTGAAAAATTGCAAGAGTCTTTTTGCAATGGGGGCGAATCGAAGTATCGCGCGCTATCTCTTTGCGACGGTACACCCAACGGGGGTCTTCTCGCCAAAGAAGGAATTACTAAGCTGTTAATCAATCGGCTGAATCCGGCACAAAATCCAATGACTTTTTCTTTCTTGTTCTGATACCGATGCGGAAGTCGAATGGATGAAAGACGTCGAGGAGGTAGCGCCTTATTGCTCGGAGTGTGACGACTTTGCGGACGAAGCTGCGGAAGTCTTACGTGACCAAGGAATGGCGTTGCCCTTTACCAAAGGTTTTTATTTAATTTGCTCCCTCGTTGCGGCGTCGAGTCCCGAAGACCTCGATGCGATGGACGAGAGCGTTCCTTTCACAAAGACGACGTTAGACAACTTGTTGGGAGTGAATCACGATGAAGCGTCGTACAAGCATTATTTCGATCACTTTATGAAAGCCCAACATGCTCGTGTGGTAGAGAATGATGATTACGGACGACCCAAGAAAGCCGATCAGCTCAAGAAAAATCAGAACTGGCGAGCGTATTACAGTGATTTTGTCCGTGTACCGGTAGCCAACCAGATTCCGGCTGTACAAACCTTTAAGCAACAATTGAAGCAGGCTGAGGGGTAAACAACGAAGGGGAAACGAAGTCTAATTCCACGTGTATATTCAAGTAATACGTAAATAAGTACAGGTAGTGATAAAGTTGCAACGCTTGTTGTACTTAACTTTCTAGGCGGGTGTTGATTATGATGAAGCGCGAACCCTCACGAGCTTAGGCCTTCTTGCTCTGGGCTTAGTCAAGTGCTACCGTCGGCGTAAAAGTCGTCCGACACATTAACAACAATAAGAAATCATGGGTGGTGTAAAGTTAGGCAATTGATGTCATCCGGACCATCGCTTTCTGTCATTACTATAGAAACTTTGTGTAAACGACATTTTGCAGCGACTGCATTTCAGTCATGAATCAAAATCCTTCTGAGCCAGGCTGCTAGAGTAGAGCTAGACTGCTGAAGCCTGCTGTTCTAAAGTAATTACACACTGGATTACATTTTAAAATGTGTTCCGGTTAGATTAGACTTGCATGAATCTAAATGGCGGCTTGCACGTCGCATACTTATTGAACTTCAGACCGCAATCCCGCCCGTCAGCCGCCCATCGAGTTAACTTCGGTCTGTACGACGTCCACCTACAAACATACGGAGTAACATAATAACAACCGAGAAGTGTTACAATGAGCATTGTGTCCTTTATTACTTTTTACTCAACGTTCTTCGCTTTAACACTTTATTTTACTATTTAAGCTATTACTTATCATGCCAGGGAATTATGACGGTGCTACGGCGTCGGGAACAGGCTTGGTAAGTCGATGCATGAATGTAAATTCGGTTGACCAGTGGATGCACATCAATCTCAGATATTATCTTACCTTCTTTCTTTCGTTCTTTCCTTCATTTGTGTAGTTTCTCGGAGGCTCTCGCGAACAAGGCATGGAAGTGCGTCAATCGAATGTCACAGCCGCAATTGCGGTCGCAAACATTGTCAAAAGTAGTCTCGGTCCTACCGGACTTGATAAAATGTTAGTTGATGACATCGGTGATGTGACGATTACCAACGACGGAGCCACTATTTTGTCGCAGTTGTCGATCGATCATCCCGCCGCACGTCTTTTGGTCGATCTGGCGTCTTTGCAAGACAAGGAAGTGGGGGACGGAACGACGTCTGTCGTGTTGTTGGCTGCCGAGCTTTTGCGACGAGCGCAGGATTTGATTAGCAAAAACTCTTTGCATCCCACTGCGGTCATTACGGGATATCGTCAAGCGCTCAAAGCCGCTATTGGTTACCTCAAAAAATCCGATTTGCTCGTTCAAACGTCGTCTTTGTCGGATGAACATCTAGTGCAAGCTGCACGGACCAGTCTCTCCAGTAAATTAATCGGCGGAGAAGATGGATTCTTTGCGCGAATGGCTGTGCAAGCTGTTCAAGCACTTGCTACTGAGAAGAATAGAGTCACTAAGTATCCTCTGGGAGCATTGCACATCGTCAAAGTGCACGGGAAAAGCTCATTAGATAGTCAATTGTTGCCACGTGGCTTTTGCATTGACACCAGTCGAGCAGCGCAGGGTATGCCCACTTACTTGGAAGGTGGTGTAAAAATCGCGCTTTTGGATATGAATCTGCAACGTCATCGTATGGGAATGGGAGTTCAAATGCAAGTGACTGATCCCAAGGAAGTCGAACGTATTAAGCAGCACGAGATGGACTTGGTCAAGCAGAAAATTCAAATGATATTGGAAGCGGGAGCCAAGGTCATCTTGACCACGAAAGGTATCGACGATATTGCTATGAAGTATTTCGTGGAGGCAGGGGCTCTCTGTGCGCGTCGCGTGCCTCTGGTGGAATTGCAACGTCTTGCCAAGGCAACCGGAGCTTCCATTATGACGACATTCGCTGATATGGAAGGAAACGAATCCGTCGATCCGGCAAACCTTGGAGAATGCCAATTTGTGCAAGAAGTCAAAGTTGGCGATACTGAAGTCTTGCAGTTTCATGAATGCAAAGGTGCTGGTGCCAGTACAGTTCTCTTGCGTGGTGCCAATGAATACATGTTGGACGAAATTGATCGCGCATTGCATGATGCTGCTTGTGTCGTCAAACGTCTGTTGGAATCAAATAGCCTGGTTCCGGGCGGTGGAGCTGTGGAAGCCGCATTGAGTGTCTTTTTGCAGGAACACGCTTGTACCATGAGTTCGCGTGAGCAAGTCGCCTTTTGGAATTCGCAGATGCGGTCTTGGTGATTCCTAAGCAGCTCGCGATCAATGCGGGGTTGGATAGCTCTGATCTCGTTGCACAATTGCGCAGTCACCATGCCCAGGGCAAATATCATATGGGGTTGGATTTGTTCGAAGGTACACTTCGAGACAACCTCGCCGCTGGCGTAGTAGAACCGGCCATTTCCAAGATCAAGTCATTGCGCTTTGCCACAGAGGCTGCCATTACTATTTTACGAATTGATGATCGCATTACGGTCAGCAAGCGACAGTAATCTAGTAAGCACCCTTATTCTGGACATTTGTAAAAGTATGTGCTTGTAGAACAGTTTTAGTTTTAAGCTGTCTACAGATCACGGACTTTTTTCGCGAAGTCTCTTGGTTCTAGCTCCTGCAACTTAGAGTTTTTCAAAAGGCGTTGAAGGTCGCCCTGGTAATTCAAGTTGCTAGTTAACATTGTCATCAAACGCCGATCATCTTCAAAATGCAGCGAATAGAGTAGGACGGAATGGCGGGCCTTGTCGAGCAAAACCTTTTCGGGTGAACTCGGCAAGCCGACCAGTAAAAAAAATAGATGCAATCAACGCACGTTCAAGTTTTTGTATTTCCGTGTGATTCTGCTGCACTGCATTGGATAGCTCAATGGCTTGCTGATAGTTGAAATAGATGGCCGATTGTCGCTCGGTATCGGAGAGCGCCTCCAGAGTAAGAATAAATTCTTTCCAATCAAACGTGTCATCATTCCAGCCAAGTCCTTTTATATGCAAATATCCTGGGTGAGGGAGCCCGAAGAAACTTTGATACCAATGGCACGGACTTGCATCGGGCTCATTTTCTCCTCTAAGAAGTTCATGAGAATCCTTAGATGAGCAGCTCCCATTACTTTCCCCTGCCGCCGAAATGTCTTCGTCGTGAACCAAATCAATATATTTTCGCGGGCGTAGAACTAGGAGACCTTCCATTACTGCTTTGGCAGTGCTATCCAAAGGGCTTGAACCATCGCTTCGACGGGTAAGAGCAAGAGATTTTCGTATGTAACATCGTTGACTGATCATGGTCGATGGCGCATAGTCGCGTTTCTGACATATTCGGAATACACACCTACAGCGGCCACCGTGACCCATGCCTTTGCAGTGTATACACAGCCCACAGTCCGTGAACATGCAGCCTGCACACGATCCACACGGACGCGTGGAAGTAGTGAAAATCTCCAAATCACTCCGTTTTAAGCGGGACGAAACACGGCTCGTAGTCGTTTCTTTGTCGGATTCCTTTATTTTGCACTTCTCGACTATTTGTGCTATTTTGCGCGGATGCGAAGCAAAAGGTCCTTCCATAACAGCTTTGGCTAAGTTGTCCAATGGGCTGGTACCATTGTTTCGCCGGGTGAGGGTTAGAGATTGTTCGATGTGCCCAATCATCCTACTCCTGGATGTATATGCATATTCAACTTCGTGGCATATTCGGAATACACATTTACGGCGCCCATATAGACTCATTCCTTTACAATGGATACAAAGCCCGCAATCTTTAATTGAACAGCCTCTGCATTTACCACAAGCACTGATTCGCTTTGTCGTCGCTGCTTCACTTTTTATGAGAAATGCTTTCTTGCTCGCTCTTTCTGCTATTCCCTCAGCAATTTTTCCCGCAACAGAAGCAAGAGGCCCATTCACAATTGTCATGGCAAAACAATCCAAAGGGCTAGTGCCGTCTTGATTTCGGGTAAGGTCCAACGACTTCAGTACGTAACCAGCCATATTCATTAAAGTACGAGGGGCGTAGTCGCAATCATGGCACATTCGGAATATGCATTTGTACCTGTCACCATAACCCATACCTTGGCAGTGGACACACAGCCCGCAATCTGTGGTCGTGCATCCATCACAACTACCACATGGTTGGGATCGTCCCGTTGATTTGTCGTGAAGATCGGTCTCGCACTTTTGTAGAAGAGGTTCGTGGCAACCCTTGCGGACTAGATGCGAGGACAGCGGACCCGCCATCACAGCATCAGCTAAAATTTGAAGTGGACTATCCCCGCATTCATTGGCTGTGTGCTTCAATGAAGACATAATGCGCCCCATCAATTTCTGCTTATACGCTGATTTGTAGACGTAATTGTGGCAAATCCAGAACACGCAACTCCGCGACGACGTACATCGAAGGCAAAGTCCACATGGCTGTCTTAAACATCCTTCACATTTCTGACACAGATCATGTCGCGACTTGTTGGGTGAGCGGCGGTTGGTTATAACGGATTCTTGCGATTCTTCTATAGCTGCAAACTTGCGCTTCCGTAGTACACGAATAGGTACCATTTTGTGATTGAGAAAAGAATTATCATCTTCTTCTTTGATAGCGACGGAATTCGGCTTAGATTCAAATTTCGATCGGAGCATAATCGTGCGTTGCCCAGTAGACGTGATTTCATCTTGTCCATACATTTTGACCAGAAACGACTGTCTCTCCTTTTCGCGTTTTGTTTGTTGTTTCGTCATAAAGCCGGTATCGCCATACAATTTCTCATACAAATTACTTAATCTGTCTGGGTCTGCCTCAACAGCCCGTGACGCCATTCTTTGTAATCCTTGATAGAACTGATCGAGTAAGATGCGCTATCACAAACTAGAAAAGGACATCGGTTTGTCTTTCTAGTAAAAGCGTCTCGTTTCTTGCAATAAATGCAAATGTTGCAGACTCCTCGGTGACAAGAGGAACAATTATCGCACTTGAAGGGAGATGGCTTGGATTGGTGATGTTTTTCTTCTTCCTGGACATCAGGGGCAGTCACGAACGATGGATCGCTCGCATCGCATTCCGTCATTTTGTAGGAAAACAAGCCATCGTCTATATTCGTCACGCTATTTAAAGCACTCACAGCATGTGTAGGCGGGCTAGACTCTGCAAGATAAACTTCTTGATACAGAGATTCTAATAGTAGATACTCGTTCGCGAGACGATGCGCTTCTTGTTTTCGTTTTACTTGCGAATCGTAAGAATACGCCACGCTTTGACAACTCCGAAATACACATTCGTCGCTAGTTTCTTGACGACATGAAGAGCAGTAACCGCAGGCTTTGCGATGGCAATTCAAGCAATTACAAGACGATGACATGGCTTTTAACAAACACACACAATGAAACGCAATGAAGGCGCTTGCGCGCAGAGCGGCGGCGGCGGCGGCGGCGATGAGACCTTTCACAAAGAAACTCATGACTCGACTCATGACTGACTCATGACTCATGACGACTCCTGACTCATGACTAAAATCCTTCGTACGGCGTACTGACATGTCGCTTTCTCGCTTTCTACCGTCATTCCACGTGGAGGGGTACTTTGTGTCGCGCACACTAACAAAAACCGGAGACGCAATATAACACGTAACACGCTACAAAACGCACATTAAGCGATTTCATAATAAATGCTACTCCGTACAATTAATCGCCCTTGACGTTCTTTTCGAAGCTAATCATGACGATCGAAGAAACCAGCGACTATTCATCTGCACAAGCTGAAGCCGACGATCTCCGGTTGCGTGGAAATCACGAATTTAAGCAAGGCAACTACGATGCGGCGTTGAGTTTGTACACGGCAGGTTTGAATGCTTTATCGACAGATGAAACTGATTACAAGCTACGAGTCGTGTTGTTATGTAATCGATCGGCTGTTTATTTTCAGCAAGAAGAATATGAGCGATCGCAAGAAGATGCACAGACTGCTGTCGACTTGTTAACGGCCTCTTCTTCGTCTAATAATCTTCCTAATACGGCTCTCATCAATAAAGCCAAATACCGATTGACGAAAACACTCATTGCCCTGCAAAAATGGTCCGAAGCATCGGATATCATTCAATCAATGTTGTCAGCAACGACCGCAATCGAACTCGAACAAGAAAAAAGCATGGAAGGAGTTGCAATGTCAGTTGCAAGAGCGACAACAACAAACGGAACAGACAGCGCCAGAAACATCCATCAAAACAGTTTTGCGTCCGATTAGTATCAAGGAATTCAAATTCATTAATGATACATTGGGACACGGTAATTTCAGCGAGATCGTAGTAGTGCAACACAAAGTGACGCAGGAAACATTCGCGCTCAAACGCATTGAAAAGAAACAAGCTGCAGATCTAGCCAAGCGACAGCATCCAAACGTTTACAATGAAATTCAAATGGAACGACGTATTCTTCTAGAGCGACTTCCGCCTCATCCATACATTGTACAAATGTACCACGCGTTTCAAGACTACAATACTATTTACTATTTGATGGAGTTGTACCCTTACGATTTGTGGAATCAGTGTCAATGGAAGCACGACGAGAATCAAAACAAATGCATGGTCGGTTGTCACAAGTTTTCGTGTTGCCGTCAATGGATGTTTCAAATGGTTGATGCTTTAGAGCATATGCATCGCCACGGCATTGTGCACCGCGATTTAAAGACTGAAAATGTGCTGCTCAATGCGAAACGACACGTTGTCATAATTGACTTTGGGACAGCAAAGGATTGTGTGAAGCGCGATTTGAATGGACCAGAGTTTGTAGGAACGCCAGATTTTATGAGTCCAGAGGCTGTCAACGGGACATCGGGAATGGAAGAAGCTCAAACGGCTGAAGCTGAAGGTGCATGTGGTGCCAATCATGCGGCAGATCTATGGGCTCTAGGTTGTATGTTTTATATCATGCAGACCGGTATGACTCCCTTTAGTTGTCCTTCGCCATACTTAGCCTTTTTGAAAATTAAGCGGGAAGGTTGCCTGCGGCGTCCAGTCGGAATTGTAGAAGACGAAGCTTGGGATTTGATTCAACAGTTAATGCGACACGATCCAACTCAAAGAATAGGTGCATCCGGCTTTGTTTTTCCGTCCGCAAGCAATCCCCTTGGTAAGATTGTCGAACACGATATGACTGAAGGTGATGGGCGGGCGTACAATATCATTCGGAAGCATCCTTATTTTGCCGAGTTAATTGAGAATCATGCTACTTCAAATGGCATGACGGGAACTGTACTTCCCTCTTTGCGAGACCTTTGTATTCGACCTTTGGCCCAAGCCATTCATCAAGACGCTTGGAGATATGTGGCTCTTCTCGATGAGCATCCACCTGGTGATGGATCGCCCCGCTACGATTGTTTAAAACTCTCCAACAAAGATCGCCGCGCCGTAATGCACGTTTTAGATCGGTGTCAATGGTTGCGAGAGCCGCGTGTTTACGCTCGATTTTTCGCGGATTCTATCGACGCTCGACTGAACAAAATTCGTTTCGACACGCACGACGTAGTTGGGTTGACTCAGATGAACGATGACCAGGGCAAAGCGCCCAAAGCTACCCTGCATGATCCGTACGGGACATTAGCAGTGAATTTGCCCCAGATTGTTGTGTACCAGTTGATCCATCCATGGTTCATATCCAATAATATTGATACAGAAGATGAAAGTACTCTGAAACACCATGCCAAACTATTGAAGTTGGCAATTGCTTTTATCAACAAGTCGCGTCCTCATATGGTAGTGGTGACTTCGGTGTCACCCTTGACCAAAAAGGCACGCAAATTCTTGGCCAAAATCAGCGAGTCCATTCCAATAGTCGTCCATGATAAGCAATCCACCTTCGTTCAAGCTTGGCGGCTAGGCGTACAGTGTTTGGTGATGCAAGCGACCCAAGATTTTAACGAAACGAGCGAGCAACTAAAATGGATTCGAGAGCAAGCGGAACAATGTCGCTTGTCGAAGCATCCATTGCTAGCTTTGTGAATGGTGACCCTCGGGGTCTACCGTTAACAGTCGTCAAACGTTTGGCGCGTGGGCGGACGCTGCTGCTCTCTGGATTGAGTCCGGACTCTCACATTTCTCGAGTTCACTACCATGCAAATGAACTGGTCTCTAAGATTGGTCAGACTGGAATTGACGGAGATAGGGACGACGCCATATCGCTACGTTCGGTGGATTCAGACGAAGAAGATGAGTCGCGCGACTCTTTTTCGATGCAAGTGCAAAGCCATGGACGCGCCGGAGTATTGAAGATAAGTATCGATACAGAGCAACATGACACATGGAATTGTGACTTTCAAGCCGTAGAAGACTGAATGTACATTGCGTGCTATGAATGGAATACAGTTTGAAGAATTGGCTAATTGTCGAAATGAGTTATGGCTGCCTGCTCAAGACCAGCTGCATTTAAAAGGGTGAATCGCATTGAGAACCACAAGACCAATAGTTTAGCGTTCTTGATGCCAAAGCGTTTCACTATCTGCTCCCACTGAGTCAAGCGTTGTATACTTTTGGGGGAGTACGCGACGAACAATAGAAGCGCTGCAAGGGATTGATGGTTTTCATCAGGCAGCGCTGCCGCAATCGACTTTCTCATGTGGACTAAAATCCAACTCGACATTTGCCCCGGGCTCGTACCTGTAGGAGGTATTGCGTCGTCTACAAAGTGAACAATAGCTCGTGGAAGCATAGTGTCTTCTAAACGAGTTTCGTAAATGGTGTCCATAGCCGCGTGCATTCGCGCCAAGGCGATACCACGTTCAGCTCCGGCGAGCCTTGCACCTTTAAGATGCGAAGGCAACGTCAAGTGATCATCTACGACATGTTTGAATAGATTTCGGGTGATACCTGGCTCGTACTTTGCCTTGATACCGCGTGCCAGAAAGGGAGCCAGGAGTTTGCTGAAGACGTTCACAACACCCTTGCTTTCCATGCGCTTCGCTACCACGCGGGGGACCCCAAAAGCGGCCGTGGACAACTGCTCACCGACTAAGGCACTAGTAGTGCGATTCATGTGTGTTTTGACCAATACGATCAACGCGACTTCGGCTTGGGCCTCTGTGCTTAGCGTGGTGTGTGCTGGAATTTTGATTTCATGGCCGCTGTGCGATGCCATGAGCACTTCCTCGGCGAACACAAGTGCATCTTCTAAGTAAGGGTCGGCTTCATCGACACTGACCTTATCGGAAATTTGCTTGAGCATGTGGTGCGCGATGAGACAAACTTGGCAATCGTTCTTCTTGCTCACCAGGACGGATATCTTCTCTTTAGTAGGTCGCTTCAAAGCCCCATCCACAACCATGGTCTCCGCGAACAACGACCAGAAGCACCGAAACATTTCTTCGTCGACTGCATGAATCGTGAAGGGGTTGTCTTGACCAATGGACATAACCTTTCCAAGCTGGAAGTACTTTTGAATCGATTTCCGCGTTTTTCGAAGCTGCTTAACAGGAGACTGAGATAACTGCGCCTCTGTCGGAAGTACAGCGGATGAGCTCATGTTCGGTGCTGTAATTTTGGAATGCGGTTTGGGTATGCTGGTGCGAGTTTGCGGAACGAATGAAGAATGAGGAAGATTTAAATTTTATGGAACGAAGCTCTTTGCTGCGTCGTTCAAAGATCAGAAAACTCGTCTATTTTCATTTGGTCGTGAGTCGGGAAGCCTATCTTAACTTTAGTTGGGTTGTTGCCTTTCCACTTTTTCCGCGTTCGTATTGTGTCACCGCTTATGATTTCTTTGACGTTAGACTTCCCTACTCATTCGGAGCATTTACATTCACTTGCAATTACTTGTCAACGAGTATGGATTAAAATGTCGAGTAGGGGCGATTGCGACAATTATAGATTACAGATCACAGTCCCGAAAATGTCCATTTGTCCGATAAAACTTCGGCCGGACTAAAGAATAAAGAATTAAAATCTTCTGTTCTTGATGAAGAGCACTTTCAAGTTGCTATTGCCCCTCTACTCTAAGAACTTATTCCAAATTACAAATTCTACATGCCAAGTTCGAATGGCGAATGGTGAATGGCCTCACGCCCTCACACATCACACATCACACCTTACACCTTATACCGCCGTCAGCGTTTTCCGGAGAACTTGTTGTTGCAAGCTGAAGTTAAGTAGTAAAGAAAAAGTAGGTGTCACAGTTCACAGTTCACAGTTGAGGGCGAATGACTCAAATGGACAGGCCACAGGCCTCAGGCCAGGCCTCTCCTTCTCCTTCTCCCCGCTACCAATAATCAATAATTTCTCCTCACTACTTGGACTCACTACTCAAAACTCAAACCCACGCCTACGCCGTTCTTTTTTAGTCGATGGTCGATGGTGTCTTGCGTCTTATGTCTTGTGTCTCGTGCATCTCGAGCGGACTTGGTTACAATTGTCGTAATCTTGTCGTAAATTTGTTTTGTTCTCAGTGGATTTTTTTATTTTGCTCTTAGCTCTTTTAACTCACTTTCCCCGTTCTGATCGTGGAAACGTGAATCCAGCGTCCAGCGACAAAAGCCGGAACGTCTGATGTTCAATCTATTACAGATTGTACATGATGCATTACAAATACGGTTTTACTCCGTAGTATTTAGTGACTCGGAGCTCACTTTCGGCTCAGCTCGGGATTGCGTTTACCGCCTAACAATTCTTGTACCAGTAAGACCTCGCTGTAAAAAGTATTGGTAATAAAGTGAATAAATTCCAGTAAAAAAATTGACGCGGTTCATTCATTCAACAATTTGAAAAATAACACATGCTGAAGAGAGTTACACACATCCATTGGTCGCAAATATGCTAAGCTTACTTGAAGAGTGTGCGGTAATCTCATTGGAAAGGGTTCACGAGCAAAGTCGATGAAGGATTTGATTGTCACGCCTAAATGAGTTGCTTTAATGACCTGGTATATGTAGATAAATAGTCTACTAGCAGGGCTTCACGGCTTCCGACGTTATAGCATTGAACAAAGTCAACTTCGCCGTCCCGGTGGAAACTATGCCCTGACAAGGGATGAGACATTACGAAGTACTCCGTAATGAATTATTTTCAAGTCAACATACTCATAGCTACCATGACAAGAATGGACCGCGTCAATTGCTAGCTTATAAACAGTGTCGTCCGAGTCAGCAATAGGCAATATTCCGACGACTCGTTTTCGACTGAAACCTTATCAGTCCCGGAAGTTTGGAAGACCGGAGTCCCGGCATAGAGAACCGCAGGCCGCAGGACGACAAAACGCATCGCGCGTTCGAGGCGCCATCGTGTCCGCAACTCATTTGTTTTTGTTGCATTGTTAATGTCGACAGAAACCAAGTTTCCAGTTCAGTTTATTCGCTAGATTTCCATCAGAAAGCTTTCTAGAGTACGCAACAAGAACCAGACTTCTTGCTTTCGTGCTTCTTGCTATCAAACATTTCGCCCTTTCGAAGTTCGATTTTTCTCTTCTCGGTCGTCCCTTCGCTGTCTATCATGTCCAGCCGCTCTTCTGGAGGCCCATCTCTGCCTCGTCCCGTCACTCCACCGGGGATTGCCCCTTTGGAAAATCACCTGCCAAAGTCAAAAATATCATTTGGTGTCGTTTGCTCGTCCAATATCAATCGTTCGATGGAAGCACATTTAGTGCTTGGCAACGCAGGTTTGCGCGTCGAATCGTATGGCTCTGGAACGCAGGTCCGACTTCCAGGGAAAACAGCAATGGAGCCAAAAATTTTCAAATTTGGCACGCCGTATGAGCACATGTTTCATAATTTGGCGTTAGACGACGCTGAATACTTTTCGAGAAACGGAGTTCTTCAGCTTTGCCGCCGAGGAGCTGCCGTTAAGCGAGCACCTAACCGATGGCAGGATACTCCCACGGATGTTATTCAGTCACACGCTGTTGTCATTGCGTTTGAAGAGCGCATTTATGATGCTGTCATCGAGGACTTACAAATACGGGAGCCGACGGAAGATTTCAAACCTATTCATGTAATCTGTTTGGACACAAAAGACAATCCACAAGAAGCAGCGTTGCAGGGACAAGTTGCTCTGGATTTGTGTTGGAGACTTGAGCACGCCGCCGACGAAATCGACGAGCGAGCGGCTGAAATCATTGATGAGTTTCAACAGGAAAGGATTCACGTCACACCGATTCGCATTTTGTATCAAGTTTGCTACTTGTAAGGACACTCAAATATAGGGATCGGACGGATACATTATTGAAGCCCTGTTCTCCATTACGTTGGTGGGGCCTTTGATAGCATTCTTTGATTGAGTCGCTTTTTTGACGCGTGGGTTTCGACAGAAACAAACCAGAGTTACATAAAATCTTTAGCAATAATTTGCTGTACTCAAGAAATAGACGTTGAGATTTAAAGCTTTTATTGACAACGTAATCGATTATGCATTTCTCCACTTTGTTGCTCTAATCTTATTTTAGGGGCGGAAAGTATTAATATTCTATTCGTACTGCGAACTATCAAATCATCTTGATGCTCAATAGTCATCGCTCATCGTTTACGAAGGATTTCAACTTCATCGTATGCCTTCATCAGTAGAGAGTGATCAATCGTTCTTCGAATTGGCTCGATTAATCGAGCGTTGTTTGCATTAGCGTCAACCGGTAGCCGACGTGAGACGGATGCAAAACCTATCAATCGCATCACAGGGACTAGCAGTGAAGTTATGTTATAGCGTTTCTTGATTCATTTCACGTTTGACTTTCATGGTTAAATAATGAATCAAACCATCTTTTTCAAAGAACAAAAACGATGGCGAAAATGATTGCGATGAGCGGTCGTACGTCGTACCTGGTAGCCAGCCGCCGGCAAGACGATAGCAGTCTGTCTCCGTCCGCAAAATTGTTCTTTGAGTTCTTGTGTTCCGCGAAACGCATCGCCAAAAAAAGAAAACAGTGACGTACCTGGTACCAGGTACGGTAGCTTATACCTTGTACGCACAAAAGGCCGCACGACCGTGACATCTGGCGACGATACAAGTAATATAAACAAGCGAAGCGATATATGCTCGACACACAACGTTCCTTTGTTTGCTTGTTTATATTAGACGAAGTCAAAAAGCAAAAAAACGATCAAAGCGACAGTGACGATGGTAAAATCTCTGCTCAACATTGTCATCTTGGCAGCGGCAGCGCAGGCTGCTTTTGTCGTTCCCAAGGTAACTTCCGTCAAAGAAGCGTCGTCGACTTTTCTGTTCGTTGCTGCGAACGATCCATCGTTGCAAGCAGAGGTTATGGGAAGCCCTCAATGGGTAGATAAGCTTTCTGCTGATCGCGATAGAGAAGCTAGTATGCGTTCTTCCAAGCCGAATGAGTCGACGCAAGCGAGACGACCTACTCCTAAATACCCGATTGGTGGAAATCAGGATCGACTTCGTACCGACCGAAGCAAGATGGCGTACAGGCCCCAGATGTTGCTTCGCATGTCATGATTGATAGCCGTGATTCCGATAAATGGATAAGTGACCCCAAGACTGGCTTGTTGGTGCGCGATGTCATGAACAGAGAGCATTCACAGCGATACCAACAACAGATGCCGCCACAAAAAGTCGACAAAGAATCAGCAGAAGAGTCGTATGCTGAGTCACTAAAGAAGGACTGGGAAGCCCGCAATAAAGAATCTTCGACCCCCGAGGTAAACAAGGAGTAATCTTTCGTCGACTGTCGGTGATGTGTGACATGAGACTTTTAGGTCAATACTATCAAGTGAAACAATTTTAAGTCCCTGCGTCTTGGATTGTAGCTTTCTATAAACCATTACAGTAAGAAAGATGATTTAATCAATCATCATTCTTCATGTTGTAGTAACTAGCCCCCTTACGGTGTTATACACTTGCATGGAGCTTTTTTGGTTTTCACCTGCATCGTCGTAGACGCTACGTGTAATCTTGTACTGGGAGGCAGAATTTTAACGTCCTTCTCTGAAAGATGCGGGAATTAAGCCCTGACTGTTGCATTGTACTTATGTGTACACCCTTTTCTAGACTAATAGAAATTGTCGATCCACTATATACAAAAGTGTATCATAAAGCTCTAAGCCCTATCCTATATAGCGCGCAAGCCGAAACTTACATAGACACTAACTTTCATCAAAATCTCATGAAAGTGTACAACTTTCATCATGCAACGGAAACTTTCATCAAAATTTGATGAAAGTGTACAACTTTACATCACGAATGACTATTGATCAGTCACGAAAGAAAAATTCATCACAAAAATCATTAGAGTTAAAATCGTTCGTCGCTAGTCATGGCACATCGCACGGATGCTGCGTTTTGACTTTACGCAGCGTCAACCTGTCTTGCTAGCTCTTTTTGACATAACGTGAACCTAATATTCATTCCTAATTTCCTAATGTCAGAATGTAATCTTGATTGACATTCGACTGAATTCTCCATTTTTCGTTTCACTTTTTCACATATATTTCAGTCTGACACTTCAATGAGTAGCTTTGGTTCTAACTCCC